>CM056736.1:28020000-30420000 GCA_029844215.1 Przewalskia tangutica | reverse complement strand
ATCGAGAGGCACAGAATTTAGGCACTGCGGTGCCACTATGCAGAACCGCGGTGCCGATAGCGATTTTCGAAAAATAAAAAGGCCCTGAATCGCCAAATCTCCTCCCACAAACACCGTCTCGGTGCAATATCCGCCGCCATCACCACCATTTTGAGCCGCTGTATGTCTGTAAGTCGTCCCATTTTAATTTTTGAGTCTTTTACACATTTGGGACAATGTGTAGTTTAAGTTTGGGAGAGAGTTTTCATTTTATTTTATTTTTGTGAGTCTTTTGTGTTTTATGTGAGTTAATTTTTTTTATATATCATGCATGTTGTTCTTATTTGGAATGTCTAGTGAACTAAGTGGAATAATGTAATGGAATGAGAAACTAAAATCCGTGTGTTTAAGTTAGATATGCCAAAAATTCATGAAAATCTGATTATTTGGAATATTTGATGCTTAGCCTATGTGTTGTCAATTGAAAAATATTTGTGAAGTCTGCTTGCTTGTTATTTGAGACGAAATAGTTAAGATGTACATGCTAGGGAGATGATTCAGACATTTCTTTGTTAGCCCTTCTTACCATTCTTTACCTACCTTGCAATAAATTGTATCCCTAGTCAGCCCCTTTGAGCCTAAAATAAGTTATTTCTTTGACACCCTATGATTCCATTGTGTGCCATATGCAGTAATTAAAAAAATGGAATAAAGAAGTGTGAAAAAGAAATACAAAATAGAGTAAAAATTGATGCACCCCAATAAAAAAATAATATGATAAAGCTTAAGTTTGGGGGTGCCTATGTGAATGTGTTTCATGCTCTCAAAAAGAGAAGAGTGAAACGATAGGTATGAACTGAAAAAGAATACCAAAAAGAAGGACCAAATGGTTGAATGAGAACAACGCTTATGGTACGTAATTTGAGTCTAAATACCAACTTTTACCTACTCTGCCTAAGCCTACATTACAACCCTGAAAAGTCCTGAGGATCTCTAGTATGTATGTCTATGATTAGTGGAGAATAACAAGTACACAGGCCCGTAGACTAAATGAAATTGACATGCATAGGTTAGGTATTCATGATTCTATTACTTGTGATTGAAATGAATTTGCGAAATATCAGACTTGAAATTCTAGATTGCTGAAGTCATGCTATATATGTTCCTGCATATTATCCCAACTGATATTCATGTGTTTCTAAGTCCTTGTGCAGCTGCTTGATTTGAGTCTTTGAGTCTTTTATTTTTGTGTCTTTGTTTTTATTTTGATCTTTGCTCGAGGGCGAGCAAAGGTTAAGTTTGGGGGTGTTTGTTAGGCGTATATTATATACGCCTTTTGAGTCATTTTTAGTTGGTATTTTACTCATTTTTGTTGTGTTTAGTATAGTAGTAGGTTTATTTTTCTTTCTTTTGAGTCACAGCGGTGCAAAAAGGCAAAATGGCAAAAAGGAAGGAGAAATAGGCAGAAAAGGTTCTCCCAAGGCGAAAAGGACGAAAGTTGACAACTCAGAGCGAAAAAAGGCAACACCGCGGTGCCACTATACAGAACCACGGTGCCAGATTTATCGAAGAGCCCCATAACTTCAGCACCGCGGTGCCATTTATGCTAAGAAATTGTAGGAGTTTTGGCACCGCGGTGCCGGTATGCAGAACCGCGGTGCCGCCACGGGAAATTTCAATTCCGAAGACAAATTGGCTAAGGGCAGATTGGTCCATAGGGCACGAAAATTAGAGGATATTTAAGCCCTAGAGATTAATGCTATGAAGGGGGGTTGGTCATTCTATAACAAAAACACAACACACGGCGGATTTAGAGCTACAATTGGAGACTTTGTTCTACGTAATTTTCTTTCTTTCGTTTTTAATTCAGTTCATGTATGAATATTGTGTTAATTCTTAGCGTGACTATGGCTAGGAGCTAAACACTCTATTAGGACTTTCCTTATGAATCGCTTGAAACTTTTATTCATGAATTAATGTAGTAGTTTGATTTCTTCTTCACTTGATTAAGATTTAGTCAATATTTGGTATGAATGTTTGATAATTAATTGATCACTAATTATCATAACCTATATGATATCGAATCAAAAGTCGAAAGGAGAGATTTGGATATGTTGTAATTGACTAGACATATGTTAAAATCGTGAACGAAAGTACCCCGATACTTGTGTAGCATTATAGGTTACTGTTCTTAATCCTCCTATGTGGTAAATCCTATCATATAAATATAGAAGGGTTCTTCACTGGGGTTGAGTGATTATATGTCCTAACCAGAATATAAGACAGTCTAGTTAACCGTTATCTTAACGAAGAAGAAGAATCATTCTAGTCGCATTAAGGATTGAATAAAGTGGATAGTCGAGAATTTTGGAAGCCCTAATTCATTCATAACTGATTACAACTTAAATAGTTCAGTAATTCTTGCAATTATTCTAGTAGTTAAACAAAAAACCCAATCAAATATCGATTGCCAAATAGATAACATAAAATAGATTAACGATACTTATATACCAGTCTCTATGGATGATATTCGGTCTTACAGACTATATTACTTGTAAACGATGCGTGCACTTGCGTGAGCATTCGAAATATCGATAACACTGCGCCATACTCCCCGTACCACCTCTGGAAGGACAGTCTCTCCTCAAATGGCGTTGGCAGCCGCAAAAATAACAAGCACCTGTAATAACGCGGTACTCCACAAAATAGGACCTACCACACCGAGAACATGGAGGCAAAGGTGGCCTCAACTGACTAGGACCCCTGAATATCTGCGAACCTGCAGCCCTGGGGCCCTGACCAGCCCCTGAATACCCTGGGCGATCAAATATCCTGCCCGTATACTGTGAAGGTACACTCTGTGATGGCTAGGAAGAATATCTACCTTTCATCGAGGTCGCCTCGCTAAACTCACCAAACCGCCCAGCCGACCTAGCCTCTTAGTGGCCTCGGCCGTTTTCTCTCGCTCGCCGACGCCTCTATGTCCGCTCCCGACTTCTATGCATAAGCCTGGATACGAGCAATATCCATACTCGGCTGAAGAGCCACTACCAAACAACCATCAGTCAGATACCGATCTAGTCCCATCACATAGCGATGAACTCTATCGGCCATATCAGCCATAATCGTAGGCGCATATCTAACCCAACGAATCAAACTCCAGTCTATACTCACAAATGGTCCTGCCACTCTGCCTCAACTGTAGGAATCTGTCGACTCTAGCCCTCTTCATCTCTGGAGGCAAGAAGTGACCAAAGAATGCCTCTGTAAACTCATCCCATGTAGCTGGAGGGACATCCTCTCCCCTGGACAACTCCCAAGACTCATACCAGATTGTCGCTATATCCCGCATCCTATATGAAGCTAACTCAACCGACTCAGTCTTCGAAGCCCTGATTACCCTCAAGGTACGCTGCATCTGTCGGATGAACTCCTGCGGATCATCCTCGGGTCTTGACCCGAAAAACTCTGGAGGGTCACAATGCAAGAAATCACGAACCCTCAAACTGTCGGACCTAGGGTCAACTCCTGGTCCCTGTCTGCGGGTCTGCCCTACCACAAATATAGTCAGCATCTGCACTGCATCTCTCATGGACCTATTCTCTGTCCTTGGTTGAGGAACTGGAGGCTCAAGTATCGGGGCCTCTAGAGCTGCTCTAAGCTCCTCTGGTAATGGCGGTGTAACTGAACTTGCTGACTGACGCACATCCTCAGGCATATATTAGGCATGTGCCCTAGTAACTCTCTGAGTCCGACTAGCAGCTCCTGCTACTGATTTGCCCTTCTGGGCCACTATTGCCTTCTTCGGAGGCATAGTTGTAACACAATAATACGTTAGAGGGGAACCATCCTAATAACACAGTTCTATTGCACGATCTTATGAGGTGAAAGAATGGAAACCAATCCTAAATTTCCAACAGCCTCATGTGTATAAGTATGGTGCACAACATACCTATACCCAAGACTCTACTTAGACACGATCTGTAGACATTTCGAGGACGAACTGCTCTGATACCACTTTTGTCACGACCCGAACCCCGGGCCCACGACTGGTGTCCTACATGGGTACCCTTATACCCGTACCTCTCATATAACCAACGGAAGCAAATAAAACTCATATAATAAAACAGGCAAGCCGATAAGGCCGTCACTGCATATAGAAATATCCGAATAATTGTGATTGTACATATGTTCAACCCACACATGACTACAGACCTCTAAGAGTATAACAGTAACTATGACGGTACAAGGCCCCGTCGTACCCCTGAATGTACATAAGCCTATAATAGCCGAAAATGTACCAAAAGACTAGACTCCGAGACAATGGAGCTATCTCAACAGCTGAGAAAAGATCCTAAGCACGCGGATCAGGAAACTGAGTACCTACACCTGCGGGCATGAACGCAGCCCGAAAGGTCGATAACAGGTACCAAGTATGTAAACATAAAGTACAGTAATTAAAATCATAACTGTCCAAAGAATGACAGGGACAAGTATGAAAATCAAATACCAGATCCAACCATGTCATATAAAATAGAGTCAACTGTACCTTTTTTTTTAAAAACAGAGAGTCAACAGTGCCCTTTCCTTTTAAATAAAAATAACGAGAGTCCTTTCAAAATCATGGATACCTGTCCATATAACCATCATGTATGTACATCTATAACGTGTCTCGGCCTAATATATATTTATGTTGCGGATCGTGCAACCCGTCCAAATATATGTATGTATTGCGGATCGTGCAACCCGTCCCAATATGTGTATATAAGTGTTGCGGATCGTGCAACCCGTCCCAATAAATATACATATCACTATCATGGGAAATCTTGCACAATTTAAATCATCTTTTGACTCTCAATAACATCATCTTTAAAATGAACTTCCATTTTAGAAAAACAAGGCACTATCACATCTTACATTTTATAAAACACCAAGGTACCAACTTATCATGTACCAATCACATATAATGAACTTTCATTTTAAATCCATCCTTTGGAAAATCAAGGCATTAGATATCATGTATCACTTTAACACATCATTTGGAAAGCTAAGGCACTATATATCGTGTAGCACCTTACAACATCAATTAGGAATTAGGATTCCTTAAAACCATGTACGTCCGCCGTACATTCATTTCATATAAAAATCATGCCAAAGAAGAAATGATAGTTTCACATACCTTATAGGCTATACCAACTTGACAACTAGAATACGTCTCAAGTAGTACTTCAACCTATAATTACAATAACACTTCTATCAATTCCATGATACTAGTATATACTTATACTACATAATGACTATTCTTTCGTATAAAAATTCAGGCAGCACTTCCCCTATTTATACATACTTTTCCACCTTATAAATAAGGCCAAATACATCAATAACCAAGCATCACTTAAGGGCACAACCAAAACAGCAACCAAGGTGATTCACACACATATTTCTTATGTAAATCCGGCCTCTTAATCCATATAAAAACAGCCCATAAAAAATCCATACTTCTACGACAATGAGTGTAAAATGTGAAGCTTACAACACCTTTATATACCCTTATTCCTTTAGGACTTACGTTAGCAATTTACCACCTTAAACATGCATAATTATAACTGAATTTCCAGCATTATAACACCACAAAACAGTCCCTGAAACTGCACCACAATATCCAACAGTTTTGGGCAGTTTTCGGCCAACACACAACTAAAGCCCTTTTCACAATTCCTTATAATCCAACTCACATTTCAGTATGTTTATATAAATAGTTTCAACTTGTAACAACATGGTTTCCTTCATTTTAACATGCTATTAGTGACGTTAAATAATAAAAATAACCAACGAATCCAACATTACCAAAACTGTCCAGTTTTCGGCTAACATGCCAAAACTGTGACATGCATTTCTTGTTCTCCTTTTCTCTTAACACAAGTTCATCTATAAAATATAACATCATGTAATTTCCAATTACTTCAAGAGGAAGAAGAAATTTTACCTTAAACTTAGCCAAAAATAGTCCCAAGTCTCGACCAACCGTGACCAACTTTCCAGTTTTGCACCACTTCTTCACGTTACAATCACACACACGTATCCTCTACAAGCTTGTAACCATATTGTTTTCATGTTTTACTTCCAAAAAGTTCATCAACAAGCTTAGGGTTTCAAAACCTATTTTCTGCCCTGTACTGTATCTCCCTCTTGTGTGTATTAAACTTGACTTAGAACTTAGTCTTGATGCTTAATCTTGGAAAGAAAATAAGTTGATCTTGTTCTTCCTTTTGGCTATGGAATTTTCGAATTGAATGAGAAGGAGAGATGAGGGTTTGAAGATGAAGAAGATATTTTTTTAGAGCTTAAGTCTTGCAAGACCTTGATATATATAATTGTGTATACAAGCACAAGTGGAGGTGGACCCAAGTAGACCCATTTGTCCACTTGTCTTCCCTTCACATGAAATATCTTCCCACACTTAGTCATTTTTCCATTTTTTCGATAGCCTCACAATACATAATACCAAGACCTGATAAATTATCACTAAGTCCATAATTCTATTTGAAATAATTCATCTACTAGAAATTAATTCTTGTCATCACATTAATCTCGAGAAATTTCCATCTAAGAAAATGTAAAAATCCTTCCCTTCCAACATTCAAATCTAATTTCCAATATCATGTTCTCACTTAGTAGCCATGGAGTTACGGGGTGTAACAGATTACACATCCGTCAAGCTACCCATAGATTTACGGATAAGTGCATCTGCTACAATATTTGTTTTCCATGGATGGTATAGAATATCGACATCATAATCCTTTAGTAACTCTAGCCACCGTCTCTATCGTAAATTCAACTCTTTCTGCTTAAAGATATATTAGAGACTCTTGTGATCTATATAAATATCAACATGAACACCATATAAATAATGCCTTCTGGGCCGCTGTCGCTTTCTTTGGAGGCATAGCTGGAAACACAATAATTTGTTAGAGGGGATTACCCTAATAACATAGCTCTATCGCACGATCTAGAGTAAGATGAAAAGATGACATCCTAAATGTGTTATAGCTTCTTGTTTATAGATGTGGTGCACAACACACCGATAAACAATACTCTACTGCACACGGTCCGTAGACATTCTGAGGACGAACTTCTTTGATACCACTCTTTGTCATGACCCAAACCGATGGGCTGTGACTGGTGCCCTAGTAGGACACCCGTATACGAACATGTTAAATATAATCAGACTGATACCAATGACAATGTAGAAATCTCTAAAAGTATGCAGAAGACTCATAACGCTACATATCAGAATGAACATGTCTCCCGAGGAGTCACAGCTAATCAATCATAACAAAATAGTCAAGCCGACAAGGCTGCCACTATACACGGGAATATCCAAAACGAACTACAACTGTACAGCTGACTAAAACACGTCTACAACCCACGCATGTCCAACCCACACATGTCCACAGACCTCTAAGAGTATAACGGTGAAATATGATGGGATAGGGCCCCGCCGTACCCCTGAATATGCATAAGTCAATGACAAAGGATCTGTACCAAAATGACTAGGCTCCGGAACAATGGAGCTCTCCAAATAGCTGAGCAGAAATCCTAAGCTGAAAGATCACCAAACCGAGTGTTTGTACCTGCGGACATGAAACGCAGCCCCCCGAAGAACCCCGATCAGTAAGAAAAATGTACCGAGTATATAAAACCTGAAGTACGATAAAGAAGATCATAACTGGACAAAAGATGACAGGAGAAAAGTATGATAAACAAAGATATCAATGCACCTGTGCCTTATGAAATGAGAGTCATGCATGTCCATATAATGTACTGTACCCGACCCATTATGGGACTCGGTGAATGAAGTCATATACATATATATACCATACCCGACCCCCTAGTGAGGCTCTCGGTGAATTAATCATATATATACATACTGTGCCCGGACCTCTAGTAGGGGCTCGGTGAACAATGCAATGAAGTTGTGCACGAACATACCCGGCTCGGGACTCGGTGAAATGATATAATCACATTATGCACGAATAGAATATCAGGATTAACCATATATAAATTAAATCATCATCTGAGACTCAATGGAATAATTAGAATGAACCAACACTGAAAAATCAAAGGCAACTATCATATAAAGTATCACTGGAACTACAATTCATTGGAATTATGTAAGTTCGTTGTCCGCTTGTTTTATGTGTCTCATGCCAAAAAGAAAGAAGGGATAGCTTTACATACCGTTTGTCGTCTGTACCAACTCAATAATTATAATTCGTCTCGATGAGCACTTCAACCTATAACAATGGTAACATGTCTGTCAACTCTATGATTACTAGTATACGTTATATATCGAATGATAACTCATTTTATGTAAAAATTTGGGCAGCACTTCCCCTACTTATACATACATCCGCAACTCACACACAAGGTCAACAACATCAATAATAGGACACAGCTCAGGAACATAAAAAATCAGTCTCATATACCCCATATACATCATCGTTATACATTCTTTCTCTTTACATTCATGTAATACAACGACAACAGCAACCAAGACGATTAATACACCTATTACTCATGTTAATTCAGCCCCTTTAACCATATTAAAACAGTCGTTAAGAATAGTCCATACTCCCGCAACAACAAGAATGTAATGTAAAACTTTTCTACACTTTTATTCCTTTAGGATATATATCCGCAACTACAACAACGTACATGCATATTCATAACTAAAATTTCAGCATTCTAACTCAACAAGAACAACCCCTAAATACAATACAACAATGCCCAATGATTTCATGAATTTCACGGCCCACAAAACATAATACCATAACTCTTCTCATAATTCCTTAAAATCCAATTCATATTTCAACACTTTCACATAAACAACTACAACTTTAAATATCAAAATTTTCTTCAATTTAACATGTAATCAATGGCAACGAGAATAACAACAACAATCCAGCCCAATGTAATTAAAACAACTCCAATTTGGCTCAACTACAACACCAAAACCGTCACATGCATTCTCTTATTTCCAATTCCTCTTAACACGAGCTCATTTCTTAATTACAACATCATTTAACTCCAATTACTCTATAAGAAGAAGAAATCTTACCTTAACTTAGCTAAAACAACCCCTACTTGCATCGACACCCACTGCTCCAATTTGCACCATTTCTTCAACTTACCATGACATGTATGTATTCTTTACAAGTTTAAACCCATTTAACTTACATGTTTTTCTTCCAAATAGCTCATCTCCAAAGCTAAAGTTTCTGGGCTAAATTCGGCCAGCATTATCGTGACCCACTGGTGAGGAGTTTATCATGGCTTAGAACTTAGTAGAAGATCTTAATCTTGGAAGGGGGAGTTGATTTAGTCTTCACTTAGCTATGAAAGATGGTGGGGAAATCTGTTGGAGGGAGATATGAGGGATAAGTGAAGGAGTGATTTTCGAATTAAAGGTGAAGAAACATGGGTATATGAGCTGCAAATTATGTTGCATGATGGTGTTGTGCCAACTTGGGCCACGCGTGGGAGGGCACAAGTTTCCACAATTTGTCTACTAGTTCCCACTTATTATTCTCATCTCCACTAAAATTAATCCCACAATTAATTAATCTTAGATCTCACTTCATTTATATCCCAAAAATTTCATAAGACCTCATATTCTCGATGTCAAAATTTTTATAATACGACACTAATCCGGAACCCCATTGGGAATATACAACTATTAGTATTAATTACCATCGTCACACTCGTTGTATCCAAGATTATTTCGGGATCACATCCTTTTATATACGAATCTTTGTATTAGCATATGTAAATATACTTTTCTTCCAACACTTGAATCTTACTTTCTTAATTACGTTCTCAATTTATCGCCCCAAAATTACGAGGTGTAACAAACGTAAAATTAGTTTTAAACTGAAATAAAACAAGGCTACTTGAAACCCGACATACCTTGACTGAACGATTGACCTTTGTAATCACCCTAAATTATCAACTATGCTAAATCGATGAAGTCATTCCGTTCTAACTCGAACTAAGCCTAGTACAGAAAACCGGTTCATTGCGAACATGGTGCACGAAGAGGAACGAGTAGGAATGGTTGATGGTTGATATGTGTGTTATTGATATTAGTGGGTGATATTGAAGGACCCGTGATCTGGTCCCTAAATTGTATTTAGGGTTTGGACGGTTTTTATAAAATCAACATGGATTCGTTCTGTCATGATGTCAGCACTGCGACCCTACTGTAGGGTGCTACGGTGCCTGCTAGGGTTTGAGGCAGTGTCGCAGCTCCACAGTGGAGCGTCACAATGCCTATCACGGTAATAGGCAAGGGTCGCGGCTCCTGTCCGAAATCGTGATTAAAAGCCCCCAGTTTAAAATTCGAAACTTACTGGACCTGAAGCGTCGCGGCCCCATGCTGGAGAGTCGCGACCCTAATTTGCAAAACAGAAACCGAAAGGTTTCTGCCATTCAAGCGTCATGGCTCTAATTCAAAGCAGAAGACGAAAGGTTTCTGCCTCAATGGCATCGCGACCCTCATGATGGGCGTCGCGGCGCCACCTGTCCAGAAAGTAAAAAAATTCAGTTTCAGAATGTTTAACCCATGATTATTATTTTGTAGTATATTATTTTATGTGCTAAATGATTGTCATTTAGATTACTAGAATAGCGTCCACAAATAATTATTTAGGTAGGCGGCGTCCAATATATGTTTAACCGCTTAATATCATGTTTGGGCTGGCGGTACCCAATATGTGCTTAAACATTTTTGCATGGTTATTTATTAGATAAAGCATGTTAGAGTTAATCTTGGTTAAAACCCTGAATTAAAATGTTTTCCAAAAATTAATACAAGTCTCATTTTAAAATGAATTCGCCATCCGTTATAATTGATTGTAGTGCAAAATCCTTTTCTGCGAGATGAGTATTTATGCCACAACATTTGCTCTAAGCCTATGAGGACTCAGACTCTTTCATACATGCATGTTACATGTAGAAGTGGGTGATAAACCATCATGAGTATTTACACCACAGTGTTCTCTATAAGGAAAAACTCACTTAGATACATAATTATAGTCGCATAACGGGGTTAATTTGCTAGGCTGTCTTGGCGCCATAGTGTCGGACAAGTCGAGGAACGCAAATTGTTTGTTTAGAACATTAGGTCAACCAAGAGTGGAAAATTGTTTGCAATTGGTTTAGAGACCTACCGGGTTGTGTTGTTGAAGTTATCATCCACAACAAATGCAGAGATAACATGAAGCTAGATCTTGGCCCATTATGATCGTATTTGATATGAGGTTGTATTCTTCCATGGGGTCAAAGAATATGTTAAAATAGTGGGAGATAATTAAACTAAAAGCCATGTTAATTAGTTAACGAATGTGTTCAATAAAAAAATATACTAGAGTTTAATTTCAAGTCTATCTATTTTCTTCAGTATACAATGTCGAATCTGTCACTCAAAATGTTGGTTGAACGAACAATTTGACTGGAGCTAACTTCCCTGACTGGTTAAGAAATATGTGTCTGGTGTTGCGATTGGAAATAATTGAGTATGTCTTAGATAAAGTATTCCCAATAGTCCATGTCGAAGATTTTGAAGAGTATTCCTTGTTTGACAAGGTAGCCTATCAGAAACATCTTGATAATGCTACATCGACACAATGTCTAATGTTGTCCTCTATGACAGCAGAGTTACAGAACATTTGAAGAGTCTCTATGACTCATAGTATCAGACAATGGAGTATGAACTGCTGAGAGACCTCTTCAAATGTAAGCTGAACGAAGGGGGACAGGTTTCACAATATATTCTGAAGATGATTGGGTTAATAGAAAGGTTGTCTTTGATTGGAACGAAGTTGTCCATAAATATTTTTGTCAACCTAATCCTGAACTCCCTTGTTGATTCATTTGAGAACTTTATTGTAAACTTCAATATGAACGGAACCAAGGCGAGTCTTCCAGATCTTCACAATATGTTAAAGACCTTCAAATCGTCCACCTATAAAGGTAAAGTTGTGCTCATAGTGGGATCCTCTAGCAAGTTCAAACCCAGGGGTAAGAACATGCAAAAGAAGAAGAGTAAGGCAGTTGTTGCCGTACCCCCAGTTTTAAGACCTCTATGAGGTGCTCAGAAGAAGGTGAGGGTAGCTGCAGATGTGTGCCTCAATTGCAAAAGAAAGGGGCATTGGAAGAAGGATTGCACAACTTCAGGGGGAGGTAAAGCACTAGGTGCTCCTGGCCCTGTTGGACAAAGTATGTTTGTCATTGAAATAATTATGTCTATAACTAACTCTCATTGTTGGGTATTAGATACCGTTTGTATTACACCCCGAAATTTCAGGACATGTGTTTAAGAAAATGTATGTGAGAAGATACAACTTTAAGTTTGATACGAAAGAAGGATTTCTTTTTCCTACGGAAAATGATTCCGAACCTCGGGAAAGAATAATGTTGTAAATTGAGACTCGTAAAATTTATCGGAATTATGGAAATGTCGAGAAACGAAGTATATGGACGAATGGGAGGGAGAAACGTGTCACCCCCCCCCCCCCCCACCCCATCTTAGGCATTGGACGAAATGGTCATGAGAAATAGGTCAAGTCTTGAACAAGCCAAGGCTTGACATTATTTACTTAGTCAACTAGCCAACTTGACATTAGATCTATTAACCTCAATGAATCTAGGTCACACAAGTGTTCTAATCTTGGCCATTGAAGGTAGTATATCATCCTTAGTAGCAAAACAAGTTCTAACACTTAGAAAATTTTAGAGAGACTTTGTGTTCTTGAGAGGAGCTCTCGGGTTTGCCCTCCTTCCAACAAGAAATTTTTTCGTTTGTGGTTCAATAATCCTAATACTTTAAACCAAGGTTCCTAGGGTATTGTAAGGATATATCAATAGAAAGATCCCGGAAAAACGATGTTTTTACGTTAGTCGCAAGGCGAAAACCTAAGGTGTTCTTCAACTTTGAAGATGGAACTTGAAGAGGAGTTCTTCATGAGCTTCTAAGGAGTGTTTGGAGCGGATTGAAACATAAGAAGATGAGCTAAAAGTTGCTAAGGATCGACTTTTACGCTTGGACATTATTAGGGCTTATTGAGGTAAAATCCTTCATCTTCTTAATGTAATTGAAGATTACATGTTATAGTAGTTAAGAAATAAGCATGTGGTATATATATTGAAGTTTGAAAAGATTTGGATCATGTCGACATGTTCAAACCGAAAATGGACAAGTTAGCCATTTATGTTGAAATCAATTTAATTGTTAGTTACGATCGTCGCATGTTATAGAAAGAAGGGATTATAGTTGTTATAATCGATTGAGGCTATATAACATGTTGGAATAACAATTTGGATTGAAAAGGAATTGGAATGAACTTTATGTTGTTACACATTTTGAGCCGAGAATTGCCTTAATCTTTGGACAGTTTCGTATTAATTGTGGGGCAGAATTTACACGTCTTGTTAAGGCGTGTAATCCCCTTTGTATTTGTTGAATTGTTGGGCCTTAAATGTGGCGTTTGGTTATTGATTTTCGGGCCTTGAAAAAGGTGGAAAAGTACGTAGAAACAAAGGAAGTGTTGTCCGATTTTTCGTAGAATTTGGTGACTTTACACTTAGAATATTCTACGTTTGAAGCTAGAGGTTAATAGACGTATTATGGTCATTATAGGTTGAAGTACTGCGTATAGCGTATTCTACTTAAGGGATGGAATAGCTATCAAGGTTGAAGTACTTCGGAGCATTTTGCTTCTTGTCGATAATCGTCGCGAGGTATGTGAACCTCTTTCTCCTTTTGGCATGATTCTATGTATGAAATATACATGTGGCGTTATTTCATGATTCCTTCTACTCTTAGAAGTTAAGAGGTATGTATGTTGATTTACTCTATGTGAAAGTTACGTCTAAGTTACCCTAAGTTCTTACCAAGTCTTATGGGGGATATTGGTAAGAGTCGTTAGGAAGTATTTGGAGTCGAGTTGACTTTTCTAAGTTACTGCACAAATGAGAATAAGTATCGAACAAGTCATTGCAGCGTTAATAAAAGAAAATGTATCGACAATCAATTAAATTAAAATGAGTAGAATTTTCCATCTGCATAGAAACTAAGATAAGACAAAATGGTATTACATTTTCTAGATCATGGCTGCTTTAATAAGATCGTTATAAACAAGTATAACCTATTCACAACGCATTAAAGTATATGTTACTTAATTTAAAGAATTTACGTATGAAGTTTTAAGACTATGAACCTTGAATTCTAAAAAGGTTAAGAGACTTTATTTTTCAAGTTATGGGACTTGATTCTTAAAGGAAGGAATGACTTGATTTAAAAGTATAGAATGCTTGATTTGGGAAGAGCATCGATAACTTGATATTCTAAGTTAAGAAACTTGATTTCTTAAAAGTTAAGAGACTTGAAGTATTTTGAAAGCTATGTAACTTGATTTGAAAGTATAAGTCTATTGGTTATAAAAGAAAGGAATTTGTCTAAGACATAAAGAGTTATAACGACTTTATGGGAAGTTGGTTATAATAGCTTTATGGAAATATGTAAGAGTGGTTTACTCTAGTAATGTAAATAATGATAAATGACTTGAAATAATGAAAGGCAAATTGATTTGAAGGCATCAATTGCTTAAGGTTTTAAAAGAAAGAAGTCACTTGATTTAGAAGCCTATAAATGTATTTCTAAAAGGTATTGTGACTTGTCTTGAAAAGTAGATATGACTTGATACTACGGTTATTAGTATCTTGAAAGTTTTATATGAAAAAAGTCATTTTAAAAGAATAGAAGTACGTAGTACTTTGGGTTAAATTCCCGGATTTTTATAATGACATGTTAGTGTCTTAAGTAAACTAAAATGAGAGTTTATATGAATAAGGCTAATAATAATTTAGGGGATTTCATAACTTGCTTATGTTATGT
Source organism: Przewalskia tangutica (assembly GCA_029844215.1). NCBI lineage: Eukaryota > Viridiplantae > Streptophyta > Magnoliopsida > Solanales > Solanaceae > Przewalskia > Przewalskia tangutica. Next base: position 30,405,065 of record CM056736.1, on the reverse strand, counting down.
ATGATAAGCCGGTAGTGCTTATGTTATGTATGATAAGCCGGTAGTGCTTATGTTATGTATGACAAGCCGATAGTGCTTATGTTATGTATGATAAGCCGGTAGTGCTTATGTTATGTATGACAAGCCGATAGTGCTTATGTTATGTATGATAAGTCGGTAGTTCTTATGTTATGTATGATAAGCCGGTAGTGCTTATGTTATGTATGATAGCCGGTTGAGCTAGGTTATGTAATTCTTACGGGGTAAACCCCCGGGCTACTACTTATTCCATAGATTTGCTACCCATGATGCGAGTGCGGTGTTTGTACTCATTGCGGGCCCACCGGACCCATGCGGGTGAAATAGTCCTATGCGGGTGAAATAGTCTCATGCGAGGCGGATGACCTCATTGTGGGTCCACAGGACCTATGCTGGTGAAATAGTCCCAGGAGTAGGATTGCCAAATGATACTATGGGCAGGTGGCCCTAAGTTGATCATAAGCTTCCTATTTTTATGCAGTATACCTTTATGGGCAGACTTATGTGACTTTATCGCGTCCCAGATTGGGCCGGGCAGTATACCTTTATGGCAGACTTATGTGACTTTATCGCGTCCCAGATTGGGCCGGGCAGTATACCTTTTTGGTCAGACTTATGTGACTTTATCGCGTCCCAGAATGGGTCGGGCAGTATACCTTCGTGGAAAGGCTTTTGTATGACTTCATCGTTGTTATACCCCGTGGTTCAGGCCGTGCGTATGGGGCCGTGCGAAAGGAGTTAGGACTCGAAATTAGAAAATTTCGGTCAGGGGCCTCAGCGTCGCGGCCGGAGCGAAGCGGCGCCAGCTGAATTGAGCGCATGGCGGAAGTTCCGAAGTCGCGGCGTTGCGCGCGCCCTGCGAGTTGAGGTACATGATTGGGTTTTTTCAAGGTGTCACCCGTGAAGGCGTGATGAGATTTGGGAAGAAGGAAAACTTAGCCCAGTACATTGGGCCTTACGGTGTCGGAGGTAGGCAAGGTTGCCTATGAGTTGGATCTGCCGTCCGATCTAGAGGCGATACATCCGATGTTTCATGTGTCTATGTTACGGAAATGTATTGGAGACCCATCTAGAGTACATCCGATTCGCGAGGTTCGTAAATGAGGAGTTATCGTATGAGAGAGTCCATGCGATACTCGATCGTCGAGTTAAGCGACACGGACAAAGGATGTGGCTTCCGTCAAGGTCTTATGGCGGAACGAGAACAGAGAGGAGATGACGTGGGAAGCAGAGGATGACATGATGAAGAAATATCCTCACTTATTCCCTATACCTCCAGGTAACCCACGTTTCTAAATTGTTGGTCTTTAAATTTAGTAATTATGCTTGAGTTTTGTTGTGGCCGTGTGGAGCGTCTTTATTTGAGTCTATGTCGATATTGTGATTTGAGTAAGCCTAGAAGGAACATTCGGGACGAATGTTTCTAAGGGGGGGAGAATGTTATACCCCGTGGTTCAGGTCGTGTGTATGGGGCCGTGCGAAAGGAGTTAGGACTCGAAATCAGAAAATTTCGGTCAAGGACCTCAGTGCATGGCCGGGGCGGTCAGCGTGGCGAAATTGAGGCAGCGCGGGAATCAGTCGTGGCGCGGAAGTTCCGAGTCCAAGTCGCGCGAGGCGGGAAATCTGGCGGAAAAACATAGGAAAATCTGATCTTTTCTTTTAAAAAGGCCATGGGAGGGTGACAAGTGTCCCCCCCCCCCCATCTGATTTTGCATGCATTATATGAAGACTTGGTCATCTTTCATCTCTCTCTTAGACAAAAGCTCTTCCTTCTCTCTTAAAAATTTCAAGCTCCTCCTTCTCTCTAAAATTCCAAGAGATATTCTAGCCTTAGGAAAAATCTGAAAAGAAAAGGCAAGAAGGAAGCTTGTGGCTAGCTTGTGAAGGTTGTTGTGGTGGTGTTCTTGGAAAGGAAGCTAGCAAGTTGTTGGAAAAATTTGGCTAAAGCTCTAAGGTAATGATTCTTCCTTTATAATTAGTTTTTAGTGTTGCATGTTAAGAAGAAAGAACTTGTGATAGTAAATAATGCTCTTAGAGTCATTGCATGCAAGAAATGTGGTTTGGGTATGAAGGATTTGGCTAAAGAGGTTATGTGAGCATGTTGTAGCCTAAAAATTACCTTAAACTTGTTAAGATTAATTGTTATAACTTATGGGGAAGAATTTTACACACCCAAGTTTAGGTGTTTAATCCCCTTTGTGTTGGTTTGGATGTTGGGCCTTAAATGTGGCGTTTGAGTGTTAAAAATCGGCCTTTGAAAAGGTGGCAAGTGAGTAGAAATAAAGGAAATGCTGCCCAATTTTCCATAGGAATTAGTAACCTTGAACTTGGAAATATTCTACTTTGAAACTAGAAGTTAATAAACGTATTATGGTCATTATAGGTTGACGTATTACGTGCGATAGTTGGAATTAACAAGTGGATTGACCGAAGAGGTATGTAGAGCTTTCCTATCTTTTGAGCATGAGTAGTTGTATCTATGTAGTACGGTATCGTCAAGATTTGATAATCTTCACTTGTTTTGAGGTATATGATACTTGTTTCGTTTTAAAGGTATAAGTCCCTTGGACATAGGGAAATGTGTTTGACTAACGTAAAATGTTAATATAACGGCTTTATGGAAAGTTGGTTATATTAGTTTGGGAAAAAGGAAAAATAAAGAAGGGTTTACTTTACATAAAATAAGCAAGGGGAAAATGAGTTGAATTTGTGGAAGGTAAATTGTTTTAGGGCATTAATGGCCTAAGGTTTTAAAGGAAATGAAGTCACTTGATTTAGAAGCTTGAGATATTTTCTAAATGGAAAATTGTGACTTGTTTTGAAAGTGGTTGTGACATGATACTATGGATATTAGTATCTTGGAAGTTTTATATAAAAAGGAGTCATTTCGAAAAAGGTTTACGGTATGTGATACTTGGGTTAAATTCCCGGATTTCTCTTAAAAAGACATGTAGTGCCTTAATGAGCTAAAATGAGAGGATTTATATTAATAATGTTCATAAGAAGTTAGAAGATTTCTTATCTTGTTTATGTTATGATAAGCCGGTAGCGCTTATGTTATGTATACTAGCCTGGTTGTCTTTGATTTATGTATTATTATTGTTATCATCGAGTATTCGATAAGCGGTGGCGCTTATGTTATGTATACTAGCGGTTGTCTTGATTTATGTATTATCATTGTTATTACTGCGTATTCCATGGATTTGCTACCCATGATGCGAGTGCGGCGCTTGTACTCATGCGGGCCCATTGGGTCCATGCGGGTGAAATAGTCTCATGCGGGTGAAATAATCTCATGCGGGTCCACAGGATTCATGCGGGTGAAATAGTCTCATGCGGGTGAAATAGTCCCATGCGAGGCGGATGGCCTTATGCGGATCCACAGGATCCATGCGGGTAAGCAATCCAGAGTAGGATTGCTTAATGATACTACGGGCGAGAGATCTGTTTGATCACGAGCCTCCTATTTTTATGCGATATTATACTTATACTTGTTACTCTCATTGTTAGTAAGACACAAGGTACCTAATTTGATTTTGATCTATAACTTGTGTATTTTGGACTTATGATATTACTACGTATTTTCCGATTTTACATACTTGATACGTTGTGTCTTGACCCCTTCTCGGGGCTGCGTTAAATCTGCAGGTAAGGGAAAGCAGTGGTAGATCCTCATTCCTAGGATCTTTTACTCAGTGTCGTGAGCTCCATTTCTTGGAGGCTCGACTTTTGGTATGGTTCTCCCTGGTGTTGTTGATGTTTTGTACATTTAGGGGCATGACGGGGCCCTGTCCCGTCATAGTGTTACTCCTTCTTAGAGGCCTATAGTCTTGTCATAACTTGGTTTGTTTAAGGATGTAACTGTTCGGTTTTATGTACTTTTGGGGTAGCCATTTTGGGCTAGACTATTTTATATCATTATAGTTGTTTATTGTGAGTTTATATTCATGGTTTTCTCGATGTTGTGTCCTGAGGTGCGGGTTAAGGCACCGGTCACGGATCCGGGGTCGGGTCGTGACAAAAGTGGTATCAGAGCAGTTAATCCTCGGAAAGGGTCTACAGGCCGTATCTAGTAGAGTCTTGATTATCGGTGTGTTGTGCACCACATCTATAATCAGGAGGCTGCAGGATATTTAGGATTGGTTTCCATTCTTTCACTCTAAGATCGTGCAATAGAGCTGTGTTATAGGTTGAATTTCCTCTGACGTATTTTTCCTGTATCAGTTATGCCTCCACGCAAGGCAACCGCGGCCCAGAAGGGCAAGGCAGTAGAGGGAACTACTAGTAGGGCACCGAGGGTTACCAGGGCACAGGCCCAGTCCTTACCGGATGAGGTGTTTCGGACGGCGAGTTCTACAACGTCGCCAACCCCAGCAGAGTCTGAGGCGGCGGCTCATCGAGACGCGGTACCGAGCCTCGATCCAGCGGCGAGGCGCAGGATATGGGCTACTGAGAGATGGCGATTCGCCGTGATCGTGGCGAACGTGAGATAAAGTGAGGCAGCGATTCGGTTGTACCGTAGTTCGACCAGAGCCGCTAGCTTGAGGCGAGGACTTTTGAGTTGCAGCCCACCAGAGTTTTATGGGTGAGGCACGAGGATGATCCTCGGGAGTTTATCCAAGCGATTCTGACGGATCGTAGGGTGATCGGGGCTTGAGACCGAGTCGGTGGTACTAGGTTCGCATCGGTTGCGGGACACCGCGATTGGTAGTATGATTCATGGAAGCTGTCGGGGAGCATGCGCTTCACTGTTTGGGACGAGTTCTCGAGGCGCATTTGGCCATTTCTTGCCTCCGCAGATGAGGAGGGCTCGGGCCGATAGATTTTTGACAGAGGCAGAGTGGGCGGGCGGTCGATCTGGCGTGGAGTTTGACTCATTGGCTCGGTATGTGCCGCTTTGGTAGAAGACATGGAGGGCGGGGTGCACCGTTATGTCACAGACTCGATGATCACTTGGCGAGAGTTGCAGAGTGGCTCTTCACCGGGCATGGACATTGCCGCGTGCGAGCATATGCACTTGGGTGTGAGAACGCGGTAAGCGGTCGGCATGTATCAGCGAGAATAGGGCGAGGCAGCGAGGTCCTCAGTAGTTTTAAGGTAGACAACGGCCAGACTAGATTTGCACCACGGCCGGTCAGGCGCTCCACCATCTTCGGACGTCTGAGTATTCGAGGCGGGGACGGGGTTCGTGGCCGGGTTCCGAGAGGACGAGTTCGGTCGGATAAGGCCACCTATACCTCGGTGTGGTCGATGTGGCGATTGCCATTATGGGGGTTGTCGTGTTACTCCAGGATCTTGTTATTCTTGCGGCTAGCAGGGCCATTTGAGAGATTGTCCGGCGGAGATGGCGGGAATATGATGGCTCGGTAGCGAAGTGCAATGGTGGATCTTCGTCTTGGTGGCAATCGCCCGGAGCGAGTGTTCACGGGCCAGCAGGGGTCGTGGCATGGGTTCTAGTTCCAGCGGTCCTCAGAACCGCATCTATGCTATGTCGATCGTCGGAGACCGGGCGTCACCGATGTCGCAGTACATTATTGGTTTCTTCTTTGTAATGTATATGCTTTGATAGATCCGAGTTCTACCTTGTCCTATATATCTCCTCATATTCTTTGGTAGAATAGGGATAGAGCAGAGTCCATAGAATCTTTTGAGGTGGCTACGCCGTGTAGGTGCTTGTGGTAGGCGGCGGGTATATAAGGCTTGCCCAGTGACTGTAGATAGTCGTCGGACTCTAGATGACTTGATAGAGTTGGATATGCGGACTTTGATGTGATTATGGGTATGGATTGGCTAGCGTCTTGCTATGCCAATGTGGGTATGAGAGAGACTAGTGCGGTTCGGTTTCTGACGATGGCGGTGATCGAGTGGAAAGGGAATACTGCATCGCCGGGGGGTAGGTTTATTTCTTACCTCAAGGATAGGAAAATGGTGCGGAAAGGGTATATTTACCATTTGGTTCAGGTGTTTGATCACGAGAATGAGATCTGGACCTTGATCGGTTCCGGTTGTTAGCGAGTTTCCAGACGTATTCCCAGACGAGCTTCTGGGTATCCCTCATGAGAGGGAGATTGAGTTTTGCATTGATTTGGCGCCTGACACTCGACCGATATCTATTCCTCCATATAGAATGGCACCTGCCGAGTTAAAAGAGTTGAAGGACCAGCTGAAAGATTTGCTGGAGAAATGCTTTATCAGGCCTAGTGTTTCTCCCTGGGGAGCGCCAGCGTTGTTTGTAAAGAAGAAGGATGGAGCAGCTGCGTATGTGTGTTGATTATAAGCGGTGAATAAGGTAACTATCAAGCAGATATCCCTCCCGAGATTGATGATTTATTTGACCCGATTGCGAGTGCGAGATGTTTTCCAAGATAGACATGCGTTACGGTTATCATCAGTGCGAGTTAGAGGCGTATATCCGAAGATCGCATTCGGGACCCGGTATGGGCACTATGAGTTTAGGGTGATGTCTTTCGGATTGACAACGCTCGGCGGTATTCATGGATTTGATGAATAGGGTGTTCAGGCCATTCTTGGATATGTTCGTTATAGTATTCATTGATGATATCCTGGTTTATTCGCGCACAGAGCAGGAACATGCGGATCATTTGAGGATGGTATTGGGAGTCCTCCGAGACCGGCGGTTGTATGTCAAGTTCTCGAAATGCGAGTTTTGGTTGGCTTCAGTGGCTTTCTTAGGGCATGTTATCGGGGCCGATGGTATTCGGGTTGATACATCAAAGATTGAGGCAGTCAAGACTTGGCCTAGACCCACTACATCGACGGAGTGCGCGACTTTGGGCCTTGCAGGTTATTATCGGAGGTTTGTGGAGAAGTTTGCTTCCATGTCAGCGCCTTTGACTAGGATGACTCAGAAGGCAGCTATATTTCAGTGGACGGATGCTTGTGAGGAGAGTTTCCAGTTACTAAAGGAGAAATTGACGACCGCCCCAGTCTTTACTCTTCCAGAGGGCTTAGATGGATATGTGGTTTATTGCGATCGTCGGTGTCGGGCTTGGGTGCGTCTTTGATGCGGCCGCAGGAGTTATAGCTTACGCGTCTCGGCGGCTTAGGAAGCACGAGAAGAACTATCCACACATGATTTGGAGTTAGCGTGATGATTCATGCCTTAAAGATCCGGAGACATTATTTGTATGGGGTTCATGTGGATATTTACACGGACCACAAGAGCCTCGATATATCTTGACGGAGGAGTGAACTTGCGACAGAGACGGTGGTTGGAGCTGCTTAAGGATTATGATGTTGATATTCTATACCACCCAGGGAAGGCCAATGTAGTTGCAGATGCCCTTAGTCGATGATCGATGGGTAGTCTATCCGATGTACAGCCGGGGAAAAAGGATATGGTCCGAGAGATTCGTCAGCTAGCGAGCCTTGGGGTTCGTTTGTTTGATTCTGATAGTGATGGAGTTCGGGTTCGAGAGGTTGCCGAGTCTTCCATCGTCGAGGAGGTGAAGAGGCGACAGTATGAGGATCCGTGTCACGACCCGGCGGGCGCGGCGGTGCCCTACAGGCACCTGTTGAGTACACGTCGAGAATAGCGGCGGAACATACACAACATAACAGTGTAAACAATATAACAACACGAGCTGGCGATAAAGGCGCTTTCCATAATATAAACAAAGTCAAAAGTACAACTTTACAACTCGGTTCTTACGGTGACCACGTATGTGAATACGAACTCTAGGAATAACAATCGTGGCGGGACGGGGCCGCCATACCCACGAATGTACATAATCTACAACATCGTGGTAAGGCGTACTAAAAGAAAGTCAAGCCTCCGAGAATGGAGCTTAGGCGTCGATAAGCGATCCTAGAGTGTGGATCCATGACACCTTACCCTTTCTGCGGCATGAGCGGCCCAGGAAGGGTCGATACATGATATGTACTAAGTATGCAAAAGCGGAAAATCTTAATTACAACATAAGTTTAAAAGAAAGCGGGAGACATGCGTGCTAACAAAATTACGATGCTCGATTGCCTTACTAACAATGAGAGTATAAATAGGTGTATACTTACAATGAAAAATAGGATTGGAATCCTACTCACGGGACTATTTCACCCGCGTAGGTCCGGTGGACTGCGTGAGGTATTCCTCGCATGGGACTATTTCACCGCGCATAAGCCCTTACGGACTCGCGTGAGGTATTCCTCGCATAGTGGACCGCCGCGTGGGACTATTTCACCGCGCATAAGCCCTTACGGACTCGCGTGAGGTATTCCTCGCATCGTGGTTAGCAAATCCACGGAAATATACAATGCCACAATCGGGAATGACCCATGACGAATAATATATCACTAGCTCAAATCCGGCTATCACACATAACATAAGCTCTATCGGCTTATCATACAATATAGCAGCAAGTTAAGAAATCCCCTAACTTCTTACTATTCTTGTTCATATACACTCTCATTTTAGTTTACTTAAGGCACTAACATGTCTTTATGAAAATCAGAATTTAACCCAAAGTACTACGTACTTCTATTCTTTTAAAATGACTCATTTCATTATAAAACTTCCAAGATACTAATAGCGTAGTATCAGTGACAATTTCTTTTCAAGACAAGTCACAATACTTTTAGAAATAAAATATGGCTTCTAAATCAAGTGACTCGTGTCTTATAAAACCTTAGGCAATTGATGCCTTAAAATCGAATTGCCTTCCATTAAATCAAGTCATTTATCTTTCCATAAAGTCAATATAACCAACTCCCATAAAGTCGTTATATTCACTTTATACCTTAGTCATGTACAATTTCCTATCCAAGGGACTTATACGTTTTAAAGCGACACAAGTATTACATACTTTAAAATTCTTCAAGTCCTTATCTTTAACAAGACTTAAGACATCTTTAATATTCTCAAAGAAGTGAGTTAATCTCTAACTCACCCGACTTGGCATTTCATAAAACAAGTAAAGAATGGCAAAGTCTTGTCGTCTACGTACTATATCGTGAAACTAGTCATGCTCAAAGGATAGGAAAAGTTCTACATACCTTGTCGGGTCAAACCACTTGCCAAGTACAAAGTCCGCCCGTAGTATATCAACCTATAATATTCACAATACGTCTATTAACGCCTTACTTCAAAGGTAGAATAGTATAAGTGTAAAGTCTCCATTTTCTACGGAAAATCGGATGACACCTCCTTTGTTTTACTTACTTTGCCACCTTTTCCAAGGCGAAATACAATAACCAAACAGCCCAATTGGCTCACAATTTATGAAGGTAATCCAATACAAATGAATAACTAAACAGCCCCAATTGGCTCACAATTACATAGAAGGTAGTCGATACAAATGAATAACTAAACATTTGATTGGCTCACAATTATATAGAAGGTAATCCAATACAAATGAATAACAAACTAATACGACTACAAGTCCACAATCGGCTACTTTGAGTTCAAAAATACCAACTCTTGTCCAATTTCCATTTCAATCCAAATTTGTAGCATAACTTGATATCAAGTCGCATTTGATTATAACAAACATAATCTTTAAGTCAATGACATGCGACGATTCTAACAACGATTAAATTGTAATTCAACTTAGTCATGGCTTACATTACATTTCGGATTTCCAAGGCTATAATCAATCCATAATCCTTATAACCTCAATATAACAACTTCATGCTCGCAACATACAAAGCTATCAACAACAATATAAATATGTAATCTTGTAACATCTTTAAAAGATAAGATTATACCTTCACGAATATGAAACCAACTCCAATCCGAAGTCGCTCCTTAGTAGTTTAGAACCTCTCCAAGACACTTCAATCCGCTTGTTGAGACCCTTAGAACAACACAAACAATTATTCTTCAAATCTCCAAACACAACCTAGAAAGACCATTAGGTTTTAAACTTGCGACTAACAGAAAACTATCTTTTTCCAAGATGTTTTTATTGAGACTTGCTGATACACATAAGAACCTTGGTTTAAAGTGGGGAGCTAAATGGATCACAAACAAAGATTTTCTCTTTTTTTTTGTATGGAACCAGAGCACATATCCTATGTTCTTGATTTTTGTGTAAATTATTCTAAGTGTTAAGCTCTCCTCTACTAGTAGTAATATATGTAGCACCTTGGAGGTTAGGATACAAACAAATGGTTGGTTTGGATGTAGTCTTGCTAAATATCAAGACAAAGGTGGGACCTTTGACTTAGTCAATGTTCTCATGCTACAAGTTGCAAGACTTTAGCCTTAGAAGACTTATGGTCAATGACCATATTGGCCCTGCCATTTCGTCGAGCAAGGCTAAGGGGGTGACACGTGTCGCCTCCCATTCGACATGACACTACGTTTTAGACAATTTCATAATTTCAGATAAATTTTTACAAGTCTCAAATCCTTAACATTTGTGAGTTCTTACTTACGTTCTTAAGACATGTCTGTAATTACGGGTGTAACATTCTTCCCCAGAAACATTCGTCCCCGAATGTTCTTTCGAGTCACACTTACAATTAGCGACATAGTTTCCTTTCCACGGCCGACATCCCAACAATGCCACTCAGGGCCACATAAAAGCATTTAAGCAAAAGAAACACTTCAATTAAAACCTGACAAGTAAGAGCAAAATGAAATACCTGAAGGTATAGGAAATAAGTGAGGATACCTCCTCAACATGTCCTCTCCTTCCCAAGTCATCTCCTCCGGTTATCATTTCTCCACGGGACTTTGTGGAAGCTACATCCTTGTCCGTCGCGATCGCTGACACAGCGATCGAGTATAGCTATGGGACTCTCCTCATACGATAACCCCTCTGTCACCTGGACCTCACTAGTAGGAAAAACTCTCGCTGGATCTCCGATACACTTCTGCAACATAGAAACATGGAAGACCGGATGTACCGCCTCTAACTCTGATGGCAGATCCAACTCATAAGCAACCTGACCCACTCTACGGACGATCTGGTAGGGCCCAATGTACCTTGGGCTGAGTTTCCCCTTCTTACCGAATCTCATCACACGCCGTGGCGACGCTTCGAAGACCCGATCGTCTACGAAACTCCAAATCACGAGCCGATTATCCGCGTATGACCTGCCGACTACGAGTCGCTAATCTCTCCTGATAAGCTTCACCTTATCCACAGCCTGCTGTACCAAGTCTGGGCCAACTAACTGTACCTCGCCCACGTCGAACCAACCGATCGGCGACCTGCATTTCCGCCCATATAAAGCCTCGTATGGCGCCATCTGTATACTGGAATGGTAGCTGTTATTATAAGCAAACTCCACGAGAGGCAACTGATCCTCCCAGCTACCACTGAAATCTATCACGCAGGCTCGCAACATATCCTCAAGTGTCTGGATAGTGCGCTCTGCCTGCCGTCGATCGAGGATGAAATGTTGTCTTTGAGACTCACTGTGTCCCTAGACCGCCGGAAAGATCTCGAGAAGTTAGGCATGCCCAGGCTCCCTATCGAAATAATCGACAAGGACAATGCGGCCTCACTATCTCTCGGATGTCTGATCCGCATAGTCCTCGGTGGCGTCGTCTGGCCCGGAAGGAAATGGGTTGATTTCGTCAGCCTGTCAACAATAACCCAAATGGAGTCGTACTTCCTCTGAGTACGAGGTAACCCTGTAACAAAGTCCATGTTGATCATCTCCCACTTCCAAGTCGGAATCTTAATAGACTGCAACAATCCACTGGGCCTCTGGTGCTCGACCTTGACCTGCTGGCAATTAGGACACTGTGCAACAAAACCTGCCACGTCCCTCTTCAGGTCATCCCACCAATACAAACATCTGAGGTCATGGTACATCTTGGTCGACCCCGGATGAATAGAATATCGAGCGCTGTGTGCCTCCCGAGAATCTGCGGCGAAGTCTAACACATCGGGAACACCTGGCCGGCCCTCAAATCTCGGCACCAGTGGTATTTACCTCGAATAGACTATTCTCTCACGAAGAGGCGTATCTCGATACCGCAACATTGGGTCCTCAAATCGCCTCTTCACCTCATCAACGATGGAAGACTCGACAACCTCGTGAACCCGTACCCACTATCGTCGGTATCGATCAATCGAACCCACAGGCTCGCTAAGCGATGGATCGGCGGACCGTATCTGTCTGCAGGCCGTACCTCGATAGGCTCCCCGTAGATCTACGACTCAAGGCATCGGCAACTACGTTGGTCTTCCGGATGGTATAGAATATCAACATCATAATCCTTCAGTAACTCTAACCACCGTCTCTGTCTCAAGTTCAGCTCCCTCTTCCTGAAGATATACTGGAGGCTCTTGTGGTCTGTATAAATATCCACATGAACTCCGTACAAATAATGTCTCCAAATCTTGAGGCATGAATAAGCTGCGCCAACTCTAAGTCATGGGTAGGGTAATTCCTCTCGTGCTTAAATCGTCGGGAAGCATAGGCTATAACCTTGCCGTCTTTGCGTGAAACACACCTAGCGATGCAGAGGCATCACAATAGATCACGTACCATCTAACCTCCGGAAGAGTAAGGCGGAGTCGTAGTCAACCTTTCCTTCAACAAGCTGGAAACCCTTCTCATGACCTCTGTCGGCTGGAACTTGGCGCCTCGAGTCGACCTAGTCAGCGGTCTTTGAAATCGAAACAAGCGCTCACAAACCTCGATAATAACCCGCTAGTCTGAAAGCTGCGTACCTCGGTCGGAGTAGTAGGCCTCGGCCAAGACTTGGCTGCCTCAATCTTGGCGTATCCGCGAACACCATCAGCCCGATAATATGCCCGGGAATGCCATCGAGGCCACCAAAACTCACACGGAGAACTTGGCGAATAAGCTGCCGGCTCGGAGAATCCCAATCTGATCCTCGAGTGATCTGCATGCTCCGCTCTGTCCGTGAATACACGGGATGTCATCAATGAATACAATCACAAATGTATCCAAAATGGCTTGAACACCGGTTTATCAAATCCATAAATACATTGGAGCGTTGGTCAAACGAAAGACATAACCTAAACTCATAGTGCCCATAAGGTCTGAATGCGATCTTTGGGATGTACGCCTCTCGAACTCGAACGATGATAACTAGACCGCGAGTCTATCTTTGAAAACACCTCGCACCTGCAATGGTCAAACAAATCATCAATCACGGGAGAATTTTATTCTTAATGGTTACCTTATTCACCGCTGTAGTCAACACATCTGTGACATCCCATCCTTCTTCTTCACAAACAACACCGCGCTCCCGGGGAGATCACTAGGCCCGATAAAGCCTTTCTCCAAAGAAATCTTTCAGGTGGTCCTTGACTCCTCAACTCGGCCGGTGTCACGTCTGTATGGCGGAATGGAAATAGGTCGAGTGTCGGCAATGTGTCAATACAAAACTCGATCTCCTCTCGGGAGGATACGGAAGATCATGCAGGAACACATCCGAAACTCCTAACCAGCGGCATCGAAGAAGCGGCACCTCGGCCTGCATATCGAATACCGAACGGATGATAGATGTACCGCTTCGCACCATCTTCCTAGCCTTGAGGTAAGAAATAAACCTACCCGCCGGCGTCTTTGTGTTGCCCTCCACTCGATAAGCGGCTCGCCAGAGCTGGAACCGAACCAACTGTCCCTACGGTCAACGTTGGCATAACAAAGCCAACGATCCATACCATAATGACATCAAAATCACATCTCTCGGCTCTATCAAGTCTGCAAGGTCGGCGGTAGTAAATAAATCTGGACAACCTCTATACACCGCTCGGCTAACACCGAATCACTCATTGGCGTAGCTACCTCAAAGCGGCTCTATCGACAGGCTCTATCCCGATTCTACCCGCATGATAAGAGGACACGTAGGACAAGGTAGAACACGGATCTATCAATGCATAAACATCACGACTGAAATCGATAATGTACCGTGGCGGCGTCGGAAGCCTCACGATCTGGCGGTGGCTAGAGAATATATGCGGTTACGTGGACCGCTAGAACTAGAACCACCACCACGACCTCTGCGGCTGCCCGTCAGTGAGTACCACGCCTCGGCGCGTAACCACGAAGGAGAAGACCCGGCCCGATCCGTCGGTGTCTTTGTACCACCCGTCTTGCCTCTGAGCGGACAATCTCTCTTCAAATGGCCCGGTGCCACAAGAGTAACAACCTCCTGCGGGAACACGACACTCGCTGGGTGAGATCTGCCGCGTCGAGCACGAGATGTGGGTGGTCTCGATCGGCGAGGATCTCTACCTCGCGAAACCCGAAGACACGGAGCCACGACTGCTCTGGTGACCTGCTGATCGGACCTCCCGCGGCGAGCCGTGGAGCACTCTGTCTTTGGTGGAAAGTGGACCTAGTCTGCTGCGAGGTATGCGCCTCGATAAGCGCCACGAGACCACGATGTCACAGCCTCTTGGGTGGCTGCGTCAATCTGGTCCTCCTCTCTCTATCCTCTATCCCGCGTGCATAGGCTGCGTCTAGCGATATCCATACAGGTGAAGAGCCACCCCAAACATCTTTGTAATCATATGACGGTCTAGCCCATCACATAACGATGAACTCTATCCGCCATGCTAGCTACAATAGTGTGAGCATGCACAGCGAGTCAAACTCAGTGTACTCACTGCAGATCCTCCCGCTACGCAAGGTCAAAAATCTGTCTGCCGGGCTCTCCTCGTCTCGGGAGGTAAAAGTGATCCATAAAGGCCTCTGTAAACTCCTCCCAAAGCAGTGGAAGAGCATCATCACCTCTCGAAAGCAACCACGATTCAAACCAGTTCAGCGCAATATCGCGCAACCGGTAAGAGGCTAACGTAACAAACTCTGTCTCTGAAGCCCTAAGGACCTGCATGGTCATTTGTAATTGTCGAGCGAACTCCTGCGGATCCTCATCGGACCTCGAACCATAAAACTCGGTGGATGACATCGAGAAAATCCCTAATCCATGGCCCATCGGCTCTAGGGTGGCTGCTCGTCATGTATTTGCCGGCTACTATCTTGGTCGATAACCGAATCTGCTCCCGTAGTCTCTATACTCGGTGGGTGGGAGGCTGGAGAGTGCAGTGCAGGAACCTCTGGAGCTCTTGCGCTCTCGGCTCCTCTAAGCTGCAGCGTGGTGAACTCGCCCGCCTACTACCTCGGGCATAGTGCGTGCACGAGCGTGTAACCCTCTGAGTACCGCTAGCGACTCTCCGCTTTGCCTTGCCACAGGCCACTGGTAGCTTTCGTGGAGGCATTGTTTCATAAGAAGAGGTCGGAGAGGATTCAACCTAATAAGGCAATCTCTTGCGATCTCAAAGAGAGAAGAATGAAACCAATCCTAAATGTCTGTAGCCTCACGATTATAGATGTGGTGCCTGACACACGATAATCAAGACTCTACTGACACGATGCGTAGACACTTTCCGAGGACTAAGCGCTCGATACCACTTTTGTCACGACCAGGCCGGGCGGCCCGGTGCCACTACAGGCACCTGTTGAGTACACGTGAGAGAATAGCGTGGAACATACACAACATAACACAGTGTAAACAATATAACAACACGGGCTGGCGATAAGCGCCTTCCATAATATAAACAAAGTCAAAAGTACAACTTTACAACTCGGTTCTTACTGACCACATATGTGAATACGGACCTAGGAATAACAAGCGTGGAGGGACGGGGCCACGCCATACCACGAATGTACATAATCTACAACATCGGTAAGGCGTACCAAAGAAAGTCAAGCCTCCGAGAATGGAGCTTAGGCGTCGATAAGCGATCCTAGAGTGTGGATCCATGACACCTTACCACTTTCTGCGGCGTGAACGCGGCCCAGGAAGGGTCGATTACACAATATGTACTAAGTATGCAAAGCGGAAAATCGTAATTACAACATAAGTTTAAAAGAAAGCGGGAGACATGCGTGCTAACAAAATTACGATTACTCGATTGCCTTACTAACAATGAGTATAAATAGGTGTATACTTACAACGAAAAATAGGATTGGAATCCTACTCGCGGGACTATTTCACGCGTAGGTCGGTGGACTGCGTGAGGTATTCCTCGCATGGGACTATTTCACCCGCGTAAGCCCTTACGGACTCGCGTGAGGTATTCCTCGCGTAAATTTGGACGCCGCGTGGGACTATTTCACCGCATAAGCCCTTACGGACTCGCGTGAGGTATTCGCCGCATCGTGGTTAGCAAATCCACGGAAATATACAATGCCACAATCGGAATGACCATGGCGAATAATATATCACTAGCCCAAATCCGCTATCACACATAACATAAGCTCTATCGACTTATCATACAATATATAAGCAAGTTAAGAAATCCCACAACCTTACTATTCTTGTTCATATACACTCTCATTTTAGTTTACTTAAGGCACTAACATGTCTTTATGAAAATCCGGGAATTTAACCCAAAGTACTACGTACTTCTATTCTTTTAAAATGACTCATTTCATTATAAAACTTCCAAGATACTAATAGTAGTAGTATCAGTGACAATTTCTTTTCAAGACAAGTCACAATACTTTTAGAAATAAAATATGGCTTCTAAATCAAGTGACTCGTGTCTTATAAAACCTTAGGCAATTGATGCCTTAAAATCGAATTGCCTTCCATTAAATCAAGTCATTTATCTTTCCATAAAGTCAATATAACCAACTCCCCATAAAGTCGTTATATTCACTTTATACCTTAGTCATGTACAATTTCTTATCGAGGACTTATACGTTTTAAAGCGACACAAGTATTACATACTTTAAAATTCTTCAAGTCCTTATCTTTAACAAGACTTAAGACATCTTTAATATTCTCAAAGAAGTGAGTTAATCTCTAACTCACCCGACTTGGCATTTCATAAAACAAGTAAAGAATGGCAAAGTCTTGACGTCTCTAAGTACTATATACGTGAAACTAGTCATGCTCAAAGGATAGGAAAAGTTCTACATACCTTGTCGGGTCAAACCACTTGCCAAGTACAAAGTCCCGCCCGTAGTATATCAACCTATAATATTCACAATACGTCTATTAACGCCTTACTTCAAAGGTAGAATAGTATAAGTGTAAAGTCTCCATTTTCTACGGAAAATCGGACAGCACCTCCTTTGTTTTTACTTACTTTGCCACCTTTTCCAAGGCCGAAATACAATAACCAAACAGCCCCAATTGGCTCACAATTTATAGAAGGTAATCCAATACAAATGAATAACTAAACAGCCCCAATTGGCTCACAATTACATAGAAGGTAGTCCAATACAAATGAATAACTAAACAGCCCCAATTGGCTCACAATTATATAGAAGGTAATCCAATACAAATGAATAACAAACTAATACGACTACAAGTCCACAATCGGCTACTTTGAGTTCAACAATACCAACTCTTGTCCAATTTCCATTTCAATCCAAATTTGTAGCATAACTTGATATCAAGTCGCATTTGATTATAACAAACATAATCTTTAAGTCAATGACATGCGACGATTCTAACAACGATTAAATTGTAATTCAACTTAGTCATGGCTTACATTACATTTCGGATTTCCAAGGCTATAATCAATCCATAATCCTTAAAACCTCAATATAACAACCGTGCTCATGACATACAAAGCTATCAACAACAATATAAATATGTAATCTTGTAACACCTTTAAAAGACAAGATTATACCTTCACGAATATGAAACCAACTCAAATCCGAAGTCACTCGTTAGTAGTTTAGAACCTCTCCAAGACAACAATCCGCTTGTTGAGACCATAGAACAACACCAACAATTATTCTTCAAATCTCCAAACAAAACCTAGAAAGACCATTAGGTTTTAACTTGCGACTAACCCGAAAACTATCTTTTTCCAAGATGTTTCTATTGAGACTTGCTTACAATACACATAAGAACCTTGGTTTAAAGTGGGGAGCTAAATGGATCACAAACAAAGATTTTCTCTTTTTTTTTTTTGTATGGAACCCGAGAGCACATAGCCTATGTTCTTCAATTTTTGTGTAAATTATTCTAAGTGTTAAGCTCTCCCTCTACTAGTAGTAATATATGTAGCACCTTGGAGGGTTAGGATACAAACAAATGGTTGGTTTAGATGTAGTCTTGCTAAATATCAAGACAAAGGTGGGACCTTTGACTTAGTCAATGTTCTCATGCTACAAGTTGCAAGACTTTAGCCTTAGAAGACTTATGGTCAATGACCATATTGGCCATGCCATTTCGTCCAAGGCAAGGCTAAGGGGGGGTGACACGTGTCGCCCTCCCATTCGACACGACACTACGTTTTCCGACAATTTCATAATTTCCGATAAATTTTTACAAGTCTCAAATCCTTAACATTTGTGAGTTCTTACTTACGTTCTTAATACATGTCCTGTAATTACGGGGTGTAACAATCCTATTATGGTGCGGTATCGAGATGCCGCTCTTCAGAGAGAGAAGAGTCTATTTGAGGTAGCGCCTGATGGGGTGCTAAGGTTTGAGGGCCGATTGTGTGTTCCCGATGTGACAGGACTTCGTCAGCAGATTTTGGGGGAGGCACACAGTGCTCGTTATTCTATTCACCCGGGGTCGACTAAGATGTACCATGACCTCAGGTGTGTGTATTGGTGGGATGGCCTGAAGAGGGACGTGACAGGTTTTGTTGCACAGTGTCCTAATTGTCAGCTAGTCAAGGTTGAGCACCAAAAGCCCGGTGGGCTATTGCAGGCTATTGATATTCCGACTTGGAAGTGGGAGGTGATAAATATGGATTTTATTACAGGGCTACCTACCATTCAGAGGAAGCATGATTCCATTTGGGTGATTGTCGGACAGTGTGAAATCAGCCCATTTCTTCCGTCGAGCAGCGTTCTCGGTGAGACTATGCGGATTATATATTAGAGATATTGTGAGGCGCGGAGTCGGTGTCGATTATATCGAGATAGAGGCAGTTCTCGGCTAACTTGGAGGTCTTTTGAAGGATTAGGGACACAGTGAGTCTCGATCGCATTTCACCCTCGGTAGCGGACGGCGAGCGCACTATCCGCACAACGAGGATATCTTTGCGGGCTTGTGTTATTGATTTCAGGGGTAGCTGGGAGGATCATTTACCTCTTGTGGAGTTTGCTTATAACAACAGCTACCACTCTAGTATTCAGATGGCGCCTTATGAGGCCTTATACGGGAGGAAGTGCAGGTCACCGATAGGCTGGTTCAAGGTAGGAGAAGTTCAGTTAGTCGGGCCAGAATTGGTTCAGCAGGCAGTGGATAAGGTGAAGCTTATCCAGGAGCGGTTATTGTCATCCCAGAGTCTGCAGAAGTAGTATTCAGATCAGCGTCGTCGACACTTGGAGTTTGAGGTACATGATTGGGTTTTCCAGAAGGTGTCACCCATGAAGGGCGTGATGAGATTTGGGATGAAGGAAAACTTAGCCCAAGGTACATTGGGCCTTACGGTGTCGGAGGGTAGGCAAGGTTGCTTATGAGTTGGATCTACCGTCCGATCTAGAAGCGATACATCCGATGTTTCATGTGTCTATGTTGCGGAAATGTATTGGAGACCCATCTAAGTACATCGATTCATGAGGTTCGGTAGAGGAGTTATCGTATGAGAGAGTCCCATAGCGATACTCGATCGTCGGAGTTAGCGATTACGGACAAAGGATGTGGCTTCGTCAAGGTCTTATGGCGAACGAGCAGAGAGGAGATGACGTGGGAAGCAGAGGATGACATGATGAAGAAATATCCTCACTTATTCCCTATACCTCCAGGTAATGCACGTTTCTAAATTGTTGGTCTTTAAATTTAGTAATTATGCTTGAGTTTTGTTGTGGCCGTGTGGAGCGTCTTTATTTGAGTCTATGTCGATATTGTGATTTGAGTAAGCCTAGAAGGAACATTCGGGACGAATTTTTCTAAGAGGGGGAGAATGTTATACCAGTGGTTCGGCCGTGCGTATGGGGCCGTCTGAAAGGAGTTAGGACTCAAATCGTAAAATTTGGTCGAGAGCCTCAGCGCCACGTGACGGCCGTGGCGCCAAGGCGGAATTCGGCGCGGCGCGGAATCAGTCGTGGCGCCGGAAGTTCCAAGAGTCCGCAGAAGTTGCGGCGCCGACTGCAGGTCGCGCGCGAGGCGGAAATCTGCGGAAAAACTTAGGAAAATCGATCTTTTCTTTTAAAAGGCCATGGGAGGGTGACAAGTGTCCCCATCTGATTTTGCATGCATTATATTGACCAAGTCTTGAAGACTTGGTCATCTTTCATCTCTCTCTTAGACAAAAGCTCTTCCTTCTCTCTTAAAAATTTCAAGCTCCTCCTTCTCTCTAAAATTCCAAGAGATATTCTAGCCTTAGGAAAAATCTGAAAAGAAAAGGCAAGAAGGAAGCTTGTGGCTAGCTTGTGAAGGTTGTTGTGGTGGTGTTCTTGGAAAGGAAGCTAGCAAGTTGTTGGAAAAATTTGGCTAAAGCTCTAAGGTAATGATTCTTCCTTTATAATTAGTTTTTAGTGTTGCATGTTAAGAAGAAAGAACTTAAGATAGTAAATAATGCTCTTAGAGTCATTGCATGCAAGAAATGTGGTTTGGGTATGAAGGATTTGGCTAAAGAGGTTATGTGAGCATGTTGTAGCCTAAAAATTACCTTAAACTTGTTAAGATTAATTGTTATAACTTATGGGGCAGAATTTTACACACCCAAGTTTAGGTGTGTAATCCCCTTTGTGTTGGTTTGGATGTTGGCCCTTAAATGTGGCGTTTGAGTGTTAAAAATCGGCCTTTGAAAAGGTGGCAAGTGAGTAGAAATAAAAGAAATGCTGCCCAATTTTCCATAGGAATTAGTAACCTTGAACTTGGAAATATTCTACTTTGAAACTAGAAGTTAATAAACGTATTATGGTCATTATAGGTTGACGTATTACGTGCGATAGTTGGAATTAACAAGTGGATTGACCGAAGAGGTATGTAGAGCTTTCCTATCTTTTGAGCATGAGTAGTTGTATCTATGTAGTACGGTATACGTACAAGATTTGATAATCTTCACTTGTTTTGAGGTATATGATACTTGTTTCGTTTTAAAGGTATAAGTCCCTTGGACATAGGGAAATGTGTTTGACTAACGTAAAATGTTAATATAACGGCTTTATGGGAAGTTGGTTATATTAGTTTGGGAAAAAGGTAAATAAAGAAGGGTTTACTTTACATAAAATAAGCAAGGGGAAAATGAGTTGAATTTGTGGAAGGTAAATTGTTTTAGGGCATTAATGGCCTAAGGTTTTAAAGGAAATGAAGTCACTTGATTTAGAAGCTTGGGATATTTTCTAAATGGAAAATTGTGACTTGTTTTGAAAGTGGTTGTGACATGATACTATGGATATTAGTATCTTGGAAGTTTTATATAAAAATGAGTCATTTCGAAAAAGGTTTACGGTATGTGATACTTGGGTTAAATTCCCGGATTTCTCTTAAAAAGACATATAGTGCCTTAATGAGCTAAAATGAGAGGATTTATATTAATAATGTTCATAAGAAGTTAGAAGATTTCTTATCTTGTTTATGTTATGATAAGCCGGTAGCGCTTATGTTATGTATACTAGCCGGTTGTGCTGATTTATGTATTATTATTGTTATCACTGATTATTCTGATAAGCCGGTAGCGCTTATGTTATGTATACTAGCCGGTTGTGCTGATTTATATATTATCATTGTTATTACTGCGTATTCCATGGATTTGCTACCCATGATGCGAGTGCGGCGCTTATACTCATGCGGGCCCATTGGGTCCGTGCGGGTGAAATAGTCCCATGCGGGTCCACAGGATCCATGCGGGTGAAATAGTCCCATGCGGGTGAAATAGTCCCATGCGAGGCGGATGGCCTTATGCGGATCCACAGGATCCATGCGGGTGAAACGATCCGAGTAGGATTGCTTAATGATACTACGGGCGAGAGATCTGTTTGATCATGAGCCTCTATTTTTATGCGAGATTATACTTATACTTGTTACTCTCATTGTTAGTAAGGCACAGTGCAACCTAATTTGATTTTGATCTATAACTTCCGTGTATTTTGGACTTATGATATTACTACAGTATTTTCTAGTTTTACATACTTGGTACGTTGTGTACTGACCCCCTTCGCCGCTGCGTTAAATCTGCCGGTAAGGAAGCGGTGGTAGATCCTCATTCCTAGGATCTTTTACTCAGGTGTCAGGAGCTCCATTTCTTCGGAGGCTCGACTTTTGGTATGGTTCTCCCTGGTGTTGTTGATGTTTTGTACATTCAGGGGCATGACGGGGCCCTGTCCCGTCATAGTGTTACTCCTTCTTAGAGGCTTGTAGTCTTGTCATAACTTGGTTTGTTTAAGGATGTAACTTTTCGGTTTTATGTACTTTTGGGGTAGCCATTTTGGGCTAGACTATTTTATATCATTATAGTTGTTTATTGTGAGTTTATATTCCGGTTTTCTCGATGTTGTGTCGCGGTGCGGGTTAAGGCACCTGGCCATGGATCCGGTCGTGGTCGATCGTGTTCATAAATGGGCGGATGCGTTATGACATATGGATAATCAAAGTGAACTCCAAAATGAGGCGTCCCTCCATAAAGGGACGGATTATGTTATGCAAGATAAGTAAGTTATATGGTTATGAACTTGATGATTTTTCCTAAGTATGTACGTAAGAATTTGACTATAACTATTATTGAAAAATGGGAAAAGATAATGATGTACGATTAAGTTCATGAGTTGGAATAACATGGTAGGATCTGGTGTTTACTTTTTATACTTGCCCCTGTCATTCTTTTATCAGATTATGATCATTTCTTGTACCTTATTTCTGTCCATATTCGGTACTGTATGCGACCCCTTCGGGGTTGCGTTAAATGTCGCGAGTTTAGGTACACAGTTGTGGATCCGCGTGCTTAGGATCCTGGTTCAGCATTTTGAGATGGCTCCAATGTTCCGAAGCTTGTCATAATGGCTATGTATATTCAGGGGTACGACGGGGCCTTGTCCCATCATAGTATTTGTCCAAAATCTTAGAGGTCTGTAGTCATATCTTGTGGATTGGGTTGTGTAAAGAAAAATAAAAGGGAGGTAACTGTTTTTGGTTTTACGTATTTATTCCTTGTTAAGTTTATGTATGTTCCGCTGATTATCTCTGATATATACATGTAAGGGTGCCCAGGTAGGGCACCACTCGCGGGCCCGGGTCGGATCGTGACAAAAGTGGTATCAGAGCAGTTAGTCATCGGAAAGTGTCTACAGACCGTGTCTAGTAGAGTCTTGATTATCGGTGTGTTGTGCACCACATCTATAATCAGGAGGCTGCAGGACATTTAGGATTGGTTTCCATTCTTCTCACTCTGAGATCGTGCGATAGAGCTATGTTGTTAGGGTCGTCTCTCCCTAACGAGTTATGTTGATTGCATTCTGAGAAAGCGCGATGACCAGGAAGTATTATGTGGATTGCGTATCCAGGTTGGTAATAATTATTGTATAGTTGGTATTATGACATACAGCTATACGGAGTTATGTATGAGGGTCAGACGCGTGTTTCCTAGAATGATTTTAGATTACCAGGATTTGGTAAGGACTAAATAGATACCGGGAAGGTATGAAACAGTTAATGAATTCTCGCCACGGTCTTATGTTTTATTTTTTTGAGATATTTGGGGAATGATGAGCTGTCTGATAGGGTCGTGAACCCTTAAGAAGTCATGTTAAGGAACCTAATGGAATACCATGTTAATAGATTAAGCTACGTGGTAGGCTTAAGAGAATTGTACGGATGAGATCCGTATAGAGTAAGTAAGGGTTATTGTGATCAAGACAACATGGTTATGATTGTACGAGAAGTTATTGTACCCATTTACGGGGGGACTAATAAGGTAGTCTTGGTGCATGGAAATTGCGAGCCTAAGAATATTGATAACCGCCGAGACCTTAGGTATATAAGGCCTTCTCGGGCAATAAGATTTAATTCAGACTTAGGGTACGAGTTAAGTGCGACGGTGGGACGGGGTGAGGACCTATTACGGGTCGCCCCATAGCCTAAAATGGAGTGGGATCAGTTGGTAGTAGTTCCGCTATGTGACAGGGTCACGAGGGTGCAAGGCCCAAGTCTAGTTAATTGTTTTATGGGTTCGTGGACGTGTTCCACCGAAACCAGGTCGTGAGAGCCGGAAATGGCCTTATATTGTTTAATAGAGTGACTCCAAAAATTGGAGGC
Source organism: Przewalskia tangutica (assembly GCA_029844215.1). Classification (NCBI taxonomy): domain Eukaryota; kingdom Viridiplantae; phylum Streptophyta; class Magnoliopsida; order Solanales; family Solanaceae; genus Przewalskia; species Przewalskia tangutica. The sequence continues at coordinate 30,380,917 of CM056736.1, read as the reverse complement.
CAGAATCGGTATGGAGGTTATGTAAGTATGCTAGTGTCAGTTGGAGGTACGGAAAGAATACAACCAGTAAAAAAATGTGGAATCGCCGATTGGCTGGTTCCACGTGGTGGTTCGAATAATTGGCGGACTTGATTGTGAAGTGTGGATAAGGCGAAGCTTATCCAGGAAAGATTTTTAGTAAGCTCGGAGGCAGCAGAAGCATTATGCAGATAACCGACGTCGACACTTGGAGTTCAGGTTGACGTTTTAGTATGAGTATTGATATGTGGCCATGGGTGGCATATGTTGTACGAAGGGTGTAGAAAAAGGAGACTATGTCGCTATCTAATTAGATTGGAATCTGAAAGAACATTCGGGGACGAATGTTTCTAATGGGGGAAGAATGTTACACCCCGAAATTCCAGGACATGTGTTTAAGAGAATGTACGTGAGAAGATACGACTTTAAGTTTGATACGAAAGAAGGATTTCTTTTTCCTACGGAAAATGATTTCGAACCTCGGGAAAGAATAATGTTGTAAATTGAGACTCGTAAAATTTATCGGAATTATAGAAATGTCGGGAAATGAAGTATATGGACGAATGGGAGGGCGACACGTGTCACCCCCCCCCCCCCCCTCTTAGTCATTGGACGAAATGGTCATGAGAAATAGGTCAAGTCTTGAACAAGCCAAGGCTTGACATTATTTACTTAGTCAACTAGCCAACTTAACATTAGATCTTTTAACCTCAATGAATCTAGGCCACACAAGTGTTCTAATCTTGGTCATTGAAGGTAGTATATCATCCTAAGTAGCAAGACAAGTTCTAACACTTAGAAAATTTTAGAGAGACTTTGTGTTCTTGAGAGGAGCTCTTGGGTTTGCCCTCCTTCCAACAAGAATTTTTTTCGTTTGTGGTTCAATAATCCCAATACTTTAAACCAAGGTTCCTAGGGGTATTGTAAGGATATCTCAATAGAAAAATCCCGGAAAAACGACATTTTTACGTTAGTCGCAAGGCGAAAACCTAAGGTGTTCTTCAACTTTGAAGATAGAACTTGAAGAGGAGTTCTTCATGAGCTTCTAAGGAGTGCTTGGAGCGGATTGGAACATAAGAAGAGGAGCTAAAAGTTGTTAAGGATCGACTTTTACGCTTGAACATTATTAGGGCTTATTAAGGTAAAATCCTTCATCTTCTTAATGTAATTGAAGATTACATGTTATAGTAGTTAAGAAATAAGCATGTGGTATATATATTGAAGTTTGAAAATATTTGGATCATGTCGGCATGTTAAAACCGAAAATGGACAAGTTAGCCATTTATGTTGAAATCAATTTAATTGTTAGTTACGATCGTCGCATATTATAGAAAGAAGGGATTATAGTTTTTATAATCGATTGAGGTTATATAACATGTTGGAATAACAATTTGGATTGAAAAGGAATTGGAATGAACTTTATGTTGTTACATTTTGGTAGAAATTGCCTTAATCTTTGGACAGTTTCGTATTAATTGTGGGGCAGAATTTTACACGTCCTGTTAAGGCGTGTAATCCCCTTTGTATTTGCTGAATTGTTGGGCCTTAAATGTGGCGTTTGGTTTTTTTTCGGGCCTTGAAAAAGGTGGAAAAGTACGTAGAAACAAAGGAAGTGTTGTCCGATTTTCCGTAGAATTTGGTGACTTTACACTTAGAATATTCTATGTTTGAAGCTAGAGGTTAATAGACGTATTATGGCCATTATAGGTTGAAGTACTGCGTATAGCGTATTCTACTTAAGGGATGGAATAGCTATCAAGGTTGAAGTACTTTGGAGCATTTTTCTTCTTGTCGATAATCGTCGCGAGGTATGTGAACCTCTTTCCCCTTTTGGCATGATTCTATGTATGAAATATACATGTGGTGTTATTTCATGATTCCTTCTACTCTTAGAAGTTAAGAGGTATGTATGTTGATTTACTCTATGTGAAAGTTACGTCTAAGTTATCCTAAGTTCTTACCAAGTCTTATGGGGGATGTTGGTAAGAGTCGTTAGGAAGTATTTGGAGTCGAGTAGACTTTTCTAAGTTACTGCACGAATGAGAATAAGTATCGAACAAGCCATTGCAGCGTTAATAAAAGAAAATGTATCGACAATCAATTAAATTAAAATGAGTAGAATTCTCCATCTGCATAGAAACTAAGATAAGACAAAATTGTATTACATTTTCTAGATCATGGCTGCTTTAATAAGATCGTTATAAACAAGTATAACCTATTCACAACGCATAAAAGTATATGTTACTTAATTTAAAGAATTTACGTATGAAGTTTTAAGACTATGAACCTTGAATTCTAAAAAGGTTACGTGACTTTATTTTTCAAGTTATGGGACTTGATTCTTAAATGAATGAATGACTTGATTTAAAAGTATAGAATGCTTGATTTGGGAAGAGCATCGATAACTTGATATTCTAAGTTAAGAAACTTGATTTCTTAAAAGTTAAGAGACATGAAGTATTTTGAAAGCTATGTAACTTGATTTGAAAGTATAAGTCTCTTGATTAAAAAATGAAGGAATTTGTCTAAGACATAAAGAGTTATAACGGTTTTATGGGAAGTTGGTTATAATAGCTTTATGGAAAGATGAAAGAGTGGTTTACTCTAGTAATGTAAATAATGATAAATGACTTGAAATAATGAAAGGCAAATTGATTTGAAGGCATCAATTGCTTAAGGTTTTAAAAGAAAGAAGTCACTTGATTTAGAAGCCTATAAATGTATTTCTAAAAGGTATTGTGACTTGTCTTGAAAGGTAGATATGACTTGATACTACGGTTATTAGTATCTTGGAAGTTTTATATGAAAAATAGTCATTTTAAAAGAATAGAAGTACGTAGTACTTTGGGTTAAATTCCCGGATTTTTTATAATGACATATTAGTGCCTTAAGTAAACTAAAATGAGAGTCTATATGAATAAGGCTAATAAGAAGTTAGGGGATTTCTTAACTTGCTTATGTTATGTATGATAAGTCGGTAGTGGTTATGTTATGTATGATAAGCCGGTAGTGGTTATGTTATGTATGACAAACCGGTAGTGCTTATGTTATGTATGATAAGCCGGTAGTGCTTATGTTATGTATGACAAGCCGGTAGTACTTATTGTTATACCCCGTATTTCCAGAGTATGTACGTGAGGACGTACGTACAAAAGTTTAAGCCTTAAGTTAGGCAAGGGACGAAAATTTGTGCACAACCCCCGAAAAGAATTGTTTTCCGACGAAACGTTTTCCAAACTTTACGGGGGGAAAATTACGGTTGCGACATTAATAATTTTTGCGGATTTTTCCGAGAGATGAAATATTTTGGACCAACGAGAGGGCGACACTTGTCACCTCAGTGGCGGTCATGTGGCCGATTGGTGGCACGTTTCTTGGCATGTTTTGTGGCCTAAAACTTGGGTCAATGTTTGGAGTGATTTGTGGAGTAGATGTCTAGGGTGCACTTGGGCAAATCCACACCCTCCACTTGCCCTCCACTTGCCTAAATTTTGGCCATTGAAGGCCCTATAAATACCCCCCTTAGTTGAAGACTTCTTCATCCACAACACAACTTCCAAGTCTCAAAAACTCCTTCCCCCTCTCTATAGTTTTCGTCCAAGCCTCCCCCTCCCCCTTTGTGAGGCCTTTGGCCGAGAAATACCCCCCCCCCCCCTTTCTAGTGGTGCTAGCCGAAAGTACCCCCCCCCTCTTGAGTGTTGTTCTCATAAAATACACCCCCCCCCTTGGTAGAAAAATACTCTCCAAGTATTGTTACAATTCCAAAATACCTTGGCCCAAATACCTTGTAGTATTCCAAGGTTACCCCTATACTAAAAGCCCAGAAATACTATTATACTTCCCTTCAGTCACAAAACGAAACCACAGGAAAATCTTCATAATTGGTTGAAGTATTAAGAAGAAGTTGCGTAGAACTTCTAAGGGTTGTTTGGAGCGGGTTGGAGCACCCAGAGTAGGAGCTAAACGTTGCTCAGGATCGACATTTAAACTTGGATAATTTTGGGCTTATCGAGGTAAATACTCTTGTCCTTCTATTGTAATTGGAAATTACATACTGTAGTTGTATAGAATTGAGTATATGATATATAGAAGGATGGAATAAGAGAAGAGAATTAAATTGAAATCATCATCAGAAGAATTTTTAAAGAAGAAGATTGAACTGTACTTACATAGGACTGTTTTTACAGTAGACTTGTGTAGTTTAACGGGTAGGAAAGTGCTGCCCGATTTTCCGTAGAATAGAGAACCCTCTGCTTAGAATGTTCTACAGAGTAGTCTAGACGTTGATAGACGTATATGGCCTTTATAGGTTGAAAGTTCTGCGAGTAGCATGTTCTACTTGAAAGGTGGACAAGGCTAGCCGGGTTATAGAGGTGGAGCATTTTGCTATTTGTCGATAATCGTCGCGAGGTATGTGATTCTTCCTATCCTCTTGAGCATGATATTTTGAAAAGAATATATATATAGTATGGTAGACGTACGTGTGTCAACTGAACGTGGTTTTACTCCGATGTCTTTTGACTTGAGTCTGAATAATAAAAATCTTGAAGTATTTCAAAGGAATTAAGAATCGTTTTGAAAGAAGAGTAATACTTGGTTTTAAAAGCTTAAGAGTTATACTAGCTTTATGGGAAGTTAGGTATAACGACTTAAGAGAGATAAAAGGAACGGTTTACTTAATTGATTATGAGCCTTGTATTGATTTGAAATGAGAATAAGTATCGAACAAACCATCGCAGCGCTAATAAAGGGAAATGTATTGACTAATTAAGTATTATTAAAACCAGTAGAAACCTCAAATTTTGCGAAGCTAAGATGAGACAAAATGATATTACATTTCCTAGATCATGGCTGCTTTAATAAGATTGTTATGAACAAGAATAACCTACTCACACATAAGACATATGTTTCTCAAATTGTTTTAAAAGAGAATTATATTATTAAGTGATTAAGACTATGAACTACGAAACCTTTCGAAAATGAGAAACTTGAGCATTTGAAATTAGGCAAACTTGAACGTTTGGAAAAGAATGTTGTTACTTTTTTTTTTTTAGGTAAATGCAAATATTATTACTAATAACGGAAATAAAGATGGCTACAATCAGTCATTGAGGGTTCTCAATCCTCAACGTTTATGCAAACAAGAAATGAGGGAGGGGAGCATTGGTCACTCAAAGGTGCCATTACAAGAGGGGATAAGATCATAATAGTTTTAAGTCCTTTTGATTCTAGACAAGGACTTGTAAAGATTCCTGCTTAAGTTTCCTATGTTGTTACTTGATTTTACAAAAAGAAGTGTTTTGGTTTACTTTAAAAGATAGTCACTCTATTTTTATACTACGGGTATTGTGTGACTTTGGTGAAAGAAACAGATCTTTTAAAGAGTTAATGTAGGAAGTACTTTGGGGATAAAAACCCGAACTTGTTGACATAAAGTAGAAAGTACCTTGTGTGAATAACTTGATTATGTTGGTTGGTGATAGCCTTGTAATACTTTCTAGTTGATTTGATAAGTAAACATGTTAGGATGCTACGTGTGTTAGTATCTTGTGATGTTTGTGTAAAGGGGTTTCCCTTGATTGTGCTTATGTTGTTTAACGATAAGCCGTTATGTTAGTATTGTACCACTCACCTCTTGACATGATACCGGGGGTTAAGCGCCTCGTCACGGAGTATACCTCGGCGATGCAGTGTGACTATGATTCGAGATACCTCGTGCGGGTCCAGTGGCCTATGCGAGCTCACGAGAGTTCGGGTTAGTGTGCGGTCTATATGGCCACGCGGTCTATGTGGCCATGCGGACCACGGGTCGGGGCGATCTTAGGAGTAGCTACCCTCGATGCGGGAATACCTCATGCGAGCCTATGTGTGGCCTATGCGGAGTGCGGGAAGTTCCAGGATTAGACGCGCATTTGATCTGCAGCGAGTGGCCGCCGATCATGTGGCGATCTAGAAAGACCTTGTGATACGATTTTATGACATTGTTGGTGCGTGGGTTTTAGTAGTCGGCTATGCCTTCATACTTACCCGTGCGGTTTTATTATGACACAAGGTGGGACCCGTGTTCATGTGTATTTCTTGATGCTTTTATATCATAGATCGCTGGTGAGGAAGGTATCACGGGCATGATTGATGTTGTGGGCGTGAGACCCATAGTTATATTTGAGTGATGACTTTGAGGCGTGAGTCTCGACTTGACATGATCGCTTATTTATTGTGATCGTAGTTTGGTTATCATACATGTCTCCGCTTTATATAGACTACTATGATTTCATTTCTGATTTTCGATTTCACATACTTGGTACTGTTATCGACCTCCTTCGGGCCGCGTTCATCCGCAGTAAGTACACGATTGTTGATCCTCGCTCATAAGGTCACGATTCGGCGTTTGGGAAGCTCCGTTTCTCGGAGGCTTATCGATGGTATAGTTCCACTGTCGTTGTAGGTACTTACATTCGTGGTATGGCGAGCCCTGTCCGCCATTGTTGTTATATCATTCTTAGAGGTCTGTAGTACTGTTATGGCAGAGTTTGTAAAAGGGATGTAACTGTTCGAGTTCAAGTTTTATGTTTATATATATGCCGGAAGGCAACTTTTCTCAGAAAAACTGTTTCTCACTTCATTTTGTTTCATGTTTTGTTTTATATTCCGCTGATTACTCTGATGTATGTCTACTTGGGTGCCCGGGTAAGGCACGATCCGCGAACGAGGCTCGTGACAAAAGTGGTATCGAGCGATTAATCCTCGGAAAGTGTCTCTGAGCCGTATCTAGTAGAGTCTTGATTATCGGTGTGTTGTGCACCACACCAATAATCAGGAGGCTATAGGATATTTAGGATTGGTTTCCATTTTTCTCACTCTGAGATCGTGCCTTAGAGCTGTGTTATAAGTTGGACCCCTCTAACGTATTTCTTTCCCTACGATTATGCCTCGCGTAAAGGCAACCCGCCCGAAGGGCAAAGCGGCCTAGGAGGCTGCGAGTAGAAACCAGAGGTTACGAGGGCACGTGCCCAACCATCACCGAGGTGGTGCTTCATTCGGGAGTTACTGCGGCAGCGCGATCCTAGAAGTCTAGCACGGCGGCGATTCCTCTGCGGCCATGATATTTGAACGCCTTCGCGACCGATGGCGAAAGTATGGATCGCAAGAGACGACCACATTACTAGCTATGGATTTAGCGACCGAGAGTATATTATGTACCGATTTATCACGGGTCTTGATGAGTATCTAAGAGGTTGTGCAAGAGTAGCTCTTGATCATGCGTGAGCATGGCACTGCGTCTGAGCTTATGCGCAGGCCGAGAAACGTAGGATCGACGGGTTAACCAAGATCGCCAGAAGAGGCGATCTGTGAGGTCCTTTGGTAACTTTCGAGCGGACCTTCTCCGGCAGATCGTTATGCGCTTCCGCCCGATCTGAGTGGTCCTCGCGGGGTTCGGGACGTTCGGTATGCAGGAGTTGGTCGAGCTCGAGTGCTGGTTCGCAGATACACGTAGGTTCCGGCCACCGGATTGATTTCCTCGGTATTCACGCGGTGTGGCGGCGTCATCCGGGAATGTCGTCTTGTTGTTGGTGCTTGTTTTACTGCGGCCGTCGAGCCGTGTGTCGAAAGGGTGTCCTAGTAGGAGGATGCAAGTAGGAGGACTCACCTGCAGTTAGTTGCGGTCGATGGTCGGAGAGGAAGGGTGTTAGCTGCAGGAGGCCACCTCGGTGTGGCCGTTGTGGTAAGTGTCATTGTGGGGAGTGTCGTACTTCTTCGACAGCTTGTTTTGCTTGCGGCCAGCAGGGCCATTTTGCGAGAAATTGTCCGACCAGAGGTGGCGCGGATGTAGAGACTCAGCCTTCAGGATCAGCGGCTAGTTCATCACCTTTCCTAGCTATGCCAGTGGCGTGATTTATTAAAGCAGCGAGAGGAGTGAAGCGATGAATCTGGTATATCCTTAACCCTCTAGAGATTTGTATGTATAATAAGATGAGTATATCTTAAGTATTATGTTCAGATAACATTGTGTTAATTGTGATTAGAAATCATGGTTAGTAAAAAAGGGTAAGATTGGGGATAGGGAAAGTGTGAGCCTTAGAATGTTATACGTGGAAACCTTAGAGGCAAGGCCATCTCGAGTAAAAGATTTATTTTATGTTTGACCCTTATCGGAGTGCATAGTATTCGTGAGATATGTTGTGTGATAAGTCCCCGAGTGGTATGATATGAAAGAGGGTAGTTGAGCTAAGAAGACCACTAGGTTTTCGTGACTCGATGGTGAGATTGTTCCGGATCGGGGAACAAGAGTTTTGCGCGATAGCGGGTCGGGTTGAGGACCGATCGCGGGTCAACCCGCGGCTTGTAATGTGGTGGGGTCAGTTCGGGGTGGTCCCTCCAGGTGGTAGGGTCATGAGGGTGTTAGGCCCAAGTTTAGTTAACCATCGTACGAGTTCGTGGATGCGTTCGACCAGTAGTCGGGCCGGTGAGGTCAGCCCATCTTGTCTTTCAGTCAAGACCGTTTACTCGGCAGAGGGTTATGCGAGATGTTATATCAGGAAGGTTGTAAGGCTGGACGAGGTGCCTACTTTCACCTTATGACATGCAGTGGAGCCCAGGTTACGGCTATTTCTTTTCTGGAAGTTTTACCAGGCAGGGTTAGGAACTCAGGTAAGTCTCAGTATCGCATTCGCCCTCGGGCCAGTGTTTGGATTTCATGGGTAGCTGTGAGGATTTTTGCCCCCTGTTGAGGGAGTGTTTTATAGCTACCATTTCAGTATTCGGATATCGCCTTATGACGCCTTGTAGGGGCGGAAGTGTAAGTTGTCGGTCGATTGGTTCGATGTTGGCAAGATTCAGATAGTTGGTTCATACTTATTTCAGCAGGATGTGGATAGGGTGAAGCCTATCCAGGAGAGGTTATTGGCAGCTCAGAGTCAACAAAAGTCATGCGGATAATCAACGTCGACACTTAGAGTTCAGGTTGACGGAGGGTTTTCTTGAAGGTACCACCCTAGAAAGGGTGTGACAAGTTTTGGAAAACAGAGGAAACTTAGCTCGAGTTACTTTGGGCCTTTTCAGATCATGTGAAGAATAGGCCAGGTTGCCTATATGTTAGCATTTGACGTCCGACTTAGGAGGCAGTACGTCCGGTCTTTCATGTTGTTATGTTCGGAAAAGTATCGGAGATCCATCCAGGGTGTTCTCAGTTAATGATGACCAAGTTGGAGGTAGTAACCTAGAGATTTTGGAAACTGAAGCAGTAACAGAAATGTGGTAAGTTATGAGAAAGAGTTCGAGTGTACGAGAAGGGTACGACGAGTAAGAGAATAGAAGTGATCATTTCGTTTGTAAAGAAAAGGTGCGAAGGGAGTATCTTTTAGCCTTGGGTGGGAGCTTTTGTAATGATGGGGTGATTCCTCGTGGACTTGGATTAAGTATTGGCGCGTGTGTTGTTTTGGGGCCAGGTGTGGCATTAGCGACTTGTTTAAGTTAAGAGGAACGTTATCGTTATCCGTCTTGAGAAGGAACATTCGGGACGAATGTTTCTAAGAAGGGGAGAATGTTATACCTACGTGAGGACGTACGTATAAAAGTTTAAGCCTTAAGTTAGGCAAGGGACGAAAATTTGTGCACAACCCCCGAAAAGAATTATTTTCCGACGAAACGTTTTCCAAACTTTACGGGGGGAAAATTACGGTTGCGACATTAATAATTTTTGCGGATTTTTCCGAGAGATGAAATATTTTGGACCAACGAGAGGGCGACACTTGTCACCCTCAAGTGGGCGGTCATGTGGCCGATTGGTGGCACGTTTCTTGGCATGTTTTGTGGCCTAAAACTTGGGTCAATGTTTGGAGTGATTTGTGGAGTAGATGGCTAGGGTGCACTTGGGCAAATCCACACCCTCCACTTGCCCTCCACTTGCCTAAATCTTGGCCATTGAAGGCCCTATAAATACCCCCCTTAGTTGAAGACTTCTTCATCCACAACACAACTTCCAAGTCTCAAATACTCCTTCCCCCTCTCTATAGTTTTCGTCCAAGCCTCCCCTCCCTTTGAGGCCTTTGGGAGAAATACCCCTTTCTAGTGGGGCTAGCCGAAAGTACCCCCCTCGTGAGTGTTGTTCTCATAAAATACACCCTTGGTAGAAAAATACTCTCCAAGTATTGTTACAATTCCAAAATACCTTGGCCCAAATACCTTGTAGTATTCCAAGGTTACCCCTATACTAAAAGCCCAGAAATACTATTATACTTCCCTTCAGTCACAAAACGAAACCCTAAGGAAAATCTTCATAATTGGTTGAAGTATTAAGAAGAAGTTGCGTAGAACTTCTAAGGGTTGTTTGGAGCGGGTTGGAGCACCCAGAGTAGGAGCTAAACGTTGCTCAGGATCGACATTTAAACTTGGATAATTTTGGGCTTATCGAGGTAAATACTCTTGTCCTTCTATTGTAATTGGAAATTACATACTGTAGTTGTATAGAATTGAGTATATGATATATAGAAGGATGGAATAAGAGAAGAGAATTAAATTGAAATCATCATCAGAAGAATTTTTAAAGAAGAAGATTGAACTGTACTTACATAGGACTGTTTTTCTGATGAACTTGTGTAGTTTAACTGCAGGAAAGTCTTTGCCCAATTTTCCGTAGAATAGAGAACCCTCTGCTTAGAATGTTCTACAGAGTAGTCTAGACGTTGATAGACGTATATGGCCTTTATAGGTTGAAAGTTCTGCGAGTAGCATGTTCTACTTGAAAGGTGGACAAGGCTAGCCGGGTTATAGAGGTGGAGCATTTTGCTATTTGTCGATAATCGTCGCGAGGTATGTGATTCTTCCTATCCTCTTGAGCATGATATTTTGAAAAGAATATATATATAGTACGGTAGACGTACGTGTGTCAACTGAACGTGGTTTTACTCCGATGTCTTTTGACTTGAGTCTGAATAATAAAAATCTTGAAGTATTTCAAAGGAATTAAGAATCGTTTTGAAAGAAGAGTAATACTTGGTTTTAAAAGCTTAAGAGTTATACTAGTTTTATGGAAAGTTAGGTATAACGACTTAAGAGAGATAAAAGGAACGGTTTACTTAATTGATTATGAACGCCTTGTATTGATTTCGGAAATGAGAATAAGTATCGAACAAACCACTGCAGCGCTAATAAAGGGAAATGTATTGACTAATTAAGTATTATTAAAACCAGTAGAAACCTCCACCGCATTGTAAGCTAAGATGAGACAAAATGATATTACATTTCCTAGATCATGGCTGCTTTAATAAGATTGTTATGAACAAGAATAACCTACTCACACATAAGGCATATGTTTATCAAATTGTTATAAAAGAGAATTATATTATTAAGTGATTAAGACTATGAACTACGAAACCTTTCGAAAATGAGAAACTTGAGCATTTGAAATTAGGCAAACTTGAACGTTTGGAAAATAATGTTGTTACTTGATTTTACAAAAAGAAGTGTTTTGGTTTACTTAAAAAGATAGTCACTATATTTTTATACTACGGGTATTGTGTGACTTTGGTGAAAGAAACAGATCTTTTATAGAGTTAATGTAGGAAGTACTTTGGGGATAAAAACCCGAACTTGTTGACATAAAGTAGAAAGTACCTTGTGTGAATAACTTGATTATGTTGGTTGGTGATAGCCTTGTAATACTTTCTAGTTTATTTGATAAGTAAACATGTTAGGATGCTACGTGTGTTAGTATCTTGTGATGTTTGTGTAAAGGGGTTTCCCTTGATTGTGTTTATGTTGTTTAACGATAAGCCGTTATGTTAGTATTGTACCACTCACCTCTTGACATGATACCGGGGGTTAAGCTGCCCTCCGATGCGGGGTATACCTCAGGCGGTCTGTGTGACTATGATTCGAGATACCTCATGCGGGTCCAGGTGGCCTATGCGGAGCTACGAGAGTTCCAGGTTAGTGTGCGGTCTATATGGCCATGCGGTCTATGTGGCCATGCGGACCACGGGTCCAGGACGATGTCGGGGAGTAGCTACCCTCGATGCGGGGAATACCTCATGCGAGCCTATGTGTGTGGCCTATGCGGAGCTGCGGGAAGTTCCAGGATTAGACGCGCACATTTGATACTGCGGGCGAGTGGCCAGCTTCGATCATGTGGCGGTCTAGAAAGACCTTGTGATACAGTTTTATGACATTGTTGGTACTGTGGGTTTTAGTAGTCGGCTATGCCTTCGTACTTACCCCGTACGGTTTTATTATGACACAGGTGGGACCTGGTGTTCATGTGTATTCCTTGGTGCTTTTATATCATGGGCTGGCGGTGAGGAAGGTATCCACTGCATGATTGATGTTGTGGGCGTGAGACCCATAATTATATTTGAGTGATGACTTTGAGGCGTGAGTCCACGACTTGACATGATCGCTTATTTATTGTGAATCGTAGTTTGGTTATCATACATGTCTCCGCTTTATATAGACTACTATGATTTCATTCTGATATTTTGATTTCACATACTTGGTACTGTTATCGACCTCGCCCGGGCCGCGTTCATGCCGCAGTAGAGGTATACCGATTGTTGATCCTCGCTCATAGGAGTCACGATTCAGCGTTTGGGAAGCTCCGCTTCTCGAGGCTTATCGATGGTATAGTCCTCTGTCGTTGTAGGTACATTCAGGTATGGCGGGGCCCTGTCCGCCATTGTTGTTATATCATTCTTAAGTGCAGTAATCTTGTTGTGGCGAGTTTGTAAAGGATATGCTCGAGTTCAAGTTTTATGTTTATATATATGCCGGAAGGCAACTTTTCTCAGAAAAACTGTTTCTCACTTCATTTTGCTTCATGTTTTGTTTTATATTCCGCTGATTACTCTGATGTATGTCTACTTGGGTGCCCGGGTAAGGTACCAGTCACGGGCCCCGGAACGGGTCGTGACACTTATGTTATGTATGATAAGCCGGTAGTGTTTATGTTATGTATGATAGACGGTTGAGCTAGGTTATGTAATTCTTACGGGGTAAACCCCCGGGCTACTACTTATTCCATGGATTTGCTACCCATGATGCGAGTGCGGCGTTTGTACTCATTGCGGGCCCATCGGACCAATGCGGGTGAAATATTCCTATGCGGGTGAAATAGTCTCATGCGAGGGGGATGACCTCATTGCGGGTCCACAGGATCTATGCTGGTGAAATAGTCCCAGGAGTAGGATTACCAAATGATACTATGGGCAGGTGGCCCTAAGTTGATCATAAACTTCCTATTTTTATTCAGTATACCTTTATGGGCAGACTTATGTGACTTTATCGCGTCCCAGATTGGTGGGCGTTATACCTTTTAGGCGCACTTATGTGACTTTATCGCGTCCCAGTTGGTAGGCAAAGATACCTTTATGGGCAGACTTATGTGACTTTATCGCGTCCCAGAATGGGTCGGGCAGTAATGAAAATCCTTCTTTGTTGATTAATACCTATCATTGAGCCTACTTGAAACCTTTTACTGATAATCCATTCCCTTGAATTACCATAAGTATAGAAGTATATGTTTGGGGAGTGAATTATTGTAGTTGGTATTGGAGATTTGTGCTACCAATAGAAGAAGAAAAAGATTGAGACAATAATCATCTAAAAATAAACACGCATCTTGTTCATACATTGAAAAATAAGTTTGGGGAGTGTTGTAGTTGTTATACCCCGTATTTCCAGAGTATGTACGTAGGGACGTACGTAGAAAAATTTGAACTTTTACATAGGCTTGGCCGAATTAACTTTGTTCACAACACCCGATTAGAGTCGTTTTTTTGACGAAACGTTTCCCACGACTTCGTAGGGAAAATTCCGGCTATGTCATTTTTAATTTTTGCGGATTTTTAGAGAGACGAAACATTTTGGACCAACAAGAGGCGACACTTGTCACCTCTCATTGGAACACCTTGGGCGGTAATAGTGGTGGCGAAAGTATGGCCATTGTGGTCGAGGTTGGTAGGATATTTTTGTGTTAGTTGGCTAGTGTGCACTTGGCAAGATCTTGGCCCTACACTTGCTATGCACTTGGCAAGATCTTGGCCATTGGTTGGCCTTGGCTTGTCCTATAAATACCCACCCCTTTGGAAGACTAATTCATCCATAAATTTGCCTAAGTCTTGAAAGCTCTCTTTCTCCCCTTTGTGTGTTGAGTTCGGCCGAGAGGCCTCCCCCTCTCCTAGAGGCCTTGGCCAGAGGTACCCCAGCCTAGTTGCTTTCGTATAATACCCCCTTTGGTGTAGAAATACGCTCAAAAGTATTGTTATAATGCCCAAATTACCTTAGCCATATACCTTGTAGTATTCTAAGGTTATACCTATACAAAAGCCCAGTTATACTATTATACTTCCCGTCAGTCACAAAAACGAAACCCTAAGGAAAATCTCCATAGATAGTTGGAGTATTAAGTAGAAGTGGGTTAGAACTTCTAAGGGTGGTTCGGAGCGGGTTGGAGCGCACGGAGTTGGAGCTAAACGTTGCTCAGGAGCGACTTTAAACTAGGATAATTATGGGCTTATCGAGGTAAATATTTTGTCCCTCTATTGTAATTGGAAATTACATGATTGTTAGACTATATAGTTGAAGTATACTATATATAGAATCGAACGTTGTTGTCGTGATGTCTTTTGACTTAAGCTGAATAATAAGAAACCTTTTCGAAAAGAAAATCGAATCAGTATTTATATAGGGCGTATTACATGAGACTTGTGTAGCTTTTACGTGAGGTAGAATTGTACGTCGGATTAGACGATAACCCCCGGTTGGCTTGTAGCGGCCCAGTTAGAGGAGGAGATTTACGCTGTTTGCGGGAGAGGTCTTCAATTTTACGTAGAATGTTCTACGATTAGACCTAAATGTTAATAAGCGCCTTGTGGCCTTATAGGTTGAAATCGCGTGTGGCGCAATCTACTTGGCTTGAGGAGTAGCCGACGGTTGGAAGTACTTGGCGCGTTTTGCTATTAGGCGATACTCGTCGCGAGGTCTGTGAACCTCTTCCTATCTCTTCTAGCATGATGTGTGTGTAACTATGTATGCGGTAGACGTACGTGTGTTAAATGTATTTGATTGGTCTAAAACATAAAGTGTTATAACGGCTTTATGGGAAGTTGGTTATAACGACTTTATGTAGGTAAGAAAATACTTGTGGTTTTAAAAGGTAACTGATTTGAACTGTAACTGGCTGGTTATGTGATAATAAAGAACTTGAAGTATTTCAAAGGATTTTTGAATCATTTTGAAAGAAGAGTAATACTTGGTTTCTTTTGAAAACTTAAGAGTTATACTAGCTTTATGGAAAGTTAGGTATAACGGCTTAAGAATGTTTTACTGATTTCGGAAATCAGAACGTGTATCGACAAACCATCGCGGCGTTAATAAAAGGAAATGTTTTGTGATTAAGTATTATTAAAACCAAGAGAAACTTCCATCTGCATAGAAGCTAAGATGAGACAAAATGATATTTCTAGATCATGGTCTGTAATACGAGTTTTATACACAAGAATATCCTACTCACATATAAGGCTTATGTTTCTCGGATGGTTTAAAGAGAATGATATTCTAAAGTGATTAATACTATGAACTACGAAACCCTTTCGAAAAATGAGAAACTTGAACATTGGAAATTAGGCAAACTTGAACATTGGAAATTAGGCAAACTTGAACATTGGAAAAGAATGTTGCTACTTGATTTTACAAAGAGAAGTAATTGATTTAATTTAAAAAGATAGTCACTCTATTTTTATACCACGGGTATTGTGTGACATTGAGAAAGTAACGAATCTTTTAAAGAGTTAATGTATGAAGTACTTTGGGGATAAAACCCCGAACTTTTTGGCATATAGTAGAAAGTACCTGTTGTGTATAACTTGATTGTGGTGGTTGTGATAGCCTGGTAATAGTTTCTGGTTGATTAATAAGTAAACATGCTAGGATGCTACGTGTGTTAGTATCTTGTGATGTTAGTGTAAAGGGTTTTCCTCGATCGCGCTTAAAGTTGTTTGACTATCACCGTTATGTTGGTATTGTACCACTCACCTTGACTTGTTTCCGAGGTTGTCGCCTCCGTGCGGGGTAGACTCAGTGATCCGGGACCATGATTCGAGAATACCTCATGCGGGTCCGTGGATCCATGCGGAACTACGGAGTTCGTGTTAGTTTGCGGCCGCGTGGTCACGCGGTCTTTGTGGCTACGCGGTGCGAGTCGTGACGATCGCCGGAGTAGCTACCCTCGATGCGAGGAATACCTCACGCGCCTATGAGGTTGGCCTATGCGAGCTGCGGAGAGTTCCAGGCTAGACGCGCATTTGATCTGCGGGCGAGTGACCAGCTTTGATCATGTGACGGTCTAGACAGATATCATGACACAGTTTATGACCTTGCTAGTACTGTGGGTGTTAGTAGTCGGCTATGCCTTCGTACTTACCTTGTACTGTTTTATTAGGACACAGGCGGGACCTGGTGTTCATGTGTATTCCTTGGTGCTTTTTGATGCGCGATATATGCACACACTTTTAAACGCAAGTGCACGTTATCGTATCAAGTAGTATAGTCTTAGATAAGACCGAATATCGTCCTCTAGGATTAGGGTTCAAGCACCAGTTGTCTATTTTTTTGTATCTATTTGGTGAATTAATGAGTGATTGGTTGTTTATGACTAAGAATTATAAAAGCTAATTAAATATAAAGATTTAATTCAGATGTGATGAGAATAGGGCTTCTATGTATCCTTACTATCCGCTTATGTTACTTACTAATGCATTACTTATGGTGTTCTTCTTTTGGAGAAAGCAGTTCTGAAATCGCTTTATACTCCGTTAGGGTTATATAAACACTCAACCCAGTATTGTTCCTTACCTAACTTTGAGATAAGGGTAACTCTATAGGAGGATTAAGCACAAAACCTAGTTGGCCACGCACAATGCGCCAAAATTAGGGTTGTTAAGCCTCTCATCAACGCTTACAAATCTAATTGAGGTATTTTCATCCCCAATTCAAGACCGTCTACCCAACTTACGGATATTCACAATCCCTCCTTTTCAGAATCTGATTAGAAATCATATAGTGATAACTAGTTGTCAATTAGCTACCAAGAATTCAACTCAATTATTGGATAGATCTCTCAATAAGAATAATAACCATAAGCATGCATTACTTTATAACATAAGGTTCAAGAATTCAACATAGAAAGCCCTATAAGAGAATTAGTTCCTAGCCATGAATATGATAAGAACTAATTCAAAGTTCATCATGCAAAAACTGAATTAAAGAAAAGAAAAAGAAAAGAAATTACTAATGTTTAGGTCTCCAATCTCTAGGCAAGAAAACCTTGTGTTTGGCAAGAAAGGAACCTTGAAAGCGCCTAGGGTTCTCCTATAGGTTTAAAACGTCTCCCCTCTTTTCCCTGCAGGCCTGGCCCAAAAATCCGTCAAAAGACCTAATTTTTCCGCGTCGGCGCTGCGGCCCTGCAGATGGGAGCCGCGGCGCCTAAAGTTCTGTAATACTTCGGGTGTTTTGGCGCCGCGGCCCTGATATCTGCTGCATGCGAGCGCGCGGCCATGCAACTCCCTGTGGCTTCTCGGATGTTTAGCGCGCGGCCCTGCTTCGTCTCTGAGGCGCGTACTGGATCTTCTGCGAACTTCTGAATAATAGCGCGCGCGCCTTCAGCTGCGGGATGCGCGCGCAGTCTGATTTCAGCCTCGTTTGCCACTTTCTCCGTTTTACTCTAGTACCTCCTCTTTTCCCTTTTTCGCTCCTTTTCCGCCATTTGGCCACTTTAGCCACTTTGACTCAAAAGAAAGAAAATCTATCCTAATACGACACTTTGTATGTACAAAAGCGGGACAAAAGACTAACTAGATCGACTCGAAAGGTGTATATAAAATACCGATCAAATACCCCAAACTTAACCTTTGCTCGCCTCGAGCAAAGATAGAAAGAAATACAATAAAAATGACAGACTCAATAAATAAGAAAATCAACAAAGAAAATAAACAGACTCACTTGCCATTGATCACTTTTCTTTGCATGAATGTTAACTAGAAAAACATGAAGGTTAGCGAGAATAATACGAGGAACATATAGCATGGAATTTCAACACATTGAGCTAGATATTTCGCAAACTCATACTTATCATGCTTAAATGGAAGTCGTGTACTCAAGTATGCATATAAATTCAAAAATTCCTATGGCATGCTTACTTGCTATTCTCCACTAATTCGATATACATAGAAGAGATCTTGGGACTTTGGGGGTTGTAATGTAGCTTAGGTAGGGGTTGGTAAAGATAGGCATTTAGGCTCATTTTTCCGCACTGAAGCTCTTTGGCTTTTCAATTTTTCCCTTTTTCTTTTGATTCTTTCCTTCACTTCAATTCTATCCTTCCCTTCTTTTGTTTTGGGAGAGTGAAGTGTATTATACAAATAGGCACCCCCAAACTTAGGCTTTTGCCTCTTTCTTATTACTTTTCCATTAGGGTGCCTCAAACTTGTTCACTCTTTTTGTTTCTTCTTTTTAACACAATGTACTCCACTATTTCATATTTTCACTTATGGCACAATTTTGTGGGAATATGGGGTGTCAAAGAAGAAGTTTCAAATTTAGGCTCAATGGGGCTGACTAGGGATATTTTTAAAGTACGGGATAGAAAAGAATGGTAAGAATTGGCTATCAAAGAAATGCCTGAGTCATCTCCCTAACATGCATATCCTAACTGTTTCGCCTCAAATAGCAAGTAGTCATAACACATAAGCATTTATCATTTAGCATACATAACTCAAGCAAGAGACTCCAAATAGACAGTTACGTGAGTTTTTGGCATCTCTAACCTAAGTGTTTAGATAGCTGCTTCCATTCCTTTACATTATTCCACCTTACTTCACTAGGTGTTTCTAGCAACTACAGCATACATGATCTTTGACAGGCAATTATGACTCAAAAAAGAAAAATTTTGGTGACTCAAAATAAACATGAAACAAATAAAAAGACTTAAATAAAACATAACATGACACACAAATAAAACTAAAACACAAAAACACACCCCCAAACTTAAATCACACATTGCCCCCAATGTGTGTAGACTCAAAACGATGAAAAGAACCGACACTTACAAACTTTGGCTAAAATGGTGGTGGTGGCGGTGGATAATGCATCGACCATTGGTTGAACAAGGCACTCAGCTCGTCGATTTGTTGCCTTGTTTCTTGCTGTCCTTGTACTACTGTTTGCAAGGTCTGCATCATCTCCTTCTGGTGTTGGTACAATTGCCCTATTGTGGGCTCTGAAGGTTCTGCTCTTGTGGTTGGCCGGTGGCTAGGTCCTGCCTCATGTGAGCCTATTTCGTGCTCATCTTCATCCATGGTTGCCTCTGCTGCTTTGTTGTTCTTTCTTCGCGGGTTGTACTCTTCGTCACTTTGGGGGCTAGGAGTGCGGAAAAGAGTGCACTATCCCATGGGACACCGGTTGGTTTCTTTCATGAGTATCGTGGGTAGTTGTGGGATGCACTCGTGTGGCATAGGCGGTAATAAGTGAGCGTGTCCCAATCCACCTGTTGTCACCAACCTGCTGATTTCTTCGATGCTCTGCACTATCTCTTTTCCCACATCAATTATCAGCCCCCTCATAATTCCATAAATCAACTTAATCCTGTCTTCTGGCACTCTGGTGAAGTGCGTAGATGGAATCATGCGCGGCGAAATACTGACCAAGCCTTGGTCGCTTAGATCGCTTTGCTCGGTGCTCAGATCCATCCCTTCCGATCTCAAAAGCAGCCCCAGGGTAGCTCACTGTGTCTGCAATATTATTCCAGTCAATGTTGTTGCTGCTCCTAGACCATGTTCTAAAATGGTTCCAATCGCTACTTTCTTCAACATCAACTATTTTTAGCGTTGTATTTATTGTATGCGATCACGGGCATATAATTTCCCTTACAAAGCACCCCTTCTGCCTTCTCGGAAAGTTTGCATAAAATTCCGCACCATTGTTGTATTCACGGTGTTATCTTCTCCGGATTGACAAATCTCTTCCACCCCTTAGCTCAATCATCGCCGGATGGGCTCATAAACGCGTCTTCATCCCCATAGATCCCCTTTGGTAATCCATTCCCTTTACGGAATTACGGGTCTAGTATCAAGTCTTTTGTATCTTTGGTAGGCACAGTAACTCACGAACCTATTTTCATCGTATTGGGGTGTTGGGGTGGATGTGGAGCCTCTTCTCTTCCCGTGGCCATGGTTAAAGCAGTTTTGGAGCTTTTAACTTAGTGGCACAACGTCTCTACACACTCAACAACTAGCGGAAAAACAACACCCCCAACTTCAATCTTTCTACTCAATACCCACAACCTTCTTTTCTACTCCTTTCTCCAACTTCACAATCACTTTTGGCCTCCGAACTACTCCAACTACAATACTTCTCCAAACTACTACCTCCTATGACTTTTAGTAAAAGGATTCAAGAACAAGGATAGGGATTACCTTTTGATGAGAAGATTCAAGCTTGTTCTTGTTTCAATTGGTGGGTTGAGGCTATGGAATGGAGCTTTGTTGTTTGAGATAGTTGGGGGGTTTTGGGAATTTAAGAGTTTAGGTTGTGGTTGGGTTGGATTTGTGGAGGATTTGTGGGGGAGTTTCTGAAATTTCGTGGGTTTTGGAGAGGGAAGGTTAGTTTTTTTTTGAAGTTGGAATTGGGAAAGATCTGATTTTTGGGCGTTTTAAGTTCTGGATTTTCCGCTCGGCGCGCGGCACCTTTTAGCGCGCTGCTAATCATCTGCGCTCGCCGGGATTTTCTGCGCCGCGCCCTGCTCTGGCGCGCGGCTAAACTCGGCCAACTTTCGAATTCCACCGCGCGGCCTGCTCGCAGGAGGCGGCTCTTAAACTTCCGAACTGTTCGAGATCTTTTGGCGCGCGCTGCTCTGGCGCGCCGCGCTCTACCCGCTGAAAATCTTGCTTTTCTTGATTTATTTCGTCCCGGTTTAATTTCTTGTACACCACAATCACAAAACAAGATCCAATACTGGTGAGATTTCTTAGACAAACTAAAATAAAATAACGTGAAATTAAAATAACATAATTAAAAAAGCGTTGGGTTGCCTCCCAACAAGCCCGTCTTTAACGTCTTTTAGCGGACGCAAGTTCCTTAGACTTACTAGCCCGGGTGGATTAAGTCCCAACTAATCCATTTCGCCACATTTGGCGTTTCCTTTTCTCCTTTTCTTTTAGCATTATCGGTAGTAGGAGTTAACAATTACCTCATTTAGTGTCATCTCAAAAACCATGCTTGCTTTCTTGGGCTCATCATTCTTTGGTTGCATTGCAATGGCTCGCATGGGGTTTGGTGGTGTTGATTGCAAAACACCCACTTACAGTTCTTGGCTCAATGGCGTGTTTAAAGACTTTAAACACCATCTCTTCGTTCTCACTCTTAGCGTTAGCTCTCCTCTTTCAACGTCAATCAAGGCTCTGCAGTTGCTAGGAATGGCCTCCCAATATGATCGGGATTTGCATCTTCTTCCATATCCGAATGAGGAAGTGCGGGAAAGAAAAATTTTCCTACGCACAATCACATCCTCGATCTTCCTCGTGGATGAACCACCGTCTGTCGGCTAGTTGCGGACTCACGGTGGTGGGTTTAACTTCTCCTAACTCCAATCTTTTGAAACGATAGGGCGTCAAATTTATACTCGCCCTAGATCACACAAGGCTCTGTTGCAAGTCACCCCGCTGTGCATGGTAGTGTAAAGCTTCGAGTCCTTTAGCTTTGGTGGCAATTTCTTTTGTAAGATAGCACTACACTCTTACATTAGTGCTACTATCTCATATTCGGCCGTTCCTCTTTTTCCCAAGATTTCTTTCATGAACTTGAAGTAAGATGGCATCTGCTCCAAAGCCTCTATAAGCGGTATGTTGATGTGCAACTTCCCGAATACCTCAAGAATTTGGAAAATTGTTTATCGACCGCCTTCCTTTGTAATCTCTGGGGGAAATGAATCTTTTCTGTATACTCCTTCTCCGGAGTTTTCTCTATCACTGGGCTAGGTTCAGCCACCTTATCTTTTTCTAACTCTGCTTCCCTCTCAACTATTGGTGGTAATTTATTGCTCAATTGTTTTCCAACTTCTCAATCTGCTGCCTTACATTGCTCCCTCGGATTTACCTCAGTATTGCTTGGCAATGTCCCCTGTGGCCTGATGTTTACCTGCTTTGCTAGCTGTCCTACCTGTGTTTCCAAGTTTACGAGCGAGGATCTGGGTCTGTTATAAAGCTGCGTCGGGCGTTGGCGCGTCTTTGTCGCTTTAAGCTCATCGGTTTTCTTGCGACTGGTGCATTGGCTGAAATTGGTGGGGGCTTGAGTGAAGAGTGTTGATTACGCATGCTGGGTTCTGCGGCCCCTATCCGGTCTGCGCCACGATATTGGTTTCTTTGGCCACAGTGCGATTTTCTTGCCCGATCTCCTCTCGAGAAGTTTGGGTGATTCTCCACCTGGATTATAAGTGTTTGAGTAGGGTTGTTCTGTTGCCTCGGTAGTTACCTCTTGCTGACACTCTGCTGCTCCGTTGGGATGTTGTTGGGATCATTGAAGGACACCTATCAAATGTATGTGGGCCACATATCTCACGCTTTTTAGCGATTCAAAGATTCACGACACGATATGTTCTGCAATTGTTTCGCTAGAAGAGCCACTTGTGCGTTCAAAGCGCAATAGCATCTACTTCATGGACCCCGCGATTCTTCTCCCACCTGGTTGCCTCTCTTGATGACATGGTTGTTAGTGGCCATATCTTAATAACTCGTGGGCGTCGTGGGTCATTTTCCTCATGAATGCCCGCTGCAATTGCATCTATGATGGTTACGGTTGTCTTGCTCGACCGTTGTAGAAAATATGAACCAAGTTCCACACACAATGCAATGGTGTGGACACTTCCTCTGTAGATCCTTGAATCTCTCCCATGCTTCATAAGGACTCTCCATCACGATAGAAGTTGTTCAACTCCTCTTAATTTTCTTTGCTTTACGAGTGGAAAGAACTTGGCTAGGAATTTCGTGCGCATTTCGTGCCATGTAAATATCGAATCGGTGGCGGAATTCAATCATACTTTTGCTCTATCCACTGAGTGAGAAGGAAAGAGCCTCAATCTGACGGCATCATCGATGCGCCGTTATATCGAAAGTGGCACATAGCTCAAGAAATTTGCTATGTGCGTATGTGGATCCTCAGATGGCGATCCTCGAATCGCATCAGGTGTCTTTGCACCATGCTCGTAATCATTGGTTTTATCTCGAAATTGTTGGCTCTATTGTAGGGAGCCTAATGCAATCGTGCTCCATTCACTCTTGGTAGCACATAATCTCCCGGACTTAACTTCGGTGGATTCAACCACATCCTCCATATCTATTGGCACTTGCCGAGGATCTCCAGGTTAAGTTGATTTTCACCTAACCCTTCTCATCCTGTTATTGTTGGGAGCACCGCCCATTTCTATCAACGTTGCAATTCGATTCTTTCATTACGCTTGCGGGCTTTCTCAATTCCGGATTGAAGGGAACAAGAGTGTCGACTCCTCTTCTCCTTCGCATAAACCGATATCTGAGAAAGATAAAAACAAACAAAGAATCACGGCACTCGATTTTCGTAGAAACTAAAAAAATAAAAAAATGAAAATTAAATCCAAATTAGAAATTAAAAATAGAT
This sequence comes from Przewalskia tangutica, assembly GCA_029844215.1. NCBI lineage: Eukaryota > Viridiplantae > Streptophyta > Magnoliopsida > Solanales > Solanaceae > Przewalskia > Przewalskia tangutica. Next base: position 30,357,223 of record CM056736.1, on the reverse strand, counting down.
AATTTGATATTGAACTATTGCCTAATCCCGTGGCGCCAAAAACTTGATGCGCGATATATGCACACACTTTTAAACGCAAGTGCACGTTATCGTATCAAGTAGTATAGTCTTAGATAAGACCGAATATCGTCCTCTAGGATTAGGGTTCAAGCACCAGTTGTCTATTTTTTTGTATCTATTTGGTGAATTAATGAGTGATTGGTTGTTTATGACTAAGAATTATAAAAGCTAATTAAATATAAAGATTTAATTCAGATGTGATGAGAATAGGGCTTCTATGTATCCTTACTATCCGCTTATGTTACTTACTAATGCATTACTTATGGTGTTCTTCTTTTGGAGAAAGCAGGTTTACGAAATCGTTTTATACTCCCGTTAGGGTTATATAAACACTCAACCCCAGTATTGTTCCTTACCTAACTTTCGCTGATAAGGGTAACTCTATAGGAGGATTAAGCACAAAAACCTAGTTGACCGTCACGCACAATGCGCAAAATTAGGGTTGTTAAGCCTCTCATCAACGCTACAAATCTAATTGAGGTATTTTCATCCCCAATTCAAGACCGTCTACCCAACTTACAAAAGATATTCACAATCCTCCTTTTCGTAATCGATTAGAAATCATATAGTGATAACTAGTTGTCAATTAGCTACCAAGAATTCAACTCAATTATTGGATAGATCTCTCAATAAGAATAATAACCATAAGCATGCATTACTTTATAACATAAGGTTCAAGAATTCAACATAGAAAGCCCTATAAGAGAATTAGTTCCTAGCCATGAATATGACAAGAACTAATTCAAAGTTCATCATGCAAAAACTGAATTAAAGAAAAAAAAAGAAAAGAAATTACTAATGTTTAGGTCTCCAATCTCCTAGGCAAGAAAACCTTGTGTTTGGCAAGAAAGGAACCCTTGAAAGCGCCTAGGGTTCTCCTTTTATAGGTTTAAAACGTCTCCCCTCTTTTCCTTGCAGGCCTGGCCCAAAAATCCGTCAAAAGACCTAATTTTTCCGCGTCGGCGCCGCAGCCCTGCAGATGGGCGCCGCCTAAAGTTCTGTAATACGGGTGTTTTGGCGCGCGGCCACGATATTCTGGCTGCGGCGCGCCTGCAACTCTGTGGCTTCTCGGATGTTTAGCGCGCGGCCCATTTCTGGTCTCACGAGCCGCGCGTACTGGATCTTCTGCACTTCTACGAATAATAGGCGCGCCTCCCTTCATTGCGAGATGCGCTGGCGCAGTCTGGATTTCAGCCTCGTTTGCCACTTTCTCCGTTTTCAGCTCTAGTACCTCCTCTTTTTCCCTCTTTTCGCTCATTTTCCGCCATTTGGCCACTTTAGCCACTTTGACTCAAAAGAAAGAAAATCTATCCTAATACGACACTTTGTATGTACAAAACGGGACAAAAGACTAACTAGACTGACTCAAAAGGTGTATATAAAATACACCGATCACTTTTATATCATAAACTGTCGGCAGTGAGGAAGGTATTCCACGGGCATGATTGATGTTGTGGGCGTGAGACCCATAGTTATACTTGAATGATGACTTTGAGGGCGTGAGTCCCTAACGACATATTTGTTTATTTATTGTGATCGTAGTTTGGTTACCATACATGTCTCTCTGTTTCATATAGGCTATGATTTCATTTACGATATTTTAAACCCACATACTTGGTACTGTTGTCGACCTCCTTGAAGGGCGTTCATGCCGCAGGTTGAGGTACACCAGTCGTTGATCCTCGATCTTAGGGTCACAGTTCAGCGTTTGGGAAGCTCCGTTCCTCCGGAGGCTTATCTTGGTATAGTCCCCTGTTGTTATAGGTGCTTACATTCAGGGGTATGACGGGGCCTGTCCGTCGTTGTTGTCATATCATTCGTAAGTGCATGTAATCTTGTTGTGGCGGGGATTGTAAAAAGGATTAAAGCTGTTCATGTTGAAAGAATTGTTGTTTATATATATGCGAAAGGCAAGTGTTCCTGATTATTGTTTATACTTCTGTTATTTCATGTTATTGATTTATGTTCCGCTGATTTTCTCTGATGTATGACTACTGGGGTGCCCGGGGTAAGGCACCAGTCACGGGCCGGGTTCGGGTCGTGACAAAAGTGGTATCAGAGCAGTTAATCCTCGGAAAGTGTCTACAGACCGTATCGATGAAGTCTTGATTATCGGTGTGTTGTGCACCACACCAATAATCGTGAGGCTATAGGATATTTAGGATTGGTTTCTATTCTTCTCACTCGAGATCGTGCCTTAGAGCCGTGTTGTAAGTTGGACCTCTAACGTATTTCTTTCCCTTACCGCTATGCCTCGCGTGAGGCAACCCGGGCCCGGGAGGCAAGGTAGCGAGGCCGCGAGTAGAATCTGAGGGTTACGAGGGCCTGTGCCCAACCATCACCGAGTTAGGTGCTTCGTCGGGAGTTATGCTACGTCACTAGCCCAGTGAGTTTAGTCTGGCGGCACTGCCTTACCTGCGGTCATGATATATGGACGCCCGATTCGCGGCCAGGGAGCAGTATAGAGTATACCGATGTACGCGAGTCTTGATGACTATCTAAGAGAGGTTGTGCAAGAGTAATTCTTGATTGGGCTTGAGCATGGCACGTGGTCGGGCTTATGCAGCGGTAAAGCGTAGAGATCGGGTTAACGAAGGACATCGTAAGAGGGCGAGCGGCGAGTCCTTTGGTAACTTTCGAGGCGAGTCGCCTCACCAAGTGATTAGATTATGCACATCCACGGTGCGAAAAGGTCCTCGCGTGGTTCAGGACGTTCGGGGTAGGAAGGAGTTGGTCAGAGCTCCAGAGTTTCCGGTTCACAGTGTGACAGACGTCATCCCGGGGAATGTCGTCTTTTAGTTGGTACTTGTTGTACCTACGACCGTCAGGGTCTGATGTCGAAAGAGTGTCCTTGTAGGAGGACTTAGCCTTCAGGATCGGTGGGTAGTTCGTCATCTTAGCTATGCGCCCTGCAGGCGGGTTTGATTAGAACGACTAAGAGTGAAGCGAGAAATCTGAGATAGATCTTTAACCCTGTGGATTAGTATGTGTGATAGGGTGAGTATACCTTAAGTGTTATATTCTGATAACATTGTGTAAATTGTAATTAGAAATCTTGGTTAGTTAACCAAGTAAGATTTGGGGGATAGAGAAGGTGTGAGCCTTAGAGTTTTATACGTAGAGACCTTAGAGGTAAGGCCATCTCGAGTAAAAGACGTATGTTTATGTTTGACCCTTATAGGAGTGCATAGTGCACGTGAGCTATGTTTACGGGATAAGTCCCTGAGGAGTGTGGAATGAAAGAGGGTAGTTGAGCTAAGAAGACCGCTAGGTTTTCGTAACGTGATTAGTGAGAGTTTTCCTTCGGAGAGCTAGCGTTTAGCGCGTTGCCGGGTCGGGTTGAGGCCACGTTGCGGGTCAACCCGCGGCATGTTTGGTGGTGGGGTCAGTTTGTGGTGGTCCCGCCTTGTGGTAGGGTCACGAGGGTGTTAGGCCCGAGTTTAGTTAACTGTCTGAATTCGTGGATGCGTTCGACCCGATGGTCGGGCGAGGAGGTCACCATCTTGTCTTAGCAAGGACCGTGTACTCTGCAGAGGGTTATGCGAGATGTTACATCATAAAGGGGGGAGGGCTGCACGAGGTGCCTACCTACACCTTAAGACAGACAGTGGAGCCCAGGTTACGGCTGTTTCTTTTTCTGGAGGTTTTACCAGGCAAGGTTAGGAACTCAGGTGAGTCTCAGAATCGCATTCGCCCTCGGGCCAGTGTGTGTATTTCAGAGGTAGTTGTGGGGATTGTTGTCTCCTGTGGAGGGAGTGTTTAGGCTACCATTTCAGTTTTCGAATGTCGCCTTATGAGGCCTTGTAGGGGCGGAAGTGTAAGTTGCCGGTCGATTGGTTCGATGTTGGCAAGATTCAGATAGTTGGTTCAGGCTTGTTCCAGCAGACTGTGGATAGGGTAAAGCTTGTCTAGAAGAGGTTCCGCGGCTCGAGAAATCGTGCGGATAATCGTCGACGACGCTTGAGTTCGTGTTGGTCGGTCTTCTTGAAGGTACCACCCGGTTTGGGTGTGACGAGTTTTGGAAAACAGAGGAACTTAGCGAGTTACTTTGGGCCCTTGAGTTCATGTGAAGAATAGGCGGGTTGCCTATATGTTAGCATTTGCCGTCCGACTTAGGAGGCGACGTCGATCTTTCGTATTGATATGATCGGGAAAGTATCGGAGATCCATCCAGAGTGTTCCCAGTTAATGATGACCACGTTAGAGATAGTAACCCCGAGTTTTGGAAACTGAAGCAGTATCAGAAATGTGGTAAGAGTTCGAGTGTACGACAGCCTCAGGGATCGCATGCAGCCCGGTACCATTGTTGGGTCGCCGGAGTGACACTAGAACCTCGCGGCAAAGTGACAAAAGTGGTATCACGACGAGTAAAGGGAGAAGCGAGCATGTATGGCGAGCATAGATGTGATCATTTCTTTTGTAAGGAGAAGGTGCGAAGGAAGTATATTTTAGACCCCGGAGAGAGGTGTTTGTGGTAATGTTAGAGGTGTTTCCTCGTGGACTTGGATGGAGGTATTTGCGCGGGTGTTTCTGTGGCCATGTGTGGCAGGATTGTTCTCGTAAGTATAGTAGTGAAGACTATACTGGCGCGCGTTTGTTTTGAGACTTAGAAGGAACATTCGGGACGAATGTTTCTAAGAAGGAGAATGTTATACCGTATTTCGCAGTATGCGTGGGACGTGCGTAGAAAAATTTGAACTTTTACATAGGCTTGGCGAATTAACTTTGTTCACAACACGATTAAGTCGTTTTTTTTGAAAGCGTTTCCACAACTTTCGTAGGAAAATTCCGACTATGTCATTTTTAATTTTGCGGATTTTTCCGAGAGACGAAACATTTTGGACCAACAAGAGGCGACACTTGTCACCTCTCATTGGAACACCAGGCGGTAATAGTGGTGGCGAAAGTATGGCCATTGTGGTCGAGGTTGGTAGGATATTTTTGTGTTAGTTGGCTAGTGTGCACTTGGCAAGATCTTGGCCCTACACTTGCTATGCACTTGGCAAGATCTTGGCCATTGGTTGGCTGGCTTGTCCTATAAATACCAGCCTTTGGAAGACTAATTCATCCATAAATTTGCCTAAGTCTTGAAAGCTCTCTTTCTCCCCTTTGTGTGTTGAGTTCGGTAGAGGCCTCCCTCTCTAGAGGCCTTGGCCGAGGGTACCACACACTAGCCTAGTTGCTTTCGATAATACCCCCACTTTGTGGTGTAGAAATACTCTCAAAAGTATTGTTATAATGCCCAAATTACCTTAGTCATATACCTTGTAGTATTCTAAGGTTATACCTATACAAAAGCCCAGTTATACTATTATACTTCCCGTCAGTCACAAAAACGAAACCCTAAGGAAAATCTCCATAGATAGTTGGAGTATTAAGTAGAAGTGGGTTAGAACTTCTAAGGGTGGTTGGAGCGGGTTGGGAGCGCACGGAGTTGGAGCTAAACGTTGCTCAGGAGCGACTTTAAACTAGGATAATTATGGGCTTATTGAGGTAAATATCTTGTCCCTCTATTGTAATTGGAAATTACATGATTGTTAGACTATATAGTTGAAGTATACTATATATAGAACTGAACGTTGTTGTCGGCAATGTCTTTTGACTTAAGCTGAATAATAAGAAACCTTTTCAAAGAAAGTACTTGAATCAGATTTACATAGGGTGTATTCAGACATGAGACTTGTGTAGCTTTTACGTGAGGTAGAATTGTGCACGTCAGTTAGACGATAACCCCCGGTTGGCTTGGTAGCGGCCAGTTAGAGAGGAGAGATTTCTGTTGCGGGGAGGTCTTCGAATTTTCGTAGAATGTTCTACGATTAGACCTAAATGTTAATAAGCGCGCGTGGCCTTATAGGTTGAAATCGCGTGTGGCGCGATCTACTTGGCTTGAGGAGTAGCCGACGGTTGGAAGTACTTGGAGCGTTTTGCTATTAGTCGATACTCGTCGCGAGGTATGTGAACCTCTTCCTATCTCTTCTAGCATGATGTGTGTGTAACTATGTAGTACGGTGAGCGTACGTGTGTTAAATGTATTTGATTGGTCTAAAACATAAAGTGTTATAACGGCTTTATGGGAAGTTGGTTATAACGACTTTATGTAGGTAAGAAAATACTTGTGGTTTTTAAAGGTAATCGATTTGAATCAGAATGGCTGGTTATGTGATAATAAAGAACTTGAAGTATTTCAAAGGATTTTTGAATCATTTTGAAAGAAGAGTAATACTTGGTTTCTTTTGAAAACTTAAGAGTTATACTAGCTTTATGGAAAGTTAGGTATAACGGCTTAAGAATGTTTTACTGATTTCGGAAATCAGAACGTGTATCGACAAACCACTGCAGCGTTAATAAAAGGAAATGTTTTGACAGATTAAGTATTATTAAAACCAGTAGAAACTTCCATCTGCATAGAAGCTAAGATGAGACAAAATGATATTTCCTAGATCATGGTCATGTAATAAGATTTTTATAAACAAGAATATCCTACTCACATATAAGGCTTATGTTTCTCAGATGGTTTAAAAGAGAATGATATTCTTAAGTGATTAATACTATGAACTACGAAACCCTTTCGAAAAATGAGAAACTTGAACATTGGAAATTAGGCAAACTTGAACATTGGAAATTAGGCAAACTTGAACATTGGAAAAGAATGTTGCTACTTGATTTTACAAAGAGAAGTAATTGATTTACTTTAAAAAGATAGTCACTCTATTTTTATACCACGGGTATTGTGTGACATTGTGAAAGTAACGTATCTTTTAAAGAGTTAATGTATGAAGTACTTTGGGGATAAAACCCCGAACTTGTTGGCATATAGTAGAAAGTACCTTGTGTGTATAACTTGATTGTGTTGGTTTGTGATAGCCTGGTAATACTTTCTTGTTGATTGATAAGTAAACATGCTAGGATGCTACGTGTGTTAGTATCTTGTGATGTTAGTGTAAAGGGGTTTTCCCCTCGACTGCGCTTAAAGTTGTTTGACTATCAGCCGTTATGTTGGTATTGTACCACTCACCTTGACTTGTTTCCGGAGGTTGTCGCCTCCGTCACGGGGTAGATTCAGCGATGCAGGACCATGATTCGAGAATACCTATGCGGGTCCGGGGATCCATGCGGAACTACGGGAGTTCGTGTTAGTTTGCGGCCGCGTGGTCACGCGGTCTTTGTGGCCACGCGGTCGCGAGTCGGGGCGATGCGGGAGTAGCTACCCTCGATGCGAGAATACCTCATGCGGGCCTATGAGGTTGGCCTATCGCGAGCTGCGGAGAGTTCGGGGCTAGACGCGCATTTGATACTCGAGGCGAGTGACCAGCTTTGATCATGTGACGGTCTAGACAGATATCATGACACAGTTTATGACCTTGCTAGTACTGTGGGTGTTAGTAGTCGGCTATGCCTTCGTACTTACCCTGTACTGTTTTATTAGGACACAGGTGGGACCTGGTGTTCATGTGTATTCCTTGGTGCTTTTATATCATAAACTGTCGGCAGTGAGGAAGGTATTCCACGGGCATGATTGATGTTGTGGGCGTGAGACCCATAGTTATACTTGAGTGATGACTTTGAGGGCGTGAGTCCCTAACTTGACATGACTGTTTATTTATTGTGAACTGTAGTTTGGTTACCATACATGTCTCATGTTTCATATAGACTGCTATGATTTCATTCTGATATTTTCACATACTTGGTACTGTTATGCTTGACCTCCTTGAAGCTGCGTTCATGCCGCAGTTGAGGTACACCGATTGTTGATCCTCGCTCTTAGGGTCACGATTCAGCGTTTGGGAAGCTCCGTTCCTCGGAGGCTTATCTTCGTATAGTCCCTGTTGTTATAGGTGCTACATTCGGGGTATGACGGCCCTGTCCGTCGTTGTTGTCATATCATTCGTAGAAGTGCAGTATCGTTGTGGCGTGGATTGTAAAAAGGATTAAACTGTTCATGTTGAAAGAATTGTTGTTTATATATATGCCGAAAGGCAAGTGTTCACAGATTATCGTTTATACTTCTGTTATTTCATGTTATTGATTTATGTTCCGCTGATTTTCTCTGATGTATGACTACTAGGGTGCCCGGGGTAAGGCACCAGTCACGGGCCCGGGTTCGGGTCGTGACAGTAGTATGAGAAAAAAAATGAGTGAAAAAGAAATAAAATACACTTCCCTCATATATATATCAAAAGATAAGTTTGGGGGAGTGTAACTTGAAGTGTAATATTCTCAATCTACAAAATAAAAGAAGAAAAATGGGGGATCGTGGTGCATTGTAATGTGAAATCAAGTTTGGATTGGTTGGTTCTTATGCTTATAGTAATTCTGAGCCTAAATGACATTTTATCTGCCCGTGCCTAAGCCTAACGATACAACCTATAAAAGTCCTATTGATTTTTAAGCATGTGTGTCTGCATTAGGGGAGAGTAGCAAGTTAGCAAGCTTATAGCATTTTGTCCTGATGGCCTGTTGGAAATAATTCATTTGTGCATAAACTGATATTGAATACATGTTTGAGTCAGTAATCATTAAGCAAGCTTGATGATTATCTGACTTGAAATTCTAGATAGCAAAATAGTGGCTAGAATGTTTCTAAAAAGAATATTGCATATGTTCATGATCTTCGAGGCATAATCTATTGTGGTTGACTTGATTCATTTTTAGAGTCTTTGTGTTTTTTTTTCTTTTTAGGGTGTCTAGAGTTCTTTACTCGGGGACGATCAAAGTTTAAGTTTGGGGGTGTTTGTTGAGTCTATTTTTAGTTTATTTTAGAGTGTATTTGTTACACCCCGGAATTACATGACATGTATACGAGAATTGACGTGAGAACACAAGACTTGAAAGTTTGAACGAAAGAAAGAATTGTTTTTCATGCCTTAATAACTTTAAGCAAGCTTGATGATTATCTGACTTGAAATTCTAGATAGCAAAATAGTGGCTAGAATGTTTCTAAAAAGAATATTGCATATGTTCATGATCTTCGAGGCATAATCTATTGTGGTTGACTTGATTCATTTTTAGAGTCTTTGTGTTCTTTTTTCTTTTTAGGGTGTCTAGAGTTCTTTACTCGAGGACGATCAAAGTTTAAGTTTGGGGTGTTTGTTGAGTCTATTTTTAGTTTATTTTAGAGTGTATTTGTTATATCTCTTGTGGATCGGTATATCCCTTAGTCCATTACTGAATAAGTAATTAGTCAATTATATCATAAGGCTTAAAGAAATGGGAGGTTTCATAGCTGACGCTGAAAGGATACTTTTAATATGGATTTTCTCTCTTCTTATTTTGCTTTTTTTTAGGAGCCAGCTTCACCCCGAAATTACATGACATGTATACGAGAATAGACGTGAGAAAACAAGACTTGAAAGTTTGAACGAAAGAAAGAATTGTTTTTTCGAAGGAAAATCTTCCGAACTTCGGAAAGGAAAAATGTTCGTTGATGAGAATTAGATTATCAAAATGCATTATTTGAGGAGTATAGAATTTATAAACATTGTGGAAATTTATTTACGGATTTGGTCATGTAGGTACCACGCGAGAAATTTTACGTTTTGTGGGGCCCACGAGGGTTGCGAAATTTTATGGACGAATGGAAGGGTGACACGTGCACCCCCCCCCCCCCCCCCCACGGGCTTTCTCGAAATTATATCATGGTTAAGTGGTCAATGACCAAGGTTAGTAGTCAAGTGGATGATCAAGTCTTGAAGACAAGCTTGAGATAATTGACTAAGTCAACTTGCCCACTTGACTAGATATTTCGATTTCTTCATCCAAGCCACACAAGTGTTTTGATATAGGCCCTCCATTGTGTTATATATACTACACTAGTAGCAAGACTTATCTCAACACTTAGAAAAATTTTAGAGAACTTTGAGCAAGACTATAGAGCTCTCGGCTTTGTCCATTATCCTACACACAAAAATTTAGTTTGTGGTTCATTATTCACAATACTTTAACCCAAGGTTACTATGGGTATTGTAAGGATATCTCAATAGAAAGATCCCGGAAATAAGACGTTTTCACGTTAGTCGCAAGATGAAAACCTAAGTTGTTTTCATAAGTTTTGATTGGAAATGGAAGGAAAGTTGTGTGTGAACTTCTAAGGGCTTCAAATAGCGGATTGGAGCGTGAAGTAAAGGAGCTAATATTGCTAAGGAGCGACTTTGAATCTTGAAATTTTATAAGGGCTTATCAAGGTAACAATCTTATCGTTTTAGTGATTAAAGATTTCTTATTGTTGTGGTTATGGATATAAACAAGCATGAGATATGTATAATGAAGATTGATAAATGTTATGGATATTGGAACCACTAATCCGAAACTAGCATGTTTAGCCTTTGAGATTGCAATTCAATTTGGTTATTAGTTTAGTCGTCGCATGTTATATAAATAAGGAATTATAGTTGTTAAAATTGTTTACGACTATATAACATGTTAGACTTAACAACTTGGATTGAAAAAGAATTGGAAAGGACTTTTGTGTTGTTGTACATGTTAGCCGATAATGGCTTTGGATATTGAACTACTTGGTATTAATTGTGGGGGAAAATTTTACACGTATTGTAAGGCGTGTAATCCCCTTTGATTGGTTGATGTGTTGAGCCTTAAATATGGCATGTTGGTTATTGATTTCGGGCCTTGAAAAAGGTGGAAAAGTACGTAGAAACAAAGGAAGTGTTGCCCAATTTTCCGTAGAATAAGAGACCGTATACTTAGTATCATTCTACGTTAAAAACTAGAAGTTGATAGTCGTGTTGTGGTCATTATAGGTTGACAATTCTATGTGTGGCGTATTCGACTTAGCGTGTGGATTAAGCCGAAAAGATATGTGAATCATCTCCTCTTCTTCTAGCATGATTCCTTATGGTAAAGTAAGTAAATCCTACTCCTTAAATGATCTACTCCTTGATTGTACTTGGATTGCCTAATATAGAAGTTGTTCTATATACTTCCTTGATTGTACTTTGGATGTTTAAAGTGGAAGTTGCTATAATCCATTCCCTCGATATAATTTGGATTTTCAAAAGTGAAAGTGTTTTACTTGAAGTACTTAGAGTCTTAAAAGGAAGTGATTCCTAATCTCATAGATAGTATCTTAGTTCCAAAAACCTAAAGGTTGTTATAACGGCTTTAGGGGAGTCAAATGAGTGATTTACTTAATTGATTTAAAAGAGGAGAAATGACATGATTTAAAGAGAAGTAACTTGTTTTAAAGGTGTGAGTTACTTGAGATTTAAAAGTATAAGCTACTTGATTTCTAAAAGTTAAGAGACTTGATTTCTAAAGTTAAGAAACTTGATTTGAAAGTATATGATACTTGGTTTTAAAAGTATAAGTCTCTTGGTTATAAAAAGAATGAATTTGTCTAATACATAAAGAATTATAACTGATTTATGAGAAGTTAGTTATAACGGCTTTATGAAAGGTTAAGAGAGTGGTCTATTTGATTGATAGGCATGAGTTGCCTAGGTTGTGAAATTTAAAGTTACTTGGTTTCAAAGCCTTGAAATAAATTTCTAAAGGTGTAGTAACTTAATTTGAAAAATAGACATGCTTTGATACTACGGGTGTTAGTATCTTGGGGTTTTATATAAAAAGGAGTCTTTTGAAAAGAATGGAAGTACGTAGTACTTTGGCTTGTTTTATATGAGAATTATTCTATTTGTTCCTTGATAGTACTTTGGCTTGTTTAAATGAGAATTATTCTATGTGTGCCTTGATAGTACTTTGGCTTGCTTAAATGAGAATTTTTCTATTTGTGCCTTGATAGTACTTTGGCTTGCTTAAATGGTAATCATCTTGGCTTGTGTAAAAAAGAAAGGCATGGTAATTGTCTTGGCTTGTGTAAAAAAGAAAGGCATGGTAATTGTCTTGGCTTGTGTAAAAAGGAAAGGCATGGTAATTGTCTTGGTTTGTGTAAAAATGAAAGGCATGATATTGTCTTGGTTTGTCTAAAAAAGGAAAGGCATGGTATTGTCTTGATTTGTGTAAAAAGGAAAGGCATGGTATTGTCTTGGTTTGCTAAAATGATGGTTTATTCATTTTATAAATAAAGGTCAAGAATGGTTTACTTGTATATGGGTTGCTCATATAGACATTCGTGCAAGTGTCATATTTCCACATCTCCGCGTCCCTCCATAAAGGGCCGGCAACCTGGTTAAAGAGATATCATGGAGTAGCTCCCCATGGTGTGAGTGGTACACACTCACGGCGGATCGGTTAGACTCGGGCGGGTTAAATTCCCGGGATATATAAGCCATGGATTAGTTATCCGTGATGCGAGTATCGTGTACCGATGACTCATTGCGGGTCCACGTGACCTATGCGGGTGAAATAGTCTCTTGCGGGTGAAATAGTCCTATGATAGGTTGCATTATAATACAGAGGGTGGTTGACCCTGGCACTGGCACGACCTTCATGTTTTGAAACGGTAGTGATTTCATTAATGAAATGGTGTAGTGTGTTTATGACTTAAAGTGGAACAGTTAATCTCATTGTTAAAGGCATAACTTAAAAGGTAAAAAGTATTGCATTACTCTCATGTTTGCAAGGTTCAGTGTGCTGTTGTTTTGAGTTATCATACTTTCTTTCTGTTATATGTGGACTGTGTGATCTCCTTTACAGTACTTATTGTTTCACATACTTGGTACATTTTCCCTCTTGACCCGCTTTCTCAGGTGCGTTACATCCGCAGGTTTAGGTACACAGTTCGGTGATCTGCAAGTGTAAGGACCCTTGCTCAGAGTTTTGGATAGCTCTATTTGTTCGGGAGCGTATCATTTTGGTATAGATCTTTTAGTACAGGCTTTTGTACAGTTATGGATACGGCGGGGCCTTGTCCCGTCATAGTTAAGTAAAACTCTTAGAGATCTGTATTCATATGTGGGATTGGACTCGTGTACAGTGTAGTGCATTTTTATTATGTATATTATATGGCAGCCTTATCGGCTTTGCCCTTACATGTTCGTTGGTTTTTAAAGAAAAAACATGAGGTGTTATTTAGTTCCGCGGTTTAATTGTGTCATTTAGGTAGAAGGGTGCCCAGGTAGGGCACCAGTCACGGGCCCGGGGTTCGGGTCGTGACAGAGTGGTATCAGAGCAGTCAGTCCTCTGAATGTCTACAGACCGTGTCTAGTAGAGTCTTGATTATCGGTGTGTTGCGCGCCACACCTATAAACAGGAGGCTACAGGACATCTAGGAGTTGGTTTCTATTCTTCTCACTCTGAGATCGTGCCATAGAGCTGTGTTATTAAGATAATCCCTCTCCGACGTATTATTGTGTTACAACTATGCCTCCAAGGAGGGCAACAGTCGCCCAGAATTGCAAAATAGTAGCAGGAGCTACCAGTCAGACTCATAGAGTTGATAGGACTCATGCCCAGGGAATACCGGATATTGTGCCGCAGTCGGCGAGTTCTTCTGTGCCAGGTTTTGAGTCTCCAGCACCAGAGCCTCCAGTTTCTCAGTTAGGAGAAGACTATAGGGTCATAAGGGAAGCAGTTATGTTATTGACCAAGATAGCGGTGATACAGTTTCATCAGCAGGAGGTTATTCGGCCAGTACATACAGGTGTACAGAGGGTAGAGAGCCAACGCGGAAATCAGCGTAAGAGGGCTAGACCGGTTGGTTATCCCGGTGAATTTTTGGACGAGCAGCCTCAGCAGCGAGTGAGATATTCGTCCCAGCTGTCACGACCCGACCCCGGGGCCGCGACTGGTACCCTACCGGGATACCCTGTCAGGTATATGTCAGAGAATAGCAGCGGAACATACAGAACACATAACTTATAAAAAGGTAAACATCACTGGCCAGTCGATAAAGCTGCCTTCCATAAAACATTCTTTAAACAAAAGTATAGTAGTACAACGGGTTCTTATAGCCCAAAACACATAGGTGACCACAGACCTCTAAAGATAACAACTGTGGCGGGACAGGGCCCCGCCATACCCCTGAATGTACAAAATACCTATAGCATCAGGGAATATCCGTACCAATAGACAAGCTTCCGGAGGGATGGAGCTTCTGACACCGGAATAGTGATCCTAAGAACGAGGATCCTCAATCTGCTTACCTGCGGCATGAGCAGCGGCCCCGAGGAAAGGGGTCGACACAATATGTACCAAGTATGTAAAGCTGGAAAATACTGTAATAATGATATCATAAGTCTAAGAGTAAGCTGGAGTCATGGAAGACAATAAAATACCTTTTACTGTGCCTTACTAACAATGAGAGTGACAAGTATATAAATATAATACTGCATAAAATAGGGGCCTTAGGATCAAAACAGGGTACCTCGCCCGTAGTATCAATAAGCACCCCTACTCCTGGGACTATTTCACCCGCATAGGTCCTGTGGACCCGCATGAGGTATTCCTCGCATTTGTACCGCCCGCGTGGGACTATTTCACCGCGTAAGCCCATAAGGACTCGCGTGAGGTATTCCTCGCGTCGTGGGTAGCAAATCCACTGAGCAGTGGTATAACGATCTTGGGGACTTTCCGCCGGATATACTCTTACCACAGGCGGATGGTATAACGATCTTGAGGCTTGCCCGCCGGATATACTCTTGCTGGCGGTGGTATAACGATCTTGGGGCTTGCCCTCGGATATACTCTTTACCGAAGAAGGTGGTATGGCGATCTTGGGGCTTGCCCGCCGGACATACTCTTACTGCAGTAGGTGGTATAACGATCTTGGGGCTTGCCCGCCGGATATATTCTTACCCTAGCTCAAAGCGTCATCATATCATAATCATAAATAAGTTAAGAAAACTTATAACTTCTTATTAGTCTTGTTCATATACCCTCTCATTTTAGTTTACTTAAGGCACTTAATCATATCTTTAATAAAAGAAAAGCCGAATTTAACCCAAGTACTACATACTTGATTCTTTTAAAAGTGACTCTTTTCATACATAAAGCTCTTGGGCAATTGATGCCTTAAAATCAATTTGTCTTTCATAAATCAAATCATTTGTCCTTACTTGTCTTACTTAGAGTAAATCTCTTCTCATTAATCTTTTATAAAGCTAATAAACCAACTTCCCATAAAGTTGTTATATTACCCTTCACTTTAGTAAAATTACACTTTTCCCTAACTAAGGGACTTATACATTCTTAAAGCGACACAAGTCTTTATATACTTAAAACAAGTAAGAATACCAAATCTTGTCGTCTGCCGTACTACATAGTTACATCTATTCATGCTCGAGAGATAGGAAAGCTTCACATACCTCTTTGGTCAATCCACTTGCTAAGTCCAAACTACATGAGTAATATGTCAACCTAAAATAACCATGATACGTTTATTAACCTCTAATCTTAATGTAGAACAATCCAAGTTCAAAGTCACTAAATTCTATGGAAAATTGAGCAGCATTTCCTTTGTTTCTACTCACTTTGCCACCTTTCTCAAGGCCGAATTTATCATCCAATTGCCACATTTAAGGCTCAATCAATCCAACAATTCAAAGGGGATTACACACCTAAACTTGGGTGTGTAAAATTTGCCCATAAGTTACAACAATTCACTTAACAATTCTAAGGTAGTTTTAGGCTACAACATGCTCATAATCTCTTCTTAACCCATTTTTCATATCCAAACCACATTTCTAGCATCTGATGACTCTAAGAGCATTATTTACTACCACAAGTTCTTTCTTGTAACATGCAACACTATAAACTAAATCTAAAGGAAGAATCATTACCTTAGAGTTTTAGCCAAACTTATTCCAAATATTTTCTAGCTTCCTTGCCAAGAACACCACCACAAGCTCGCCATGACTTCCTTTTTGTTCTTAACTTTTGATTTTTCCTTAGGCTTGGATTTCCTTTGGAAATGTAGAGAGAAGGAGGAGCTGATTTTTAGAGAGGAGAGAAATTGGAAGATGACCAAGTCTTCAAGACTTGGTCAATATATTGCATGCAAGAAATCAGATGGGGACACTTGTCACCTCCCAAGTCTTTAAAAGAAAAATCGACTTTTCTAAGTTTTTCGCCAAAAATCCCGCCTCGGCGCGGCTCTGAAACCTCGCGACCTCTGCGAACTTTGGCGCGGCCTAACATCTGGCGCGCGCGCGCTGCAACTTCAGCGACCCCTCGGTACTTTCGGCGCGCGTGCATCCGGGCCGCGGCCATCCGCTGTCGAAACACATTTACGTCCATTGCGCCTAAACTTGTAACTCTCGTAACTTCCTACTCAGGCGTCCTATCGGCGAACGGTTGGTTGCGTTGGAATCTAGACTCCACGAACTATGCCCTAGGCCTTTGAAACACTTAGGAACTCTCAATGTATCGGGTCATCACCCGCATCAAAGTTGACTAAAACCCGTCCGGAATAATCCGTCAACCTATCCTTTGAAAATTTTAAGTCTTACATGCTTTAAATGCGCTCTCATCGTAGGGTCGGGACTACGGTATAACATTCTCCCCCTTAGAAACATTCGTCCGAATGTTCCTTCTAGGTTTACTCAAATCACAACATCGACATAGACCCTCTTAGCTTCTTTTGCAAATAAAGAAGCTCATGAAACCTGACATCTTGGCGTAAATGCTAAATCAAAACTAACAAGCGGGAAAGTGGGTTACACGGAGGTATATGAAATAGGTGAGGTACTTCTTCATCATGTCATCATCTGCTACACACGACATTTCCTCCTGTTTCGTTCGCCATGGACGCCCTTGTGGAAGCCACGTCTTTCGTCGAAGTCGCTGTCGACGATCGAGTATCGCTATGGGACTCTCCTCATACGATAACTCCTCTGTCACTTGGACATTATGAGCGGGTGCACTCTAGATGGATCTCGATACATTTCCATAACATGGACACATGGAAAGCTGGATGTACCGCCTCCAAATCGGACGGCGGATCTAACTCATAGGCAACCACGCCTACCTACGGACAATCCGTCTGACCCGATGTACCTTGGGCTAAGCTTCCCTTCTTTCCAAATCTCATCACGCCGTCAGGCGATACCTAGAAAAACCCAAGCGTCTATCTCAAATTCCAAGTGTCGGCCGATGGTGCGCATCGACTTTTGCCGACTACGAGCTGCCAACAACCGCTCTGGATAAGCTTACCTTATCCAATGCTGTGAACTAAGTGCGCCCGACTAATCGAACTTCTCCCGCTCGAACCGACTATCGGTGACTGCACTTCCTCGTATAAGGCCTCGTAAAGCGCCATCTGAATCTTGGAATGGTAGATGTTGTTGTAAGCAAACTCCAAAGAGGCAAATGATCCTCGGCTACCCACGAAATCAATAACACAAGCCCATGGCATATCCTCGAGTGTATGCGGATAGTGCGCTCGGCTTTGTCCGTCGATGCGAGGATGAAGCGCCGTCTTGAGACTCACTGTGTCCCTAATCCTTCGAAAAGACCTCCGAGTTAGCGAGAAGCGGGCTCCTCTATCGATATAATCGACACGGGACTCGTGCGGTCTCACAATCTCTCTAATATATAATCGGCATAGTCCTCGGTTGAGAAGCGTCGTTACGTAGGAAGAAAATGGGTTGATTTAAATCGACTGTCGACAATCACCCAAATGGAATCATGCTTCCTCTGAGTGGTAGGTAGCCACGTAATAAAATCAATATTTATCACCTCCCACTTCCAGTCGAATATCAATAACTGCAACCCACCGGACTTACGGTGCTCAATCTTAACCTGGCGACAATTCGGGCGTACACGAACTCGCATGAATCCTCTTTAGGCCGTCCACCAATACACGCGTCGAGGTCATGATACATCTTAGTCGACCGGATGAATAGAATAACGAGCACCGTGTGCCTCACGAGAATCTGTTGGCGAAGTCTGTCCACATCGGGAACACACGGCCGCCTCGAATCTTAGCACCCGTGGTACCTCAAATAGACTCTTCTCTTACGGAGAGCTGCGTCTCGATGCAGTACCAAAATCGGATCCTCATCGTCGCCTCTTCACCTCCTCGGCGATGGAAGACTCGGCAACCTCTCGAACCGAATTCCGTCACTATCGGAATCAACCAAAGCGAACCCCGAGGCTCATTGGCGATGTAACTCTCGGACCATATCCTCTTCTGCGGTGAACATCAGACGGACTACCCATCGATCTGCGACTAAGGGCATGCGCACTACATTGGCCTTCTGGGTGGTGCAGAATATCAACATCGTAATCCTTAAGTAGCTCGACCACCGTCTGCCGCATGAGTTCGGCTCCTGCGGTGAAGATGTCTTGGAGACTCTTGTGATGCGTGTAAATGTCACATGAACTCCGTATAAATAATGTCTCCGGATCTTGAGGCATGAATCACTGCTGCCAACTCCAAGTCATGTGTGGGATAGTTCTTCTCATGCTTCCTAAGCTGTCGAGATGCATAAGCTATAACTCTGTCGTCTTTGCGTCGGCCACGCAGGCTGACACTGACGCGTCACGATAAACCACGTATCCATCTAAGCCTGCAGAAGAGTAAGAAGCGGTCGTCAACTTCTCCTTTAGCTGGAAACTTTCCTCACAAGTATCAGTCCACGGAACATAGGCCTTACGAGTCGACTTAGTCAAAAGGTCTTTGATATAGAAGCAAACTTCTCTGAACCTCAGATAATAACTGCGAGGCCCAAAGCTGCGCCTCGTCGGTGTAGTGGAGTGCAGGCCAAGTCTTGGCTTCAATCTTGTTGTATCAACCGAATACCATCGCCCAGATAACATGCCTAAGAAAGCCAGCGCCGACGGAACTTCGCGACCGAGAACTTGGCATCTGTTGCCGGTCTCGGAGGACTCCAATCCGTCTTCAAATGATCTGTATGCTCTGCTCGCTGCGTGCGCGAATATACCAAGATATCATCGATAAACACTATAACGAACATATCCAAGAATGGCACGAACACCTATTCATCAAATCCATGAATCCTTTGGGGCGTTGGTCAACCGAAAGACATCACCACAACTCATGGTGCCCATCTGGGTCTGAATGCGATCTTTGGGATATCTGTCTCTCTAACTTCACTGATGATAACGGACCGCGGTCTATCTTGGAAAAACACTTTGCACCTACCTGGTGGTCAAACAAATCGTCAATCACGGGAGGATATCATTCTTGATAGTTACCTTGTTTAGCTGTAATCAATACACATCTGCGTCGTCATCCTTCTTCTTTATAAATAACATGGTGCTCCCGGGAGAAACACTTGGCCTAATAAAGCCTTTCTCAGCCAAATCTTTGGTGGTCCTTGATTCCTTCAACTCGGCGGGTGTCATCTGTATGGCGGAATAGATATCGGTCAGTGTCGGCGCAAATCAATACAAAACTCAATCTCCTCGGGAGGATGCGAGCTTCGTGCGGGAATACGTCGGAAACTCTAACAACCGGATGATGAAGGTCGGTACCTCGACCTCGATGTCGAATACCGAACGGATGGTAGATATACCGCTTCGCACCATCTTCCTAGCCTTGAGGTAAGAAATAAACTTACCCACCGGCGATGCGGTATTCCTTCCACTCGATAACCGGCTCGCGAAGCTGGCGAACTAATCTCTCTACAGTCCACGTTGGCATAGCAAGATGCTAGCCAATCCATACCCATAATTGAATCAAAGTCTATCATATCCAACTCTATCAAGTCGGCTAGAGTCTGACAGCTATCTATAGTCACAGGGCAAGCCTTATACACCCGCTCGGCTACCACTGAATCACCTACTGGCGTAGCCACCTCAAAAGGTCTTATGGACTCGGGCTCTATCCCTATTCTACTGGCAATATGAGGAGATATGTAGGACAAGGTAGAACACGGATCTATCAAAGCATATACATCCACGGAAGAAACCAACAATGTACTGTGGCGACATCCGCGGCGCCTCGCAGTCTGTCATTGGACATAGCATATATGCGGTTACGAGGACGCTAGGAATGGAACCCTACCACGACCTGCCGCGGCTGCTGGCCATAAGTACCACGCCTCGGCGTCTAACCATCGAAGATGAAGATCCGACAACGGACCGTCGGTGAACCGTAATGCTCCCGCCTGGGGCGGACAATCCTTCTTGGATGGCCCATGGCCACAAGAGTAACATGCTCTCGAACCCATACGACACTCGCCCGGATGAGACCTACCGCATCGAACACACCGAGAGGTAGGTGGTCTCGATTAGTCTTTGGTCTCTGCCTCGCGAAAACACGAAGTCACGGAGCCACGACTGCTCTGAATAACCTGTTGATCGGACCTCCTGCGGAAAAGCGAGAAGGAGCACTCTGTCTTGGGTGGAATGTGGACTGGTCTGCTTTGAGGCCCGCCTCGAAAGCGCCTGAGCTGCTGTCACGGCCTCTTGGGCTGGCCCAAATCTAGCTGATCCTGCCTCTCTCTGTCCTCAATCCCCTGTGCGTACGCCTGCATCCTGGCAATATCCATCCCTGGCTGAAGAGCCACCCCCAAGCATGCAGTAATCATGTGACGGTCTAACCCCATCACATATCGATGAACCCTGTCTGCCATGTCAGCTACTATGGTGTGCGCATATCTGGCCAAGGAGTCGAACTCCAGGCTGTACTCCCTGATAGTCCTCCCGTCCTGTCTCAAGGTCAAGAACCTATCTACACGGGCTCTCCTCACCTCAGGAGGCAAGAAGTGGTCTAGGAGCGCCTCCGTGAACTCCTTCCAATCAGCTGTAAGAGCATCCTCACCCCTCGACAATACCCATGACTCAAACCAGTTCAACGCAATATCGCGTAACGGTAAGCTAGTATAACGAACTCGGTCCGATGCCCTAAGGACTGCATGGTCATTTGAATGCCGGACAAACTCCTGCGGATCCTCCTCAAATCTCGAACCATAGAACTTCGGGTGGGTGACAACCCGAAATCCCGAATCAGAAATGTCGGCTCTAGGGTTGGCGCCGCTGCTCTGTCGGCGCCGCCACTACTATCTTTGGTCGATGGCAGAATCTATTCCCGTAATCTCTGTACTCGGACCGATCGGGGCCCGGAGGCTCGTCGCGCGGTCTCGATGGCGCGTCCGGCCGCCGAACTCTGCGGTAACGACGGCGTGGAACTTCGCCGCCTAAACATCATCTCGTAAGGGCGGGCTGTGCCCTCGTGACTCTCCGCGTCCACTAGCGGCACCCTCGGTTGCCTTGCCCACGGGCGCGGTTGCCTTGCGTGGAGGCATAAGCGATACATAAAGGAAAACATCGGAGGAGGTTCAACCTATAACTCACTCTATTGCACGATCTTAGAGTGAAAGAATGGAAACAATCCTAAATATCCTGCGACCTCACGATTATAGATGTGGTGCACGACACGCGATAATCAAGACTCTACTAGACACGCGATGCATGGACACTTTCCGAGAACTAAGCGCTCACGATGCCACTTTTGTCACGACCGACCGGGGCGCGGCGGTACCTAGGGTACCGCATCAGTATATGTCGGAGAATAGCGGCGGAACATACATAACACATAACTTAAAAAAGGTAAACATCAGCGGCGGTAGATAAAGTATCTTCCATAAAACATTCTTTAAACAAAAGTATAGTAGTACAACGGGTTCTTATAGCCCAAAACACATAGGTGACCACAGACTTAAAGATAACAAGCGTGGCGGAGACGGGGCCATCGTACCACGAATGTACAAAATACCTATAGCATCGGGAATATCCGTACCAATTGTTATACCGTATTTCGGGTATATGCGTGAGGGCGTCGTCTGTTTAGCCTTAAAGTTAGGCCAAGTTCGAAAATTGCACACAACTCGCTAAAAGAATCGTTTTTTAAACGTTTCCACGACTTTCGTAGGAAAATTCCGCTATGCCATTACTAATTTTTGCGGATTTTTAGAGAGGCGAAACATTTTGGACCAACGGAGGCGACACTTGGCACCCCTCGGTGGTGGACTTGAATCGCCCATAGGGCGAATTGGAGAAGCTTGGCACATTTTTGTGCCTTGTGCACAAGTCAAGGAGTTGGTAGGATATTTGTGTGGAGTAAATCTTCACCTACACTTGCCTTGCACTTGTCTTAATCTTGGCCATTGGTTGGCCACTTCTTGACCTATAAATACCCCTTAAGATGAAGAGTTCTTCATCCACAAATCTTTCAAGTCTTGAAAATCCCTCTCCTCTCCTCAGAGCCTTGTTCGTCAAACACTCCCTCCGCATGAAGTTTGGCGAGGGCCTACCCACTAGCCTAGCCGAAATCTACCCCCTCCCTTGGTAGAAAAGTTGCCTTCTAAGTATTGTTATAATGCCCAAAAACCTAGCCCAAATCCCTTAGTACTTAGTAGAAGTTGTGAAGAACTTCTAAGGTTTCCTTGGAGCTATCGGACGTCTGACTTTGGAGCTAAGCCTTGCTCGGATCGACTTTTATCTAGGATATTATTGGGCTTACCAGGTAAATAATCCTAACCCTCTTTTGTATTAGAGAATACATCTTGTAGAAGTATAAGAATAAGTATTAAATACTTAGAAGGATATTCTGAGAATAGAATTGAGCTATTATCACGTAGAAGGGAAAAAAGAATAATTGAACTGTACTCATGTAGAATTTGTTTCTGATGAACTTATATAGCTCATGGGTAGGGTTGTGCTTCCCGACTATCCGTAGAATTGTGAACCCTCTGTTTAGAATGACCTTGAGTAGTCTAGACTTTGATAGATGTCTGTGACTATTATAATTTGATTCTCTACGCGACATATTCAACTTGGTAGGAGGTTTTCGCCGAGAAGGTATGTGATTCTTCCTAAGCATGATATTTTAACAATATATAGTACGGTAGACGTACATGTGTTAACTGAATAATAACTATGGCAATGTTGTTTGACTTAAGCCTGAATAATAACTACGGCAATGTCTTTTGACTTAAGCACGAATAATAAGAATCTGATGCATTTCAAAGAACTATCGAATCATTTTTAACAGAAGATAAATATTGGTTTTAAAACAAAAGCTTAAGAGTTATACTAGCTTTATGGGAAGTTAGGTATATGACTTAAGAAAGATAAAAAGAAACTGTTTACTTGTTTGTTTATAAAAGCCTTGTATTGATTTCTGTTAAGTGTAATAAGATTTGTTTGATAAGTAGACATGTTATGATGCTACCTGTGTTAGTGTCTTGAAATGCTGTGTAAGGGGTCATTCTTCTTTGCTTACGTTGCTAACGGTAAGTCCGTTGTCTTTGTTATTGTATCACCTACCCCATTTGTTATCAGGGCTTGCCCGCGATCTTGGTCTATACGGCTATGCGGTCTGTGAGACTATGCGGGCGGCGGTATGCTCGAGTTGATCATTCGGGTGTTTAGCGATGCGGGGATTCCATGCGGTCTGTTGAGACTATGCGGTCTTTTGAGGCTATGCGAGTGCGGGAGCCTAGGCGGATGTCGGGGTTGGCTGCCCCGTCGAGAATACCTCATGCGGGTGCATGTGTGACTATGCGGGCTGCGGAAGTCGAGGACTAGGCACGCGAGAATGATACTATGGGCGATTGGCCTTGCCGATCATTCGCGGCCTAGAATAGACACATTCTGATTTTCCTATTCTTTGTTGTTGTTTGTGATGTGGCTATGTGCAATTGAACGGATTGTGTTTGTGAAAGGTTTTAAAAACTTTGATTTCATTTAAGTACTTTATAGTTTCACATACTTGGTACTGTTATCTTGACCTCGCCCGGGCTGCGTTCATCTGCAGCGGTAAAGCGGCGGTGCTAGATCCGCGTCCTTAGGATCTTTTGCGTTGGTGTCGGGAGCTCCATCTTCTAGGAGGCTCTACTTTTAGGTATGATCTCCCTGTTGTAGATAGTTTTGTCTGATCGGTATGGCGGGGCCTGTCGCCATAGTTATATATTTTCCTTAAGTGCATAGTCGTATTTATGCGGTTTGGGATGTAGCTTTGAACCATGTTTATTTATATATCTTGAAAAGCGACGTTTTCTCACATAAAGCGTGTCTATTTTATAAAGCTGTTTCTGTCTTGTTTACATTCCGGTTACTCGATGTATGACTACTTGGGTGCCGGTAAGGCACGATCCACGGGCCGGGCGAGTCGTGACAAAAGTGGTATCGAGCAGGTTATTCCTCGGAAAGTGTCTGAGGCCGTATCTAGTAAGTCTTGATTATCGGTGTGTTGTGCGCACACCAATAATCGAGAGGCTATAGGATATTTAGGATTGGTTTCCATTCTTCTCATTACGAGATCGTGCTTTAGAAAGGCATGTTATAGGTTGGACCCTCTAACGTATTCCTTTCTATGCTGATTATGCCTCACGTAAGGCAACCGGGCCCGAAGGGCAAAGCGGCCGAGGCGCTAGCGAGACACCCGAGTCACGAGGCTCGAGCCCGGTCTATACGAGAGGCGGCGAGTTCTATGCGCCCGTCGGCCAGCGAGACCACGGTGCCACGCTCGCATCCCGCGGCACAGGGGCGGAGGTTAGGGTACAAGGAGATGGCCCGGCTATTGGCTAGAGTTGTGGCGAATCACGAGGGCAGTGAATCTGGCGATTCAGCTCGGCTCGATCGCGCGTGGTACAGAGGCGAATAGTTTGAGGCTACGAGATTTCTTGAGTTGTAGCCCGCGAGTTTTCTGGTCGGCGGGAGGATGATCGCGAGAGTTCATCCGTCGGTGCGAAGGATCATGCGGGTGATCAAGGCTTGACTGCTGTGACATTCGGTTCGCGTCAATTGCGTGATACCGCGATCGATTGGTTTGATTCATGGGAGCTTTCGGGAGAGCATGCACTCCGTGATATGGGATGAGTTTTGAGGCTTTTCTCACACACTTCTTGCCTCGCGGATGAGAAGAGCACGGTGATAGATTCTTGTTCTTTGAGGCAGGAGGGCCTTGCGGTGAGGAGTACAATGTCGAGTTTGATTCTTTGGCTCGATATGTCCCACTGCTTGTAGCGAATATGGAGGGCCGGGTGCATCGCTATGTCAGGCTAGATGATTACATGGCCGAGTCTTGTGCGGTGTGTCCTTCACCCGAGCATGGACATAACCGTATGCGAGCTCATGCGCTGAGATGCGAGGCGTAGAGAGGCCGGGTAGAAGCGATATCGGCGAGAAGAAGGCGAGGCGGCCGGTTCTTTTGGTGGTTCTCGGGGTGGGCATCGGCCAAGTCGGTTGCACCACGGCCGTAGCGAGCGCTCTACCTCATTCGGTCAGCGAGCGATCGAGGCGGTCGGGGCCCAGACTTGATTTCGAGTAGCGAAGTGCTAACGTTCGAGTGCTTTCGGTGTGCTGTTGTAGTAGATACCATTACGAGGCGTACTCGGGAACTGCTATACTTGTGGCGGCGAGGTCATTTCGCGAGTTTGTCGTGCCGGGCGGCGTGTAGTAGGGCCTAGTCTCGTAGTGCATTGCCGCTTCCGTCCCAAGCGATTACTCGCCGGAGAAAGGTACTCATGGACCAGCGGTGTGGCAGAGGTCGTGGCGCGGGTCTCGATTCTAGCGGTCCTCGAGCCGCATTTATGCTTTGTCGGTAAGCGAGGATCGGGAGGCCTCGCTGATGTCGCCACGGTACCTTATCAGTTCGGGTTTGATGTGTATGCTTTGATAGATCCGGGTTCTACTCATCTATATATCTCCCACTTGTTGCTAGTAGGATAGGGATAGAGCACGAGTCCATGGACCACTTCGAGGTAGCTACGCCGATGGGTGATTCGGTGGTAGCTCGGCGGGTATATAGAGCTTGTCTGTGACCATTCTGATGCGTCGGTCCTGGCCGACTTGATAGAGTTGGAGATGATTGACTTCGGCGTGTTCATGGGGATGGATTGGCTAGCTTGCTACGCCAATGTAGGCTGAAGAGAAAGTAATGCAGTTCCAGTTTCTGAGGCCGGTTGTTGAGTGGAGAGAACGCGGTATCGCAGGGTAGGTTTATTTCCTACCTCAAGGCTAGGAAGATGGTGCGAGAAGGGTATATCTACCATCTCGTTCGGGTGTTTGATCTGAAGGCTGCGGTACCAGATTTTGATCGATTCGATGGTGAGAGAATTCCCAGGCGTGTTTCGGACGACCTCCGGGTATCCTCACGAGAGGAGATCGAGTTTTGTATAGATGTGTTGCGGACACTCGGCCTATTCCATTCCGCCATACAGAATGCACTGCGAGTTGAGAGAGTGAAGGACCGGTGAGAGATTTCTTTGGAGAAGGGTTTTATCAAACCTAGTGTTTCTCGCAGAAGCGCCGGTATTGTTCGTGAAGAAGAAGGGCGGGGCCAGCTGCGCGTTGTGTTGACTTCTGAGCGGTGAACAAGGTGACCATTAAACGAATACCGCTTCCGAGATTGATGATTTGTTCGACGATTGCGGCGCGAGATGTTTCTCAAGATTGATCTGCGATCGGGCTATCATCGAGTTCGTGTCGAGAGAGGTGGATGTCCCAGAATTGCATTCGGACGATGCGGGCATTATGAGTTCGAGTCATGTCTTTTGGGTTGACGATGCTCGTGGTATTCATGGATTTGATGAGCGAGTGTTCAAACCATTTTGGACACGTTTGTGATAGTGTTCATTGATGATATCTTGGTTTATTCTCGCTCGGGCGAGGAGCATGCGGAGCGTTGAGGCTGTCTTGTGATTCTCGGGACCAGCGATTATCGCCAAGTTTTCCAAATGTGAGTTTTGGTTAGCTTGGTGGCTTTTCTTGGGCATATTATGGGTGATGGCGTTCAGTGGATCTGGCGAGATCGGCGATCGAGGACTTGGCCTGACCTCTTACTCCGAGAGGTTCGCGATTTACGGGCCTTGCGAGTTATTATCGGCGGTTCGTAGAAGTTTGCTTCTATCTACGCACCATTGACTAGGCGACTCGTAAAGCGGCCAAGTTTGATGGTGATGCTTGTGGCGGGGTTTCGATTCTTTGAAAGAGGCGGCGGCGCCCCGTTCTTACTCTTCCGGAGGTCGGATGGTTATGTCGTGTATTGTGATCGTCGGGCATCGGGTTGGGATGTGTGTTGATCACGGCATGGCGGGGTTATAGCATATGCGTCCGGCGGTGAAGAAACACGGAGGAACTACCCCCATGATTTAGAGTTGGCGGTGTGATTCACGCTTTGAAGATCTGGAGGCACTATTTGTATGGGGTTCACGTGGATATTTATACGCACCACAGAGCCTCGGTATATCTTGGCCGGAGGAGTGAACTTACAGCGAGCGGTGGTTAGAGTTGCTTAAGGATTACGATGTTGATATCCTGTACCACGGGAAGGCGATGTTGTGGCGGATGCTCTTAGTCGTAGGTCGATGGGAGCCTATCGGATGTGCGGCTAGAGAGAAGGGACATGGTTCGTGATTTGCACGGTTAGCGAGCCTTGGTGTCCGTTTGATTGATTACGATAGCGATGGGGTTAGAGTTCGTGAGGTTGCGAGTCTTCCATCGTCGAGAGGTGAAGAGCCGATTCGAGATCGGCTTTGATTCGATATCGTGATCTGACTCTTCGTGAGGGCAAGGGTCCTTTTGAGGTAGCACGATGGGGTGCTAAGGTTTGAGGCGAGTTGTGTGTCCCGGATGTTTGAGACTTGGCGAGTTCTTGGGGAAGCACCGCGGTAGCGCGTTACTCTATCCGTCGAAGTCGACGAAGATGTACCACGACCTTAGATCGTGTATTGGTGGGATGGCTTGAAGAGGGCGTTGCGAGTTCGTAGCTCGGTGCGTGTTGTCGGCCGGTGAAGGTAGAGCACGGAGGCACGGTGGTTTGTTCTGACGATAGAGATCCGACACGAAAGTGGGAGGTAATCAACATGGACTTCATCACGGGATTACCTCGCACTCGGATGAGACATGATTCTATATGGGTTATCGTCGACGGTGGCGAAATCAGCCCACTTTCTTCCGTCCGGACGACTTTTGGTGAGGATTATGCGGACTTTACATCAGAGATCGTCGGTGCGTGGAGTCCCTATTTCGATCATATCAGAAGGAGCGGTTCTGGCTAACTTCGGAGGTCCTTCGAGGGTTTAGGGGCGGTGAGCACAGTCTTGCATTTCATCCACGAGCGAGCGCACTATCCGGACTCTTGAGGATATCTTTGCGAGCTGTGTTATTGTTTCGATGGTAGTTGGGAGGATCATTTGCCTCTAGTTGAGTTTGCGTATAATAATAGCTACCACTCCAGTATTCAGATGGCGCCTTATGAGGCCTTGTATGGGAGGAAGTGCAGATCGCCTATAGGTTGGTTCGATGTGGGCGAGGTGCGGCTAGTGGGACCAGATTTGGTGCAGCGACGATGGATAAGGTGAAGCTTATCAGGCGGCTATTAATGACTCGAGTCGGCCAGTCGTATCGAGATCATCGTCGTCGGCATCTTGAGTTCGAGGTTCATGATTGGGTTTTCTAAAGGTGTCACCCATGAAGGTGTGATGAGATTCGGGAAGAAGAAACTTCGGCCCAGTACATTGGGCGTTTGATTGTCGCGAGGTAGGCAAGGTTGCTATGAGTTGAATCTGTCCGTCCTGGAGGCGGTCATCCGGTTTTCACGTATCTATCTTTGAGGAGATGTATCGGGGATCCATCTAGGGTACACCCGATTGGCGATGTCGGTGTGACGGGTTAT
Source organism: Przewalskia tangutica (assembly GCA_029844215.1). Taxonomy (NCBI): domain Eukaryota; kingdom Viridiplantae; phylum Streptophyta; class Magnoliopsida; order Solanales; family Solanaceae; genus Przewalskia; species Przewalskia tangutica. The sequence goes on along the minus strand of CM056736.1, from coordinate 30,328,662 downwards.
CGTATGAGAGATTCCATGCGCGATAGTCGATCGTCGGAGTTAGGCGTCTGCGGACGGGGCGTGGCAGTCGAGTTACGTGGCGGAACGAGCTCGGGGAGGAGATGGCGTGGGAAGGCGAGAGGACATGAGGCAGAAGTATCCTCACCTATTCCCCACACCTCCAGGTAATTCACTTTTCTACTTATAAATTTCCATTACCATATATGCCTAAGTGTTATTTTTGTGGCCATGTGTGGCACTTACAAACTGTTTAAGCTTTATCGATAACTGTCTTGAGAAGGAACATTCGGGATGAATGTTTCTAAGGAGGGGAGAATGTTATACCCCGTATTTCCGGAGTATGTACGTGATGGCGTGCGTCTGGTTAGCCAAAGTTAGGCAAGTTCGAAAATTGCACCTGACTCGCTAAAAGAATGCGTTTCCGACGAAAGCGTTTCCACGACTTTCGTAGGAAAATTCGGCTATGCCATTACTAATTTTGTGGATTTTTCCAGAGGCGAAACATTTTGGACCAGCGGGAGGCGACACTTGGCACCCTCCGATTGGTGGACTTAGATCGTCCATGGGGCCGAATTGGAGAAGCTTAGCGCGTTTTTGTGCCTTGTGCACAAGTCGAGGAGTTGGTAGGATATTTGTGTGGAGTAAATCTTCACCCTACACTTGCCTTGCACTTGTCTTAATCTTGGCCATTGGTTGGCCACTTCTTGACCTATAAATACCCCCCTTAAGATGAAGAGTTCTTCATCCACGAATCTTTCAAGTCTTGAAAATCCCTCCTCTCCCCAGGCCTTGTTCGTCAAACACTCCCCACTCCTTGTGAAGTTTGGCGAGGGCCTACCACTGCTTTGGCGAAATCTACCCCCTCCTTGGTAGAAAAGTTGCCTTCTAAGTATTGTTATAATGCCCAAAAACCCTAGCCCAAATCCCTTAGTACTTAGTAGAAGTTGTGAAGAACTTCTAAGGTTTCCTTGGAGCTATCGGACGTCTGACTTTGGAGCTAAGCCTTGCTCGGATCGACTTTTATCTAGGATATTATTGGGCTTACGAGGTAAATACTCCTAACCCTCTTTTGTATTAGAGAATACATACTGTAGAAGTATAAGAATAAGTATTAAATACTTAGAAGGATATTACAGAATAGAATTGAACTGTTATCACAGTAGAAGGGAAAAAAAAAGAATAATTGAACTGTACTCACATGGAATTTGTTTCTGATGAACTTATATAGCTCATGGGTAGGGTTGTGCTGCCCGACTATCCGTAGAATTGTGAACCCTCTGTTTAGAATGACCTTGAGTAGTCTAGACTTTGATAGATGTCTGTGACTATTATAAATTTGATTCTCTACGCGCGACATATTGACTTGGCGGGAGGTTTTGTAGAAGGTATGTGATTCTTCCTAAGCATGATATTTTAACATATATATAGTACGGTGAGCGTACGTGTTAAGCGAATAATAACTATGGCAATGTTGTTTGACTTAAGCTGAATAATAACTACGTGATGTCTTTTGACTTAAGCTGAATAATAAGAATCGATGCATTTCAAAGAACTATGAATCATTTTTACGAAGATAAATATTGGTTTTAAAACAAAAGCTTAAGAGTTATACTAGCTTTATGGGAAGTTAGGTATATGACTTAAGAAAGATAAAAAGGCTATTTACTTGTTTGTTTATAAAAGCCTTGTATTGATTTATGTTAAGTGTAGTAAGATTTGTTTGATAAGTAGACATATTATGATGCTACTGTGTTAGTGTCTTGAAATCTTTGTGTAAGGGGTCATTCTTGCGTACTTACGTTGCTAACGTAAGTCCGTTGTCTTTGTTATTGTATCACCTACCCCCATTTGTTATCTGAGGCTTGCCCGCGATCTTGGTCTATACGGCTATGCGGTCTGTGAGACTATGCGAGCAGCGGTATGCTCGAGATTGATCATTCGGGTGTTTAGCGATGCGGGGATTCCTATGCGGTCTGCTGAGACTATGCGGTCTTTTGAGGCTATGCGAGTGCGGGAGCCTAGGCGGATCTGGGGTTAGCTGCCCGTCACGAGAATACCTCATGCGGTGCATGTGTGACCTATGCGAGTGCGGAAGTCGGGACTAGGCACGAGAATAATACTATGGGCGATTGGCCTTGCTTGATCATTCGCGGCCTAGAATAGACACATTCTGATTTTCCTATTCTTGTTGTTGTTTGTGATGTGCACTATGTGCAATTGAAGCGATTGTATTTGTGAAAAGGTTTTAAAAACTTTGATTTCATTTAAGTACTTTATAGTTTCACATACTTGGTACTGTTGTCTTGACCTCGCCCGAGGCTGCGTTCATGCCGCGGTAAAGGCAAGCAGTGCTAGATCCGCATCCTTAGGATCTTTTGCGTTGGTGTCGGGAGCTCCATCTTCTAGGAGGCTCTACTTTTGGGTATGATCTCCTGTTGTAGATAGTTTTGTCTGATCGAGGTATGGCGGGGCCACATCGCCATAGTTGTATATTTTCCTTAGAGTGCATGGTAGTATTTGTATAGTTTGGGATGTAACTTGAACCATGTTTATTTATATATGCCGAAAGCGACGTTTTCTCACATAAGCGTGTCCTATTTTATAAAGCTGTTTCTGTCTTGTTTTACATTCCATTGGTTACTACGATGTATGACTACTTGGGTGCCGGTGAGCACGATCCACGGGCCGGGCAGTCGTGACACGATAGACAACTTCCGGAGGATGGAGCTTGACAGGAATAGTGATCCTAGAACGAGGATCCTCAATCTGCTTACCGCCTGCGACATGACGCGGCCCCAGGAAAGTCGATTACCTGATGTGTACCAAGTATGTAAAGTGGAAAATACTATAATAATGATATCATAAGTCTAATAGTAAGTGGAGTCATGGAAGACAATAAAATACCTTTTCTTGTGCCTTACTATGATAGGAGTGACAAGTATATAAATATAATCTTTGCATAAAATAGGGGCCTTAGGATCAAAGCAGGTACCTCGCGTAGTATCAATAAGCACCCCTACTCACGGGACTATTTCACGCATAGGTCCTGTGAACCGCGTGAGGTATTCCTCGCATAGGTCATGCCGCCGCGTGGGACTATTTCACCCATAAGCCCATGGGACTCGCGTGAGGTATTCGCCGCGTCGTGGGTAGCAAATCCACGGAACAATTGGTATAACGATCTTGGGGACTTTCCGCCGGATATACTCTTACCAGGCGGATGGTATAACGATCTTGGGGCTTGCCGCCGGATATACTCTTGCTGGCGGTGGTATAACGATCTTGGGGCTTGCCGCCGGATATACTCTTACAAACGGTGGTATAACGATCTTGGGGCTTGCCCGCCGGATATACTCTTACATGAAGAAGGTGGTATGGCGATCTTGGGGCTTGCCCGCCGGACATACTCTTACCCAGGTAGGTGGTATAACGATCTTGGGGCTTGCCGCCGGATATCTCTTACCACTAGCTCAATCGTATCATATCATAATCATAAATAAGTTAAGAAAACTTATAACTTCTTATTAGTCTTGTTCACATACCTCTCATTTTAGTTTACTTAAGGCACTTAATCATATCTTTAATAAAAGAAAGCAGGAATTTAACCCAAGTACTACATACTTGATTCTTTTAAAAGTGACTCTTTTTCATACATAAAGCTCTTGGCGTTGATGCCTTAAAATCAATTTGCCTTTCATAAATCAAATCATTTGTCCTTACTTGTCTTACTTAGAGTAAATCTCTTCTCATTAATCTTTTATAAAGCTAATAAACCAACTTCCCATAAAGTTGTTATATTACCCTTCACTTTAGTAAAATTACACTTTTCCCTAACTAAGGGACTTATACATTCTTAAAGCGACACAAGTCTTTATATACTTAAAACAAGTAAGAATACCAAATCTTGTCGTCTCCGTACTACATAGTTACATCTATTCATGCTCAAGAGATAGGAAAGCTTCACATACCTCTTTGGTCAATCCACTTGCTAAGTCCAAACTACATGAAGTAATATGTCAACCTAAAATAACCATGATACGTTTATTAACCTCTAATCTTAATGTAGAACAATCCAAGTTCAAAGTCACTAAATTCTATGGAAAATTGGGCAGCATTTCCTTTGTTTCTACTCACTTTGCCACCTTTCTCAAGGCGAATTTATCATCCAATTGCCACATTTAAGGCTCAATCAATCCAACAATTCAAAGGGATTACACACCTAAACTTGGGTGTGTAAAATTCTGCCCATAAGTTACAACAATTCACTTAGCAATTCTAAGGTAGTTTTTAGGCTACAACATGCTCATAATCTCTTAACCCATTTTTCATATCCAAACCACATTTCTAGCATGCAATGACTCTAAGAGCATTATTTACTACCACAACTTCTTTCTTCTTAACATGCAACACTATAAACTAAATCTAAAGGAAGAATCATTACCTTAGAGTTTTAGCCAAACTTATTCCAAATATTTTTCTAGCTTGCCAAGAACACCACCACAAGCTCGCCTGACTTCTTTTTTGTTCTTAACTTTTGATTTTCCTTAGGCTTGGATTTCCTTTGGAAATGTAGAGAAGGAGGAGCTGTTTTTAGAGAGGGAGAGAAATTGGAAGATGACCAAGTCTTCAAGACTTGGTCAATATATGCATTCAAGAAATCGGATGGGGCACTTGTCACCTCCCAAGGTCTTTTAAAGAAAAATCTGACTTTTCTAAGTTTTCGCCCAAAAATCCCGCCTCGGCGCGCTGCAACTTCAGCGACCCTCCGGTACTTTCGCGCCGCGACCCTGCATCCGGGCGCGGCCTGTCGCTGTCGAAACACATTTCTGTCCATTGCGCCTTGAACTTGTAACTCTCATAACTTCCTACTCCGACGTCCTATCGACGAACGGTTGGTTGCGTTGGAATCTAGACTCCACGAACTACGTCCTAGGCCTTTGAAACACTTAGGAACTCTCAATGTATCGGGTCATAACCCGCATCAAAGTTGACTAAAACCCGTCCGGAATAATCCGTCAACCTATCCTTTGAAAATTTTAAGTCTTACATGCTTTCGTACGCTCTCATACGTAGGGTCAGGACTACGGGGTATAACACCAGCCTACCCAGGACATACCCCCGCAGCTCACATGTGGTAGATTGGACCCCACAAGGTATTTAGGAGCCGGTCCAAGCTCCAGGGTTCGAGGTTTTCAGAGGAGCAGAGGGTTTTCTCAGTCGAGGCCACTTATTCCTCAGTGTTTCCGATGTAGTAAGCGTCATATGGGGAAATGTCGTTATGGAAAAGGTGTTTGTTTTTATTGTGGCCGTCCGGGCCATAAGCAGTGGGAATGTCCTTTTAGAAAGAGCACCGGTAAGGTGGCTCAGCCTATGAGGCCGGTGGTTGGTTCCTTTTCCTCTACAGTTGTGCGCCCGAGGCGGTATTGAATGTCGATCGGTAGTGGTAGAGGTCAGGGTGGAGTTTATAGTTCTGACGGTCCTTCGAACCGCATAGATGACGTAGCTACTGGGCAGGATCAAGAAGAAACATATCATGGGGTTACAGGTATATTTCAATTCTTTTGAATCATACATACATTGATAGATTCAGATTCCGCCCTAGCGTATATATTTCCCTTTGTTGCTAGTAGTTGTAAATTGATAGCACCACCATAAGTAGAGATACTTTGATTAGTAAGGTGAAGAGTGAAGAGTGAAGAATGTTGACAAGAATGATAAAGTGAACTGAGACTATAGTTGTGTAGTGTTCACAAGTTGTAATTACTCCATAACAGTGTAATTATCGATAGTGGAGGATGTACAGTAGAAATACTTCGGCCAAGGTGACGAACCTCTAGTGAATGGGAGGATAGGGTGAGAAGTACCTTGAGATAGAAGAGAAATTTATTTCAGACTAAGAATAAGAGTTAAGTGTGAAGATGGGTCGGGTTGTGGACCGAATTTGGGTCAATAGGTACCATGGAATGAAGTGGTGCCAGTTGGAAATGGTCCCGCTATGTGTTAGGATCACGAGGATACAAGGCCCAGGTCTAGTTAATCGTTGTACGAATTCGTGGACGCGTTCCACCGGAACCAAGTCATGAGGGCCGAGAATGGCCTTAACGGAAATTCAAGCAGCATAATAGCCAAGTTTGGATAGTAACTCCAAGGATTGGAGAACAGAAACAATATTTGAATTTTGTACGTATGCTAAAATAAGTTTGGAAGTACGAGAAGTACGACACGTAAGAAAAAGAAAGGAACCTCTAAAAGATCCCGTTTTTTTAAGACTATAAACTTAGAGTTTTGTGAGAAGGGACCGCGGATGGAAGGTCCATTGATATGTATACATATGTTATATGGTGGCCATGTGTGGCATCGTGGTCTTGTGGAGTGTTGAGTGATAGGCATAGTAGGGACACTATGCCGGAGTTTGTATAGCTTGACAACCGACTAAGAACATTCGGGGACGAATGTTTCTAAGGGGGGAAGAATGTTACACCCCGGAATTACATGACATGTATACGAGAATAGACGTGAGAACACAAGACTTGAAAGTTTGAACGAAAGAAAGAATTGTTTTTTCGAAGGAAAATCTTCTGAACTTCGGAAAGGAAAAATGTTCGTTGATGAGAATTAGATTCTCAAAATGCATTATTTGAGGAGTATGTAATTTATAAACATTGTGGAAATTTATTTACGGATTTAGTTACGTAGGCCCCACGCGAGAAATTTTACGTTTTGTGGGGCCCACGAGGGTTGCGAAATTTTATGGACGAATGGGAGGGCGACATATGTCACCCCCCCCCCACATGGGCTTGCTGGAAATTGGACCATGGTTAAGTGCTCAAGTGACCAAGGTTAGTAGTCAAGTGGATGATCAAGTCTTGAAGACAAGCTTGAGATAATTGACTAAGTCAACTTGCCCACTTGACTAGATATTTAGATTTCTTCATCCAAGCCACACAAGTGTTTTTATCTAGGCCCTCCATTGTGTTATATATACTACACTAGTAGCAAAACTTATCTCAACACTTAGAATTTTTTTAGAGAACTTTGAGCAAGACTATAGAGCTCTCGGTTTTGTCCATTATCCCACACAAATTTTTAGTTTGTGGTTCATTATTCACAATACTTTAACCCAAGGTTTCTAGGGGTATTGTAAGGATATCTCAATAGAAAGATCCCGGAAAAACGACGTTTTCACGTTAGTCGCAAGATGAAAACCTAAGTTGTTTTCATAAGTTTTGATTGGAAATGGAAGGGAAGCTGTGTGTGAACTTCTATGGGCTTCAAATAGCGGATTGGAGCGTGAAGTAAAGGAGCTAAGATTGCTAAGGAGAGACTTTGAATCTTGAAATTTTATAAGGGCTTATCAAGGTAACAATCTTGTCGTTTTAGTGATTAAAGATTTCTTATTGTTGTAGTTATGAATATAAACAAGCATGAGATATGTATAATGAAGATTGATAAATGTTATGGATATTGGAACCACTAATCCGAAACTAGCATGTTTAGCCTTTGAGATTGTAATTCAATTTGGTTATTAGTTTAGTCGTCGCATGTTATATAAAGAAGGAATTATAGTTGTTAAAGTTGTTTACGACTATATAACATGTTAGACTTAACAACTTGGATTGAAAAAGAATTGGAAAGGACTTTTGTGTTGTTGTACATGTTAGCCGAGAATGGCTTTGGATATTGAACTACTTGGTATTAATTGTGGGGCAGAATTTTACACGTATTGTAAGGCGTGTAATCCCCTTTGATTTCTTGATGTGTTGAGCCTTAAATGTGGCATGTTGGTTATTGATTTCGGGCCTTGAAAAAGGTGGAAAAGTACGTAGAAACAAAGGAAGTGCTGCCCAATTTTTCGTAGAATAAGAGACCGTATACTTAGTATCATTCTACGTTAGAAACTAGAAGTTGATAGTCGTGTTGTGGTCAATATAGGTTGACAATTCTACGTGCGGCGTATTCGACTTAGCGTGTGGATTAAGCCGAAAAGATATGTGAACCATCTTCTCTTCTTCTAGCATGATTCCTTATGGTAAAGTAAGTAAATCCTACTCCTTAAATGATCTACTCCTTGATTGTACTTGGATTGCCTAATATAGAAGTTGTTCTATATACTTCCTTGATTGTACTTTGGATGTTTAAAGTGGAAGTTGCTATAATCCATTCCCTCGATATAATTTGGATTTTCAAAAGTGAAAGTGTTTTACTTGAAGTACTTAGAGTCTTAAAAAGGAAGTGATTCCTATCTCTTAGATAGTATCTTAGTTCCAAAAACCTAAAGGTTGTTATAACGGCTTTAGGGGAGTCAAATGAGTGATTTACTTAATTGATTTAAAAGAGGATAAATGACATGATTTAAAGAGAAGTAACTTGTTTTAAAGGTGTGAGTTACTTGAGATTTAAAAGTATAAGCTACTTGATTTCTAAAAGTTAAGAGACTTGATTTCTAAAGTTAAGAAACTTGATTTGAAAGTATATGATACTTGGTTTTAAAAGTATAAGTCTCTTGGTTATAAAAAGAATGAATTTGTCTAATACATAAAGAATTATAACGGCTTTATGAGAAGTTAGTTATAACTGCTTTATGAAAGGTTAAGATAGTGGTCTATTTGATTGATAGGCATGAGTTGCCTAGGTTGTGAAATTTGAAGTTACTTGGTTTCAAAGCCTTGAAATGAATTTCTAAAGGTGTAGTAACTTAATTTGAAAAATAGACATGCCTTGATACTACGGATGTTAGTATCTTGGGGTTTTATATAAAAAGGAGTCTTTTGAAAAGAATGGAAGTACGTAGTACTTTGGCTTGTTTTAAATGAGAATTATTCTATTTGTGCCTTGATAGTACTTTGGCTTGTTTAAATGAGAATTATTATATGTGTGCCTTGATAGTACTTTGGCTTGCTTAAATGAGAACTTTTCTATTTGTGCCTTGATAGTACTTTGGCTTGCTTAAAAGGTAATCATCTTGGCTTGTGTAAAAAAGAAAGGCATGGTAATTGTCTGGGCTTGTGTAAAAAAGAAAGGCATGGTAATTGTCTTGCCTTGTGTAAAAAGGAAAGGCATAGTATTTGTCTTGGTTTGTGTAAAAAGGAAAGGCATGGTATTGTCTTGGTTTGTGTAAAAAAGGAAAGGCATGGTATTGTCTTGGTTTATGTAAAAAGGAAAGGCATGGTATTGTCTTGGTTTGCTAAAATGACGGTTTATTCATTTTATAAATAAAGGTCAAGAATGGTTTGCTTGCATATGGGTTGCTCATATAGACATTCGTACAAGTGTCATATTTCCACATCTCCGCGTCCCTCCATAAAGGGTTGTCAACTTGGTTAAAGAGATATCATGGAGTAGCTCCCCATGGTGTGAGTGGTACACACTCACAGCGGGTCGGTTAGACTCGGGCGGGTTAAATTCCTGGGATATATAAGCCATGGATTAGCTATCCGTGATGCGAGTATCGTGTACCGATGACTCATTGCGGGTCCACGTGACTTATGCGGGTGAAATAATCCTATGATATGTTGCATTATAATACAGAAAGTGGTTGACCACAGCATCGCACGGCGCCCGTGTTTTGAAAGCGGTAGTGATTTCATTAATGAAAAGTGCGGTGTGTTTATGACTTAAAGTGGAGCAGTTAATCTCATTGTTAAAGGCATAACTTAAAAAGGTAAGCAGGATTGCATTACTCATGTTTGCAAGGTTCGGTGTCTTTGTTGTTTTGAGTTATCATACTTGCTTCCTGTTATAGGTGGACTGTGTGATCTCGTTTACAGGACTTATTGTTTCACATACTTGGTACATTCTTTGTCGACCCCTTTTCTCGGAAATTTGCGTTATCTTGCATGAAGTTTAGGTACACAATTCGGTGATCTGCAAGTGTAAGGACCCTTGCTCAGAGTTTTGGATAGCTCCATTTGTTCGGGAGCATATCATTTTGGTATAGATCCTTGATGCAGTGCTTTATGCGATTATGGGTACGGCGGGGCCTTGTCCCGTCATAGTTCAGTAAAACTCTTAGAGGTCTGTATTCATATGTGAGATTGGACTCGTGTACAGTGTAATGCCTTTTTATTATGTATATTATATGGAGGCTTTGTCGGCTTTGCCCTTGCATGTTCGTTGGTTTTTAAAGAAAAAAAAAATAAGGTGTTATTTAGTTCCGCGATTTAATTGTGTCATTTAGGTAGAAGGATGCCCAGGTAGGGCACCAGTCACGGGCCCGGGGTTCGGGTCGTGACAGTATTTTAGGGAGTCTTGTGTTGTATTTTTATTGTTTTTATACAATATTATGCGTTTTGTGTTGTGTTTTCAGGTTATTAGCGATTCAGTTAGGATAAGGCAAATTCAAGAGGAAATAAACTGATTTTGAGGATAAAAGTACACATCGGATCCCAAGCAATCAATCAAAGAAGTCCTAGGAAGCATAGAAGCAATCTGGTAAACATCCAGATGAGATAAAGGCAAAGGTCGTGGCGCATTGGGGCAAGGGTCGCGGCGCATAGAGGCAAGGACCGCGGTGCTCCAGAGCCGCAACGCCTGGAAGAGGCGCCGCGATGCCTGATTGGCAGAAACTTCCCAGCGAATTAGTGCCGCGGCGCCTGGCTGAAGAGTCGCGGCGCCGCCGACGAAAATAAGCAAGAAAATCCGAGTTTTAATGAGGGTAAAAAGGTCCAAGAATGTTTTTTTCTCAATATATAAGCTCTGAGAACATATTTTAGGGATTATTCGATATTTTGGGGAGCAAGAAACAAAAGGAGGCAATTACTGAGACCGTCATTGTTCAAGTTCTTTCTTGTTTTTTTTTTTAATTCAGTTTATGTTGGATATTGAGTTGATTAGTTCTTAGCATGTCTATGAGCTAATTACTTTTATTAAGATTTTCAAATTGAATCACTTGAAACTTTTTCATAAGTTAATGCATTGCTAGTATTTCTTCTTCGTCTATTAAGATCTATTCAACTTGTGTTTATTGAATGAGAATTGACTGGCCATTAGTTTTCATTATGTACATGATTTCAAATCGAGATCTGAAAAGGGAGATTTGAATATGCTATAATTGTTTAGACGTAGGTTTAATCTTAAATGACAGTATCACGATTGCATGTGTAGTATTTAGGTTATTGATCTTAATCCTCATATGTGGTAGAATTTATTATAAAAATATAGAAAATTCCCATTTAGGTTGAGTTTTTATATGTCCTAATCGGAATATAGAACATCTTCGTTAACCTTCTATCTTAATAATGAGAAGAATTATTAGTCTTGCATTAACAAGTGATAGAGTGGATAGGTGAGGAGATTGAAAGCCCTAATTACCTTCATAACTGATTTAAACTCCAAATATTTTCATTCTTAGTTTATTCTTGTTTATTGTGTAGTTGTTAGTTCTTAGTTTAGAAACCAAAACTCATTAACGTTTGCCAAATAGAAACTAAAGGTTCGTTAATCGGTACTTGATAATTCAGTCTATGTGGACGATACTCGGTCTTACCGAGATTATTACTACGTTGTGATATGTTCACTTGCGTAGCATATAAAAAATCACAACAATAGATTAGAACATGTAAACTATCAATCTATCCAAAGGTTGGTAAAGTTGGAGTTGTTGCCATCTATCGACGTAAACCTGCAACGTAAGTATGAGGTATGCGTAGAGGCAAAACTTTCAAAGAGTCCCTTTAGATCTGTCAACAGAGAAACCGCTCTTCTAGAACTCATTCACACCGGTATATGTGACTTGAAGTTCGCACAAACTAGAGGGGAACAAGTACTTTGTGACATTCATAGATGATATCACAAGGTATTGTTACCTTTACTTATTAAACAATAAAGATGAAACATTTGAAGCATTCCAACGCTACAAAGCAGAAGTTGAGAACCAACTAAGCGGACAGATTAAATCAATCTGTAGCGATAGAGGAGGAGAATACGTAGCACCTTTTGAAGAATATTGTGCCCAATCGGGCATTGTTCATAAAATAACGGCTCCTTACTCACCTCAATTAAACGGTGTCGCTGAACACAAGAACCGTACTTTAAAGGAAATGATGAATGTCTTGCTCATCAATTACGGCCTTCCCCAAAACATGTGGGGAGAAGTTGTCTTTACCACTAATAAGATTCTTAATAGAGTCCCACATAAGGGTAAGGACAAGACTCCATACGAGCTATGGGAAATAAAGAAACCCACCTACAAATACTTGAAGATGTGGGGTTGTCTGGCAAAGGTTGAAGTACCTAAGACAAAACAGGTCAAGATTGCGCCTAAGACTGTAGATTGCATATTCATCGGATATGCAAACAACACTAGTGCTTATCGCTTCTTAGTGCATAAGTCAGATGTACCAGACATCCATGTTGGTACAATCATGGAATCATGGAATCATGGAATCAAGGAATGTCAGTTTCTTTGAGGACTCGTTTCCTAGAAATAAAAGAGACATAACCTCTCAAAAATGAAGTTATGAACAAATCTCTCAGGGTCCAGGAGTCATTGATTACCCGAATCTAGGTGGTTCAGATCTAGTGGACTCTGAAGTGGCTGATTATCTAGAATTTTGTGTTCCATATTCTCAGGACTTGGAGGTTCCAGAGATGGAATCAAGATGAAGCAAAAGGGCCAGAAAGGATAAGTCATTCGGTCCGGACTTTGTAGCTTATATGGTTCATGACGAACCACAGACAATTGCTGAAGCATTGTCAACTCCAGAAGCATCGCTCTGGAAAGAAGCTATAGAGAGTGAGATAGCTCCATTCTGCACAACCATACTTGAGAGTTGGTTGATCTTCCTCCAGGAGAAAAATCGTTGGGTTGTAAATGGATACTCAAACGGGAGTTGAAAGCAGATAGATCTATAGACAAGTACAAAACTAGATTGGTAGTCAAGGGCTATCGACAAAAGGAGGGTCTTGATTTCTTTGACACCTACTCTCCGGTGTCTAGAATGACGTCCATATGAGTATTCATAGCTATCACCATGTTGCAGGATCTTGAAATACATTAAATGGATGTCAGGATAGCCATCCTAAATAGTGATTTGGAAGAAGAAATATATATGGACCAACCCGAGGGGTATGTGGTTCCAGGACAAGAGAAGAAAGTCTGTCGCTTGTCAAATCTCTGTATGGGCTCAAATAGGCCCCGAAGTAATGACACAATTTGATAGTACTCTACTATCGAAAAGATTCACCATTAATGAGTGTGACAAATGTGTCTACACAAAAGGAAATGCCGATTCGTTTGTTATGATATGTCTTTACGTAGACGACATGTTGATCACATGGAGCAGTCTTGGGTTGATCCTAGAGACTAAAAACAAGTTGAAATAATGTTTTGACATGAAGGATATGGGTATTGCAAATGTCATCTTAGGGATCAAGATCTCTAAGACATCTGACGGGCTGGTCTTATCTCAATCTCACTACATCGAGGATGTGTTAAAGAAGTTTGAGATTTTCAACAGTTCGCCGATAACGTCACCATTGGATATAAATCAAAAGATTGATAAAAATAGTGGTCCCAAGAATGATACACTCAGGTGATTGGTAGTTTGGTGTACATCACAAACTGCACCCGACCTGATATCGCGTATGCTGTCAACAAGTTGGCTAGGTTTACCCGTACTCCATGCGATGACCATTGGAAAGCGTTAAATCGGATACTACGGTACCTAAAATACACGCTAGCTTACGAGTTATATTATTCGAGATATCCAACTGTACTAGAGGGGTACAATGATGCAAACTAGATATCTGATATAGAGAACACCAAGTCCACCAGTGGGTATATATTTACAATTAGTGGTGGGGTTGTGTCTTGGAAATCCTCTAAGAAAACTTGCATCACTCGATCCACGATGGAATCGAAGTTTATCGCTTTAGACAAAGCAGGAGAAGAAGCTGAGTGGCTTCATGACTTCTTAAAGGATGTCTCGTATTGGGACAAACCCGTACCTTCCATAATGATCTACTGCGACAATCAGTCGGCTCTAGGAAGGGCACGAAGTTTATGTACAATGACAAATCTCGTCATATTTGACGGAGACATAAGACCGTTCGGTAGATGATCACCACAGATATTATTTCTATTAATTATGTAAAATCAAAAGAGACCATAGCAGACCCTTTGACTAAGGGCATACCCAGAGATTAGACAGTCTGCCTGCCTAGGGAAATAGGCTTAAAACCCAAATAATAAGAACTGATACGGTGGATACCCAACCGTACTGACTGGAGATCCCAGGAATTAGGTTCAATGGGAATACTAAGTCGTAAAGGTTCAGTTGAGCGTTTCGGTGGAGGCAAGAGCACTTCGGATGATGATTTTGTAAAGAAACATGAATCCAAGGCCATTCGCGTGATATACAATAAGTGCTATCTGCAGTTTGGGTAGAGGTTAAGTTTCCAAAACCTTTAATGATCCTCGACGGTTGAGGTTAGGTTTGGGAAAACTTTTAATGATTTCTAACACTTGTGAAGTGGGGTATAGCAGGATATCTTGTAGGAGACCACCTATTTAAGTGCGAGGAGAGACCGCCTCAAATGAACGCGCTTAAGAATCTAAGATGTGTCCACGACCACAATGGATAAAACATTAAAGAAGAACAGAGTAAGGAAAGTTGTTGTGTTGATACCGTTGTCTTGGCTTACACTAAACACTGACGGTTCAAGACATCACGTTCACCGCACAGTATGTAAGTTCGATGGTATTCAACTATGGGAGGTTTTCAAAGCTACGCTACCTAACCAGATGCAACATCGGTCCGCCGAAAGATTGTTAGAAAGACACCTTGTGAGTGAGCCAAAATCTCTTTCAAGAGGGGATTGTTGAAAATTTACAAAATATGGAATTATGTTTATCCCGTTATTTATGACTCGAACAATTGGAGCCCCGCACGTCGAAAATGTAGTTTCCACACACGTGCACACATTGTACCAATGGTCGTAAATTTCCTTAGTGAAAGAGATATTAGTACGTAATTAAAATGTTTGAGACATGAAATAATGGACGGTTATTGGTCAAATGATGAGTATTCCACGTTAGTAAATGAAGGAAGAAACGTACGACGTGTAACAGATGAAACGAGTTGAAAATCACCGCGAAGGGCCGCTGCTCTAATTGTTGGTTTGGCCACTGGAGCCGAGGCGCCGCAGCGCTTCAGAGGCAGAATGCTCGACGAGAAACTAAAAAGTTTCTGATTTTTGGGCTGGTTTGGGCATTGGTTCTCCATTACTTGGCACATGAATTCAATCATTATTTGGCTGAATGAAACCTCTCAATAAGTGTCATGTAATGGCTATTGATTGTCATTAGTTGGCTAGATGAGAAGTTATCATTCATACACTATAAATTGAGGACTTGTCTCAATTGAAAGACACACCAAAAATTCAGATTTTCTGATTTTACTTCATCCTCTCTAAGCTTTGTTTCACACACTCAAAAGGTTCTTCTTTTGGTAAACATTTAAGTTTTCTTTGCTCACTCGTTAGTTGTTGTTTTATCTTGGGAGACAAGTTGTCAATCACCGTAAAATGATTTATACGGGATAATATTATCTTAAGAACAAAGTGCTAACACTCGATTTAACAAATTCTTTGTTGTAATTTACTTTATGTTCTTGTTCCAGTTTGCAACTGTTGCTTACTTCACGTTATCTTGTAATCGATCATTTTACTCACAGATAAATCCAGTATCAATAGGTTAAAACCCAAAAAGAAAAAAAAAGGAAAAAAGAAGAAGAGAAACAAAAGAGTAGAGATTAGGCCCCCGTGGGATTGAGATGGAGTAGGCATACCATAGGTGCCAAATATATATATATTTTTATTTATGTACTAAATGAGAGTGATTAAACCTACTTCACCACCTTAATCCCTTGTCTTGTCTCTCAATCAAGAATGGCATTCTCATCTCCTATTTCTCCATGTTATTCATGTCATCTCTCCTCAAAAGATAAGGATTTCAATTTGAAGGCCAAGGGGAACAAGATCTACCCATTTTCTCTCCTCCAACGCTCTCATTTTGTCAAGTAACAATACTTTATCATTCTCCATATAAGTTGTTTTTTTCTGAAATGTCAAGAATCTTGGAGTTTTCTTACATTTTTTGAAGTTTCGGGATAATGGTTTTATGCATGCATCTTTATTGTGAGATTGAATCAGCAATTTACATCATTGTTTGTGCTGAGAATGCTTCAGATTAGTTACATCAGCAGCCTCTTAGTGAAAAAAACATCTCACTCATAATTTTGCTGTTTCAGTTAAGGGAAAACTTTCATTGTGTTAGATCATACCATCTTCTTTGGTTTGGCACTATAATTGATGTCGGACAATGGAGGCCCTGTTAGTCCACAATTGGGTGGCAGAAGACGGGGAAGTTTAGCCTAAATATAGGCGCTTATGATTACTGAATCTGGGTTGAAACATGGAAAAAAAATAAGAGGATTTGATGGGGAGTTAATAGTTATTTTTTTGACAACCATGGTATCGGGGCAGCTTTCCCGCACATTGACTAATTCCACGGGGTATTTTCACCTCCCACCAGCAATAGGTACCAAAGTAACTTTGTCCACCAAGTGTAAGATAGATGAGAAGAAATCACCTAGTGTTTTTGTCTCTCCTGCTAGGTTTAAAATGGTAGGTTTAAAACCTGAGACCTAATGGTTCTCAACCCAATAGGTCACACCCTTGGGTGCTTCAGTGGGCAGTTAATTGTATGTGGTGGAGGACTCTGGGGACGAATAATTCAGGATTTGGGACCTTTTAGGAAGCAGATCAGAGATACCTCCATATAAGGTGTGAACAGTGAAATTAGCAGAAAACTATGTAGGAATGAAGAAGTGCAAGTCACTAGAATTCTTTCTACCAGTTGATCCCTGCAATTAACAACTGAATCAACAAATAGTTGTGGAAATGAGCAAGTACAAAATGAATTCAACTGGTATTGTTTCAATATTATGTCCATTAAAGTTTTTATCCATTCTTCTCATAAGAAGAATAAGGATTATCTTGCACATTTGAATCTGTAAATAAGGCTGCCAACACATCCTATTGTGCTGATGATTTATACAATGCTACCTTTCTATAGAAAATTAAATTTTATATATATTTAGTTACAGCTGTTTGATTGTAGAAAATTTGCCACATTTGTGGTTAATGGGACAATGTCATCACCTTAAAGAAATAACATAAAATAAAGCAGCTAACCGATGTCCTAACGATATTGATTAGCAAAGAAGTGAGGATATTCTGCAAAGGTCAAGAGAATAGTTATAGTCCATTTGAGGAGCTTGTCCTAGCAAATGTATGCCTGATGTTTGATCCGGTAAGAGGTGGAAACTTCTTAAATAAGCCTGATGTTTGATCCCCAAAGAGATGATCCGACATATCTGATGTTTTGTTTGATGGAATTTAAGGCTATAAACTTTGGAAAGAGAACAAAAAGAAAGAAAATTATCCAACCCATGGGGACAAGGTGGACTACCCATCTATGAATGAACATGTACTTTATACACATGCAGAAGATGTATAGAGCTAATTAACAAAGGCCAATTTATAATGCACAATGTGTTCATTCATCAACATACCCATATAATGCAGTTTTACTATTCAGATTCTTATTTTTTGGTGAACACGAGATAGCAAAATACTAGGATACCATCAAGATGCGAACCTCAGAGATCATTATAACAAAGAGCTAGTGTCATGCTTATTAAATGGTACACTTTTCAGACACGCACAAACCTGCATCTCATACCTGTATAAATGCTCTTTAATTAAATCATTTATATATCGAAGGGGAGCCTTGGCGTAACCGGTAAAGTTGATGTCATGTGACCAGGAGGTCACGGGTTCGAACTGTGGAAACAACCTCTTGCAGAAATGTAGGGTAAGACTGCGTACAATAGACCCCTTGTGGTCCTTCCCAAGACCCTGCGAGCTTAGTGCACCGGGCTGCCCTTTTTTAGGTAATTATATATCGTGAGATGTGAAAAAGAAAAAGTAGATATTCTAGTTGAAACTTTATCATGTTAATTTTCTTTTTTTTTCCCTTTTCCCCGTTTTCTCCTCTAAAAAAGTGCCGTGTCTGCATGTATTTGGTGGCCATGTTGATGTTACAGGGAAAACAGTAAGTAACGGTCTGCAGGTGGTTGAGGTAGTCCAATCCTTTTATCTTCCTCTTGCTAATTTAGAAGAGTATTCTGATCCATTAGAATTGCATTTACATCATTGTACTTATTCTCTTCTGTTGACTGTTGTAGTACTCTTCAAAATTTTGATTGTCTTGCTAATGCACGACATAACATTGAAGTGGTCCTCATATATAAATAAACCTAACATTGAAGTGGTCCTCACATATAAATAAACTTTGGGCTAACGACTATACATGCATAAGAAAGTAATGGAGTAGGTTTTCTCATGTTTAAACTTCCAGTTTCAATTGTAAGGTACCCTCCCAAAAGGTGAAAAGAGCAAAGGGAAAAAAGAAAAAGAAAAAAGGAATATAAGGACCATAGTTGTATAATTACCATTCTCAGAAAAAAAAAGTATGACCATAGTTGTAAGGAGCCTCCACCTCGAAACATAAGGTTGAGGTTTCAAGTCATTGAAGGAGCAAAGTTGGCAAGGCCACTGTTGGGCTCATGGGTAGGGGGTTTGGAGGCGTGGGTTTTCAATATTCCCCCACTCACCCCACCCCGAAAAAGAAAAGAATAAAAAAAAGACAATTGTCGCCGTCTGTGAGATATACTTTAAGCTAAAAGTTCCTTATGATTTTGTTATTTTGCGAACACTTCTAATGAGCATCCTGACACTTACTATTTTTGTCCCTTTCCTTTGAGAATCTTCTTTTCACCTCATTGTTTCTGTCTGGTAAAGTCTTTCCTTGCTTTTGTTTTATAATTTCATTTCAGAGTGGATTTTAGTTCGCAATGGGAAAGACGAGAATCATCAAAGTTCAGCATAAGTGCTCCTGTGACGAGCAAAGGTCTATTTTACGCTTAAAGCTCTTGTCATCCATGTGTGATTTTCCCTGGTTACTAATCTCCTCTTTTTTTATCCAATGTTGTGACAGAATACTCGTTGGATGGAGCGCTAGAAAATACCCAGCTCCCTAAGGGTGATTGCTGGTCTGTTCATAAATTTGGTGGTACTTGTGTGGGAACATCTGAAAGAATTGGGAATGTAGCTGAAATAATAACTGCTGATCAATCAGAGAGAAAGTTAGTAGTGGTATCTGCAATGTCAAAAGTCACAGACATGATGTATGATCTGATTTACAAGGCGCAGTCTCGAGATGACTCGTATCTTGTTGCACTTGATGCTGTACGAGAGAAACATAAATTAGCAGCTGTTGATCTACTTGATGGAGACGACCTAGCTAGTTTCTTATCTAAACTGCAAGATGACATCAGCAATCTTAAAGCCATGCTCCGTGCAATATATATTGGTATGCTTGCTTTTCCCTGTTTGTTTGCCGGATCTCTGGAGGAAAAAGCTTCCTGATGCTTCTTTGCTCAAACTGAGTAAACTTCATTGCAAATTTGTAGTTCTATAAAGGACGATGTAAAAGAAAAATATTTTTACAGTACTCCAATCCCCCTTCCATCACACCTTTGCACTTGGTTAATTGGAAGCATCGCGGTGCAATAATTATGGTTTTACTTCAGTCTCTGGTTAGCATACTGGTTGTTGCTTCAGTCTCTTGTTTTTGCTAGAGCTGAATTGGTTGTTCCTCTGATTGACTTGACTCCCTTCTTTGGCATTAACTTTACAGCATACTTGTTTTGCAGCTGGTCATGCAACAGAATCTTTTTCCGATTTTGTAGCAGGGCATGGAGAGTTGTGGTCTGCTCAATTGTTGTCATCTGCTGTCAGAAAGGTGGGTTTCTTGTATATTTTTTCCAATCTTACATAGCTATTATGTCTTCTAGTTATGAAACTAAAATCATCCCACATCTTGGCTCTACCTCTTAAATTTGTATTTGCAGAATGGTGTAGAGTGTACGTGGATGGACACAAGGGAAGTGCTTGTTGTGAACCCAACAGGTTCTAACCAAGTTGATCCAGATTATTTGAAGTCAGAGGACAGACTTGAGAAATGGTACTCTAACAATCCATCTAAAACAATCATTGCAACGGGCTTTATTGCTACCACGCCGCAGAATATTCCTACTACTTTGAAGAGAGATGGTAGTGACTTCTCTGCTGCTATAATGGGGGCTCTTTTAAAAGCACGTCAAGTTACAATTTGGACAGATGTTGATGGCGTGTATAGTGCAGATCCTAGAAAAGGTTTCTCTTTTCTTATTGAATGCCTTCTCCAACCTAATGCCTTTCTGGACTTTCATGAGCTTAAATTTTTATCAAGTATCTGTCAGTGATGTTAGGATGTTTTCCAACTAAAAGATGCTTCATTTGCAGTTAGCGAGGCAGTAATTCTGAAAACACTATCTTATCAAGAGGCGTGGGAAATGGTGAAGTCATGACATTCTATGCAGTTGTTGCATTAAATATGGCCTCTTATCTGGCCCTTTCTAACAGAAAAATTTCTCATTTTTGTGCAGTCCTATTTTGGTGCCAATGTCTTGCATCCTCGAACAATTGTTCCAGTGATGCAATACGACATTCCAATAGTTATAAAAAATATCTTCAACCTTTCTGCACCTGGAACAATGATCTGCCGATCCTCTGGAAATGAATATGAAGATGGACAAAAATTGGAATCCCTTGTCAAAGGATTTGCAACAATTGACAATGTAGCCCTTGTGAATGTTGAGGGGTAAGGCTGCACTTGATTCCGGAGTAGTGACATTTACGAATTCTTTATTTTACATGATGCTTATTATCCTTTTCAGAACCGGAATGGCTGGTGTTCCTGGTACAGCTAGTGCCATTTTTAGTGCAGTAAAGGACGTCGGTGCTAATGTAGTCATGATATCCCAGGTACATTTATCCACTGATTCCTGTTGTACTTCTTACTGTTATGACTACATGAAATTAAATTGGTTGCTATAGTACAGGCTAGCAGTGAGCATTCAGTGTGCTTTGCTGTGCCTGAGAAAGAAGTGAAAGCCGTTGCGGATATTCTGGAGTCTAGGTTTGGTCAGGCTTTGAGTGCAGGGCGACTTTCTCAGGTATTATGCTTTCCTGATTGAGTTTGAGAAGTTAACAGTGTGGTCGATCTGATAGTAACAGAAAGTGGGAGTAATATTGTGCTCATTTCTTGGCACTATCTTTAGTAAATTCCTTTTGCATCAATTGCACCTTCCGTTTCCTGGTTAATGTTTTAAATTTTGCCCTGTTATGTGATAAAGTCCCCTTCTCTTTTTATCTGTTAACTTGTTCATTTAGATGTTGTACAAGACCAGTTAAATGAAAAAACAGAAAATTCGCAGTAATGATGCAGTGTGGCAGAGCTTCAATAGGTCTTCCCTTGGAGAATATAATCCCGTTCTCATGGGGTGGTTGTTAGATATGCATTATGTAACACTGAGAGCGTCACGGATCATGAATTCTTGCTTAAGAAAAAAGCCGAGAGAAGTTGATATGTGCTGATTTGATCAGAAAAAGGAAGAGTATAGCATCGTGGGAATGTGCATCGTCCGGGAATATTGGGCTAGTTATGATGATAGACAGATTGGATTTTTTTTTTGACATTAGGTTCTGGGTTTTACTAACTTGAATTTTTAAAAACCGGCTCAATAGAGCTTAAGGATTGGTATGGCTGTCAAATTCTATGGGTAGTAGATGCAAACAGGAAAGAGGAAAACCTGAAACAACAGCTTTTGGATGCCTGGACACAGTGATATAAGCACTAATGCAGTCTTGCTTGTGGCTTCTTTCTTCTCTAGAGTGGATAATAAAGATGGCCAGGCAATTGGAAACCATCTGAGAAATTATGGATTTGGAGGCTTAACATTGCAGAAATAAGAGGACAGAGGAGGATAAGCCTGGAACATCTATATTTTATCTGGGCTAATTAAAATGATTACAGGCATCACAACTCACAAGTATATTCACACTGAAGAACTACTCTGATTCAAAAAAAATTCTACAAACCAGCCTGCTGCTAAGCAAATTCCCACTATTTAAAGCACTGATTGGATCAAAAAGGACTCGAACCACTCTTTTCCCAACTTTCCAGATTTTGAAATTTATGGTTTCAATGTGTAGGGTCTCTTGGACCTTTGGATTCAGCTTTCAAGTGTGATTGCCTTGTTTCTTTCTACTGTAGCAAAGTGGTTCGGGGTTTTGGGGGATTCTTTTTCTAACATCAGATTCTATCAAGTTATCATTTCCACTTCTTTTAGTCGCTTCACTGGTTGCAACATTATAGTATAGCTACCTGATTAAAAAGTTACTTTTTAAACAACCTGATAATACTTTCAATTCTTCTCAGATTGCAATAATTCCGAATTGTAGCATTTTGGCAGCTGTTGGTCAGAGAATGGCTAGCACTCCCGGAGTTAGTGCCACACTTTTCACTGCACTTGCTAAGGTTTGACAATTTTCTACCCTTATATATCTAAAAATATATTCTATGCAACTGTGTATGTGGCTGTATCTTGTCAATACAACAGTAGCACAAACAAAATGTCAGGCGAAGTTTTACAAAGACAACCACTATAATATACAACAACAACATACCTAGTGTAATACAAGTGGGGTTTTAGGATGTACGCAGACCTTACCCCTACCTTTGTGGGGTAGAGAGGTTGTTTCCTATAGACCCTCGGCTCAAAAGAAGTCTAACCATAGCAGGGTAGAAAGGAAAATAACGACCGCTATAATATGAATAATGTCATTTTATTTGATCCTGGTAATTTTTCTCAATGTCATAGTCTTCAAACAGTAGAATTTTAGTGCAGGCTAATATCAACATCCGTGCTATAGCTCAAGGCTGCACAGAGTACAACATTACAGTAGTTGTTAAGCGAGAAGATTGTGTAAGAGCTTTACGTGCTGTGCACTCAAAATTTTATTTGTCAAGAACAATAATTGCTGTGGGCATTGTTGGACCTGGATTGATTGGAGGTACATTGCTTGACCAATTAAAGGATCAGGTTTGTCAATTCAACTTTTTGTTAATTTGATCTTTCCTGTTTTGTTCTGACTTCTCCTATTGAAATTAAGTAGCTACTTTTTACTTTTGGTTATTATTTCTTTTATAATATCAATATCCATGATTGTTTCTAGAACATACTTTGATTTTCCCTCCATGCCTCCTCAGTAATGTATTTTGAGTCTCTTCAGAATTTCAAAGGCCGATCTTAGGAACATAGCCCATAATCATCTTCAGAGGAAGGCCATGTCCAATTTCACATTTCTATCTAGTCATTATACTTGTAAAATGACCCGAACACTAGTTGTTTCTTTCATATTTGATTACCACATAGAAGGATACAATAGAATGATTTCTAACTTACTTTATCTCTTTCCAATTAAAAGTTTTACCTGCATTTGCAATTTTTCTTTTAAATTTCAATTTTGACATGATTTCCTTTGCTTGATGTTGGCTATTAATTCCTGGTCATGTATCGTGGAGAGTCTCCTTGTACTTTGATCACACTTCTCCTCTCCCTTTTTGTGCCATGGAGTTTCTTCTTGTTGCTAGTTGTTTACAGCTACATTTAGTATGCAGATTTTTGTTCATAATTTTAGTGACTTGAGTGATGTTTGCCATATTTATTGCTTTATTAAATTTCTTCATATATAAAGTTTTCCCCTTCCCTATCCATTAAATTTCTAAAAATCTTACGTAGTTGAGCCTTTCAGCATTTCCAAGCTGCAGGTCATTTTGCTTTGCTTAAGAAATTTCGTGTTGGAGTAGAGTTTACCTTTTCCTCATATCTACATGTGCTGGAAGATGTGGTTAACTGTTTCAAATTTTTAACTCTACACAGCATCAGCTAACAAGTCAGACTTGAGGAATCAAACTTTGATTTTAAACTTTGTCTATGTTAGCTGCTGTCTGATATGGTCTTTTGCTTATAAGGATGTTTCAAATGTTATTCTTCTGTTTCAGGAACAATGTTTTTCACAGGTTTTGGCATGTCAGACCTCATTTTTAAGTTGATAATATCATTTCATAAACCATCTTGCTAGAAATAAGCCGTAGTCAACAAGTTGACATTGTCTGTTTTAGCTTTGCTCCCTTAAAACACTCCTGAAAAAAAAGAGTAGGAAACGAGAAGCGAGTAAAACACAAATGGGAAAAGCATAAGTAGAAAGAGACACATATCAGGATATGAAGGCCCATTTTTGCTTGCCCTTTAAACATGTTTTCCTGCTTATTGCTTACTTCTCTTTCGTTTCTGAAGGGTCTCTCTCTGCAATGCTATAGTTACAGTATGGAATATTCTGGTGATCTGGTCCACTCATTGTGGTTGTTAGTTTGTCTGGAAGTGGACCTGAATCAGAGTAATTATGTGTTTGATGCAACTTGTACCTTTGGTTTTTAAATCACAGTTTGTCAGCTTTCGTTGGAATGTTGTTTGACATTTATTGAGGTTACTTTCAAAATATTGTATATGACTTTTCTGCCTCTTGTTTTAAAGGTTAGAACTTTCATGTATGACAATATGACATGCATGGGAAAACCTTTCATTATCCTCTTAGTAGTTGAATACCTAGGATATATTTGCAAGCCTGCATGTCTGTTCAAGTTCAAAGCTGGTCTTTCTCCCGGTAGCTTAGAATTATATTGGGCTGATTTTTTTTTTATATTGGGTTGAATTGATTATGAGTTTTGATGCATTAGTGCTGTGAATGCAGCACTCAGGTTCTTGAGGAATCGAAAATAATTGATTAAATTGGTGAAAAGTTCTTCAATAATTTTCTTTATTTGGCAGACAGCTGTCTTAAAGGAGAAATTCAACATTGACTTGCGTGTGATGGGTATAACTGGATCAAGGACAATGCTACTGAGCGAGTCGTAAGTCTTGAAAGTCATATGTTCTTTTTGTTGCCCACTGATATATGTTTTGCTTCTAAACCCAGCTTCGACGTAAAAGATGAAAGAGCAGCACATTTAAGCATGCTGCAAGTAGCAACCTGATTGATAAACTAATGGAACTAAGTTTGTTCTGTTGTTTGAACTTGATGACGTAATGGTCAATTAAAAATATGTACATCTTCTTATCTGCAGTTTAATCCTCCAATAGTAATTTTATTATCATTCCGTTTTGCATGACAGTTTGTCAACCTTGCTTACTGAGGTTGCAGAATAATGGAAGTCAAATTTCGAAATTTGTTATGGTTCAGGAAATAATGTTGAGATTTGCAGTCAATCAAAGGGGAGAAATATAGTCCTCTAAATCTCCTTCCATCTTATACTTTAACTAGGAAAAAAGAATAGAAAAAAAGTTTGGATGGTTTATTTGGTTAGAGATACTAATTGATTTGGTGTTAAATGCGAGGGAGCTTGTTGAAGAATTAACAAACAAAATACAAACTGAGTTTTCTACTCAGAAGGATGGCACTTCAAATGCTTCTTAGCTGGCTGGTTATACTGCTGTGCATATCGATAAAATTAAATTCTCTTAGGAGTATGATGCTATGGCGTTCTTGTCAATGTTGACAGGGGTATTGACTTGTCAAGATGGAGAGAGCTGCTAAGTCTAAAAGGAGAAATGGCCGACATGAATAAGTTTGTTCACCATGTACGTGGCAATCATTTCATCCCAAACACTGTAATGGTGGACTGCACTGCAGACTCTGATATCGCAAGCCATTACTATGGCTGGTTGCACAGAGGAATACATGTGGTCACCCCAAATAAAAAGGCTAATTCAGGACCGCTAGACCAGGTAACTAAGTACTTTCGTATTTGACATTTCTAAACTTGCCCGCTTTCTGGAAATAGTACTGAACTATTCACCATTTTCTGGTCATTTTTTGTTTTCACCTTCTTTCCACTCAATCATAGAGGGGAAAAGATGATTTTTGAAAGTGTTGTTTTTCTCTCTTTTATTGAACTCCGAAATAGTTGAGAGGAGCTTCTCATACCAGTTACTGCATTTTTCTTTTCCTAAATTGCTTGCAGTACTTGAAGCTGAGAGCTCTACAGCGACAATCATACACTCATTACTTCTATGAAGCTACTGTTGGAGCTGGTCTACCAATCATAAGCACCTTACGCGGACTTCTTGAAACTGGGGACAAGATATTGCGGATTGAGGGCATCTTTAGGTTCGTATATAGTTAATAAGTGCAAATTAATTTCTCAATATTGAATTGTTACTGATAAGGTGACTCATGCTTCACTACCTCATGCACTATGGGAAATAAAATTTGTTAGTTTGGTTTCCTTGTATTTAGTTCATCTTCTCTCATTTTTGCAGTGGAACTTTGAGTTACATATTTAATAACTTTACGGGCCCAAGGGCGTTCAGCCAAGTTGTGGAAGAGGCAAAAGAGGCGGGTTATACTGAACCAGATCCAAGGGATGACCTATCTGGAACAGATGTTGCCAGAAAGGTATTTGGTGATGGTTTCAAGTATTTTATTTCTCGTCATTTAAGCGTTGGCCTAAACTAAACTGATTCCTCCATTTTTTCCACAAAGTACGTGATTCTCATTTTGCAAAATAACTTCTTGGGAGCATTACATGGCCAGAGTTTAATACTCCAATTTTATTTTTAAGAAATGGCCAGAGTATAATGCTCTGATTTTATCTATAAAAGATGGTCACAATATAATGAAATTGCAAGTCATGACTTTGTGTTGCAAATACTATTTTGATCAATTTGTTTCTCTGTCCATATACCATTTCCAGCTGATGCTGTCACTGTGCAAATTTTCCTTCTCATCGAAACATAAAAAATAAAAATAAGTCCTGGTTCTGCATCTACTAGTTCTATATTTTCTTATACAATGGCTTCCCCATTCCAGGTGATAATTCTTGCTCGGGAAAGTGGGTTAAAGCTAGAACTTTCAGATATCCCTGTTCAGAGCCTTGTGCCTGAACCATTAAAGGTCAGTTCTTAGTTTAATTATGTGCAGCATTAGTTAGATAGCTGTTTTTCTCCATGAAGTAACTTTTGTTAGTTTTTTTCAGGCTAGTGCATCTCCCGAGGAGTTTATGCAGCAGTTGCCACAATTTGATCAAGAGATGGCTACACAGAGGCAAGTGGCTGAAGACGCCGGGGAAGTGAGTACTCTGGACTTAATTTTTGCAAGAATGAGCTTGAATGTTACAGATACTTTTTTCTGTGATGGTCATCTTGTCTGAAAGAAATTTTTCTCGTACTCCTAGAAAATGAAAAATATTTTGCAATTGAAAGGCAAACATCAAATTTTTTCCTTTATCAAAAAACAAATTGATGTTTGCCTTTCAATTGGAAAATAATTTTCATTTTCCTAGAATGGGAAGTCTCCCCAGACATTACAAAACTTTAGAAACTTTACATGGGACTCATTTAACACTTGGCATCCAAACTTTTTCTCAGTACTCCTGAAAATGCTGTTTCTAACTTTGGCAAATACACTTCTTCCCATGCCATTTTAATATCTATACTGTGTTGACTTGGACGTTTAAATTTAGGATAGAGGGAGTAAAACAACTATATAAGAGACAAAACAGTAGGAAAGAGAAGCATGAAATATTTGGGTATTTCACTCGTTAAAAGTTATTGCATAGAGAAAAAGCTGATCATTTTGCATTTCAATCAAAGAAGTACCAAATTATTCAGTGTGTGGAGCTACATCATTGACTACTGATTTGATTCAATCTTTGAGGCAGAAACTGAGAGAGAATTTTTCTGGAAGATGCCTGTAGAATTGTTTCTTTTTAATGTAATGTTTGATTTGGTCACAAGCATCATTTTTGTGTGAATCAATCTAGTTCAACAGCTGAACTAGTGCACCGGACTCCACACATAGCGGGAGCTTAGTGCACCGGGCTACTTTTTTTTTTTTTTTTAAAATCTAGTTCAGCAGCTGCATATCTGCATATGCATGACAATATTTCCTGTCTCAAGATTGTTGGAGTAGGTCTAAGCATGTATTATATGTTTTGTTTTCTTGTATTTCTGCTGTGTTTATATGAAAAAATTATGTATGAAGGTTTTGAGATATGTCGGAGTCGTGGATGTTGTCAACGGAAGAGGGACTGTTGAGCTGCGAAGATACAGCAAAGAGCATCCATTTGCACAACTCTCTGGATCAGATAACATAATTGCATTCACAACTGAAAGATATGCAAAGCAACCTCTAATAGTGCGTGGTCCTGGGGCTGGGGCTGAAGTGACAGCCGGTGGAGTATTCTGTGACATCTTACGACTTGCATCATATCTTGGCGCTCCATCATAATTCATTTACTGCAACCCACTTATATTTCCTCTGTGTGCTTCACATGAATGGTGTTGCAGTTTCAGAAAAGCATGGCTCACTCCGTGACTAGGTTCTTCTCTTTTTCTATAGGAGTTATTGTAACTTTCTCATTTATGAATTGCTTTGATTAAGCTGTATTTTGGTCGAGATGCACATATCTTGTAGGGATACTCCCTTTTTAGTGAAGTGGATTGGTGATGTATGTCGATGCAATTAAGTGTTCAAGGCATTGTTTCTCTTGACTGTTTAGTGTTAATTACTCTGTATCCATGCTTCCTTTGCTCAAATTTGTTATATGAGCTCATTTTACACTTGATGGGCAAGAAATGGTGCTTTTAGAGTAAAATGTGATTTTGTTTCTTTTAATTAACTCGTATATGGCGTTCCAAATTGAATGGAGAGTTCTCTCTACAGTAGATAGAGTCCAATGATGTTGGGATATTGCCCCCCCAACTTGTATTCACCAGACACCCAGATTTTCTATGTTCCAGTCATTATCAAATGAAAAATTAGAAAAATCACGGTTGTAATGTACTAGATGTAAGATTTGTTTTTAGTAGTAACAACTAACAAGCTTGTATTGATTCACAAAAAGGGCTGTTAAGCCATAATTACAGAGAGGAAGAAGCATAGAGACTAGTAAGCTAGAAAAATCTGTCTACTAGTCTATAGTAATAGAGACTTGTGTGTCTTCTATGTACTCTTGTTTAAATCAAAAATGAAAAAGCAGAACGCAACTAAGTTCATATTTTGGATTGGATTGCTTTTGTTTTCAAAACATCTTGAGCTCCTTTCCTTCCAAATGCATCCAGGGATTACACTCCATCTTCTCTTTTGCCCCTTTCTAACCCCTTTGTGTCCAACTGGATAGCAATTCCAGTGGCTTCATTGGCATTATCCAGTTCAGGCCTATCATAACAAGAAAGATGTCCCAAAGTTGTGAAATCACTCTGCATATGGCTATTTGTTTCTGTAGTTTTCCCACATAGTGAACAAGATGTAAGAAGTTTTAGTGAGTATTCTCTTATATTATCTATACTAGTGAATTTATCCGCGTTTCGCGTGCTAATAAAAATACCAATAATTTACTAAATATAACATAGAGAGAAGAGGTGAGTGTGTATTTGACTAAATCAAACTAAAGAGGAATCATACGAAAAAATAAATAAAAAGAATATAATACAACATTCTTGTGGCCTTATTCATTACAAATTTAAAAAAAAAAAATCGAAATCAATAGATAATTTTCCAAGCTCTTGTTACCATCCATTACTACAAGCCGATCATCATTCAAGAGTCTTCGTCTTCTTTAAGCCAAACTAAAGCATAGAATATAATACTGTAGTAAATAAAAGAATATTGCTACTTCAAAATATGGAATGATTGGATAACATTGGGTAGAGTCTCATGAAACAAAAAAAAAAATGAATTTACAATATATGATGCTGGATCAAGAAGGGTCACATTCTTGACTAGTGTGGTCTTTTTTGTTTTGGCAATAAAGTCTTACAATACCTCTATTTATAGGGCTATAATATGATACCAAATAATGTCAGGAACATAACTATTAATTATTTAGGGGTTATGGTAATAATAAGTTGAGAAATAAAGATTATATTGTTAAAAAAAAAAGAAAAAGAAATAGGATCCTTAGTCAAATAGATGTGACACATGGCTCTTCTTTATGCCTAGCTTTTCTTCTTCCTTTGATGCGTTTTAATTTGTATTTTGTTTCTAATTGTGAATTGTTGACATTTATATTATTTCATATGATGGATATTTTCTCATTTCTTTCTAATAAAATTTAAAATGGAAAGAAAAAAAAGAAAAAGAAATTCAAATATCACTTAAAACTCTCATATACCATCATCTATTTAAATCCCTATATATGCAAGTAAATTCAGTACCAACAACGTGTTGGAAGAGAAAAAAAATATCACTTAAAATTCACATGACAGTAAACTTCAATAAAAGAGCCACCTTTACATATATATTATCCAAATTTAACATGCCAGAGAAAAAAGAATTCTCATCCAGAAATTATTTATTGAACTTGTATGTTTTCTCATACATATTCACAACATGCTTATAGGAAAAGAGCATATCTTTTTACAAAAGGCTCATGATATGATGCTATTAGAAAGGAAGTGGTTTCTTTTTACAAAGGGCTCATGGGGACAACAGCACATACCTTAGCTTACCAGCAGTAGATAGAAATATTATACAGACAGATCCTCAGTTATCTCATGATCAGAAATTGTTGCTCTTTCAAGAGGTCACTGAGGATGAAATCAAGACTGATTTATGGGCTATTGGAGATGATAAGGATCCAGGAGTGGATGATTTCAATGCCTCCTTCTTTAACAAGACATGGCCCATTGTTAAAACTGATATCATTCAGGTTGTTAAGGACTTCTTTCAAACTTGCAAAATTTACAAAGGAGTGAATTGTGTCTCTATTACACTAGTACCTAAAGTCGTGTGTCCTACTACTGTCAAGGAGTTTAGGCCCATAGCGTGTTGTACTGTGCTTTATAAGATCATGTCTAAGGTACTAGCTAGTAGACTACAAGTAGTTATCCCTTCAATAATATGTGATGCTCAGGCTCGTTGTCCCTGGGAGAAAAATTGCTGATAATATCATAATGGTACATGAACTGGTGAAAGGGTATAATAGGAAACATATTTACCCTAAGTGTATGATCAAGGTGGATTTGAGGAAGACATATGATTTAGTTGAGTGGATTTATCTCGAGCAAGTAATGGAAGGGATTGTTTTTCCTGCAACTTTCATTGGCTGAATCATGGAGTGTGTAAGAACGGTTAGCTACTCTGTGGTGGTTAATGGGGAGCCTACTGAGCCTTTTGATGCTGCTAAATGACTTAGACAGGGTGGTTCAATTTTCCCTTTTCTGTTTGTAATTGCTATGAAATATCTAAGCCTACTTCTTAATGGTCTGAAACTTGTCAAAGAGTTTAAGTACCATCCTAGATGCTCAAAACGAGGTATTACACACCTTAGGTTTGCTGATGATCTACTTCTTTTTATTAAGGGGGATGCTGTTTCTGTTTCATGCATACAACAGTGTTTTAACCAGTTTTCTGCAGCTTCTGGCCTGCAAGCCAATATGAACAATAGTTCAGTGTACTTTGGGGGGATCTCACAAGAGGCTAAACAAGTTATATTGACACAATTAGGCTATGGGCAAGAAGAACTGCATTTCAAGTACTTGGGAGTGTCATTAGTGTTGGAACTTGTATGGGATAAGAAGAAACAAATGTCAGAAATTTTGGCGTAGCGTCATGGCGCCGGAATAGTGAACAAATCCCGTCGACAGCGCCGCGGCGCCAAAACTTCAGAGAGGTCTGACAGGGTAGGGCCGCGACGCTCGAAGTCAGGGTCGCGGCGCTGGGACAAACGGCCAGATTTTTCAAACCAAAAGTTGTAACTTTTCAGAACAATTACAACTCTTGGAATGAATGATTATATCTGTTCAGATATTGCTGCTATATAAACTTGATCACTTGATTGAAGAATACACACATCAGAATACAATCAATCATTTAACACAATTAGTGATTTAAGATTGTGCTTCATCTTCTTCTTCCTAAATATTTTCTGAAGAACACATAAAGTAAATTCGTCAGGGGTGAAATTCTTGTGCTAGAACTTTCACCTAGATAGTTGTATCCTCTAGATAGACGTCCGAAGAACTACAACACAAGTGGGGACGAATGTCTGTCTTAGGACACTACGCTACATCAAGTTAGTGTTGTTTTATATTTGCTGAATATTTCATTGTTGATTTGAATTTCAATAGAGTTATTCTTCTATTATAATGCTTGTTCATTGATGATACTAGATTGGTACTAACAATCTAAGACAGAAATTCAGAAAAGTCATTTTTCTGATTGTTTGCAAAATTTTCAGAGAATCATTTTCCTGATTTGCAAAGATGGATCAATTTGGATCGTCAATGGTGAAAAACCATGTTGAGAAACCTGAGAAATTCAAAGGTTCTGATTTCAAACGCTGACAACAAAATATGTTCTATTTGACAACTCTTCATGTGGCAAACGTGTTGACTGCTGAGGCTCCTATGGCATTGCCAGAAGGAGGATGGGAGAATGCTCCGACTGATGAGGAGAAGGCTGAAAATCTGAAGGCAATTCAAACTTGGGAAAGTCAGGAGTTTCTTTGCAGAAACTATATTCTCAATGCCTTGGATGATTCTCTCTATGATATCTACTCCACGTTCATAACAACACGAGAATTGTGGCAGTCACTAGAAAATAAGTACAAAACTGAGATTGTTTGTTCAAAGAAGTTCGCCATCGACAAGTTTCTAAACTTCAAGATGAGCGATGTCAAGCCTGTTGTCATGCAAGTGGAGGAACTTCAAGTCATTGTTCATGAGATAGAGGTTGAAGGTATGGGCCTTAACCCAAATTTCCTTGTTGCTGCTATTATTGAGAAATTACCTTCATCGTGGAAGGATTTTAAAGTTTATCTTAAGCATATAATTGAGGAAATGAATTTTGAGCAATTGGTTCTTAAAATTCGAGTTGAAGAGGATAACCGGAAGAATGAAAAGGCAGATGCTATTTCATTAGAGCCTAATTCCAACATGGTTGAAGGCAATGCTTCTAAAGCCAAGTTCGAGAAAGGCAAGGGCAAATTTGTTGGTGTCAAGCCATCTTTTGCAATCGGGAGGAATGCACTCGCCCCACAAAAGACCAATGGGTTCAAGAAATCACATGTTGGTGTCTGTTGGGTATGTGGTAAACCTAGGCACAGAGCAAAATATTGTCACCTTCGCAAGAGTCAAGGTGGTGGTGTTGGAGGTTCGAGTAATGTCAACCAATCCAATCGGGCTGAAACTAAAAACGAATTCATTGGTGTTGTTGATGTTCAAGCAAATATTGTTACTAACTCAACCGATTGGTGGATGGATACGGGTGCTAAAATGCACGGATGTTCTGAAAAGGATATGTTTTCATCCTACCAGGCCATCAAGGATGGAGAAACATTGTTCGTAGGGAATGTTGCTTCAGTGAAAGTGGAAGGAAAAGGGAAAGTGACTTTACAACTCACTTCCGGGAATGATCTTGTGCTCACTAATGTGTTGCACGTGCCTGCAATTTGTAAGAATTTGATTTCTGGGTCTGTTCTTAATAACAAGGGCTTCAAAATTGTATTTGAATTTGACAAATTTGTACTCACCAAGGGTGAGATGTATGTAGGGAAAGGTTACCTCAATGAGGAACTCTTCAAACTATCTATTGTACCTACTATTTACAAAGAATGGTAAAGTTAGGCATGTTGCCAAAATGCTCTATGAACAAAATGACTAAGTGTGGAGTTTGCATAGATACAAAATATGCAAGTCATCCTCATAAATCTGTTGTGAAATCAAATGAAGTGCTTGGTTTAATTCATAGTGATTTGTGTGATTACCAAGCAACCCCATCTCGTGGAGGAATGAATTATTATATATCATTCATAGATGATTGCAGTAAATTTTGCTATGTATACTTAATACATACCAAAGACGAGGTTTTGAACATGTTTAAAACATATAAAACAGAAGTGGAAAACCAACTTGACAAAAGAATTAAAATTCTAAGGTCTGATAGAGGTGGTGAATATTAATCAAATGAAATTCAAAGAATTTTGTTCTACTCATGGTATACTTCATCAAACCACTGCCTCATATACTCCAAAACAAAATGAAGTTGCCGAACGTAAGAATAGAACATTGAAGAATATGATAAACTCAATGTTGGTTAGTTTGGGTGCACCTATTAGCCTATGGAGAGAGGCATTACTTACTGCAAACATGATATTAAACAAGATTCCTCATAAGAAAAACGACAAATCTCCTTATGAATTGTGGACAGAAAGATTGTCTACTTTCAAAAGGATGAAAGTGTGGAGTTGCCTAGCGAGATCAAGTTCTCTTACCAAAGAGAACTAAACTTGGACAAAAAACTGTGAATTACATATATATTGGTCATGCCAATAATAGTGCAGCATATAAGTTTTTAGTGTATCATTCCGATGTTGAAGGTATTCACAAGAACACACTTATGGAATCTGCTGAAGCAGAATTTTTTGAGGATATTTTTCCTTACAAAGACAAGGATAAAAGTGTTCCTAATCATAAGAAGAGGACACTGCCTCAAGATGAGTCAAACCAAAACGCACAAAACGATGAAAATCTTACTTCCTTTGTTCAAGAAGAAAATTTTGAACCAATGAGAAGTAAACGTGAGAAAATTGCCAAAGATTTTGGACCAGACTTCATGACCTTTTTCGTTGAAGGAGAACCTCAAACATAAAGCGGTCGTGGAATCATCCAAGCACCTTATCAGCCGAGGCTATCCAAAGTGAGGTAGAATCCATTGTGCAAAATAATACATGGATATTGGTTGATCTTCCTCCGGGATAAAAACCAATAGGCCATAAATGGATTTTCAAACGGAAATTGAGGTCTGATGGTACTATAGAAAAATACAAAGCTCGTATAGTAGCCAAATGGTTTCGTAAAAAAGAAGGTGTAGATTTCTTTGATACATACTCACCAGTAACTAGTACGTCTATAAGGACGTTAATTGCTATAACAGAGATTCACAATTTGGAAATACACCAAATGGATGTGAAAACCACGTTCTTAAATGGTGAATTAGATGAAAATATTTATATGGAACAACCCGAAGAGTTTGTTGTTAAAGGTCAAAAAAAGAAGGTTTGTAAATTGATTAAGTCCTTATACGGACTTAAACAAGTTTCAAAACAATGGCATGAAAAGGTTGATAATACATTATTATCAAATGATTTTCAAATAAATGAATGTGATAAATGTGTCTACATTAAACAATGTAAAGATGCATGTGTCATTATATGCTTATATATTGATGATATGCTAATTATGGGAACAAGTAATGATATAATTAACCAAACTAAGAAGATGTTGCATGCCGCTTTTGATATGAAAGATATGGGAATAGCGGATGTCATTCTTGGTAAGGCCTTTTGTCAAAGGATCCGCTATATTGTCCTTTGATTTCACATAATCAATGGAAATGATTTCATTCTTTAGCAAGCTTCGTATTGTATTATGACGTCGCCTTATATGTCTCGATTTGCCATTGCATATTTAATTTTTTTCCCTCGCCAGGGCAGCCATACTATCACAATGTATGCAAATGGCTGTCACAGGCTTTGTCCACAACGGAATACCTTCTAGGAAGTTTCTGAGCCATTCTGCCTCTTTGGTAGCTTTGTCCAAGGCTACAAACTCTGATTCCATAGTTGATCGTGTATTCACCGTTTGCTTTGATGATTTCCAAGATACCAATGCTTAACCAAGTGTAAATACATAACCACTGTGGACTTACTTTCTGAATGGTTGGAAATCAAATTAGCATCACAATATCCTTCTAAAACAAGAGGATATTTTGTATAATGCAATCCATAGTTCATTGTATGCTTTAGATATCGGAGTGCCCTAATTAGTGCAAACCAATACTTTCCAGGATTATGTGAGTATCGACTAAGTCGACTCACTGTATATGCTAAATTCGGTCTCGTACAATTCATTATGTACATCAAGCTTCCAAGAACTTGTGTATACTCTAATTGAGATACACTTTCACCCTGATTTTTCTTAAGGTGACAAGAGGGATCAAATGGTGTAACAACAGGTCGATCATCATAGCGTCCAAACTTTCTAAGGACATTTTCAATATAATGGGATTGAGTTAGTATGTAACCATCAGAATTCTTTTGAATTCTATGACGGAGACAAGACTAGGATATAGATAGTAGGAGGAGACTCAGACCACTTCTCAATGATGATGAGGCTGCACCAGGAATACACTCTTAGTCCATGAATTCCGCTTTGTTTTTTAAGGTGATCAAAAATATTCGACGAAAACTCTTATTTTCCTTGGTGATGGATGGACTGACACGATAAATCTAAGGAGAGGTGTCATGGTGTATATTATTTGCAAATGACATAGTCCTGATTGATGAGACTCGCAGCGGAGTAAATGCTAAGTTGAAGGTTTGGAGACAGACTCTAGAGTCTAAAGGGTTTAAGTTGAGTAGGATCAAGACAAAATATTTGGAGTGCAAGTTCAATAATGCGAGTGACCCTAATACATGCATGGAGGCGAGGCTTGTGACTCAGGTCATTCCAAAGAAAGGAAGCTTCAAGTACCTCGGGTCTATTATTTAAGAGAATGGAGAGAATGATGACGATGTCACACATCGTATTGGGGTAGGGTGTATGGAATTGAAGGTTGCATCTGGAGTCTTGTGCGATAAAAAAGTGTCACCAAAACTTGAGTTTTATAGAGCGGTGGTTAGACCAACTATGTTATATGAGGCAGAGTGTCGTCCAGTTAAGACTTCGCACATCAAAAAGATAAAAGTTATGGAAATGAAGATGTTGAGATGGATGTGTGGGCATTCAAGGAGAGATATGATTAGAAATAATGATATTCAGGATAAAGTGAGAGTGACCTCGGTGGAGGATAAGTTGCGGGAAGCGAGATTGAGATGGTTTATGCATGTGTAGAGGAGAGACACAAAGGTTGGCTATGGACGGGTTCAAGAGGGTATAGGTAGACCGAAGAAGTATTGAGGAGAGGTGATTAGAGGGGATATGACGCATGTGCAATTTACTGAGGACATAACCTTAGATAGGGGGGTTGTGGAGGACACAAATTATGGTAGAAGCGTAGTAGGTAGTAGATCGTAGTCCTACTTATGCTTGTAAGGTAGTTATATTGTTATTATTGTAGGCCTTCTTAGCCTATCATACTAATAAGCATAGTACTGCTTTATAGTCCCCTGTAGTTTGATTTTTGCTGCTATGTACCCTTTAGTGTACTTTGTTTAACTTATTTACTTGTTCTAGTTACTGCTTACTTTTTTAGAATGTGCTATCATAGATTATTCGATTTCGATACCAATATTTTCATACTGCTTACTGACCGGGTCTGACCATTTCTCTTGTTTTGCTCTTGCTTTGCTTTTGTTTTTGCTTTTCTTTGCTTGTGCTTATTCTTTGTCTTGAGCCGAGGGTCTCTCGGAAATAGTCGCTCTACCTACCATGGTAGAGGTAAGTTCTACGTACACTCTACCCTCTCCAAATCCCACGTTGCGGGATTTTATTGGGTATATTATTGTTGGTGCCTTAAATTTAAAATTTCAAGTCATCTATATTGTAAGTTTTGATCATATAAATATACGACAGAGATAGTTATAATGACACTGGACTAATATATATAATTATTTTTATAATACGGCCAACACAATGACACTTACTATGGTTTAACAATTAACTTATTTTTTTTCTCCTCATGACACCTTAATGTTCTTGTGAACCTTGAGCTTGAGACTTCAGATGCAAAAATAAACATCCTTGGTGGAAAAATTTAACAAATAAACTAATTTGAAATGTATTATCTTTGCAACTATGATGTGTTTTTTTTTCTTTCCAATAAATTGCTACAATACCAAAATTAATTATCATATAGGCAGTTACTTTGGTAGGAGAATTTTGTTTGAAATTTAAGAATATGACCTGATTCCTTGGTATTCACATTTGGTTTCTATTTGTTTTCCTATCTCTATTTTGCTTGGCAACAATTATGATATGCTTTTAAAGTGTGTGTATCACCTCTACCTCCACATGTGATGTTTCAAATTACATTGTAGAGAAACAATAACATCTCAATGTCATATATGAAACAAGATATTTCAATATAATTTTTTGAAATTGACACTCTTTGAGAGTTGATCAGTTTTAAAAAAATAATAAGCATTGCAGTTAACGAATGTAATTTTATATATTGCATAAAATTATTTTATGTTTTTTTGGTGTCCTAGCATATGTCGTATTTCACATATGAGAATCACCCCATTATCTACTAGTTATGAAATTCACAGTTGCAATTTTATTAAGGAGAGAAAGTTCAAAGTTTTGTGCTTTGATAATTTATTTCTTTTTCACAACATTAAATTAGGAGTTCTACACAAATAGGATACTTTGTGCAACTTCATAAGTTATGTCGGGCGAGACATAACTCGAGTACAAATTATTGGCAGAGTTGTGCTAAATTAATTTTCCTTGTTCACAAGTTATGACCAGTAAATATACTTTACTACAAATTGTTGACAAGTTTTGTTGGATTGATAAAACTTAATAGTATTGTTGAGTGGTTCACAAGTTTTGTCTGATTGGAAAAATTTCGTACTATTTTCCTTCTACCTTCTTGTAAAATCATTCAAACAAGTCTTGTCGGATTGCCTAAGATAGCAAGGTGCAAAATGTATAGTCAATATTCGATATAACTCCACAAGATCTAGTTTCGTTCAAGCTAAGATTCTAGTCAATTGAAAGCATCGTCTGAGTAATTGTTGTTTCGTTAATTGTCTCAATGCAAAAGTGATAGACACATATTCATCTTTCTTAAGGAGAATCCCCCTGCAATGAATTTACAACATCTTCAGATCTTTTAAACGCCTTTGAGCAAAATTCAAAATTATATAATTTATGTAACATATAAGTGTGGATATAGATGAGACAACCAGAGAAAGAATAAGTGGAAGGAATAAGATTTTTTTTGTTTGTGAAGGAGGAGGAGGAAGAAGTAATAGTATGACATAAGGTTTATATTTGCACAACTTTTAAGACAGAGACAATAAAAGAGAATGACTTGAGGTCATTCCATTTCTAAAATCCTTTCAATTAAAGTGTAGTAGTTATGGATATATTACAAGACTCCAGTTGTGATGTTGTAGGAAATCGCCAAGGCAATTGGTGGTGGTAACATAAATCGATCCTAGAAGAAGTTGTCTAATTATGCATTAGTCTCCGAGTATTTGTCCTTCATTGATATAAGAGGATGGTAGACGTGTTTTCGTCCACCATTGTATGGTTAAATGTTCATTTGAGAGATGTTGCATGCCAAAAAGATCTGTGAAAAATATGATTAATATTCCTATTTGTGAGTATAACAATGGATGTACGGGGAATAGTAAACTACTATTACAAGTGCTTCGAAAGAATAAACACTAAAGTATTACAATAACAATAAACTTGATGCCAACAAGGATTGTGGAAACAATATTCTTTTGTGGTCTTGATCTTCGTTGTTGAATGCGTTTTGAGTATTTGTCTTTGTTCCGACTGCAACAAGCTCCTAATCTTGATAACCTGAAACCAAGAGACACTAAATCCCTACTTGTTAATTGTGCCGAGTCGAGTGTTAGCACTCTGTCCTTAAGACAAGATTGCCCCGTATATATGCTTTTACGTTAGCGTGTAATTGTCTTTCAAGATAAAACAACAAACTATCACTTGTGCAAAACAAACACAAGTGATCCTAGAGAAGAAAACAAACAAGAAACGATTGCTGAAGAATGGAAAAGAAGAACTTTCATGAAGTATTTTCTGTAGGGTTCTTCACTGTTTTTCAGAACTCTCTTCTCGAATCTAAAAATAAAGTCTTGATATATATTGTTTAGAAAGAGCAGAGGTATTAAAGGGCTATTAAAAGGGTTGTTAAGAGGCACAATGAAGGCCATAAACGTTATGAAGTAAGTGCATAATGTTTCAGCAGGTTAATGTCATCAACCTGTTGGCTTTCCCGTCGCCTGTCAGCTCAATATGAGAAGACGACCAACAACCCACGACTCGGACCGGGTGGGTGGTGGTGGCGCGCGTGTGGGACTAGCCTTGAACCCAAGCACACATAGGTCCTCCCTCCTTCAAACACATGGGTTACCCCTTGGGATCTCAAACCCTTATTCAGTTTTGATGCTTATATTATGAACAATTCTTTCTTTTCCCACCGCTGTGGTAGATTTGTCCCACACCATATTTTCATACCTCAAACACCTTACTTTGCAGACCAATATCTCGTTCATTTCTCAACGAAATTTGACGATCATTGGCCCTACGGTCATCTACTCACTTAGTAGATCATGCACATGTGAAGAACCAAAGTTTCTAACATGCAGAAACATGGTGTTCAAGTCATTAAAGATGGCGGACGCAACCCCCATCAAAGGAAAATTTTCAACAATCCCCTCTTGGAAGAGATTTTGGCGCACGCACAAGGTTCCTTCTTTCAGCGAAAAGATATTGCATCAGTAGAGGTAGCTTCCTCTTTGAAGCTTCCCTAGTTGAATACCATCGGACTTACTTACTGTGCGGTGAACGTGATGTCTTAAACCGTCAGTGTTTAATGTAAGTCAAGAAAATGATACCAACACAATAACTCCCCTTATTCGTTTTCGTTCTTATTGTTATGTCCGTTGTGGCCGTGGACAAAGTTAGATTCTTAAGTGCGTTCATTTAAGGTAGCATGTCCTCGCACTTAAATAGGTGGTCTCCTACAAGGTATCCTTCAATACCCTAATTCACAAGTGTTAGACACCATTAAAAGTTTCCCCAAATCTAACCTCAACCGATGAGGATCATGAAAGGTTTTTGGAAAATTAACATCTACCCACCATGTAGGTAGCACTTTAATGTCTATCGTGGGAAGGACTTTGGACTCATGTTTCTTTATAGAAATCATCATCCAAAGTGCTCTTGCTTCCACCGAAGCGCTCAACTGAACCTTTACGACTTAGTTTTTCATTGAACCTAATTCCAGGGATCTACAGTCAGTAAGGTTGGGTATCCACCGTATCAGTTCGTATTGTTTGGGTTTTAAGCCAATTCCCCTAGAAAGACAGAACATCTGATATCTGGGTATACCCTTTGTCAAAGGGTCTGTTATGTTTTTCTTTGATTACACATAACCAATGAAAATAATACCCGTGGTAATCAGTTGCCAAACGGTCTTATGCCTCAGTCGAATATGACGATATTTGTCGTCATCTGTACCCTTACAGTGTATAACTGTCACAGGAAGGAGTTACTCTCAATTAGGAACATCCTCTAAGACGTCGTGAAGTTACTCAACTTTTCATCATGCTTTATACAAAGCAATAAACTCCGATTCCATCATGAATTGGCCGATGCAAGTTTTGCTTAGAGGATTTTCCTAAGACACACCATGCACATTCACTTATGGCTTTGGTGTTCTTCAAGTCTGATGTTCAGTTTGCATCATTTTCCCAGAACAGCTGGACATCCAGAATACCATAAACCATAGATAAACGAATAATTCAGATGTTGTCACATCCGATTTAACGTTTTCTATCGATCATTTCCAGAATCATGAGTGAACCTTAGTCCAACTGATCTTCTTTATGAGCCGATATCAGGTCAGTTGTAGTGTGTAAACTACATATGACCTGCGTATATCCCTCCTGCCATATGGGTGAACCATGATTCCAATCAACTCTATGATTCATATCCATTGGTGACTTCAACGAGACTGTCAAGCTCATCGCATGAGTTTGGAATTAGACCAATCCATTAGATGTCTTAGAAATTCCAATTCCTAAAATGTCATCTACAATACCCATATCCTTTCATATTGAAACATTATTTCAACATACTCTTAGTCTCTATGATCAAAATAGGACTATCCCCTGTGATCAACATGTCGTCTACGTAAAGGCATATGAACGAGTCAGAATTACCTTTCATGTAGACACATTTGTCACACATATTTGTGGAGACACACTTCGATAGTAGACTACTATAAAATGTTTTGTGCCAATGCTTTGGGGCATGTTTCAGCCGCACAGAGATTAGACAAGTCGATATAATTTCTTCTCTTCCCTAGAACCACATACTCCTCGAGTTGTTCCGTATTAGTTTCTTCTTCCACTTTTAAACTTTTGGTTTTTCAACTGTTGGCTTTCTAGCTTCAGAGTCAATGTTTCTATCATCAGATTCATTATTTTTGTTCTATCTGAAACTTCCAAGACCAAAATGGAAGTTCAGTAAGATGCCCAACAGTCCACAAAACCAACTCTCCGGTTAGGAAGGTTGTCTCAACATCCATGTCACGCAGGACCACAGGGGCCCTATCTGTTAAACTATTCACATAGAAGCACATGTCCAAGTAGCCGAGGCCTTATACTCGTCAGTAGATCCATCTACTTTTTACTCAATTTGAGTATCCATTTTTTACAACCCAACGGTTCTTTTCCCAGAAGAAGATCAACCATCACATAAGTATGGTTCTATCTGACGGAATCTTTTTCTCTCTCAGTAGCTTCTTTCCAAAGCGATGCTTCTGGAGTTGACAATTCTTTGTTAATTGTCCACAGTTTATTCTCAACCATATAAGCTATAGATGGTCTGGAACAAGCCTGTGTCCCCTCTTTTGCTCCAGTTTGGTTCAACATCTAGAATCTATGAGTTTTGTAGATCTGAAACATTAAGTTTCGGATAGTCAGCAACTTTCGAGTCTTATCTGGAATATTTAGTTCCGTACAATCCGGCACTCACAGGTTCTTGTTAACCTCGAGAAAATACTTGTTTTCCTTCTCAAGGAAAGTTATCTTCATTCTTTGATCCAAGATGCCATAAGTACTACTGTTATTTGCAGATCCAGTGGATATGCAATCTACAGTCTTAGGACCAACTTAACCTGTTTCGGTATTCCAACCTCTACCAAACCACCCCATATCACAACATTTGCAGACAGGATCCTTCCCATGTTTCACATAGAGGGTTATCCTTATCCTTATGCGGAGTTCTATTGAGAATTGTATTAGCGGTAAGGATCGCCTTGCCCCACATATCTTGGGCGTACGGATCTGCGCTTGGCTAATACCGTTAGACTGAGGTAAGTAAGGAGAAGTCGTTTGATGAACGATGTTCCACATTCTCCCCCTCTATCCCTATGAATTCCTCAATCCGTAGGCTTTTCAACTTCTGCTTTGTAGCGCTCATCCGCTTCAACAACTTCATCTTTTCTTTTCATAAAACAAAGGAACCAATACGTTGTACCATCTTCAATGAAGGTCACAACGTGCTTGTCTCCCCCCTCTATTTTGTATAAGCTTCAAATCACCCACGTAGGTGTGACTAAGTTATAGAGGAGCGGTGCTTCTTTCGCTATTCCTTTGATGGAATGGATATGTGATTTTGCCTCTTCGCCTACCTCACATTCATTTTGAATGTTTATGTCGATAGAAGGCAACAATTTCAATTTAGTTAGCTTTTGAATGACTTTCTATTTAACGTGTCTTAATCTATGATGGCATAGATGCACGAATTACAAATATATCATTCATTTGGCTACAGATATACT
Source organism: Przewalskia tangutica (assembly GCA_029844215.1). NCBI lineage: Eukaryota > Viridiplantae > Streptophyta > Magnoliopsida > Solanales > Solanaceae > Przewalskia > Przewalskia tangutica. The sequence goes on along the minus strand of CM056736.1, from coordinate 30,285,099 downwards.
GTACAATTCTTAGTTGTTACAGACCTGTTGGACTAGTCTTAAACCAGCTTGACCAACATCGTCCTAGACACCAAGTTTGGGACATGTATCACCTCTTATTAGAGTGATCCCGTTCCCTGAAGTCCTTTAAGGACAACCTCTTCAACTTCTTTTACTTTGGAGGTGGAATTGCTTTACATGAACAACCTCTTGCCCGTGGTTATGGCGCAACCGGATCATAAGTGATCTAGATACTCTGGCCCACTTCAGTTTCCTTGGCAGACTGAGTGTCTAATTTTTTTCTGCCTTTCTTTGGGCCTTCAGATCATTCAAGATTTGGAAACTTTGGCCCACTCCAGTCGCCCGTAGGCTTTGTATGACTGAGTGTCCAATACTATCCTGACAAACGAAGGATCTTCTGTCGGTCACATGTTTGTCTTTAGTCTTTTTCCCTTGTGATTTGTAATTTGTGATTGGTGCCTGGAATCACAGCGCTACTTAGAGTGGTAACGCCTGATCACGGATCTCTCCTTCATATGTGCGAACATACTTTCAATAATTACACCCAAAAGAACAGATCTTTTAAGTCTTATTTACAACAGTCCAAACTTTAAACGGGAAGGAAAGTGAGATTAAACTTTCGAATATAAAGCGTAAGGAATATAATTTTCTGGAAAACTTTTCATATTCCCATCTTTACTTCACTCATTTTAATCTCATTATTGACAATCAAAATCAATTACCTTAGACCTTATTCCTTGTTTGGGACATGTATAGACCTTCTGCTGCAAGATCAAGATAGAACATCATCTTTAGCCTTCTCCTTTTGTCCCATTTGATATCATCCACCTCTCGTGGGTGCTTGTTTCCACCACTCTCGGGAGCAGTGATAACATCTCTTCCTTTAGCCTTGCTAGCATGACTATCACCAGTATCTTGAACCTCATCATCAGTGACAGAAATCTCCCCTTTGACGGAAACATACTTGTAACTATTGCAAAGAGAGATTCAAAAGTAGGACCAGATTTGTTGACAGAGACAGTGTTTGAACTGTTTACTCAGCAGAACTGGTTTAAACAAGAAAACCACAGCTAGATTTAAGAGCATATCTACTGGCAAACATCTTTTTATCACAATTACAAATCTTGTCTTAAGATTGTGAGTATAACAATGGATGTACGGGTAGTAGTAAACTACTATTACAAGTGCTTCGAAAGGATAAACACTAAAACATTACAATAGCAATAAACTTGATGTCAACAAGAATTATGGCAACAATATTATTTTGTGGTCTTGATCTTCGTTGTTGAATGCGTTTTGAACATTTGTCTTTGTTCCGACTGCAGCAAGCTCCTTGAATCTTGATAACCTGAAACTAAGAGACAATAAATCCCTACTAGTTAATTATGCTGAGTCGAGTGTTAGCACTCTAACCTTAAGACAAGGTTGCCACGTATATATGATTTTACGTTAGCGAGAAATTGTGTTTCAAGAAAAAATAACAAACTATCACTTGTGCAAAGCAAATACAAGTGATCCTAGCGAAGAAAATAAACACGAAACGATTGCTGAAGAATGGAAAAGAAGAACTTTCATGAAGTATTTTCTGTAGTGTTCTTCACTGTTTTTCAGAACTCTCTTCTCAAATATGAAAATAAGGTCTTGTTATATATTGTTTAGGAAAATTAGAGGTGTTAAAGGGATATTAAGAGGCACAATGAAGGATCCCAACAGCCCGCGACCCACTACCCGAACCGGGCTGGTGGGTGGTGGTGGCGCGCGTGTGGGCCTAGCTTTGAACCCAAGCACACCTAGGTGTTTCCTCCTTCAAACATATGTGTTACCCCTTGGGTTCCAAACCCTTATTCAGTTTTGAGGCTTATAATATGAACAATTCTTCCTTTTTCCACAGATGTGGTAGATTTGTCCCACACCATATTTTCATGTCTCAAACACCTTACTTTACGGACCAATATCTCTTTCATTTCTTACCGAAATTTGACGATCATTGGCCCTACGGTCATGTTACACCTCGTATGTCACGACCCGACCCCGGGCCCGCGACTGGTGCCCTACCTGGGCACCCTTCTATTCATACAATACAAAATAACCGCGGAAGATAAGTAACACATTTTTTTTTAAACAAAGGCAAAGCCGATAAGGCTGCCATAATATAAATCACCCAAAAGGGCCTACACTATTCAATAATGTAATTACAACTCTAGTCAGTCCAGCCCACATATGAATACAGACCTCTATGATTTTGGACAAATACTATGACGGGACAAGGCCCCGCTGCACTTCGAATATACATAGTCATTATGACAAGCTCGGAACATTGGAGCCATCTCAAAATCTTTGAACCAGATCCTAAGCCCGCGGATCCACAATCGTACCTAAACTCGCGGACATTTAACGTAGCCTGGCGGGTCGATAATGTACCGAATATGGAACGAAAATAAGGTACAGTAAACAGATCATAACTGTACAAAATAATGACAGGGGCAAGTATAAAAAGTAAGGACTAGATCCTACCATGTCATTACAAATCATGAACTTAATCGCACCTTATTATCGTTTCCCATTTTTCAATAAGAGTTATAGTCAAATTCTTACGTACATACTTAGGAAAAATCATCAAGTTCATAACCATATAACTTACTTATCTTGCATAACATAATCCGGCCCTTTATGGAGGGACGCCTCATTTTGGAGTTCACTTTGATTATCCATACGTAATAACGTAACCCGACCCATTTGCGGGACACGACAAAGTCATAAAAAGCCTTCCCACGAAGGTATACTGCCCGACCCATTCTGGGACGCGGTAAAGCCACATAAGTCTGCCCATAAAGGTATACTACCCGGCCCAATCTGGGACGCGGTAAAGTCACATAAGTCTGCCCATAAAGGTATACTGCCCGACCCAATCTGGGACGCGGTAAAGTCACATAAGTCTGCCCATAAAGGTATACTGCATAAAAATAGGAAGCTTATGATCAACTTAGGGCCACCTGCCCATAGTATCATTTGACAATCCTACTCCTGAGACTATTTCACCCGCATAGGTCGTATGGACCCGCATGAGGTAATTTCCTCGCATAGACTGTATCCGCCCGCATAGGTCGTATGGACCCGCATGAGGTAATCTCCTCGCATAGGACTGGTCCGCCGCTCATAGGACTATTTCACCCGCATAAGCCCTACGGACTCGCATGAGGTATTCCTCGCATCGTGGGGAGCAAATCCACGGAATATGCAACGCACAAGCGGGAATGACCCCGTAATGAAACAATATATCACTAGCACAACCGGCTATCATACATAACATAAGCACCACCGGCTTATCATACATAACATAAACACCACCGGCTTATCATAAATATCATAAGCAAGTTAAGAAATCTCTTAACTTCTTATTAGCCTTAATTATTATGCACTCTCATTTTATTTGAACTTAAGGCATTAACATGTCATTGAAAATCCGGGAATCCTACTCCTGGGACTATTTGACAATCCCAGGAAGCTTATGATCAACTTAGGGCCACCTGCCCATAGTATCATTTGACAATCCTACTCCTGGACTATTTCACCCGCATAGGCCGTATGGACCCGCATGAGGTAATTTCCTCGCATAGACTGTATCCGCCCGCATAGGTCGTATGGACCCGCATGAGGTAATCTCCTCGCATAGGACTGGTCCGCCGCTCATAGGACTATTTCACCCGCATAAGCCCTACAGACTCGCATGAGGTATTCCTCGCATCGTGGGGAGCAAATCCACGGAATATGCAAATGCAACAAGCCTGGGGAATGACCCCGTAATGAAACAATATATCACTAGCACAACCGGCTATCATACATAACATAAGCACCACCGGCTTATCATACATAACATAAACACCACCGGCTTATCATAAATATCATAAGCAAGTTAAGAAATCTCTTAACTTCTTATTAGCCTTAATTATTATGCACTCTCATTTTATTTGAACTTAAGGCACTAACATGTCATTGAAAATCCTGGAATCCTACTCCTGGGACTATTTGACAATCCCAGGAAGCTTATGATCAACTTAGGGCCACCTGCCCATAGTATCATTTGACAATCCTACTCCTGGGACTATTTCACCCGCATAGGCCGTATGGACCCGCATGAGGTAATTTCCTCGCATAGACTGTATCCGCCCGCATAGGTCGTATGGACCCGCATGAGGTAATCTCCTCGCATAGGACTGGTCCGCCGCTCATAGGACTATTTCACCCGCATAAGCCCTACGGACTCGCATGAGGTATTCCTCGCATCGTGGGGAGCAAATCCACGGAATATGAAAATGCAACAAGCCCGGGGAATGACCCCTTAATGAAACAATATATCACTAGCACAACCGGCTATCATACATAACATAAGCACCACCGGCTTATCATACATAACATAAACACCACCGGCTTATCATAAATATCATAAGCAAGTTAAGAAATCTCTTAACTTCTTATTAGCCTTAATTATTATGCACTCTCATTTTATTTGAACTTAAGGCACTAACATGTCATTGAAAATCCGGGAATTTAACCCAAGGTACTACGTACTTCCATTCTTTTCAAATGACTCTTTTTATATAAAACCCAAAGATACTAACACCCGTAGTATCAAGGCATGTCTATTTTTCAAATTAAGTTACTAAACCTTTAGAAATTCATTTCAAGACTTTGAAACCAAGTAACTTCTAATTTCACAACCTAGGCAACTCATGCCTATCAATCAAAATAGACAACTCTCTTAACCTTCCATAAAGCTGTTATAACTAACTTCTCATAAAGCCGTTATAACTCTTTATGGTTTAGACAGATTCATTCTTTTTTTAACCAAGAGACTTATACTTTCAAATCAAGTTGCATAACTTTCAAAATACTTCACGTCTATTATCTTTAGAAATCAAGTTTCTTAACTTTAGAAAGCACGTCTCTTATCTTTAGAATATCAAGAAATCAATACTTTCCAAATCAAGTATTATATACTTTTAAATCAAGTCATTCCTTCCTTTAAGAATCAAGTCCCATAACTTGAAAAATAAAGTCTCTTAACCTTTTAAGAATTCAAGGTTCATAGTCTTAAAACTTCATAACGTAAACTCTTTAAATTAAGTAACATATACTTTTATGCGTTGTGAATAGGTTATACTCGTTTATAACGATCTTATTAAAGCAGTCATGATCTAGGAAATGTAATACAATTTTGTCTTATCTTAGTTTCTATGCAGATGGAGAACTCTACTCATTTTAATATAATTGATTGTCGATACATTTTCTTTTATTAACACTGCAATGGCTTGTTCGATACTTATTCTCATTCGTGTAGTAAATTAGCAAAGTCAACTCGACTCTAAATACTTCCTAACGACTCTTACCAACATCCCCCATAAGACTTGGTAAGAACTTAGGATAACTTAGACATAACTTTTACATAGAGTAAATCAACATACATACCTCTTAACTTCTAAGAGTAGAAGAAATCATGAAATAACACCACATGTATATTTCATACGTAGAATCATGCCAAAAGAAGGAAGAGGTTCACATACCTCGCGACGATTATCGACAAGTAGCAAAATGCTCCAAAGTACCTCAACCTTGATAGTTATTCAATCCCTTAAGTAGAATACGCTATACGTAGTATTTCAACCTATAATAACCATAACATGTCTATCAACTCCTAGCTTATTAACGTGGAGTAATACTAAGTTCTAAGTCTCTTATTCTACAGAAATTTGGGCAGCACTTCCTTTGTTTCTTCGTACTTTTCCACCTTTTTCAAGGCCCAAAAATCAATAACCAAACGCCACATTTAAGGCCCAACAATTTAGCAATACAAAGGGGATTACACGCCTAATAGGACGTGTAAAATTCTGCCCCACAATCAATATAAAATTGTCCATTCATTAAGGCACATTCTCGGCAATAACACTATCCATAACAATGTCAATTTCCATTCAATTCCTTTTTAGTCCAAGTTGTTATTCCAACATGTTATATACCTAATAACAATTACAACAACTATAAATCCTTTCTTCCTTAACATGCGACGATTGTAACTATCGACCAAATTGATTACAACATAAATGGCTAACTTGTCCATTTTCGATTTTAACATGCCGACATGATCCAAATATTTTCAAACTTCATTCTATATACCACATGCTCATTTCTTAACTACTATAACATGTAATCTTCAATTACATTAAGACGATGAAGATTTTACCTCAATAAGCCCTAATAATGTTCAAGCGTAAAAGTCGATCCTTAGCAACTTTTAGCTCCTCTTCTTATGTTCCAATCTGCTCCAAGCACTCCTTAGAAGCTTATGAAGAACTCCTCTTCAAGTTCCATCTTCAAAGTTGAAGAACACCTTAGGTTTTCGCCTTGCGACTAACGTAAAATCGTCGTTTTTCCGGGATCTTTCTATTGAGATATCCTTACAAAACCCCTAGGAACCTTGGGTTAAAGTCTTGTGACTAATGAACCACAAACGAAAATATTTTCCTTCTTCCATAAGAGCCTAGCTGAGAGCTCACTCTTCTAAATCTCAAGTTTCTCTAATTTTTTTAAGTATGAAAGAAGTCTTGCACTAGTATAGGATATATACTACAATGAAGGGTCTAGATTAAAACAATTGTGTGGATGAGATGTGGTCAACAATGTCAAGCCAAGTGGCCTTCTTGTCTTGCCCATTTCCGCCCCACATGGGCCCCTGGAGGGTGACACGTGTCGCCCTCCGGTTGGTCTAAAATATTTCATCTCCCAAAAATCCGATAAATTCTATAAGTCTCAAATATCAAATTCGGGAACCCAATTCTCATTAACGAACAATTTTCCTTCCCGAGCCTCGAAATAATTTTTTCGTAGGAAAAAGCAATCCTTCTTTCGTTTCAATCTTAAGGTCGTATCTTCTCACGTACATTCTCTTTAAACACATGTCCTGGAATTACGGGGTGTAACATCGTAAGTTTAAGGCGATAACTAAGAACGTCATTAAGGAAGTAAGATTCGAATATTGGATATAAAGTATACATACATATGTTAATATGGAAATTGGTTACAACGAGCGTGACAATGGAAATTGAAAATGATAGTTATATATATTCCCGTTATGAATTAGTAACGTGTTATATAAGTTATGACGGCGAGGATACGAGGCCATATGCAATTTTCAAGACTTAAAAGAAGTGGGATATTAGAGTAATTAATTTAGGGAGTTGGACTTAGTTGTAAAAAAAACTAATTTTCAGCTTTTATATTAACCTTTCTTCTCCCACATTTTCATTTCAAATTCCCTCTCTTCTCTCCTTCTCCTCTCAACCGAAAAACACACCCAATTTCCTTAGTAAAATTTAAGATTCAATCAACCTCCCTTCCAAGATTAATTCTCCTACAAAATAGAAGCCAAAATTTGCACCAAAACAGTGGCAAAAATGCCACTGCTAGGCCGAGAATTGAGCCAAGGAATTCCAGATTTTAGATGGATATTTTGGAAGAAAAATATGTAAGAAATGTGGATTAAACTTGTAGAATTCATGCATGTCAATTTGGAATTGAAGAAGTGATAAAATTGGGCAAGGAAAATTGGAGCAGTGGCCGAAATGTTGGGGATTGTTTTGGCTTAAAATTGAGGTAAAAATTCTTCTTTTTATAGAGTATTTGGAAGTATTAATGATGTTGTTGTTAAGGGATAAACTCTTGATAAAGAGAACTTGGAATTTAAGACAATGCATGCGATTTGTGGATGGTGTAGCCGATTTTAGGACTGTTTTTGTATACTTTGAATTCATGTGTTGTGTTGTTAATTTCGTCACTAATTGCATGTTATAAATGAAGGAAATCTTGATGTTTAAGTTGTAATTGTTATATGGAATTGTTGAAACATGAATAGAGTTTTAAGGAGTTAAGAAAAAGGCTTTGGTAATGTGAATGTTGGCCGAAAACTTTCATGAAATTATTGGACATCGTTGTAATGCAATAAGGGACTGTTTTGTCGATTTTGTGTGCTGGAAATTTCAGTTATGAACCTACATTTATGTTGTTATAATTGTGGATATATGTCCTAAATGAACTAAGGCATAAGAAGGTGTAGAAAAGCTTCACATTCCACTCTCGTTATTGTTAAGTGTGGGCTGTTCTAATGGGCCGGGCAGTTTTGTGCACAGGACCTTATATGACTTTACCGCGTCCCAGCATGGGCTGGGCAGTATATGATTCCACTGCGTCCTTCATCAGAAGGTCGGGCAGTTTATGTACATATGATGCGGGTACAGATACACAAGATAGTATATTTCACTGCGTCCCCCACCAGAGGGTCGGGCAGTATATTTTTATATATAATGATTATATGGATAAGCATTCATGATTACTAATATGACTCTTATTTTTATCAGGCACAATTGACTCTCTATTTTATAAGGCACAGTTGACTCTTTATTTTATAAGGCACAGTTGTACTTGGTATTTGATAATCGTACATGTCTCATGTTATTTATTGGCCAGTTATGATCTGTTTTACAGTACTACATGTTTTACATACTCAGTATATTATTTCGTACTGACCCCCTTTCCTCGGGGGGTTGCGTTCATGCCCGCAGGTACAAGTGCTCAGTTTGGTGATCCTCTAGTCTAGGATTCCCGTTCAGCTGTTTGGATAGCTTCATTGATCCAGAGCTTTGTCATTTTGGTACAGAACCTCATTTTAGACTTATGTATATTTAGGGGCATGACGAGTCCCTGTCCTGTCATATTTCATTATCCTTCTCATAGAGGTCTGTAGACAGTTGTGGGTTGTTCGTATGGGGATTGTATCATGTTTTGGTCAGCTGTATTGTTGTACTTCACTTTATTTTTGTAGGGATCATCCCGTATATAGTGGCAGCCTTGTCGGCTCGCCTATTTGATATATTGACTAGTTGTGACTCCCTCGGGAGACAGGTTCATTTGCGTACAAAAGCAGCCTTGTCGACTTGCCTATTCTGACATGTGTTATTATTGCAGTGTTATGCTGCCGAATTTCATATTGTCCTTAGTGTCAGTCTGATTACATGTGGCAGGTTAGTATAATGGCGTCCAATTAAGGCGTCATGTTCACGGCCCGTCAGGTCGGATCGTGACAAAAGTGGTATCAGAGCAGTTAGTCATCAGAATGTCTACAGACCGTGTCTAGTAGAGTCTTGTTTATGGGTATGTTGTGCACCATACTTATACGCAGGAGGCTGCCGGACATATAGGATTGGTTTTTATTCTTTTATCTCATAGATCGTGCAATAAAGCTATGTTATTAGGATAATCCCTTTTCTGATGACTTATTATGTTTACAGTTATTCCTCCGAAGAAGGCAACAACGACCCAGAAGGGCAAATCAGTAGCAGGAGCTACTAGCGGGGTTCATAGAGTTACTAGGTCCCGTACTCAGTCTATGTCTGAGACTGTACCCCAGTCGACGAGCTCTTCTATGTGGCCACCTCCAGAGGCTCCAGTTCAGGGGGAAACATCACCAGTTTCTGAGACCCCAGCACCTGAGCCTCCAGCTCCTCAGCCAGGGGCAGAGGACAGAGCCATGAGAGATGCGGTACAACTGCTGACTAGATTAGTGGCAGGGCAGACTCACAGACAGGGACCAGGAGTTGACCCCAGATCTGATAGTTTGAGGGTTCGTGATTTCTTGAGTTGTAGCCCTCTAGAATTTTTCGGGTCAAGGCCCGAGAATGATCCATAGGAGTTCATCCAGCAGATACAACGTACGTTGAGGGTAATAAAGGCTTCAGAGACGGAGTTTGTCGTGTTGGCTTCATATCGACTACGTGACGTAGCTATTAACTGGTATGCATCGTGAGAGTTATCTAGGGGCGAGGGTGCTCTTCCAGCCGTGTGGGATGAGTTTGCGGAGGCCTTCCTTGACCACTTCCTACCTCCAGAGTTGATAGGTTCTTAAACTTGAGGCAGAGCGGTATGAGCATTAGAGAGTACAACCTTGAGTTTGATTCATTGGCCAGATATGCACCCACTATTGTAGCAGATATGGCAGACAGGGTGAATCGCTATGTGATGGGGCTAGATCACTACTTGATCGATGGGTGTATGGCAGTAGCTCTTCAGCCGGGTATGGATATTGCTCGGATCCAGGCATATGTGCAGGGGGTTGAGGACCGACATAGAGGGCGGCAGCCAGCTGGAGATCATGATAGTGACAAGCATAAAAGGGCTAGGGCAGCAGGTTATTTGGGTGAGTCTCGAGGCAGGCAGCCTCAGCAACAGGTTAGATATTCATCCCAGCCAGCACAAAGTGCTCCCCTATAGTCCACAGGTAGGGAATTCGACCGTCCAGGGTATTCAGAAGCCAGTTAGAGCTCTAGGGCTTCAGGTTCTCAGATGAACAGGGGTTCGAGTCAGTCGAGGCCACATTTGCCTCAGTGTTCTCAGTATGGTAGGTCCCATTCTGGGATATGTCGTTCTGGTATAGGTTTTTGTTATTCTTGTGGCCGTCAGGGCCATATGATGAGAGAGTGTCCATATAGAGGTGATATGGCTCAGCCTACTGGGTCGGTTGTTGGTTCGTCTTATTCTATAGCTATGCGCTCCGTAGGGCAGAGTGTTCATATGCCAGCAGGTTGTGGTAGAGGTCATGGTGGAGTTTCCAGTTCTAGCGGTCCCTCGCACCGCATATATGTTTTGGCTAGTAGGCACGATCAGGAGGGGTCGCCAGATGTGGTTATAGGTATATTATCGATCTTTTTCCGGGACGTATATGCATTGCTAGATCCAGGTTCTACCTTGTCATATATATCCCCTATATTGCTAGTAATATCAGAATAGAACCTGAGTCGATAGAACCATTTGAGGTAGCTACACCGGTAGGAGATTCAGTCATAGCTAAGCGGGTGTATAGAATTGCTCGGTGGTTGTATATAGTCGTAATACCATAGCAGATTTGATAAAGAAGGTGAAGAATAAATTACGAGTCTGGAAATGAAGATTACTATCATTTGAAGAAAAATCTACCTTGATAACCAGTGTCCTTTTAAGTATGCCAATCCATCTATTATTAACTATAAAGTCCAAAATATTTCATAAATGAGTTACATAAAGTCTTTGCAAAATTTTATTGGAATAATAGAGATGAAGACAGAATGAGGCATTGGCCCTCATGGTTGAATATGTGCTTACATAGAGATAAAGGGAGCATAGGGCTTAGATCATGGTTTGAAGTGTCTAAAGCCTTATGTGCTGAACTTTAGTGAAATTCCGAACATCTAACAGATTGTGAGATGATTTTATGTGGATCAAATATTACAAGGGACATTATCCTCTAAATGTACAATAGAAATGATGCTCTCGTGTATGGAAAATGATGTTGGGATGGTAGGAGCCAAGGAGTGGAACTGTTAATTTCTGGTTGGACAAGTTAAAAAAAACTAGGAGCTTTGTACTATATTGTTCCGGCAAAATACACGGTGGATGAGAGTATTCAGGATGTGAAGGAACTTATGATAGATGGAAGATGTGATTTGTAGAAATTACAACATCTATTTTCTAGGGATATAGTGGATCATATCACATAAGAATTAGAGTTGCATAAATTAATAGAAAGGTGTGAAATGTTGTGGTAGATAATGACAGCTTCAGGTAAATTTACAATAGGAAGTGCATGGGAGTTGTTAAGAAGAAAATCACACAAATCTGATGTTTTTAAGAATGTATGGATACAAGGATTACCTTTAAGATTTTGTTCTTCTTCTAGAGACTATGGGAGTATAAAATACAAGTGGGGATATCTTAAGAAGAGTTGGAAAAGAGACTGAGGCTAGATGTTATTGTTGTGATAATAGACAATATGAGACCGTGGATCATTTGTTTATTTTTGGAGATACGGTAACGCTGATGTAGGTATTACAACTCAGTTTTTGGAGGCGACACAAGTATTACAAGTGTGGTGAATGGTTATTGCCCCTCCAAGTTCAAGGTAGTATTCGAAGTTGTATCACTTATCACTATGCGGTAGATATGGAAGTGGGGAAATATTGTATTGCATGAAGGCAAGATGACTATACACAGGGTGATATATGAGATCAATTTGACTATCTATAAGATGTGCAGACTCATATTTTCATGGCAACAAAATATTCTAAAGTACCTTCCTCAGATAATGCAGGTGTTTGAAGGTTACATGCTAAGACTAGTAAGTAAGATAGTTAAATGAGAAGTGATTAATATGGACTTCATTACAGGCTTACCTCGCACCCAATGGAAGTATGACTCCATATGGGTTATTGGGATAGGCGGACAAAATCAGCCCATTTTCTTCCAGTCAGGACTACTTATTCAGCTGAAGACTATGCGAGGTTATACAGCAGGGCGATAGTGAGACTTCATGGGGTTCCCACATTTATTATATCGGACAGATGAGCTCAGTTTATAGTTAACTTTTGGAGGTCATCCCAACAGAAATTGGGGACACATGTGAGTCTTAGCACAACATTTCATCTTCAGACTGATGGACAGACTGAGCGCACTATTTAGACGCTAGGGGATATGTTGAGAGCCTGTATTACTGACTTTAGAGGTAGCTGAGATGATCATTTACCACTCATTGAGGTTGCATATAATAATAGCTACCATTTTGGTATCCATATGGCCCCGTACAAGGCCTTATATGAGAGGAAGTACGGGTCACCTATTGGTTGGTTTGATGTAGGTGAGACTAAGTTGATCGACCAAGACCTGGTTCATCAAGCTGTTGATAAGGTGAAGCTTATTCAGGAAAGATTATTAGCAGCCCAGACTCGACAGAAGTCATATGCAGATAATCAACGTCGACACTTGGAGTTTCAGGTTGATGATTGGGTGTTCTTGAAGGTGTCACCCATGAAGGGTGTGATGAGATTCAGGAAGAAGGGGAAGCTTAGCCCGAGGTACATTGGACCTTATCAGATTATTCGCATGGTAGGCAATGTTGCTTATAAGTTGGATCTACCATCTGATTTGAAAGCAGTACACCCAGTCTTCCACGTATCGATGCTACGTAAGTGTATTTGTGATCCTTCCAGAGTCTTTCCAGTAGATGATGTCCAGGTGATAGAGGAGTTGTATTATGAGGAGAACCCCATAGCCATACTTGATCGCCAGGTCAGGAGATTACGGATGAAGGATGTGGCTTCCGTCAAGGTATTGTGGCGAAACAACAATAGGGAGGAAATGACTTGGGAGGCAGAAGATGAAATGAAGAGGAAGTATCCTCACTTGTTCCCTGTGCCTCCAGGTAATTCAACTCGATCTCTTATTTGATTATAGTAATTGATGAATTGTATATGTGTTATTGTGGTCCTGTGAGGCATCTGTTGGGTTGCTGAATATTGGTGAATATGTATAGATATAAAGGAGACTCTGCCGAAATTTTATAGCATGAGGCCTATGATGAACATTCGAGGACGAATGTTTCTAAGGGGGAAGGATGTTACACCTCGTAAGTTTAAGGCGATAATTAAGAACGTCATTAAGGAAGTAATATTCGAATATTGGATATAAAGTATACTTACATATGTTAATACAAAAATTAGTATACAAAAGGATGTGATTTTAGAATTTTTTTTGGTTACAACGAGCGTGACTGTTACACCCCGTAGTTCAATTCATGCGCATGAGAGCGTACGAAAGGGAGTAAGACTTAAAATTTTCAAAAAGATAGGTTGACAGATTGTTCCGGACGGGTTTTAGTCAACTTTGAGGCGGGTTATGACCCGGTACATTGAGAGTTCCTAAGTATTTCAAAGGCCTAGGGCGTAGTTCGTTGAGTGTATATTCCAACGCAACCAACCGTTCGTCGATAGGACATCGGAGTAGGAAGTTATGGGAGTTACAAGTTCAGTGCGCAGACGGGCAGAAATGTGTCTCGACGAAGCGGCGCCGCGCGGGAAGCAGGCAGCGCGCCAAGTTCGAAGAAGGCTGCGGAGGTTTCAGCGCCCGGGAAGCAGGGCGCGCCGAGGCGGATTTTGGGCGGAAAAACTTAGGAAAATCGACTTTCTTTTTAAAAGGCCATGAGAGGTGACAAGTGTCCCCTATCCGATTTTCTTGCATGCCTTATATTGACCAAGTCTTGAAGACTTAGTCATCTTTCAAACCTCTCTCTCTAAATTAGCTCTCACTTCTCTAAAATTCCAAGGAATTCAAAGCCTAAGAAAAATCTGAAAAGTTAAGGACAAGAGGGAAGCTTGTGGCTAGCTTGTAGGAGTTGTTGTGGTGGTGTTCTTGGAAAGGAGGCTAGCAAAGTTGTTGGAATAATTTTGGCTAAAGCTATAAAGGTAACATTTCTTCTCTTATAGCTAGTTATTGTGTTGCATGTGAAGAAGAAGAGATTTGTATTAGTAAATAATGCTATTAGATTCATCAGATGTAAGAAATATGGGTTGGATATGAAAGAATTGGTTAAGAAGATTATGTGAGCATGTTGTAGCCTAAAAACTACCTTAGACTTGTTAAGTTAGTTGTTTTACCTTGTGGGGCAGAATTTTACACACCCAAGTTTAGGTGTGTAATCCCCTTTGAAATGTTTGGATTGTTGAGCCTTAAATGTGGCATTTGGATGTTGAATTCGGCCTTGAGAAAGGTGGCAAAGTATGTAGAAACAAAGGAAATTCCGCCCAATTTTCCATAGAATTTAGGGGCTTTGAACTTAGATTATTTCTACATTGAAATTAGAGGTTAATAAACGTATTATGGTTATTATAGGTTGACTTATTACTTGCGGTAGTTTGGGCTTAGCAAGTGGATTGACCGAAGAGGTATGTGGAAACTTTCTTATCTCTTGAGCATGAGTAGTTATAACTATATAGTACGGTAGACGTACGTGTGTTGAATGAAGTAAATCCTTTTGTTATACTTGACTTGTTTTAAGAAAATGTCTAAGTTGGTTGGGTTAAGAAGTTAACCCGCTTGTTCTTAAGGAGTGGTTTATCCAAAAGAAGGTAGACAAGGATTTCTTGACATAATGAAGTATAGAGTACTTGGTGTGAAAGTATTGAGTATTGAATTATTCTAAAAGATAAGAGACTTAAATTTTTGAGGTAAGAAACTTGTTTTCTAAAGGATAAGAGGCTTGAAGTATTTTGAAAATTGTATGAATTTGTTTGAAGTATAAGTCTCTTGGTTAGTAAAAGAACGAAATGGTTTATAAGGAGTTATAACGGCTTTATGGGAAGTTAGTTATAACGGCCTTATGAAAGGATAAGGATGTCTTAAATTTCTAAAGCATAAAGTTAGTATAACGGCTTTATGGGAAGTTGGTTATAATAACTTTATGGAAGGTTATGAAAGTTGTCTATTTTGATTAATGAGCATAAGTTGTCTAGATTGTGAAAAATTGAAGTTACTTGGTTTCAAGCTTTTAAACGAGTTTTCTAAAGGTGTAGTAACTTACTTTGAAAAATAGATACGCCTTGATACTACGGGTGTTAGTATCTTGGATTTTACATAAAAAGGAGGCTTTCGAAAAGAATGTACGTACATAGTACTTTGGCTTGTTTAATTGAGAATTATCCTATGTGTGCCTTGATAAGTAATTTGGCTTGCTTAAATAAGAATTCTCTTGGTTTATGTGAAAAGAAGGCATGGTATTGCAATTCGAATTAAAAGCATGTAGTTATGAGTCTATTTGGGCGTACCGTCAGTGATGGAGGATTCCACGGGTATGCGGCCATGATGAGGGTTCGTTTCCCTGTTGATAGTATTATTCCATGGATTAGCTCTCCATGAGGTCGATCACGCAGGTGGATCTAGTAGTTAGCCCTCGCATTTGCCCCTGGCCAGACGTGATGCAGTGGATCCGTAGTTGGCTTTCGTACTTGCCGGTCGGGTTGGGGCGAAGTGGTGTGATGCAGGTGGATCCGTGGTTAGCTCGCAGATTGCCCTGGCCAAATGTGACGCAGGTGGATCTCGTAGGCTATCGACTTGCCCCGGCCACCGTGATTCGTATAGTATTGTTGCACGGTGGATCCGTAGCCGGCTTTCGTACTTGCCGGGTTGAGGATGCATGGTGGATCCGTAGCTATGCCTTCGCATTGCCTCGCACGCTCGGCGACACGTGGGATCTAGTGTTCATGTGTACTCCTTAAGTGTTGTTATATCATAGACTGCCGGCAGTGAGGAAGGAATTCCACGGGCATGATTGATATTATGGGCATGAGACCTATGGTCATATTTGAGTGATGACTTAGAGGGCGTGAGTCTCTGACTTGACATGGCTGCGTATATGTTGTGTATTGTAGTTTGGTTATCATACATGTCTCCTGCTTTATATATGATATTATGATTTCATTACGATTTTCGATTTCACATACTTGGTACTTGTATCGACCTCCTTCGGGGGGCTGCGTTCATGCCGCAGGTCGAGATACGTAGCTTGCTGATCCGCACTCTTAGGATCACAGTTCAGTTCTTGGAAAGCTCCATCTCTCCGGAGGCTTTGTCTTTTTGGTATGATTCCCTGAGGTTATAGACTTTTGTACATTCAGGGGGTATGGAGGGGCCCTGTCCCGCCACAGTTGTTATTCCTAGAGGTCTGTAGTCACATTTGTGGTTTGGGCTGTAAGAATAAGTTGTACTTCTGATTAAGTATGTTTTCTGGAAGGCAATTTATCTACCGCCGATGTTTACCTTTTATAAGTTATGTGTTATGTATGTTCCATTGCTATTCTCTAACGTGTACTGACAGTGGTGCCCCGATAGGCGTAGCCGCGCCCGGTCGGTCGTGACAAAAGTGGTATCAAAGCGCTTAGTCCTCGGAAAGTGTCTACAGACCGGTTCAGTAGAGTCTTGATTATCGCGTGTGTGCACCACATCTATAATCGTGAGGTCATGGACATTTAGGATTAGTTTCCATTCTTCTCTCTCGAGATCGCTCAAGAGAGTTGTCCTACTAGGTTGAATCCTCACTGACCTCTTCTTATGTACCAGTTATGCCTCCACGGAAGGCGACCAGAGCCCAGAAGGGCAAGGCAGCAGCAGGAGCTGCCAGCGGTACGCAGAGAGTTACCAGGACTCGGCACGCACTATGCCCGAGGAGTAGGCGGTCGGCGAGTTCACCACGCCGGCGACAGAGGAGCCGGGAGCGCAGAGCTCCAGAGGTTTCGCACCCGAGCCTCCGCCCGCATGGCAAGGTGGTATAAGGATTACGGAGAGCAGATCAGGTTGTTGACTAGCATCGTGGCAGGGCAGCACCGCCAGGGGCCGGTGGCTAACCCTAGGGCCGACAGTTTAAGGATTCAGGACTTTTTGAGTTGTAATCTACCCGAGTTCTATGGTTCGAGGTCTGAGGAGGATCCTCAGGAGTTTATTCGACAGGTGCGGCGGACTACGCAGGTACTTAGGGCCTCGGAGACGGAGTCCGTTGTGTTAGCTTCTTACCGATTATGCTATATTGCGTTGAACTGGTTTGAGTCATGGGAATTGTCTAGAGGGGAGGGTGCTCTTCCAGCTGTTTGGGAGGAGTTCACAGAGGCCTTCCTGGATCACTTCTTGCCTCCTGAGTTGAGGAGAGCCCGCGTGGATAGATTCTTGACCTTGAGGCAGAATGGGAGGACCATCAGAGAGTACAGCCTGGAGTTTGACTCTTTGGCCAGGTATGCGCACACTATTGTAGCCGACATGGCAGACAGAGTTCATCGCTATGTGATGGGGCTAGACCGTCATATGATTACTGCATGCTTGGGAGTGGCTCTTCAACCAGGTATGGATATCGCCAGAATGCAGACATATGCGCAGGGGATAGAGGACAGAGAAAGGGAGGGTCGGCTTGACTCAGGCCAGCCCAAGAGGGCCAGGACAGCAGGATCTCGGGCGCTGAGGCGACCGCCTCAAGAAAGTTAGTCATGCGCCACCAAGACGGAGTACTCTACCACGCCTTCGTGACGTTCGAAATTCGGAGCAAGACAGGCTCCGAGGGTTCGTGTTTTCGGAGAGTAGGGTGTTAGTCCGAGAAGCCACTTACCTCGGTGTTGCCGATGTGGTAACACCCATTACGGGAGTGTCGTGCTAGTTTGGGTAATTGCTATATACATGCGGCGGGGCCATTATGCGAGGAACCGTCCACCGCAGATAGCACGGATGTAGAGATTCACCTTTCGGATCGATGGTCGTTCATCGCTTTCTTTTGTTATACGCCGCGGCGGGATCATGATTAGAACGACAAGGGGAATGTGAAGCAATAATTACATGTATATCTTTGACCCTTTAGAGATTAGTATGCATGATAGGATTGTTGTATGATTTAGTGTTATGAACAGAGGATATTGAGACTGTGTACATGTGATAGAATGAGTGGTAAATACGAACGCAATTTCATTAGCCGTGAGCGAGGGTAAGTAGTAATGGTTCATATTTTGGGTTCGTTTTCTGTTTGACTTACGGTGAATGGGTATGCGTGTGCGATATCTTAGGGTCATAGGTGGCATAATGAAGTTCCATTAGTATATAGTATGAGGATGTACCGAGGAATAATAGATTGGCTCCAAAAGAACATTCGGGGACGAATGTTTCTAAGGGGGGAGAATGTTACACCCCGTAGTTCAGGTCATGCGCATGAGAGCGTACGAAAGGGAGTAAGACTTAAAATTTTCAAAAGGATAGGTTGACAGATTGTTCCGGACGGGTTTTAGTCAACTTTGAGGCGGGTTATGACCCGGTACATTGAGAGTTCCTAAGTATTTCAAAGGCCTAGGGCGTAGTTCGTTGAGTCTAGATTCCAACGCAACCAACCGTTCGTCGATAGTACATCGGAGTAGGAAGTTATGGGAGTTACAAGTTCAGTGCGCAGACGGGCAGAAATATGTCTCGACAGCGGCAGGGCGCCGGGAAGCAGGTCGCGCGCCGGAAGTTCAGAAGCTGCGGAGGTTTCAGCCGCGCCCGGAAGCAGGTCGCGCCGAGGCGGGATTTTGGGCGGAAAAACTTAGGAAAATCTGACTTTCTCTTTTAAAAAAGCCATGGGAGGGTGACAAGTGTCCCCCCCATCTGATTTTTCTTGCATGCCTTATATTGACCAAGTCTTGAAGACTTGGTCATCTTTCAAACCTCTCTCTCTCTCTAAATTAGCTCTCACTTCTCTCTAAAATTCCAAGGGAAATTCAAAGCCTAAGAAAAATCTGAAAAGTTAAGGACAAGAGGGAAGCTTGTGGCTAACTTGTAGGAGTTGTTGTGGTGGTGTTCTTGGAAAGGAGGCTAACAAAGTTTTTGGAATAATTTTGGCTAAAGCTCTAAAGGTAACATTTCTTCTCTTATAGCTAGTTATTGTGTTGCATGTGAAGAAGAAGGGATTTGTAGTAGTAAATAATGCTCTTAGATTCATTGCATGTAAGAAATATGGGTTGGATATGAAAGAATTGGTTAAGAAGATTATGTGAGCATGTTGTAGCCTAAAAACTACCTTAGACTTGTTAAGTTAGTTGTTTTACCTTGTGGGGCAGAATTTTACACACCCAAGTTTAGGTGTGTAATCCCCTTTGAAATGTTTGGATTGTTGAGCCTTAAATGTGGCATTTGGATGTTGAATTCGTCCTTGAGAAAGGTGGCAAAGTATGTAGAAACAAAGGAAATGCCGCCCAATTTTCCATAGAATTTAGGGGCTTTGAACTTAGATTATTTCTACATTGAAATTAGAGGTTAATAAACGTATTATGGTTATTATAGGTTGACTTATTACTTGCGGTAGTTTGGGCTTAGCAAGTGGATTGACCGAAGAGGTATGTGGAAACTTTCTTATCTCTTGAGCATGAGTAGTTATAACTATATAGTACGGTAGACGTACGTGTGTTGAATGAAGTAAATCTTTTTGTTATACTTGACTTGTTTTAAGAAAATGTCTAAGTTGGTTGGGTTAAGAAGTTAACCCGCTTGTTCTGGCGAGTGGTTTATCCTAAATAAGGTAGACAAGGATTTCTTGACATAATGAAGTATAGAGTACTTGGTGTGAAAGTATTGAGTATTGAATTATTCTAAAAGATAAGAGACTTAAATTTTGAGGTAAGAAACTTGTTTTCTAAAGGATAAGAGGCTTGAAGTATTTTGAAAATTGTATGAATTTGTTTGAAGTATAAGTCTCTTGGTTAGTAAAAGAACGAAATGGTTTATAAGGAGTTATAACGGCTTTATGGGAAGTTAGTTATAACGGCCTTATGAAAGGATAAAGATGTCTTAAATTTCTAAAGCATAAAGTTAGTATAATGACTTTATGGGAAGTTGGTTATAATAACTTTATGGAAGGTTATGAAAGTTGTCTATTTTGATTAATGAGCATAAGTTGTCTAGATTGTGAAAAATTGAAGTTACTTGGTTTCAAGCTTTGAAACGAGTTTTCTAAAGGTGTAGTAACTTACTTTGAAAAATAGATACGCCTTGATACTACGGGTGTTAGTATCTTGGATTTTACATAAAAATGAGGCTTTCGAAAAGAATGTACGTACATAGTACTTTGGCTTGTTTAATTGAGAATTATCCTATGTGTGCCTTGATAAGTACTTTGGCTTGCTTAAATAAGAATTCTCTTGGTTTATGTGAAAAGAAGGCATGGTAATTGTCTTTGGTTATGTAAAGGCATGGTATTGCAATTCGAATTAAAAGCATGTAGTTATGAGTCTATTTGGCGCATCGGTGATGGAGGATTCCACGTATGCGGCCATGATGAGGGTTTGTTTCGCTGATGATATTCCATGGATTAGCTCTCCACGAGGTCGATCGACGCAGTGGATCTAGTAGTTAGACTCGTGACTTGCCCGGCCGAGACGTGATGCAGGTGGATCCGTAGTTGGCTTTCGTACTTGCCGTGTTGGGGGCGAAGTGGTGTGATGCAGTGGATCTCGTGGTTAGCTCGCGATTGCCTGGTCGCCGATGTGACGCAGGTGGATCTCGTAGAGGCTATCGACTTGCCGCCGCCTTCGTGATTCGTATAGTATTGTAGTACGGTGGATCCGTAGCCGGCTTCATTTGCCCGGCCGGTTGAGGATGCGGATCTCGTAGCTATGCCTTCGCATTGCCTCAGATGCGGTTCGATGACACAGGTGGGATCTAGTGTTCATGTTTACTCCTTAAGTGTTGTTATATCATAGACAGCCGGCAGTGAGGAAGGAATTCCACGGGCATGATTGATATTATGGGCATGAGACCTATGGTCATATTTGAGTGATGACTTAGAGGGCGTGAGTCCCTGACATACGGCTGCGTATATGTTCGTATTGTAGTTTGGGCCGCCATACATGTCTCCCGCTTTATATGTGCTATTATGATTTCATTACTGATTTTCGCCACATACTTGGTACTGTTATCGACCTCCTTCGGTGCGTTCATGCCGCAGTCGAGATACGTAACTTGGCGATCCGCACTCTTAGGATCACGTCAGTTCTTGAAAAGCTCCATCTCTCCGAGGCTTTGTCTTTTGGTATGATTCCCGAGGTTATAGACTTTTGTACATTCCGGGTATGGCGGCCCCGCCACGCTTGTTATTCCTGAAGTGCAGTAGTCACGTTTGTGGTTCAATGTAGAATAAGTTGTACTTCCGATTAAGTATGTTTTTTTGGAAGGCACCTTATCGGTGGCCGATGTTTACCTTTTATAAGTTATGTGTTATGTATGTTCATTGCTATTCTCGATGCAGACAGTGGTGCCCCGATAGGGCACTCAGCGCCCTGGTCGGGTCGTGACAGTGACAATGGAAATTGAAAATGATAGTTATATATATTCCCATTATGGATTAGTAACGTATTATATAAGTTATGACGACGAGGATATGAGGCCATATGGAATTTTCAAGACTTAAAAGAAGTGGGATATTAGAGTAATTAATTGTGGGAGTTGGACTTAGTTGTAAAAAAAACAAATTTTCAGCTTTTATATTAACCTTTCTAACATTTCATCTCCCACATTTTCATTTCAAATTCCCTCTCTTCTCTCATTCTCCTCTAAACCGAAAAACACACCCAATTTCCTTAGTAAAATTTAAGATTCAATCAACCTCCCTTCCAAGATTAATCCTCCTACAAAATAGAAGCCAAAATTTGCACCAAAAACATTGGCAAAAACGCCACTGCTGGGCCAAGAATTGAGCCAAGGAATTCCAGATTTTAGAAGAAAAACATGTAAGAAAGGTGGATTAAACTTGTAGAATTCATGCATGTCAATTTGGAGTTGAAAAAGTGATAAAATTGGGCAAGGAAAATTGGAGCAGTGGCCGAAATGCTGGGGACTGTTTTGGCTTAAAATTGAGGTAAAAATTCTTCTTTTCATAAAGTATTTGGAAGGATTAATGATGTTGTTGTTAAGTGATAAACTCTTGATAAAGATAACTTGGAATTTAAGACAATGCATGCGATTTGTGGATGGTGTAGTCGATTTTAGGACTGTTTTTGT
Source organism: Przewalskia tangutica (assembly GCA_029844215.1). Taxonomy (NCBI): domain Eukaryota; kingdom Viridiplantae; phylum Streptophyta; class Magnoliopsida; order Solanales; family Solanaceae; genus Przewalskia; species Przewalskia tangutica. Next base: position 30,262,695 of record CM056736.1, on the reverse strand, counting down.
ATACTTTGGATTCGTGTGTTGTGTTGTTAATTTAGTCACTAATTGCATGTTATAAATTAATGAAATCTTGATGTTTAAGTTGTAATTGTTATATGGAATTGTTGAAACATGAATCAGGTTTTAAGGAGTAAAGGGCTTTGGTAATGTGGATGTTGGCCGAAAAATTTCATGAAATTATTGAACATCGTTGTAATGCAATAAGGGACTGTTTTGTCGAGTTTGTGTTGAAAATTTCAGTTATGAACCTACATTTACGTTGTTATAATTGTGGATATATGTCCTAAAGGAATTAAGGCATAAAAAGGTGTAGAAAAGCTTCACATTCCACTCTCGTTATTGTTAAGTGTGGTCTATTTTTATGGGCCGGGCAATTTTGTGCACAGGACCTTATATGACCTTACCGCGTCCCAGCATGGGCCGGACAATATATAATTCCACCGCGTCCTTCATCAGAGGGCCGGGCATTTTATGTACATATGATGCGGGTACAGATACCCAGTGTTACACCCCGTAATTCCATGGCTACTAAATGAGAACGTAAGTTAGGATATAAGATTTGAACGTTGGAAGGAAAGTATATTACATTTTCTAGATGGAATAATTTCGGATATAATAAGTGTGACGACAAAAAATATTAACTTTTAGTTGGATTATTTCCAACAGAGATATAGACTTAGTGTGGATTAATTAAGTCTTGACATTGATAAAGTGGGGCCCACCGAAAATTTCACAATTTTTTTTGGGGATGGGGGGGGGGGGGGGTTTCGAAATTAGGAAAAAATGGCTAAGTGTGGGAGATATTTGTGAAGGGAAAACAAGTGTGAGAGATATTTGTGAGACAAGTGGACTAGTGTGGTTCATGGATCCCCCTCCACTTGTGAGATATTCATCTATATTATTCAAAGCTTTGCAAGACTTAGCTTAAAGATATTTTCATCGTCCAAACTCTCTTCTCTCTCCCTTGTTCTTCAAGCTCTCGAAAACCTAGCCTAAGTGAAGAAAAAGATTAAGTTATTTTCCAAGATTAAGCACCTTAACCAAGTTCTAAGCCAAGTTAACTCTCCATAATAGTGGGACATGGTGTTGGCCTAATCTGCCAGGAAATCCTAAGCTTGGAGATGAACTTGTTGGAAGAAAAACAAGAAAGTAAGATGGTTACAAGCTTGTAGAGGATACATAGATGTTGTTTGTTACGCCCCATAATTCCAAGAGAATGAGATGAGAACGTACGAAAGAAAATAAGATTTGAATTTGGAAAGATAAGTTGACAGAATATTTTTGGACAGATTTTTAGTCAACTTTGGAGCGGTATATATCCTAGTATATTAGGAGTTTTTAGGTGTTTCGAAAGCCTAATATGAAGTTCGTTGAGTCTAGGTTCCAACGCAATAAACCGCTCGTCGATAGGACATCAGAGTAGATAATTATAGACGTTACAAGTTCAGCTGGCAGAAGAGAAGGAAAATGTTTCAGTCAGGCGCCACGACGCCGTATCTCAGGGCCGTGGCTCCGTAAGTCCTGAAATCTTCTGAAGTTTCAGCGCCACGGTGCCGGCTGCAGGGCCGTGGCGCCGAGGTGGGATTTTTGCAGAAATTGGGTAAAATTTGAAGATATTTGTTGTAGAGGACCTATGGGAGGGCGACATGTGTCCCTCCCAACTTGTAGAACAAGCAAGACCCTATATTATGACCAAGTCTTGCAAGACTTGGCCATTTGCAAGACTTCATCCAAAAAAAAAATTGGTCTTCTCTTCTCTTCTCCTCTCTCTCAAAATAGTTACAACCCTTAGTGTAAAGAATTTATTGGAAGGGCGAAAAGAAGACAATATGTTGGCAAGCTTGTAGAGGGCCCGTGGGGTGATTTTAACGCGAAGAAAAGTTGCGGAAAAAGGGCTAAAGTAGGCGAGATTTTTGGGCTATTTTGGAGAAAAATTCCAAGGTAAATTTCCTCTCCTTATGGAAGTAAATTAGGATGCATGTAGTAGTGATTGGAGAACGTCATGTGGTAAATTTTAGTATAAAAGGGCAGTTTTCGAGCCTCTAGTTCATTGGATTTTCACGTCATCTTCACTTTCTATGTGTGGTTTATTGAAGGGAGTTGGTCGTTAATTATAATCGTTACATGTTATATAAGAAAGGAAATAAAGTTGTAATAATTGTTATGACTTATATAACATGTCGGAATAACGATTTGGATTATAAGGAATTAAAAAAGGCTATATGTTGTATCGATGATTGGTTGTAGCCGAGAATGGCATCGAGTATTGGACTGTTTTGATATCAATTGTGGGGCAGAATTTTACACGTCCTGTTAGGCATGTAATCCCCTTTGGTTAGCTAAATTGTTGAGCCTTAAATGTGGCATGTTTGGTTATTGATTTTGGGCCTTGAAAAAGGTGGAAAAGTACGTAGAAACAAAGGAAGTACTGCCCAATTTTCCGTAGAATAAGAGACTTTATACTTAGAGTTATTCTACGATTGAATGCTAGAAGTTGATAGACGTATTATGGTTATTATAGGTTGATATTTTACGTGAGGCGTATTCAACCTAGCGAGTGGATTAAGTCGTGAAGGTATGTGGAACTTTCCCTATCTCTTGGGCATGATGTTTTATAAATTATAGTACGATAGACGTACGAGCTTTAAATAGATTCGGCTTTGTTTTTTATATCATTGCCTAGATTGAATTGTCCAAGTTAGTTAAGGTAGAGAATTAACTTCCTTGATGTTAACGTATGAAAATGCCTTAATTGTCTAAAACATAACGAGTTATAGCGGCTTTATGGGAAGTTAGTTATAACGGCTTTATGGAAAGTTAAGAGAGTGATCTACTTGATTTATAGGCATAAGTTGCCTAGGTTGTGAAAGTAGAAATGCTTGATTTTAAAAGCTTTGATTTGAATTTCTAAAGGTGTAGTACTTGGGGTTAAATTCCCGAATTTGACGTGACATGCTAGTGCCTTGAGTCTTATAATAAGTGAGTCACCTTAATCTAATGAGACTCTTAAATGATTTAAGTTGCATATGTTGCTCACGATAGACATTCGTGCAAGTGTTATATTTCCATATCACCGCGCCCCTCGCTCGGGGGCCGGCAATCATGTGTTATGCTATGAGTTCAATTCCCTTGACATTGTTCTATTCCGTGGGCTAGCTCTCCACGATGCGGGTATCCATATATACTCATTGCGGGTCCACGTGACCTATGCGGGTTCAATTCCCATGCGGGTTAAATTCCCATGACTATTCCGTGGGCTAGCTCTCCACGATGCGGGTATCCATATATACTCATTGCGGGTCTACGTGATCTATGCGGGTTCAATTTCCATGCGGGTTAGATTCCCATGAATAGGATTGCATAATGGTATTACGGGCGGGTATCCCTAAATTAATCATAACCTTACTATTTTTAAACATCAAAAGATACTCCCATTAGTCTCAGTGTTAATAAGGTGCGGTGTACTGTTATTTGGTTATCATACATGTCTCCAACTTTATTTTAGACTATATGATTTCATTTCAGTATTTTCAATTTCGTATACTAGGTACATATTTTGTCTCGACCCTTTCCTGGCCATGCGTCATGCCGCAGGTAGGGGTAAGCAGGTTGCGGATCCTCACTCTTAGGATCACTAATCAGTTGTCAGAAAGCTCCATTTCTCCGAAGGCTTGTCTTTTGGTACGATTTTCTTGATGTTGTAGATTTAAGTACATTCAGGGGTATGGCGGGGCTGTCACACCCCGAACCCCGGGCCCGTGACTGGTACCCTACCTGGGCACCCTTCTACCTTAACAACTAAGTAAACTGCGGAAATTAAATAACACCTCTTTTGTTTTTTACCAACGTACCTGCAAGGCAAAGCCGACAAGGCTGCCATATAATATACATAAACAAAAGACACTACACTGTACATGAGTCCAATCCACATATGAATACAGACCTCTAAGAGTTTTACTGAAATATGACGGGACAAGGCCCCGCCGTACCCATAACCGTACAAAAGCCTGTACTGAAGGAACTATACCAAAATGATAAACTCCTGAACAGAGGAAGCTATCCAAAACTCGAGTGGTCCTACATGCGGATCACCAAATCTGCACCTAAACTCGGCAGATTTAACGCACTCGGCGAGGTCGACGAAGAATGTACCAAGTATGTGAAGCGATGATCAGTAATGAAATCATATCTAAACAAAACAAGAGACATGTATGATAGCCAACCTACGATACACAATACATAAGCCATATCAAGTCGTGACGCGTGCCTCAAAGTCATTACTAAAATATAACCATGGGTCTCACGCCCATAATATCAATCATGCCCGTGGAATCTTTCCTCACTGCCGGCAGTCCATGATATAATATAACACCAATAGGCATACATGAACACCAAGTGCCACCTGTGTTCTAAAAACTATACGGGCCAAGTAGGAAAACGAACCACCAGATCCAACCTGTATCATAAAACGGACGGGGGCAAGTACGAAAGCCAACTACCAGATCCAACCTGCGTCAACAACTGACGGGGGCAAGTACGAAAGCTAACTACCAGATCCAACCTGCAGAACGAGATATGACCGGGGCAAGTGCGCAAGCTATCTACCGGAGCCTATCGTACCAAACTGTGCAATAGCACTGACGGGGGCAAGTACGAAAGCCAACTACCAGAGCCATCCTGCGTCAGCCACCGACGGGGGCAAGTACGAAAGCTAACTACCAGATCCATCCTACGTCACTACACCTCATGGAGGGCTAATCCATGGAATAACAATATCCCACGTGGTCGCATGCCCCGGAATCCCACATCGTATAAGCATGACCATAGGGTAATACACACAAATCCGGGATTCTAACCCGCCTCCTGGTCACATGCCCCGGAATCCCACATCGTATAAGCATGTCCAAGGAGTAACACAAATAATGGAAGCATACCCGTGGAATCTCACATCACTGTCGGTACGTCCAAGTAACTTACAACAAGACAGCCGACCCTACAACCGAAAGTCGCGACAACGTAATAAAACATAATACTTGCACTCAAAGGCTATCACCAGCACACATAGGCAAGTTCATAAAATCTATAGACTTTCATTTTATAAACTCAAGGCACTTATAGAATAATTCTCAATTAAACAAGCCAAAGTACTTATCAAGGCACACATAAAATAATTCTCAATTAAACAAGCCAAAGTACTTATCAAGGCACACATAGAATAATTCTCAATTAAACAAGCCAAAGTACTTATCAAGGCACACATAGAATAATTCTCAATTAAACAAGCCAAAGTACTTCGTACGTACATTCTTTTCAAAAGATTCTTTTTTATGTAAAACCCCAAGATACTAACACCCGTAGTATCAAAGTGTGTCTATTTTTCAAAGTAAGTTACTACACTTTTAGGAAACTCATTTCAAAGCTTGAAATCAAGTAACTTCAAATTTTCACAATCTAGGCAACTTATGCCCATTAATCAAAATAGACAACTTTCTTAACCTTCCATAAAGCCGTTATAACCAACTTCTCATAAAGCCGTTATAACCCTTTATGGTTTTAGACATATCCATTCCTTTTATAACCAAAAGACTTATACTTAAAACCAAGTAACTCACACCTTTAAAACAAGTTACATCTCTTTAAATCATGTCATTTCTCCTCTTTTAAATCAATTAAGTAAATCACTCCTTTGACTCCCCTAAAGTCATTATAATGACCTTTAGGTTTTGGAACTAAGGCACTAGCCAAAAGATTTGGAAACCACTTCTCTTTCAAGACTCTATGTACTTTAAGTAAAATACTTTCACTTTTAAGAATCCAAACTTCACTAAGGAAATAGATTATACAACTTACAATTTAAACATCAAAGTACAATCAAGGAAGTACATAGAACAAATTCTATTTTAGGCAATCCAAATACAACCAAGGAATGGATCATTTAAGGAGTAGGACATACTTTCTTTATCTTAAGGAATCATGCTAGAAGAGGAGATAGTTCACATACCTTTTCGGCTAAATCCACAAGCTAAGCCGAATACGCCGCACGTAGAAGTGTCAACCTATAATGGTCACAACATGACTATCAACTTCTAATCTATAACGTATAATAATACTAAGTATACGGTCTCTTATTCTACGGAAAATCGGGCAACACTTCCTTTGTTTCTACTTACTTTGCCACCTTTTTCAAGGCCGAAATACAATAACCAACACGCCACATTTAAGGCTCAAAACAACAACCAATCAAAGGGGATTACACGCCTTACAATACGTGTAAAATTCCGCCCCACAATTCATAATGGCGTAGTTTAATACTCACAAGCCATTCTCGGCCAACAATAACACAACACAAGTCCTTTTCCAATCCTTTTCCAATTCCAAGTTCTAAGGTCTAACATGTTATATAGTCATAAACAACTTCAACAACTACAATTTCCTTCTTTATACAACATGCGATGACTTAAACTAATAATAAACTTGAATTGTAATCTTAAGGCTAAACATGCTAGTTTTCGGATTAGGGTTCCAATAGCCAATACACTTATCAAACTTCATACTAAACATCTCATGCTTGCTAATATCCGAAACTACAATGATAAGTAAACCTTAATTGCTAAAACGACAAAAATTATACCTTTATAAGCCCTTAAAATTTCCAAGATTCAAAGTCGCGCCTTAGGAATTCTTAGCTCCTTTCCTTATGTTCCAATCCCCTCCAAGCACTCCTTAGAAGCCTATGAAGAACTCATCTTCAAGTTCCAACTTCAAAGTTGAAGAACTCCTTAAGTTTCCGCCTTGCGACTAATACGAAACGCTGCTTTTTCCGAAATCTTTCTATTGAGATATCCTTACAATACCCTTAGGGACATTGGGTTTAAGTCTTGGGGCTAATGGATCAAAACTACAAAATTTTCTTGTTGGAACTAGACCAAACCCGAGAGCTTCTAAGAGAGACAAGAAATGTTGTGATTTTTTTCTAAGTGTTGAAGACCTTGTCTTGCACTAGTAGTATGCTTATATAACACATTGGAGGGCCAAGACTTAAACAAATGGGTGGCTAAGATGAGTTTCACTAGGATCAAGCCCAAGTGGCAAGTTGACTTTGGTCAATAATATCAAGCTTTGAAGACTTATCTTCTACCATGGTCAATGACCATTTTAACCTATACAATTTTCGACCAAGACCATGTGAGGGAGGTGCCACGTGTCGCCCTCTCATTCGTCCATAAAATTCCGTAACCCTCGTGGGCCCCACAAAAATGTAAAATTCCTCGGGTGGGCCCCACATGACCAAATCCGTAAAAATAAATTTCCATAATGTTAATAAGTTCCATACTATTCAAATAATGCATTTTGAGAATCTAATTCTCCTTAACGAACATTTCTCCTTTCCGACGTTCGAAAGATTTTCCGTCGGAAAAACAGTTCTTCCTTTCGTACCAATTTCCAAGTATTGACTCCTTACGTACATTCTCTTTTACATGTCCTGGACTTACGGGATGTAACATTCTTCCCCCCTTAGAAACATTCGTCCCCGAATGTTCTTAGTCGGTTGTCAAGCTATACAAACTCCGGCATAAACTCTATACTATGCCTATCAATCAAAACTGCACAAGACCAACGATGCCACACATGGCCACCACAACATACGTAAACATATCAATGGACCTTCCGTCTGCGACCCCTTCTCACAAAACTCGAAGGTTACAGTCTTCTCAAACACAGGATCCTTAGAGGTTCCTTTATTTCTTACTTGTCATACTTCCTCGTACTCCTAAACTCATTTAGTACACGTACAAAATCTCAAATATTGTTTCTGTTCCCCAATCCTTGGAGTTACTAACCAAACTTGGCCATATTGTTACATACATTCCCGTTAAGGCTCTTCACGGTCCTTACGACCTGATTTCCGGTGGAACGCGTCCACAAACTCGTACAACGATTAACTAAACTTGGGCCTTGCATCCCTGACCCTATCACGAATCTGACCATTTCTAACTGACATCACCCCATTCCATACTACCGGTTGACCCGAAATGAGTCCATAACCCAACCCATCGTCACACTTAACTTCTCATTCTTAGTCTGAAATAAATCTCTCTCTTATCTCAAGGTACTTCTCACCCTATCCTCTCATTCACTAGAGGTTCGCCTCAAAGGCCAAAGTATTTCTACTGTACAACCTTCCCTATCGGTCTTACACTGTTACGGGGTAATTACAACTTGTGAACTCTACACAACTATAGTCTCAATTCACTTATCATTCTTGTCAACATTCTTAACTTTTCACTTTACTAATCAAAGTATTCCTACCTCTGGGGGTACTATCACTTACAACTGCTAGCAACAAAGGGAAAACATATATGCTAGGGCGAAAACTGAATCTATCAATGCACGTATGATTCAAAAGAATCGACATATACCTGTAACCCCATGCGATGTTGCCTCCTAATCTCGCCCAAAGAGTCACGCCATCTATGCGGTTCAAGGACCGCGAACTATAAACTCCACCGACTCTACCACGACTAGTCGACATCCAACACCTCGCTCGGGACGCATACCAGGAGGAAAGGTAACCAACCATCGGACTCATAGGCTGAGCCACTTCACCAGTGCTCTTTCTAAAAGGACATACCCTCCGTATATGGCCCGGACGGCCACAACGAAAACAAACACCTATGCCATAACGGCATTTCCCAGAATGACGCTTACTACAATGGAAACACTGAGGAGTAAGTGGCCTCGACTGAGAAAATCCCCCGCTCCTTTGAGAACCTCGACTCGGAGCTGGACCGCCCTAAATACCTTGTGGAGTCCAATCTCCCACCGTGAGCCGCGGGGTATGTACCGGTAGGGGATGAATATCTCACTTCAGCCGAGGTCGCCCAAGAACTCACCGATAACCAACCGGTCTAGCCTCTTACGCCGATCTATGCGCTGCCTCTACCTCTCAGACACCTATGCAGACCGCCGAATAACCTCCTCGCTGATGAAATCAGAGCACCGCTATCTTGGCCAATAACATAATCGCTTCCTCACGACCCTATAGTCTTCTCCTAATCGAGAAACGAGGCTCGTGTTGGGGCCTCAAAACTCGCGCAGGAACTCGCCGATCATGCGACAACATCCGGTATACCTGGGCACGAGCCCTATCAACTCTCTCGAGTCCGACTAGTAGCTCTCGCTACTCCTTTGCCCTTCTCGGGCGGTTGCCTCTCGAGGCATAATCAGAACACAAAATTACGTCAGAGAGGAATTATCTTACTAACATAGCTCTATGGCACGATCTTAGAGTGAGAAGAATAGAAACCAACTCCTAAATGTTTTGTAGCCTCTGTTTATGGGTGGCGCGCAACACACCGATAATCAAGACTCTACTAGACACGGCCTGTAGACATTCCGAGGATCGATCGCTCGATACCACTGTCACACCCCGAACCCCGCCTGGATCGTGCCCTACCCGCACCCTTCTACCTTAACAACTAAGTAAATCGCGAAATTAAATAACACCTCTTTTTTTACCAACGACGCAAGGCAAAGCCGACAAGGCCGCCATATAATATACATAAACAAAATACACTACACCGCATACGAGTCCAATCCTACATACGAATACGCACTTCCAAGAGTTTTATCAAATACGACGACAAGGCCCTCCGCACCCATAACCGCATAAAAGCCTGCATCAAGGAACTATACCAAAATGATAAACTCAATGTATGGCTATCCAAAACTCGAAAGGTGGTCCTACACTGCGGATCACCAAATCGTACCTAAACTCATGCAGATTGAACGCACTCCGGGCGAGGTCAAGACGAAGAATGTACCAAGTATGTGAAATGTCGAGTATAATGAAATCATAACAAAGTGTAAACAAAACAGAGACATGATGATAGCCAACCTACAAGATACAATACATAAGGCCATATCAAGTCAGGGACGCATGCCCTCAAAGTCATTACTAAAATATAACCATGGGTCTCATGCCCATAATATCAATCATGCCCGTGGAATCCTTCCTCACTGCCGGCAGTCCATGATATAATATAACACCAATAGGCATACATGAACACCAAGTCCCACCTGTGTTCTAAAATCAGACGCTAAGTAGGAAAATGAAGCACTGTGATCCAACTCAGATTATAAAACAGACGGGCAAGTACGAAAGCCAACTACTGATCCAACTCGCTAACAATCGACGGGGGCAAGTACGAAAGCTAACTACCAGATCCAACTAGCAGAACGAGATATGACCGGGGCAAGTGCGCAAGCTATCTACCGGAGCCTATCGTACCAAATTGTGCAATAGCACTGACGGGGGCAAGACGAAAGCCATCTACCAGAGCCATCCTGCGTCAGCCACTGACGGGGGCAAGTACGAAAGCTAACTACCAGATCCATCCTACGTCACTACACCTCATGGAGGGCTAATCCATGGAATAACAATATCCCACGCGTCGCACGCCTAATCCCACATCGTATAAGCATGACCATAGGGTAATACACACAAATCCGGGATTCTAACCCGCCTTCTGGTCATATGCCCCGGAATCCCACATCGTATAAGCATGTCCAAGGAGTAACACAAATAATGGAAGCATACCCGTGGAATCCCACATCACTGTCGGTACGTCCAAGTAACTTACAACAAGACAGCCGACCCTCCAACCGAGAGTCGCGGCAACGTAATAAAACATAATACTTGCACTCAAAGGCTATCACCAGCACACATAGGCAAGTTCATAAAATCTATAGACTTTCATTTTATAAACTCAAGGCACTTATAGAATAATTCTCAATTAAACAAGCCAAAGTACTTATCAAGGCACACATAGAATAATTCTCAATTAAACAAGCCAAAGTACTTATCAAGGCACACATAGAATAATTCTCAATTAAACAAGCCAAAGTACTTATCAAGGCACACATAGAATAATTCTCAATTAAACAAGCCAAAGTACTTATCAAGGCACACATAGAATAATTCTCAATTAAACAAGCCAAAGTACTTCGTACATACATTCTTTTGAAAAGACTCATTTTTATGTAAAACACCAAGATACTAACACCCGTAGTATCAAAGTGTGTCTATTTTTCAAAGTAAGTTACTACACTTTTAGGAAACTCATTTCAAAGCTTGAAATCAAGTAACTTCAAATTTTCACAATCTAGGCAACTTATGCCCATTAATCAAAATAGACAACTTTCTTAACCTTCCATAAAGCCGTTATAACCAACTTTCCATAAAGCCGTTATAACCCTTTAGGGTTTTAGACATATCCATTCCTTTTATAACCAAGAGACTTATACTTAAAACCAAGTAACTCACACCTTTAAAACAAGTTACATCTCTTTAAATCATGTCATTTCTCCTCTTTTAAATCAATTAAGTAAATCACTCCTTTGACTCCCCTAAAGTCATTATAATGACCTTTAGGTTTTGGAACTAAGGCACTAGCCAAAAGATTTGGAAACCACTTCCCTTTCAAGACTCTATGTACTTTAAGTAAAATACTTTCACTTTTAAGAATTCAAACTTCACTAAGGAAATGGATTATACAACTTACAATTTAAACATCAAAGTACAATCAAGGAAGTACATAGAACAAATTCTATTTTAGGCAATCCAAATACAACCAAGGAATGGATCATTTAAGGAGTAGGACATACTTTCTTTATCTTAAGGAATCATGCTAGAAGAGGAGATAGTTCACATACCTTTTCAGCTAAATCCACAAGCTAAGCCGAATACGCCGCACATAGAAGTGTTAACCTATAATGGTCACAACATGACTATCAACTTCTAGTCTCTAACGTAGAATAATACTAAGTATACGGTCTCTTATTCTACGGAAAATCGGGCAGCACTTCCTTTGTTTCTACTTACTTTGCCACCTTTTTCAAGGCCGAAATACAATAACCAACACGCCACATTTAAGGCTCAAAACAACAACCAATCAAAAGGGATTACACGCCTTACAATACGTGTAAAATTCCGCCCCACAATTCATACGAAGTAGTTTAATACTCACAAGCCATTCTCGGCCAACAATAACACAACACAAGTCCTTTTCCCATCCTTTTCCAATTCCAAGTTCTAAGGTCTAACATGTTATATAGTCATAAACAACTTCAACAACTACAATTTCCTTCTTTATATAACATGCGACGACTTAAACTAATAATAAACTTGAATTGTAATCTTAAGGCTAAACATGCTAGTTTTCGGATTAGGGTTCCAATAGCCAATACACTTATCAAACTTCATACTAAACATCTCATGCTTGCTAATATCCGAAACTACAATGATAAGTAAACCTTAATTGCTAAAACGACAAGAATTATACCTTTATAAGCCCTTAAAATTTCCAAGATTCAAAGTCGCGCCTTAGCAATTCTTAGCTCCTTTCCTTATGTTCCAATCCGCTCCAAGCACTCCTTATAAGCCTATGAAGAACTCATCTTCAAGTTCCAACTTCAAAGTTGAAGAACTCCTTAAGTTTCCTCCATGACTAATACGAAACGCTGCTTTTTCCGAAATCTTTCTATTGAGATATCCTTACAATACCCTTAGGGACATTGGGTTTAAGTCTTGTGGCTAATGGATCAAAACTACAAAATTTTCTTGTTGGAACTAGACCAAACCCGAGAGCTTCTAAGAGAGACAAGAAATTTTGTGATTTTTTTCTAAGTGTTGAAGACCTTGTCTTGCACTAGTAGTATGCTTATATAACACATTGGAGGGCCAAGACTTAAACAAATGGGTGGCTAAGATGAGTTTCACTAGGATCAAGCCCAAGTGGCAAGTTGACTTTGGTCAATAATATCAAGCTTTGAAGACTTATCTTCTACCATGGTCAATGACCATTTTAACCTATACTATTTTCGACCAAGACCATGTGAGGGAGGTGTCACGTGTCGCCCTCTCATTCGTCCATAAAATTCCGTAACCCTCGTGGACCCCACAAAAATGTAAAATTCCTCGGGTGGGCCCCACATGACCAAATCCGTAAAAATAAATTTCCATAATGTTAATAAGTTCCATACTCTTCAAATAATGCATTTTGAGAATCTAATTCTCCTTAACGAACATTTCTCCTTTTCCGACGCTCGAAAGATTTTCCGCTTAAAAAGCTTCTTCCTTTCGTACCAATTTCCAAGTCTTGACTCCTTACGTACATTCTCTTTTACATGTCCTGGACTTACGGGATGTAACATTCTTCCCCCCTTAGAAACATTCGTCCACGAATGTTCTTAGTCGGTTGTCAAGCTATACAAACTCCGGCAAAAACTCTATACTATGCCTATCAATCAAAACTGCACAAGACCAACGATGCCACACATGGCCACCACAACATACGTAAACATATCAATGGACATTCCGTCCGCGACCCCTTCTCACAAAAATCGAAGGTTACAGTCTTCTCAAACACGGGATCCTTAGAGGTTCATTTATTTCTTACTTGTCATACTTCCTCGTACTCCTAAACTCATTTAGTACACGTACAAAATCTCAAATATTGTTTCTGTTCCCCAATCCTTGGAGTTACTAACCAAACTTGGCCATATTGTTACATACATTCCCGTTAAGGCTCTTCACGGTCCTTACGACCTGATTTCCGGTGGAACGCGTCCACAAACTCGTACAACGATTAACTAAACTTGGGCCTTGCATCCTCGGGACCTTATCACGTAACGGGACCATTTCTAACTGACATCACCACATTCCATACTACCGGTTGACCCGAAATGAGTCCATAACCCGACCCATCGTCACACTTAACTTCTCATTCTTAGTCTGAAATAAATATCTCTCTTATCTCAAGGTACTTCTCACCCTATCCTCTCATTCATTAGAGGTTCGCCTCAAAGGCCAAAGTATTTCTACTGTACATCCTTCCCTATCGGTCTTACACTGTTACGGGGTAATTACAACTTGTGAACTCTACACAACTATAGTCTCAATTCACTTATCATTCTTGTCAACATTCTTAACTTTTCACTTTACTAATCAAAGTATTCCTACCTGTGGGGGGTACTATCACTTACAACTGCTAGCAACAAAGGGAAAACATATATGCTAGGGCGAAATCTGAATCTATCAATGCACGTATGATTCAAAAGAATCGACATATACCTGTAACCCCATGCGATGTTGCCTCCTGATCCCGCTCCAGAGTCACGCTATCTATGCGGTTCAAGGACCGCCAACTATAAACTTCACCGACTCTACCACGACGGGCCGACATCTCAACACCCGCTCGGGGACGCATAACCGCGAGGAAAGGTAACCAACCATCGGCCTCATAGGCTGAGCCACTTCACCGGTGCTCTTTCTAAAAGGACATACCCTCCGTATATGGCCCGGACGGCCACAACGAAAACAAACACCTGTGCCATAACGGCATTTCCCAGAGTGACGCTTACTACAATGGAAACACTGAGGAGTAAGTGGTCTCGACTGAGAAAATCCCCCGCTCCTTTGAGAACCTCGACCCGTGGAGCTTGGACCGGCTCCTAAATACCTTGTGGAGTCCAATCTCCCACCTGTGAGCTGCGGGGGTATGTACTGGGTAGGCTGGGACGAATATCTCACTTCTTTGAGGCTTCTCGTCAAGAACTCACCGATAACCAACCGTCTAGCCTCTTACGCTGATCTCTGCGTTGGCCTCTACCCTCTGTACACTGTCTGCATCGCCGAATAACCTCCTGATGAAAATGTAGCACCGCTTATCTTGGTCAATAACATAATCGCTTCCTCATGACTATAGTCTTCTCCTAATCGAGAAACGGAGGATCTCGTGCTGGGCCTCAAAACTCGGCGCAGGTTAACTCGCCGATCATGACAACATCCAGATACCTCGCACGAGCCCTATCAACTCTCTGAGTCCGACTAGTAGCTCTCGCTACTCCTTTGCCCTTCTCGGGCGTTGCCCTCGAGGCTTAACTATAACACAAAATTACGTCAGAGAGGAATTATCTTACTAACACAGCTCTATGGCACGATCTTAGAGTGAGAAGAATAGAAACCAACTCCTAAATGTTCTGTAGCCTCCTGTTTATGGGTGTGGCGCGCAACACACCGATAATCAAGACTCTACAAGACACGGTCTGTAGACATTCCGAGGATCGATCGCTCGATACCACTTTGTCACACCGAACCCGGGCGTGATCGTACCTACACGCACCCTTCTACCTTAACAACTAAGTAAACTGAGGAAATTAAATAACACCTCTTTTTTTTTTTACCAACGTATGTGCAAGGCAAAGCCGACAAGGCTGCCATATAATATACATAAACAAAAGACACTACACTGTACATGAGTCCAATCCCACATATGAATACAGACATCTAAGAGTTTTACTGAAATATGACGGAACAAGGCCCCGTCGTACCCATAACCGTACAAAAGCCTGTACTGAAGGAACTATACCAAAATGATAAACTCCTGAACAGAGGGAGCTATCCAAAAACTCTGAGCAGGGTCCTACACCTGCGGATCACCAAACTGCGTACCTAAACCTGCGGCATGAACGCAGCCGAGGTCAAGACGAAGAATGTACCAAGTATGTGAAAGCTGAAATCAGAATGAAATCATAATCTAAACAAAACAGAGACATGTATGATAGCCAACCTACAGATACAATACATAAGCGATCATATCAAGTCGTGGACGCGTACCTCAAAGTCATTACTAAAATATAACCACGGGTCTCACACCCATAATATCAATCATGCGTGGAATCCTTCCTCACCGCCTGATCCATGATATAATATAACACCAATAGCATACATGAACACCAAGTCCCACCGTGTTCTAAAATCAGACGCCAAGTAGGAAAAGCGAACCACCAGATCCAACTCAGTATCATAAAACGGACGGGGCAAGTACAAAAGCCAACTACTGATTCAACTCGTCAACAATCGACGGGGCAAGTAAAGCTAACTACTAGATCCAACCAGAGCGAGATATGACCGGGGCAAGTGCGCAAACTATCTACCGGAGCCTATCGTACCAAACTGTGCAATAGCACTGACGGGGGCAAGTACGAAAGCTATCTACCAGAGCCATCCTGCGTCAGCCACCGACGGGGGCAAGTACGAAAGCTAACTACCAGAGCCATCCTGCGTCACTACACCTCATGGAGGGCTAATCCATGGAATAACAATATCCCACGCGTCGCACGCCCTAATCCCACATCGTATAAGCATGACCATAGGGTAATACACACAACCGGATTCTAACCCGCCCCGGTCACATGCCCTAATCCCACATCGTATAAGCATGTCGAGTAACACAAATAATGGAAGATACCCGTGGAATCCCACATCACCGCTTGTGACGCCCAAGTAACTTACAACAAGACATCCGACCCTCCAACCGAGAGTCGCGGCAACGTAATAAAACATAATACTTGCACTCAAAGGCTATCACAAGCAAACATAGGCAAGTTCATAAAATCTATAGACTTTCATTTTATAAACTCAAGTCACTTATAGAATAATTCTCAATTAAACAAGCCAAAGTACTTATCAAGGCACACATAGAATAATTCTCAATTAAACAAGCCAAAGTACTTATCAAGGCACACATAGAATAATTCTCAATTAATCAAGCCAAAGTACTTATCAAGGCACACATAGAATAATTCTCAATTAAACAAGCCAAAGTACTTCGTACATACATTCTTTTCAAAAGTCTCCTTTTTATGTAAAACCCCAAGATACTAACACCCGTAGTATCAAGGTGTGTCTATTTTTCAAAGTAAGTTACTACACTTTTAGGAAACTCATTTCAAAGCTTGAAATCAAGTAACTTCAAATTTTCACAATCTAGGCAACTTATGCCCATTAATCAAAATAGATAACTTTCTTAACCTTCCATAAAGCCGTTATAACCAACTTCCCATAAAGCCGTTATAACCCTTTATGGTTTTAGACATATCCATTCCTTTTATAACCAAGAGACTTATACTTAAAACCAAGTAACTCACACCTTTAAAACAAGTTACATCTCTTTAAATCATGTCATTTCTCTGCTTTTAAATCAATTAAGTAAATCACTCCTTTGACTCCCCTAAAGTCATTATAATGACCTTTAGGTTTTGGAACTAAGGCACTAGCCAAAAGATTTGGAAACCACTTCCCTTTCAAGACTCTATGTACTTTAAGTAAAATACTTTCACTTTTAAGAATCCAAACTTCACTAAGGAAATGGATTATACAACTTACAATTTAAACATCAAAGTACAATCAAGGAAGTACATAGAACAAATTCTATTTTAGGCAATCCAAATACAACCATGGAATGAATCATTTAAGGAGTAGGACATACTTTCTTTATCTTAAGGAATCATGCTAGAAGAGGAGATAGTTCACATACCTTTTCGGCTAAATCCACAAGCTAAGCCGAATACGTCGCACGTAGAAGTGTCAACCTATAATGGTCACAAAATGACTATCAACTTCTAGTCTCTAACGTAGAATAATACTAAGTATACAGTCTCTTATTCTACGGAAAATCGGGCAGCACTTCCTTTGTTTCTACTTACTTTGCCACCTTTTTCAAGGCCGAAATACAATAACCAACACGCCACATTTAAGGCTCAAAACAACAACCAATCAAAGGGGATTACACGCCTTACAATACGTGTAAAATTCCGCCCCACAATTCATACGAAGTAGTTTAATACTCACAAGCCATTCTCGGCCAACAATAACACAACACAAGTCCTTTTCCAATCCTTTTCCAATTCCAAGTTCTAAGGTCTAACATGTTATATAGTCATAAACAACTTCAACAACTACAATTTCCTTCTTTATACAACATGCGACGACTTAAACTAATAATAAACTTGAATTGTAATCTTAAGGCTAAACATGCTAGTTTTCGGATTAGGGTTCCCGTTGACACCCAATTTTTACCCTCTCGATCAGTCATTAGCTATAAAATTAGACTAATTTTGCAAAATAATTTTAGACATAAATAAGCAATTTAATAATGGCACCGCGTCTTACGTAGAAAATTAAGCACTTAGAGTCATGCGCCCGCATTAATTAATTTTAAGCTCTGTCAAACAATTCTTAATAATTAATAATAAGTACATAAAATAAATGATTTAGCAATGACGTCGTGTCAAGTAGCGTAGTCGCATTTATTAATACGCAAAACAATTTCATAACTTATTTTAAATAATGATAAATAATGCACAATAAATAAGATTTTAAATAATAGCGCCGCATTCTAAAATATTAAGCACTAATTAAATAGCACGCCCGCATTTATAACAATTAGATTAATAAAGCACCTAAATAATTTAATCACAATTTATTAATTTAATTAAATACCTAAACTAAAACCTAATCAAATTTCACCTTTAATAACCCGCATTTCACTCTTCAAATTTCACTACCCGCGCCCACCTCGCCCAACACCTTTCCCTTACCCAGGTCACGCCAAAGAAATTTCATCTACAATACAAAACAAAGGACCCCTCACTTCATCTTCAAAATGCATTTCAAGAAAACCTAAACGAAACCTAAAAACTAAGCTTTCGCAAAGACTAGCACTTAGCCCGAGATTCTCACGAGAATCTGGTTTCCTTTACCCACGCACTTCAACCCTCTTCTTACCATAACTAAACCAAATCCTTCAAATCGCTTACCTTATCATAACTGCTCAATCGCACGAAATTAGTACTAAATCACTTACGAATCAAGCCCAAATCTCATCCAAAATCAGCCTTGATTACTTACCAACTTGGAACCCAAAATCCTAGCTATAAATACAGAACGTTTAGGCATGCAATAGGCATTCGAAGAGCACAAACGGCAGAGCTCGTAAGAGAACATCGAGCGCAGAGCTCGTAATGTAACATCCAAGATCGATTGGACACCCCTTAGCAACAGTCAACAACTCAGAGCTCAGAGGAGAACATCGAGGGCAGAGAGCGCAGTGAGGAGAGCATCGGGGAGTTAGGGTCTCAAAGACCTGCATAATTAGCATCGCAAGAACAGGAATTTCGAAACCCTTTCTTTCCATATCAGTCAAGAAGCCAGAAAACAAACTTTGCCCTTTCATTCGCATCGCAAAACCAAAACCCGTCGAGTGGACCGACGACTTGATACGCTGCCTCGGTTCGCTGCCTGGAGAAGGTAAACCCAAACTCTTTTCAGTTCATTTGGTATTTCTGTGCATTTTCTGTATTAAACGTGTAGTAGTTTAGTTTTATCGCATAATCTGAGATTAATATAGGATACAGTGATGTATTATGTGTTGTATTGAACAATTATGTGTTGTTGGTAAGTTGTATGAACTTGTTTGGTCTGTATGATGATCATATACTTTTGTTAAAAATGCTTAATGCAATTCAGTTTCATCATCTGTGAAGTACATTTATTTGGTGTTAAACCTGTTAGTTAATATTAAACTCTACCGATGTTCGCAACTGTGATCATTAATGGGATTTGGATAATTCATGGCATTAGTAATGTGTTTATATATATGGCTGATAATCTCTGACATTGCTATTAATCATTACTATACTTGATGAACAATATGATACAGTTCTATGTGTTCATATATTGGTACCTCTGCATATCTGAGCGACCCTGGGTATTTGCGTGTCTCCATACACTCACAAAACTAGCAACCCTATATGTCTCGTATATCTAATAATCAGACGATACCTGTATTAGCATCTCTTGAGTTGTTTCCATGCCATATGAAGGATAGTCTCTGTTGCATCTCATATTCAAAAGGTAATATTGTCTTGATATAGTAGAACATATGTTAATGTATTGTGTCGTTTGCCTTTATCTAAGTTTATAAAATCTCAATCTGTTAAGTGATGGGATCAGTTGGTTCGTTCATCCAAAATAGACAAGATGTATTGTGTTGTACTTTTCCAGAACTTGGCCGCATATCTCTAAGTTGTCTAATTACCCCTCCTACCCTTAGCGCGTTTACAGCAGCCTAGTTAAACAGGCATCCCGAATACCCCAATCTAATCATCCAGGAACCTTGAATTGCACTAGGATTGCCTAGCTTAGTATCTCTAAGAGAAGTCTGAAACTGAACCCCCCGTTGTATACATCCTGAGACCCATGTTAATAAATATGTGTCCAATTGATCTTGTATGTTGGTTTGTGGTCTTGAATAAAAAAAAACAGTAAATATATGCAGGGATATGAATGACGCAATCGGTATATCAGACCTGTATATTTGGCATGGCATTATGCATATCACTGTTGTATGTATTTGGGTTTACTGTCTCGGCACATTAATTGTTCCCTAGGCTCGCAAACATTTATCATTCCCCTTTACCTCTCCCCTGTCCAGTTTATATGCACGTCTGGGCCAAACTTGCAGGATTCTTTATTTATTTTGGGTTACTTGTTGATCTTCAGAGTCAATCACTGCATATGTGCCTTAAAAATAAATAAATTTATATGCATGTGAACTGTTTGCTTACTATTCTGTCGATATTTTAGGCATATACTAATCCTTATCATTTTCTTATTTTTACATGGTACGCACCGGAGCAAAATAAAGAGTCTCACGGCGAGACTCATCTTGAGCTACTTCAAAAGAAGGCCCGCATTTATGTGCATTCATCTCGCATATGAACTTCCAAACCGCGTCGAAAGGATATCGTCATTCTTCGAGTCACCATTATTAATTCATATCCTTTCCCTATTCATTTGTTGTAATTATTTGTCTAACATTACATTACTAGAAGAATATAGTATTGAAGCAGTAAATTAGAAGATAACCTCTGTCACGACCCGACCCCGGGACCGCGACTGGTGCCCTACCTGGGCACCCTTACAGGTAAACATCAGAGAAAATCAGCGGAACATACATGAAACTTAAAAATAAAACATCGTAAGTAAAACAACAGGTTAGCCGATAGGGCTACCTTCCTGAACATATATAAAAACAACCGAAGCAGTTGCCTCCTTTCTTTTTACAAACTGACCCACAAAATGTGACTACAGACCTCTAAGAGTTTAGACATAACAACTGTGGCGGGACAAGGCCCCGCCTGCACTCAATAAACATAAACATGACAACTCGAACACCGAGCCATCTCAACTTCTGAACCGATCCTAAGCTCGCGGATCCACAATCGTACCTAAACTGCGGGCATGAACAGCTTCCGGGAATTCGATAACAACAGTGCGAATATGGAACAGAATATAACGTACAGTAAACAAATCATAACTGTACAAAAGAATGACAAGGACAAGTATAAAAATACATACCAGATCCTGCCGTGTCATTACCACTTATGAACTTAAACGTACCTTATTATCCTTTCCATTCCCAATAAAAGTTATAGTCACATTCTTACGTACATTATTTAGAAAAAGAATCATTAGGTTCATTACCATATAACTTACTTATCTTTCATAACATAGTCCGCCCACTACGGAGGGACACATATACTACCCTACCCAACTGGGACGCGATCAAGTCACACTAATATCAAAGCATGCGTGGAATCCCCATCACCGTCGATACTATTAGTGTAAAATATAACCACGTGACGCGCCGTGGCATCCCACCTCACCGGCGTGATACATACACAATACATATATATATATCCGCCTGGAATCCCACATCACCGCCGACACCCAGGTATAATAATACACCAATAGCATACATGAACACCAAGTCCCACCGGTGGTATAGCGTCTTGGGGTCTACCCTCACTTATACTCTTACCCCGGAGAAGGTGGTAAAGCGGTGGTATAGCGTCTTGGGGTCTACCCTCACTTATACTCTTACCGGGAGTAGGTGGTAAGCGGTGGTATAGCATCTTGGGGGTCTACCCTTCACTTATACTCTTACCCTGGAGAAGGTGGTATGACGTCTTGGGACTTGCCCCTCATTTATACTCTTACCCTATCTCAACCGACCAGTATACAAAACAAGCAGGGGGGATAATGTCTTGGGGGTTTACCCTCACTTATACTCTTAACTCGAGAAGGTGGTATAACATCTGGGGTCTACCTCACTTATACTCTTACCCTATCTCAACCGGCCAAACAAACAGAAGTACTACCATGTCTTCTATAAGAATCCGGGAATTTAACCCAAGTACTCCGAATAACGGAAGCATACCCGTGGAATCCCACATCACTGTCGGTACGTCCCAGTAACTTACAACAAGACAGTAGATTCTTCAACCGAGAGTCGCATGAACTTAATAAAACATAATACTTGCACTCAAAGGCTATTACCAGACATATAGGCAAGTTCTCAATTAACAAGCCAAAGTACTTATCAAGGCACACATAGGATAATTCTCAATTAACAAGCCAAAGTACTTATCCGGGCACAAATAGAATAAATTCTCATTTAACAAGCCAAAGTACTTATCCGGGCACAAATAGAATAAATTCTCATTTAACAAGCCAAAGTACTTATCAAGGCACATTTAGACTAATTCTCAATTAATCAAGCCAAAGTACTTATCAGGCACAAATAGAATAATTCTCAATTAACAAGCCAAAGTACTAATCAAGGCATCACATAGAATTATTCTCAATTAAACAGGCCAAAGTACTACGTACGTACATTCTTTTCAAAAGACTCCTTTCCAAATAAAACTTCCCCGATACTAACAACCGTAGTATCAAGTCCTATTCACCTTTCAAGACAAGTCACAATACCTTTTAGAAATACAATTACCACTTCTAAATCAAGTGACTTCCTTATTTAAAACCTTAAGCAATTGGTACCTTTAAAACAATTTGCCCTTCCTTAACACAAGTTATTTCTTGATTACTTTATTAGAGAAAACCATTCTCTTAACCTTCCATAAAGCCGTTATAACCAACTTCCCATAAAGCCGTTATAACTCTTTATGGTTTAGACCAACACGTTCCTTTTATAACCAAGAGACTTCTACTTTTTGAAACCAAGTATTAAATACTTTCAAATAAATTCTCATAACTTTCAAAAATACAATTAGTCTCTTAACCTTTAGAAAACAAGTGACTCATTTTATATAAAACCTTAGGCAATTAATGCCTTAAAAACAAGTTGCCTTTTCACTAAAATCAAGTCATTTACCTTTCCATAAAGCAAATATAACCAACTCCCCATAAAGTTGTTATATTCACTTTATACCTTAGCCAAAACAATTTCCTATCCAAGGACTTATACGCTCAAAACGGAACAAGTATCACATACTTTAAAACTCTTCAAGTCCCTTAACTTTAAATAAAACTTAAGACATCCATTATACTTTCAAGGCGTAGTTAATCTCCCAACTCACCCGACTTGGCCATTCAATAAACTAGTAAAGGATAACAAGGTGTCAGACGCTCTGCGTACTACACACGTGCAACTAGTCATGCTCAAAGATAGGAAAAGTTCTTCATAGAGTAAATCACACAACTACCTCTTAACTTCTAAGAGTAGAAGGAAACATGAAATGATACCACAAGTATATTCCATACATAGAATCATGCCAAAGGAAGGAAGAGGTTCACATACCTCGCGACGATTATCGACAAGTAGCAAAAGCTCCAAAGTACTTCAACCTTGATAGCTAGTCCATCCTTCAAATAGATACGCTATACTAAGTACTTCAACCTATAATGGTCACAATACGCCCATTAACCTCTTACTTCAAACGTAGAATATTCTAGGTGCTAAGTCACTAATTTCTACTTTAAAATCTGACAAGACCTCCTTTGTTTTTACTTACTTTGCCACCTTTTTCAAGGCGGAAATACAATAACCAAACAGCCCCAATTGGCTCACAATTTATAGAAGATAATCCAATACAATTGAATAACTACACACCCAATTGGCTCACAATTTAGAAAGTAGTCCAATACAAATGACTAACTAAATGACCCAATTGGCTCACAATTTATAACCAACTAAATGCAAACTACAAGTCAAAATTCGCCACCTTGAGTTCAACAAAACCAATTCTTATCCAATTTCCATTTCAATCCAAATTGGTAGCATAACATGATATCAAGTCGCATTTGATTATAACAACCATAATCTTTAAGTCAATAACGCGACGATTCCAATAACGATCAAACTATATTCCAACTAAACATGACTTACATTACACTTCGGATTTAAAGCTACAAGCAATCCATAATACTTATAAAACTTCAACACATATACTACATGCTAGTAAAATGTAAGGCTAACAATACATAATCTTGTAACACTTAAAGAGAACAAGATTATACCTCAACGAATCTCAATCTAACTTCCAAATCCAAGTCGCTCCTTAGTAGTTTAGAACCTCTCCAAGACACTTCAATCCGCTTTTGAGACCCTTAGAACAATACCAACAATAATCCTTCAAAACTCTAAATAAAACCTAGAAAGACCATTAGGTTTTTCGTTTGCGACTAACCAGTAAACAATCTTTTCCAAGATTTTTCTATTGAGACTTGCTTACAATACACATAAGACCACTTGGTTTAAAGTGGGGAGCTAAATGGATCACAAACAAAAAATTTCCTTCTTTTCCCTTAGTGTGGCCAGAGCTCACCGCCCATGTTCTTCAATTTTGTGTAATATTTTCTAAGTGTTAAGCTCCTCTCTACTAGTAGTAATATAAGTAGCACTCGGAGGTTAGGATACAAACAAATGGTTGGTTTGGATATAGTCTTGCTAAATATCAAGACAAAGGTGGGACCTTTGACTTAGTCAATATTCTCATGCTACTACTTGCAAGACTTAGCCATAGAAGACTTATGGTCAATGACCATATTGGCCATGCCATTTTCGTCCAAGGCACTCTAAGGGGGGGGGGTGACACATGTCGCCCTCCCATTCGTCACAATAATACGTTTTCCGACAATTCCATAATTCCGTTAAAATTTTTACAGTCTCAAATTTTAACACTTGCGAGTTCTTACGTACGTTCTTAAAACATGTCCTGTAACTACGGGGTGTAACAACATCCCCCTCTTAAGCTCCAAGAAACCATTTAATAATTGTTATTTGCATAATTATTTAGATAATTAATATACTAGTTCAACATGAAACCCGTTATTATAAATCCTCATTGGCCTTCACATAAGAAGATTATCTAAAACATTGATAGCCATCTTACAATCCTACCTCATGTTTAACACCGTGTTATAATAAATTTTACTCTGTTATATACGACTATATCTAATATGGTATTTAGGCATCTTAATTGCATATTTTTCAAAACTGACCTTGACTTCATACATAAACCTTGCAAAAAATATTTTTTGGAAAATATATCTTATACTCTTTCGCTTAAATGTTTTTCTTAAACACACCTTTTTCTTAGCATAATAATTAACCCTAGGTTTGGAAGGACAACCGCAAGTTAGCGGATCTTAGAGGGTGCCTAACCCCTTCCCTCTAGATTAATAAAGAACCCTTACCCAGAATCTCATTAAGTTTAGCAGACCATAAAAAATGGAGTTAATGTTTACTTTAAACTAGTCAACATTTAGGTGTCCTAATTCACCCAAATTAATTAGGTGGCGACTCCGCGAACCCTTTAGCATTTCTAACCCCTTTTAAAACTTTAAGTACCCCTTTAACATTTTAGCACCTTTTAAACATTTTAGCATTTTTGTTATTTATTTTCTAACATTTTTATTTAAGCAGGAGCTTTATTTAAAAATGTCGCGGTCGAAAATGGGTGTGACAGAAATGGCGACTCCGTTGGGGATTTAAGGTTCTTAACCACAACAAACCTAGGGTTATTATTTGGCATTATTTTTGCATTTTAATTTTTGCGTACTGCATTTTGTTTTATTTGTTTTAATTGCTCTTTGCTTTACTGCTTTCCTTAAACTGACATTCCGCTCATATTTCTTCCACTATGGAAAATTCACACAATCACACACTACATGCGAGGTGCGCTTGGTGCATCAGCAAAATTATTTCTTCAAAACCCAAATTTAGGAGAGTTGGTAATATACGTGGAGTGTCCGGTCTAACCGGTGGCCGCGTAGCCTTCTCACTCGAGTTGTCCGCTCGAGAACTCAAGGCCTAGAAAAGCCAAATCTTAGCAACTCGTGATGAGCTATACCACCTTTATTTTAAGGCGTACGTCATTTACCTTAGGTGGGTCGGTCGCGCATCGACACCATAATTAGAAGACACTAAACTCGCTGACGGGTTTCTCAACCCAACGACTAACCAAAGATATTATGTGTAGCGTGACAATGATAGACAAATCCAAGCCTAATCATGACATGCTAAAATTGGAAAAAGTGCCGTCGTTTGGTCGTCATTTCCAACAAAAGCATTACGATTGGACGACTTGGACAAATCTATCACACCGCATATGTGACGTTTAGGCCTACCGCATAAAAGCGGTCCCATGCATATTAGGACTCGCTTGCGATGTGACAATTTATGTGCAACATGTACTTGCTAAATGTTTTTACACTTTTGCAAAATCACGTGCTTTACACTAACGCAGCTTTCTTTGCATTTTGTCTAAAAGGATTTATCATCTCCCAAAGGTCGATTTGTATTTGACTAAGCAATGACAGAGCATCGATACTTCACAAGATCAAAGGCACGGTCCAGCGACATGACCGATTCAAGGGCATTTGAGCAGAACGAGTTGGAACCTGTCTTGGTTCCTATAGGCAAAACAGGAGTCTCAGAAAAGAAAAGTGACATAGATCCGATCGAGCACCTCGCCTGCGATTACAAAGAAATGGCAACCTCAGATGAAATTAAAAGGCTCAAACCTCACCAGAGCACTCACACGCAAATAACCAAAACAATCAAACCTCCAAATTATTACCACTGCCATTACTACATATCCCATTCACCAATATACAATGCACCCATATATCACACAAAACCAAATGCCTAATATACTCCAGCTAAACACAAACCAAAGGCCACCACAAACCTATTTTTCGCAATACATATGACAACCCCTTGCGATACCACGCGTGTATCGCCACACCAAAAGCCCGCCCACTAAACATCTTCGCACCCGCCTAAATGCCACGTAAAGGCGGCCAAAGTATACACCCATTTAGCCGAGCCTTTGTCGCGGTTATGCGAGAGGTCGAGGTTTGCGAGGATACTCACCCAATTCAGAATATGCCCAATCCCAAGTCCAAAGCTCATGATGGGAACAAAAGTTGCGCATACCATTCTGGAGCCATCGGACACGACATGGGAAGGTGTTATACACTCAGGACAAAATAGAGGAGCTGATCAAGGAGGGAGTCATTCAGGTAGAGGATGCCTACCCCAATGGGTAAAATCAATCCCAAAGGAACAGAGGTGTTCCGGCGTAACCCGCTCCGCTGAATCGGCCATTTATCCGAGTACGCATGCACGCGAAGCCAAAAGAAGGAGATCGCGATAGCGAGCATGAAGACCCAGCCAGCCATGATGCAGAGCAAGAAGGCGTATTGGTTGGATTTGCATCCTTGTTCTGGTCCGCCTAGATCCCGGATAAGAAAGAGCAATTTAGCTTAGCAGATTAATAAAAAGAAAAACTCGTATTTAAGCTTTAATAATGTTTTCTTTTGCTTGCATTGGAACTACGTTCAACCTGATTCCCTTGGCGGATACGTAGGCGGCCACATCGGCCTCGGTCCCACCTTTAGAATTTTACCCAATTTCGCTTGTAATGAACTACGTCATGACCTGATTCCCTCATGGGGATACGTAGGCGGCCTAAATCGGCTTCGGTCACACCATTAGGAAACTTTCCCTTCGTTCTGAAAATAACGAGAATACACAAGCAACTCCATTGAGACCCACTTTAGGCCAAATGCCCTTTACATATTTAAAACTGGGACAAGGTAGGAAACCAGACAGGGGTTGCAAGTCCAAGCAGGTCAGGCACGCAGATGTCAGGAACAAGGCGACGAAGTCAAATACGAATCGGCCACCCCCCCAAACTCACAAATTTTCTTTGAGCGCAGGTCTTTCATATTAATGTACGAGAAAGTGCAATGGCAAGCGAAAATACGCCAAAAAGTTTTCTTCGCAGAAGCAGAAAGAAGCAGCAAAGGCAGAGGATATGACAACAATCCAAAATTCAAAGTCCGCGTCAGAAGCAGCAGAAGCAGAAAAGGGCATCGACAATCAACAGTCAGAATTCTGAATTTCGCAACAAAGGCTAGCGCATCAACTCGGGCATAAAGTCAAATTTGCAACCCACGCATCGCACCCAACAAAGGCATCATGGCAATTCGTCAGTTGCAACAATGTCCGTGCAAAGACAACATCTCAGTATTCATCAGGCGTATCAGGGACGACATCTCTACCCACAGAGTTGCACTTCTCATATGTATTTATCATTTCGCTTAAACAGGTGTACACTAATTTTTCTCAAACTTAGCTTGCAGGGCATTTATTCTACAGGAGCGGCAGCAATACGTCTACGCAACGACGCCAACAGCAACACGTCCAGACAACGACGTGATTAGCATTATGTCTACGCAACGACGCCAGCAGCAATACGCCCGCATAACGACGCCGGTCAAGGCGTGCGTCCACACAACGGCACGGCGGCAATACGTCTACGCAACGACGCCAACAACAACACGCCCGCATAACGCGGCGTGATTAGCATTATGTCTACGCAACGACGCCCGGCGGAATACGCCCGCATAAAGACGCCCGGTCGGCGTGCGTCCACAACGACGCCAAAGAATAATACGTACGCAACGACGCCAGCAGCAATATGTCCAGATAACGACGTCATCAGCATTGCGTCTACACAACGACGCCACAAAGAATACGCCCGCACGACGGCGTCAAGAATAATGCGTCCACACAACGACGCCAAAGAAGAATACGTCACGCAACGACGCCAAGAAAGAATACGCCCGCATAACGACGCCATCGCGATTATGTCTACGCAACGACGCGCCCGGAAATCGTCATACGCAACGACGCCAACAGCAATACGCCCACACAACGTCGCCAGCAGCATTACGTCTACGCAACGACGCCAAGAAGAATATCGCCCGCATAACGACGTCATCAGCATTGCGTCCGCACAACGACGCCCGCAGAATACGCCCGCATAACGACGCCAAGAATAATATGTCCAGTAACGACGCCATCGTAGATTACGCAACAACGCCAAAGAAGAACATCGTCAGCAGCGATGCTATCAGCACAACAAGCCGAAAACAACGCCATCATCAGCATATCACATCCTCGCAGGGACGATTTCTCTACTCTCAAAATTGTGTTTCTCATTCGTGCTCTATTATTCTATCTTAACAGTTATGCACTAACTCTTCCTCGAGCTTTAGTCTACAGGGGCAGTTGCAGCAAGGACAACATATCCGCGTTCACAATCGCAACACGTCTGTGCAAGGACGAAAATCACAGCATTCGCAGCATCGCATCAACACAACATGCATCACATTTTTGCACGATAACATTGTCTACTCACAGTTACATTGCTTTAAAATTATGCATCATCATTTTGTCTTAACAGTTATGCACTAACCGTTTGCTTAAGTCTTAGCATGCAGGAGCAGGAGCACAACGTGGATTTTCTCTTCAAATAACAGGGACAATTTGTTGGGGGGCCAACCTTCCCAATGAATGGCAGAAGCGGCCTCAAGCGTCGGTCCACTCGTTCCACATCACCATAAAACCCAGCACCATAAGCCATAGCGGTACACCCCAGGTTCAAGCCAGTTATTTTTATTCTACTTTTGCACCACAGCTCAGTGTCGTCATAACTCAACACTGGGACAGCTTTGAGTCCGCGTTAGCCCGCCTTGGTGTTTTGACCATGGTAGCCCAGTGTCGTCATAACTCGACACTGGGACAAGCTGTGAGTCCGCGTTAGCCCGCCTTGGTGTTTTGACCATGGTAGTCCAGTGTCGTCATAACTCGACACAGGGACAAGCTGTGAGTCCGCGTTAGCCCGTCTTGGTGTTTTGACCATGGTAGCTCAGTGTCGTCATAACTCAACACTGGGACAGCTTTGAGTCCGCGTTAGCCCGCCTTGGTGTTTTGACCATGGTAGCCCAGTGTCATCATAACTCGACACTGGGATAATTTTGAGTCCGCGTCAGCCTTGGCTTAATTGCCCAACATTTTGCGATTCTAATGATCGAGACAAAATTGGCTATGAGTCAACGTCTTTGTCCGAAGATTCTTCCATCATCTCCATACAAAGAGGGACAAGTTGTTGACACCCAATTTTGACCCTCTCGATCAGTCATTAGCTATAAAATTAGACTAATTTTGCAAAATAATTTTAGACATAAATAAGCAATTTAATAATGGCACCGCGTCTTACGTAGAAAATTAAGCACTTAGAGTCCCGCGCCCGCATTAATTAATTTTAAGCTCTGTCAAACAATTCTTAATAATTAATAATAAGTACATAAAATAAATGATTTAGCAATGACGTCGTGTCAAGTAGCGTAGTCGCATTTATTAATACGCAAAATAATTTCATAACTTATTTTAAATAATGATAAATAATGCACAATAAATAAGATTTTAAATAATAGCGCCGCATTCTAAAATATTAAGCACTAATTAAATAGCACGCCCGCATTTATAACAATTAGATTAATAAAGCACCTAAATAATTTAATCACAATTTATTAATTTAATTAAATACCTAAACTAAAACCTAATCAGCCCACCTTTTAATAACTCGACCCATTCTTCAATTTCACTACCGGCCCACCTCGTCAACACATTTCCCTTACCCAAATTCACGCCGCCTCATCTACAATACAAAACAAAGGACCCCTCACTTCATCTTCAAAATGCAGCCCTCAAGAAAACCTAAACGAAACCTAAAAAAAACTAAGCTTTCAGTCGCCGCACCTTACCCCATCGCAGCACCAGCACCCTAGCCCGAGATTCTCGCCGGAGAATCCGGGTTTCCCTTTACCCACGCACCCCAGCCGGCTCTTCTTACCATAACTAAACCAAATCCTTCAAATCGTTTACCTTATCATAACCTGTTCGAATCGCACGAAATTAGTACTAAATCACTTACGAATCAAGCCCAAACTCGTCCAAAATCAGCCTTGATTACTTACCAACTTGGAACCCAAAATCCTAGCTATAAATACAGAACGTTTAGGCATGCAATAGGCATTCGAAGAGCACAAACAGCAGAGCTCAGAAGAGAACATCGAGAGCAGAGAGCTCAGAGCAGAACATCCAAGATCGATTGGACACCCCTTAGCAGCAGTCAACAACTCAGAGCTCAGAGGAGAACATCGAGAGCAGAGAGCGCAGTGAAGAGAGCATCGGCGAGTTAGGGTCTCAGCACCCAGACAATTAGCATCGCAATAACAGGAATTTCGAAACCCTTTCTTTCCATATCAGTCAAGAAGCCAGAAAACAAACTTTGCCCTTTCATTCGCATCGCAAAACCAAAACCCGTCGAGTGGACCGACGACTTGATACGCTGCCTCGGTTCGCTGCCTGGAGAAGGTAAAACCAAACTCTTTTCAGTTCATTTGGTATTTCTGTGCATTTTCTGTATTAAACGTGTAGTAGTTTAGTTTTATTCGCATAATCTGAGATTAATATAGGATACAGTGATGTATTATGTGTTGTATTGAACAATTATGTGTTGTTGGTAAGTTGTATGAACTTGTTTAGTCTGTATGATGATCATATACTTTTGTTAAAAATGCTTAATGCAATTCAGTTTCATCATCTGTGAAGTACATTTATTTGGTGTTAAACCTGTTAGTTAATATTAAACGAATAAACGCTACTGATGTTCGCAACTGTGAACATTAATGGGATTTGGATAATTCATAGCATTAGTAATGTGTTTATATATATGGCTGATAATCTCTGACATTGCTATTAATCATTACTATACTTGATGAACAATATGATATAGTTCTATGTGTTCATATATTGGTACCTCTGCATATCTGAGCGACCCTGGGTATTTGCGTGTCTCCATACGCTCACAAAACTAGCAACCCTATATGTCTCGTATATCTAATAATCAGACGATACCTGTATTAGCATCTCTTGAGTTGTTTCCATGCCATATGAAGGATAGTCTCTGTTGCATCTCATATTCAAAAGATAATATTGTCTTGATATAGTAGAACATATGTTAATGTATTGTGTCGTTTGCCTTTATCTAATTTTATAAAATCTCAATCTGTTAAGTGATGGGATCAGTTGGTTCGTTCATCCAAAATAGACAAGATGTATTGTGTTGTACTTTTCCAGAACTTGGCCGCATATCTCTAAGTTGTCTAATTACCCCTCCTACCCTTAGCGCGTTTACAACAGCCTAGTTAAACAGGCATCCCAAATACCCCAATCTAATCATCCAGGAACCTTGAATTGCACTAGGATTGCCTAGCTTAGTATCTCTAAGAGAAGTCTGAAACTGAACCCCCCGCTGTATACATCCTGAGACCCATGTTAATAAATATGTGTCCAATCGATCTTGTCTGTTGGTTTGTGGTCTTGAATAAAAAAAACAGTAAATATATGCAGGGATATGAATGACGCAATCGGTATATCAGACCTGTATATTTGGCATGGCATTATGCATATCACTGTTGTATGTATTTGGGTTTACTGTCTCGGCACATTAACTGTTCCCTAGGCTCGCAAACCTTTATCCTTCCCTTTTACCTCTCCCATGTCCAGTTTATATGCACGTCTGGGCTAAACTTGCAGGATTCTTTATTTATTTTGGGTTACTTGTTGATCTTCAGAGTCAATCACTGCATATGTGCCTTAAAAATAAATAAATTTATATGCATGTGAACTGTTTGCTTACTATTCTGTCGATATTTTAGGCATATACTAATCCTTATCATTTTCTTATTTTTACATGGTACGCACCGGAGCAAAATAAAGAGTCTCACGGCGAGACTCATCTTGAGCTACTTCAAAAGAAGGCCCGCATTTATGTGCATTCATCTCGCATTGGAACTTCCAAACCGCGGCGAAAGGATATCGCCATTCTTCGAGTCACCATTATTAATTCATATCCTTTCCCTATTCATTTGTTGTAATTATTTGTCTAACATTACATTACTAGAAGAATATAGTATTGAAGCAGTAAATTAGAAGATAACCTCCCCCTCTTAAGCTCCAAGAAACCATTTAATAATTGTTATTTGCATAATTATTTAGATAATTAATATACTAGTTCAACATGAAACCCGTTATTATAAATCCTCATTGGCCTTCACATAAGAAGATTATCTAAAACATTGATAGCCATCTTACAATCCTACCTCATAAGCGAACACTGTGTTATAATAAATTTTACTCCTGTTATATACGACCTATATCTAATATGGTATTTAGGCATCTTAATTGCATATTTTTCAAAACTGACCTTGACTTCATACATAAACCTTGCAAAAAATATTTTTTGGAAAATATATCTTATACTCTTTCGCTTAAATGTTTTTCTTAAACACACCTTTTTCTTAGCATAATAATTAACCCTAGGTTTGGCAGGATAACCGCAAGTTAGCGGATCTTAGAGGGTGCCTAACCCCTTCCCTCTAGATTAATAAAGAACCCTTACCCAGAATCTCATTAAGTTTAGCAGACCATAAAAAATGGAGTTAATGTTTACTTTAAACTAGTCAACATTTAGGTGTCCTAATTCACCCAAATTAATTAGGTGGCGACTCCGCGAACCCTTTAGCATTTCTAACCCCTTTTAAAACTTTAAGTACCCCTTTAACATTTTAGCACCTTTTAAACATTTTAGCATTTTTGTTATTTATTTTCTAACATTTTTATTTAAGGAGGAGCTTTATTTAAAAATGTCGCGGTCGAAAATGGGCGTGACAGTTCCAATAGCCAATACACTTATCAAACTTCATACTAAACATCTCATGCTTGCTAATATCTGAAACTACAATGATAAGTAAACCTTAATTGCTAAAACGACAAGAATTATACCTTTATAAGCCCTTAAAATTTCCAAGATTCAAAGTCGCGCCTTAGCAATTCTTAGCTCCTTTCCTTATGTTCCAATCCGCTCCAAGCACTCCTTAGAAGCCTATGAAGAACTCATCTTCAAGTTCCAACTTCAAAGTCAAGAACTCGTAAGTTTCCGCCATGACTAATACGAAACGCTGCTTTTTCCGAAATCTTTCTATTGAGATATCCTTACAATACCCTTAGGGACATTGGGTTTAAGTCTTGTGGCTAATGGATCAAAACTACAAAAATTTCTTGTTGGAACTAGACCAAACCCGAGAGCTTCTAAGAGAGACAAGAAATGTTGTGATTTTTTTTTAAGTGTTGAAGACCTTGTCTTGCACTAGTAGTATGCTTATATAACACATTGGAGGGCCAAGACTTAAACAAATGGGTGGCTAAGATGAGTTTCACTAGGATCAAGCCCAAGTGGCAAGTTGACTTTGGTCAATAATATCAAGCTTTGAAGACTTATCTTCTACCATGGTCAATGACCATTTTAACCTATACTATTTTCGACCAAGACCATGTGAGGGAGGTGCCACGTGTCGCCCTCTCATTCGTCCATAAAATTTTGTAACCCTCGTGGGCCCCACAAAAATGTAAAATTCCTCGGGTGGGCCCCACATGACCAAATCCGTAAAAATAAATTTTCATAATGTTAATAAGTTCCATACTCTTCAAATAATGCATTTTGAGAATCTAATTCTCCTTAACGAACATTTCTCCTTTCCGACGTTCGAAAGATTTTCCGTCGGAAAAACAGTTCTTCCTTTCGTACCAATTTCCAAGTCTTGACTCCTTACGTACATTCTCTTTTACATGTCCTGGACTTACGGGATGTAACAGGGGCCCTGTCCCGTCACAGTGATTTTGTCAAAATTCTTAGAGGTCTGTAGTCATTTCTTGTGGATCGGTTTGTAAAGAAAAAGGATGTAATATATCCAGGGAGGTAGCCTTATCGGCTAACCTGTTGTTTATTTCTTGTTGATTTATGTTATGAGTTTTATGTATCTTCCGCTGTTTATCTCTGATGTATACTGCGTGGTGCCTGTAGGGCACCAGCCGCGTCTGGCCGGGTCGTGATATCAGAACTGGCGAAGTGGTGTGAAAGTGAAGGATGGAGTTGAGACTAGTGGAATGTTTTGGGCTAAGTTTAAGGTAATATTTCTTCTTCCTCTTGAAGTAATTGGATATGACATGATATTATAGTTAAGGGATGAACATGTATTAAGTGAAATGGAGAATAAGAAATGCATGAGACTATTTTTGGGTGTTGGCCGAATCTTGGACAGTTTTGCTATAATTGGATTCGTTGGTTATTATTGTTATTATCGTCACTTGTTGCATGTTAAAATGAAGGAATCTTGTTATTGATAAGTTAATATGGTTTATATTAAAGTGTTGAGACTTGAATTGGATTATAAGGGATTATGGAAAGGGTTATTGTATTGAAGTGGTTGGCCGAGAATACTATAAAACTGTTGGATATTGTTGTGCAGTTTTAGGGACTGTTTTGTGGCGTTGGAATGCTGGAAATTCAGCCACCAATATGCATGTTTAAATGTAATTGCTAATGAAAGTCCTAAGGGAATAAATGTGTGGAAAGGTGTTGAAGGCCTCACATTTTACCCTTGTTGTTGTTGGATTGTGGACTGATTTTAATGGACTGTTTTACGTGAATAAAAGGTTATTTTTACGTGAGAAATAGGTGTGTGAATCACCTTAGTTAACTGTTGGTTGTGCCCTTAATTAGTGCCTTGGTTGTTGATGAAATTGACCTTCTTGAAAGGTGGAAAATACGTATAAATAGGGGCAGTGCTGCCCAAATTTTTATATAAAAGGAGATTCATTATGTGGTATAAGTATATACTAGTATCATGAAGTTGATAGATATGTTATTGTCATTATAGGTTGAAGACTACTTGAGACGTATTCTAATTGTCAAGTTTGTAGAGCCTATAGGGTATGTGAACTCTTCCTTTCTTCTTTTGGCATGAACTTTATAAAATGAGTGTACGGTGGACGTACGTATTTTCAATGAATCTAGATTTCATGTGGTACATGAGGTGGAAGTGACTTGATTTTAAAAGTATAAGTTACTTGATTTTAAAAGTGTAAGTAACTTGATTTTAAAAGTGAAAGTGCCTTGATGCTACAAATTCTAGTGTCTTGGGGTTTATAAATGAAAGGATGTAGACGTACATGGTGTTATTGGGTTAAGTCTCTAATATTACATGATATGATTCTTTTTATAAAAAGGATGTACGGACGATACGGTGCTATCGTTCAAGTCCCTAATATTACATGACATGGTAATGCCATGGGTTTTTCTAAAATGATAGTTCATTCTATTTGTTCTAATGAGAGTCAAATATTATTTAACTTGCATATGGTTGCTCATGATAGCTATTCGTGCAAGTGTTATATTTCCACATCACCGCGTCCCTCACTAAATGGCCGACAACTTTATATATTATTCCATGGACTTGCGATCCATGATGCGAGTAGGTATACTCATGCGGGTCTAAATGATCCATGCGGGTTCGAGCCCCATGTGGGTGAAATAGTCCCATGAATATTTCGTGGACTAGCTCTCCATGGTGCGGGTATCGAGTATAGATACTCATTGCGGGTCTACAAGATTCATGCGGGTTCGAGTCCCTTGCGGGTGAAATAGTCCCATGAATATGACATGCATAATGATCCTGAGGGCAGGCGTCCCTGATTTTGACATGACTTTCATATTTTGAAATGGTACAATTGATTTCATATTTTGAAATGGTACGGTTGATTTCATATTTTGAAATGGTACGGTTGATTTCATATTTTGAACTGGTACGGTTGCCTCTTTATTTGTAGGCATAGTGGACTCCCTATCCTTTACAAAGTACAGTTGGCTCTTATTTTATATGCCACGGTTGGATCTGGTATTTTATTTTCATACTTGTCTCTGTCATCTTTTGTCCATTTATGACCTTATTTTACCGTGCTTTATGTTTACATACTTAGTACATTGTTGTACTGACTTCCTTCTCCGGGGGCTGCGTTCATGCCCGCATGTATTAGGTACTCAGTTGGGTGATTCGCGAGCTTAGGATCTCCACTCAGCTTTGATTGAGATAGCTCCACTATTCCGGAGTCTAGTCATTTTGGTACATGTTTTCCATTATGGCTTATGTATATTCAGGGGTATGGCGGGGCCTTGTTCCGCCATAGTTATTGTCAAACTCTTAGAGGTCTGTATTCATATATGGGCTGGACTTGCGGGAGTTGTATATATTGTTGGCCAGTTGTACTACTGTATTGTCGGGATGTTCCCGTTTATATATATATATATAGCGGCAGCCTCGTCGGCTTGCCTTGTTGCTACATATACAGTTCTCCATATGTTATCTGGCCTATGTGTTATATGAGATGTGAGGGTATAAGAGGGGGGTGTCTAGGTAGGGCACCAGTCGCGGGCCCGGGGTTCGGGTCGTGACACCCATGATAATATATTTCACCGCGTCCCCCACCAGAGGGCCAAGCAGTTTATTTTTATATATAATAATTATATGGATAAACATTCATGATTACTGATATAACTCTTATTTTTATAAGGTACAGTTGACCCTCTATTTTATATAGCACAATTGGACTTGGTATTTGATAATCGTACACGTCTCCTGTTATTTATTGGCCTGTTATGATCTGTTTTACAGTACTACATGTTTTACATATTCAGTACATTATTTCGTACTGACCCCCTTTTCTCGGGGGCTGCGTTTATGACCGCATGTACAAGTGCTCAGTTTGGTGATCCTCCAGTCTAGGATTCCCGTTCAGCTGTTTGGAGAGCTCCATTGATCCGAAACTATGTCATTTTGGTACAGAACCTCATTTTAGACTTATGTATATTTAGGGGCACGACAGGGCCTTGTCCCGTCATATTTCGTTATCCTTCTCATAAAAGTCTGTAGACAGTTGTGGGTTATTCGTGTGGGGATTGTATCATGTTTTGGTCAACTGTATTATTGTACTTCACTTTCTTTTGTGGGGATGCTCCCGTATATAGTGACAGCCTTGTCGGCTCGCCTATTTGATATATTGACTAGTTGTGACTCCCTCAGGAGATAGGTTCATTCGCGTACAAAAGCAGCCTTGTCGGCTTGCCTTTTCTGACATGTTTTATTATTGGCGTTATGCTGCCGAATTTCATATTGTCCTTAGTGTCAGTCTGATTACATGTGGCAGGTTAGTATAATGACGTCCAATTAGGACGCCATGTTCACGGCCCGTCGGGTCGGGTCGTGATAGGTCATCTACTCACTTAGTAGATCATATACATGTGAAGAACCAAAGTTTCCAACATGCGGAACCATGGTGTTCAAATCATTAAAGATGGAGGACGCAACCCCCACCAAAGGCAAATTTCCAACACTATTTTTATTATAATTCTTCAACATGCGATCCTTATAGTACTAGAAAGATATGTTTGTTAGCTTTCAATGTTGTATTATTTGTAAAATTTTGACATTGGATGAAGGAGACATGATTGTCGAAAGTCGGATGTTCAAAACAGAACAAAAACTGAAATTCATCATGAACGTCCAGATTTGTGATCTTCTTCTTCTTCTTCTTCTTCTTCTTCTTCTTCTTCTTCTTCTTCTTCTTCTTCTTCTCCTCCTCCTCCTCCATCTTCTTCTCCTTCTCCTTCTGCTGCTCCTCCTCCTCATCCTCCTTCTTCTCCTTCTTCTTCTTCTTCTTCTTCTTCTTCTTCTTCTTCTTCTTCTTCTTCTTCTTCTTCTTCTTCTTCTTCTTCTTCTTCTTCTTCTTCTTCTTCTTCTTCTTCTCCTCCTTCTCCTCCTTCTCCTCCTTCTCCTCATTCTCCTTATCCTCCTTCTCGTCATTCTTCTTCTTCTTCTTCTTCTTCTTCTTCTTCTCCTACTCCTCATTCTTCTTCTTCTTCTTCTTCTTCTTCTTCTTTTATGTGTGTGTCATATGTCACTCAAGTACATCAAAAATATATATTTTAACGATATATTATTTGTAAAATTTTGGAATCAGATGAAGGAGATATATTATTTGTAAAATTTTGACATTGGATGAAGGAGACATGATTGTCGAAAGTCGGATGTTCAAAACAGAAAAAAATCTGGAATTCATCATGAACGTCCATATTTGTGATCTTCTTCTTCTTCTTCTTCTTCTTCTTCTTCTTCTCCTTCTCCTTCTCCTTCTCCTCCTCCTCCTCCTCGTTCTCCTCCTCCTCGTTCTCCTTCTACTCCTCATCCCCCTCCTTCTTCTTCTTCTTCTTCTTCTTCTTCTTCTTCTTCTTCTTCTTCTTCTTCTTCTTCTTCTTCTTCTTCTTCTTCTTCTTCTTCTTCTTCTCCTCCTCCTCCTCCTCCTCATCCTCATTCTTCTTCTTCTTCTTCTTCTTCTTCTTCTTCTTCTTCTTCTTCTTCTTTTTCTGCTTCTTCTGTGTGTGTCATATGTCACTCAAGTACATCAAAAATATATATTTTAACGATATATTATTTGTAAAATTTGGAATCAGATGAATGAGATATATTATTTGTAAATTTTGACATTGGATGAAGGAGACATGATTGTCGAAAGTCAGATGTTCAAAATAGAAAAAAATCTGGAATTCATCATGAACGTCCAGATTTGTGATTGTGTGTCATATGTCACTCAAGTACATCAAAAATATATATTTTAACAATATATTATTTGTAAAATTTTGGAATCAGATGAAGGAGATATAAGTGTTGAAAGTTAGTTGCCCCAGCAAAACAATCTTGAAGTTCAACATGAATGCCCAAACTTTCGAGCTCGTTTTCTTCCTTTTCAGGCTTTCGATGCGTGTGAGTCACGTATCATTAGAAAGATCCTTTAAAAAACAGTCCAACTATTTGTTTGTGATAAATATATACTTTCGAACAAGACCAGTAGTACATCATTGCTAATTTGCGGCAAATATATTATGTTTGTACTTATATGTGCTATTTTTTTTTATGTACGTACATAAATTTATAAAATGACTTCAAAGATCATTATTATTGCATTGTAGCCACTTCCTTTTCGTTATTAGTAATAATATTTGCATTTACCTAAAAAAAAAAAAAAAAAAAAAAAAGGGTGTAGAAGTGAACGTCATAATTTGATGGTTGAACGAAAGGTTTTGGAGACCCTAATCATGTGATGGTTGAACCAACGAGTGAAAACAAAAGGTTTTGAAGACCCTAATCATGTGATGGTTGAACCGACGAGTGAATACACACAATAATATGAGAGAAATCTTAAAAATGTTCAAGCGTGAAAGGAAAAGAATAGTGTTGCTCGCATGATGTTGTTGAGTAGTATGATTGATGATCTCATGCTGAATATAAGTTTGAACACTTTCACTACATAACTTGGGAGTTTTAAAAAATATAATTTTAACTCGAATTTTAAAGGATCTTTAGTATTTTTACACTTTTCCCAAATTTGACATTTATAATAGGGCGATAAAGCGAATAGGTTGAAGTGGAATAAGCTATGGGCCTTGTGTTAAAAAATGAAGTTAAGGGGGTGTTGTAGAATTATTGGTAGTTGTAATCATCAAATCAAACTGCCTTTCGTTTTCTTCCTTGTCCACCAGCGTTAACCGCAGGTTTTATGGAATCGAACTTGAATACCTCCTCGAAGCGCCTCCTATTTGACCGCCGATATGGTTGGGTGTAAGTCTATCCTTTTTTGGTTTATTTACTTTATGAATTCGGATGCTTTATTATCATGTTGTTGGCAGGTTTGATGAGTGGAAAGACCCAGCAGAAGATGCCTTAGCTGGTGGAAGAGGAATGTCAGTATATTCTTGAATCAACAAAAGTTTCCGTATTTTCTTGCTGAAACTGAAATTGATTTTTTCTAGGTTCTGCATTGTGCCACTTGGTAATGCTTTTCTCAACATGGCTTCACAAGCGGTAATGTTTGTAGTCTAGAAGATCTGTTTGAATTGGATTCCTACCCTACACTTGAATCTTCTATACTTTTCATGTACTTCACTTGATATCCCAGCTGGATTTTGTCTAAATAAACAGAAAGATATTCGTCTAGTTTGTTTTTATACTCTGGTATTATTAAACCTAGGTGGTAATTTCTAGTGCTTTAAGTTCTGTCTAGATTACTGTTCCCAAGTTTTGAATACGCCGCTGGGGAATTCACACCAAAGGGAACAAGGAATTCTCAATGAAAAATGTGCTTACATAGGGTGGAAGAATTAGGTATTAATTCAGGGGAGAAACATTAATTTGGTTTTTTTTGTATTTTCATAGCCTTTTGAGACTTGTATTGCATCTATTACTCCCTCCATCCCTTTTTACTTGTTAAATATGTATTTTTATACTTCCTTTAACTAAATATTTGTTAAGTATTTATTTTACTAAATTACTCATATTTACAAAGTTTGTACTAGCACATATGTAGGACAAAGGAGAGATTTCAAGGGCTTGACTTCACTCTGAGCGTTGCATAAAATGATGAGGGATGACTGTTGTTATTATGTGTTTAGATTGTAAGACACCGAAGAATGTGTGAGCTGGCAGGCTGTATAACCATGACAGAACTTAGGTTACCTATTACGTAAATCTTAGAGCATTCATAATAATGGTTGCTATACTTGATAGATCTTCCTTCATTCTATGAGTGAAGTTGTGCCAAGCTTAAATGCTCGATGGGGTAAATATAGTACCATTTATTAGTTTTAAAGGTGTTAAGCTATATCTGAAAGGATTTGGAAGTCATTATTGATAGCCCTTTCAATCTAATATCTATTGTTACTAGTAGACCGCAGTAGAGCATGTTAGAGAGAGAGGGTTTGGATGGAGAGTGTATAGTTAATTATTGATTAAATGTGGCTAAACTATCAAATAAAGTTTACTTTTCACAGTTAATATATCTTCCACAATGGGGTGTGAGCCCACTAGATAACAATGTATAAATATCTAAAAGAAATAACAAAACCCCTAGTATTGCAGCTTTAAACAGATCTGATTAACTGTCAATGGAACAAATTCCTAAATAGCAAACACATTACCAACTAACAAACAGTAAAAGAGTCTTTAAATAGGACACTCAAAGCAAATGGAAACATTTCCTACCCTTTCTTTGCCGTCTTCCTGATGTACTTAGAGGTAGATGAAATTTGCCTCTCGAATTTGTATTTCTTATTAATCTTTTTTCCTTCCAGATTCAGAAATCGTACTCACTTTTTTGCCTTTTCTTGTCGCGTTTCTTCTTTATTTTGTCCATGCTATTGCCATTTCTAGCCTTGAGAAACACACAATTATTCGAGATAGAGAAAGGATAGTGGTGCATTTCCATGAAAGATAAGTAGACAAGGAAAAGTTACACCTGTTATTTTCTGGAAGAACTAGCTTTTTGTAATAACAAGCTTGCTATTATCTCATAATTCTTTTTTTTTCTTTTCAGTTTCTTTCTTTCTTTCCACATGTTTTTGCAATAAACTACATTTGGAGTAAATCTTGTTTCACTGGACTGAATTCCATTTCTAAGTACCTTCTGTGTTATGTGAAAATGTGAAAGCATGAGGCTCCCCGTATTAGAAGTGTTCGGAGGTCAGGTCTATTAATCACCATAGCATTTACCCTGTCATTCAAAGGCATTTTTCATATGTCATCTTCTCTAATATTTGGGAAATAAATACATGTATCATTAGTTCGTTCTAAAGGTTTGCTTCTTATGTGTGTTAATTGCAAAAAAGTACAATTTTAAATTTCTAACTTATTGCCCTTCGAGTTTGGAATACAGAAAAGTTTGTTGATCCCTTCATCCCAATTTGATTATCAATTCTGGATGGGCAAGGTTTTAATAAAGGACAAAAGAATTATGGTATTTGAAGGTAGGTGGGCTCAAAATTGGGGTAAAATATCTTCTATTTGAAGTTTAGCCCATGGGAAAGGCCGTGTTTCCTGTTTACTAATGTGGGTTTGTACAATATGTGGATGGATCTTTTTGGTATTTATATGGCATAACCTTTTAAATTTCAAATTTGACATCTTGTTGGTGTAATGCGTAGTTAAATGATTTGGAATTATCATAAAGGAAAAAAAATGTAAGCTGAGGAAGTATTTATGGTGTTTATTCTGGATAGACATGGTCATATGGCAGGACTAATACTTTGTAGCATTTAAATGTTAGTGCATTCAATACCAGGAATTTTCCGACCATGCTGATAAGTTTACTACTTTACCACCAGATGTAATTGGATCAAAAGTTGGTAAATTGAAAATAATTATTTAAAACGTTTAATGAGAAATGTAATGTGCAACTTACGATGCATTACCTATTAAAGATATCTGTTTCGGAAATATAGGTGGACGAGAAATGAATGAGGAACTTGGCAAGGGTGGGATAGGTAAGGACCCTCCACTTCCAGCCATTACGGGTGGGGTACAAGTCACCGTGGGAGCAAGGAAATGGCCCCTATTGAGCTCCTAGGCAGGGGAGGTTTTAGAGTTTGGGGTTTATCATTAACAAAGAAAAGAGATGAATGATGAACTTCAGAGAATTGGGGAAGGAGGTTGGTGCATAGAGAAAGGTTTCAAGGGATCTCTTTGGAGTGACTAGTCACTTTTATGCCTCTTAAATGTTTGGGATCATCTGTTTGCAAGACTGACTTGGAATTAGCCAGATATCCAATGTGATGACCAGTTTTAGATTGGTTTCAGCGGCAACGGCATGTCAATAATTTTTGTCGTGGTCACCTTCCAATTTTGGAATGATATCATCATAGATATAGGAAAACTAGAGAGCAGGAAAATTATTGCCATTGTAGCTCTAGCTTTGGACTTGATGCGCAAATATCCGAGGTTTCCCCCCCCAATTTCATGAAATAAGCTAAGAAAGGAAACTGATACCTGGTGCGGCCTGAGTTATTGACCAAGGCCGGTATGAATGATATTTTGTCTGATGTCTGGCCTTCTCCTAATAGCATTTTCTCCCCGATGGTATCTTCCCAATGTGTATCTTGATCCCACAAGGCACAGATTCAGCGAACTCCTTGCGAGCTGCTATCATGTTTTTCTACACAGTTATAAGCTTGTCATAACTATGGCACCCACTGTCCTATCAGAGTTCTTATCATCTTTTGTGAAAGTTAATAATTTGGATGTTTCTAGATCACTAGTTTATTCTTTTTATTATCTCTCCTCTCTCCTCTCTCCCCAGCTCTCACCTCTAACGATAACAAGTCATCTTTCCATCATCGACTGTACCATCCCGGCTACCAGGTAACTCACTCCGACCGGCGACCAGGTAACGCCACCGGACTACTACGCCGGTGACTTATTCCGGCATATTCTCTTCTTTACCTTGGTTTCTCTTCACTTTTCTTCCTATTCTTCTTCCACTCTTGTCTGTTTCTCTTTTCTTTTACTAAGCAGATCCGGCGCCGACAGTGAACAATACCCCAGCAGTGAATAAGCCAGACCTCCTCCCTACTCCGACGGTAACCACCCCGGCAACTAGGTAACCCACTCCGGCCGGCAATCAAGTAACACCGCCGGATTACTACGCCGATGACTTGTCCGACATCCTCCCTTTTTACCTTTGTTTCTTTTCCCTTTTCCTCTTCTTCTACTCTTCTATGTTTTTCTTTTTACTGGGCTGATCTGTCCCCGGCGATAACATTGATTCTGTCTGTGAACAGTGTCGGTGAACAGTGCTGTCTGTACCCAGGTTCTATCGCTCCTGCTTTGCCATTTATCTGGTATTTGCCATTTTTGTGTAGTATTCATAGA
The DNA here is from genome assembly GCA_029844215.1 of Przewalskia tangutica. NCBI lineage: Eukaryota > Viridiplantae > Streptophyta > Magnoliopsida > Solanales > Solanaceae > Przewalskia > Przewalskia tangutica. Next base: position 30,217,979 of record CM056736.1, on the reverse strand, counting down.
TACCTTGTTCGGATATCCCCAGTTACTATTAGGTTGAAATAATTTAATTTCTTTAAGTATCTGCTTTGCTGGATCTTGCTTTGTTGTTTTCCGCTTTGATATTTGCTACCTTTTTTATTTATTTAGTATATTACGCTCTTACATTTACTCTTCTTGCCTTTAGTTATAACATTCTTGGCGTTCCTGTTTTAGGTGAAAACTTTAGACTAGCCTATTAGTTTATATCCGTTGTAGTGGCTTTGGTGAATGATGGTAAATTAGAGTCATGTTCTCAGTCGGGAACGGGGGCGAGGGTTAGAGAGGGTAAGTGGGATAAGGGAGATGCTAGGTTGAGAATATGGTCTTGGAAAATTGGGACTTTAACAGGGAAGTCCATAGAGCTAGTTAAGATTCTTAAGAAGAGGAGAATTAATATAGCCTATGTACAGGAGACCAAATTGGTAGGACTTAAGGCTAAGGATGTAGACGGGTATAAGTTATGGTTCTCGGGTAGGTCGAAGTATAGGAATGAGGTAGGTATTTTGGTAGACAACGAACTAAGGGATCATGTGGTAGAGGTGAGGAGGGTCAATGACATCATGATGACGATTAAGTTGGTAGTTGGAGGGTTCATGAACATTGTTAGTGCTTATGCGCCGCAGGCGGGCTTGGACGAGGAGGAGAAGAGACTTTTGGGAGGATTTGGACAAAGTGGTGGGAGGTATATCACCCACGGAGAAGTTATTTGTAGGAGGGATTTCAATGGACATATTGGGTCACTCCTGGAGGGTTACGACGACGTGCATAGAGGTATTGGACTCGGGGACAGGAACGGGGAAGGCGTCTCACTTTTGGTGTTCGCTAGAGCTTGTGGATGGTGATAGTCAATTTGAGGTTCCTGAAGAGGGAGGAACACTTGGTGACTTTCAGTAGTTCGGTGGCCAAGACTCAGAGAGACTTTTTGCTCCTTAAGAAGGTTGACAAAGGTCTTTGTAAAGACTGCAAGGTTTTTCCGAGGGAGGATCTTACAACCCGACATAAGCTTTTGGTGATAGATTTAGAGATCAAGATGGAGAAGAAGAAAAGGGTTGTGGATGACAGGTTAAGTATCAAATGAGGGAGTTTGACCATGGCTAGTGCAAATGAGATGAGGGAGAGGCTGACGGCCAAGGGGGCTCGGGGGAGTAGTGGGGATGCGACCGGTATGTGGGACAGGACGACCAGTTGCATCAGGGAGGTAGCTAGAGAAGTGTTAGGGGCCTCGCGGGGTAAGCATGGTGGGCACCGATGGGACTGGTGGTGGAATGGTAAAGTTCAAGAGAAGGTGGAAGCGAAGAAATCAGCGTATGTGAAATTGGTAGAAAGCAAGGATGAGGTGGAGAGCGACGAATAGGAATCAGAGGCATGGCGAGGAAGGAGGAAAAGCTAGCGATTCTGACGATTTAAAATGACGGCACTTGAATGCTCAGATGCGGAATTGTATGAGAAAGCGGGGATAAATTAGATGACTAGTCAAGGCAAAGGAGAGGAGGGCCTGTGACTTGGATTACGTGAGGTGCATAAAGGACGAGGACGACAAAGTACTGGTGCAGGATGCGCATATTAGGCGGAAGTGGCAGTCTTACTTCCATAAAATCTTGAACGGCAAAGGAGATGGAGACATTGTGCTGGGAGATCTAGACCATTCTGGTAGGTACCGAGATTTTGGGTATTGTAGACGCATTAAGGTTGAGGTTAAGGGTGTTGTTCGCATGATGCGCAGGGGATGAGCGACCGGTCCTGATGAGATCCCAGTCGAATTTTAGAAGAGTGCAGGCAGGGCGGGTTTGGAGTGGCTGACTGAGTTGTTTAACGTCATTTTTAAGACGACAAGAATGCCCGAAGAATAGAGGTGGAGTACAATGATTCCCTTGTACAAAAACAAAGGTGATATCCATAGTTGCAACAACTATAGGGGTATCAGGCTATTGAGCCACACTATGGAAGTTTGAGAAAGGATCGTGGAGATGAGGGTGAGGAGAGGCGTGTCTATTTTTGAGAACCAATTTGGATTCATGCGGGGCGTTCGACTACTGAAGCGTTGGTGGAGCTGTATAGGAAGAGAAAGAGAGACTTGCATATGGTTTTCATCGACCTCGAGAAGGTATACGAAAAAGTCCCTAGGGAGGTTCTAGGGAGATGTTTGGAGGTTAGAGATGTACCTGTGGCGTACACTAGGACGATCAAGGATATGTATGATGGAGCCAAGACTAGGGTACAGACAGTAGGAGGAGACTCGGAGCACTTCCCAATGATGATGGGAGTAATGATGGGACTGCACCAGGGATCAACTCTTAGCTCATTCCTATTTGCCTTGGTGATGGACGAACTAACACGATAAATCCAAAGGGATGTGCCATGGTGTATGTTATTCGCAGACGACATAATCCTGATTGATGAGACTCGCAGCGGAGTGAACGCCAAACTGAAGGTTTGGAGACAGACTCTGGAGTCTATAGGGTTCACGTTGAGTAGGACCAAGACAAAATATTTGGAGTGCAAGTTCAGCAACGGAAGTGACTCTGAGACAGGCGTGGAGGTAAGGCTTGGTACTCAGGTCATTCCAAAGAAAGGAAGCTTTAAGTACCTCAGATCTATTATCCAAGGGAATTGAGAGATTGATGACAATGTCACACATCGTATTGGAGCAGGGTGGATGAAATGGAGGCTCGCATATGGAGTCTTGGTTAGAAATAATGAGTTCCGGGAAAGAGTGAGAGTGGCCTCGGTAGAGGATAAGATGCGGGAAGTAAGGTTGAGATAGTTCGGGCATGTGCAGAGGAGAGACACAGATGCCCCAGTGCGGAGGTGTGAGAGGTTGGCTATGGACGGGTTCAGGAGGGGTAGAGGTAGACCGAAGAATTATTGGGGAGAGGTGATTAGACGGGATATGACGCAGGTGCAATTTACTGAGGACATGACCTTAGATAGGGGGTTGTGGAGGACACGGATTAGGCTAGAAGAGTAGTAGGTAGTCGAGCATAGTCCTACTTACGCTTACAAAATGATAGTTGCAGTGCTATTACCGTAGGCTCTATTAGCCTATCACAGTCATAGGATCAGTATTGCTTTGTAGTCCCCTGTAGTTTGATTTCTGTTGCTATGTGTTCTTTAGCGTACTTTGTTTATCTTATTTATCTGCGTTAGCTATTTCTTCCTTTTGTCAGAATGCGTTACCATGACGTATTCAATTTTGTCATTCGCATGTTCATACTACTTTAATTTCTTGTATGAGTTTGACCGTTTCTATTGTTTTGATTTGCTTGCTTTGTGTGCGATTATGCGTTGTCTTGAGCCGAAGGTCTCCCCGAAACAGCCGCTTTATCTACCAAGGTAGAGGTAAGGTCTGCGTACACTCTATCCTTCCAGACCCACGTTGTGGATTTCACTGGGTATGTTGTTGTAGAGTAGACTTAGGGTGTGTTCGGTACGAAGGAAAATGTTTTCTTGAAAAATATTTTCCAGGAAAATAAGTGGGTTTCTTTTAAGGAAACTATATTATCCTAAAAATATTTATCTATAATCTAGATAAATACTATAAGACTTGGCGGTGGGGGTACGAATGTGGTGAAGATGAGGTGTGTTGGAGGGTGAGGACACAATCAATGTGGAATGTCATTTGTGGAACTTGTTTTCACTACCTTAACTAGGAAGTCATTTTCCTCATTTTTAAGGAACTTATTTTCTTAAAGAAAATATTTTCCAAAATTTTGACCAACCGAACATGGAAAAATTGGAAAACATAGTTTTCCTCCCTATTGAACATACCCTTAATATGTTAGTAACGTTCCAAATTTCATAAAAACAATTATGAGATTCTTCTGCTGCAAAATTTCTTTGCTCATTACATTTGTGTGTGTGTTGTTAGATTGACCTTGCTGCCAGCTCTGCTGTTAAAGTCCTTGAAAAGCCAGACTTGCTTTCACCTGCAGTAGTACAAGCTAATCTCAAGGACCAACTCCACAGAATCAACTCTTCTATGAAGGAACTGGAGTTTGATCTGAGTAAGCTTACAACTAATCTCAGGCAGGATTTGCTGTGTTCTCCTAATATGCCTGAAGACACTCACAAATAATTATCATGTGCCAACACCTAATGAAGACGCTGCTGTTTCTGGTTCTGATGTGGAAATTCAATTTCAAATCCGAGAATATGGATTTGAATTTTGCTCTCTTGCGTCAAATGTCAAGATGAGGGTCAAGATATAATTCTGGCTCATATAACAGTCAGAATACTGGGCAGGCAACAGGAGGTGCTATTGTCTGCTGCCACCAAGTCTGTAAACAGAACTTTTGAGAGTCCAATTTGCGATTCTTTACTAACCTTGTCAAAATAAGTATATTGCAGCCTAGTGCTGGATGATAAGTATTTCTAGTTTCTCGCCAAAGTGGATTGAGAGTTCAATCTCTGTATGAAAAGAAAAAAAAGAATCAATGTTTACTCACCCATTTTAGTAGATTTTACAGTAAGCAATAAGGTGACTTGCACTCCATCAAGGGATGTAGCCACATCAATAATTATAATCTTACTAGCAATTATTCTTGACCTCATATTCAACTGCATACGTTGAACAACAGTTTCAATTATTTTATACTAAGGCTGTCCAACGGGGCGGGGCTACCCGACCCCGCCTGACCTTGTATCGGGATCGAATATCGGTACTCGGTATCTGTTTCGGTACGGGGTCGAGAAAATTCCTCGACCCCGACCCCTTTCCCACCTGTTGCACAATGGTTATACCCAACGGCCAAATTCCCCCATCCCACACCCCCCCCCCCACCCCCTTAATATTTATTTTTAACCCCTAAGTTATTATATTTACACTTTAACTCAATTTTTCAACTATAAATACCTCATTTTCTCTTAATTATTTCTCACAAATCTTCCTACAATATTTTTAATCTCTCAATCAATCTCTCTACATTGTCTACTAAATATTCAATTTTATTTATTCATTTGAGAGTGAAGTTGGCAACTAGCTTGAGGATCATCTATCGAGCAAAGTTTCAATTTTCAATCTCTCGATTACACGTCGACGTTACGTTGGCGTTTGGTACATTCGTTCCTTCATTAAATTATTATTATTTTTTTAATTTATTTAGCGCACTTAATTTCATCATCTTTAATTATTTATTTACATAATTATAATGAAAGGATTAAGAGGTATGTTTAAGGGCAAGGGTCGGGCTTTTTCTAGTAGGGGTAACAAGGGCTAATGTACTTTTAGTCATCATATTCCTCCTAGACAGGACGATTTTGTTGTTACTGAATTATTTCCTGAAGTACCATTAGATTTAGACGAGGAGTTATTTTATGGAACTCAACAAGACGTTAATTTAGAAGATAATCTAGATGACACACCCACTAATCTAGATAACAAGCCCACTAACGCACCTCAAACTGGAACACCTCCTACTTCTCCTAGTATGAAACGAGGTCCACCAGAACGAAAATTAATATCACTTGTATGGACTTTTTTTATAGAGACGTAGAAAATCAAGCTGCTAGATGCACAATTTATAAAATTGTATATAAATTTAAAATGGGAAAAGGTCAAAGCGGGACGGGAGGTTTAACTACGCATTTGAATACCAAACACAAAGCTAGGTGGAATGAATATAAGGCTAAAATGAAGGGTGAGTCAATGTCCTCTCAGTCGGGACAAGGTTCACATACTGTCCCACACCAGATACAAGGTCAAATTGACCCTATGACGGAGCAATTGTAGGCCCCAAATACGATAAAAATAAAGATATGGAAGCATTATCAAAATTAGTTGTAGCGGAGGGTTTGCTCTTTTCATTTCCTGATTCTCTTGGTTTTATTCATTATATAAGAGAAATATACAATCCTGCTTATAACGGTTTTTCTAAATCAACTGTTAGGAGAGATGTTTTTAAATTTGCACACGAATATCAACAATATTTATGTTATTCATTATATCATTTTTCTGGCAAAGTATCTATTACGTCTGATATAGGCCGTAGTACTAACGACCATGATGATTTAACTGTAACATGTCATTGGATAGACTATAAATTTTTTATGCAAAAACGTATTTTAGCATATAGATATATTGATAGTAGGCACACTGATCTTTTTATTGCAGAAAATATTTTTTCAATTTGCGATTATTATGGCATAACTGATAAAATTATGAGTATTACATTAGATAATGCATCTTCTAATAATTATGTTGTTAGATCATTAAAAAATGTATTAACTCCATCTTTTCTAGATCATTTACATATAAAATGTGCATGTCATATTTATAACTTAGTTGTAAAGGATGATCTATCACTTTTGAAGACATTCTTGTAAAAATACAATTTGTTATAAACTTTATTTTTAAAAGTAATAGAATACAAAGAATAAAAGAATATAAAAAACTTGTCACGATTGTGAACTACCTTACAAAAAAAAATTCCGAAGAAGTATGCACTAAATTAAATTCTTTATACAACCAACTACGTGTTGCTTATGAGTATAGAAGCCACGTAACCCAATTTTTTAACGCGCGTAATCGAAATCCTACTGATATGATTATTGATTCCGATTGCGATACAATTTTAGAACTAAATACTTTTTTTAGAGAAATTTTATCTAGCTACTAAAGAATTTTTCGGTATTTATTATCCTACCATTTCATCAATGTTATTTTATATAGCTCTAATATTTATATTACTTAGTGAATATATGAAAAAACCAGCTTATAAGACACCTATTAAAAAAATATTTCTAAAAATGAAAAAATATTTTATTCCTATTCCCCAATTTATATTATTAGTGTTGTATTAAATCCATCTATTAAAATAGACGGTTGTAAAACACTTATTCAAACTATGTATGATTGCATAGATAAACTTTCACCTCCATCTCCCAAAAATTAAAATGACCCACCACCTATTGAAAAAATTGTTGTCTAGCATACATGATGAATGTAAAAAAGTATATACGCATTACCAACAAGAAAGTGCTAGCAACCAACCGACTTCCATGCCATCTTCTTCTTCTTCTTCAACACAACCTCAAAAATGACATGATGCGGCTAGTATTGAAAGCCTCAGACATATAATGTTTAGTGGTATCATTTCTAACCAAGTTAGCGAGTTTGATGTTTTTGTTTTGCAGGATATTGTACCGTACGAATGAATTGAAAATGAAGAGGGACGTGAAGACTTGCTAAAATACTGGAGGGAGAATGAGAAGAATTTTCCAACACTATCTAAGATGGCCCGAGATGTGTTGAACATTCAAGCGTCATCAACAGTGTCTGAAAGCGCTTTTCGAGGAAGATTTCAAATAGTGAGCACGTACATTCATGGCGTGAGACTCATTAGAGAGATTGCGCCTATTCAGAGACTAAATTCGTGCGGAGTGTAGGAGGTGCGGCCAATCAGAGATCAGCGAAGAAGACTACAACTACACAAAATCTTATCCGACGGATGTGCAAGCGACGTCGACCAATTTGACCAAGATATACCAATTCCAACCGAAGAACCACAAGAAATTATAAAGAAACTAGAAAATGTGTTTCTTAAAATGTAATTCTTTTAATTGTAATTTTACTATGTTATTTATTTGCAATTTTCAATAAACGAAGTTTCAATTTTGAAATTGTATTACAAAAAAAAATCATAGTTCTAGTCGAATAATAAAAGAGGCAGAAAAACAGTCTTGTGATATTTTTATTAAACTATCTTGTTGTGTGTGTGTGTTATTTATTTAATTTAAAGACAAATAAAAAAATGACCAACCCCCGACCCACCCCCGACCCCAACCCCGATCCCTCTTGGATCTGGACGGGGCGGCGGCAGACCCCACCAGCCCCGACCCCACCCTACCCCAGCCCGCCAGACCCCGACCCCAGCCCCGCCCCAACCCTCCCCCACCCCGCCCCGGCCCGTTGGCCAGCCATATTTTATACTACCTGTTTGGACTCCAATTGTAAACAGGTACGTGATATTGTTGTTAATATAGAGCAAATTGCACTAAAATTAGGAAAAATAAACAGAAATTATAGATCTGTTTAATTTCCACTTACTAAGGTCTTTCTTATTTATTGTTTTTCACCCTTTATTTAGAATGTTTCATAACAACAGTATAATGTTCTATCCTACATAAATAGTCACCCATAACTTTTTAAAGTTAAATGGTGTTTTCTCCTGACTCCCAAACTTATAACCACAATCCTGCAACATATTTTATTTCCTTTTATCCTAATTTCTTCACGTAAAAATTAAAATTCCATTTCTTTGGGGACTATTTTATTAGCCAAAAGAGCATATAACAGAAATAAAAAGGGGAAAAAAGAAGTAAGAAATATAAGAACTACACGTGCACCAACAAGAAACACAAATTTATTTCTATCACCAAAGTCGGTTTTATTATTATCTTCCCTACACAATCACAAATATATTGTACAACTTATATGCTTGTACATGGCTTTTCGCAGCACAAATACAAGAAGAAACATACTGCTGGGATACTCAAAAAATAGTTGAATGAAGTGTAGACAACCTTAGACAATAAAGGAGGAAATAAGGAGCAGCTTTTTGGAATCCGTTTATCACTTGAAATGCCCACCATTGATTTGAGCAGAACACCAGTGCGTTCTTGTCCAGTTGAACAAGGACCCAAGATTCATTTCGCTTTCAACATTATCCACCAATTCATTTCTGTATAGTTTTAGACCCAATAGGCTTCATTTCTTGAAACCATGTTCTCCTGTAAGATGATATTAATTTCCTTTGGGGAGTCTTTCATTAATATCAAGGTATATATAGAGTACAATTGTCACGCCCCGACTTTTCCTAAGTTGATGGCACATGGACAATTATTTTCCACCAGGAGCACCATTTAATTCTCTTTATTTAGAAATTTGAATTTATATTCAAATACGGAGCTATTAATAAAAATAACAATAAAGAAATCTGTTTATGACTTTATAAAAACATAACGCGAATTTCACGCTCGCAAATATTGTTTCTACATGTACATACCGACAAAGATTATTCTAAGTTGGAAGGGAGACCATTCCACACGCATTTCGAGACACCTGAATCGACATTCAACTCGACGGTACCAAGCCCAAGAATGGACTTGGTATGACAAGAGGATGCGGACGATCGCTAGCCTTGGCGTGGAGCCTTTCTCTATCACGCTTTCAAACATGTTAAATAAAGAGTCACTTACCATCTCTGAAATGAGAACCTTACCGCAATTCAAAGAATACCACAATATTCCAAGTGCGATTACATTATAACGTAATAAGCATATTGCAAAAACATATCAAGTTACAACACTTTTAAATACGCAACAACTCCTCATAGAAATTCTCGATTTAACTAACATTTCATTTTATCTCGTATTATACGTTAAGACATTCCCTGCATTTCCACATGTTTATTACATTTATATATTTGTGAACGCGTATTCACTTTTCATATTTATATATAGATGAACATGTATTCATCTTTCATATTTGTTGCGGCGCAACCCGATCCATTATATTTACGTATTTGTGAACACGTATTCACTTTACGCTTTGTTGCGCGCAACCCGATCCATTATGTTTACGTATTTGTGAACGCCAGATTCACTTTACGTTTTGTTGCGCGCGCAACCCGATCCATTATATTTACGATTTGTGAACGCCGTATTCACTTTACTTCGCTTGTCATGCGGCAACCCGATCCATTATATTTACGTATTTGTGAACGCGTATTCACTTTACGGTTTGTTGCGGCGTGCAACCCGATCCATTATATTTACGTATTTGTGAACGCGTATTCACTTTACGTTTTGTTGCGGCGTGCAACCCGATCCATTATGTTTATATTTATATATGTATGTGAACACGTATTCACTTTTTCATATTTTTCAAAAGATCGAATAAATAATATTCTATTTCCCAACATTCTGTCATTCATACTTGTAACGATTATAACTTTTTAATCATAACTCCAACTAAGGTGTTTCTCAAGCGGAAACTAAGGTAAGACGAGGATCTTTCACTGTACCAAACTTCATTTAAAACTACTTTTGGGTAACTAACACAAATTTATCCTCAAAACAGCCATATGAGATTTGTTTCGGCGGAATTTTTATTAAACATAACCCAATCTTAGAATAGTCATAACTCCTAATCTGTAAACCCGTTCAAGCCCCATAAAATCTCAAAACGACGAGAACAGAGAGCTACACGTCTCTATGTGAACCATCCTTTCATATTCTATACCATTTGGTACAGTTTTACACTTTTATTCGCTGCCCTTCCTGGATCTCGATAGATCCGAGGCAGACACTTTAAACAGCGATAACTCTCAATTCGTAAGTCGGATAGACCCCCATAAGGTCTCAAAATGTCCACAACAAAGAGATCTAGAACTTTCATTTAGCAACAATTTTCATATTCCCCACAGATTAGTACATGTTTACCTTTCAACGTCCTGCCCTTCTGGATTCCGACGAATCCGAGGCAGCAACTTCAAACTACAATAACTCTCAACTCGTAAGTCCGTTATAATAAATATTTATATATATATCTGTCTGTAACCGAGAGATTTACAACCATGTAAATTTTCATATAATTCTAATAAGTAAAACTCAATAAAAACAGTCTGTAATTATGCCTTTCCGAATTTCGGCCAAATCTAAGGCAGAAACTTTGAACTATGATAACTTTCAAACCGTATGTCCATTTTACCTCATTTTTGGTTCTATATGATCATAATAGAGAGGTGTACCACTCTTCCGAATTTCATCAAATTCTAACAATTATAACTCAGTGAGAACAGTTCGTAAAGTTCATGACGCAACTAGTTGTCTAAACAATCAAAAGTTCAATATTTCTTTTCAATACTCAATTCTTATTCTAACATGTATTGAACTTAAAATAAAGGATGTTACCAAGAATTTATGAGTGAGAAAACTCACCTTGTAAGTGTGAAGATTATTGTTGTGTGGTTGCTAAAATTATCCTTACTCTCTAGTATTTTGCTTCTTGTTCTTCTTGCCCTCTTGGTATTTTTTCCTCTTCTTTTCACTTGTTTTTTTCTGATTTTCTAACCTTTATGTTATGTACTTTGTTTGTGTGTAAATACAATGTATAAGTGGAGAGTTTTCTATAACCTATGGGAGGTGAAATGATAAGAGTTGGAGGGGAAATGAAAAAGGGGGAAGCAAAGAGGTACGTTGATGCGCGTTAAGATGCACACACTTTAAACGCAAGTGCACGTTATCGTGACAAGTAGTATAGTCTTGATAAGACCGAATATCGTCCTCAAGGATTAGGGTTCAATTACCAACTATCTAATTTCTAGTATCTATTTGGTGAATTTATGATTGATTGTTGTTTGTAACTACAAATTATGCAAGCTATTTTAATATAAAGATTTACTTCAGTGATGATGAGAATAGGGCTTCCATGTATCCTTACTATCCGCTTATGCTACTTACCAATGCATTAACTTATGGTATTCTTCTTTAGGAGAAAGCAGGTTTACGAAATTGTTTTATACTCCCGTTAGGGTTATATAAACACTCAACCCCAGTATCGCACCTTACCTACCTCTCGGTGATAAGGATAACTTTATAGGAGGATTAAGAACAAAAACCTAGTTGACCGTCACGCACAATGCGCAAAATTAGGGTTGTTAAGCCTCTCATCAACGCTACATAAATAATTGAGGTATTTTCATCCCCAATCCAAGAATGTCTACCCAACTTACAGCATATTCACAATCCCCCCTTCTCAGAGTCTGATTAGAAATCATATAGTGATAATTAGTTGTCAATTAATTACCAAGAATTCAACTCAATTATTGGATAGATCTCACAATAAGAAAAATAACCATAAGCATGCATTAATTTATAACATAAGTTTCTAGCAATTCAACATGGAAAGCCACATAAAAGAATTAGTTCCTAGCCATAAATATGACAAGAACTAATTCAAAGTTCATCATAAAAGCGAAATAAAGTAAAGAAAAGGAAAAGAAATTACTAAACTAATGGTATCCAATCTCCAAGCCAAAGTCTTGAGTTGTGCAGAAGGGAACCCTTAAAAGCGCTAGGGTTCTCCTTTTATAGCCGCAAACCGCCTCCTCTTTCCTTCGTGCCCGACCCATGTTTTCGTCAAAGACCTAATTTTTCCGCTGCGCGCGCGACTGCATGTAGCCATGCGCCGAAGTTCTGCAATCCGTCGGGTATTTTAGCGCCGGCACTAGATCTTCTGTGGCTCCTCGGATGTTTAGGCGCCGCGACCGATTTTTTGTTGCTCGAGCGCCGCGGCCAGTCTTCGACCTCTCGGATAGCGCGCGCCCGCTGATCGGCAGGAGGCGCCACGCTGGTCTTGAATCTTCCTCGTCGCCACTTTCTCGATTCCAGCTGCATCTCCTCTTTTGCCCTCTTTTTGCTCTTTTTCCGCCATTTGGCCATTTTAACCACTTTGACTCAAAAGAAAGAAAAACTATCCTAATACGACACTTATATATGCAAAATGGGACAAAAGACTAACTAAACCTGACTCAAAAAGTGTATATAAAATACACCGATCAAATACCCCCAAACTTAACCTTTGCTCGCCCTCGAGCAAAGATAGAAAGAAATAAAATAAAAGACTCAAAGAACAAAAATTAAAAAGACTCACTGCCATTGATCACTTTTGCTGCATGAGTGTTAACTAGAAAAACATGAAGGTTAGCGAAATAATATGCAGGAACATATAGCATGAAAGTTCAGCACACTAAGCACATGAAGCTAGATATTTCGCAAACTCATATTATCATGCTTAATGGACGTCAATATACTAAATCATGCATGTAAATTCAAGAATTCCTATGACATGCTTACTTGCTATTCTCCACTAATTCTGGATATGCATAAAAGAGATCTTCAGGACTTTAAGGGTTGTAATGTAGGCTTAGGTAGGGGTTGGTAAAAATAGGCATTTAGGCTCATTTTTGTGTACCATAAGCTCTTTAGCTTTTCAGTATTTCCCTTTTCTTTTTGTTCTTTTCTTCATTTCGATTCTATCTTTCCCCTCTTTTGTTTTGGGAGAGTGAAGTATATAATAATGACAAGCACCCCCAAACTTAGGCTTTTGTCTATTTCTTATTACTTTTGTATTGGGGTGCAACAGACTTATTCACTCTTTTTGTCTCTTTTTTTAACACAATGTATTCCACTATTTCATATTTTCACTTATGGTACAATTTGTGGGAATATAGGGTGTCAAAGAAGAAGTTTCAAATTTAGGCTCAATGGGGCTGACTAGGGATATTTTTAAAGTACGGGATAGAAACGAATGCTAAGAATTGGCTATCAAAGAAATGCCTGAGTCATCTCCCTAACATGCATATCCTAACTATTTAGCCTCAAATAGCAAGCAATCATAACACATAAGCATTTATCATTTAGCATGCATAACTCAAGCAAGAAACTCCAAATAGACAGATTCTGTGAGTTTTTGACATATCTAACTTAGGTGTTTAGATAGTTGCTTCAATTCCTTTACATTATTCCATCTTACTTCACTAGGTGTTTCTAGCAACTACAACATACATGATCTTTGACAGACAATTATGACTCAAAAAAAAGGAAAATTTTTTGGTGACTCAAAATAAACATAAAACAATCAAAAAGACTTAAATAAAACATAACATGACACAAATAAACACCCCAAACTTAAATCACACATTGTCCCCAATGTGTGTAGACTCAAAGACAGTAAAAGAAATAGACACTTACAAACTTTGGTTAAAATGGTAGTGGTGACGGTGGATACTACTTTGAATTCCGTGGGGGGAGGAGAGCTCTTGGTGTTTGATTTGGCGATAGGGCCTTCGGATCAGGGTGTCTTCCAAAATTCAAATTTGCCGTGGCGCCATGTTCGCGCAAATGGCGCGCCAAACTCTGTGTTGGTTCTCAACTTCTGCGCCGCCTTGTTACTCGGGCGCCGCGCCTCGATTTCGAGCATCTTCGATTTATCGCGCCGCGCTCGCTCTGGCGCCGCGGCGCTTGCCCGTTTTTCTGGAAATCCTGGCTTAGTTCGACTTTTTCGTTTCGGTTTGTTTGCATGCACACAATAACACAAACACAAGACCCCAAGACCGTGAGACTGTTCTTAGACAAAATAAAATAAACTAAAGACAGAAATTAAAATAACATAATTAAAAACGTTGGGTTGCCTCCCAAGTAGCGCTGTCTTTAACGTCTTTTAGCCGGACGCAAGTTCCTTATTATTTTAAGGTATGAGAAGTTACCAAGTTCATGTATTCCATTTCATTGATCAGGTAGGGTTTTAACCTCTGTCCGTTTACCTTGAAGGCATCTCTCTCTCCCTTTTATTTCAATCGCTCCATATGGGAATACTCCCACCACCGTGTATGGTCCTGTCCAACGTGATTTTAACTTGCCTGGAAACAATCTCAACCTTGAGTTGAATAACAGCACTTGTTGTCCTTCTTGAAAGTCTTTTGGTATCAAATTCTTATCGTGCCATGCTTTCGTTCGTTCCTTGTAGATCTTTGCATTCTCATAGGCATTGTGTCGGAATTCATCTAATTCGCTTAGCTGTAGTAGCCTCCTCTGTCCTGCTGCCGTGGTATCCATGTTTAACTTCTTCATTGCCCAGTATGCTCTGTGTTCCAACTCTCGCAAATGACATGCTTTACCAAAGACTAATATATAAGGTGACATACCAATTGGTGTTTTGAATGCTGTCCCAGATGCCCACAACGTCATCCATTTGATGGACCGATCTTTCCTTGAGCCGTTCACCGCCTTTTATAATATGCTCTTACTTTCTATTTGATACTTCGCTGCCCATTAGCTTGAGGTGGTAAGCGGTTGTAGTGCGGTGGTAAACTCCATATCGGGAAAGCAATGAATTCACTGTCTATTACGTAAATGGCTCCTTCACATCGATGAGCTCTTGGTGCCGAACCTTGTGAAAATATTCTTACGGAGGAATTTTTGAGCGATATCTGTCGTTTTCTTTGGTGGCCACTGCTTCTACCCATTTGGACACATAGTCAACTGCCAGAAGGATATATTGATTTCCAAAGGATGGCGGGAATGGCCCCATGAAATCGATTCCCCACACATCGAATAGTTCTACTTCCAATATCCCTTGCGCAGACATTTCGTTTCGTCTTGAGATGTTCCCTGTTCTCTGACAATTATCACATCTTTGCACAAAGGTATGGGCATCCTTAAAGAGTGTTGGCCAGTAGAATCCGCATTGCAATACCTTTGCCGCTGTTCTTGATGCCCCAAAGTGTCCACCACATGATAAGGTGTGGCAATGGGTGAGAACCTGGTGCATCTCTTCCTCTGGTATACATCGCCTGATGACTTGGTCGGCACAGTGTTTGTATAACATCGGTTCCTCCCAATAGTAATGTTTTACTTCTGAATAAAACCTCTTCACTTGCTGTCTTGACAAGTCTGGGGGTAGTACTTTAGCTGCAAGGAAGTTAACAAAATCAGCGTACTAAGGTAACCTAGAATTCATACTTACTCGAAACAGTTGTTCGTCTGGAAAGTGATCGTTTATTTGTACATCCTTGGTGTTCTGGCTCTCGGTGTTTTCCATTCTTGACAAGTGGTCTGCAACTGAATTCTCTGTTCCTTTCTTATCACGAATCTCTACGTCAAATTCTTGTAGAAGTAGGACCCATCGAATGAGGCGAGGCTTCGCATCCTTCTTTGTCATCAAGTACTTTATAGCAGAGTGGTCCGTGTATACTATCACTTTATTCCCAATCAAGTATGGCCTGAATTTCTCAAACGCATATACTATAGCTAGTAGTTCTTTTTCAGTAGTTGCATAATTTAACTGTGCGTCGTTTAGAGTCTTACTAGCATAGTAAATGGATCTAAATACCTTGTCGATTCTCTGTCCAAGCACCGCTCCAACTGCATAGTCGCTTGCATCGCACATAAGTTCGAATGGGAGCTCCCAGTTTGGTGCAATGACTATGGGTGCTGAAACGAGCTTCTCCTTGAGCGTTTGAAATGCGGATAAGCATTCTTTATTGAAGTCGAAGGCAACCCCCATCATTAACAATGTGGAAAGAGGCTTTGAGACCTTTGAAAAATCCTTGATAAATCTTCTATAAAAACCTGCATGTCCAAGAAAACTTCTGACTCCTTTTGTTGATACTGGAGGTGGGAGATTTTCGATCACCGAAATCTTTGCTTTGTCCACCTCAATACCTTGGTTTGATATTTTGTGTCCCAAGACGATTCCTTCTGTTACCATGAAGTGACACTTCTCCCAATTTAGCACAAGGTTAGATTCTTCGCACCGGCTTAACACTGCTTCTAAATGCCTTAAATACTCATCGAATGATGCTCCAAAGACCGAAAAATCATCCATAAAAATTTCTATAGTTCTCTCTACCATATCTGAAAAAATTGCCATCATACACCTCTGAAAAGTTGCAGGTGCATTGCAGAGTCCGAACGGCATCCTTCTGAATGCAAATGTACCAAAAGGACATGTGAATGTTGTCTTTTCCTGATCTTCTGGGGCTATTGCAATCTGGTGATACCCTGAGTATCCATCCAAAAGCGATGTAGTTATGCCCTGCAAGTCTGTCCAACATTTGATCTAGGAATGGCAACGGGAAGTGGTCCTTTCTAGTTGCTTTATTCAACTTGCGATAGTCAATGCAAATTCTCCATCCGGTGACCGTTCTCGAGGGTATGAGTTCGTTTCTTTCGTTGGTCACCACTGTTATTCCACCCTTTTTCGGTACCACTTGTACTGGGCTTACCCATGTGCTGTCGGATATGGGGTAGATTACTCCTGCATCGAGCCATTTTAAGATTTCCTTTCACTACCTCTTTCGTGTTTGGGTTTAGTCGCTTTTGGGCTTGATGGATGATGCCTTTCCTCATCTGAAGCGGATCTTATGCACTCTTGTTGATGGACTTATCCCTTTTATGTCCGCTAATGTCCATCGATGGCCCGCTTGTGATTCTTTAGTACTCTTAGCAGTTTGTCGATCTCTTCAGTGGATAGGTGGCATGAAATGATCACTGGTAAGGTTTTTTCTTCACCTAGGTATTGGTATTGTAGATGATTGGGTAGGGTTTTTAACTCTAACTCTGGAGCCTTCTCTGTGGATGGTAATGATCTTTCTGGTACCTGTCCAAGCTCTTCATACTTCCTTGTATCCCATTTTTCATAAGCATTCATCCAATTTGCATACTCCATCAGATCTGGATCGTTTCTACTATCATCATCCCATGTGGTCAGTACTTCTTCAAGCGTATCATCATATCCGAACTCTTTGGCTGACACTGCTTCTTCGCTAAGGTCAATGGCTGAGCAGTTATCCTTGGCCTCTGAAAAAGTTGCTGCTCGAAAAACATTGAAAATCACCTCTTCTTCGTCTACTCGAAGCTTCAACTCCCCTTTGTGCACATCAATGAGCGCCTGTCCTGTGGCTAAGAAAGGTCTGCCAAGTATGATGGGGATTCCATCGTTATCTTGTATGTCTAAGATAACGAAGTCGGCGGGGAAGATGAACTTGTCCACCTTCACTAAAACATCTTCGATGACTCCTCTCGGATGGACAATTGAGCGGTCAGCTAACTGCAAGGTGATGTTTGTAGGTCTGATTTCTCCTATTTCTAGTTTGCAGAAAACTAGATAGGGCATCAGATTTATGCCTGCTCCTAAGTCGCACAGTGCCTTCTGACATTCAAACTTCCCAATAGTGCATGGGATGGTAAAGCTCCCAGGGTCTTGTAACTTTTAAGGCAGTTGTCTCTGTAAGATGGCACTACACTCCTCAGTCAACATCACTGTTTCGTAATCCTCTATCCTCCTCTTTTTGCTAAGCACATCCTTCATGAACTTGACGTAGCTCGGCATTTGTTCTAATGCTTCAGCAAACGGGATATTGAGCTGCAATTGTTTGAGGACCTCCACGAATCTGGAGAATTTCTTGTCAAGAGTGCATGTTTTTAATTTCTGAGGATATGGTATCATCACCTGAGGTCTTTGTTGCCCGCAGTGTCTTGATTTCTCGGTTTACGGGTTACGCGCGCGGCCGATCTTAGGCGCGGCGCTCACTTTCCTGCACTGCCTCGGATGCCAGAACCTTCTGCACTGTCTCCTGCATTGTCTCAGAATCTTCGGCGCCGCGGCCCTGCTCATCGGCGCCGCGGCGCTGCTGCTGCAAACTCTCTATCTCCCCTGATTCGGCATCCTTCAGGTCAATTGCCTGGCATTGTGTTTCCTCATTGCCTACCCCAGGTGCAGATTGCTCTTCATATGTTTCGCTGTTGAATATGATTGCGAGCTCTGCTATTTGCGTTTCCAACTTCTGCATGGCCATTCTTGTTTCATCTATGAACTGATTTTGGTATCTCGTGAGACTGAGTATAGTTTCTCTTAACTCCTCCCTCTCTTCCTCTATGGTTGGTTCTCTGTCATATTGACAGTAGAAATCCATATCTAACAAATACCTGAGATAAATCAAAACCAACAAAGAATCACGGCACCTCGAACTTTTCGAAAATAAAAATAAAAACGTAAAAATTTAAAAATTAAAATAAAAACCAAATTAGAAATTAAAAATAGATAAAATTGATATTGAACTAATGCCTAATCCCCGGCAACGGCGCCAAAAACTTGATGCGCGTTAAGATGCACACACTTTAAACGCAAGTGCACGTTATCGTGACAAGTAGTATAGTCTTGATAAGACCGAATATCGTCCTCAAGGATTAGGGTTCAATTACCAACTATCTATTTTCTAGTATCTATTTGGTGAATTTATGATTGATTGTTGTTTGTAACTACAAATTATGCAAGCTATTTTAATATAAAGATTTACTTCAGTGATGATGAGAACAGGGCTTCCATGTATCCTTACTATCCGCTTATTCTACATACCAATGCATTAACTTATGGTATTCTTCTTTAGGAGAAAGCAGGTTTACGAAATCGTTTTATACTCCCGCTAGGGTTATATAAACACTCAACCCCAGTATCACACCTTACCTACCTCTCGGTGATAAGGATAACTTTATAGGAGGATTAAGAACAAAAACCTAGTTGACCGTCACGCACAATGCGCAAAATTAGGGTTGTTAAGCCTCTCATCAACGCTACATAAATAATTGAGGTATTTTCATCCCCAATCCAAGAATGTCTACCCAACTTACAGCATATTCACAATCTCCCCTTCTCAGAGTCTGATTAGAAATCATATAGTGATAATTAGTTGTCAATTAATTACCAAGAATTCAACTCAATTATTGGATAGATCTCACAATAAGAAAAATAACCATAAGCATGCATTAATTTATAACATAAGTTTCTAGCAATTCAACATGGAAAGCCTATAAGAGAATTAGTTCCTAGCCATAAATATGACAAGAACTAATTCAAAGTTCATCATAAAAAGCGAAATAAAGTAAAGAAAAGGAAAAGAAATTACTAAACTAATGATATCCAATCTCGAGCCAAAGTCTTGAGTTGTGCGAAGGGAACCCTTAAAAGCGCCTAGGGTTCTCCTTTTATAGAACAAACCGCCTCCTCTTTTCCTTCGTGCTGGCCCATGTTTTTCGTCAAAGACCTAATTTTCAGCGTCGGCGCGGCTGGAAGTTCTGCAATCCGTCGGGTGTTTTGGCGCGCGGCCCGATATCTCGCTGTGCGAGCGCGCGGCCAGTATCTTCTGGCTCTCCGGATGTTTAGCGCGCGGCCCGATTTTTGTCGAGGCGCGCGTGCAGTCTTCGACCTCTCGGATAGTGGGCGCGCGGCCCGATTTTGATCGGCGAGGCGGCGCTGGTCTTAAATCTTCCCTCGTTCGCCACTTTCTCTGATTCTAGCTCTGGCATCTCCTCTTTTGCCCTCTTTTTGCTCTTTTTCCGCCATTTGGCCATTTTAACCACTTTGACTCAAAAGAAAGAAAAACTATCCTAATACGACACTTATATGTGCAAAATGGGACAAAAGACTAACTAAAACTGACTCAAAAAGTGTATATAAAATACACCGATCATACGTGCATGCTGCACTACTTTTTTTTTTCTTTTTTTTTCTTATTTTCATTTCATCTATCTATTTATCCAACTTTAACACTAACTCTATCCCATGCAATTTATTCTTTGTTTTATTATATATATATTTTTATTAACCCAACCACAACTATATATTTTTTTTGTTCCCGGATTTCACATTCTCTTCTCCTTAAGCAACATTCGTCCTCGAATGTGAATAAGGTCGTAACATAATCACATAGACACAATAATGTTTATTGTTATTGTAACACTAATTTGAGGCTTCACATTCTCCCTTCCTTAAGAAGCATTCGTCCTCGAATGAGAATAAGGTTGTAACATGCGTATAGACATGAATGGCACACATATGAAGTACTATGTAATGCATTTTTTTACCTTAGTCAAATAGGAATGGATATTTGACTTTCATCGCCTCTTCCGCTTCCCAGGTGGCTTCCTCTGTGGAGTGATTCTTCCATAGGACTTTCACGGAAGCAATATCTTTATTTCTAAGGCGTTGGACATTTCTATCAAGTATTTCTACCGGAGCCTGTTCATATTGAAGCTCTTTATTAAGAACTATCTCCGGGAAGGATGACGTGACTTGGATCGTGCAAGTATTTTCGTAACATTGACACATGAAATCGGATGCCTTCTTCCGACTCTTGTGGAAGTGCTAATTCGTAAGCCACATTCCCACTCTTCGCAAGATCTCATATGTCCCTATAAACCTTGGGCTCAATTTCCCTTTCTTACCAAAACGCATCACTCCCTTCATTGGAGACACTTTTAAAAATATTTTCTCCCCCTCTTGTAATCCAAGATCTCTTTTCCGATGATCCGCATAAGACTTATGACGGCTATGAGCTGTTTTGATCCGCTCGAATCATCTGCCTTATCATTTGTTTCTTGAATGACTTCGTGTCCGAACGATTGCGTCACCCACCTCGAACCATCCAAGTGGAGACCTACATTTTCGTCCATATAATGCTTCAAACGGGGCCATTTGTATGCTAGAGTGAAAACTATTGTTGTGGCGAACTCAATTAGACATAGATGGTCGACCGAACTTCCACGAAAATCTAACACACAAGATCGCAACATGTCCTCAAGTGTTTGGATTGTTCGCTCAGCTTGCCCATCTGTTTGCGGGTGGAAAGTCGTGCTTAACTTAAATTTTGTCCGAGACACTGCTGTAAACTTTGCTAAAAGTGTGAGATGAACTGGGAACCCCTATCTCAAATAATTTGTAAGGGAATCCGTGAAACCGCACAATCTCCTTCAAATAAATCTGTGTGTCTTGTGGTGCGCGTCACGTAGTCTTGGCAGGTAAGAAATGGGCTGACTTTGTAAGTCGATCAACAATCACCCAAATAGAATCATACCCTTCTCGAGCTTTCGGTAGACCGGTTACAAAATCCATATGAATCGCCTCCCATTTCCACGGGACCCCAATGTCTGAAGTAATCCGCGAGTTTTGATGTTCGGCTTTCACCTGGCGACATATAAGACACCTCCCGACAAACTCCATGGCGTCCTTCTTCATCCCATCCCACCAGTAATTTGCCTTGAGGTCCTGATACATTTTTGTTGACCCTGGATGAATGGAATATCTTGTGTTGTGACCCTCATCTAAGATCTTCCTTCTTAGATCCTTTACCTTAGGAACACATAACCTACCCTTATACCGAAGGGTTCCGTCATTATCTCCCAATGTAAACTGTGAACGCGTTTTCCTGTTGGATCCTTTCCGAAATCCAACAAACTCCGTATCCTCAAACCGCTTTCTTTTATTTCAAGCTAAAGCGATCATGCAGGTATCATGTACTACCACCCTACCTTCACCGATCTCAGTTAAGCTAACCCCGAGGTTTCCCAATCTTTGTACCTCCCGAACAATACCCCTCTTTTGTATTGCCAAATGAGCCAAGCTGCCCATTGATCTCCTCATCGAGTCGTCCACCACGTTGGCTTTCCCAGGATGGTAAAAAATACTAAGGTCATAATCCTTATGCAACTCTAACCATCTTCTTTGTCAGAGATTCAAATCCTTCTGCGTGGTTATGTACTGCAAACTCTTATGATCTGTAAATATGTCCACATGCACACCATACAAATAATGTCTC
This sequence comes from Przewalskia tangutica, assembly GCA_029844215.1. NCBI lineage: Eukaryota > Viridiplantae > Streptophyta > Magnoliopsida > Solanales > Solanaceae > Przewalskia > Przewalskia tangutica. The sequence goes on along the minus strand of CM056736.1, from coordinate 30,195,807 downwards.
CATATTCGTAAGGCAAACACCACCGCAGCTAATTCCAAGTCATGAGTTGGGTAATTCTTCTCATGTATCTTCAATTGTCTAGATGCATACGCAATAACCTTTCCAAACTGCATCAAGACACATCCTAACCCAACTCTAGAGGCATCGATAGGCATGAACCCTTCTTGTCCCGATGGTAAGGTTAGGACTGGTGCAGTAGTCAACAATTCCTTTAGTTTCTGAAAACTTGCTTCACATGCTTCTGACCACTGGTACTTAACCGCTTTTTGAGTCAACCGGGTCAAAGGAGCAACAAGACTAGAAAAACCTTTTACGAATCTTCTATAATACCCAGCCAAACCCAAGAAACTTCTAACCTCTGTCGGAGTGGTCGGTTTGGCGATTCTTCACTGCTTCTATCTTCTGGGGGTCTACCATAATTTCATCCCTTGACACAACATGACCCAAAAAGGCTACCTTTTCCAACCAAAATTCACACTTTGAAAATTTACATATAGTTTCTCATGTTTCAAGACTTGAAGCACTACCCTCAGATGCTCTTCATATTCTTCAACACTCTTACTGTAGATTAGGATATCATCTATGAACACAATCACGAACAAATCTAGGAATGGTTTGAAGATTACATTCATTAAATCCATAAAAGTCTTTGGGGCATTGGTTAACCCAAAATACATGACCAAGAACTCATAATGGTCGTATCGGGTTCTAAAGGCTGTTTTGGATATATCATCTGGATTTATTTTCAGCTAGTGATATCCCGAACGAAGATCAATCTTGGAAAAATAGCTAGCTCCCTGAAGTTGGTCAAAAAGATCATCGATTCTTGGTAATGGGTACCGGTTCTTGATCGTAACCTTATTGAGCTACCGATAATCGATGCACATTCGGAGCGATCCGTATTTCTTTTTCACAAGCGATCGTGCACCCCGGGAAACACTAGGCCTTATAAAGCTTTTATCCGTAAGATCCTTCAGTTGTTCTTTTAACTCCCTCAATTCAGCTGGGGCCATTCGATATGGAGGAATAGAAATGGGTCTTGTACCCGGAATTAACTCTATGGCAAACTCCACTTCTCTATCCGGAGGAAGGCATGGAAGATCTTCAGGAAAAACCTCCGAAAAATTTCGAACAATAGGAACATCATTCACCCCTGGGGATTCTTTTTGGGTATCCACTATATTAGCCAGATATGCATACTCCACTCTGTGACTTCTCAATAACTTTTGAGCCCCAAGGTAGGAAATAAACTGTTACACCCCGTATTTACAGGACATGTTTTAAGAACGTACGTAAGAACTCACAGTGTTAAGATTTGAGACTTGTAAAAATTTATCGGAATTATGAAATTGTCGGAAAACGTACTATTGTGACGAATGGGAGGGCGACACGTGTCACCCCCCTTAATGATGCCTTGGATGATTTTGCAAGGGCAAGAGGGTCATTGGACCTTTGTTAGCAAGACAAGTCTTGCAACTTGAAAGCTTGAGAAAGTTGACTTGGTCAAGGACCCACAAGGCTTGATATTTAATAAGAGCTCATCTAAACCACCCATTTGGTTGCATCTTGACCCTCCAATGTGCTATTTAATACTACTAGTAGCAAGAGTGAGTCCAACACTTAGAAAATTTTCAAGAAATTGAAGAGCTCATTCTTCTAGCTCTCGGGTTCACTTAGATCAAAAAGGAAAAAAATTGTTTCTTGTCCATTTAGCTCCACACTTTAAACCAAGGTTCATAAGGGTATTGTAAGTGTATCTCAATAGAACAATCTCGAAAAAAATAGTTTTCGTATTAGTCGCTAAGTGAAAACCTAGTTGCTTTCTAGGTTTTGGATTGGAAGTTTGAAGGAAAGTTGTTGGTATTGTTCTAAGGGTCTCAAGTAGCGGATTGAAGTGTCTTGAAGAGGCTCTAAGTTTCTAAGGAGCGACTTCGGATTTGGAGTTGGATTAAGATTCGTTAAGGTATAATCTTGACCCTTAAAAGTGTTACAAGATTATTTATATTGTTGTTAGACTTACATGTTGCTAGCATGAAGTATATGTGTTGAAGTTTATAAGTATCATGGATTGCTTGTAGCCTTAAAAATCCGAAATGTAATGTAAGCCTTGTGAAGTTGGATTACAATTTAGTCGTTTATTAGAATCGTCGCATGTTACTCAATATGGCCGAAATTGGATAGTAGTATAATCGATTGCGACTTGATATCATGTTATGCTAACAATTTGGATTGAAATGGAAATTGGATAAGAATTGGTATTGTTGTACTCAATATGGCCGAAATTGGACTAGTAGTTGTATTAGTTTGATATCTATTGTGGGGGGAATTTTACACGTCTAGTAGGCGTGTAATCCCCTATTGTTGATTGCATTGATTGGGACTTAAATGTGGCGTGTTTGGTTATTGAATTCGGCCTTGAAAAAGGTGGCAAAGTAAGTAAAAACAAAGAAGGTGCTGTCCGATTTTCCGTAGAATTTAGCGACTTAGCACTTAGAATATTCTACGTTTGAAGTAAGAGGTTAATGGACGTATTGTGACCATTATAGGTTGAAGTACTAAGTATAGCGTATCCTACTTGAAGGATGGATTAGCTATCAAGATTGAAGTACTTTGGAGCATTTTGCTACTTGTCGATAATCGTCGCGAGGTATGTGAACCTCTTCCTTCCTTTGGCATGATTCTATGTATGGAATATACCTGTGGTATCATTTCATGTTTCCTTCTACTCTTAGAAGTTAAGAGGTAGTTGTGTGATTTACTCTATGTAGAACTTTTCATATCTTTTGAGCATGACTAGTTGCACGTATGTAGTACGGTGAGCGTCTGACACCTTCATATCCTTTACTAGTTTTATGAATAGCCAAGTCGGGTGAGTTAGGAGATTAACTCACTTCTTTGAAAGTATTAAGGATGTCTAATGTTTTATTAAAGTTAAGGGACTTGAAGAGTTTTGAAGTATGTGATACTTGTTCCGTTTTAAACGTATAAGTCCCTCAGATAGGAAATTGTATTTGGCTAAGGTATAAAATGAATATAACGACTTTATGGGAAGTTGGTTATATTTGCTTTATGGAAAGATAAATGACTTGATTTTTAATGAAAAGGCAACTTGATTTTAAGGCATCAATTGCCTAAGGTTTTATAATAAAAGGAGTCACTTGATTTCTAAAGGTTAAGAGACTAATTGTACTTTGAAAGTTAAGAGAATTGATTTGAAAATATATAATACTTGGTTTTAATAAAAAGTAGAAGTCTCTTGGTTATAAAGGAATGAGTTTGTCTAAAACCATAAAGGGTTATAACGGCTTTATGGGAAGTTGGTTATAACGGCTTTATGGAAGGTTAAGAGAATGGTTTTCTCTAATAAAGTAATCAAAGAAATAACTTGTATTAAGGAATGGCAATTTGATTTAAAGGTATCACTTGCTTAAAGCTTTGAAGTAAGGGTCACTTGATTTAGAAGCCGAGAAATGTATTTCTAAAGTATCGTGACTTATGTGAAATGTACACAAGCCTGGATACTACGGGTGTTAATATCTTGGGGTTTTATATGAAAAAGGGATCTTTTGAAAATAATGAAAGTACGTAGTACTTGGGGTTAAATTCCCGGATTTTGATGTGTAAAACGAAAGTGTCATGAGTTTATAAAAATGGAAGTCTAAAGGTTTAATGGACTTGCTGTATTTGCTTGTGATAGCTTTAAGTGCAAGTATTATATGTTACGTTGTCGTGACTCTCGGTTGGAAATCGTCTTGTTATAAGTACTTGGGCGTCTGGCGGTGATGTGGGATTCCACGGTATGCTTCCATCATGATTGATCCTTGGACATGCTTATACGATGTGGGATTAGGGCATGTGACCAGATGCGGGTTAGATGCCGGACATTTTATTGGGCGTCTGGCGGTGGCGGGGATTCCGCGGTATGCTTCCATTATGATTGATCTTGGCCATGCTTATCGATGAGGATGCCGGCGCACGGCGGAGATGCGGGTTAGATGCCCGCGCATTTTATTACTCCATGGCCATGCTTATACGATGTGGGATTCCGGGGCATGCGACCATGTTATATTTTACTCCACGGGCTAGCTCCCCATGAAGACATGTACCCACGATGAGGGATTCCCGGGGCATGTTATATTATTACTCCATGGGCTAGCTCCCCATGAAGACCTGCACCTACGATGAGGGATGCCGAGGGCACGTTATGGCCATGCTTATACGATGTGGGATTCGGGCATGCGCGCGTTATATATATATATATATATATATATATATATATATATATATGTTGTATATGTATCGACGGTGAGTGGGATGCCACGCGCGTCACGTGGTTATATTTTACATTATTAGTCATGGCGGTGATGTAGGATTCCACTGGGATATATATATATATATGTGTTGTATATGTACGCCATGGTGAGGTGGGATTCCACGGGCGCGTCACATGGTTATATTTTACACTTATAGGTGTCGGCAGTGATGTGGGATTCCACGGGCAGGAGATATATATATGTGTTGTGCATGTGTACGCCGACAGTGAGGTGGGATGCCATGAGCGCGTCACATGGTTATATTTTACACTTATAGCTGTCGGCAGTGATGGGGGATTCCACGGGCACGCTTTGATATTTGTGTGACTTGATCGCGTCCCAGATTGGGCCGGGTAGTATAGGCGCCCCTCCTTAAAGGGCCGGATTATACTTATGAAAGATAAGTAAGATATACGGTAATGAACTTAATGATTTTTCCTAATCATGTACTTAAGAATGTGACTATAACTTTTATTGAAAATGGGAAAGATAATAAGGTACGATTAAGTTCATAAGTGGTAATGACACGGCAGGATCTGGTATGTATTTTTATACTTGTCCCTGTCATTCTTTGTACAGTTATGATCCGCTTCTCAGACGTTATTTCTATTCCATATTCTGCACCTATGTATCGACTTCTTCGGGGCTGCGTTCATGCCCGCAGGTTTTAGGTACCCAGGTTGGTGATCCTTGCTCTTAGGATCTCGGTTCAGTTTTTGGGAAAAAGCTCTATTTGCTCCGGAGGCTTATCTATTGGTACGGTTTTCCTTGAGGTAGTAGATTCATGTATATTCAGGGGTATGGCGGGACCCTGTCCCGCCACAGTTGTTATGTTAAAAATTCATAGAGGTCTGTAGTCACATATTGTGGGTCAGTTTGTAAAGAAAATGAGGCAACTGCTTCAGTTGTTTATATATATGTCCAGGAAGGTAGCCCTATCGGCTAACCTGTTGTTTTATTTATGTTGTTTTATTTTATAAGTGTCATGTATGTTCCGCTGATTATCTCTGATGTATACCTGTAAGGGTGCCCAGGTAGGGCACCAGTCGCGGGACCGGGGTCGGGTCGTGACATAAACTGACCTGAGGATATTCCAACCCTACCCCTTATAACAATTTCTGGTTCTCCGGGAAAAGTTAATCTCACTATCTTTCGTCGACAATCTAACATGGCATAACATGCCGACAACCAATCCATACCCAAAATGACGTCGAAGTCTACCATATCAAGTAGTACTAGGTTCACCATTGTTCCCCTGCCATTCACTTCTAATGGAAAATTATTTACCACCCGAGAGGCCCAAATTGAGGCCCCTACTGGTGTCATAACCTCAAAAGGTTCACTTAAATAAGAAGGTTCTACGTGTAAATTCTTAGCAAAGCCCATTGACACATATGAAAATGTAGAGCCGGGATCGTATAATACAAATGCAGGAATACTCGAGACTAGCAAAATACCTGTGACCACCGCATTAGATGCTTCTGCCTCATTCCTCCGGGGCAAAGCGTAGAGCCGATTAGAATTGTTGGGTTGTTGACCTCCCTGACTCTGGCGGGGTTGGTTTCCCTGATTTCCCCTGTAGGCAGTTGTGGTTGCTTCTGACCTCCCCTGAATAGATTGAGTTTGAGTCCTCTTCTTGCAATCCCTGGCATAGTGGCCTGACTCTCCACAGTTATAACATGTCTTCGTTAAGAGCCGACATTCTCCAGTGTGTTTTCTTTGACAAATCTTACAAATCGGTTTATCGCCTCCTGTGTTAGGGTTGGTGGCCTTGTCCTTGCTACTTTGGTAATTAGACCAACTGTGCCCCTTAGGCTTGAAATAAGACTGGCCCACAGATTGGTTCGGTCCTGAAGATCCCTTACTAAACTACTGCTTCTGATTTTGACTCTGGTTAAATGATCCTGACGTCCGAAATCTCTTCTGCGAATATTCTCTTTTTGCTTTAGCGAAACCTTCTACCCTCAAAGTCATATCGACAATATGAAGATAAGTTCGATCGTTGGCTAACGCCACCACCTTCTCTGCTATGTTCGGGTTTAAACCCTCTACAAATCGCTTGACTCTATCCATTTCTGTAGGGACGACATGTGTGTTGTATGCCGATAACCTCACGAAATCAGTATGATATTCTTGTACACTGCGGTCACCTTGCTTCAATTGTTCAAACTCACGTCTGAGCGCATCCTTGCGCGTATTTGGCATAAATTTCTCAATGAATGCCGCTCTAAACCCTCCCCAAGTCATTGGTGGTGACATCGGGGGACGATTTTTCCGAAAATTCCTCCACCACACCCCTGCATCATCCACTAGTCGTGCGCCTACCAAGTTGATGCCTGCGTCTCCACGCATCCCAATGTGAACATTAAGTCTTCAACTTCATCGAGGAATACCATCGGGTCGGCCTTGGGGTCCTTCCCTGAGTACAGTGGTTCTCTTCTCCTCATAAAATTTGCCCATAGCCTATCAGGTACTGCTTGAGATTCTACACTCTCGGTCCGTGGTGCAGTCGCAATCGGTCCCTGGGCCGTCTGGTTCTGGTTCGGGGCTATGACAGAGACACTAGGTGCGGGCGGAACCATGTGTGGAACTGCAGCTGTCATTAACTCTATGAGTCTATCTAGTTTTTGTCCCACCGTTTCTTGGGCCATTTGACTCTCGTTCTCTCCAACATTTTCTCCGACATTTTCTCCGCTCCCTTCAGACACCACTACGTCAACTGGAGGTACATGAGCTTCGTGATGAACCTCCTCTTGAGCCCCCGGGATTTGTGAATTCACCATTTTCTGTGAAGACAAACACACTCATATTTTAGAAGACGGAATGTCTACTCTAGCTCTTAAAATTTTCTTATAGTTCATAAGCATGCAACACCACAATATGCCAACACGAAAAATAATTTAATAAAACATATCCTTTCTTTCTTGTATTCATAGCACTTCATTCATCATATTTTAAAATAACAATGTCATGACTACAATACATCACATCAGGTCAACTCGCATCATGCAACCCGCTATAGCCCTTTGTCGAACAGACACTTACTATCACGCGTTCTAAAGGGCTTAACCGCATGATTCGTCTATTCTGCAGGTTGGCATTCAACTCCCTGTGAACCTTCCTTTTTGCTTCTCTTTCCATATAGTTCATTCTATACCTTACTCCTCTTACCTGATGCAGAAATTGGTGCAATGAATTTTCTGTAATATCTTCTCTTAGCATCCTTGCCTTTCTGAATGCGGAATGAAACTTTTCTGGGACGGAATTGACTATTATCTGTAGTATGACTCCAATTGGAAAGTTGAAGAAGGTCGGGTCGTATGAACGCCTTTTCCTTCTAGTCCTAAGCAAATATGTACATAGTACGATTGTGTCATCAATGTAATCATCAAAATCACCTTCTGAGTCCATCTTACGACGCATGAACTTCATCTGAGCTCTCATTCCCTTTGCCTGTTCCATGAGTACTTCCCTCTTTGTTGGAACTCGCCTTATAATCGCCATCTACACAAATCATATTAGTCAGTATTACGTTGTACAATCCCCTTTTCTAACCCGTGTGAAGGAGGTAGTACGAGAAATCAAGTCTTTGAAAAGACTCAAGGTAGGCACGAGAAGAGTACGAAAGAAGGGAAACTTTAGGATGTTATTCCGTTCACTTATTACTAAGGTGGCGCATGCGTCGCAATAAGTAACCGTTCAAACACCCGACTCGAAGAAAACTTCCTAGAATCTCTTAACCTGGTTTAGCTTTGATACCAACTTGTCACGCCCCGACTTTTCCTAAGTCTTTACTTAGGGCGTGATGGCACCTGGACAATTATTTCCCACCAGGAGCACCATTTAATTCTCTTTATTTAGAAATTTGAACTTATATTCAAATACGGAGCGATTAATAAAAATAACAATAAAGAAATCTGTTTATGACTTTATAAAAAAAACATAACGCGAGCCCATGCTCGTGCAAATATTGTTTCTACATAGACATACTGACAAAGATTATTCTAAGTTGGAAGGGAGACCATTCCACACGGGCATTTTCCAAGACACTGGAACTGACATTCTGAACCTGACGGATACCAAGCACGAAGCAATGGACTTGGTATGACAAGAGGCTGCGGGACGATCGCTAGCCTTGGCGTGGAGCCTTTCCTCTATCACGCTTTCCTGAAACATGTTAAATAAAGAGTCAGTCCTACCATCTGGGGCTGAGTGAGAACCTTACCTTGCAATTCAAAGTAACACCACAATATTCCAAGTGCAATTACATTATAACGTAATAAGCATATTGCAAAAACATATCAGGTTACAACACTTTTAAATATGCAAAAACTCCTCATAGGAAATTCTCGATTTAACTAACACTTCATTTTATCTCGTATTGTACGTTAAGACATTCCCCTGCATTTCCACATGTTTATTACATTTATATATTTGTGAACGCGTATTCACTTTTCATATTTATATATAGATGAACATGTATTCATCTTTCATATTTGTTGCGGCGTGCAACCCGATCCATTATATTTACGTATTTGTGAACACGTATTCACTTTACGTTTTGTTGCGGCGTGCAACCCGATCCATTATGTTTACGTATTTGTGAACGCGTATTCACTTTACGTTTTGTTGCGGCGTGCAACCCGATCCATTATATTTACGTATTTGTGAACGCGTATTCACTTTACGTTTTGTTGCGGCGTGCAACCCGATCCATTATATTTACGTATTTGTGAACGCGTATTCACTTTACGTTTTGTTGCGGCGTGCAACCCGATCCATTATATTTACGTATTTGTGAACACGTATTCACTTTACGTTTTGTTGCGGCGTGCAACCCGATCCATTATGTTTATATTTATATATGTATGTGAACACGTATTCACTTTTTCATATTTTTCAAAAGATCAAATAAATAATATTCCATTTCCCAGCATTCTGTCATTCATACTTGTAACGATTATAACTTTTTAACCATAACTCCAACTAAGGTGTTTCTCAAGCGGAAACTAAGGTAAGACGGGGATCTTTCACTGTACCAAACTTCATTTAAAACTACTTTGGGTAACTAACTCAAATTTATCCTCAAAACAGCCATATGAGATTTGTTTCGGCAGAATTTTTATTAAACAGAACCCAATCTTAGAATAGTCATAACTCCTAATCTGTAAACCCGTTCAAGCCCCATAAAATCTCAAAACGACGAGAACAGAGAGCTACACGTCTCCATGTGAACCATCCTTTCATATTCTGTACCATTTGGTACAGTTTTACACTTTTATTCGCTTCCCTTCCTGGATCTCGATAGATCCAAGGCAGAAACTTTAAACAGCGATAACTCTCAATCCGTAAGTCGGATAGACCCTCGTAAGGTCTCAAAATGTCCACAACAAAGAGATCTAGAACTTTAATTTAGCAACAATTTTCATATTCCCCACATATTAGTACATATTTACGTTTCAACGTCCTGCCCTTCTGGATTCCGACGAATCCGAGGCAGCAACTTCAAACTACAATAACTCTCAACTCGTAGGTCCGTTATAATACAGCTTTATATATATCTGTCCGTAACAGAGAGATTTACAACCATGTAAATTTTCATATAATTCTAATAAGTAAAACTCAATAAAAACAGTCCGTAATTATGCCTTTCCGAATTTCGGCCAAATCTAAGGCAGAAACTTTGAACTATGATAACTTTCAAACCGTATGTACATTTTACCTCATTTTTGGTTCTATATGATCATAATAGAGAGGTGTACCACTCTTCCGAATTTCATCAAATCCTAACAATTATAACTCAGTGAGAACAGTTCGTAAAGTTCATGACGCAACTAGTTGTCTAAACAATCAAACGTTCAATATTTCTTTTCAATACTCAATTCTTATTCTAACATGTATTGAGCTTAAAATAAAGGATGTTACCAAGAATTTCTTAGTGAGAAAACTCACCTTGTAAGTGTGAAGATTATTGTTGTGTGGTTGCTAAAATTATCCTTACTCTCTAGTATTTTGCTTCTTGTTCTTTTTGCCCTCTTGGTATTTTTTTCTCTTCTTTTCACTTGTTTTTTTCTGATTTTCTAACATTTATGTTATGTACTTTGTTTGTGTGTAAATACAATGTATAAGTGGAGAGTTTTCTATAACCTATGGGAGGTGAAATGATAAGAGTTGGAGGGGAAATGAAAAGGGGTGAAGGGGGGAAGCAAAGATGTACGTGCATGCTGCACTACTTTTTTTTTTCTTTTTCTTTTCTTTTTCTTTTGTTTTCTTATTTTCATTTCATCTATCTATTTATCCAACTTTAACACTAACTCTATCCCATGCAATTTATTCTTTGTTTTCTTATATATATATTTTTATTAACCCAACCACAACTATATATATATTTTTTTCCGGATTTCACAAGAATGTTCATCCCTTATACAATAGGAAATCTAAGTCTATACAAAAGAAGAATCCTAGTTTTACCATAATTATATTTACACAATATATGGAAATATTCTAATTATGGGTAGGGAATATATTGTTTCCTATATTTACGCGTTTACACACCCCCTCAGTCGGAGCGGGAGGAGGTCGCACGCTGAGACTTGATCTGAAGTCAAGACACAACTGTCTAGGAGTCCTTTGGTAAATATGTCTGCATACTGATAGGATGATGAAATATGTAACACTCTGATATGACCTAAGGCAACTTTCTCACGAACAAATTGTAGGTCTATCTCAATGTGCTTGGTTCGATGATGCTGAACCGGATTATGAGACAAATAGATGGCAGAGATGTTATCACACTACACAATAGATGTCTGACGCAAAGGACACTGAAGTTCTAACAGTAAGTTTCTGAGCCAACAAATCTCAGCTACTACATTTGCAACGCCTCTGTACTCAGCCTCGACACTGGATCTAGATAGGTAGCCTGTCGCTTGGCAGACCAAGAAATCAAATTATCCCCTAAGAAAACACAAAAGCCTGAGGTGGAGCGTCGCGTCTCCGGACACCCTGCCCAATATGTATCCGTATATGAGAGCAACTTGTTTGGCACAGGGGTATAGGTGCAAACCATAATCAAGAGTGCCCTTAATGTATCGAATGATACACTTAAGAGCAGTGAAGTGAGACTCCCTGGGGGCATGCATGAATAAGCATACTTACTGAACATCATAAGCAATGTTTGGCCTGGTAAATGTGAGATACTGAAGTGCACCTGCAAGGCTCCTATACAGAGTAGGATCGGAGATTGGAGCACCATCTATAGCACTGAGCTTAGATTTCGAATCGACTGGAGTAGGCATAACTTTGCAATTCTCCATCTTAGCCATGTACACTATCGCATCTGCATACTTACGCTGACACAAGAACATGTGATTGACAGACCTGGTCACTGATATCCCCAAGAAATAACTCAACTTTTCCAAATCAATCATTACAAATTCGGACTTAAGCAAGGCAATAATCACATTTTTCAATCTATCTGAGGAGGAAGTCAGAACAATATCATCTACGTATATTAATAAGTAAGCAATGCTACTACCTCGATGAAAAATGAAGAGTGATGTATCACTCTTGCTGCATACAAACTCAATCTACAAGATATACCTGACAAAGCGATCATACCACGCACGGGGGGCCTGTTTCAGGCCATATAGTGACTTACGAAGACGACACACATAGTGCGAAATTGATGGATGGGTAAACTTAGGCGACTGATGCATGTACACTGTTTCTCTCAGGTCCCCATGTAAGAATGCATTCTTCACATCAAGTTGATGGATCAGCCAGTATTTGCCCATGGCAATGCTCAAAACTGTGCGAATGGTAGCCGGTTTGACAACCGGGCTGAAGGTCTCTCCACAATCAATGCCCTCCTGTTGATTTGTGCCATTAGCCACAAGACGGGTCTTATACCTCTCAAGATTCATATTGTCTCTGAACTTGTGATGAAAAAGCCACATACAATGAATTACATTCACCCCACCAGGTCTAGGTACTAGATCTCACGTGTGCTGTTTAGTCAAAACATTGAATTCCTCATAGCTGCATTACAATTAGGGTCTTGTTTGGCCAATTTTGAGTTCTTTGGAAGTGGAGAGTGGTTTGGGCAGACAAGTTGAAATGGACTTTGGGTTTGAAGATTCCATGCTTTGAACGAGTTTCCATTGAATGAGTAGGGACAGTGGGTGGCTGAGTGGGGTCTGAGACGGGGGTAAAGTCGGACAAGGAGAGGGTGGGGGAGAAGCCGTCGAAGGCGCCGGGAGCAGGAGCCGCGACGCTGGGCAGACAGTCTTCTCTGGACATTTGGCGCCGCGGCGCCTCTGTGCAGGGCCGCGGTGCCGACTCACAGGAATTTTGGCGTCGCGGCGCTGAGGACGGGACAGAAGAAGCGAGTTGTTCGAGGAGGATGGGAGAGATGGCAGGCTCGTCAAGGAATGAGTAATCCGGTTTTTGGAATTTTTGAAGATTCGAAAACAGGAATGTGGTCTCGTCGAATGTGACGTGACGAGAGATGTGGATTTGACGAGTCGACAAGTTATAGCATATATAGCCCCTATGGTTCGGCGGTAATCCTAGGAAGACACATGGAGTGGACCTAGGTGCGAGCTTGTGAGGGGCGGTAGAGCTAAGGTTGGGATAGCACAGACAAATGAAAATTCGTAGATGATCATAGGAGGGGACTCTATGGTAGATGATTTCGGTAGGGGTCATATTATGAAGAGTGCTAGTAGGGAGAATATTTAGAACATATTCTGACATTTTAGCAGCATAGACCCAGAATGATGGAGGGAGAGAGGCATGAATTAATAGGGTGCGAATCATGTTGTTAATAGTGCGTATGATTCTTTCAGCTTTACCGTTTTGTGGTGAGGTGTGAGGGTAGGAGAAACGAAAAACCATGTCATTATTGGTACAAAAACGGTGAAACATAGAGTTATTGAATTCATGACCATTATCGCACTGAAATAATTTTATGTCTTTTCAAATTGTGTTTGAATGAACTTGCGAAACTCAAGAAATTTGGCAAACACTTCCGATTTAAATTTAAGAGGGTATAACCAAACATAGTGTGAAAAATCATCAAGCAACACAAGATAGTATTTATAACCGAGAGAACTAGAGATAGGAGACGTCCATAAATCGGCATGTATAATATCAAAGGGAGCAAAGGTAACACTAGTAGATGATTTAAACGGAAGACGAATATATTTGCCTAAAGAATAAGAAACACAATTTTGGGCAAGCTTCCCATTACAAGTAATGGAATTGTTGCCTCTAAGAAAATTAAAGACTGGGACTCCTGGATGACCAAACCTATTGTGCCATGTTGAAGAAGAAATAACCGCTAGAGTGACGGGAGAGCAAGATCTGGCAATGGAGGTGGAGATGAATGGATAAAGATCCCCCGTGCTATTGCATCTCGTAAGAAGTGTCCCCGTATGAAGATCATTCATAGTAAAACCAAAAGGGTCAAAGTCCATAGAGACAGAATTATTACGAGTAAATTGGCGGACAACTATGAGGTTCTTAATTATATGTGGGGCATATAGGGTGTTTTTGAGGGAGAAGGGTGGATGATGAGGTTGTGTGTATGAGGTACCATAACCTTTAACTGGAATGCGTTGTCCACTACCAACTGTAACATATTGAGGATGCTTTAAACTAAACAGTTTAGGAATAGTACCTGCAGATTGGGTGACGTGAGATGTGGCGCCTGAGTCCATATAACAAGTATTGTCAGGCTGTTGCATAGAGAGGGTGTTGAACGCCTGACCCAACTCAGTGGGTGTCATGTCGGAGGAGGGCTGCGGGACCTGACCCTGCATGAAGTGGGCCTGTTGCGAGGCTGGAGCGGGGCCCAACAAATCGGGGTAAGAATACGGATTGTAGGGCTGCTGGTACTGGAATGGACCTTGCACCGCGGCTCTGGACTAGGGCGCCGCGCGGTCTGTCTTGGCGCTGGCCAGACGGAGCTGGCTGCGCCAGTACGAATCAGCTGAGGAGCCGCGACCCAGTTGTTCTGCGATCCCTGTTGCTGCTGCTTGTTCTGTTGACCGCGACCCTTGCCACGACCATGACCTCCTCTACCGCCGCGGCCTTTTCCACCTTTACCGCTGTGGCCCTGCCGCTGTTGGGAGTTTTCCGGTGGCGTCTGATCTTGGGGTTGCGAGTCGACAGTTAGCACCTGCTGGGCGTGCTCATCTTGCTTAGCACGACGGGTTTCTTCGAGCAACAATTGTGAGCGAGCTTTGTTAAAACTTGATAGCGGATCTGCCTGTTGGATCATGGTGGCCAAAGTATCATATTCGCCCTTAGTAAGGCCTGCAATCATTTGGAGCACCATTAGGCGTCGATGCAGCGTGCCGACGTTGGAGAGTTGATCCGCTAGAAGTTTAAGCTGCTTGCAGTACTCAGAAACATTAGAGAAGTTTTCAAGACGTGTTTTGTTGAATTGTTCTTCCAAATACACGGCACGAGTGTGCTTGTTGTCCTGAAAAATTTCCTCCAAACGATTCCACAAGTCAAGGGCTGTGGAGTCAGATTTCATGATAGTAAGGAGCAAATCCTGAGAGATACTACCATATATCCACTGTTTGACGTCAGCGTCTAGATGACGCCAAGTAGAATCATCAACCTCTTGAGGGTGCGGAATTTTGTCATCAATATGATCAAGCACGTTATAGAGACATGCATGATTGCGAAACAGTTCAACCCAGGGAGAATACTGACTGTTTTCTTGATCAAGAAGAATAGGGATATGGTTTTTGATGTTGGAAACAGTTAGGGCGGGATGAAAAGAGGGTGATGACTTGGTGGTGGGATTTGTGGAGGAAGATGCATCAAGGACAACGGAAGAATCCTAAGTATCCATTTAGAGAATAGAGGAATGGAGAAGAAAAATCATGAATTTGGGTAGAGAGAGGGAGGCGCGTAGATGAGCAGGGGCGGTGCTTGGTAGAAAGTTCTAGGATTTTTCTTTCTAGGCTCTTTGATACCATGTAATATTATTAATCTCCCTTGGGGAGTCTTTCATTAATATCAAGGTATATATAGAGTACAATGTTCATCCCTTATACAATAGGAATCATAAGCCTATACAAAAGAGGAATCCTAGTCTTACCATAATTATATTTACACAATATATGAAAATATTCTAATTATGGGTAGGGAATATATTGTTTCCTATATTTACGCGTTTACACCTCCCTCAAAGAAACCAAGAAACAAGCAGACCATTCCCAAGCTAGCCACCAATTCACCCCAGAGACTTCTCAACTTGAACCTCAAAAGAGATGATGAGAATGAGAGTGATAATAATAATAATAATAATAATAATAATAATAATAATAATAATGCAGTTAAAGGTACCATTTTGGCTGGTCTTTTGCTTGTGGGTGTAGTTGGTGGATTTGGTGCTGTTGGTTATGTCTATAAAGACCACATCAATGTTTTCTTGAACCCGTTTTCAGGTTTCATTGAAGGTAAAAACTCATGGATTTATATTTTGTTTCCTTTTGAAATTTAATCTTGAATTGTTCTTACTGCTGCTAGGAATGGTAACTAAACTTTGTAGCTTTCTTAAATAGGTGATTAAAAATCTGTTTCCAATTGTTCTTGTTGTTGACTGGATTGCATACTAGGCAAATTGATTAAATTCAAGATGTTGGTCATAAAGAATTTGGATAAGCTTAGACTGGATGAATTTTGAGTTTTCACAAATTGGTCCACCTTATGTAGGAGATAGTGGTGAATCAAACTTTTCCTTGCCATAATGGTTGACTACCTATTTGTTCATCTGGGCTAAACGTACATCACTTCCACGTTATATCTTCTATCAAGCTGTGTTGGAATTCAGTACTGATTAGTTATATCCGTAAGTAAATGGAGCCCCTATGCAAATTCTTGCAAGAACTACAAGTGTTGATTGGATCAAATGAAGATAAAGGCTCTCTTTCACTAGAAAGCACTTTCAGCATGCTTATAATAATTAAATATTCCTAACAAATGAGGAATAGTTGTATAAGAATTATGAATTATGTAAATGAATAGCTTTTGAAATTTCCTGGGAACTGTACTGGTTTTAATGTATACCCCTTTATCAGAGTTAATGCTTTCACTCTTTCACTGGAAATGAAACCTGTGTTTTCGGGATGGTGCAATATAAACTTCTAGCTGGATAGTGTAAAGCCAAGCAGTCAACCATTTGACTTTTGGGCTCGTGACTTTCTCCTCTTCTCCTTGGATAAGTCCAAATGCCAGCATCAACTGCCTAGGTCTATAATGGTATGTTGACCATGATTGTAGTTTTTTCCTTCAGACTCACCAATTTGGAAACCTTCCCCTCTCCCCAGGTATGTAAATTTTGTGAAAGAGACATTCCAGCAAAGTTATACTGCTTGTGGTTTCAAGATTTTTTTCTTGGTTGTTGTTGTTGTTGATGTTGTATTGGTATTTCTGTTTGATATGATTTATCAATTTTGGTGCATCTCCAGCGATGAAATTTTGTTTCTTGCTGGTCGTTGAACAAATCCAAGGACTTGAGGACCCTAATGAACAACTAATGCTATGAATTTTTAACACTTTTATGACATGGATATATTTGTTTATTGGGGTTTGACTGAGGCTCCTTATGTGGCAGGTTATGGGCCAGCTGGATATGCTCTTTTCGTAGAAGTTTATGCTGGATTAGTAGTAAGAATTGGATTCTTTTTCCTCATTTTATAATGTTGCGACAAACTGCTAATGGTACATGGTTTTGATGTGGTAAAGCTTATAAGTTTTGGATGGTAATATGGTGTATGGTCCTTTGGCTTCATATTGACTTATGCTTTAGAAGATACTCATAAGGAGCTCATACGATGAACTTTTCTAATTTTAAGAGGAATACAATGAACTTGGATAAACGAGCAAGACTCCATATTTTTGTTTTATAGAATTGGCATTAACTGGTTTTTCAGTTAGTTTTTAGCGAGTGATTTTGTTCCTGTTCCAGATAGATCTGCAGTACTCAGCACTCTTTCAGTTTAAGTATATCATCTTTTCAGAGGTTCTGAAATCAAACTGGTTTTAACTTTTTACTTTTGCTTGTAGATATTCCATTGACCATGTCTACCGGTCTTCTATTTGGCTCTGTCACTGGAACTACCATGTCTACTGGTCCTGAGACTGTTATGTCTTAATTGAGTTTGATGATAAAGTCCAATTTCTAGAATTTACTGGGATTGAGATTCTATTTGCTTTTATTTTTTTCCCCATAAACTTGCCTATATATTTCAGTATTCATCTGAAAACGTAACTCTACTGGCATATGCATAGAGAAGAGTGCATCTCAGTGCTAAATTCTCACATGACTCCTGCATCAATTGCTTGCTACTCTGCAGGCCTATTGATACTTCGGTTTTATTTGCAAGTTGGTTAAAAGAAATTAAGTTAAAGGTCTCAAAGTTCTAAAGATATGTGCTATTGCAATGATACAATTAGCTGCGATTAAAATAATCTATTGTCGATGCTTTGCAGAAAGAACAGTTTCAGAGTCTTTGCTGCTGTCTGTTTCTTTCATTTCTAAATTGATACTTATTATTCATCTTTGATGACCTGAACTAGTTTAGAATTAGCAGAATTGATTGTGGAGAAACATGTTAGTGGTTCTTCAAGGCCCCATCTGGTAGTTCAAGTGCATTTGGAGAAAAAGTGCTTTCAGTTAAAAAGTATTGAAAGTATATGTATGTCCTAAAAACAATTTGTATTAGGACAAAACGTACTTTATACACATTCATATTTATATTAATGATGATTAATATTATGGCATTTGCATTTGTTGAATTATTAGTTGATTTTTTTATAATATTCTATAAATGCATCCCTAGAGTTTACGTGTTTATTAATGATGTGAGAATTAATGTTATAACGTAACTCTTAAATTACCTCGACGAATGATCATCGAGATTGAGATATCGATGTTATGCGATACGTCAACATGTGGTCTGCATCATATCCTTAGGGGATGTAGTATGTCTCACTTTGCTACGAGTTATGACAACTCGTGATGGACATATGAATACTTGTTGAAGTATTAGTATACCCTGCTGATGCAATATTTGTTATATGTCTATAATGTCATCGGCATGTGAGAGATAGAAGTACTTAGACTTGAGGTCAATACCATCTTGTTTACGGAGTAATGTACTTTGATCATGTCATAAGCTCAAATGTCTTATAGGTTGAGACGCAGTTTGTTTTGGGTGCATTGCGAAGTAGATTAAAGGTGGTATGTGAGCCAAGATTAGGATTCATTCCTTGAATGTTTATTCAAGTGAACACTCAGATACTCATATGGTATTAGGTTGACTAAGTCGTTGGTCAACGCATTGGATATGTCTTTGATATGGTCCTTTTGTCAATTAATATAGATGAGTTATAATGATCAAGTCATTTGGATAGACATTTGACAAATCCTAAGCTTGATTGAGTGTGTCATGAATGAAAGGATTTTATCTTACCATATAGAAGTGTAGTTCACATGTTTCGTGTAGCTAAACTTTACATATTGAGTTCGTCTTCCGGCGCAGTCTAGGAGTTTCGAGTAGATCCTAATGTCATTAGTGTCAATATGTAAAGGCCTGAAGGGTAACACTAAGTCAATTGTTCCGTCGATTCAAGGATGTAATCAGAGAGTATATAAATGTTCGGTTGATGATCGAGACATTAGAATAAAATAGAAACGAAGCGAAAATTGGAGCAGGGCCACGGCGCAGGTAAGTCAGGGCCATGGCGCCGCAGCGCCGTTACTCAGCTCCGCGGCGCCAACGCACCTCCAGTGGGTCCGAATGACCCACTCTGCTTCGGTTTCTGGGTCTGGCCCACGAGGGAAACCCTAGCTGATTTATTCAGCTGTATATACCGGGTTTAGCCTCACAATTTCTACACCATCTTTTCATAAGATTAACTCTACTGAAACTCTGCCGGAATTCCTAGCTTTTCAAAGGAGAAATTACATCATAATTTCTAACTTGCAAATCGAGGAACTATTGCGTGCGCACCCTCGGATTACACAAGCCTCAAGTTTCAGATTGCTAAACTATCAATGTAAGTCTTCGTTCGAAGTATTACATTGCTTCTTGTGTTTATTTTACATTGTATAATCATCCTACAGTTTGACCGTCGTCGGGTTTGAAACATAAATTTTCAAATTTTGCTGTGTGTACGAACCCGACAAAACCCTACATTGGTATCAGAGTCTGGACTGTTTTGTGTGATTATACAATGAATATTAGTGATAATATGAGTTAGGATTTGTTTAAATTTTAATGTATGTCGTTTAAAGCTTTAAAACTCAAGAATACATAAATTTTGTCTCCGGATCTGTTAAACAGTGATGTAATCGAGGAAGTCATTCAGATCTAACTCATCTAAGTTGACATGCGTTACCAGTTCGATTCGAACATGGTGCATTGAGACGAAGAACGAGAAGGGATTTGATGATAGTCGATGAACGTGCTGTAAAATAGTGAAAGGGGTACAAAATGGATCTGCAAATCTAAGCCTAACCCAGTTTTAGGGTTTTGGAATTGCAGAGATTGCGTTTCTGGGGTTGAGGCGCCACGACTCCACCATGGAGCGTCGTGGCTCTGACTAGGGTTTTGCGGCGGCGCCATGACTTCAATAGGGCCATTGCGCTGTTCATCTAGAAGCTTAAAATAAATTTTCGAGAAAAAGCTTGAATTTCCGTCTCGAAGTTTTGTCGCGGCGCCTCACTGCGAGAACCACGTCGTTAAATTTATATTAAAAGATTGAAATCAGAAAGTGAAGTTTTAAAAGTTTCATAATCAGATTCTGAAAGTTTTAGAATTTCAGAATATAAAAATAAAATTTTAAATTCAACATATTTGGTCCTTTCGGGCAAATCTATAATTAAAGAAACTTTTTGAAAATTTGATTTTTGAGTTCTGAAAATTGCAAACAGGTCCCTGAAACCTAAAAATATTTTTGGAGAGTTAAAATTGTATTTTCTGAATTTATTGGGGTTCGAATTGAACATTTAAATTCTTGAGGGACTAAACTGTAAATTTTAAGATTTTGCAGAATTCTTGAAAATGAGAAAATGTTTAGGGATTGTTTGGCAAATACATAATTTTGGAATTTAGACAAATAAACCCATGATTACATTAATGATATATTATTATATAATATACAAATGTGTTAAGTGATTGAATGTGATGCATTTAAATTATTAGCATAGCGTCCGCAATTATTGTCTGGGTAGGCGGCGTCCAGTAATTGTTTACTTTCAATGACCGCTATAACTGTCTGGGTAGACGACGCCTAGTATGTGATTAAAACAATCTTATATCATGCCTATTGGGTTTGATGGTTACCCATCTAAATGTGTTTAGAAATTGCATGATAGGATGTCATATGATGTATGACATAATTGTTGATCTTGGTTGAAATCCCCAAAACTGAAAATGTTCCCCAAACATTAAAATACAAGTCTAATTGGAACATTTCGTCCATTATAATTGTTAGGGTGCAAAATCCTTTTCGGCGATACGAGTATTTATGCCAAAACATTTGCTCTAAGTCTACGAGGACTCAGGTCCTTTCATAGATGTGTTAAAATGAAAGTAGATAATAAACTTTTGTAGGTATTTACACTAAAGTGTTTGCTTGCAAATGCTAAATTTACTTAGGCATTTAAACGCAGTCGTGTAATAGGGTTGACTTGTTTAGATGAATCTTGACGCCAAAGTGTCGGACTAGTCTAAAGACGTAAGATTAAAATGAAAGATATTTAATCAAACCAAGAGTTGTGAATAAGCTTTACAATTGGTTGAGGACCTACCAAAGTGTGCTATTGAAGTTATCAGCCAAAGCAAACGCGGATGTAGCATATGTTTGGATCTTGGCCCACTATGACCTTTAAAATGTTTTAGGTTCGTATTCTACCTTGGTGTCGTAGAAGTATGCAAAATAGTAGGAACTAATTAAAACAAAAGGCCATGTTAAATTAGCATATAACGAATGTATATAATTAGGAGAATGAATTTTTTATTGTATTTTCCCTATCTATCTATATCTTCAGATCTTCAGAATGTCGAACTTCTCAATGAAAACGCTAATGGAATCCAATAGATTGACTGGACCCAACTTTATAGATTGGCTCATAAATGTAAGAATAGTCCTGAGACAAGAGAAAATTGAATATACATTGGACCAGACATTCCCTACAGTGCCTGCGGAGGACTCTGCTGAATATGCAACCTTTGATAAAATGGCTTATCAAAAACATTATGATGATGTCATTTCAGCTCAATGTTTGATGTTGTCTTCTATGTCACCTACATTACAAAGAAAACATGAGAACATGGGGCCCAATGAAATGTTGGTACATTTGAAGAGTCTCTATGACTCGCAGTCTCAGACAATGGAGTATGAACTGCTCATAGAACTTTTCAAGTGTAAACCCATTGAAGGGGGCCAAGTGTCTCCTCATGTGCTGAAAATGATTGAGTTGATAGAAAGGTTGGCATCCATTGAAATAAAGTTTCATGACAGAGTCGCTACCACACTAATCCTCCATTCACTTTCACGTTCGTTCGAGAGTTTCATTATAAATTACAATATGAATAAAACTAAGGCGAAGTTGCCAGAATTGCACAATATGCTGAAAACTTTTGAATCTTCGGTCTCCAAAAGCAAACCTATTCTAATGGTTGTCTCCTCTAGTTATTCCAAACCGAAAGGTAAGGGACAACAGAATAGGAAGGGAAAAGATGTTGCTCCGGCAGCAGCAATGAAGCCCAAAGGAGGGGCGAAGAAGAAGAAGAAACTTCCAACATCGGATGAGTGTATGAACTGCAACAGGAAGAGGCATTGGAGGAAGGACTGTACAGCTCCAGGAGGAGGGATGGAACCAGGTGCACCATCTTCTAGTGGACAAGGTATGTTTGTAATTGAAATTTGTTACACCCCGGAAAATTCCAGGATAGGTTTATAAGAACGTACGTAAGAACTCAAATGTTAAGATTTGAGACGAGTAAAAATTTATCGGAATTTTGGAATTTGTTGGAAAACGAAATATTGCGACGAACGGGAGGGCGACATGTCACCCCCTTAATGGTCTTGGACGAAATTGACATGGGGGAAATGGTCATTTGACCATAATTTAAAAGACCAAGTCTTGCAAAGGCAAGAGCTTGACATTGTTGACTAAAGTCAATTGCCACTTGGCTTGATCCTTGTGAAAAGCATCCTAACCACCCATTTGTTCTAATCTTGACCCTCCATCTTGTTATATATGTATGCTAGTGCAAGACAAGCTTCAACACTTAGACAAATTTTACAAAAATCTTGAAGAGCACACGGGAGGCTCTCGGGTTTGCCTTAGGGTTTCAAGAAAAAATTTCAATTGTTGTCCAATAATTCCCCCACTTTAAACCAAGGTACCTAAGGGTATTGTAAGTGTTTCTCAATAGAAAGATCCTGGAAAAACGGTGTTTTCGTATTAGTCGCAAGGCGAAAACCTAAAGGGTTATTCAACCTTGAAGTTGAAACTTGAAGATGAGTCTTTTATAAGCTTCTAAGGGTTGCTTGGAGTGGATTGGAACATCGAAAGGAGGAGTTAAAGTTGCTAAGGAGCGGCTTGTGATCTTGGATCATAATTGGGCTAATTGAGGTATAATCTTCGTTTTACTTTTGTAATTGAAGATTTCATGTTATGATAAGTTATAAGTGATCATGTGATTTGTGTTATGAAGTTTGATAAGTGACATGGATTGTAGAAGCCTAGAACCGAAAAGGACATGATTAGCCTTTTGAAATTGAAATACAATTTTGGTCGTTTATTAGAATCGTCGCATGTTTATCTACTTGAGGATTGTAGTAGTTGTAATCGATTGCGGCTTGATATCATGTTATACTAAACCACTTGGATTAAAAAGGAATTGGAAACGATTTGAATTGTTGCCTAATTGCCGAATTGACATTATAGTTTAGACTAGTTTGTTATTGTTTGTGGTGAGCCAATTGGGGCTGTTGGGTTATTCATTTGTATTGAACTACCTTATAAATTGTGGTGAGCCAATTGGGGCTGTTTGGTTATTGTATTCGGCCTTGAAAAAGGTGGCAAAGTGAGTAGAAACAAAGGAAGTCTTTGTCAGATTTTCCGTAGTATTTAGTGTGTTGCACTTGGTATATTGTACGTTTGAAACTAGATTTTTTTAGACGTAGTATGGTCTTTTTAGGTTGACATTCTACGTACGACGAAATGGACTTAGCAAGTGGATTAAACCAAGAGGTATGTGGAACTTTCTTATCTCTTGAGCATGATTAAGTTATAAATGTATAGTACGGTGAGCGTCAAGATTTTGACAACCTAGTCTATTTGATATCCTTGGCTTATTTTAAAGAATGTCCAAGTTGTTTGAGTTAGGGAATTAACTCACTTGTTTAGACATTAAGGATATCTTGGTTTTCAAAAGTTAAGAGACTTTAAGTATGTTGAAAGTATTTTAATACTTGTTTTGTGGGAAAATTTAAGTCTCTTGGTTATAAGGAAAGAATGTAAACTGCTAATGTATAAGGCTAGTATAATAGCTTTATGGAAAGTTTAAAGAGTGGTTTACTCTAAGTAACTTAAGTATGTTAAGGGACTTGAAGAGTTTTAAAGAATGTGATACTTGTTTCGTTTTAAACGTATAAGTCCCTTGGAAAGGAAATTGTACTTGACTAAGGTATAAAGTGAATATAACGACTTTATGGGGAGTTGGTTATATTGGCTTTATGGAAAGATAAATGGCTTGATTTAATGGAAGGCAATTCGATTTTAAGGCATCAATTGCCTAAAGTTTTATAAGAAAATGAGTCACTTGATTTAGAAACTTAACTTTATTTCTAAAGGTGTTGTGACTTGCCTTGAAATGTAATTTGAACTTGATACTAGGATTTATAGTATCTTGGAAGTTTTCTACCAAAAGAGTCATTGGTTTTAAAGAATAGAAGTACGTAGTACTTTGGGTTAAATTCCCGGATTTCTATAAAGAACATGTTAGTGCCTTAGGTAAACTAAAATGAGAGTGTATATGAACAAGAATAGTAAGAAGTTAGGGGATTTCTTAACTTGCTTATATATTGCATGATAAGCCGATAGAGCTTATGTTATGTGTGATAGCCGGATTTGGGCTAATGATATATTATTCGTTGCTGGGTCATTCCCCGTGATTGTTGCATTGTATATTTCCGTGGATTTGCTAACCACGATGCGAGGAATACCTCATGCGAGTCCGTAGGGCTCATGCGGGTGAAATAGTCCCATGCGGGCGGGTCCAGCCTATGCGAGGAATACCTCATGCGAGTCCGTAAGGGCTTATGCGGGTGAAATAGTCCCATGCGAGGAATACCTCACGCGGGTCCACGTGATCTATGCGGGTGAAATAGTCCCAGGAATAGGATTGCTTATTGATACTGCGGGCAGGTGGTCCTGCTGATCGTGAGCTTTCCTACTTTATATTGTAAGTATACTCCTATTTACTCTCATTGTTAGTAAGGCCACGATTATCGTTAATTGAGTTATCATACATGTCTCCGTTTATTTTAGACTTATGATTTCATTACTGATTTCGATTTCATATTTGGTACATGTTGTCTTGACCTCCTTGAAGCTGCGTTAAATGCAGGTAGAGTCTGAGTTGTTGATCCTCGCTCTTAGGATCACTGTTCAGCTGTTGAGAAGCTCCTTTATTCCGGAGGCTTATCCCTGGTATTGTCGGTTATTGTACATTCAGGGGTATGGCGGGGCCCTGTCCCGCCAGAGTTTATATTCTTAGAGGTCTGTAGTCACATTGTGGATTGGGTTGGAAAAAATGTCATTATATTGATATGATTTTCAGAAGGTGGCCTTATCGGCTAGCCTGTTGTTATTTTATGTTTAAGTACGTTTTCAGATGTGTATGTTCCGCTGCTATTCTCTGAGGTATACCGAAAGGGGTGCCCAGGTAGGGCACCAGTCGCGGGCCCGGGGTCGGGTCGTGACAAAATTAATCTATCTATAAATGATTCTCATTCCTGGGTACTAGATACCGCTTGTGGCTCACTCATTTGTACAAATGTGCAGGGGCTAACTAATAGCAGGAAGGTCGGACCTCGCGAGGTAGACCTGCGCGTCGGAAACGGAGCACGAGTTGATGCTGAGCGCGTGGGAGATTATAGATTAGATTTACCTTCCGGCAATATTTTAATCTTAAACAATTGTTATTATGTTCCTTCTTTGACAAGGAACATTATTTTCATTCCTGTTCTAGACAATGAGGGCTTTTTTCAAGCATTAATATTAGCAATATGATTTTAGCTTATGATAATGTTGTGTATGGAATTGCGCCTCTTGTGAATGGATTGTATACATTAAACTGCCGCAGGGAAATTTTCAATGTACAAAATAAAAGGGCTAAGTTAAATGAAAGAAATTCTACCTACTTGTGGCATTGCAGACTTGGTCATATCAATCAAACGAGGATAGAACGGTTAAGGAAATTAAATTACCTTGAACCATTTGACTTACAATCTTGTGGTAACTGTGAATCCTGTTTGAAGGGTAAGATGACTATTAAACCTCTTTCTGGAAAGGGGATCCGTGTCAAAGAGGTGCTTGAGTTGGTACATACTGACGTATGTGGACCATTTTCGACTCAAGCTAGAGAAGATTTCTCTTACTTCATTACTTTTACATACGACTTATCAAGGTATGGATATGTGTATCTTAAGAGACACAAATCCGAGGCCTTCGAGAAGTTTAAGGAGTTTAAGTGTGAAGCTGAAAAACAACTCTCAAAGAGTATCAAGACTCTCCGATCTGATCGTGGGGGTGAATACTTAAGTAAAGAATTTCTTGAATACTTAAAGCTACATGGAGTTCATTCTGAATGGACACCTCCTGGAACACCACAGATGAATGGTGTTGCCGAGAGAAGAAACCGAACCTTGCTTGACATGGTTCGATCCATGATGAGTTTTTCAGCTCTTCCAACATACCTTTGGGGATACGCTATTTTAACCTCGATATATGTTCTGAACAGAGTTCCTTCTAAATCAGTTGAAAAGACGCCATATGAGGTATGGTGTGGCAAGAAGCCATCACTTAGACACATGAGGCCTTGGAGGTGTCCTGCATATGTCATGAAGTTGATCACTCATAAGTTGGAGTCTAAAAGTGAGAAATGTTACTTTGTTGGGTATCCAAAGGAAACTAAGGGATACTATTTCTATCTTCCTGGAGAACATAAGATATTTTTTTCTAGGAACACAACTTTTCTTGAAGATGAATATGTCTAGGAAGAGAGTTGCACAGAGATAAAACTTGAAGAAATTCAAGAACAAAGTAACATAGAGGTTGAACCCTTGCCGAGTGAACAAGGCAAGGATTCAGTGGGAACTTATGGCGAAGATTGGGTACTCAGGGTACGCCCTTCGGCAAGTGGGAGTGCTACGAGGAGAGATGCAGAAATGCTAGATCCTCCTGCACAGACCTTGCACCAGTTGCACCTCCTCCCATTCAGGAAATACATGAAAATGATATTCCTGAAAGCTCTAATGTTGGTGGATCAACCAACGCACAAGAACCTTCTCACGATCAGAACATACATGTAACTGAACGGCAAGACACTCAACTCCGTAGGTCTGTTAGAACTCATCGTCCTTTGGAAAGACTAAATCTACTCGTGGAAACACAAAATGAGCTAGATATTCCCGATTATGACGAGCCTAGAACCTACAACGAAGCAATGCTAGACATTGATTCGAAGAGATGGCAAGAAGCCATAAAATCGGAAATGGAATCTATGTATATCAATCAAGTGTGGAACTTGGTTGATTTGCCGAATGGGGTTAAACCCATAGGATGCAAATGGGTCTTCAAGAAGAAGATTGATGCATCTGGCAAGGTTCAGACTTATAAAGCTAGACTAGTGGCTAAAGGTTTTACTCAGCGTCCTGGCGTGGATTATGATGAAACATTTTCATCGGTGGCTAAGATAAAGTCTATTCGGATTTTGCTTGCGATAGTTGCACATTATGATTATGACATTTGGCAGATGGATGTCAAAACTGCATTCCTCAATGGTAATCTAATTGAGGAAGTGTGTATGAAACAACCCGAGGATTTTTCATCCGAGTCCAGACCAAATGTTGTGTGCAGGCTACAAAAGTCCATTTATGGGCTTAAGCAAGCCTCTAGGAGTTGGAACATATGCTTTGACAAGACTATCAAATCTTTTGATTTCATCAGAAGCAAAGAGGATCCTTGTGTTTATATCAAACGCAAGGATAAGGGTATTATCTTCATTATTATATATGTTGATGACATATTGATAATGAGAGATAATAAAACTCTCATGCAGTCAGTTAAGGATTGGTTGTACAAGACCTTCATGATGAAGGATTTAGGTGAAGCCTGTTACATTCTGGGAATTAGGATCTATAGAGATAGACCTAATAGATTGTTGGGGATGTCACAGTCAATCTATATAGACAAAGTTCTTAGACGTTGTTCAGGGGAGAATTCCAAGAAATGCGGTTTCCAATGGGTCAAGACATCAAGTTATCTAAGAAGGGTTTCCTTTCTAGTGATGCAGAACTTGAGCGCATGAAAAGGATCACATATGCTCCGGCTATAGGATCGATCATGTATGTCATGACTTGTACTAGGCCAGATGTGGCCTTTGCACTTAGTATGACTTGCAAGTTCCAGCATAATCCTGGTGAGGATCACTGGAAGGCAGTCAAGAGTATTCTTAAGTATCTCAGACATACTAAAGATTACTTCTTAGTCTATGGTGGAGGAGATAAGCTGGTTTCCACTGGGTATATCGATGCTAGTTTCTAGACATATGTTGATGATTTCAAATCTCAGTCTGGTTACACGTTCATTTTCAATAGAGGAGCAGTGAGCTGGAAAATCTCCAAACAAGCTACTACTGCTGATTCGACTCTTTGGCGGAGTACATTCTTTGGATCGGAGGTCGCTAAAGAAGGCGTCGCAATTCGAGTTCTGAAGGAACTAGGGGTTGTTCCGAGTGCCAGTTGTCCAATAACCATTTATTGTGACAATACTGGTGCAATTGCACAGGAAATGGAACCAAGATCAACTAACAGAAACAAGCATGTACCGAGGAAGTACCACATTCTACGAGAGATGGTGGAAGCTGAAGATATTAGGATAGATATGTTTCCACAAACAATAATCTAGCAGACCCGTTTACTAAACCATTACGCTTGATGAAGCATAATAGTCATTTTGAGAACATGGGTATTAGATATGTTGGTGATTGGCTCTCGACCAAGTGAGAGATTGAAAGTATATGTATGTCCTAGAGACAATCTGTATTAGGACAAAATATATTTTATACATATTCGTATTTATATTAATGATGATTAATAATATGACATTTGCATTTGTTGAATTATTAGTTGATTGTTTATAATATTCTATAAATGCATCCCTAGAGTTTACGTGTTTATTAATGATGTGAGAATTAATGTTATAACGTAACTCTTAAATTACCTCGACGAATGATCATCGAGATTGAGATATCGATGTTATGCGATACGTCAACATGTGGTCTGCATCATATCCTTAGGGGATGTAGTATGTCTCACTTTCTATGAGTTATGACAACTCGTGATGGACACAGGATACTTGTTGAAGTATTGGTATAACCTGCTGATGCAATATTTGTTATATGTCTATAATGTCATCGGCATGTGGGAGATAGAAGTCCTTAGACTTGAGGTCAATACCACCTTGTTTACGGAGTAATGTACTTTGATCCTGTCCTAAGCTCAAATGCCTTATAGGTTGAGACACGACTTGTTTTGGGTGCATTGCGAAGTAGATTAAAGGTGGTATGTGAGTCAAGATTAGGATTCATTCCTTGAATATTTATTCAAGTGAACACTCAGATACTCATATGGTATTAGGTTGACTAAGTCGTTGGCCAACGCATTGGACATGTCTTTGATATGGTTCTGTTATCAACTAATATAGATGAGTTATAATGATCAAGCCATTTGGATAGACATTTGACAAATCCTAAGCTTGATTGAGTGTGTCATGAATGAAAGTGTCACGACCCGACCCCGGGGCCGCGACTGGTACCCTACCGGGGTACCCTGTCATGTATACATCAGAGAATAGCAGCGGAACATACATAACACATAACTTGTAAAAAGGTAAACATCGCTGGCCAGCCGATAAGGCTGCCTTCCATAAAACATACTTAATCAGAAGTACAACTTATTCTTACAGCCCCAAACCACAAACTTGACTACAGACCTCTAGGAATAACAACTATGGCGGGACAGGGCCCCGTCATACCCCCTGAATGTACAAAAGTCTATAACCTCAGGGAATCATACCAAAAAGACAAAGCCTCCGGAGAGATGGAGCTTTCCAAGAACTGAACAGTGATCCTAAGAGAGCGGACCCGGTAGCTACGATCTCGACTGCAGCGTGAACGCACGACCGAAGGAGGTCGATGCAGTACCAAGTATGTGAAACTAAAAATCAGAATGAAATCATAATAGCATATATATAAAGCGGGAGACATGTATGATAGCCAAACTACGATTACCACAACATATACGCAGCCATGTCCAGTCAGGGACTCACGCCCTCTAAGTCATCACTCAAATGTAACCATAGGTCTCAGGCCTATACTCTCAATCATGCCCGTGGAATTCCTTCCCACCGCCTGCCGTGTGAAGAAACAACACTAAGGAGTACACATGAACACTAGATCCCACCTATGTCATAAGAACCGTACGAGGCAAGTACGAAGGCATAGCTACCAGATCCACCCTGAATCCTCAACTCGGCCAAGTACGAAAGCGGCTACGAATCCACGTACCAACAATACTAATTACGAATCACGGTGGCCAGGCAAGTATGATAGCCTCTACCAGATCCACCTGCGTCACATCGCTGGCCGGCAATCTGTGAGCTAACCACGAATCCACCTGCATCACACAACTTCGCCCAACCGACCGGCAAGTACGAAGCCAACTACCGATCCACCTGCATCACGTCTCGGCCCGGCAAGTACGAGGGCTAACTACTAGATCCACCTGCGTGATGAGCCTCATGGAGAGCTAATCCATGGAATAATACTGTCAACAGGGGAAACGAACCCTCATCATGGCCGCATACCCGTGGAATCCTCCATCACTGACGGTACTCCCAATATAGACTCATAACTACATGTTTTTAATTCGAATTGCAATACCATGTCCTTACATAAACCAAAATAATTACCATGCCTTCCTTTCACATAAACCAATACAATCCTTATTTAAGCAAGCCAACGTACTTATCAAGGCACACATAGAATAATTCTCAATTAAATAAGCCAAAGTACTATCAAGGCACAAATAGAATAATTCTCAATTAGACAAGCCAAAGTACTATCAAGGCACACACAAATATAATAATTCTCGATTAAACAAGCCAAAGTACTATCAAGGCGTGTCTATTTTTCAAAGTAAGCTACTACACCTTTAGAAAACTCATTTCAAAGCTTGAAACCAAGTAACTTCAATTTTTCACAATCTAGGCAACTTATGCTCATAAATCGAATTAGACAACCTTCTTAACCTTCCATAAAGTTATTATAATCAACTTCCCATAAAGCCGTTATACTAACTTTATGCTTTAGAAATTAAGACATTCTTATCCTTTTATAAGGTCGTTATAACTAACTTCCCATAAAGCCGTTATAACTCCTTATAAACCATTTCGTTCTTGTACTAACCAAGAGACTTATACTTCAAACAAATTTACACAATTTTCAAAAATACTTCAAGCCTCTTATCTTTTTAGAAAACAAGTTTCTTACCTCAAAAAAATTAAGTCTCTTATCTTTTAGAATAATTCAATACTCAATACTTTCACATCAAGTACTCTATACTTCATTATGTCAAGAAATCCTTGTCTACCTTATTTAGGATAAACCACTCCTTAAGAACAAACGGGTTAACTTCTTAACCCAACCAACTTAGACATTTTCTTAAAACAAGTCAAGTATAACAAAAGGATTTACTTCATTCAAAACACGTCGTCTGCACTATATAGTTATAACTACTCATGCTCAAGAGATAAGAAAGTTTCCACATACCTCTTCGGTCAATCCACTTGCTAAGCTCAAACTACCGCAAGTAATATGCCAACCTATAATAACCATAATACGTTTATTAACCTCTAATTTCAATGTAGAAATAATCTAAGTTCAAAGTCACTAAATTCTATGGAAAATTGGGCAGCATTTCCTTTGTTTCTACATACTTTGCCACCTTTCTCATGGCCGAATTCAACATCCAAATGCCACATTTAAGGCTCAACAATCCAAACATTTCAAAGGGGATTACACATCTAAACTTGGGTGTGTAAAATTCTGCCCCACAAGGTAAAATAACTAACTTAACAAGTCTGATGTAGTTTTTAGGCTACAACATGCTCACATAATCTTCTTAACCAATTCTTTCATATCCAACCCATATTTCTTACATGCAATGAATCTAAGAGCACTATTTACTACTACAAATCCCTTCTTCTTCATATGCAACACAATAACTAGCTACAAGAGAAGAAATGTTACCTTTAGAGCTTTAGCCAAAATTATTCCAACAACTTTGCTAGCCTCCTTTCCAAGAACACCACCACCACAACTCCTACAAGCTAGCCACAAGCTTCCTTCTTGTCCTTAACTTTTCAGATTTTTCATAGGCTTTGAATTACCCTTGGAATTTTAGAGAGAAGTGAGAGCTAATTTAGAGAGAGAGAGAGGTTTGAAAGATGACCAAGTCTTCAAGACTTGGTCAATATAAGGCATGCAAGAAACATCAGATGGGGGGGGGGACACTTGTCACCCTCCCATGGCCTTTTAAAAGAAAATCAGATTGTCCTAAGATCTTCCGCCCAAAAATCCGCCTCGTACGCGCGCTGAAACCTCTGCGAGCCTTCGAACTTCCGCGCTGCCCTGCATCACGGTCTGGCGCTGCCTTCAGCAACCTCGAGATTTCGCGCGACCCTGCATCCGTGCGCGGCCTGTTTTGCTCAAATGCATTTATGCGTCTGCGCCGAACTTGTAACTCCATAACTTTCTACTCGACGTCCTATCGGCGAACGGTTGGTTGCGTTGGAATACGACTCAACGAACTCATACGGGCCTTTGAAACACTTAGGAACTCTCAATGTAACGGGTCATAACCGCCTCAAAGTTGACTAAAACCCATCCGAACAATCCGTCAACCTATCTTTTGAAAATTTTAAGTCTTACATGCTTTCGTACGCTCTCATGCGCATGACCTGAACTACGGTGTAACATTCTCCCCTTAGAAACATTCGTCCCGAATGTTCTTTTGGAAGCCAATCTACTATTCCTCGGTACCTCACTGCACTATATACTAATGGAACTTCATTATGCCACCTATGACCTAAGATATCGCACACGCATACCCATTCACCGTAAGTCAAACAGAAAACGAACCCAAAATATGAATCATTACTACTTACCCTCGCTCACAGCCTAACAGAATTGTCCGTTCGTATTTACCACTCATTATATCACATGTACACAGTCTCAATATCCTCTGTTCATAACACTAAATCATACAACAATCCTATCATGCATACTAATTTCTAAAGGGTCAAAGATATACCTGTAACTATTGCTTCACATTCCGCATGCGTTCTAATCATGATCCCGCCTGCATCGCATAACAAAAGAAGGCGATGAACCAGCCACTGATCCCGAAGGCTGAATCTCTACATCCGTGCTATCTCTGGTCGGACAGTTCCTCGCATAATGGCCCTGCTGGCCGCATGTATAGCAATTACCCAAACTAGCACGACACTCCCCATAATGGGTGTTACCACATCGGCTCTGGCAGGTAGAGGTAGCTTCTCCGGACTAACACCCCTCTCCGAAAACTCAACCTCGAGCCTGTCCCGCTCCGAATCTCGAACGTCACGAAGGCGTGGTGGAGTACTCCGTCTTGGTAGGCGCATAACTAGCTTCTTCTTTGGTGGTCCGCCTCAGCGCCACGAGATCTGGCGTCACAGCCTCTTGGGCTGGCCTGAGTCAAGCCGGCCCTCCCTTTCTCTGTCCTCTATCCCCTGCGCATATGCCTGCATCCTGGCGATATCCATACCTGGCTGAAGAGCCACTCCCAAGCACGCAGTAATCATATGACGGTCTAGCCCCATCACATAGCGATGAACTCGCATGCGCCGTAGTTTGCAATAGTGTCGCATACCGCCAAAGAGTCAAACTCCAGGCTGTACTCTCTGATGGTCCTCCCATTCTGCCTCAAGGTCAAGAATCTATCCACGCGGGCTCTCCTCAACTCAGGAGGCAAGAAGTGATCCAGGAAGGCCTCTGTGAACTCCTCCCAAACCGCTGGAAGAGCACCCTCCCCTCTAGACAATTCCCATGACTCAAACCAGTTCAACGCAATATCGCGTAACCGGTAAGAAGCTAACACAACGGACTCCGTCTCCGAGGCCCTAAGCACTGCGTAGTCACCGCACTGTCGAATAAACTCCACGAGGATTCTCGCCGGACCTCGAACCATAGAATTCGGGTGGATTACAACTCGTAAAGTCCGAATCCTTAAAGCGCCGGCCCAGGGTTAGCTTGGCCGCCACAGCGGTCTTTGCCGCCACGATGCTAGTCAATAACGACCGCTCTCGTAATCCTATACCGCCTTTGGCCGCGGAATCGAGGCTCGGTGCAGAAACCTCTGGAGCTCCGCGCTCGGCTCTCTCTGTAGGCGTGGCTGAACTCGCCGACCACTTACTCGTGCATAGTGCGTGCGAGTCTGGTAACTCTCTGCGTGCCACTTGGCTCCTGCTTTGCCTTGCCATACGGGCTCGCCGCTTCCGTGGAGGCATAATCGGTACATAAGAAGAGGTCGGTGAGGATTCAACATAGTAGGACATCTATGCACGATCTCGGAGAGAAGAATGAAACTAATCCTAAATGTCCATGACCTCACGATTATAGATGTGGTGCACAACACACCGATAATCAAGACTCTACTGACACGGTGCCGTAGAAACTTTCCGAGGACTAATCGCTGATACCACTTTTGTCACGACCGACCCGGGCGCGATCGTATCTCAGGGTACCTGTCGTATACATCGAGAATAGCAATGAACATACATAACACATAACTTGTAAAAGGTAAACATCGGCGGTAGATAAAGTGCCTTCCATAAAACATACTTAATCGTAAGTACAACTTATTCTTACATTTCAAACCACAAACTTGACTACGCACTTAGGAATAACAATCGTGGCGGACGGGGCCCGCCATACCCCTGAATGTACAAAAGTCTATAACCTCGAGAATCATACCAAAAGACAAAGCTTCCGAGAGATGGAGCTTTCAAGAAGCTGAGCGGTGATCCTAAGAGTGCGGACCAACAAGCTACGTATCTCGACCTGCGGCATGAACGCAGCCCCCGAAGGAGGTCAGTACAACAGGTACCAAGTATGTGAAACTGAAAATACTGTAATGAAATCATAATAGCATATGTATAAAGCAGGAGACATGTATGATAGCCAAACTACAGTACACAACATATACGCAGCCATGTCAAGTCGTGACTCGCCTCTAAGTCATCACTCAAATGTAACCATAGGTCTCATGCCTATAATATCAATCATGCGGTGGAATTCCTTCCATCGCTGGCGATCATGAAGAAACAACACTAAGGAGTACACATGAACACTAGATCTCACCTGTGTCATAAGAACCGTACGAGGCAGATACGAAGGCATAGCTACGAATCCACCTGAATCCTCAATCGACCGGCAAATGAAAGCCACTACGGATCCACGTACCAACAATACTAATTACGAATCACGGTGGACCGGCAAGTACGATAGCTCTACCAGATCCACCGCGTCATCACGATCGGGCCAGGGCAAATCGCAGCTAACCACCAGATCCACCCTGCATCACACAACTTCGCCCTAACACTGACCGGGGCAAGTACGAAATCCAACTACCAGATCCACCCTGCATCACGTCTCTGACCGGGGCAAGTATGAGGGCTAACTACTAGATCCACCCTGCATCAGTAGACCTCATGGAGAGCTAATCCATGGAATAATACCATCGGCGAAAGCGAACCTCATCATGGCGCGATACCCGTGGAATTCTCCATCACTGACGGTACGCCCAATATAGACTCATAACTACATGCTTTTAATTCGAATTGTAATACCATGTCCTTACATAAACCAAAACAATTACCATGCCTTCCTTTCACATAAACCAAGACAATCCTTATTTAAGCAAGCCAACGTACTTATCAAGGCACACATAGAATAATTCTCAATTAAATAAGCCAAAGTACTATCAAGGCACAAATAGAATAATTCTCAATTAGACAAGCCAAAGTACTATCAAGGCACACACAAATATAATAATTCTCGATTAAACAAGCCAAAGTACTATCAAGGCATGTCTATTTTTCAAAGTAAGCTACTACACCTTTAGAAAACTCATTTCAAAGCTTGAAACCAAGTAACTTCAATTTTTCACAATCTAGGCAACTTATGCTCATAAATCGAATTAGACAACCTTCTTAACCTTCCATAAAGTTATTATAACCAACTTTCCATAAAGCCGTTATACTAACTTTATGCTTTAGAAATTAAGACATTCTTATCCTTTTATAAGGCCGTTATAACTAACTTCCCATAAAGCCGTTATAACTCCTTATAAACCATTTCGTTCTTGTACTAACCAAGAGACTTATACTTCAAACAAATTTACACAATTTTCAAAAATACTTCAAGCCTCTTATCTTTTTAGAAAACAAGTTTCTTACCTCAAAAAAATTAAGTCTCTTATCTTTTAGAATAATTCAATACTCAATACTTTCACACCAAGTACTCTATACTTCATTATGTCAAGAAATCCTTGTCTACCTTATTTAGGATAAACCACTCCTTAAGAACAAGCGGGTTAACTTCTTAACCCAACCAACTTAGACATTTTCTTAAAACAAGTCAAGTATAACAAAAGGATTTACTTCATTCAAAACACGTACGTCTACCGTACTATATAGTTATAACTACTCATGCTCAAGAGATAAGAACGTTTCCACATACCTCTCCGGTCAATCCACTTGCTAAGCTCAAACTACCGCAAGTAATATGACAACCTATAATAACCATGATACGTTTATTAACCTCTAATTTCAATGTAGAAATAATCTAAGTTCAAAGTCACTAAATTCTATGGAAAATCAAGATTTCTTTGTTTCTACATACTTTGTCACCTTTCTCAAGGCCGAATTCAACATCCAAATGCCACATTTAAGGCTCAACAATCCAAACATTTCAAAGGGGATTACACACCTAAACTTGGGTGTGTAAAATTCTGCCCCACAAGGTAAAACAACTAACTTAACAAGTCTAAGGTAGTTTTTAGGCTACAACATGCTCACATAATCTTCTTAACCAATTCTTTCATATCCAACCCATATTTCTTACATGCAATGAATCTAAGAGCACTATTTACTACTACAAATCCCTTCTTCTTCACATGCAACACAATAACTAGCTATAAGAGAAGAAATGTTACCTTTAAAGCTTTAGCCAAAATTATTCCAACAACTTTGCTAGCCTCCTTTCCAAGAACACCACCACCACAACTCCTACAAGCTAGCCACAAGCTTCCTTCATTCTTAACTTTTCGATTTTTCTTAGGCTTTGAATTACCCTTGGAATTTTAGAGAGAAGTGAGAGCTAATTTAGAGAGAGAGAGAGGTTTGAAAGATGATCAAGTCTTCAAGACTTGGTCAATATAAGGCATGCAAGAAAAATCAGATGGGGGGGGGGACACTTGTCACCCTCCCATGGCCTTTTTAAAAGAGAAAATCAGATTTTCCTAAGTTTTTCCGCCCAGAATCCGCCTCACGCGCGCTGAAACCTCCGCAGCTTCTCGAACTTCCGGCTGTCTGGCGCGCGGCCTGCAACTTCAACGACCCTCGGTGCTTAGTGCGCGCCGCTGCCTTTGCTCAAACGCATTTACGTCGTCTGCGCCGAACTTGTAACTCCCATAACTTTCTACTCCGACGTCCTATCGACGAACGGTTGGTTGCGTTGGAATCTAGACTCAACGAACTATGCCCTGGGCCTTTGAAACACTTAGGAACTCTCAATATACCGGGTCATAACCCGCCTCAAAGTTGACTAAAACACATCCGGAACAATCCGTCAACCTATCTTTTGAAAATTTTAAGTCTTACATGCTTTCGTACACTCTCATGCGCATGACCTGAACTACGGGGTGTAACAGAAAGGATTTTATCTTACCACATAGAGGTTCAGTTCACATGTTTCGTGTAGCTAAACTTTACATATTGAGTTCGTCTTCCGACGCAGTCTAGGAGTTCCGAGACCCTAATGTCATTAGTGTCAATATGTAAAGGCCTGAAGGGTAACACTAAGTCAATTGTTCCGTCGATTTAAGGATGTAATCAGTGAGTATATAAATGTTCGGTTGATGATCGAGACATTATAATAAAATAGAAACGAAGCGAAAATTGGAGCAGGTCCACGGCGCAAGTAAGTCAGGGCCATGGCGCCGCAGCGCCGTGGCACCACTTACTTAGCGCCGCGGCACCACTTACTCAGCGCCGTAGCGCCAACAGGCGTCCAAAGGGTCTGAATGACCCACTCTACTTCGGTTTCTGGGCCTGGCCCACGAGGGAAACCCTAGCTGATTTATTCAGCTATATATACAGGGTTTAGCCTCACAATTTATACACCATCTTTTCATAAGATTAACTCTACTAAAACTCAGCCAGAATTCCTAGCTTTCCAAAAGAGAAATTTCATCATAGTTTCTAACTTGCAAATCGAGGAACTATTGCGTGAGCACCCTCGGACTACACAAGCCCCAAGTTTCAGATTGCTAAAGTATCAATGTAAGTCTTCATTCGAAGTATTACATTTCTGCTTGTGTTTATTTTACATTGTATAATCATCCTACAGTTTGACCGTCGTCGGGTTTGAAACATAAATTTTCAAATTCCGCTGCGTGTACGAAACCGACAAAACCTTACAAGTATGTCCTCAAGTACTTGATAATGTTTAGAAGTACTTCCAGTGAGGAAAGAATTGTGCTAGAAGAATGCTTTTGGCAGTAGTCTAATATTGTATTTTCTGCAGAACCTTTCGGGCCTAAACGTTAAGGCACCATTTCAAAAAACAGTTTTCCTGCTATCAAAATCAATAAACATGTCAAACTGTGCTTCTGTCCCAAAGAAGTTGAGGTTCCCCTATTTAACTAAAGTATAAGGCTCTATATATGTTTAGTTTTGTAAATTATACCAGTAAATTGCTTTAGAAAGTACATGTAGACAAATTTTAACGTACTTTTAACAAAGCACTAATAGAAAGTTGGAAACAGTCTTTTATACTGAGTTTCTTTCTATTGTTGCATACTATTGACAGTTCAAGAGCCACCCAATGTGCTAAGTTCATTTGAGATAAATTTTGCTTAGATACAGTAATCTGTCTACCAGGACTTGTTTCTTAACTTGTCTAGTTCTCTTCATACTTATTCATCTTATCTTTGGTACGTAGTTGGCTAGGAATGCTTCCTAGATCATGGGCTTATGTGAGTGCAGGTGCATTTGGTCGGGCAATTATTGTGAGTTTTCTCCTCTTGTTCTTCTCGCCCTCTTGCTTTGTGAACATTTTGTCTTTTCAATGTCGATCAATTGCTTTTAGCCTATTATTTCAATTCAGCAACAATTAGGCACTGTAAACCTAATTTACATTATTTCTCTCAACTGGAAATATTACTCAGAAAGTAACTAAGAAAAAAGTCGTGCAATCCTCCTATTTTAACTACTACAACAACAACAACAACAACATATCCAGTGTAATCCCACAAGTGGGGTCTGAGGAGCGTAAGATGTACGCAGACCTTACCTCTACCTTTGCGGGGTATAGTATCCTCCTATTTTAACTCTTCACATAAATTTTCAAGATCTGTCTTCCTGTAGAATGTAGATGTCCATAGGTACGTGATCGATGTATTTTATATACACTTTTTGAGTCGTTTTTAGTTAGTCTTTTGTCCTTTTTTGTACAAATAAGTGTCATATTAGGATAGATTTTCTTTACTTTGAGTCAAAGTGGTTAAAATGGTCAAATGGCGGAAAAAGAGCTAAAAGAGGGCAAAAGTGGAGGTTCCAGAGCTTAAAAGCAGAGAAAGTGAAGAACGAGGCAGAAGCACGGACGGCCATGGCGCCATCGCAGACAGTGCGGCGCGAGTTGTATGCCGCGGCTGCACAGCAGAGAGCGAGCGCGACGCCAAATCATCCGAAGGATCGTAGAACTTTCCGTAGCCATGGCTGGCGACGAGGGAAAATCAGGTTTAATGACGATTTTCTGGGCCAGGCCTGAAGGGAAAAGTTAGAGGCGATTTTGAGCCTATAAAAGGAGAACCCTAGGCAGTTCTAAAGGGTTCCCTTTCTTGCACAACACAAGGATTCTTGGATTGAAGATTGGAGACCTTAACTTAGTAATTTTCTTTTCTTTCATTTATTTCAGTTTTTATGATGAACCTTGAATTAGTTCTTGTCATGTCAATGGCTAGGAACTAATTCCTTTATACGGCTTTCCATGTTAAATCACTAGAAACTTATGTTATGAATTGATGCATGTTATGGTTATTCTTCTTCTTGTTGAGATTTATCCAATAATTGCTTTGAATGCTTGGTAATTAATTGATCACTAATTATCATTACTTATATGATTTCTAATCAAACTTCGAAAGAAGGAGGTTGTGAATATGCTGTAAGTTGGGTAGACATATTTTGGATTGGGGATGAAAATACCTCAATTACTTATGTAGCGTTAATGAGAGGCTTAACAACCCTAATTTTACGCATGACGCGTGACGGTTAACTAGGTTTTTGGTCTTAATCCTCCTATAGAGTCATCCTTATCACCGAAAGGTAGAAAGGAGCAATACTGGGGTTGAGTGTTTATATAGCCTTAACGGGAGTATAAAACGATTTAGTAAACCTGCTAGCTCCAAGAGAAGAAAATCATAATTCATTGCATTAATAAGTAACATAAGCGGATAGTTGAGGAGACGTGGAAGCCCTATTCCCATCACTACTGATGTAAACATATAGTTAATTAGCTTTTATAATTGTTAGTTATAAACAACAAAATCAATATCGGTTACCAAATAGATACCAAAAGATAGATAGTTGGTACTTGAACACTAATCCTTGTGGACGATATTCGGTCTTACCAAGACTATATTACTTGAGTCGACAACGTGCACTTGCGTTAAAGTGTGTGCATCTTTTCGCGCTTCAGTACGTTTAAGTCCAAAGCTATTAAGAAACAAAATGCCATTTTGTTTTGATTGATAAATTGTTGGATGTGATGTTTGCTGCTTTACAAAGCTGTCGTCTATCCTCTCCCAATTATTTTCTCTTATTGGCGGAACTATTCTGCTCTTGTTGCTTGGCAGAAATTCAAAACACTTTACCTTCTTAAAACCAACTTTAGAAATTTGTGAATCTATGCACTCAGCTTAGTCTAGGCTGAGTGGTATACTGCAAGGTTGTGAGGTTCAGTGGACTAGAAGTATATTATGTTTCCTTATTTTGAGTTATATATCAGTTGAATAGTCAAGAAACAAGTGCTTTGATGAAACCCAAGAAAGTTTTCTAATGAAAAATGAAAGTGAAAATAAGGGATTTCTGGCAATTGAATCCAAAAGATGAGTTGTTATTGCCCAAAAAATCCCTCTTCCCCTGCTAATATAATAACTGAAGACATCACCTCATCTGTTGCTACTTTGTGCAATTTGGTGGTTCGGTGGCAACTTGCTAACTTCGAAATGTCCTTTTTTTTCCAGCAAGAAGCTGGAACTGGTTTAGGAGGAGCAAACGGTGGCCAGCTATTGACCCTCGGAATAGGTTTATTGTTTACAGAAGTTGCTGCAGTTTATGTTACACGGCTTGCTAAAGTAACTCACCCATCATTTCCTTTTAACCATTACTTATAATTGACCCTTCTGTTTGTTGACACGATTCATAAGCGACACTTTTGTATTTCCTTGATGAACCAAATGCAGGATGCTGTAAAGGATATCGAGTAGACAATGGAAATTACTTGTGTCTCAGCAAGTAAAACTAATATTTTTGAATGTCAAATTGCGACATGACTGTCTCATGTTATTCGATCATGCTCGTTGGTTAAATTAGATAGGAAAGTTTATACTCAATTGTATCGTCTACTTGTTCTGATGCAGAGCTAATTTTGTCTCTATCCTCTTTCTCCATTTTATTGGAAACATAATGTACATAAAGGCAAAATAAATCTTGCCCTAGCTTAGTCTTAATATCATTGTGTAAGATGATATTAATCTCTCTTAATGAGTCTTCTCATTAATATCAAGGTATATATAGAGTACAATGTTCATCCCTTATACAATAGGAATCCTAAGCCTATACAAAAGAAGATCTAGTCTTACCATAATTATATTTACACAATATATGGAAATATTCTAATTATGGGTAGGGAATATATTGTTTTATATATTTACGCGTTTACACGCCCCCTCAGTCGGAGCGGGAGGAGGCCGACCGTTGAGACTGGATCTAAAGTCAAGAAATAACTGTCAGGGAAGTCCTTTTGTAAATATATCTGCATACTGATAGGATGATGGAACATGTAACACTCTGACATGGCCTAGTGTAACTTTCTCACGAACAAAGTGTAGGTATATCTCAATGTGCTTGGTTCGCTGATGTTGAACCGGATTATGAGACAGATAGATGTCAGAGATGTTATCACAGTACACAATTGATGTCTGACGCAAAGGACACTGAAGTTCTAACAGTAAATTTCTGAGCCAACAAATCTCAGCTACTACATTTGCAACGCCTCTGTACTCAGCCTCGGAACTGGAGCGAGATAGGGTAGTCTGTCGCTTGGTAGACCAAGAAATCAGATTATCCCCTAAAAAAACACAAAAGCCGGAGGTGGAGCATCGCGTGTCCGGACACCCTGCTCAATCTGCATCCGTATATGAAAGCAACTTGTTTGGTGCAGAGGGGTATAGGTGCAAACCA
Source organism: Przewalskia tangutica (assembly GCA_029844215.1). Classification (NCBI taxonomy): domain Eukaryota; kingdom Viridiplantae; phylum Streptophyta; class Magnoliopsida; order Solanales; family Solanaceae; genus Przewalskia; species Przewalskia tangutica. The sequence goes on along the minus strand of CM056736.1, from coordinate 30,153,321 downwards.
TAATCAAGAGTGCCCTTATTGTATCGAATGATACGCTTAAGAGCAGTGAAATGAGATTCCTTGGGGGCATGCATAAATAAGCACACCTGCTGAACAACATAAGCTATGTCTGGCCTGGTGAAGGTGAGATACTGGAGTGCACCTGCAAGGCTCCTATACAGAGTAGGATTCAGAGTCTAGAGCATAATCCAAACATCATCTAACTTTATAAGTCACTCTGAACTAAGGGTGGCGGGATCGAGGCGGGGCAAGTGGGGTCGGGGTCCAACGGGGCTGACTGGGTCGGGGCCGACGGGGTCTGTCGCCGTCCCGATCCCGAGGTGTCGGGGGTGGGGTCGGGATGGGTAATTTCCCCCCCTTAAATAAAAAAAATAACACACACACAACAAGATAGTTTAATAAAAACATCTCAAGTCTGTTTTTGTGCCTCTTATATTATTTAATAGAAGTATAATTTTTTTTTGGTAATACAATTTTAAAATTGCAACTTCGTGATATTGAAAGTTGCAAATAAATAACACAGTAAAATTACAATTAAAAGAATTACATGTTAAGAAACACGTTTTCTAGTTTCTTTATAATTTCTTGTGGTTCTTCGGTTGGAATTGATAGTTGTTGTTAAAATTGGTCGACGTTGCTTCCACCTCCGTCGGATAAGATTTCGTTGTAGTTTTAGTCTTCTTCTTCATTGATCTCCGGTTGGCCGCATCTCCTACGCTCCGCACGAATCCAGTCTATGAATAAAACTGCAATCTTCAATGAGTCTCCCTCCAATGAATGTCTGTGCTCTCCTATTTAATATCTGCCGGCCGAAAAAATGCTTTCAGACACTGTTGATGACACTTGAATGTTCAACACATCTCGGGTCATCTTAGATAGTGTTGGAAATGTCTTCTCATTCTTCCTCCAATATTTTAGCAATTCTTCACGTCCATCTTCATTTTCAATTGCTTCGTACGGTACAACACCCTGCAAAACAAAAACATCAAACTCGCTAATTTGGTTAGAAATGTTACCACTAAACATTCTATGTCAGAGGCTTTCAATACTAGCCGCAGTATGTCGTTTTTGAGGTTGTGTTGAAGGAGAAGAAGATGGCATGAAAGCCGGTTGGTTGCTAGCAATTTCTTGTTGGTAATGCGTATATACTTTTTTACATTCATCTCGTATGCTAGACAACACTTCTTCTCTAGTTTTTTCAATAGGTGGTGGGTCATCTGGAGTTTTGGGAGATGGAGGTGGAAGTTTATATATGCAATCATAAATAGTTTCAATAAGTGTTTTATAACCGTCTATTTTAATAGACGGATTTAATACAGCACTAATAATATAAATTGAGGGAATAGGAATAAATTTTTTTTTTCATTTTTAGAAACATTTTTAATAGGTGCCTTAATGTTTTTTCCCCATATATTCACTAAGTAATATAAATATTAGAGCTATATAAAATAACATTGATGAAATAGTTGGATAATAAATACCGGAAAATTCTTTAGTAACTAGATGAAATTTCTCTAAAAATGTATTAAGTTCTAAAATTGATCCCACTCGAAATCAATAATCATATCAGTAGGATTTCGATTACGGGCGTTAAAATATTGGGTTACATGTCTTCTATATTCATAAGCAATACACAGTTGGTTGTATAAAGAATTTCATCTAGTGCATACTTCTTCGGGAATTTTTCTATAAGGTATGACAATCGTGACAAGTTTTTTTATATTTTTTTATTCTTTGTATTCTATTACTTTTAAAAATAAAGTTTATAGCAAATTGTATTTTTCCAAGAATGTCTTCAAAAAGTGATAGACCATCATTTACAACTAAGTTATAAATATGACATGCACATTTTATATGAAAATGATCTGAAAAAGATGGAGTTAAAATATTTTTTAATAATCTAATAGCAGTAACATTAGAAGAAGCATTATCTAATGTAATAGTCATGATTTTATCAGTTATGCCATAATAATCGCAAACTGAAAAAATATTTTCTGAAATAAAAAGACCAGTGTATGCTAAAATACGTTTTTGCATAGAAAATTTATAGTTTATCCAATGACATGTTACAGTTAAATAATCATGACCGTTAGTACTACGACCTATATCAGACATAATAGATACTTTGTCAGAAAAATGATATAATGAATAACGTAAATATTATTTATATTCGTGTGTAAATTTAAAAACGTATCTCTTAACATTTGATCTAGCAAAATCGTTATAAGTAGGATTAAACATATCTCTTATGTAATGAATAAATCAGGAGAGGAAGGAAATGAAAAAGACAAACCCTCTGCTGCAACTAATTTTGATAATGCTTTCATAATTTCATATCACTTTGTTTATCATATTTAGGGCCTACAATTCCCCCCGTCATAGGGTTAATTTGACCCTGTACCTGGTCCGGGACATTATATGAACCTTGTCGCGACTGAGAGGGCATTGGTGCACCCGCCTTTTTAGCCTTATATTCCTCCCACCTAACTGTGTGGAATCCATTCAAATGCGTAGTTAAACCTTCTGTCCCGCTCTGACCTTTTCCCATTTTAAATTTATAATTTGTTTTACAAATTATGCATCTAGCAACTTGATTTTCTACGTCCCTATAAAAAAACTCATACATCTGATGTTAATTTTCGTTCTGGTGGGCCTCGTCTCATACTAGGGGGAATAGGAGGCGGTTCAGTTTGTGGCGTGTCATCTAGATTAGTGGGTGTGTCATCTAGATTATCTTCTAAATTAAAGTCTTGTTGAGTTCCAGAAAATAGCTCCTCGTCTAAATCTAATGGTACTTCAGAAAATAATTCAGTATCAACAAAATCGTCATGTCTAGGAAGAATATGATGACTAGAAGAAGTATTCTTACCCTTATTACCCTACTAGAAGAAGCAATACCCTTACCCTTACCCGTAATTATACGTTTCAATCATTCCATTATAATTATGCAAATAAATAATTAAAGCTAATGAAATTAAGTGCGCTAATTAAAGTAAAGAAACAACAAATTTAATGAAGGAACAAATGTACCAAATGCCGACGTGTAATCGAGAGATTGAAAATTGAAACTTTGCTCGATGGATGATCCTCAAGCTAGTTGCCAACTTCACTCCCAAATGAATAAATAAAATTGAATATTTAGTAGACAATGTAGAGAGAATGAGAGATAGATTGGAGATTATTAGAGAGATTGTAGGAAGATTTTTGAGAAAGAATGAAGAGAAAATGAGATATTTATAGTTGAAAAATTGGGTTAAAATGTAAATATAATAACTTAGGGGTTAAAAATAAATATTAAGGGGGTAGGGGGCTTTTGGGGTGGGGGTGGGGATTTGGCGTTACAACGGCCAAATTGTCAAAGTAGATTGTGCAACGGTTGGGAAGAAGCGAGTCGGGGTAGGAGAAATTTCTTGACCGTCGCAAAGCCGATACCGAATCTGATATTCAATCACAGTGCGAGTCGACGGTCGGGCGGGTCGGAATGGGGTCGGATCGGGGGTCGGGTAGCCCCGCCCCGTTGGACAACCCTACTCTGAACATGAATTTGTGATCTTGGATTGTAATTGTCCTTAAAGCTAAACAATTTCTTTAACAGAAACAAATCAGCAAGATTTAAAACTTGACCCCAACAAAAAAAAAAGGAAATGATGACGGCAACAATAATGGGCCCAAAGAAATAAAAATGCGTCGACTGCATTCAAATTGTCTTATGTATGCTTTCTGCTAACCTATTAGTTTACAAAAGTCACTGCTTTTCATCCTACATTTGTACCTGCTTTAACTTTTTAAGGATGAAAGTATATGTCTTGGACTATGTGAAATGGTCTAACTTTACCTTCCTTCAATAGGTGGTGTCAACTGAGCCTCAACCGTTTGATAAAAGAGCTCAAATATGCCCTTATTTTCTAATGACTGAAGCTTTGAGATTAATGTTTAGAACTGGAGCGTCACGGAGAACTCTTCGCCGTCTAATAAATATCAGTGACAGACGACAACGACCTCCTCCTTCTCCTTCCATCAGAGGCATTGTCTTAATATAAACACCAAAAAAAAAATCAATGACTACTGAGGATAATACCATGTCGGACCGGTAACTAATAGCGTAGCAGTAGCGAAACTACAAGTATATAGGTCAAATATAGATTTGTTTAGTAAATTTGAAAGAGATAGCGCGGTGGCTAAGGATGTGCAACATGTGTTTAACTGTGTGCAGGTTCGAATCTGGGCGACCTAATTTGCGCTTATTGTTTTCTTAAAAATAGGCGTAAAAAATAATTAAAAGTGACATTCGGGTTTGCCCTGGTCGCGCGTAAGGGAAGCAACACTCGCAACCGACATGCCCCCCAAACACACTTTCATTTGGTAGAGTGCACAATAAAATATATAATAGTTTTTCAAGGTATATACACATATGTATACATAATTTTTTTTGAAGTTAACGATGAAAGTATATTTATGTCCTAGATACAATCTGTATTAGGATAAAAGTACTTTATACACATTCATATTTATATTAATGGAGATTAATATTATGTCATTTGCAGTTATTGAATTATTGGTTGATTGTCTATAATATTCTATAAATGCATCCCTAGAGGTTACGTGATTATTAATAATGTAAGAGATTAATATTATAATGTAACTCTTAAACTGCCTCGACTAATGACCATCGAGAATGGGATATCGATGATATGTGATACGTCGACATGTGGTCTGCATCATATCCTTTGGGGATGTAGTATGTCTCACCTGCTACGAATTATAGCAACTCGTGATGGACACATGGATACTTTTGGAAGTATTGGTACCCTGTTGATGTAATGTTTGTTATAGATGTCTAAAGTATCATCAGCGTGTGGGAGATAGAAGTCCTTAGACTTAAGGTCGATACGCGCCTTATTTACAGAAGTAATATGTGTTAGGATTTGTTTAAATCTAATTTTATGTCGTTAAGAAGCTTTAAAACCTTAAATCTCAAGAACACATAATCCTTGTCTCTTAAACTATTGAACAATGATGTAATCGAGGAAATCATTCCGATCTAACTTTTCTAATTTGATGTGCGTTACCGGTTTGTTTCGAACATGGTGCACTGAGACGAAGAATGGGAAGGGATTGGATGATGGTCGATGAACGTGTTGTTTAATGGTGAAGGGGTACGAGGTTGAATCTGCAAATCTGACCCTGAACCAGTTTTAGGGTTTCGAAATTGCAGAATTTTGCGTTTCTGGGGCAAAGGCGTCGTAACTCCTGCTAGGGTTTGACGGCGGTGCCGCAACTCCACAATTGAGCGCCGCGGCGCCACCCTCTAGGGTCACAGAGCCGACGATAATTTAAAAAAAATAAATTTGAATCAGAAACTGAAGTTTTAAATATTCAGATTCTGATTCTAAAGTTTAAAATATTCAGAATCTGAAAGTTAAATTTTTTAATTAGACATATTTAGTCCTTTCGGGCAATTCTGTAATTAAATAAAGTTTTTGAAAATCAGATTTTTAATTTTGGAAAATGCAGACAGGTCCCTAAAACCGTAATATATTTTCTGAAAATTACAATTGGATTTCAGAATGTCGAGCCTATCATTGAAAATGAACAAACTCACCGGACCAAACTATCTGGATTGGCTTAGGAATCTAAGGATTGTCCTAAGGCAAGAAAGAATTATATGTGTTGGAAAATGTATTCCCCACAGTCCTTGCCGAGGATTCTGTAGAATATGTCACATTTAATAAGGTAGCCTACCATAAGAACCTAGATGACACCACTTCAACACAATGCATAATGTTGTCTTCCATGTCTGTGGAACTTCAAAGACAACATGAGAATATGGGCCCTAACGAGATGCTCGAACATTGGAAGATCTCTACGACTCTCAGTCCCAAACTATGGAATATAAGGTGTTGATAGAACTCTTCAAGTGTAAGCTAAGTGAAGGGAGTCAGGTGTCTCAGCATGTGTTGAAGATGATAGGGCTGATAGAAAGGCTGACCTCGATTGGTATAAGGCTGCAGAATAACGTCGCTTCCACCCTTATCTGAACTCTCTCCATCGCTTGTTCGAGAATTTTATTGTATGCTACAATATGAACGGAACAAGGCGAGTCTGCCAGAGCTGCATAACATGCTAAAGACCTTTGAATCTTCAACTTCCAAGAGCAAATCTGTGCTCATGATGAGCTCCTCTAGCCGGCCCAAGCCGAAAGGTAAGGAATGGTAGAAGAAGAAGGGCAAAACAGTCGCTGCACCCTCAGCTATGAAGCCTAAGAGAGGTGTGAAGAAGAAAAGATGATTCCGGCCAAGGATGTATGTCTCAATTGTAACAGGAAGAGGCATTGGAAGAAGGACTTCACTGCTCCAGGAGGAGGGAAGGCACCATGTGCTTCTACCTCTAGTGAACAAGGTATGTACGACATTGAAATTAATAGAAATATTCAATGTACAAAATAAACGAGCTAAAATAAGTAAAAGAAATTCTACCTACCTGTGACATTGTATACTTGGGTCATATCAATCAAACAAGGATAGAAAAGTTAAGGAAACTTGACTACTTCGAATCATTTGACTTAGAATCTTATGGCAACTATGAATCATGTTTGAAAGTTAAAATGACCAATAAGGCTCTTTCTGGAAAGGGGATACGAGCCAAGAATGTGCTTGAGTTGGTACATACTGACGTATGTGGACCATTTTTTACTCAAGCTAGAAGAGGCTTCCCTTACTTCATCATTTTTACAGACGACTTGACAAAGTATGGATATGTGTATCTTATGAAACACAAATTCGAGGCTTTCAAAAAGTTTAAGGAGTACAAGTGTGAAGTGGAGAAACAACTCACAAAGATTATCAAGACGCTTCGATCTGATCGAGGGGGTGAATACTTTATTAAAAAATTTCTAGATTACTTGAAGTTACATAGAGTTCATTAAGAATTGACACCTCCTGGAACACCACAAATGAATGGTGTTGCCGAGAGGATAAATCTAACCCTACTTGATATGGTTCGATCCATGATGAGTTTTTCAGCTTTACCAACATACCTTTGGGGATATGCTATACAAACCTCGATATATGTTATGAATAAGGTTCCTTCCAAATCAGTTGAAAAAACGCCATATGAGATATGGTGTGGCAAAAAGCCAGCTCTTAGACACATGAGGCCCTGGGGGTGTCCTGCATATGTCAATAAGATGCTCACTGATAAGTTGGAATCCAAGAGTGAGAAATGTTACTTTGTAGGGTATTAAAAGGAAACTAAAAGATACTATTTCTATCTTCCTAGTGAACATAAGATCATTGTTTCTAGGATCGCAGCTTTCCTTGAAGAAGAATATGTCTACATGGAAGAGAGGGGCACAGAGATAGAACTTGAAGAAATTCAAGAACAACAAAGTAACATAGAGGTTGAATCCTTGCCGAATGATCAAGGCAAGAATTTAGTGGGAGCTTTTGGCGAAGATTGGGTATTTAGGATACGCCCTTCGGCCAGTGGGAGTGTTGCGAGGAATGATGCAGAAATGCAAGACCCTCCTACAAAGACCATGGGAGAAAGTGCACCTCCTCCCATTCAGAAAAGACATGAAAATGATATTCCTGAAAGCTCTCATGTTAGTGGATCAACCAACACACAAAAATCTTCTCACCGTCAGAACATACCTAGAACTGAACTGCAAAACAATCAACCCCGTAGGTCGACTAGAACTCATCGTCCTCCAGAAAGACTAAATAAACTTGTGAAAACACATAGTGAGATAAATATTCCAGATGATGATGAGTCTACAACCTACAATGAAGCAATGATGGACATTGATTCGAAGAGATGACAAGAAGCCATGAAATCCGAAATGGAATATATGTACGTCAATCAACTGTGGAACTTGATTGATTTGTCAAATGGGGTTAAACCCATAGGATGCAAATGGGTCTTCAAGAAGAATATTGATGAATTTGGCAAGGTTCAGACTTATAAAGCTATACTGGTGGATAAAGGTTATAATCAACGGTCTGGTGTCGATTATGATGAAACTTTTTCACCTGTTGCTAATATTAAGTCTATTCGGATTTTGCTTGCGATAGCTGCACATTATGACTATGACATTTAGCATATGGACGTCAAAACTGCATTCCTCAATGGTAATCTAATTGAGGAAGTGTATATGAAACAACCCGAGGGTTTTTCATCCAAGTCCAAACCAAATGTTGTGTGCAAGCTACAGAAGTCCATTTATGGGTTTAAGCAAGCCTCAATGAGTTGGAACATTTGATTTGACAAGGCTATCAAGTCATTTGATTTTGTCAGAAGTAAGTAATATCCTTGTGTTTATAGCAAATGCAAGGATGAGGGTATTATCTTCTGTTAGGCATATTTTGTATACGCTTTTTGAGTCATTTTAGTTAGTATTTTACTTGTTTTTGTTGTGTTTAGTATAGTATTAGGTTCGTTTTTCTTTCTTTTGAGTCACAACGGTTCAAAAAGGCAGAATGACGAAAAGGGGCGAAAAATGGGCAGAAAAAGGAGGGCCCCGAGACAAAAAAGACGAAAATTGGAAATTCAGGACAGAAGACTGCAGCACCGGGGTGTCGTTCATACAAGACTGCGGTGCCATATTTAATGAGAGGCTGCATGACTTTCGGCACCGCGGTGCCAGTCTGTAGAACCGCGGTGCCGATGTGAAATTTTCCAAATCCGAAGTAGAATTGGTCAAGGGAAGAAGGGTCCGTAGGGCACGAAATTTGCAACATACTTAAGCCCTAGGGATTAGTCTAGTTGAGGAGGTTGGAAAATCTATCACACAACTCAAGGCAGATTGGAGGCTACAATTAGAGACTTTAGTTCACAATATATTTCTTTCTTTCTTTTTAATTCAGTTTATGTTTGGAATTGTATTAGTTCTTAGCATGTCTATGTTTAGGAGCTAAACACTTTATTAGGGCTTTCCTTATGAATCGCTTGAAACTCTTATTCATGAATTAATGCAATAGTTTGATTTCTTCTTCACTTGATTAAGATTTATTCAATAATTAATTGATCACTAATTAAGATTTACTCTTATTCAGACATGCACCAGGCTCCCAACAATAGGGGCAAACAACTTTGAGATCAATCCAGCTATCCTGAGCATGGTCCAGAACACAGTACAGTTCAAGGGATTGCCATCGGAAGACCCCCACATATACATTGTCAACTTTCTGGAGCTGTGTGCCACTTTCAAGTACAATGGCATTACTGACGATGCCATTAGACTGAGGCTCTTCCCGTTCTCACTTAGAGACAGAGCCAAGAGTTGGTTGAACTCACTACCTGCCAACTCCGTCACCACCTGGCAGGACCTAGCCCAAAAGTTTCTTGCAAAGTTCTTCCTTCCTTCAAAAGCGGCAAAGTTAAGGAGAAAGTTAAACAATTATTACCAGGTGGATGGTTGTCACGCCATTTTTCGACCGCGACATTCCGCCTAACTCCTGCTTAGAGAGATGTTAGAAAATAAAATAAAATGCTAAAAGGTGCTAAAATGCTAAAAGGGGTGCTAAAAGTGCTAAATGTTAAAGTGCTAAAAAGATGCCAAAGGGTTCACAGAGTCGCCACCTAATTAGTTTGGGTGAATTAGGACACATAAATGTTAACTATGTTAAAGTCAACATTAACTCCATTTTTATGGTCTGCAAAACTAGTGTGAGATTCTGGGTAAGGGTTCTTTATTAATCTAGAGGGAAGGGGTTAGGTACCCTCTAAGATCCGCTAACTCGCGGTTATCCTGCCAAACCTAGATTGATTATTATGTTAGAGAAGATGCATGTTTAAAAGATGCTGCAGGTGCTTTATAAAAGAATGCATTTTTTTATAAAAAAATTATAAGACTAATGCGACAAAAATATACGTAATGTTTAAAAGTATACATTTATAAAATGATGCTGAATTGATGTATTTACTAAAGATATGCATTTCATTTGCAAAATCAATTTTGATTAACATACACAAGGTATGATATGAAATATGCTATTTTAACAATCGATAATAATTTTATTGTGAAATGAATTACAATGTCATTAAGTGGTTTATGAGAAAATCAATTTCTTTTGTTATGCATTAACTTCGCGGTTAGACATGCAATGTTAATTGTTAGGCAAGAGATATGCATGAAAAGTCTAAGACAAATAACTAGAAGTGCTTTTCTAATTCTAAATTACCTTCCCATCTTATATGTTCAAAGACTAATTGCTCTAGATATCTTGTTAATTACAAAGTTAGATTACGATGAACAAATAAAGACATAAACATGAGGCAAGGAGGTTAAGAGAGTAAACAAATTGAAGTGGATGACTCCGTCCTATTTTGTTTTTCTAGAAATTGCCGAGGAGGGAACGCTATGGATGTAGATGCGGGCCTTCATTGACGCAAGTCGTGATGATTCTCGCCATGAGACTCTTCATTTTGCTCCGATGTCTTTCATGTAAAAAGAAAATAATAAGGATTAATACATGCCCAAAAAATATCGACCATAAATAAATAAGCAAATAACCACGTATTTAAACATATAAGAAAAAACACTTAAATTACATTACAGATCACTGGAGAAATAATGGGTGCGAGTAATAAAGACCTAGCAATGCTTAAGAGACTCTTCACATATAGTTACTTCATAAAATAAGGTCCAAATGCAATATGAGCCCAGCATGTATATGCTTTCTCAAACCATTAGAAGAAAAAAAAAAGCCTGTTCTTTAAATAAGAATCTCGCAGAAGCACACACAAGCACATTCAACTTTAACTAGAGAAAGATGTTACACTGCGCACTTCCTATATCTGAAAACACGCACACTACACCCTTTGCATACATAATTGACAGAATAGATGGCATAAAATAAAAAATGCACGAGGACTTTTAGCATCAGACTCCAATAGATACAATATGCCTGCTTACGTCTAGACATTAAAGCAGAAAATAGTCATACTTTTATTAGTGCACACAGGTATGAGGTTTCTTTTCATGTGTATGTTAAAGCGATAGATACAGGGAACAAACATACTAAACAAAACATAAGCCACAGGCATGGTTAAATGATACCACAAGACATGGATATTTTATCCAAACTGAAAACCTGATCATTTTCAACCCTGGGCAGTTTTCCATATCCAGTTTTTTACTATGTAGGCTTTATACGAACATAAGGAAGAGGACCACGTGTATTCATGCTGCACAACTATGCCTCTTAATGCCAAAATATGTAAGACGAACATACAATCAGGCTGACAAACGTATGGGTATACGATTGACCAAACAGAGATAAAATTTGCAGGTATAAAATTATCTAAGCTAAAACCAAACACCCATAATTTCTATTAAGTAGGCAATATATGATGATTATACGTTAGGAAGATTTTATGCTAGCATAAAAATAGTAGTATTACATTGAGACAAGCTGAGATAAGTATGCAGTCAATTTATCAAATATGAGGGTCGAGGATAACAAGTAATCACAAAGAGGGCATTTTTGAACATACATGATTATTTAAACTAAATTGAACTAAGTGTGCATACTTATACATGGGGTACTGCAGGCTGCTGTGGGACATATTATGATAGAAACAAAAAGGGAGATGTATGATTAATCTGGGATATTAAATACGACGTCTTATGCCTTAGGGACTCCTCATGCTAACCTCGGGACAAATTTTACCTTAAGACATGTAGTACAAACAGAATATGAAAGATAAACAAAATTATCACAGGGCCAACTAATGACAACACCTTGAGCATACAGAGTTATTTCCCTATTCATGCACTAAATATACGCATACAAAGGGAAGCATAACATGATCAATCCAACAAACATACTTGATAGGGAGTGGATAAATAATCTCAGGATGACACTTTCGGCTAGGTAAGAAATATTAATACAACAAATCAGGGATACAAACAAATAGGCTCAATAAGGCAACATTATAAGATTCATATTAGGTCGGAATAAGTACTGGACTGCTCTCTTATATCACATCAGACTGGATAGGACTTCAACACAACATATTCAGGCGTAATTTATAGTTTGAACAAATAGATATGATACTCAGTTAATCAATCTCAAAATCCTATTTTTTATAAGCTGAGACTTAATCTATGTACTTCAAATCCGAATCTAGTTCTTCTAACATAATTTAAACAGGCTAAGGTAATTAGCAGCAAATACACTACACATAAGCGAATATGAAATGTGAGAGAAAATTGAGTTTACCTTCTCCGGGCAGCGAACCGAGACAACGTATCAAGTCGTCGATCCACTCGGAAGATTTAGTATTGCGATGCGATTAAAGAACTGATGTTTATGCTTTAAGAATGCTTATTTATTGCTCTTGAATCGCCATTTTTCGATGCCTTTTTGCCAAATTTCTCCATGCCTTCTATGTGTAATTGAACCCATTTATATAGTCTCAGCCTTGGGTTTTAATTATGGCAGTTTGGTAACACGATTTTAGGGTGTTGATTTAGGCCAATTCGTTCTCGTTCTTTTGGTATGATTTTGGGTATATTTAGTGATGATATCAGTACTAATTTTACAAGCTTCTTATGGTAAGTTTCGGGTGTAAGATTTCGATTTATGGTGTGAGATTATGGTATAATTTTGAATTGATTTGGAGGTAATTTTATATAAGGTCGATTCGGTTATGGCAAGTTGTCTTTTCGGGTGGTTCTTGGTGTTGGCTTTGACGATTTTACAATCGGAAAATCCGGAGAGAATCTCGTGGAGGTTTAAGGCAATCTTTGGGTGTGGATTAATGGTGGAGGCGGCTGCTGCGTCTAGGGTTTATTTGGGTGAATTTTAGGTCAATTTATTCTTGAGGGAGATGAAATAAAGGGCTGAGGTTTCTGATTATAGGGGTTTGGGCCGCGGGTTCTGTGTTTAGTATTGGGCTGGGCGATTTAAAAGGGTGGGCTGGTGGTATTATATCGGGTATTAGTTTTAGGAGTTAATTTTAGGTAAAAATTAATTAATGGGAAATAAACGGGGGTTTAAATTATTATTAAATTATTTAAATGCAGATATGATTTTTAAGGATTGCTTAATGTTTTTTATAAATGCGATGCTATTATTTAAAATCTCATTTATTGTGCATATTTATCATTATTTAAGTTAAAAATTAAATTATATTAATATGACTTTAAGTGCTTTATTAATTTTAGCTTGATTTTAAATTATTACAAATTATGGAATTGCTTTGCGTATTAATAAATGTGAATATGTTATTTAACGCGACGTCATTGTTAAATTGTTTATTTTATGTATTTATTTATTTATTTATTTATTTATCATTAAGAATTGTTTGAGTTTTAATTAATGAGAAATATGACTTAAATTATAAATAAAATTAATGAAACTGCTTGTTACTAAAAATGACGACTGCGGACGTGAGACTCAAGGTGTGCTTAATACTCTACGTAAAATGCGGTGTCATTATTAAATCGCTTATTTACGCGTGTATTAATGTTTTATTGTTGCATTTATTATTAAAAAATATTTTGAAAAATTAGTGTAATTTTATAGTTAATGACTAGACGATAGAGTCAAAATTGGGTGCCAACAATGGTGAGTCACTCTATGATGCATGAGAGCGATTTAAGGATCTGCAAAGTAAATGCCCACATCATGGCATAGAGAAGTGGATGTTAGTCCATATTTTTATAATGGGCTGAGTGGTACTACTCGTACCATCATTGATGCTGCAGTAGGGGGAGCCTTTATGAGAAAGAGTGTCAATGAGGCACATGAGTTACTGGAAGACATGACTGTCAACAATCATCAAGGGGCAGATGACAGGTCAGTGAATAGCAGGAAGGCTATGGGTATACATGAATTAGATGCTATCACTGCCCTGAAAGCACATGTGGCTCTTCTGGTGAAGCAACTGCAGCAGAACACTATGTCTGTGAATGTGTTAGCGCTTTTCCGCACGCTTAACGCAAATGTACGTATCGTTACAAGTAATATAGTCTAGGTAAGACCGAATATCGTCCTCCGAGACTGGTTTTCAATTACCGATTATCTAAGCTTTAGTTTCTATTTGGTGAACGTAAATTGGTTTGGGTTTTTAGACTAATAATTAAAACTAATGCAGGAAATAAACTAATTATGAAAATACTTTGGTTTAAATCAGTTATGATGGAGAATTAGGGTTTCCAAGATCCTCAACTATCTACTCTATTCAATATTTAATACAACTAGACTGACCTCTTCTTTTACGTTAAGATAGCGGTTAACTAAACTGTCTTATATTCCGGTTAGGATATATAATCACTCAACCCCATTGCAGAACCCTTCTATTTTTCTATGATAGGATTTACTACATAGGAGGATTAAGAACAATAACTTATTATGCTACACAAGTATGGGGGTACTTTCATCCGCGATTTTAACCTATGTCTATTCAATTACAGCATATTCAAATCTCTCCTCTCGGTTCTTGATTGGAAATCATATAGATTATGATAATTAATGGACAATTAACTATCAAACATTCATAGCAAATATTGAATAAATCTTAATCAAGTGAAGAAGAAATCAACTAATGCATTAATTCATGAATAAGAGTTTCAAGCGATTCAATAGGAAAATCCCTAACAAAGTAATTAGTTCCTAGCCATAGTCACGCTAAGAACTAATATAATCTCCAACATGAACTGAAATTAAAACAAAGCAAAGAGAAAGAAAATACTTAGAACTAGCCTCCAAGAGTTGTGCTATATGTACAATTATGGAATGAATGAATAGAATCAGCAGGGTTTAGGGATTATATAGCTAGGAAAAGTTATCCCTTTCGGACCCTAAAAACGTGTCAAATTCGGCCCAGAAACTCAAAAATCTCGCATTGGCGCCATGGCTCCGAAAATACTGCAGCGAAATCAGGATTTTAAGGGACAAGCGTCGCGGCGCTGCTGCCAGGCGCCTGAGGTGTTTTTCTGGCAGATTTCATTTCAATGTCCTGTTTTCGTCCGCACTTCGTCTGATTTCTTCTATACTTCCCGGGACTTTTTAGATGTCTTTGGCCTTTTCTTGTGCAATTCCATCTCAAATATGCTCATTTTCTCTTCTTTTTGTCATTTCTCCATTTTTGATCGTTGTGACTCAAAATAAAGAAAAACGAACCAAATACTATACTAAAAACACAAAAAAATGATTAAAATACTAACTAAAAATGACTCAAAAAATGTATATAAAATATGCCTAACAAATACCCCCAAACTTACCCTTTACTCGCCCTCGAGTAAAGCAAAAAAACAAAAACAAAATCAAAGAAAAGACTATATGAAATGGATCAAGTAGTTATAGCAATGCTTCTTCAAAATCATGGATGAAAGATGGGATAATATGTTGGAACATACATAGCATGAATAATCAGCAATCTAGAATTTCAAGTTAGATATTTCGCAAATTCACTTACATCATAATCAATGGAAATACAAACACCTAACATATGCATGTCAATTTCATTCCATCTTTTCTAAATACTATAGACCTGTTTACTTGTTATTCTCCACTAATCATAGACATACACATTAAAGATCATCAGGACTTTCAGGGGTTGTAATGTAAGCTTAGGCTAGGTAAAAATAGGCATTTAGGCTCAATTACGTACCATAAGCATTTTTCATTCAACTCATTTTCCTTCTTTTTGACTTTCTTTTTAATCTCATACCTATTTTTTCCCTCTCTTTTGTTTTGAGAGAATGATATGTATTATAACTAACAGACACCCCCAAACTTAGGCTTTTGCATATTTTTTATTGGGGTGCATTAAATTTTCATTCTCTTGTTGTTTCTTTATCAACACTTTTCATCCCACTAACTTTCAATTATCACTTATGACACAAATAGAGAATCATAGGGTGTCAAACAAAGATCTTATTTTAGGCTCAAAGGGGTTGACTAGTGATACAATTTATGTCAGGGTAGGTAATGAATGGTCAGAAGGGCTATCAAAGAAATGCCTGAATCATCTCCCTAAACATGTACATCTTAACTATTGCGCCTCAAATAACAAACAAACATATTTTCTAGACATTATCAACCATTCTTTCCATAACTGACACACATAGGCTAAGCACCAATATCCCAAAGAATTAGATGTCATGAATTTTTGGCATATCTAACTTAAGCACACATATTTTAGCTTTCAATTTCATTACATTATCCCACTTTATCCACTCAATATCTTTAGCAACTACAACATGCTTGATCCATAAAAAATATGACTCAAAAACACACAAAACAACACAAAGACAAATAAAAAAGAATCAAAACAATAAAACAAAATAAGACACCCCCCCAAACTTAATCGACACATTATCCTCAATGTGTGAAGACCAAAAAAAATAAAGAGACAACTTACTGACACAACACAGCAGTCATAACGGAGGTATGGGAGGAATTTCTGGGAATTGCACAGTTTTGGGACTTTCTGAATTTCTGGCGCCGCGGCACTGCTGCCAATTTTTCCATCTTCAGCGTTTTTGTCCCTTTTTCCTCAGAGTTAGCTTCCAGTCCACATGTCATCCAACAGCACAAGACACGAACCCAAGACCGTGAGACTGTTCAAGACAAAATAAAACAAACTAAAAACAGAAAATCAAACTAACATAATTAAAAACCTTGGGTTGCCTCCCAAGTAGCGCTGTCTTTAACGTCTTGTAGCCGGACGCAGTTAACCTTTACTAGTGTCCGATGGATCCTTCTGCGAACTGCTTGCAATCCGCACAGTCATTGTTGTAGGTGTCACTTCAACTACAACCATCTTTCCAAACAAGGGCTTCAGATGTAATATTATCCCCCATTCACACAAGGCAGACTTGTCTTCAAGGCTCTCTATAATATAGGGATCAGTGAAATTCCCTACATCTCTCAACTTTTGAGGGTGCCCTTGAGGGTATGGACTTTCTGGTTGAGGGTCAGCAATGACCTTTGGTGTAGTCTTTTCCGAAATAGGGTGGTCCTCAGTGACCTCTTCTTTATCTACACCAACTATCTCTCCAAATTCTTTAACAACTTATTATGGTTCAGGTTCCAGAATCTGCTCACTATTCCTCGTAACTGGGTCACTTGGTGGACTTTCTTGAGGTGTAATGGTTACCATGTCCATCAGTTGCCCGATTTGTGGTTCCCAATTCAGAATCTGTTCCATTGGAGTTTCCAAGTTCTGAAGAGAATGTCTTACTTCCACCATGAATTGAGTTTGGACGGTTGTGAGTGCTAACAATGCTGCTCTTAATTCGTCTGGCTCCTCGGATGGGGCCTGAATCTGTGGCTGTTGAAATTGCCCTTGATGGTTCTGGCACTGGGTGAGCCTGATTAAGGCTTCCTGCAGCTCATTTCGATCTTCCTGTAGAGCTTGTGGGTTAACTTGCTGTTGATGATACTGCTGCTGTGGATAGTAGTCGTAGTACTGCTGCCCCTGATAGTAGTAGTAGTCCATGTGCCTTTTTGTTTACCTACAATATAAGAAAAATAACAAAAAGTGATAACAAGATGCTCGCAGAACAAGTTAGAAACTTGTTGTTAGAGCAACCAAATTAGAAATAAGAATAGATAAATCGATATTGAAAGTACGTCAATCCCCGACAACGGCGGGAAAAACTTGTTAGCAATTTTCCACACGCTTAACGCAAGTGTACGTATCGTTACAAGTAATATAGTCTAGGTAAGACCGAATATCATCCTCAAAGACTGGTTTTCAATTACCGATTATCTAAGCTTTAGTTTCAATTTGGTGAACGTAAATTGGTTTGGGTTTTTAGACTAATAATTAAAACTACTGCAGGAAATAAACTAATTATGAAAATACTTTGGTTTAAATCAGTTATGATGGAGAATTAGAGCTTCCAAGATCCTCAACTATCCACTCTATTCAATCATTAATACAACTAGACTGGCCTCTTCTTTTACGTTAAGATATCGGTTAACTAAACTGTCTTATATTCCGGTTAGGATATATAATCACTCAACCCCAGTGCATAACCCTTCTATATTTTTATGATAGGATTTACTACATAGGAGGATTAAGAACAGTAACCTATTATGCTACACAAGTATGAGGGTACTTTCATCCGCGATTTTAACATATGTCTATTCAATTACAGCATATTCAAATCTCTCCTCTCGGTTCTTGATTCGAAATCATATAGATTATGATAATTAATGGCCAATTAACTATCAAACATTCATAGCAAATATTGAATAAATCTTAATCAAGTGAAGAAGAAATCAACTAATGCATTAATTCATGAATAAGAGTTTCAAGCGATTCAATAGGAAAATCCCTAACAAATTATTTAGCTCATAGCCATAGTCACACTAAGAACTAATACAATCTCCAACATGAACTGAATGCTAGGATTTTATCTCCATAACTAGAAGAATGCATCATATTCTATGCTAGAAGCTAGAATGTGGTATTTTACAAAGAAAAAGAAAATACTTAGAACTAGCCTCCAAGAGTTGTGTTGTATGTACAATGACGGAATGAATGAATGGAATCAGCAGGGTTTAGGGATTATATAGCTAGGAAAAGTTGTCTCTTTTAGACCCTGATAACGTGTCAAATTCGGCCCAGAAACTCAAAAATCTCGCGTTGGCGCCGCGGCCCTGCAGACCGGCGCCGCGGCTTCGAAAATACTGCTGCGAAATCAGGATTTCAGTGGACAAGCGCCGCGGCGCTGCTGCCAGGCGTCGCAACGCCTGAGGCGTTTTTCTGGCAGATTTCGTTTTGGTGTCCTGTTTTCGTCCGGACTTCGTCTGATTTCTTCTATAATTCCCGGGACTTTCTAGATTTCATTTCTTTGGTCTTTTCTTGTGCAATTCCATCTCAAATATGCTCATTTCTCTTCTTTTTGCCATTTCTCCATTTTTTACCGTTGTGACTCAAAAGAAAGAAAAACGAACCAAATACTATACTAAACACACCAAAAATGATTAAAATACTAACTAAAAATGACTCAAAAAGTGTATGTAAAATATGCCTAACATAATGCAGTCCAAATGTCGGTAAATTGTGAGATTTTTGGTGGACCGCATTCCTTTGACAGATGCATAGAGGTGGACCCTAATAATGTGCCAGTGGAGCAAGTTCAGGCAGTTGGGAACTTTCAGCGACATTATAATTCCAACACATACAATCCAGGGTGGAGAAATCACCCTAACTTTTCGTGGAGGAACGACTAGGCCAGCAGCAACCATATCAGGGTAATTACCAGAACCAGGAATGCGGGCTGCATTGCTTACACTCACCAATTCACAGAATCAGTTCATGTCTGAAACCAGGTCATCTCTCAGGAACCTGGAAATGCTGGTTGGAAAACTGGCGAAGATGGTAACCAACAGACCGTCGGGTACTCTCCCAAGAAATACAGAGGTCAATCCAAGATAGCAGTGTCAGGCAGTGTTGTTAAGGAGTGGAAAGCAGTTGGAGCAGGTTGTTCCCCAACCCGCAATGGTTCATGAGAAAGAGGGTGAGAAAACAGTTGAGGAAGGAAAGGAGGGGGTCACTGAGGACCACCCTACAGTTGAGAAAGCTCCACCAGCACCTTTGAGGGAATACACTGATAGAATCTCTTACCCTCAGAGGCTCCAAAAGAAGGCCATAGACAAGCAGTTCTCCAAGTTCTTAGAGGTGTTTAAGAAGCTTCACATCAATATCCCCTTCATTGAGACGTTAGAACAGATGCCCACATACTTCAAATTTATGAAAGAGATACTTGGGAAGAAGAGAAGGTTGGCAGATTATGAGATAGTAGCGTTGACAGAGGAGTGTAGCGCCATCTTACAAAAGAAACTGCCTCCTAAGTTGAAAGATCCAGGAAGCTTCACTCTGCCCTGCACTATTGGCAAAGTAACATGCAACAGGGCACTTTGTGACTTAGGGTCTAGTATCAATCTCATGCCTCTGTCTGTGTTCAAGAGATTGGGTTTGGGGTAGCTAAACCAACCACAATAAATCTGCAGCTGGCTGACCGAACCGTGGTGCACCCTAAAGGCATAGTGGAAGATGTGCTTGTCAAGGTGGAAAAGTTCTTCTTCCCATCAAACTTCCTCATTCTTGACATGGAGGAAGATGATGAAATACCCATCATTTTGGGGAGACCATTCCTTGCAACGAGTAGAGCCTTAATCGATGTGGAGCAGGGAGAGTTGAGACTTAGGGTTCAGGAAGAAGAGATGGTATTCAAGGTGTTCAAACCAACCATTGAGTCTCTGGCCAGCAACAAGTGCTTCGCGATGCACAAGACCTGGCCGACCTGATTGTCAAAGAACAAAACTAGGGAGATCATTCCTACAGCTGTGAACCCACATGCTAGTTTGGAAGCTACAACAAAAGTTCATGACATGAAAGCTGACAACCAGGTAAGTCTTACTGAACCCAATGAAAAGAAAAAGAAAAATAGAATGAGAAAGAGTAAAATGATTCTCAAGGTGGATAAGTTCTGGGGTTAATTTACCCCAATGATTTGATAAGAAACCTGCGTCCGGCTAAAAGACGTTAAAGACAACGCTACTTGGGAGGCAACCCAATGTTTAAATTATGCAATTTAGTTTTGTTAGAACAGTCTAACTTTTGGTATTTTTTGGTTTGTGATGTGATGACAAGTACGGGGATCGGAGAATGAGCTGGAAGAAAAGGGTGGAAAACACAGAATCGGGCCAGCACCACGGTGCCATTCGGAAGGACCGCGGTGCCGAATGTTCAGAGAGGCCACAGTACATTAGGCACCGCGGGGCCGTCATGCAGGATCGTGGTGCCGGGACGCGAGTTCAGAAATAAAAAGGCCTAAAATCCCCAATTTGCCGCCACCGTCACCATTTTGAGCCGATGTGTAAGTCGTCCCTTTATTATTTTTGAGTCGTTACACATTTGGGACAATGTGTCATTTAAGTTTGGGGGGTAATTATATTTTTGTGTCTTTTTCATTGAGTTTTTGTGTCTTTTATTGTGTCTATATGAGTCAATTTTTTTTGATCATGCATGTTATAGTTGCTAAAAACGCCTAGTGAATTAAGTGAGATAATGTAATGGAATTAGAGCTAAAATCTGTGTGCTCAAGTTAGATATGCCAAAAATTCATGAAAATCTGATTATTGGAATATTTGTGCTTAGCTTATGCGTTGTCAATTGAAATATGTCTATGCGTCTTCTTGCTTGTTATTTGAGGCGAAATAGTTAAAACACACATGTTTAGGGAGATGATTCAGACATTTCTTTGTTAGCCATTTGTACCTTTCATTACCTACCATGCAGAAAATCGTATCCCTAGTCAGCCCATTTGAGTCTAAAATAAGTTGTTTCTTTGACACCTTATGATTCTCTTGTGTGCCATAAGCAGTAATTGAAAAATTGGGATGAAGAAGTGTGAAAAAGAAATACTAAAAGAGAGTGAAAAATTGATGCACCCTAATGAAAAATGATTTTTTTTTTTATAAAAGCTTAAGTTTGGGGGTACCTATGTAGATGTGTTTCATGCTCTCAAAAAGAGAGGAGGGGAACGATAGGTATGGACTGAAAAAGAATACCAAAAAGAAGGACAAAATGGTTGAATGAGAAAAACGCTTATGGTACGTAAATTGAGCCTAAATGTCTACTCTTACCTACCCCTGCCTAAGCATATATTACAACCCTGAAAAGTCCTGAAGATCTCTACAATGTATGTCTATGATTAGTGAAGAATAACAAGTAAACAGACCCATAGAACTAAATGAAATTGACATGCATAGTGTAGGTGTTCATATTTCCATTTAGTGCGATTGAAATGAATTTGCAAAATATCTGGTTTGAAATTATAGATTGCTATATTCATGCTACATGTCCCAACATACTATCCCAACTGACGTTCACGCTTTTCTAAGTAACCTTGTGCAGCTGCTTGATTTGAGTCTTTGAGTCTTTGTTGATTTTGAGTTCTTTGTTTATGTTTTTCTACTTTACTCGAGGGCAAGCAAAGTTTAAGTTTGGGGGTTTGTTAGGCGTATTTTGTATACGTTTTTTGAGTCATTTTTAGTTAGTATTTTACTTTTTTTTTGTTGTGTTTAGTATAGCATTAGGTTCATTTTTCTTTCTTTTGAGTCACAGCGGTTCAAAAAGGCAGAATGACGAAAAGGAGCGAAAAATGGGCAGAAAATTAGGGTCCCTAGGCAAAAAGGACAAAAATTGGAAATTCAGAACATAAGACTGCAGCACCGCGGTGCCGTTCATACAGGACCGCGGTGCCATATTTACTGAGAGGCTGCAGGACTTTCGACACCGCGGTGCCAGTCTGCAGAACCGCGGTGTCGATGCACAATTTTCCAAATCCGAAGTAGAATTGGCCAAGGGCAGAAGGGTCCGTAGGGCACGAAATTTGCAACATACTTAAGCCCTAGGGATTAGTCTAGTTGAGGAGGTTGGACATTCTATCACACAACACAACTCAGGGCAGATTGGAGGCTACAATTGGAGACTTTAGGTCACAATATTTTTCTTTCTTTCTTTTTAATTCAATTTATGTTTGGAATTGTATTAGTTCTTATCATGTCTATGGCTAGGAGCTAAACACTTTATTAGGGTTTTCCTTATGAATCACTTGAAACTCTTATTTATGAATTAATGCAATAGTTTGATTTCTTCTTCACTTGATTAAGATTTATTCAATAATTGGTATGAATGTTTGATAATTAATTGATCACTAATTATCATAATCTATATGATTTCGAATCAAGAACCGAAAGGAGAGATTTGGATATGCTGTAATTGAATAGACATAGGTTAAAATCGCGGACGAAAGTACCCCCGATACTTGTGTAGCATTATAGCTTACTGTTCTTAATCCTCATATGTGGTAAATCCTATCATAGAAATATAGAAGAGTTCTGCACTGGGTTTGAGCGATTATATATCCTAACCGGAATATAAGACAATCTAGTTAACCGCTATCTTAACGTAGAAGAAGAAGTCACTCTAGTTGCATTAAGGATTGAATAAAGTGGATAGTCGAGGATTTTGGAGGCCCTAATTCCTTCATAACTGATTACACTTAAATAGTTTAGTTAATTCTTGCAATTATTCTAGTAGTTAAACAAAACCCCAACTCAATTATCGATTGTCAAATAGATAACATAAAATAGATGAACAGTAATTAGAAACCAGTCTCTAAGGACGTTATTCGGTCTTATCATACTATATTACTTGTGAACGATACGTACACTTGCGTGAGCACGTGGAAATCGCTCAACATCTTCATTGTTATATATATTGATGACATATACATAATGGGAGATAATAAGACTCTCATACAGTCAGTTAAGGTGTGGTTGTCCAATACTTTCATGATGAAGGACTTAGGTGAAGCCTGCTACATTCTGGGAATTGGGATCTATAGAGATAGACCTAATAGATTTTTGGGGCTGTCACAGTCGGTCTACATAGACAAAGTGCTTAGACGTTTTTCTATGGAAAATTCCAAGAAAGGCGGTCTTTCTATGGGTCAAGACATCAAGTTATCTAAGAATGATTGCTCTTCTAGTGTTGTAGAACTTGAACGCATGAAGAGGGTCCCATATGCTTCGGCTATAGGATCAATCATGTATGACATGACTTGTACTAGGCCAGATGTGGCCTTTGCACTTAGTATGACTTGCAAGTTCCAGCAGAATCCTGGTGATGAATACTGGAAGGCAGTCAAAAGTATTCTTAAGTATCTCAGACGTACTAAAGATTACTTCTTGGTCTATGGTGGAGATGAAAAACTAGTTTTTACTGGATACACTGATGCTAGCTTTCAGACATATATTGATGACTGCAAATCTCAGTCTGGTTACAAGTTTTTTTTAATGGTGGAGCAGTGAGCTGGAAGAGTTCCAAACAAGCTACAACTGCTGATTCGACAACTGAAGTTGAGTACATTGCTCGATCGGAAGCTGGTAAAGAGGTTGTCACGATTTATGAGTTCTTGAAGGAACTAGGGGTTGTTCCGAGTGCTAGTTGTCCAATAACCATTTATTGTGACAACATTGGTGCAATTGTACAGACAAAGAAACCGATCAATAAACAGAAACAAACATGCACCAAGGAAGTACCATATACTCAGAGAGATCGTGGAAACTGAAGATATTAGATTAGATTATGTTCCCATAGACAATAATCTAGAAGACTCATTTACTAAACCATTAAGCTTGGTTAAGCATAATGGTCATTTTGAAAACATGGGTATTAGATATGTTGGTGATTGGCTCTAGGCCAAGTGGGATATTGAAAATATATTTATGTCCTAGAGACAATCTGTATTAGAACAAAAGTACTTTATACACATTCATATTTATATTAATGGAGATTAATATTATGGTAGTTGCAATTATTGAATTATTGATTGATTGTCTATAATATTCTATAAATGCATCCCTAGAGGTTACGTGGTTATTAATAATGTGTGATATTAATATTATAACGTAACTCTTAAACTGCCTCGACTAATGATCATCAAAAATAGAATATCGATGATATGTGATACGTCGATATGTGATATGCATCATATCCTTTGGGGATGTAGTATGACTCACCTGCTACGAGTTATGGCAACTCGTGATGGACACATAGATACTTTTAGAAGTATTAGTATACCCTACTGATGTACTGTTTGTTATAGATGTCTAAAGTATCATCAGCGTGTGGGAGATAGAAGTCCTTAGACTTGAGGTCGATACATTTCTTATTTACAGAGTATTGTACTTTGATCCTGTCCTAAGCTCAAATGTCTTATAGGTTGATACGCGACTTATATTGGGTATATTATGACGTAGATTAAAGGTAGTAGTTGAGCCAAGATTAGGATTCATTCCTCGAATGTATCTTCGAGAGAACACTCAGATTCTCATATGGTATTAGGTTGACTAAGTCATTGTCCAACACAGTAGACATATCTATGATATGGTCTTGTTTTCAACTAATATAGATGGGTTATAATGATCAAGCCATTTGGATAGACACTTGACAGATCCTAAGCTTGATCGAGTGTGTCGTGAATGAAGGATTTTATCTTCCCACATAGAGGTTCAGTTCACAGGTTTCGTGTAACTATACTTCACATATTGAGTTCGTCTTCTGGTGCCGTCTAGGAGTTCCGTGTAGACCCTAATGTTATTAGTGTCGAGATGTGAAGGCATATAGGGTAATACTAAGTCAATTATTCCGTCGATTCAAGGATGTAATCAGAGAGCATATAAATGTTCGGTTTATAATCGAGACATTAGAATAAATAATGATTATTTAATTAAATTGAGATGGTATTTCAGATTTAATTAAAATAGAAATCAGTCTCCTCGAACTCAACTCTCAGAGGAAGACCGCCTTCGGCTCCATACTGAAAACGTCAGCCATGAAGGGACATCACGACTATCCGATGCCCTATCGAGGGAGTCTCCAGCTCTACATCTATCTACTACGAGGCAAAATTGGACTAGGGTCGCGGCTCAAAGGACTAAGGGCCGTGGCGCCTCAGCTCCGCGACGCCACCCATTAAGTGTCGCGGTGCTACCCATTGAGCGTCGCGGCGCCACGTGTCCAGTGGGTCCGAGTGACCTACTCTGCCTCGGTTTCTGGGCCTGGCCCACTTGGGAACCCTAACTGATTTTTGCAACTATAAATACAAGGTTCAATCATTATTTTAACACACTCAATTCACTTGAATTATTCTCTGCTGAAACTCTGTCGCAATTCCTAGCTTTCCGTAAGAGTAATTACATTGGAGTCTTGACTTGCAAATCGAGGAACGGTTGTGTGCTCACCCTCGGTATACACTTGAAGAAAGAAGATTCTAGATTTGCAAATTGTAAGTGTTCTATCGACGCATTACAATTTCTATGTATTTTCATTGTATAATCATCCATCAGTTTGACCGCCCGTCGGGTTTGAAACATAAATTTTCAAATTTCGCTGCGTGTACGAACCCGACAAAACCCTACAAATAAGTGCACGTGCACTCTCACTCTTCCATGTGAGTCTGCCTCTGCCTTCCATGCTTCATCCATTTTTTCTTCTCAACACCATAAAAGTCCACGAGAAAAGATCAAAACCGATTCCAGAAGATTTACAATTAGAACTCACTGATGCGAAACTAAGATGGTAAAGCCCATACTCCAAGAACAAATATATGGTAGGGAAGATGATGAAAGAGACTTGAAAAAGGAAAAAAACAATTAAACTTAAAAAGAACTTATTTCTAACAAAACAAAATAAAAATTTACTTTTTGCTCCTCTAACGCTCTTTTGGAGAGTATAGTACACTCTCCATACCACATGGGCTCATTAGGGGGTAATAAATCCACTTTGAACAATGATTAAAAGGTCGTTTGGTTCCAAAACAAAGTGATGAGATTAGTTATCCTAGTATTATTTCTTATTGATTATTTGGTTTGTTGTATTAAAAGTGACATGCATTGCTTAATTTTTTAAAAGAAAATTATTGGTTTACATAAATACCCCTAACTTATTTAGTAGAAAAAATGATTTGAGGGATCTCATGGCTATTTTTGTATTTTCATTATTTTATCATGGGATATCTCACCCTCTGCCAGAGATAAGTTATCCCAGTACTATTTTTAATTGTTACACCCCGTTATACCATGGCACGTAAGTGAGAACGTGATTAAAAATATGAGATTTGAATTTTGGAAAGAATGAATGATTACTTTTCTTAAGGAAAAATATCAGGAATTTGTGAAGAAAAAGGTTCATTAATTGGAATTTGGTTCTCAAATTTGGTATTTGGGACTTATAGATTATATTGGAATTTTGAATTTTAAGTTCCGGATTTGGTCATGTGGGGCCCACGGGAAAATTTTACGGTTTTGTGGGGCCCACGGGAAAATTTTACGGTTTTGTGGGGCCCACAATATTTTGAGATATTTTGGCCAAATATAGATATTTTGGAGGAAAAAATAATTTGGACTAATAGGATGGCGACATGTGTCACCCCTCCACTTGGTCTTGCAAGACTTGGACTTTAAGATATTTGTGAGACAAGTGGACAAGTGGGTCTCACTCCACTTGTCTTGCTAGCTTGGCCATACACTTGGAATGATATCCCCCCTTGGTGATACATTATATACACATAGAGGGCTTGCAAGATTCATCACAACACTTAGAAAATATTTCACATCCCTTTCTCTCTTAGAGGCTCACGGTTTTGAGCCCATTTCTTGAGCAAATTTTTTTCAATCCTTGATGATAAATCCTCAAACTCAAGACTAAGATCCCTAATGAAGTGCTAAGCAAAGATAACCCCTTAAACCCCAAGAACATGGTTGGCCGAGAAAAGAGGGTGTGAAACCCTAAGGTTCCGTCAACTTTTTGGAATTGAAATACAAAGTGAAGTTGTGTATAAGCTCATAGGGGTCACATATATGTGATTGGAACTTGAAGAAGTGGAGCGAAACGAAAACTACGGGTTAAACACCTACGGACTGTTTTGGGCGTTTTTGAGGCTTTTGGAAGGTAAAATCTCTTCTTCTTTTAAAGTGATTGTCTATTACTTGTTTTTGACATGTATAGATAAGCTTGTACTAAAAAGAATGAAGATTGAAAAGTATTTGGGCCATTTTTGGCAAGTTGGCCGAGACTAGGCAATGTTTGTCGTCGTTGGATTCGTTGGTTATTATTGTTGTTAACAACACTTGTCGCATGTTATAATGAAGGAAATATAGTTGTTGATAGTTTATATAACTTATATAACATGTTGTAATGAAAATTGGCTTAAAAGGAATTAAGGAAAAGGACATCGGATTGTAGTTGTTGGTTGTAGAATCTATAAAACTGTTGGATGTTGTTATGCAGTTTTTATGGACTGTTTTGGGGTGTAGATATGCTGGAAAATCAGCCCCTAACATACATGTTTAATGTGGTAAAATTACTAGTGAAAGTCTTAAGGAATAAGGGTATTAAAGGTTTCACATTGTACCCTTAATGTTGGTTTATTATAGACTGTATTGTGGACTGTTTTAATGTGATTGTGGGACATAATTTTACACGTCAAGTTTGGCGTGTAATCCACTTTGGTTAACTGTTGGTTGTGCCTTAAGTGTGGCTTGTTGGTTGATGAATTCGGGCCTTGGAAAAGGTGGAAAAGTACGTAGAAACAAAGGAAGTGCTGCCCAAATTTCCGTAGAATAGAGGGAAATTATTTGGTATAAGTCTTATACTAGTAAGTATGATATTGATAGAAGTGTTATCGTCATTATAGGTTGAAGTACTACGCGTATCATATTCTACTTGGAATGTGGAATAGACGATAAGGTTGAAGTACATTGGAGCGTATTGCTACTTGTCGTGTTGGTTAGTCGTCACGAGGTATGTGAACTATCCTTCCTTCTTTTGACATGATTATTTCGAAAGCCTGTGTGAATTGATTTTGAAAGTATATGAGTATTGATTATGAAAGTATGAGTGACTTGGTTTGAAATGTATAAGTTACTTGAATTACTTTAAAGTTAAGAGATTTGATTTAAAGTTATGAGACTTGATTTCTTTAAAAGATTATGAGACTTTATTTTTCAAGTTATGGGACTCGATTTCTAAAGTTAAGAGATTTGATTTAAAGCTATGAGACTTGATTTCTTTAAATGATTATGAGACTTTATTTTTCAAGTTATGGGACTTGATTTCTAGAGTTAAGAGATTTGATTTATTTTGAAAGTTATAATACTTGATTTGAAAAGTACAAGCTTACTTGATTTTAAAGAAGAGAAGTAACTTGATTTAAATGTATAAGTTACTTGATTGATTTAAAGAGAATAAATGACTTAATGTTGAAAGAAGAAGTTCTTGGTGTTAAAGGTATAAGTTACTTAAGTTTAAAAGTGTAAGTAACTTGACTTTGATAGCAAAAGTATTCTTGGGATTCAACTCCCTAAAATTTCATGAAATGATTCTTTTTATAAAGAATAGATGTATGTAGTACTTTTGGGTTCAATCCCCTAACATTACATGATTTGACTCTTCTTGTAAAGAAGTGAATGTACGTAGTACTTTGGGTTCAACTCCCTTACATGACGTGATAATGCCTTGGTTGTATTAAAAGGAAAGATGTGGTAGTGCTTTAGTTTTCTAAAATGAAAGATTGTTAGATATATTCCCTTGATAGTACTTTGGGGTTTCTAAAATGAAGTTCATTGTGTGTGTAGGGTACACGAGATGTTGGTACCTAGGTTTGTCCAAAATGAAGTTCCTTGTGTGTGTATGGTACATGACTTGTTGGTACCTAGGATTGTTTAAAATGAAGGTTCATTACGTGTGTATGGTACATGATATGTTGGTACCTAAGCTTGTTTAAATGGAAGATTTTATATGTGTTTGGTACATGATATGTGGTACCTTAGCATAATTAAATGAAAGATTTTATATATGTTTGGTACATGATATGTGTTACCTTGGCATAATTAAATGGAAGATTTTATATGTGTTTGGTACATGATATGTGGTACCTTGGCATAGTTAAATGGAAGATTTTATATGTGTTTGGTACATGATGTTTTGGTACCTTGGCATAGCTAGATGAAAGATTTTATATGTGTTTGGTACATGATGATTTGGTACCTTGGCATAGCTAAATGAAAGATTTTAATGGTCGGTACATGAGATGTTGGTACCATGTTTTCGTTTCCTTTGGGAGTCAATGGATGAGTTAAATTACACAATATTGCTAGGATGTGGGTTCAACTCCCATGACAGTATTTGTTATATAGACAGACGTTCATGATTTTAACATGGCTTTCATATTTGAAAGTGATGCGATTATTCTGATGAGTACTGATGATACAAGGTACAGTTGGCTCTGATTTTATATGACACGGTAGGATCTGGTATTTGATTTTCATACTTGCCCTTGTCATTCCTTTGTACAGTTATGATCTTATTTGCTGTACTTTATTTCCGTTCCATACTTAGTACTGTTATCGACCCGCCGGGCTGCGTTCATGTCCGCAGGTATTAGGTACTCAGTTGTGGATCCGTGAGCTTAGGATCCTTGTTCAGCATTTTGAGATGGCTCCAATGTTCCGGAGTTTGTCATTATGGCTAGGTATATTCAGGGGTACGGCGGGGCCTTGTCCCTCATAGTTTACTGTCCAAATTCTTAGAGGTCTGTATTTATATGTGGGCTGGACTATCTAGAGTTGTATTTACATTGTTGAACAGTGTAGCCCCTTTCGGGTGTTATATATTATGACAGTCTTTCCGGCTTTGCCTTAGTTTAAAAAAAGAGTGTTATTTATCTTCCACATTTTACTTGTGTTGTATGAATAGAAGGGTGCCCAGGTAGGGCACCAGTCGCGGGCCTGAGGTTCGGGTCGTGACATTAATCCTAGGATAACTTATCCCTGGATTAGTAACCAAACATGGGATAAGGCGGTACTAAATTTTTATCCCAAGACTATTTTTTCTTATCCATAATACCAAACGACCCCCTAAGGGTCATATGACCTTTGCAAAGTTTAAGTGTCTTTTTAAAACTTAGGTACTAGTTCAGGAGGGACTTTATGTATTATCTCAAAAGAAATCATCAAATGGTTGGATGGTTGTCTACCCCATTTTGGATAGCTATGGGTGAGTTCGGTAAAATAACAACAACATACCTAGTGTAATCCCACCAAGTGAGGTTTGGAGAGGTAAGTGTACGCAAACCTTACATTTACTTTTGTGGGGTAGAGATGTTGTTTTCGTGGTGCAAAATGACAAAACTAAACTCATCCAAATATGGTTGGTAACCGGATGAAGGGTGTGCATGAATTACCCCCAAAATATCAATTCAATAATACCACTCACTGGTAAATAGCGCAATACCGAAATCCTAATGAAGTCACTTGAAAATATCATTTTCTATGCCTTTTATTAATCAAATGCTTGATCAGCTGTCGGGAAGGTCATTCTATTCCTTCTTGGATGGATATTTCGGATGTTACTCCCCGTAGTTCCAGGACATGTGTTTACAAGAATAGACGTGAGAGCACTAGACTTATAAAAATTGAACGAAAGAAAGAATTGTTTTCCAAAGAAAAAAGTCTTCCGAACCTCGGGAGGGAAAATTGTACGTTAATGAGAATTGGGTTCTCAAATTTGCTATTTGAGACGTTTATAATTTATCGGAATTATGAAAGTTTATTTACAGAGTTGGATACGTGGGGCCCACCCGAGAGATTTTACGTTTTTGTGGGGCCCACGAGATTTCCGATATTTTGACCAATTATGAAAATTTCGGGAGACGGAATGTTATGGACCAATGGGAGGGCGACACGTGTCACCCTCCACATGGTCATCCTTGGATGAAATTATCTTTAAAGACTAGCCAAATTGGCTTGATAAAATGGACCAAGTCAAAGGAAAAAGTGAGCTTGATATATTTGACCTCATCCTAACCTTCCATTTGGTTTAATCTAGACCCTTGGTTGTGTTATATATTCATACTACTAGTACAAGATGACTTCTACACTTAGAAAATAAATCAATAACTTAGTGTTCAAGATGAGAGCTCTCGGGTTTGCACTTGGAAGAACAAGAAATTTTTTTGTTTGTGGTTCAATGATCCCAAT
The DNA here is from genome assembly GCA_029844215.1 of Przewalskia tangutica. Taxonomy (NCBI): domain Eukaryota; kingdom Viridiplantae; phylum Streptophyta; class Magnoliopsida; order Solanales; family Solanaceae; genus Przewalskia; species Przewalskia tangutica. The sequence continues at coordinate 30,121,741 of CM056736.1, read as the reverse complement.
ACTTTAAAACAAGTTTCCTAAGGGTATTGTAAGGATATCTCCATAGAAAGATCCCGGAAAAACTACGTTTTCACGTTAGTCGCAAGGTGAAAACCTAAGGTGTTCTTAAACTTTGAAGTTGGAAATTGAAGAGAAGTTGGTTATGAGCTTCTAAGGAGTGCTTGGAGCGGATTGGAACATAACAAGAGGAGCTAAAAGTTGCTAAGGATCGACTTTTACGCTTGGACATTATTAGGGCTTGTTGAGGTAAAATCTCCATCCTCTTAAGTGATTAAAGATTTCATGTTGATTGTAGTCATATATATATATATGTAAGTATGAGATATATATAATGGAGATTGAAATGTTATGGAATAGTTGGATGGAATCCGAAAGTTGCATGTTTAACTTTAAGATTGTAATTCAATTTAGTTATTAGTTTTAGTCGTCGCATGTTATATAAAGAGGAGATTATAGTTGTTAAAGTTGGTTGCGACTATATAACATGTTGGAACGACAATATGGATTGAAATAGAATTGGAATAGACTTTGCATTGTTGCTCATATTAGCCGAGAATGGCATTGACTATTGGACTGTTTTGTATATATTGTGGGGCAGAATTTTACACGTATTGTAAGGCGTGTAATCCCCTTTGGTTAGCTAAATTTTTTAGCCTTAAATGTGGCATATTTGGTTATTGAATTCGGGCCTTGAAAAAGGTGGAAAAGTACGTAGAAACAAAGGAAGTGCTGCCCGATTTTCCGTAGAATTAAGAGTCCTTATACTTAGGAATATTCTACGTTGAAAGCTAGTAGTTGATGGACGTATTATGGTCATTATAGGTTGACATTCTACGTGTGGCGTATTCAACTTGGCAAGTGGATTAAGTCGAAGAGGTATGTGGAAACTTTCTTATCTCTTGAGCATGAGTAGTTATAAATGTATAGTACGGTAGACGTACGAGATTTAAATGAATTCAGCTCATTTGATATCCTTGACTTGTTTTAAGAATGTCTAAGTTGGTTGAGTTAGAGAATTAACTCACTTGTTTTTAAAGGATAGAAATGCCTTGGTTTCAAAAGCATAAAGTTGGTTATAATAACTTTATGGAAATTAAAAAAGAATGGTTTATTCTAATAAGGTAAACAAAGATTTCTTGACTTGAAAATGTATAGAATACTTGATTTGGAAAGTATTGATTACTTGAACTATTCTAAAGTTAAGAAACTTGATTTCTAAAGTTAAGAGACTTGAAGTATTTTGAAAGTATATGATACTGGGTTTTTGAAAGTATAAGTCTCTTGGTTATAAAAAGAATGTAATTGTCTAAAACATAAAGAGTTATAAAAGTGTTATGGGAAGTTAGTTATAACGGCTTTATAGAAAGTAAAGAGAATGTCTACTTGATTTATAGGCACGAGTTGCCTAGGTTGTGAAAGTAGAAGTTACTTGGTTTTAAAGCCTTGAAATGTATTTCTAAAGGTATAGTGACTTGTTTTGAAAAGTAGACAAGACTTGATACTACGGGCGTTAGCATCTTGGGAATTTTATATAAGAAAGAGTCATTTTTAAAAGGAAAAAGGTTCATAGTACTTTGGGTTAAATTCCCGGATTTTTTAATGACATGTCAGTGCCCTAAGTAAACTAAAATGAGAGTGTATATAAATAAGGCTAATAAGAAGTTAGGGGATTTCTTAACTTGCTTATGTTATGTATGATAAGCTGGTGGTTCTTATGTTATGTATGATAAGCCGGTGGTGCTTATGTTATGTATGATAAGCCGGTGGTGCTTATGTTATGTATGATAGCCGGTTGCGCTAGGTTATGTTATTATTGCGGGGTAAACCCCCGGGTTACTACTTATTCCATGGATTTGCTACCCATGATGCGAGTGCGGCGTTTGTACTCATTGCGGGCCCACCGGGCCCATGCGGGTGAAATAATCCCATGCTAGGCGGATGACCTCATTGCGGGTCCACAGAACCTATGCGGGTGAAATAGTCCCAGGAGTAGGATTGCTTAATGATACTACGGGCGGGTGGCCCTTCTTTGATCATGAGCCTCCTATTTTTATGCAGTAAAGTATACTCTTGTTTACTCTCATTGTTAGTAAGGCACAGTGTATTGTTATTTGAGTTATCATACATGTCTCCAGCTTTATTTTAGACTTTATGATTTCATTTCGATCTTTCAGTTTACATACTTGGTACTGTTATCTTGACCTCCTTGAGCTGCGTTAAATCCGCAGGTAGAGTTATACAGGTTGCTGATCCTCACTCTTAGTATCATTGTTCAGCTGTTGAGAAGCTCCATTACTTCGGAGGCTTATCTTTGGTTCAGATCCCTGGTATTGTCGGTTGTGGTACATTCAGGGGTATGGCGGGGCCCTGTCCCATCACAGTTGTTATTCTTAGAGGTCTGTAGTCATATCTTGTGGATTGGGTTGTAAAGAAACAAAAGTGTAACTGTTGTTTTTGGGTTATGTATATTTTTCGGAAGGTGACCTTATCGGCTAGCCTGTTGATTTTTCTGTCTAGTACTTATGAGTTTATGTATGTTCCACTATTCTCTGATGTATACCTGTGAGGGGTGCCCAAGTAGGGCACCAGTCGCGGGCCCGGGGTCGGGTCATGACAAAAGTGGTATCAGAGCAGTTAGTCCTCGGAAAGTGTCTACAGACCGTGTCTAGTAGAGTCTTGGTTATCGGTGTGTTGTGCACCACATCTATAACCAGGAGGCTGCAGGACATTTAGGATTGGTTTCCATTCTTCTCACTCTGAGATCGTGCGATAGAGTTGTGTTGTTAGGGTCGCCTCTCCCTGACGAGTTATGTTGATTGCAGCTATGAGAAAGGCATCAGTGACCCAGAAAGGATTATGTGGATTGCGTATCCAGGTTGGTAATAATTGTGGTGTAGTTAGTATAATGACATACGTCTATACGTATTTATGTATGAGGGTCATACGCATGTTGCCTAGAATGATTTTGGATTGGTAAGGATTAAATAGATACCGGGAAGGTATGAAACAGTTTAATGAATTCTCATCAAGGTTTTACGTACTAATTTGAGATAATTAGGAGATGATGAGCTGTCTGAGAAGGTAATGGACCCTTAAGAAGTTATAATTAATGGACTTAATGGAAGACAATGTTAATAGATTAAGCTACGTAGTATGCTTAAGAAAATTGTACAGATGATATCCGTATGGAGTAAGTATGGTTGTTATGATTAAGACAACACGATTAAGAGCTTATGAGAAGTTGTTTTACCCGTTTACGGGGGGCTGATAAGGTAGGGTTGGAGCATGGAAAATGCGAGCCTAAGAATATTGATAACCGCCGAGACCTTAGGTATATAAGGCCATCTCGGCAATAAGACTTAATTCAGACAAAGAGTAAGAGTTAAGTGCGACGGTGGATCGGGATGAGGACCTATTACGGGTCGCCCCATAGCCTCATATAGAGTGGGATCAGTTGATAGTAGTCTCGCTACGTGACAGGGTCACGAGGGTGCAAGGCCCAAGTCTAGTTAATCATTTTACGGGTTCATGGACACGTTCCACCGAAACCAGGTCGTGAGAGCCGAAAATGGCCTTAAATTATTCGATATTGTAACTCCAAAGATTGGAGGCCATAATAAGTATGGAGGTTATGTACGTATGTTAGCCTAAGTTCGGAAGTACGGAAGGAGTACGACCAGTAAGAAAGAGGGCAACCAAGTGTACAGAAATAGAGCCTGAATCCATGAGAACCTTTCGAGGTGACTACACCCGTGAGTGATGGGTGGTAGCTGAGCGGGTATATAATAATTTCCCGGTGATGATATTGTCGTCGGACCCTAGCAGACCTAGTAGAGCCGATATGATAGACTTTGAGGTCATTATGGGTACGGGCTAGTTGGCCTTTTGTTATGCCAACGTTGACTACAGAAAGAGATTGGTTCGATTCCAGTTTTCCAGTAAGCCGGTTATCGAGTGGAAAGGAAGGGAAGTGGTTGTAACCAGTGAATTATCCTTCCTTCTTTGACATCGTTGATTTTAATAAGTCTGTGTGCCTTGTTCATTTGAGGTAAATTGATGCAGAAAGTAAGTAATACTTGAATTTGAAGGAGTTTATGTTAAGTGCCCTTGGAGGTATTTGGAGTTGGTTTGGTGTGGTGGCCAGGGTCATGACCTTCCGGATAATTTCAGGGAAGCGCGCAAAAGCAAGAATAAGATAAGTACGAGTGCTGCCTGTGGAATACCGAAGACATCATTGGTGGGTTTTGAAAATCTACACGATTTTTAAGGCGGTGCTTGATGATTAGATATGTACAGGACCGCAAGAGGACCCTGTGAATAGGGTTGTAACTTCAAGGAAAGATTGTGAAAAGGAGATAAGCTCTCTCGCCTATGTACAAGGATAGTTTTACGTATTATTGAGGGTTATGCGTACCCTTTTATTTAAGTCGTAGATATGGGACTGGTAAAGTCCCCAGCTTCGTTATGCAATAAGTTACAATTATAAATAACCTTGGAAAAAGGTACTGTGTTGGGGTAATTGAGAACGACATTAGAAAATGGTCGAGGATGTGTCTTAAGGATATAAATGTTGGTTATAAGCATAAATGGAAATGTATGACCCAGGAGCGAGGTAGAAATATTTTGGGTTAGTAAGTAGTATGATGAAGGGTTATGACCAGAATAATAAAGAGAATGCAATTACAGTTATGAAGGTTTCCCAAGGAATAATTACCCAGACTAGTGTAAGACCATTAGAAATGATGGGCAGTTAGGAACACCTCGACGATAGGTGGCAAGCCTGTAATGACGGGCCAGACCATATATATACGGCGAGGTAAGAGACCCCAAGGAAACTTGTAATGAAAAATAAAGATAAGACGAGTAGATACTCGAATGATAAGAAATCTTGGCAAGCCATTAGACTATGTAATACCATGAATTGAGGTTGAACACCTGACTATAAGCTCTATGAGCTGGAAGAAAATAATAGGATTACTACTTGATGAAATCAAGGAAGCCTCCCCCTAAATTGTGATTGGCAGGAAGTCTTAGCCATGAGTCAAGTAAAGGAATCGAATCTAAGTAGTGACCAAGTTTGGTTGCAACAGAGAAATGGAAACAGGAATCATAATGGAGATTATATCCCCGAATATTTCGGAAGTATGAGACAGGCTTCCAGTTATTGGAAGATAAGCTGACTACGACTACAGTTTTAACCCCTCATGAGGGACTAGAGGGTTAGGTTATTATTGTAACACTTTGGGTGTTGGGCTAGGTTGTGTGCTGACGCAACACGATAAGGTTAGAGCCTATGTTTCCTGGCGGTTACGGGAGCATGAAAGGAATTACGCTACTCACGATTTAGAGTTGGCAGCAGTTAATCGTGCCTTGAAGATTTGGAGGTATTACTTATATAGATTTCATGTGGATATTTGTGCAGACCACAAGAGCCTCCGGTATATCTTCATACAGAGGCAGCTGAATTTGCGATAGAGACGGTGGTTAGAGTTACTCAAGGATTATGATGTTGATATCCTACACCACCCGGAAAAAGTCGTTATGGTTACAGATGCTCTTAGTCGTAGATATATGGGTAGTCTGTCAGATGGACAGCCAGATAGACAGGACGCGGTCCGTGAGATTCATCAGCTACCGAGCCGGGGGTTCGATTATTTGTTTCCAAGGTTAATGGAGTTTGGGTCCGAGAGGTTGTCGAGTCTTCCTTCGTCGAGGAGGTGAAGAGGCGACAATATGAGGATTCAGTGTTAGTACAGGATTGAGATACGGCTCTGCGAGAGGAGAAGAACCTGTTTGAGTAGCACCGGATAGGGTGCTGTGATATGAGGATAGTTTGTGGGTGTCGACGCTGCAGGACTTGTCGGCAAGTTTTAAGAAAGGCACACAGTGCTCGTTACTCTATTCATCCGGGGTCGACTAAGATGTATCATGACCTCAAATGTATGTATTGGTAGGATGGCCTGAAGAGGAACGTAGCAGAGTTTGTTGCTTAGTGTCCGAATTAGTAGCAGGTCAAGGTTGAACACCAGAAGCCCAGTGGGCTACTGCAGGCGATTGAGATCCCGACTTAGATATGGGAGGTGATTAATATGGATTTTGTTATAGGGTTGTATCATACTCAGAGGAAGTGAGACTCCCTGAGGGTCATAGTAAACAGGCTGACGAAACCAGCCCATGTTCTTCCGGTCAGGACCACTTACTCGGCTGAGGATTATGCTAGATTATATAGCAGAGAGATTGTGAGACTACACGAGGTTCCTACATTTATGATGTCATACGGATGAGCTCAGTTTGCAGATAACTTCTGGAAGTTTTCCAGAAGGGATTAGGGACACAGGTGAGTCTCAGTATTGCATTTCACCCTCAGACCGACGGACAGGCAGAGCGTACTATCCAGGCACTTGAGAATAGGTTGCGGGCCTGTGTTCTTGATTTCAGAGATAGTTGGGAGGATTATTTGCCTCTTGTTGAGTTACGTACGATAACTACCATTCCAGTATTCTGATGGCCCGGTATGAGGCTTTGTATGAAAGAAAGTGTAGATCGTCGGTCAGTTGGTTCGACATAAGCGAGGTTCAGTTAATTGGCCCAGACTTGATTCAGCGGGTTGTGGATAAAGCAAAGCTTAACCAGGAAAGATTATTAGTAAGCTCAGAGTCAGCAGAAGCTTTATGCAGATAACCGACGTAGATACTTGGAGTCCAGGTTGACGTTTTAGTATAAGTATTGTTATGTGGCCATGGGTGGCATAAATTTTTGTATGAGGGGTGTAGTAAAAGGAGACTATGTCTCTATCTATTTAGATTGGACTCCGAAAGATCATTCGAGGACGAATGTTTCTAAGGGGGTAAGAATGTTACACCCCGTAGTTCCAGGACATATGTTTACAAGAATAGACGTGAGAGCACTAGACTTATAAAAATTGAACGAAAGAAAGAATTGTTTTCCAAAGGAAAAAGTCTTCCGAACCTCGGGAGGGAAAATTGTACGTTAATGAGAATTGGGTTCTCAAATTTGCTATTTGAGACGTTTATAATTTATCGGAATTATGGAAGTTTATTTACAGAGTTGGATACGTGGGGCCCACCCGAGAGATTTTACGTTTTTGTGGGGCCCACGAGATTTTCGATATTTTGACCAATTATGGAAATTTTGGGAGGCGGAATGTTATGGACCAATGGGAGGGCGACACGTGTCACCCTCCACATGGTCATCCTTGGATGAAATTATCTCTAAAGACTAGCCAAATTGGCTTGATAAAATGGACCAAGTCAAAGGAAAAAGTGAGCTTGATATATTTGACCTCATCCTAACCTTCCATTTGGTTTAATCTAGACCCTTGGTTGTGTTATATATTCATACTACTAGTGCAAGATGACTTCTACACTTAGAAAATAAATCAAGAACTTAGTGTTCAAGATGAGAGCTCTCGGGTTTGCACTTGGAAGAACAAGAATTTTTTTTGTTTGTGGTTCAATGATCCCAATACTTTAAACCAAGGTTCCTAAGTGTATTGTAAGGATATCTCCATAGAAAGATCCCGGAAAAACTATGTTTTCACGTTAGTCGCAAGGTGAAAACCTAAGGTGTTCTTCAACTTTGAAATTGGAAATTGAAGAGAAGTTGGTTATGAGCTTCTAAGGAGTGCTTTTGGAGCGGATTGAAACATAAGAAGAGGAGCTAAAAGTTGCTAAGGATCGACTTTTACGCTTGGACATTATTAGCGCTTGTTGAGGTAAAATCTTCATCCTCTTAAGTAATTAAAGATTTCATGTTGATTGTAGTCATATATATATATATGTAAGTATGAGATATATATAATGGAGATTGAAATGTTATGAAATAGTTGGATGGAATTCGAAAGTTGCATGTTTAACTTTAGGATTGTAATTCAATTTAGTTATTAGTTTTAGTCGTCGCATGTTATAAAAAGAGGAGATTATAGTTGTTAAAGTTGGTTGCGACTATATAACATGTTGGAACGACAATATGGATTGAAATAGAATTGGAATAGACTTTGCATTGTTGCTCATATTAGCCGAGAATGGCATTGACTATTGGACTGTTTTATTTATATTGTGGGGCAGAATTTTACACGTATTGTAAGGCGTGTAATCCCCTTTGGTTAGATAAATTGTTGAGCCTTAAATGTGGCATGTTTGGTTATTGAATTCGGGCCTTGAAAAAGGTGGAAAAGTACGTAGAAACAAAGGAAGTGTTGCCCGATTTTCCGTAGAATTAAGAGTCCTTATACTTAGGAATATTCTACGTTGAAAGCTAGTAGTTGATGGACGTATTATGGTCATTATAGGTTGACATTCTACGTGCGGTGTATTCAACTTGGCAAGTGGATTAAGTCGAAGAAGTATGTGGAAACTTTCTTATCTCTTGAGCATGAGTAGTTATAAATGTATAGTACGGTAGACGTACGAGATTTAAATGAATTCGGTTCATTTGATATCCTTGACTTGTTTTAAGAATGTCTAAGTTGGTTGAGTTAGAGAATTAACTCACTTGTTTTTAAAGGATAGAAATGCCTTGGTTTCAAAAGCATAAAGTTGGTTATAATAACTTTATGAAAAGTAAAAAGAATGGTTTATTCTAATAAGGTAAACAAAGATTTCTTGACTTGAAAATGTATAGAATACTTGATTTGGAAAGTATTGATTACTTGAACTATTCTAAAGTTAAGAAACTTGATTTCTAAAGTTAAGAGACTTGAAGTATTTTGAAAGTATATGATACTGGGTTTTTGAAAGTATAAGTCTCTTGGTTATAAAAAGAATGGAATTGTCTAAAACATAAAGAGTTATAACAGTTTTATGGGAAGTTAGTTATAACGGCTTTATAGAAAGTAAAGAGAATGTCTACTTGATTTATAGGCACGAGTTGCCTAGGTTGTGAAAGTAGAAGTTACTTGGTTTTAAAGCCTTGAAATGTATTTCTAAAGGTATAGTGACTTGTTTTGAAAAGTAGACAAGACTTGATACTACGGGCGTTAGCATCTTGGGAATTTTATATAAGAAAGAGTCATTTTTAAAAGGAAAAAGGTTCATAGTACTTTGGGTTAAATTCCCGGATTTTTTAATGACATGTCAGTGCCCTAAGTAAACTAAAATGAGAGTGTATATAAATAAGGCTAATAAGAAGTTAGGGGATTTCTTAACTTGCTTATGTTATGTATGATAAGCCGGTGGTGCTTATGTTATGTATGATAAGCCGGTGGTGCTTATGTTATGTATGATAAGCCGGTGGTGCTTATGTTATGTATGATAGCCGGTTGCGCTAGGTTATGTTATTATTGCGGGGTAAACCCCCGGGTTACTACTTATTCCATGGATTTGCTACCCATGATGCGAGTGCGGCGTTTGTACTCATTGCGGGCCCACCGGGCCCATGCGGGTGAAATAGTCCTATGCGGGTGAAATAGTCCCATGCGAGGCGGATGACCTCATTGTGGGTCCACAGGACCTATGCGGGTGAAATAGTCCCAGGAGTAGGATTGCTTAATGATACTACGGGCGGGTGGCCCTACTTTGATCATGAGTCTCCTATTTTTATGCAGTAAAGTATACTCTTGTTTACTCTCATTGTTAGTAAGGCACGATGTCTTATTATTTGAGTTATCATACATGTTTCGGCTTTATTTTAGACTTTATGATTTCATTTCAAGATTTTCGTTTTACATACTTGGTACTGTTATCGACCTCCTTCGGGGGGTTGCGTTCATGCCGCAGGTAGAGTTATACAGGTTGCTGATCCTCACTCTTAGGATCACTGTTCAACTGTTGAGAAGCTCCATTACTCCGGAGGCTTATCTTTGATTCAGATCCCTGGTATTGTCGGTTGTGGTACATTCAGGGGTATGGCGGGGCCCTGTCCCGTCACAGTTGTTATTCTTATAGGTCTATAGTCATATCTTGTGGATTGGGTTGTAAAGAAACAAAAGTGTAAATGTTGTTTTTGGGTTATGTATATTTTTCGGAAGGTGGTCTTATCGGCTAGCCTGTTGATTTTTTTGTCTAGTACTTATGAGTTTATGTATGTTCATTGCTATTATCGATGTATACCATGAGGGTGCCCGTGTAGGGCACGATCGCGAGCTTGGTCGGGTCGTGACACCGGCAATAATCAAATCAACATAGCTTTAGAGGATCAAGAGAAGACAACATTCACTTGTCCATATGAGAAATTTATCTTTAGTAGAATGTTGTTTGGGTTATGCAATGTCCTGGCTACATTTCAAAGGTGCATGAAGTATATCTTCTCAAATATGGTGAAAGACTTTATGTCATGAATAACTTTTTCGTAGATTGTGATTCATTTGAAGATTGACTTGACAATCTGGGTCAAGTACTTAAAAGATGTAAAGAAATCAACTTTGTGCTATATTGGGAGAAATGTAACTTTATGGTGAATGGAAGAGAATTTTCCTTGATCACAATATTTCTGTTACACCCCGAAATTCCAGGACATGTATATGAAAATGGACGGGAGAACACAAGACTTAAAAATTTGAACAAAAGAAAGAGTTGTAAATTCTAAGGAAAATCTTCTGAACCCCGGGAAGGAAAATTGTTCGTTAAGGAGAATTGGATCCTCAAATTGTTATTTAAGACTTTTAAGAGTTTATCAGAATTATGGAATTTTATTTTCAGAGTTGGATACGTGGGGCCACCCGAGAGATTTTACGTTTTTGTGGGACCCACGAGGTTTCCGATATTTTGACCAATTATGGAAATTTCGGGAAACGACATGTTATGGACCAATGGGAGGGCGACACGTGTCACCCTCCACATGGTCATCCTTGGACGAAAAATATCATTAAGGACTAGCCAAATTGGCTTGATAAAATGGACCAAGTCAAAGGAAAAAGTGGAGCTTGACATTCTTGACTAAATCCTAGCCCTTCAAATGTATTAATCTTGGCCCTTAGATGTGTTATATTATACTAGTAGCAAGACAAGCTTCCACACTTAGAAAAATTTCAAGAACTTGAGTTCTTTAAATGTTGCTCTCGGCTTTGAGCAAGAAAGAACTAGAAAAAACTTCGTTTGTGGTTCATAATTCACAATATTTCAACCCAAGGTTCCTAGAGGTATTGCAAGGATATCTCAATAGAAAAATCCCGGAAAAACTACGTTTTTACGTTAGTCGCAACATGAAAACCTAGGGGGGTTTCATAGTTGAAGTTGGAACTTGAAGAGGAGTTCTTCATAAGCTTCTAAGAGTTGCTTGGAGTGGATTGGAACGTCAAGAGGAGGAACTAAAGTTGCTAAGGATCGACTTGAAGTTTTGGATAATATTTGGGCTTATTGAGGTAATAATCTTCGTCTTACTATTGTAATTGAAGATTACATGTTGTATTAGTTGATAGATGAGCATGTGATATATATAATGAAGTTTGAAAAGATTTGGATCATGTCGACATGTTAAAAACCGAAAATTGGCATGTTAGCCATTTATGTTATAATCAATTTGGTCGATAGTTACAATCGTCGAATGTTAAGAAAGAAAGGAATTGTAGTTGTTATAATTGTTATAGGGTATATAACATATTAGAATAACAACTTTGATTGAAAAAGGAATTGAAAGGAAATTGACATTGTTGTTGCATTGTAGCCGATAATTGTAAAATCCGGAAAAAAGTTAATAATATATAGTTGTGGTTGGGTTAATAAATATATATATATATATATATATATATATATATATATATATATATATATATATATATATATATATATATATATATATATAAGAAAACAAAGAATAAATTGCATGTGATAGATTTAGTGTTAAAGTTGGGTAAATAGATAGATACAATGAAAATAAGAAAACAAAAAAACAAAAGGAAAAAAAAGGGAGGCATGCAGCATTGCACGTCCCTTCCATTCCCCCCTCTTTTCATTTCCCCTCCAACTCTTGTCATTCCACCTCCCATAGGTTATAGAAAACTCTCCACTTATACATTGTATTTACACACAAACAAAGTACATAACATAAATGTTAGAAAATCAGGAAAAAACAAGTGAACAAGAAGATGAAAATTCTGGAAAAAAAACAAGAAAGCAAGAAGAACAACAATAAAAGAAATACTAGGGAGCAAGGGTCCCTTTTAACAACCGAATAACAATCATTTCACACATACAAGGTGAGTTTTCTCACTCAGAAATTCTTGGTAACATCCTTTATTTTAAGTTCAATACATGTTAGAATAAGAATTGAGTGTTGAAAAGAAATATTGAACTTTTGATTGTTTAGACAACTAGTTGCGTCATGAAATTTACGAACTGTTCTCACTGGGTTATAATTGTTAGAATTTGATAAAATTCGGAAAAATGGTACACCTCTCGATTATGATCATATAGAACCAAAAATGAGGTAAAATGGACATACGGTTTGAAAGTTATCATAGTTCAAAGTTTCTGCCTTAGATTTGGTCGAAATTCGGAAAGGCATAATTACGGACTATTTTTATTGAGTTTTACTTATTAGAATTGTATGAAAATTCACATGGTTGTAAATCTCTCTGTTACGGAAAGATATAGATAAAAATTTGTTAAAACGTACTTACGAGTTGAGAGTTATTGTAGTTTGAAGTTGCTGCCTCGGATTCATCGGAATACAGAAGGGCAGGACGTTGAAACATAAAACTGTACTAATCTGTGGGGAATATGAAAATTTTTGCTAAATGAAAGTTCTAGATCTCTCTGTTGTGGACATTGTGAGACCTTACGGTGGTCTATCCGACTTACGTATTGAGAGTTATCGTTGTTTAAAGTTTCTGCCTCGGATCTATCGAGATCCAGGAAGGGCAGCGAATAAAAGTGTAAAACTGTACCAAATGGTACAGAATATGAAAGGATGGTTCATATGGAGACGTGTATCTCTCTGTCCTAGTCGTTTTGAGATTTTATGGGGCTTGAACGGGTTTACAGATTAGGAGTTATGACTATTCTAAGATTGGGTTCTGTTTAATAAAAATTCTGCCGAAACAAATCTCATATGACTGTTTTGAGGATAAATTTGTGTTAGTTACCCAAAGTAGTTTTAAATGAAATTTGGTACAGTGAAAGATCCCCGTCTTAACTTAGTTTCCGCTTGAGAAACACATTTGTTGAAGTTATGGTTAAAAAGTTATAATCGTTACAAGTATGAATGACAGAATGTTGGGAAAGAGAATATTATTTATTCGATCTTCTGAAAAATATGAAAAGTGAATACGTGTTCACATAAATATATAAATATAAACATAATGGATCGGGTTGCACGCCGGAACAAAACGTAAAGTGAATACGTGTTCACAAATACGTAAATATAATGGATCGGGTTGCACGCCGCAACAAAACGTAAAGTGAATACGCGTTCACAAATACGTAAACATAATGGATCGGGTTGCGCGCAACAAAATGTAAAGTGAATACGTGTTCACAAATACGTAAATATAATGGATCGGGTTGCACGCCGCAACAAATATGAAAGATGAATACATGTTCACCTATATATAAATATGAAAAGTGAATACGCGTTCACAAATATATAAATGTAATAAACATATGGAAATGCAGGGGAATGTCTTAACGTATAATACGAGATAAAATGAAGCGTTAGTTAAACCGAGAATTTCCTATGAGGAGTTGTTGCATATTTAAAAGTGTTGTAACCTGATATGTTTTTGCAATATGCTTATTACGTTATAATGTGATTGCACTTGGAATATTGTGGTGTTACTTTGAATTGCAGGGTAAGGTTCTCACTCAGCCCCAGATGGTAGGGCTGACTCTTTATTTAACATGTTTCAGGAAAGCGTGATAGAGGAAAGGCTCCACGCCAAGGCTAGCGATCGTCCCGCAGCCTCTTGTCATACCAAGTCCATTGCTTCGGGCTTGGTACTCGTCAGGTTCAGAATGTATGTTCCAGTGTCTCGGGAAATGCCCGTGTGGAATGGTCTCCCTTCCAACTTAGAATAATCTTTGTCAGTATGTCTATGTAGAAACAATATTTGCATGAGCATGGGCTCGCGTTATGTTTTTAATAAAGTCATAAACATATTTTTTTTATTATTGTTATTTTTATTAATAGCTCCGTATTTAAATATAAGTTCAAATTTCTAAATAAAGAGAATTAAATGGTGCTCCTGGTGGGAAATAATTGTCCAGGTGCCATCACGCCCTAAGTAAAGACTTAGGAAAATTTGGGGCGTGGCAAGTTGGTATCAAAGCTAAACCAGGTTAGGAGATTCTAGGAAGTTTCTTCGAGTCGGGTGTTTGAACTGTTACTTATTGCGACGGTGTGCGCGCCACCTTAGTAATAGGTGAACGGAATAACATCCTAAAGTTTCCCTTCTTTCATACTCCTCTCGTGCCTATCTTGAGTCTTTTTCAAGACTTGATTCTTGTACTACATCTTTCACGCGGGTTAGGAAGAAGATTGTACAACGTTATACTGACCAATAATTGTTGTGTAGATGGTGATTATAAGACGAGTTCCAACAAAGAGGTAAGTACTCGAGGAACAGGCAAAGGAAATGAAAGCTCAGAGGAATTCATGCGTCGTAAGATGAACTCGGGAGATGATTTTAACGAGTATATGTGCGACACAATCGTACTTTGTGCGTATTTGTTTAGGAGTAGACAGAAGAGGCGTTCCTACGACCCAACCTTCTTCAACTTTCCGATTGGAGTCATATTACAGATAATATTCAACTCTGTCCCGGAAAAATTCCGATCCTCATTCAGAGGGGCAAAGATGCTAAGAGGAGATGTTACAGAAGGTTCCTGGATCAAATTTCTATTTCAGGTAATAGTAGTAAGGGAAAGAATGAGTGAAATGGAAAGGGAAGCAAGGAAGAAGGTTCACAGGGAGTTGAATGTCAATCAGCAGAATAGGCGAATTATGCGGTTAAGCCCTTTAGAACGTGTTGTAGTAGGTGCATGTTCGAGTAAGAGAGCTATAGGGAATGACACAGAATGACATGCTCTGATGTATTGTAATGTCATGAAATATTTTCAAATATGAGGAATGAAACATTATTAATGCAAGTTATGAGTTGTCATTATTGTTTAGTTAATCTGCGTTTTCTTGTGGTGTTGCATGCTTATGAACTATAAGAAAATTTTAAGAGCTAGAGTAGACATTCCGTCTTCTAAAATATGAGTGTGTTTGTCTTCACAGAAATGGTGAATTCACAAATCCCGGGGGCTCAAGAGGAGGTTCATCATGAAGCTCATGTACCTCCAGTTGACGTAGTGGTGTCTGAAGGGAGCGGAGAAAATGTCGGAGAAAATGTTGGAGAGAACGAGAGTCAAATGGCCCAAGAAACGGTGGGACAAAAACTAGATAGACTCATAGAGTTAATGACATCTGCAGTTCCACACATGGTTCCGCCCGCACCTAGTATCTCTGTCATAGCCCCGAACCAGAACCAGACGGCCCAGGGACCGATTGCGACTGCACCACGGACCGAGAGTGTAGAAGCTCAAGCAGTACCTGATAGGCTATGGGCAAATTTTATGAGGAGAAGAGAACCACTATACTCAGGGAAGGACCCCAAGGCCGACCCGATAGTATTCCTCAATGAAGTTGAAGACTTAATGTTCACATTGGGATGCATGGAGACGCAGGGCGTCAACTTGGAAGGCGCACGACTAGTGGATGATGCAGGGGTGTGGTGGAGGAATTTTAGGAAAAATCGTCCCCCGATGTCACCACCAAGGACTTGGGGAGGGTTCAGAGCGGCATTCATTGAGAAATTTATGTCTAATACGCGCAAGGATGCGCTCAGACGGGAGTTTGAACAATTGAAGCAAGGTGACCGCAGTGTACAAGAATATGATACACAGTTCGTGAGGTTATTGATCGGTGTATTTTATATACACTTTTTGAGTCATTTTTAGTTAGTATTTTACTCATTTCATTTATGTTTAGTACAGTATTAGGGTCGTTTTCCTTTCTTTTGTGTCACAGCGGTCAAAAATGGAGAAATGACGAAAAGGAGATGAAATGAGCATAAAAGATATGGAATTGCACACTAAAAGGGCCAAGAAATAAAGTCTAAGTTCGAAATTAGAGAGGAGATCGACGAAGTCGGACGAAAAAGGACGGCGAAACGGAATCGCGGAAAAACGTCACCGCGCGGCTGACAATGTTAGCCATGGCGCCAATATGCTGAAAGTCCGAAAGTTGTTGATCTTGAGCGCGACGCCTTGATTGCGAGGGCAGCGCCGACGCTGAATTATGAAGTCTTTGGCGGGTGACTTGTTTTCAGAATCCTAAAGGGATAAATTTTCCTTCCTAAAGGGATAACTTTTCCTACCTAAAGGGATAACTTTTCCTACCTTAAAACCCTTACCTAAAAGGATTCTAATAACTTTTCCTTTCCTACAAATCTCTAACCCTTCACCAAAAGGATTCTTTGGCTATAAATACTCTACATCATTAGAAGAAGTATTCATTCTCCATTCCACCATTCACCATTCTACATCCATCCTTCCACCAATCCATCTTGTAAATATTCCACAACACAACCCTTGGATGCTTGGCTTGGAGACTCGTTCTTAAGTATTTTTCTTTTCTTTTCTTTACTTTATTTCAGTTTTTATGATGAACTTTGAATTAGTTCTTGTCATGTCAATGGCTAGGAACTAATTCTCTTATAGGGCTTTCTATGTTGAATTTCTTGAAACTTATGTTATAAATTAATGCATGCTTATGGTTATTTTTCTTATTGAGAGATCTATCCAATAATTGAGTTGAATTCTTGGTAATTAATTGACAACTAATTATCACTATATGATTTCTAATCAGATTCTGAAAAGGGGGGATTGTGAATATGCTGTAAGTTGGGTAGACATTCTTGGATTGGGGATGAAAATACCTCAATTATTTATGTAGCGTTGATGAGAGGCTTAACAACCCTAATTTTGCGCATTGTGCGTGACGGTCAACTAGGTTTTTGTTCTTAATCCTCCTATAAAGTTATCCTTATCACCGAAAGGTAGGTAAGGTGCGATACTGAGGTTGAGTGTTTATATAACCCTAACGGGAGTATAAAACGATTTCGTAAACCTGCTTTCTCCAAAAGAAGAATACCATAAGTTAATGCATTAGTAAGTAGCATAAGTGGATAGTAAGGATACATGGAAGCCCTATTCCCATCACATCTGAAGTAAATCTTTATATTTTACATAGTTTTCATAATTCTTAGTTATAAACAACCAAATCAATTATCAATTCGCCAAATAGATACTAGAAAATAGATAGTTGGTACTTGAACCCTAATCGGAAGGGCGATATTCGGTCTTATCAAAGACTATACTACTTGTCACGATAACGTGCACTTGCGTTTAAAGTGTGTGCATCTTACCGCGCATCAAGTTTTTGGCGCCGTTGCCGGGGATTAAGAATAGTTCAACATCAAATTTATCTATTTTTAATTTCTAATTTGGTTTTTATTTTTGTTTCTTTAAATTATTTATTTTATTTTCTGTTGAAAAAATAAAATTAAAAAAAAAAACAAACAAACAAAAAAAAACAAGTGTGCCGTGATTCGTTGTTGGTTTTGATTCATCTCAGGGATCCTTAAGACATGGATTTCTACTGTCAATATGATCGAGCTCCAACCATAGAGGAAGAGAGGGAGGAATTACGAGAAGCTATACTCAGTCTCACGAGGTACCAAAATCAGTTCATGGACGAAACGAGAATGGCCATGAAGAAATTGGAAACGCAAATAGCAGAACTCGCGATCATATTCAACAGCGAAACACAAGAAGAACAATCTGCACCTGGGGTAGGCAATGAGGAAACATAATATCAGGAAATTGACCTGAAGGATGCCGAATCAGGGGAGATAGAGAGTTCGCAGCAGCAGCGGCCAGCGCGCGATGGCGAAGCATGCGGCCAAGATTCGAGACAGTGTAGGAGAGTGGCCGCGGCTGAAGAGCGAGGCCAGCGCCCGAACCTGTAAATCGAGGTGATTTTGAACAGCGAACATCAAATTGAGGAGCCTGAACCACACCAAACTATTGAGGAATCTGGCAAGATAGTTGGTGTAGAGAAGAAAAAGAGCGCGGAGATCCAATTATTCACCTTCTTGGATTCTGTGGAAATTCTTTTTCTTGTACCTATTGTAGAAGAAACACCACCAGCTGTCAATGTTGACCCCCAAACAGAAGGTCCATACCATCAAGGGCACCCCCTAGAGTTGAGAGGTGTTGGGAATCTCACCGATCCCTACATTAGAGAGAGCCTAAAAGACAAGCACGTCTTGTGTACTTGGGGGATAATCGTAAATTTGAGGCCCTTGTTTGAAGCAATTGTTGTAGTTGAAGTGAGACCTGCAACAATAACTCTGTGGATTGCAAGCAGTTCGCAGAAGGATCCAATGGGCACTCGGAAAGGTTAATTGCGTCCGGCTAAAAGACGTTAAAGACAGCGCTTGTTGGGAGGCAACCCAATATTTTTAATTATGTTATTTTAATTTCTGTTTTTATTTTATTTTATTTTGTCTTGAACAGTCTCACGGTCTAGGGTTCTTGTTTTATGTTGTTGGATGACAGGTGGACTGAAAGCTAAAACCGAGGAAAAATGAGCAAAAACGCTGAAAAAAGGAAAAAGCGATCGTCAGTAGCTGGGCACGCCGTAATTTCATAAGAGCCACAGTACTAGCAGCGCCGAATCTCAGGGTCGCGGCTCCCGAACTTCAGAGAGCCATATTTCCGTGCAAATTCCAGAATTTTTCCTCCTAGACCTCCGTTATGACCGCTGTGTTGTGTCAGTAAGTTGTCCTTTTTCTTTTATTTTCTTTGAGTCTTGCACACATTGGGGACAATGTGTGATTTAAGTTTGGGGGTGTTTTAGTTGTGTCTTGTTATGTTTCAATTAAGTCTCTTTTTATTTGTTTTGTGTTTATTTTTTAGTCACAATTTTTTTTTCTTTTTCTTCTTTTTAAGTCATAATTGCCTGTCAAAGATCATGTATGATGTAGTTGCTAGAAACACCTAGTGAAGGAAGGTGGAATAAGGTAATGGAATTAGAAGCAACTATCTAAACACCTAGGTTAGATATGCCAAAAACTCACAAAAATCTGTCTATTTGGAGTTTCTTGCTTAAATTGTGCATGCTAAATTATGAAAACCTATGTGTTATGATTGCTTGCTATTTGAGGCGAAATAGTTAGGATAAGCATGCTAGGGAGATGACTCAGACATTTCTTTCATAGCCAATTCTTACCACTCTTTTCTATCCCGGACTTCAAATATATCCCTAGTCAACCCCATTGAGCCTAAAAATTGAAACTTCTTCTTTGACACCCTATATTCCCACAAATTGTGTCATAAGTAAAAATGTAAAGTAGTGGAATCAATTGTGTTAAAAAAAGAGACAAAAAGAGTGAATGAGCTTGTTGCACCCCAATTAAAAGTAATAAGAAATAGGCAAAAGCCTAAGTTTGGGGGTGCTTGTCATTATTATATACTTCACTCTCCCAAAACAAAAGAGGGAAAAGATAGAATCAAAGTGAAGGAAAGAACAAAAAGAAAAGGGAAATACTGAAAAGCTAAAGAGCTTATGGTACACAGAATGAGCCTAAATGCATATTTTTACCAACCCCTGCCTAAGCCTACATTACAACCTTTAAAGTCCTGAAGATCTCTTTTATGCATATCCAGGATTAGTGGAGAATAGCAAGTAAGCATGCCATAGGATTTTGAATTTATATGCATGATTTAGTATATTGACTTCCATTAAAGCATGATAAATATGAGTTTGCGAAATATCTAGCTCAATGTGTTTAGTGTGCTGAAAAATTTCATGCTACATGTTCCTGCATATTATTCTGCTAACCTTCATGTTTTTCTAGATAACACTAAATGCAACAAAAGTGATCAATGTCAGTGAGTCTTTTATTTTTCGTTTCTTGAGTCTTTTATTTCTTTCTTTCTATCTTTGCTCGAGGGCGAGCAAAGGTTAAGTTTGGGGGTATTTGATCGGTGTATTTTATATACACTTTTTGAGTCATTTTTAGTTAGTATTTTACTCATTTCATTTATGTTTAGTACAGTATTAGGGTCGTTTTCCTTTCTTTTGTGTCACAGCGGTCAAAAATGAAGAAATGACGAAAAGGAGATGAAATGAGCATAAAAGAGATGGAATTGCACACTAAAAGGGCCAAGAAATAACGTCTAAGAAGTTCTGGAAATTAGAGAGGAGATCAGACGAAGTCCGGACGAAAAAAGGACGGCGAAAGCGGAATCGCTGAAACGTCACCGGCGCATGGCTGACAATGAGCCGCGGCGCCAATATCTTGAAAGTCGAAGTTGCTGATCTTCAAATATGCGGCTGATTCGAAGCTGGCGCCGACGCTGAATTATGAAGTGCTGGGCCGAATTTGACTTGTTTTCAGAATCCTAAAGGGATAACTTTTCCTTCCTAAAGAGATAATTTTTCCTACCTAAAGGGATAACTTTTCCTACCTTAAAACCCTTACCTAAAAGGATTCTAATAATTTTTCTTTTCCTACAAATCCCTAACCCTTCACCAAAATGATTCTTTGGCTATAAATACTCTACATCATTAGAAGAATTATTCATTCTCCATTCCACCATTCACCATTCTACATCCATCCTTCCACCAATCCATCTTGTAAATATTCCACAACACAACCCTTGGATGCTTGGCTTGGAGACTCGTTCTTAAGTATTTTTCTTTTCTTTTCTTTACTTTATTTCAGTTTTTATGATGAACTTTGAATTAGTTCTTGTCATGTCAATGGCTAGGAACTAATTCTCTTATAGGGCTTTCTATGTTGAATTTCTTGAAACTTATGTTATAAATTAATGCATACTTATGGTTATTTTTCTTATTGAGAGATCTATCCAATAATTGAGTTGAATTCTTGGTAATTAATTGACAACTAATTATCACTATATGATTTCTAATCAGATTCTGAAAAGGGGGGATTGTGAATATGCTGTAAGTTGGGTAGACATTCTTGGATTGGGGATGAAAATACCTCAATTATTTATGTAGCGTTGATGAGAGGCTTAACAACCTTAATTTTGCGCATTGTGCGTGACGGTCAACTAGGTTTTTGTTCTTAATCCTCCTATAAAGTTATCCTTATCACCGAAAGGTAGGTAAGGTGCGATCTTTGAGGTTGAGTGTTTATATAACCTAACGGAGTATAAAACAATTTCAGAACTCGCTTTCTCCAAAGGAAGAATACCATAAGTTAATGCATTAGTAAGTAGCATAAGCGGATAGTAAGGATACATGGAATCCCTATTCCCATCACATCTGAAGTAAATCTTTATATTTTACATAGTTTTCATAATTCTTAGTTATAAACAACCAAATCAATTATCAATTCGCCAAATAGATACTAGAAAATAGATAGTTGGTACTTGAACCCTAATCCCAGAGGACGATATTCGGTCTTATCAAAGACTATACTACTTGTCACGATAACGTGCACTTGCGTTTAAAGTGTGTGCATCTTACCGCGCATCAGTTATCGGCATACAACACACATGTCGTCCCTACAGAAATGGATAGAGTCAAGCGATTTGTAGTGGGTTTAAACCCGAACATAACAGAGAAGGTGGTGGCGTTAGCCAACGATCGAACTTATCTTCAGATTATCGATATGGCTTTGAGGGTAGAAGGTTTCGCTAAAGCAAAAAGAGAATATTCACAGAAGAGATTTCGGACGTCAGGATCATTTAACCAGAGTCAAAATCAGAAGCAGGAGTTTAGTAAGGGATCTTCAGGACCGAACCAATCTGTGGGCCAGTCTTATTTCAAGCCTAAGGGGCACAGTTGGTCTAATTACCAAGGTATCAAGGACAAGGCCACCAACCCTAACACAGGAGGTGACAACCCGATTTGTAAGATTTGTCAAAGAAAACACACTGAAGAATGTCGGCTCTTAACGAAGACATGTTATAATTGTGGAGAGTCAGGATACTATGCCAGGGATTGCAAGAAGAGGACCCAAATTCAATCTATTCAGGGGAGGTCAGAAGCAACCACAACTGCCTACAGGGGAAATCAGGGAAACCAACCCCGCCAGAGTCAGGGAGGTCAACAACCCAACAATTCTAATCGGCTCTACGCTTTGCCCCAGAGGAATGAGGTAGAAGCATCTAATGCGGTGGTCACAGGTATTTTGCTAGTCTCGAGTATTCCTGCATTTGTATTATACGATCCCAACTCTACATTTTCATATGTGTCAATGGGCTTTGCTAAGAATTTACACGTAGAACCTTCTTATTTAAGTGAACCTTTTGAGGTTATGACACCAGTAGGGGCCTCAATTTGGGCCTCTCGGGTGGTAAATAATTTCCCATTAGAAGTGAATGGCAGGGGAACAATGGTGAACCTAGTACTACTTGATATGGTAGACTTCTACGTCATTTTGGGTATGGATTGGTTGTCGGCATGTTATGCCATGTTAGATTGTCGACGAAAGATAGTGAGATTAACTTTTCCCGGAGAACCAGAAGTTGTTATAAGGGGTAGGATTGGAATATCCTCAGTCGCTTTATTTCCTACCTTGGGGCTCAAAAGTTATTGAGAAGTCACAGAGTGGAGTACGCATATCTGGCTAATATAGTGGATACCCAAAAAGAATCCCCAGCAGTGAATGATGTCCCTATTGTTCGAAATTTTCTGGAGGTTTTTCCTGAAGATCTTCCAGGCCTTCCTCTGAATAGAGAAGTGGAGTTTGCTATAGAGTTAATTTCGGGTACAAGACCCATTTCTATTCCTCCATATCGAATGGCCCCAGCTGAATTGAGGGAGTTAAAAGAACAATTGAAGGATCTTCTGGATAAAGGTTTTATAAGGCCTAGTGTTTCCCTCAGTGCACCATCTGTTTGTGAAAAAGAAAGACGGATCGCTCCGAATGTGCATCGATTATCGGCAGCTCAATAAGGTCACGATCAAGAACCGATACCCATTACCAAGAATCGATGATCTTTTTGACCAACTTCAGGGAGCTAGCTATTTTTCCAATATTGATCTCCGTTCGGGATATCATCAGCTGAAAATAAATTCGGATGATATATCCAAAACAGCCTTTAGAACCCGATACAGCCATTATGAGTTCTTGGTCATGTCTTTTGGGTTAACCAATGCCCCAGCGGCTTTTATGGATTTAATGAACAGAATCTTCAAACCATTCCTAGATTTGTTCGTGATTATGTTCATAGATGATATCCTAATCTACAGTAAGAGTGTTGAAGAACATGAAGATCATCTGAGGGTAGTGCTTCAAGTCTTGAAACAGGAGAAACTATATGCTAAATTTTCAAAGTGTGAATTTTGGTTGGAAAAGGTAGCCTTTTTGGGCCATGTTGTGTCAAGGGGTGGAATTATGGTAGACCCCCAGAAGATAGAAGTAGTGAAGAACTGGCCAAAACCGACCACTCCGACAGAGGTTAGAAGTTTCTTGGGTTTGGCTGGGTATTATAGAAGATTCGTAAAAGGTTTTTCTAGTCTTGCTGCTCCCTTGATTTGGTTGACTCAAAAAACGGTTAAGTACCAGTGGTCAGAAGCATGTAAAGCAAGTTTTCAGAAACTAAAGGAATTGTTGACTACTGCACCAGTCCTAACCTTACCATCGGGACAAGAAGGGTTCAGAGTCTATTGTGATGCCTCTA
Organism: Przewalskia tangutica; assembly: GCA_029844215.1. Lineage (NCBI taxonomy): Eukaryota > Viridiplantae > Streptophyta > Magnoliopsida > Solanales > Solanaceae > Przewalskia > Przewalskia tangutica. Next base: position 30,098,075 of record CM056736.1, on the reverse strand, counting down.
GAGTTGGGTTAGGATGTGTCTTGATGCAGTTTGGAAAGGTTATTGCATATGCATCTAGACAGTTGAAGATACATGAGAAGAATTACCCAACTCATGACTTGGAATTAGCTGCGGTGGTGTTTGTCTTACGAATATGGAGACATTATTTGTATGGTGTGCATGTGGACATATTTACAGATCATAAGAGTTTGCAGTACATAACCACGCAGAAGGATTTGAATCTCCGACAAAGAAGATGGTTAGAGTTGCTTAAGGATTATGACCTTAGTATTCTTTATCATCCAGGAAAGCTAACGTGGTGGTGACGCTCGATGAGAGATCAATGGGCAGCTTGGCCCATTTGGCAATACAAAAGAGGGGTATTGTTCGTGAGGTACAAAGATTGGGAAACCTCGGGGTTAGCTTAACTGATATCGGTGAAGGTAGGATGGTGGTACATGATACCTCGCGATGCCTTAGCTTTAAATAAAAGAAAGTCAGTTTGAGGATACGGAGTTTGTTGGATTTCGGGAGAGGATCCAACAGAGAAAACCTTCACAGTTTACATTGGGAGATAATGACGGAACCCTTCGGTATAAGGGTAGGTTATGTGTTCCTAAGGTAAAAGATCTAAGGAGGAAGATCTTAGATGAGGGTCACAACACAAGATATTCCATTCATCCATGTTCAACAAAAATGTATCAGGACCTCAAGGCAAATTACTGGTGGGACGGGATGAAGAAAGACGTTGCGGAGTTTGTCGGGAGGTGTCTTATATGTCAGCAGGTGAAAGCTGAACATCAAAAACCTGGCGGATTACTTCAGGACATTGGAGTCCCCATGTGGAAATGGGAGGCGATTCATATGGATTTAAATGGTCTACCGAAAACTCGAGAAGGGTATGATTCTATTTGGGTGATTGTTGATCGGCTTACAAAGTCAGCCCATTTTTTACCGGTCAAGACTACGTATCGCGCACCACAGTACACACAGATTTATTTGAAGGAGATTGTGCGGTTACACGAGATTCCCTTACAAATTATTTCAGATAGGGGTTCCCAGTTCACCTCACACTTTTGGCAAAGTTTCCAGCAGGGTCTCGGGACAAAAGTTAAGTTAAGCACAACTTTCCACCCGCAAACAGATGGGCAAGCTGAGCGAACAATTCAAACACTTGAGGACATGTTGCGATCTTGTGTGTTAGATTTTCAGGGAAGCTGGTTGGACCATATATGTCTAATTGAGTTCGCCTACAACAATAGTTTTCACTCTAGCATACAAATGGCCCCGTTTGAAGCATTATATGGACGAAAATGTAGGTCTCCACTTGGATGGTTCGAGGTGGGTGAGACGCAACTGTTCGGACCTGAAGTCATTCAGGAAACAAATGATAAAGTACAGATGATTCGGGAGCGGATCAAAACAGCTCATAGCCGTCATAAGTCCTATGCGGATCATCGGAAAAGAGATCTTGAATTCCAAGAGGGGGATAAAGTATTTCTAAAAGTGTCCCCAATGAAAGGAGTGATGCGCTTTGGTAAGAAAGGGAAATTGAGTCCAAGGTTTGTTGGGTCATATGAGATCTTGCGAAGAGTGGGGAATGTGGCTTACGAATTAGCACTTCCACAAGAGCTGGAAGCAGTGCATCCGGTATTTCATGTGTCAATGTTACGAAAATACTTGCACGATCCAAGTCACGTCATCCTTCCCCAGGAGATAGTTCTTAATAAAGATCTTCAATATGAAGAGGCTCCGATAGAAATACTTGATAGAAAGGTCCAACGCCTTAGAAATAAAGATATTGCTTCCGTGAAAGTCCTATGGAGGAATCACTCCACAGAGGAAGCCACCTGGGAGGCTGAAGAGGCGATGAAAGTCAAATATCCATTCCTATTTGACTAAGGTAATAAAAAAAATGTGTTACATATTTCTTCATATGTGTGCCATTTGCGTGTCTATATGCATGTGTTACAACCTTATTCTCATTCGAGGACGAATGCTTCTTAAGGAAGGGAAAATGTGAAGCCCCAAATTTGTTACAATAACAATAAACATTTTTGTGTCTATGTGATTATGTTACGACTTTATTCACATTCGAGGACGAATGTTGCTTAAGGAGGAGAGAATGTAAAATTCGAGAAAAAAAATAATAATATATAATTGTGGTTGGGTTAATAAATATATATATATATATATATATATATATAAGAAAACAAAGAATAAATTGCATGGGATAGAGTTAGTGTTAAAGTTGGATAAATAGATAGATAAAATGAAAATAAGAAAACAAAAAAAAAGGAAAAAAAAAGGGAGGCATGCAGCATTGCACGTCCCTTCCTTCTCCCCCCACTTTTCATTTCCCCTCCAACTCTTGTCATTCCACCTCCCATAGGTTATAGAAAACTCTTCACTTATACATTGTATTTACACACAAACAAAGTACATAGCATAAAGGTTAGAAAATCAGGAAAAAACAAGTGAACAAGAAGAGGAAAATTCTGGAAAAAAAAACAAGAAAGCAAGAAGAACAACAATAAAAGAAATACTAGGGAGCAAGGGTCCCTTTTAACAACCGAATAACAATCATTTCACACATACAAGGTGAGTTTTCTCACTCAGAAATTCTTGGTAACATCATTTATTTTAATTTCAATACATGTTAGAATAAGAATTGAGTGTTGAAAATAAATATTGAACTTTTGATTGTTTAGACAACTAGTTGCGTCATGAACTTTACGAATTGTTCTCACTGAGTTATAATTGTTATAATTTGATGAAATTCGGAAGAATGGTACACCTCTCTATTATGATCATATAGAACCAAAAATGAGGTAAAATAGACATATGGTTTGAAAGTTATCATAGTTCAAAGTTTCTGCCTTAGATTTGGCCGAAATTCGGAAAGGCATAATTACGGACTATTTTTATTGAGTTTTACTTATTTTAATTGTATGAAAATTTACATGGTTGTAAATCTCTCTGTTACGGACAGATATAGATAAAAAGTTGTTAAAAAGGACTTACGAGTTGAGAGTTATTGTAGTTTGAAGTTGCTGCCTCGGATTCATCGGAATCCAGAAGGGCAGGACGTTGAAATGTAAAACTGTACTAATCTGTGGGGAATATGAAAATTGTTGCTAAATAAAAGTTCTAGATCTCTCTGTTGTGTACATTTTGAGACCTTACGGGGGTCTATCCGACTTACGTATTGAGAGTTATCACTGTTTAAAGCTTCTGCCCCGGATCTATCGAGATCCAGGAAGGGCAGCGAATAAAAGTGTAAAAATGTACCAAATGGTACAGAATATGAAAGGATGGTTCACATGGAGACGTGTAGCTCTCAGTCCTCGTCGTTTTGAGATTTTATGGGGCTTGAACGGGTTTACAGATTAGGAGTTATGACTATTCTAAGATTGGGTTCTGTTTAATAAAAATTCTGCCGAAACAAATCTCATATGGCTGTTTTGAGGATAAATTTGTGTTAGTTACCCAAAGTAGTTTTAAATGAAATTTGGTACAGTGAAAGATCCCCGTCTTACCTTAGTTTCCGCTTGAGAAACACCTTAGTTGGAGTTATGGTTAAAAAGTTATAATCGTTACAAGTATGAATGACAGAATGTTGGGAAAGAGAATATTATTTATTCGATCTTCTGAAAAATATGAAAAGTGAATACGTGTTCACATAAATATATAAATATAAACATAATGGATCGGGTTGCGCCGCAACAAAGCGTAAAGTGAATACGTGTTCACAAATACGTAAATATAATGGATCGGGTTGCACGCCGCAACAAAACGTAAAGTGAATACGCGTTCACAAATACGTAAACATAATGGATCGTGTTGCACGCCGCAACAAAACGTAAAGTGAATACGTGTTCACAAATACGTAAATATAATGGATCGGGTTGCACGCCGCAACAAATATGAAAGATGAATACATGTTCACCTATATATAAATATGAAAAGTGAATACGCGTTCACAAATATATAAATGTAATAAACATATGGAAATGCAGGGGAATGTCTTAACGTATAATACGAGATAAAATGAAGTGTTAGTTAAACCGAGAATTTCCTATGAGGAGTTGTTGCATATTTAAAAGTGTTGTAACCTGATATGTTTTTGCAATATGCTTATTACGTTATAATGTGATTGCACTTGAAATATTTTGGTGTTACTTTGAATTGCAGGGTAAGGTTCTCACTCAGCCCCAGATGGTAGGGCTGACTCTTTATTTAACATGTTTCAGGAAAGCGTGATAGAGGAAAGGCTCCACGCTAAGGCTAGCGATCGTCCCGCAGCCTCTTGTCATACCAAGTCCATTGCTTCGGGCTTGATACTCGTCAGGTTCAGAATGTCAGTTCCAGTGTCTCGGGAAATGCCTGTGTGGAATGGTCTCCCTTCCAACTTAGAATAATCTTTGTCAGTATGTCTATGTAGAAACAATATTTGCACGAGCATGGGCTCGCGTTATGTTTTTAATAAAGTCATAAACATATTTTTTTTTATTATTGTTATTTTTATTAATAGCTCCGTATTTGAATATAAGTTCAAATTTCTAAATAAAGAGAATTAAATGGTACTCCTGGTGGGAAATAATTGTCCAGGTGACATCACGCCCTAAGTAAAGACTTAGGAAAATTTGGGGCGTGACAATAATGGCATTGAAATGTTGGACTATTTGGATTTTAATTATGGGGCAGAATTTTACACGTCCTGCTTGGCGTGTAATCCCCTTTGAATTGCTGAATTGTTGATCCTTAAATGTGGCATTTGGTTATTGATTTTCGAGCCTTAAAAAAGGTGGAAAAGTACGTAGAAACAAAGGAAGTGCTGCCCGGTTTTCCGTAGAATTAAGAGTCCTTATACTTAGAAATATTCTACGTTGAAAGCTAGTAGTTGATGGACATATTATGGTCATTATAGGTTGACATTATACGTGCGGCGTATTCAACTTGGCAAGTGGTTTAAGTCGAAGAGGTATGTGGACTTTTCTTATCTCTTGAGCATGAGTAGCTATAAATGTATAGTACGGTGGACGTACGAGATTTAAAATGAATTTAATTTCATTTGGTATCCTTGACTTGTTTAAGAATGTTCAAGTTGGTTGAGTTAGAGAATTAACTCACTTGTTTTAAAGGTTAAAGATGTCTTAGTTCCTAAAGCATAAAGTTAGTATAACGACTTTATGGGAGGTTGGTTATAACAACTTTATGGGAAGATAAAAGAACGGTTTATTCTAATAAGGTAAACAAATATTTCTTGACTTGAAAATGTATAGAATACTTGATTTGGAAAGTATTGATTACTTGAACTATTCTAAAGTTAAGAAACTTGATTTCTAAAGTTAAGAGACTTGAAGTATTCTGAAAGTTATGTAACTTGATTTGAAAGTATATGATACTTGGTTTTAAAAGTATAAGTCTCTTGGTTATAAAAAGAATGAATTTGTCTAAAACATAAGAGTTATAACGGCTTTATGGGAAGTTAGTTATAACGACTTTATGGAAGGTTAAGAGAGTGATCTATTTTATAGGCAAGAGTTGCCTAGGTTGTGAAAGTAGAAGTTACTTGGTTTTTAAAAGCCTTGAAATGAATTTCTAAAGGTGTAGTAACTTGATTTGAAAAATAGACATACCTTGATACTACGGGTGTTAGTATCTTGGGGTTTTTATATAAAAAAGGTTTTTTTTAAAGGAACGGAAGTACGTAGTACTTTGGGTTAAATTCCCGGATTTTTAATGACATGTTAGTGCCTTAAGTTAAATAAAATGAGAGTGCATGATAATTAAGGCTAATAAGAAGTTAGGGGATTCTTAACTTGCTTATGATATTATGATAAGTCGGTGGTGCTTATGTTATGTCTGATAAGCCGGTGGTGCTTATGTTATGTATGATAGCCGGTTGTGCTAGTGTTATGTTATTCTTGCGAGGTAAACCCCCGGGTTACTACTTATTCCATGGATTTGCTACCCATGATGCGAGTGCGGCGTTTGTACTCAATGCGGGCCCACCGGGCCTAAGCGGGTAAAATAGTCCTGTGCGGGTGAAATAGTCCCATGCGAGGCGGATGACCTCATTGCGGGTCCACAGGACCTATGCGGGTGAAATAGTCCCAGGAGTAGGATTGCTTAATGATACTACGGGCGGGTGACCCTAATTTGACCATGAGCCTCCTATTTTTATGCAGTAAAGTATACTCTTGTTTACTCTCATTATTAGTAAGGTATAGTGTACTGTTATTTTGGTCATCATACATGTCTCCAGCTTTATTTTAAACTTTATGATTTAAATTACAGTACTTTCAGTTTTACATACTTGGTACATATTTTGTACTGACCTCCTTCGGGGGGTTGCGTTCATGCCGTAGGTAGAGTTATACAGGTTGCTGATCCTCACTCTTAGGATCACTGTTCAGCTGTTGAGAAGCTCCATTACTCCGAAGGCTTATCTTTGGTTCAGATCCCTGGTATTGTGGGGTGTTGTACATTCAGGAGTATGGCGGGGCCCTGTCCCGTCACAGTTGTTATGTAAATATTCTTAGAGGTCTGTAGTCATATCTTGTGGATTGAGTTGTAAAGAAAAAAAAGCGGTAACTGCTTTTTGGGTTATGTGTATACTTTTGGAAGGTGGCCTTATCAGCTAACCTGTTATTTATTTGTTTTTGAGTTGTATCTATGTTCTGCTACTATTCTCTGATGTATACCTGTAAGGGGTGCCCAGATAAGGCACCAGTCGCGGGTCCGGGGTCGGGTCGTGACAATTTCCAAGAAGGGTATTGAGGTTGATCGAGCTAAAATCGAGATTATTTTCAAGGTTCATCCTCATACCTTCGTCAAGAGTGTTAGAAGTTTTTTGGGGCATGCCGGAGTCTATTGGTGATTCATTAAAGACTTCTCAAAAATTTACAACCTCGTGTGCAAGGTTCATGAAATATAGGAACAGTTTGTGTTTACGAGAAGTGCCTCAAAGTATTTGAAGAGTTGAAAGAAAAGCTCACTGTGGTGCCTATTATTGTTACTTCTGATTGGTCTCTTCTCTTGAAGCTTATGTGTGATGCTTGTGAAGTTTCTATTGAGGCGGTGCTCGGTCAAAGACACAATAAAATTCAAAACCCCATTTATTATATAGGCTAGACACTCAATAGAGTGCAAATGAATTATACATTGACCAAGCAAGATTTATTGTCATTGTATATGTCATTGAGAAGTTTTGGGTACATTTGTTGGAGTCAAAGGCGATAGTCTTCACGGATCATTTCACTCTCCATTATCTTATTAAAAAGGAAGGACACCAAACCAAGATTTACTAGGTGGGTTCTTTTACCGCAAAAATTTGACTTTGAAGTCAAGGATCAAAAAGTCAATGAGAATCAAGTTGCAGATCATCTATCTAGACATGAGGAAGCGGGAGACCGAAAGGAGAACTTGAGATTAATGATGCTTTTCCTGATGAGAAACTTTTGGCATTGTCTAATGATTTAGCTTCATGATATACCGATATTGCTAATTTCTTGGTTAGTGGTGTCGATGAAATAAATTTTTTTCAAAAGAAAAAAGTTTTTTGAAGAAATGTAGGCTCTACTACTTCTGAATATGCGTCAAACACATTATTAGGCATTGTGCGAGGGGAAATGACTCTTCAGTTGATGACATACGTATCGTATCTTAAAGATATGAGCCGCAAGTGAAACACAAATGAAAGCTGATATGAAGTAAACTGAAGGGTTGAAATACGAAACAACCATATTATTACATGTGGCCATATGTCCATTGTATGATGAAAGCCTTTTACGTCTTGTAGGTTAAGATGGGGAGCCAAGATGCGAGACATATATTTCACATGTCCATGTGGATCGCATCCCAAATAATTATTGAAGGTCTTGAAAGCAACTATTCTGAAGATCGACATGCGAAGCCAAGATGTAGATGACACATTCCACATGTGGACCGCATCTTAAATGTTTGTTTGATATTCTGAAAGTCATCAACATGCAATATTGCAATTCTAAGATGAGAATAATAGATTCTACACGTAGACCACAAATCAAAATGCAAATGAAAGTTTAGAAATCTTAATTTCTACATGCGAAGATGACATGCGGATCGCATGTTCAACATGCGCGCACCATACGATCTGCATGTGATACTGCGAGGGCATTTTTGTCATAATAATTTCTACATTTTTGGACCATTACTAATAATCTAGTTAGGATTTTTGTGGGTCATCTTGGTCTAAAGGGTGTCCCACTTGATAGGAGCATTGAATACTCTATTTATTTGAAGCTTTTGAGAACAAGTTTCCTTCACTTTCTCCAATGCACGATTTTAATGCTTTCTTTAATATTTAACTTAAGGCTTTAATTAAACCTTGTTTAATAAAATCACTTATAAATAAGAGGATTCTACTATTTAGCATAAATTGGTCATTCTTATTTGTATCTCTTTCATATTTGGAAAAAAAAAACATAAAGAGAAGATTATACCCAGCTAATATTGGACAATATTGGGTAGTTACTATCACGACCCAATTACTAAGCCATGATGACACTAACTTCTACTAAGTCAATAATTCAACCACAATCCATGTGAAACATTCAATTAAAAGAACAATGCGGAATAGTAAAGCAAATCAGATTTAAGTCATTAATAAGTCTCATAATATAGAAAAATACAAAACAGGATTCCAAATCCCAAAACCCAGTGTCTTCAATATAAGAACAAATTAAATAAGTACAAGTATGGGATATAACTTGAATACATAAAATGTCTAGAAATAAAAAGATAGAAATAAAGATAGATGACAAATCTAGTGCCACAGATCATACTAGTAGCTCAACCAACTCCTACGGATGGCATCCTCAGCGATCGATATAGTCTCGATGTCCGCTTCTGCTAGGAATAGAATCTACACATAAAAAAGGATGCAACAAGTTTAGTGTGAGTATAAAGAACAAATGGTACTCAGCAACATCGTTGATTGATCTTAGTTAAAAAGATATGAGGGTTGACCTTCCAAATACCACTTCCACACTTAACCACTATTAGTTTGATAAACATGTACAACCTGTAATGATAAGTTTAAGATTGATATAAGAAACCTCTAAATCCATGAAATTAGTCAAGTAGTCAAATAGAAATGATAATGTAATTCCATAAGCAATTAGGCAAGTTAACCAACAAGAAATCAATTATATATTATGATATGCAAGTGTTAAGTAAATGCAAGGCCTTTTTCCTCATCATCGGTACACATCACATGCCCCGCCTTGATCGAATGTACCATACCCACATACAACTATCGTGAAGTCAGATTGTCACGACCCGACCTCGGCATCGACCGTGTCTTACCCCGGGCACCCTAGTGATAATACATTAGAGAAAAACCAGCGGAAATAAAAACTCAAACATGAAACAATGTAAAATAAGAAACAGGCTAACCAAAACGGTCACCTTTCTGCATATATATAAAAACTTAAACAGTTACATCCTTTACAAACCCTGCCCACAACAAGATTTACATGCACTCTAAGAGTTTTATAACAACGACGACAGGCCTCGCTATACCCCGAATGTATAAGAACCTACAATCTCAGGGAATCATACCACAAGATAAGCCTCCGGAGAAACGGAGCTTCCCAAAACGCTGAATCAGATCCTGAGCGAGGATCGACAATCGTGTACCTTTACTCGCATTTAACGCACTTCGAATGAGGCCGCATAACAGGTACCAAGTATGTGAAACTGAAAGTACTGAAATGAAATCATAATAGTTTGTACAAAAAAAATAGGAGACATGTATGATAACCAAACTACAGTACAAAATATATAAGCAGACATGTCAAGTAAGGGACTCATGCCCTCAAAGTCATCACCCAAATATAACCATGGGTCTCATGCCCACAATATCAATCATGCCCGTGGAATTCCTTCCTCACTGCCGGCATTCTATGATATAATAATACCAAGGAATACACATGAACACCAGGTCCTACCTGTGTCATAAAAACCGTACGGGGCAAGTACGAAGGCATAGCCAACTACCAGAACCTACCGTACCAACAATGCTATAAAATTGTATCGCGAGGTCTTTCTAGACCGCCAAATGATCGAAGTTGGGCCATTCGCCCTCAGTATCATTGTGCGCGTCTAACCTCGAACTCCCGATTCGCATAGGCCACACTGGTCCGCATGAGGTACTCCTCGCATCGGGGGTAGCTAACCCGCGACATTTCCCTGGACTCCCGCAATCCGCATGGCCACTTGAACCGCATGAGGTATTTCTCGCATCGGCGTAACACACCCGGAGTGATTCTCGGACTATCAGAGTCTGCATAGTCACATGGACCCGCATAGGTATTTCTCGCACGGTAGCTAACCCGCGACAACATAACAAGTCAGGGAGGTATGTGATGTAATACAAGCGCAACCGGCTTATCGTAAACAACATAAGCACAACAAGAAAAAACCCCTTCACATAAAAGTCCCAAGATACTAACGCCCGTAGTATCCTAGCATGTTTACTTATCAAACCAACAAGAAATTATTACTAGGCTATCACAAGCAAAACATAGGCAAGTTACTCACACAAGGTACTTTCATTTCATGTCAACAAATCCGGGTTTTAACCCCAAAGTACTACATACTTCAACTCTCTTAAAAAGAACCCTTTTTAAGTTCAAAAAATCACGCGATACTAATACCCGTAGTATCATTCATAGAGTAACTATCATTTTAAGTAAATCAAAACAACACCATGCCTTCTTTTTAAACCAAAACAAGACAATACCATGCCTTCCTTTAAAACAAAGACACTTCTCCTTTTTAAAGTCTAGTAGCAATATACTTTTTAAACCAAGTGTCTTACTCTTTTCAAAACAAGTAACTTATACCTTTAAATCAAGTTACTTCTCCTTTCCAAAATCAAGTTGTCTATAAGTCAAGTCTCTTTACTTTAAAAAATCAGTCTCATAATCTTTAAATCATATCTCATATCTTTTAAGGAAACCAACCTCCAACTTTTAAAATGTCAAGTTATCATTTTAAATCCAATAATAAAATCATTCTTTTGTTTTCATAAAGTCGTTATAACTAACTTCCCATAAAGCTATTATAACACTTTATGTTTTAAACCAACCAAGGACAACTATTCTCATTTCCGAATCAAGATAACTTTATTCTTTAAAAGACCAAGCACCCATTACTCACGAATGAGGTTTTACAACTTTTTAACATAATTCAAGTCCTTAATATTTCATAACAAGTCACTTAGCTTTAGAATCAAGTCAAGGACACAAAAGGAAAACCAAACTCCTTTAACACACGTGCGTCTACCGCACTATATATATTTCACAAATATCATGCTCAAGAGAATAGGAAGAATCACATACCTCTTCGGCTTAATCCACAAGCCAAGTCGAGTATGTCGCGCGCAGAATATCCACCTATAACAATCACAATACATCTATCAACTTCTAGACTTCTTCGTAGAATATTCTAAGTATACAGTTCCTTATTCTACGGAAAATTGGGCAGCACATCCCTATAACAGGGCACGCTACCAAGCCAACAACTCCAAGGGGATTACACGCCTACCCGGACGTGTACAATTCTGCCCCACAATAATACTACATAAGTCTACTGTAAATACAGTTCAATTCTTTTTAATCATCCTTCCATATATCTTAATCTATTATAAACTACTACAATATGTAATCTCCAATTACAATAGAAGGACATAGATCATTACCTCGATAAGCCCAAAATTATCCAAGATTTAAGTCGATCCTGAGCAACGTTTAGCTCCTATTCCTTATGCTCCAATCCGCTCCAAGCAACCCTTAGAAGTTTCTAAACAACTTCTCTTAACACTTCATCCTATCTATGAAGATTTTCCTAGGGTTTCATTTTGCGACTATTGGAATAAAGTAGTATTTCTGGGCTCTTAGTATTGAAATAACTTTGGAATACTACTAGGGATACTAGGATAAGGTATTTGGGATAACAACAACACTTGAAGAAATTCTTCACAAGAGGGGGGGGGGGGGTGTTTGGACGAGAACTTCACAAAGGAGGGAGTATATTTTTTTTGCCTTGAAAACTCTTAAGTGTGGATGAATTAAGTCTTGCAACTTAAGGGGTATTTATAGAACAATCAATGTCCAAGATGAAAGCAAGTGTTTGGTAGATCTTGGGGACAAGTGTGTGTGCCACAAGCCACTTGTCTAAGCAAGACAAGTGGCTAGCCACATGTCAAGACCAATCGGCCAAGAGGCCAAGTGTCAAGACATTTCGGCCACATGGCCACATGGGGGTGCCATGTGTCTCCCTCTCACTCGTCCAAAATATTTCATCTTTCGAAAATATCCGTAAAATCAAAAATCTCGAAAACAAATTGGGCCCCACAAAACCGTAAATTTTCCCAGTGGGCCCCACGTGACCAAATCCGGAAATAAAATTCCATAATTCTCTAATATTCCAAGAAGTCCAAATACCAAATCTTGGAATCCAATTCCCATCAACAAACCTTTTTCCTTCACAAAATCCGGAAAATTTTCCGTCGGAAAATCAAATCTTTCTTCCTTTCCAATTTTAATGTCGTATTCTCGTACGTACGTCCTCATATACATACCCTGTAACTACGGGGTGTAACATGTATGAATGTACATGACATAATAAAGTTCAAAAATCTATAAACATGAACTATAATATATATGTCTGTATAACTAAACATATGCCTCTACCTGACTGAACATAATCATAGACGTCAATGAAGCCTCTAAGATAGCTGAAATTATACAACTGACATGATGTCGGGATAGGGCCCCGACCAACCCGTAATCTCTGTACATATAAGCACATGAACTGACTCAACTACAGGAAGAAGTAGAACTTACACCATCTCGCTGAACATCTATATGTATCTAGAATGTACGCATGTCACTTGATATACATGAACCTGCAATACGAAACATAAATAAATGTAGCACCCCAGACAAGGAATGTCAGTACAGAAAGATTATACTGAGTACGTTAAGGAAGACATGGAACATATACAATGAAAATATAAGATGAGAAACTGTAACTGGAAGTCAAACAAACCAAACTTCCGGATGATATTCTTTTGGGTTGCTATGTGGAGTGATGTTCTGGGATCATTTGTTATAATACTTAGAATCACTGTACATTAGATTCTTTCTTTTCTTTCTGTAGGACCAGTAAGCCAATCTTGGCTAACTAAATGTAACATATAATATCAATGCAATGATGAACATATGAAATGTTCATGGTAGTACCTATGTGTTTCATACATCGTCCATAGGACCCATCTGTATTTATGATGGACTATGTGTTTGTTCTTTAGACCGTACATAGTCGACCATATCTGTGCTCCTATGCATTTCATAGTCCGTTCAGAGGGCATATCATATTTGATTAATTGTATGCCTATGTGTTTTATAATTTGTCCATTAAGCATACCATCTTTGAACATGCAGTGAACATGATACAATGCAAAGTAATGATTTTTCGTATAACATACATAACATGTACACGTTAAGCATTCCGGGGATCTTACTCTTTAGCGTTTGGGAACATACATTTTATCTTTTATAAGTTGATCATCTGTAAAACCATCTTACGGACACTTCAAACATATATATTTCTTATATAGAAGAGATAATCATTCTATACTAGACCTGAAGGACTCTATATAGCCACATGAAACTGATTATTGTCCATATAAGAGAACATGAGAAGGGTGGCTATATACGAGTGAGACTATCTATCTGTGATATGTGGGACTCATGATGAGGAACAATACATGACTCGACTACGTGTTGAGGGATATGATAAAAACTTACATGCCTACGCTTCTGTGATTCTCATTTGATACTTGTCAGACTCATATCCTAGCTTTATAAATTATCCCACCCTCGGGGAGGATCATGCACAACTATACCATCTTGGTTTCTCTTTACTTTTTTAATTTTGCGGCAGCTAAACTTCTTATAAAGGCTCGTGCTTCTCTGTGATAACATGACTTGTCCTAAAGGATTCTTTAGAACTTAAGAGAGATAACCTGAATTCTGTTAATCATAATTCATCATACTCTATGCTCTATACCTCATAGCGTTTAATTGGACGTTAGTCGTAAAATATTACTTACCTTAAGCAACGTACTTTAGTACCATACCTACAACTTCTAGCATGTAGAATACCATACCTTAAACACAGAGCAATGACACTCCAACTAATATCTGAGAATCGTCATGTCGTCACTCTAAACATCGCTCATCTTAGACAATGTTCTATAACCACTTTTATTACGCCTCATAAACTATGAACATCATCATACTTAAGAGAAACTCTAATTCCACCATAGAAACTTGACCTTGACTCTTTGAGTATTACGCTTGAATGGAAACTGATTATGGATGTATACCCTTCATTGATTTTTTTTTGAAACTTATAACATGGATTCACTACACTTGTGATGCTCTAGACTTTATAGTTCATATAAGTAAACAAGTAATACACGTCGTGTCTTAGTGGCGAGTTAAAGAATAGCTTCACGTATCTTGATTTAATCTTCGAACGACTACAACGAGTCAATCCTCCCGATATACACTCAATCTTGTTGTCTTCTGTCAAACCTCCCATAACATATACTTCACAAGAAGTAACCTTCGATCCGCTTTAAGAAAAAAAGAAAAAAAACCTGCAAGGGTAGCCAAGTTGGTGTGGAGGCAGAGTGCGGGACCGCAAGGTCACGAGTTTGATCCCCCTGCAATACCTTCTTGGTTGAGCCTGTCACACATGGCTTGCCAAGTATGGTTAATCTGGCTGACATGGTTTACAGGCTATGCGTCAGTCCGTGGTTACCCAGAGCGCACTCAAAGAGTAGCGACTGCGGATTCCTTCGTCAAAAACAAATTATTAGCTACATGAGAAAAGTATAAATAAAATGTTGTTGTGCGTTTTTTCTATCTCAAGTGAGAAGGTAAAATAGAACGAATATAATGTTGTTGCATACTTATTCCTTTTCGGGAAAAGTCTTAAATGAAAAGTTGTCTCATAAGTTTATCATCTACCGTGGGGTACACCCACTCCCACCTAAGGATGCCACAAAATACTACTAGTTATGAGTCATTTGCTACTTTCTCCCAAGATGACACGTGGAATGTGTCTTGCCACTCACCACTTTCCACTGATTTTTTATTAATTACATTAACTCCACTACAATCTCACACAATTAATTATACACATAATTAATTTTTTGATCTCAATTCACTTAGATATTCTACAAAATATACTTGCTCGACTTCTAATTTTTCCAATCTCATATCAAGAGTACACACTTTTCTACTAATTCCCAAAACGGGAGAAAATAACTCTTCTTATGAAAAAAATAATTTATATTCTTATAATAAATAAAATTTCATATATAAACCTTTCTCATGTCATTTATATAAATTAAAGTGTATCCAAAAAGTAATAAAAATAATAATTATATAAAATCATATTTATCAAATTTTTACAAAAATGTTCCACTTAAAAGAAAATATTATATCAAAGCAATATATAATGGTTTCAAAATTCGTCAAACTTACGGGGTCTTACATTATTTCCCTATTGGAAATATTTTCCCTCAAATGTGGGTCATAACTCGGGGCTCAAACACATTGTTTGCACATCTATGGCGTACTCGATCTAATAGGGATTTGACAATTACTTATCACTCTACTCACAACCGCACGAAGTGTAACAATATCTTAAGACATAGCTCTATTGCACACTCTAGAGTGTGAAAGAAGTGTAACATTTTTCTAAATATCATGTAGCCTTCCACTTATAAGTATGACACACAATATACCCATAAGTAGGATTCTATTATATACGGTTTCATTGACTCCCTAGGACTGAACTAATAAGTTACCACTATGTACGCCCCACTTGACTAGAATGTACCATACCCTAAATGCAACTATCGTGAACTTGTATGGATGTACATGACGTAGTAAAGTTCTAAAATCTATAAACATTAATATGTTTTGTCTGTATAACTGAACATACGCATCTACCTAACTGAACATAACCACAGATGTCTATGAAGCCTCTAAGATATCTGAAACTATACAACTGACATGATGTCGGGACAGGGCCCCGAATAACCAATAATCTCTATACATATAAGCACATGACCTGACTCAACTCCAAAAAGAAGCGGAGCTTATGCCATCTTGATAAACATCTTTAGGTATCTAGAATGCACGACTTCCACTCGGTATACCTAAACCTGCAATACGCAAATATATAAATACAGTGCCCCTAACCAAGTTAGTACATAAATATTTTACTGAGTACGTAAGATAGACATGAAACATATACAATGAAAATGGAAGCTGAGAAAGAGTAACTGGAAAACGATTAAACTAAACCATAATTGTAGACTCTATAACTCTCTATGGAAATATATCATAGATCTACTACATTTATATCTTTCTGGATCTTCGTTCCGGATGATATTCTTTTGGGATCGTGTTGTTGTAATACTTGGAATCATTGTACATTAGATTCTCTCTTTTCTTTCTGTAGGACTTGTAAGCCAATCTTGGCTAACTAAAACCAACATATAATATCAATGCAATGATGTACATATGAAATTCTTGTGGTGGTACCAATGTGTTTCATACACCGTCTATAGGTACCATTTGTATTTAGGCTAGATATCACGATCCCTTTTCAAGAATCGTGGTGGAGCCTACATTACCCCATCAGTAGGTTAACCACTTCCAATTATTAATATGATATAACACGAATAAAAACGACATGTATAACCCTTTCAATTCCAGAATACAGTCATTTATCAGTAACCACGGCAAATACAAGTCCAAACACAGTTTATTAATAAAATGACATAAGTATGTATGATATGAATGCAATGCATATACAAGGTACCTTTATTAACCTAGTATATGTTAAGTGTATTTTGTATACACTTTTGAGTCTTTTTTAGTTAGTATTTTACTCATTTATTTTGCGTTAGTATAGTGTTAGGTGTATTTTTCTTTCGTTTGTGTCACAACGATCATAAAGGAGAATATACTACTTTTGAGGATGAAATGAGCTTAACTGAGGATGAAAATTGCACAAGAACAACCCAAGGAATGAAGCCTAAGAAGTTTCAAGAAGAACAGAAAAAATCTGGCAGATTCCGGACAAAAATCAAAGAGGCACCGCGGTGCGTGGCCAAGTAGCACAGCGGTGCCATTGAACCGCGGTCAGGAAAATTAGCACCGAGGCGTAAAAATTGTCGAAAGTCCGAAACTGAATCACCGTCGAAGGAACCTAGGTGTCTGACAGAGGAACTGGGGTGCCTGACAGAGGAACCGCGGTTCCTCCATTCCAGTAACTTCCAGTGATTTTCAGCCAATTAGCACCTAAGTGCCTCTCAGAGGAACCGCGGTGCCGAAGCGTATTTTTCAGGTTTCTTGGGCCGAATTGGAGAGGGTTTTTATGGTCCGAAAGACAACTTTCTCAAGTATAAAATCCCTAGACCCTGCTCATATACCATACCTTATACCATATTCTAAAACACAAATTTGGAGAGGAGGCAAGACACAATTGGAGATGAGGCAAGACACAATTGGAGACATCTTATTGTTCAAGTTATTTTCGTTCCTTTACTTTATTTCAGTTTATGTTGGATTGCAATTTAGTTCTTGGCATGACAATGTATGGAGCTAAATACTTTAGTAGGGTTTCCATCGAATCTTCTTGAAGTTCTTTCATATAGTTAATGCATAATTTTTGAATTCTTCTTCAGCATATTAAGATCTATTCAATATTGTTATGATTGCTTGATAATTAACTAGCTATTAATTGTCATCACTTATATGATTTCGAATCAAAAGTCTGAAAAGTGAGATTTGAATATGTTGTAATTGTCTAGACATAGGTTAAAATCGTGCACGAAAGTACCCCGATACTTGTGTAGCATTTAAAAGTTATTGTTTTTAATCCTCCTATGTGGTAAAACTTATTATAGAAATATAGAAGGTTTCTGCACTAGGTTGAGCTCTTGTATGTCCTAACCTGAATATAATGACAGATTAGTTAACTTGCTATCTTAATAAGAAGAAGAATCATTAGCATTGCATTAACACGTGAAAGAGTGGATAGTTTAGGAGATTGAACCCTATTTCCTTCATAACTGTTATAAATCCAAAGGCTTATAATCTTTAGTTTATTCCCTGAAATTAGTCATAATTCGTAGTTATAATACTCAAACTTAAGAACGTCAAACAAATAGATACCATATGATAGATAATCGGTACTTAATAAACCAGTCTCTGTGGATGATAAACTCGGTCTTACAGACTATATTACTTAGAATGATACGTACACTTGCGTAAGCACTTAGAAATATCGTAACAAGTTTTTGGCGCCGTTGCTGGGGACTGGCGTACTGTTAATATCGATTTATCTATTCTTATTTCTAATTTGGTTTTTTTATTTTTCAGCTTTTTTTCTTATTTTTATTTTGCTTTAGTGCTATTTGTCGTGATATATTTGTTGTTTTTTATTAGTCTCAGAAACTTAGTTTATGCGAAGTAGGATATGAGTTGACATTCCTATCCCTCTGAACCCTGAGATTGAGAGATTGTGCAGACAGAACAGGAAAGAGAAAAAAACAGTTGATTCCTTAGCAATGGGAGATCAGCGAAACAACAATTTGATGGATGATGAGTTGCCGCCTGTCATAAGACAAGTCCCTTCATAAAGAAGCTTGGGGGACTATGTGATGTCAACCCTTACAAGGGTACAGACTTGCATCAGGCTTCCAACTATTGAAGCCAACAATTTCGAGATCAAACCAGCCATATTGCACATGGTTCAAAGCTCAGTTCAGTTTGGGGGATTACCGTCTGAAGATCCTCACTTGCATCTAGAAAATTTCCTGTAGATGTGCAACTTTCAAATTTAATGGTGTTATTGGTAACTCCATTCGGTTGAGACTCTTCCCATTCTCACTCAGGGATAAAGCAAAGTGCTGGCTGAATTCATTACAGGCGACTCCATCAATACATGGCAAGACTTAGCCCAGAAGTTTCTTGCCAAGTTCTTCCCCCCAGCTAAGGCAGTGAAGCTCAGAGGTGAGTTGAATAAATTTTATCAGCTGGAGGGAGAACCATTATATGATGCATGGGAGAGGTTTAAGGACTTGCAGAGAAATTGCCCACATCATGGGATTGAGAAGTGGATGCTAGTACACATATTTTACAATGGGCTATGTGGTACAACTCGTACTATCATTGATGCTGCAGCAGGAGGTAAGTTCATGAGAAAGAGTGTCAATGAGGCACATGATTTGCTAGAGGATATGGTCACAAACAACCATCAGGTTGCCGATGAGAGAGCAATGAATAGTAGGAAAGTGACTGGGGTTCATGAGCTAGATGCTATCACTGCATTGACTGCGCAGGTAGCCAATTTGACAAAGCAGATGCAGCAGAGTACCATGGCAGTTAAAGCGGTTCAGACACCAGTGGGTTGTGAGATCTGTGGGGGTCCCCATACTTTTGATAGATGCACACCAGTGGACCCGAATAATGTGTCCATGGAGCAGGTTCAAGCAGTGGGGAATTTTCAGAGACCCTACAACAACCCTTACTCCAATACGTACAATCAGGGGTGAAGAAATCACCCAAACTTTTCTTAGAGGAATGAACAAGGGCAGCAAGCACAGTTTCAAGGCCAAAACCAGAACCAGCAGCCACAAGAGAAGCTTGATGAGCTAAAAGCAGCATTGCTAACACTTACAAATTCGCAGACCCAGTTCATGACAGAAATTAGGTCATCTATCCGAAATTTGGAGGCACAAGTTGGACAGTGGGCAAGCATGCTGAACAATATAGAACAATAAAACCTCCCCAGCGATATTGTGGTGAATCCAAGGTAGCAGTGTCAGGAAATAAGCCTGAGGAGCGGAAAATAGTTAGAACAGGTTGCACCCAAATCAGTGGCTGAAAAAGAGAGAGAGTTGGAGAAAGCAGCTGAGGCAGAGAATGAGGGGGTTACTGATGACCGCCCTATTTTAGAGAAGGCTCCACCCGCAGTGATGAGGGAGTATACTGACAAAATTCCTTACCCTCAAAGACTGCAAAAGAAGTCCTTAGACAAGCAATTTTCCAAATTTTTAGAGGTCTTCCAAAAGCTTCATATCAATCTCCCATTCATTGAAGCTTTGGAGCAGATGCCAACTTATGTGAAATTCATGAAAGACATCCTATTTAAGAAGAGAAAGCTGGCGGACTATGAGACAATAACACTGACAGAGGAGTGCAGTGCTATCTTGCATAAGAACTTCCCCCTAAGTTGAAAGATCCATGGAGTTTCACCCTACCTTGCACCATAGGGAATGTGACATGCAAGCAAGCCTTATGTGATTTGGGGGCAAGTGTCAACCTAATTCCCCTCTCTGTGTTTAGAAGACTTGGTTTGGGGGAGGCAAGGTCAATCACAGTCACATTGCAGCTAGCTGATCGTTCAGTTGTGCATCCCCAGAGAATTATTGAAGATGTGTTGGTACAAATGGGTAAATTCATCCTTCCTACTGATTTCCTCATTTTAGACATGGATGAAGATGACAATATTCTCATGATCCTTGGGAGATCATTCCTAGCCACAAGGAGAGCCCTCATTGATGTTGAAAAGGGGGAGTTAACACTCAGAGTCCAAGGTGAGGAAATGGTATTCAAAGTCTTCAAGCAGCCCACTGAACCTCAAGTAGATTCTAGATGCTTTGTTGTTGGTGTAGTTGATAAAAAGGCTCCTCATGAAAGTTCCAAGGGTACTGATGCCCTTGATGGTAAGAATTCTGCACCCGTAAATAATGTTGTGGATGAGAACAAGGGAATGAATCCTCATGAAATAAGCCTTGTGAAAAAAAAGGAGAAGAAGGAGGAAAATGGTGCTAAAATGGATATGTAGAGGGGATACTCTACCCCCTTGATCTAGTAAGTAACATGTGTCCGACTATAAGACGTTAAAGACAGCGCTACTTGGGAGGCAACCCAATGGTTTTAATTATGTTATTTCAATTTTTGTTTTAGTTTATTTTATTTTATCTTGAACAGTGTCACGATATGGTATGTTAGTATTTTTGGATGACAGATAAAGGCAGGGACTCACTCCGAAGGGTGAATTGTTAGCAATGCAGAAAAATGAAGACACTGGAATTCTGCCGGAATTAGCATCGCGGTGCAGGTCCAAGGAACCGCGGTTCCTCCTTCGGCAGTGTGCAAAGAAATTGTCCTTCATCCCAAACCTCCGCTATAACTGTTGTGTGTGTCAGTAAGTTGTCCCTTTATTTTTAGTCTTCACATGTTGGGGCAATGTGTCGATTAAGTTTGGGGGTGTCGTATTTTGTCTTATTGTTTTTGAGTCTTTTAGATTTGTCTTTGTGTTATTTTATGTATTTTTGAGTCATAATTTTTTTTATGGATCATGCATGTTATAGTTGCTAACGATACTGAGTGGATACAGTGGGATAATGTAATGGAATTGAAAGCAAAAATTTGTGTGCTTAAGTTAGATATGCCAAAAATTCATGACATCTAATTATTTGGGATATTTGTGTTTAACCTATGTGTGTTAGTTATGGAAAGAAAGGTTGAAAAATGTCTAGAAAATCTGTTTGCTTGTTATTTGAGGCAAAATAGTTAAGATATACATGTTTAGGGAAATGATTCAGGCATTCATTTGATAGCCCTTCTTACCATTCATTACCTATCCTGATATAAATTGTATCACTAGTCAACCCATTTGAGCCTAAAATAAGATATTTCTTTGACACCCAATGATCCCTATGTTGTGCCATAAGTGATATTTGAAAACTCTTGAAATGAAAAGTGTTGAAAAGGAATCAGAAAGAGAGTATAAATTTGATGCACCCCAATGAAAAATATGCAAAATCTAAGTTTGGGGGTGCTTGTTATTTATAATGTATCTCGTTCTCTCAAAAGAAAAGAGGGGAGAAAATAGGTATGAAATTGAAAATAAAGTCACAAAGAAGGAAAATGAGTTGAATGAGAATGCTTATGATACGTAATTGAGTCTAAATGCCTATTTTTAGCTACCCTACCTAAGCCTACATTACAACTAGTGAAAGTCCTGATGATCTTTATTATGTATGTCTATGATTAGTGGAGATTAGCAAGTAAACACATTTATAGCGTTTGGAAAAGATGGAATGAGATTGACATGGATAGATTAGGTATTTGTATTTTTAATTGATCATGATCTACGTGAATTTGCGAAATATCTAACTTAATACTAGATTGTTAATTATTCATGCTATGTATGTTATAACATATTATCCCAATTTTCATTCATGATTTTGAAGAAGCATTGCTATAACTATTTGATCCAATTCATAGAGTCTTTTATTTAACTTTGTTTTTATTTTTATTTTTGTTTTGTGCTTTACTCGAGGGCGAGTAAAGTGTAAGTTTGGGGGTGTTTGTTAAGTGTATTTTGTATACACTTTTGAGTACTATTTAGTTAGTATTTTGCGTTTAGTATAGTGTTAGGTGTGTTTTTCTTTCGTTTGTGTCACTACGGTCATAAAGAAGAAGATACTACTTTTGAGGATGAAATGAGCTTAACTGAGGATGAAAATTTCACAAGCACAGCCCAAGGAATGAAGTCTAAGATCCAAGAAGAACAGAAGAAATCTGGCAGATTCCGGACAAAAATAAAAAAGGCACCGCGGTGCCATTGAATCGCGGTCAGGAAAATTAGCACCGAGGCGTAAAAATTACCGAAAGTCCAAAATTGAATCACCGTCGAAGGCACCTAGGTGCCTGACAGAGGAACTGGGGTGCCTAGCAGAGGCACCTAGGTGCCTGACAGAGGAACCGGGGTGCCTAGCAGAGGCACCTAGGTGCCTGACAGAGGAACCGCGGTGCTTCCATTCCAGTAACTTCCAGTGATTTTCAGCCAATTAGCACCTAGGTGCCTCTCAGAGGAACCGCGGTGTCAACGCGTATTTTTCAGGTTTCCTGGGCCGAATTGGAGAGGGTTTTTATGGTCCGAAAGGCAACTTTTCTCAAATATAAAATCCCTAAACCCTGCTCATATACCATACCTTATACCATATTCTAAAACACAACTTTGGAGAGGAGGCAAGACATAATTGGAGACATCTTATTGTTCAAGTTATTTTATTTCCTTTACTTTATTTCAGTTTATGTTGGATTGTAATTTAGTTCTTGACATGACAATGTTTAGGAGCTAAATACTTTAGTAGGGTTTCCATCGAATCTTCTTGAAGCTCTTTCATATAGTTAATGCATAGTTTTTGAATTCTTCTTCAGCATATTAATATCTATTCAATATTGTTATGATTGCTTGATAATTAACTAGCTATTAATTGTCATCACTTATATGATTTCGAATCAAAAGTCTGAAAGGTGAGATTTGAATATGCTGTAATTGTCTAGACATAGGTTAAAATTGTAGACGAAAGTATCCTGATACTTGTGTAGCATTTAAAGGTTATTGTTCTTAATCCTCCTGTGTGGTAAAACTTATCATAGAAATATAGAAGGTTTCCGCACTAGGTTGAGCTCTTGTATGTCCTAACCGGAATATAATGACAGATTAGTTAACCTGTTATCTTAATAAGAAGAAGAATCATTAGCATTGTATTAACACGTGAAAGAGTGGATAGTTGAGGAGATTGAAACCTTATTTATGACATATCCTAGGTATTCTACATTATTTATAAAAATTTCGGACTTCTTTTCAGATAATAAGATTCCATGTTGTTTTATAGTTTTTATGAATTCTGCTAAATGTTTTATATGATCTCCTAGAGTATCACTATATATTAGTATGTCATCTACGTATACTATACAATATTTTGTTAACTTTCTAAATATTTGAATCATCCTTCTTTGGAATATTTGCGGTGCATTCATTAATCCAAATGGTAGTACATTCCATTCATAGTGTCCTTGAGGGGCATTAAAGGTTGTTAAAGGTTTTGATTCCTTGGTTAGTTTTATTTGCCAAAATCCGCTTTTACAATCAAACTTACTAAACCATTTTTTATTTCCTAACTTGTAGATAAGATTCCTTTTATATGGTAAAAAGTATCCGTCGAATATTGTTTTCTTATTTAACTCTCTGTAGTCTATTACCATTCTAGCTTTTCCTCGTTTCTGTTCACTATGTTTTCTTACTAGGAAGGTTGGGCTGCTATGTTGGCTTTTACTTTCCTGTATCATTTTTTAAGTATAATAATTCTTTTAATTGGGTTTCAAATAGGACAAAGATATATAACATATATGAACAATATGAGTACCTGATAATAATTTAGAACAGTTTGACACAGAAGATTGGTATACAGAATGAAGAAGCAACAATCATTTGACGTAATAAGAAGCTTGAATAAATCGTTATGGGATAATAGAATACAAATATACCAATTAGTATTCAGCAAAGCCAAGATCAACAGGTTAACAGATAGAATTTATGAGTTAACACCCAAAGAAGAATGGAAAGAATTAGATCAAGATGACGATATAATAAGATATAAACAACATTTGATAGAATTAGACGCAGACATCTATTATGCTAAAGAATTTATATGGAGTATAAAAGGAAATTTTTTAGAAATCACACAACAGTTAGGATAAAAAATGAGAACAATCCACTCTTTTAGGAGGATAGTAAGATACAATAAAATGATATGAAAATGTAGAGAAATTAAACGCCTTTTAATAACAATGAAAGAAACAACCGAAGAATTATTAAAAGCACAAAACGAATGGTTAGACCAGAAAAGAGAAAGCGACACATTTTATAACAATGAAGAATTAAGAAAAATAAGAGAAATACATGACGATGCTATAGCAATGGAAAATAGAATAGAAGGAATAAATACAGAAATAAATGTAAATGAACTTATAATAAGTGATTTAATAATAGATATACGTTTTGAAACAGATCAGTATTAAAAATGAAAACCCATCCCTCTTTTTATGATATAAGATACGCAAATACTATGTACTGAACACATGCACCGAAAAGAAGAAAATTTCTAAAACAACGAATCCAAATAATGGAAAAAGAAATGGAAAAAATTGTAGGACCTTCTCAATCACTAGATAATGTCATTAGAAGAAATGATGCTAGCCCATAAATTCTAGAAAACATAATACCCTTATACCATAAAGTACTTACGATTAACCATAATATGTCGATAGAACACCACATAATAGAAGACGCTTTAATGATTTTATACGCATCTACTAAACAACTTGGATAAAATAAAATGGATGATGAAGTATTAAGAGCACAGCAAAATAGGCTAAGACAACTACAACATATAGCTGGAAAAAATCTTATGTACAACAAAGATATAAACCAACATATAATAAGTCGAGAGTGATCGTAGACCTAATAGCAGAAAGAGATAAAGACATAGAAGAAAAATCTAAACAAATAAGTGAACAATAAGATACTATAAAAACTCTAAGAAATAGATTAGCAATAAAAGAAGAACAGTTGAGACAAAAGGATGAAAACAACCGAGAAACATTTAGGCCAGATAATTAGAAAAGATGGTGAAGTAAGTGATCTAAATGATATTATAAAAGAACAATATAAATACATTAACGAATTAGCTCATGGATAAAGGGAAAGAAATAACATCATATTTATATGAAACATATTACGAGATGAACGAATATGAAGGAGGAACAACACAAACTTTAAGCTTTAAACCAGAAACGTATCAAAAAATACAAAATGAAAAGGAAGGATTATCAATAAAAAAGATATTTAAATCTAAATGGTTTGAAAGAAATAAATAGGTAAGATACATAGTACAAAAATATGAAAGCATAATAGACACAACTAGTGTAAACGGAAGAACAAGAATAAATTTGATAGCAGATGAAATAATAAAAAGAGAATTATCAAAATTATCAACCAAGAAAGCAAAGAAATATAGAAATATATACTTTGGAGGAGTAAAATTTACTATTAAAGCATATTTTCAGAAAAATATAGATACACCTATACAAATATACATATTAGACGATAGAATATTAGGAAACTTACAAGATGCCTTAATATCAGTAATTAAAGGAAACTTAATATATCAAAAACTAAAATTTACAGTACAACCAGATTTTAGCATTTCATTAAAAGACGAGCATAAAGAATTAGCTTTAACGTTATACTATAAGATAGATGGAATAATAATGCCACTAGGCAGTAAAGTAATAAGCGTAGAAACAAAAATGATATATGCCTTAACAGGAAATCATCATGTAAGGAAACAACATGAAATGAATATTTTAGTACCAAAAATATATCAAGATAGACTTCCTCATTCTGGACATGGAGGAAGATGATGAGATACCCATCATTTTGGGGAGACCCTTCCTTGCAACGGGGAGAGCTTTAATTGATGTAGAGAAGGAAGAACTGAGATTGAGGGTCTAGGAGGAAGAGATGGTCTTCAAGGTGTTTAAATCCACCATCGAATCTCAGGCCAGCACCAAGTGCTTCGCAGTAAGAACGACTGACACAACAATTCAGCCAGCACAGGCCAAATCCAGGGAGATCATTTCGACAGTTGTGAAATCACAGGCTAGTTTAAAAGCTAAAATGAAAATTGATGAGATGAAAGTTGTCGAACAGGTAAGTCTTATTGAACCCCCTCTTGTGAAAAAGAAAAATAGAATGAGAAAGATGAGGATGAGTTTGAAATGGATAAGTTATGGGGTTAAGTTACCCCAATGATTTTTTATAAGGAACTTGCGTGCGGCTACAAGACGTTAAAAACAGCGCTACTTGAGAGGCAACCCAAGTTTTAAATTATGCAATTTAGTTCAATTAGAATAGTCTCACTTTTGGTATTTTTGTTGTATTGTGATGCCAGGTGAAGGAATAGGACATGAAGCAGGGAAAAACGCTGGAAAACGCCGAATCAGGAATTTCAGCACCGCGGTGCCTACATGCAGAACCGCACATTTGGGAAATCGCCAAATCTCCACCCACAGATACCGTCTCAGTGCAATATCCGCCGCCACCACCACCATTTTGAGCTGTTGTATGTCTGTAAGTCGTCTCGTTTACATTTTAGAGTCTTTTACACATTTGGGACAATGTGTAGTTTTAAGTTTTTGGGGGTTTCATTTTATTTTATTTTTGGTGAGTCTTCTGTTTGTTTTTGTGTTTTATATGAGTCAATTTTTTTATGATCATGTATGTTGTGCTTATTTGGAACGCCTAGTGAACTAAGTGGATAAGGTAGTGGAATGAGAAACTAAAATATGTGTACCTTAAGTTAGATATGCCAAATATTCATGAAAATCTGATTATTTGGAATATTTGATGCTTAGCCTATGTGTTGTCAATTGAAAAATGTCTGTGAAGTCTGATTGCTTGTTATTTGAGGCGAAATAGTTAAGAGGTACATATTAGGGAGATGATTCAGTCATTTCTTTGTTAGTCCTTCTTACCATTCATTACCTACCTTGCAACAAATTATATCCCTAGTCAGCCCCTTTGAGCCTAAAATAAGTTGTTTTCTTTGACACCCCATGATTTCCTCGTGTGTCATAAGCGGTAATTGAAAAATTGGGATGAGAGTGAAAACGAAATACAAAAAGAGAGTGAAAAAGTGATGCACCCCAATGGAAAAAATATGTAAAAGCTTAAGTTTGGGGGTTCCTATGTGAATATTGTTCATGCTCTCAACCAAAAAGAAAAGAGGGGAATGATAGGTATTAACTGAAAAGGATACCGAAAATAAGGACATAACGGTTGAATGAGAACAACGCTTACGGTACGTAAATTGAGCCTAAATGCCTACTTTTACCTACCCCTGCCTAAGCCTACATTACAACCCTAAAAGTCCTGAGGACCTCTATTATGTATGTCTATGATTAGTGGAGAATAACAAGTAAACAGACCCATAGAACTAATTGAAATTGATATGCATAGGTTAGATATTCATGCTTCCATTACTTGTGATTGAAATGAATTTGCGAAATATCTGACTTGAAATTCTAGATTGTTGAATTCATGCTATATATGTTCCTGCATATTATTCCAACTGACGTTCATGTGTTTCTAAGTTTGTGCAGCTGCTTGATTTGAGTCTTTGAGTCTTTTATTTTTGTGTCTTTATTTTTGTTTAGATCTTTGCTCGAGGGCGAGCAAAGGTTAAGTTTTGGGGTGTTAGGCGTATTTTGTATAAGCCTTTTGAGTCATTTTTAGTTGGTATTTTACTCTTTCTTGTTGTGTTTAGTATAGTAGTAGGTTTGTTTTTCTTTCTTTCGAGTCACAGCAGTGCAAAAAGGCAAAATAGCAAAAAGGAACGAGAAATGGGCAGAAAAGGTGCTCCCGAGGCGAAAAGGACGAAAGTTGGAAACTCAGAGCGAAAAAAGCGATCAGCGCGCCACTATGCAGAATCAGCGAGCCATATTTATCGAGGAGCTCGGGACTTTCAAAGATCGCGTTCCATCAGCAAGATCGCTGCCATCTGCGGCCGAGAAGTCATGGAATTTCGCATCATGCGCAGATGCGTAATCTGCCAAGTCGGGAAATTCCAGATCCGATGAGAAATTGGTCAGGAGCAGAGGGGTCCATAGGGCATGAAATTCGTAACATATTTAAGCCCTATGGATTATTCTATGGAGGAGGTTGGTCATTCTACAACACAACACAACACAACACAACACAACACAAGGCGGATTTAGAGCGACAATTGGAGACTTTGTTCTACAAAATTTTCTTTCTTTCGTTTTTAATTCAGTTTATGTATGAATATTGTGTTAGTTCTTAGCGTGACTATGGCTAGGAGCTAAAAACTCTATTAGGGCTTTTCTTATGAATCACTTGAAACTTTTATTCATGAATTAATGCAGTAGTTTGATTTCTTCTTCACTTGATTAAGATTTAGTCAATATTTGGTATGAATGTTTGATAATTAATTGATCACTAATTATCATAACCTATATGATTTCGAATCAAAATTCTGAAAGGTGAGATTTGGATATGGTGTAATTGACTAGACATAGGTTAAAATCGCGGACGAAAGTACCCCTATACTTGTGTAGCATTATAGGTTATTGTTCTTAATCCTCCTATGTGGTAAATCCTATCGTAGAATTATAGAAGGGTTCTGCACTGGGGTTGAGTGATTATATTGCCCTAACCAGAATATAAGACAGTCTAGTTAACCAATATCTTAACGAAGATGATGAATCATTCTAGTCACATTTAGGATTGAATAAAGTGGATAGTCGAGGATTTTGGAAGCCCTAATTCCTTCATAACTGATCACAACTTAAATAGCTTAATTAAATCTTGCAATTATTCTAGTAGTTAAACAAAAACTCAACTCAAATATCGATTGTCAAATAGATAACATAAAATAGATGAACGATACTTAGAAACCAATCTCTGAAGATGATATTCGGTCTTATCAGACTATACTACTTGTGAACGATACGTACACTTGCGTTGAGCATTTGGAAATCCGCTAACACCATGACCTTACCGTGTATAACTGACGCAGGCACGAGTTACTCCTAATAAGGGACATTCTCTAAGACCAACCAGCAGTGCGGCTTACGCTTTTGGCGCCGCGGTCTTTTTCCGACTCGTTTCGATCTTACACTTATTCCTTCGTGGAACATGTGTCATTTAACCAACGACCGTCCATCATTTCATGCCTCAAACGTTTATTCACGTATCAATATCTCTTTCACTAATAAAATTTTATGATACTTGGCACTACGTGTGCACGTGTGTGGAAACGACATTTTCGACGTGCGGGAGTAAGACGTATTTTGTATACGTCTTTTGAGTCATTTTTAGTTGGTATGTTACTCGTTCTTGTTGTGTTTAGTATAGTAGTAGATTTATTTTTCTTTCTTTTGAGTCACAGCGGTGCAAAAAGGCAAAATGGCAAAAAGGAACGAGAAAAGGTGCTCCCGAGGCGAAAAGGACGAAAGTTGGCAACTCAGAGCGAAAGAAGGCAGCATCGCGGTGCCACTATGCAGAATCGCGGTGCCATATTTACCGAGGTGCCTCAGGACTTTCAGCACCACGGTGCTATCAGGAAGTACCGCGGTGCCATCTGTGCTGAGAAGTTACAGGAATTTCAGCACCGCGGTGCCGGTATGCAGATCCGCGGTGCCGAAGCGGGAAATTCCAGATCCGAGGAGAAATTGGTCAGGGGCAGAAGGGTCCATAGGGCATGAAATTTGCAACATATTTAAGCCCTAGTGATTATGCTATGGAGGAGGTTGGTCATTCTACAACACAACACAAGGCAGATTTAGAGCGACAATTGGAGACTTTGTTCTACGTTATTTTCTTTCTTTCATTTTTAATTCAGTTTATGTATGGATATTATGTTAGTTCTTAGCGTGACTATGACTAGGAGCTAAACACTCTATTAGGGCTTTCCTTGTGAATCACTTGAAACTTTATTCATGAATTAATGCAGTAGTTTGATTTCTTTTTCACTTGATTAAGATTTAGTCAATAATTGATATGAATGTTTGATAATTAATTGATCACTAATTATCCTAATATATATAATTTCGAATCAAAATTCTAAAATGTGAGACTTGGATATGCTGTAATTGATTAGACATAGGTTAAAATCGCGGACGAAAGTACCCCGATACTTGTGTGACATTATAGGTTATTGTTCTTAATCATATCATAGAAATATAGAAGAGTTCTGCACTGGGGTTGAGTGATTATATTGCCTTAACCGGAATATAAAACAGTCTAGTTAACCGTTATCTTAACGAAGAAGAAGAATCATTCTAGTCGCATTAAGTATTGAATAAAGTGGATAGTCGATGATTTAGAAGCTCTAATTCATTCATAACTGATTACAACTTTATTAGTTTAAATCTTGCAATTATTCTAGTAGTTAAACAAAAAACCCAAATCAAATATCGATTGTCAAATAGATAACATAAAATAGATGAACGATACTTAGAAACCAGTCTCTGTGGACAATATTCGGTCTTTCAGACTATATTACTTGTGAACGATACGTACACTTGCGTTAAGAAAGTTGCAAAATCGCTAACAGTGGGATCCCAATTGTTCGAGTCATAAATAATGGGATAATCTTAATTCCACATTAGTAAATTTCCAACACAAAATATAACGCTTTTCAATATTTATTAACTACACTTTTCAAAATTGGATCGGGTTGGTCTGTCTTTTTTTTTTTTATTGAATTTGTATTTATTAGATTAAAAAATTAATATGTAGAGTTAAAAATATTCACTCATCAAAAGGTCGTGTTTTCCGAGAATTCTGATTTTGTGTAAGTATAGACTTAAAATATTGTAAGTTTTTTGTTAGAAAATATAGTTATGTGACTTTGGTGAAAAAATTGATAATTATATGTTTGGCCCTCCTTATTTGTATTCTTCCCATTTGAGGTTTTATTATTAATAAAAGTCGGCCATGCGGACTTCACGTCATCCCCACCTTCCTCCAGTATATCATTGGCAACGAATCCTTTTTCTAAACCAACTGAACAATTGGACTTTCTATTTGATAGTGATTCAACAAAGATATAGCCAGAACAGATAGGTGGCTATACACCGCTCTTTTTTTATTCTATGTATTATTCTCATTATGCACATAAGGGAGGAGCCGTGACACACTACCTGGTGGCTTTAATAAAAAAATAATCA
Organism: Przewalskia tangutica; assembly: GCA_029844215.1. Classification (NCBI taxonomy): domain Eukaryota; kingdom Viridiplantae; phylum Streptophyta; class Magnoliopsida; order Solanales; family Solanaceae; genus Przewalskia; species Przewalskia tangutica. The sequence goes on along the minus strand of CM056736.1, from coordinate 30,066,330 downwards.
TTATGCTCGATAAAAGGAAAAAGGGAAGCTCAAATATAAAACAGCACTACGGTTTCATTCGGCACTCTTTTTGATAATATATGTGAAAGAATAATATTGTTAGTACAACCATTTCCCGAATATCAAGGGAAGGATTTGTGTTTTGCAGACGAAGTTACTTCATGGCTTTGAGGGAGGGCTAGCCTAGCCCTAAGCCTTCTCAGAATAAAATGCTTCTTTGACAGAGCTTCAAGCAAGAAGGAGGAAGGCCCTCTTTTGGCCAATTAATCACTTAGTCAGAATAAGTAGGCTTTGGTTGATGCGGAATAAGTCATTTTCCCCCTCTTTCCATGGAAAGGTGTCGAAGGAATAGACACATTTAGAGTTGTGGGACTTGAAGGAATAGAATCCCCTTAGAATGGGCAAGGACAGTCGATTATTGGCTTAATTTCTTGGGTTTTGGGATTCAAATATAAAAAATTCTTAATATTTTATCGTGAAAGTGTCACATTTAAATTGTTCTTAATAAAGGAAAGAGCCGAATAGATAAAAGTGATTATTTATGAAATTTACATCGACTTTATCTTCTAGATCCACTATGGAGCATAGGATATATATCTAACCCATCCGGAGCGGTGCATCAACCATATATCTGACCTGGAACTCAAATAATTTCATAGTTTTCAAAGTAGGACATCCTGATAGTAAGTTGGCAATATCATTATCACATATCACCCTGAATGACCCCGTCAATATTAAAAGGACAGATAGAACAAAATCCTAGTAATTTGATCACTAGTGCTACTTTCATAAGCCATGGAATCAATCGTCTGTTCCTACAAAAATTAGGTTTCTTTCTTCTGTCTTTTGACCCGACTTCGAAAATTATTAGATTTTGTGCGAGTAAACTGAATAAATGTTTCTGTTGACAATCTGACCCCCCCCCCCCCTAAGACAATTCTTTTAACCCCTTGCATAGGTCTTTGCAATTTGCACTTTACTCATATCCCCCTCATATTTTGCTTTTAATCATAGTCATATCTATTTCAATTATGGCCAATTTGTTTGAAATCAATGTCAATATATTTCTATACCCCACCCTACCTTCCCCATTACTGTCCACCCATCTTACCAGATCCTCCCCTCTTCCCGTTCAAAATCTCCTTTATGTTTCCTCCACCTGAGATCGGTTTTTTCCGTTGAAAAGAGGAAGAAAATTCATATTTGGATCTTTAAAAAAAATTCGGCCATCTCCTTTTTTTCCAGGAATATGTTTCTTCAAGCAAAGAAATCTCTTTTCATATATTACTTTATATTGAAAGCTAGTATATAGGAAGAAGAGAAAAGGAAAACTTGTTTTTTCAGATTTTCAAGTCACATTCAACGCTCTTACACTCTCACTTAAGGTGAAGGAGACATGGTGTTGTTGGTGGAGTAACTATGGTGGTAGAGGAGAGGAGTTTTTTGTCTTTTTTTCCTGTTGACACTTGTCAAGGATCCACATCTTATAGGCTTGTAACGCTCTTTAATAAAATGGACAACACGCATAGTGACATGTCAGCTCGATGTGTAGGTACGTGCCCAGCTTTTCTTGGTCAAACACGTATTTTCAGAAGTATGAAACATTTTTTTAAAAAGTCAAAAAATATTTTTAGATAGGTAGAGAAGCAGAAACATCAATTTGGTATTTTTCGAGAAGTTTTTTTTGCCCATTAAATGAATTTTTTTTGGACCCATTTATCCTTTTCTTTTCACAGAATTTCTTTCAATCTCATATAATATCCTCATATAAAAAAGAAATTTGAGAATGGGATAGGGGCGGGGAGGGGGTCGGGCTAAATTTATATTTTTTAATAATTTTTTTTATAAAAGTAATAAAAAAGAAATTTGAGAATGGGATAGGGCGTGAGGGTAAGAAAAAAAATCATTTTTTTTATAAATTGTTTATAAAAGTAAAAAATATATATATATAATAGAAATTTGAGAATGTGGTTGGTGGACGGGGGTAGGGGGAGGTAAGAAAAAATTTCATATTTTCAATCATTTTTTATAAAAGTAACAAAAAATATGAAATAAAAATTTGAGGATGGGGTGGGGTGGGGGGTAGGGCAGGGAAGTTGGTAAACTATCAGTCAATTAAACGATTAGTAAAGTTGAATTTATTGTCGTCTGACGCTATAAATCCTCAATCCAAATGTGAGGTATATGTGGGCAAAATTTACCAAGTTGGCTTTTCGTTCCGTAGAACGATATATCGCTCCTCTAGAACTTATACACACAGACATTTGTGATTTAAAGTTCGCTCAAACTAGAGAGGGGAATACGTATTTGTGACTTTCATAGATGATAGTACAAGGTACTACTACCTTTACTTACTCAAAAGTAAGGACGAAGCGTTCGATGTCTTTAAGCGCTATAAAGCCGAGGTTGAAAACCAACTAAGTCTACGAATTAAAGCGATTCGTAGCGATAGAGGGGGAAAGTATGTAGCTCCGTTTGAGGAATATTGTGCCCAGTCCAGCATAATCCATCAAACGACTGCACCATATTCTCCACAGTCAAATGTGGCGGAATGCAAGAACCGTACACTAAAGGAAATGATGAACGTCTTGCTTATCAATTTCGACCTTACACAAAATATGTGGGGAGAGGCAGTTCTTACTGCCAACATGATACTCAATAGAGTCCCTCACAGAAGCAAGGAGAAAATTTCATATGAATTGTGGAAAGGAAAGGTACCATCTTATAAATACCTAAGGGTATGAGGCTGTTTGGTCAAGATCGAGGTACCTAAACCAAAACAGGTCAAGATAGAACCTAAGACTGTAGATTGCATCTTTATTGGATACGCAATTAACAGTAGTGCTTATCGCTTTCTGGTACACAAATCAAATATACCAAATATTCACGGGAGTACAATAATAGAGTCAAAGAATGCTAAATTCTTTGAGACAATCTTTCCTAAGAAAGAAAATGAAGTCGACTCGCGTAAAAGGAGTCATGATTCCCCGGGATCTGACGATTCTGACCGAATGAATACAGATGTGGATGAGAATCCAACTAGTCCTGAGACAGAACCTAGGCGAAGTAAAAGGGTCAGGAAAGGGAAATAGTTTGGGCTGGACTTTCTAGCTTACTTGGTTGAGAATGAACCACAGACAATTGCAGAGGCATTGTCAACTCCAGAAGCACCGCTTTGGAAAGAAGCTATAGAAAGTGAGATAGAGTCCATCATGAAAAATCACACCTGGGTGTTGGTTGATCTTTCTCCGGGAAATAAACCACTAGGTTGTAAGTGGGTACTTAAACGTAAGTACAAAGCTGATGGATCTATAGACAATACAAGGCTAGGTTGGTAGACAAAGGATACCGACAAACCGAAAGTCTTGACTACTTCGACATGTACTCCCCAGTATCGAGAATGACTTTCATAATGGTGTTCATTGCCATTGCAGCACTGTATGACTTTGAAATCCATCAAATGGATGTCAAGACAACCTTCTTAAATGGAAATTTGGAATAGGATATATACATGGAATAACCCGAGGGGTATGTAGTTCCAGGACAGGAGAAGAAAGTCTGTAGACTTATCAAGTCCCTATACGGACTGAAACAAACTCTAAAACAATGATATGAAAAATTTGATAGTACACTATTGTCAAAAGGTTTCTCCATTAACGAGTGTGATAAGTGTGTCTACGTGAAAGCAAACTCTGACTCCTTCGTCATGATCTGCCTCAACGTAGACGACATGTTAATCACATATAGTAGTCTAGCTTTGATCCTGGAAACAAAGAACATGTTAAAACAATATTTTGACATGAAGGACATGGGTATCGCAGATGTCATCTTAGGAATTAAGATTTCTAAGTCATCTGATGGACTAGTGTTGTCTCAATCTCATTACATTGAGAGTGTCCTGAGAAAATTTGAGACGTTTAACTGTCTGTCATTAAAGTCACCAATGGATATGAATCAAAGTATTGATAAGAATCATGGTGCACCCGTGCTCCAGGAGCGATATGCGCAGATAATAGGCAGTTTGATGTATGTAACAAATTGTACCCGACCTGATATCGCTTATGCCGTCAATAAATTAGCGAGGTTTACACGCAATCCCGAAGATGACCATCGGAAAGCGCTTAATCAAATACTCTGGTATTTGAAATATACAATGTCATACATATTACACTACTCGAGGTATCCAGCTGTACTAGAGGGGTACAGTGATGCAAACTGGATATCCGATATAAGGAACACCAAGTCCACCAGTGGGTATGTGTTTACAATTAGTGGTGGGGCTGTGTCCTAGAAGTCCTTCAAACAAACTTGCATCTCCCGATCCACCATGGAATCATAGTTCATCGCTTTAGACAAAGCAGGGGAAGAAGCTGAGTGGCTTCATGGCTTTTTGGAGGATATTTCTTGCTAGGATAAACTCGTACCTTTAGTGATGATCCACTGCGACAGTCAGTCGACATTAGGAAGGGCACGAGTAACATATACAACGACAAATCTCGGCACACACGTCGGAGACATAAGATCATTAGGCAATTGATCTCCACGGGCATTATCTCCATCGATTACATAAAATCAAAAGAGAATATAGTTGATCCTTTGACTAAGGGATTACCCAGTGATCAGATAATTTGTCTTTCTAGGGGAATGAGCTTAAAACACAAGCAATAAGGACTGATACGGTGGTAACCCAACCATACTGACTGGAGATCCCAGAAATTTGGTTCAATGGAAAAACTAAGCTGTAAAGGTCCAGTTGAGCACTTATAAAAAAACAAGAGCACTTTGGATAATTGGTTCCTTATGGGGACTCTAATCCAAAGCCTTCCCGCGATAGACATTAAAGTTCTACCTGCATGGTGGGTACAGGTAGTGTCAAAGTCTTAACATAACACTCGAGAGTCGAGGTTAAGATAAGGATACTTTTAATGACTACCAACACTGACATAGTGGGGTACTGCAAGGTACCTTGTAGGATGTCACCTATTTAAGTGCGAGGAAAGGCCGCCTCAGTTGTACGCATTTAAGAATTCAAGTGTGTCCACGGCCACAACGGACAAAACATAAGAAGAAAAGAGAGATTGGACAGTTATTTGTGTCTCTGTCATTGTCTTGGCATATACTAAACACTGACGGTTCAAGACATCACATTCACCGCTCAGTAAATATGTCCGATGATAGTTGATTAGGAAAGGTTCAAAGCTGCGGGCTACCTATTCCGATGCAATATACTTCTGCTACTAGATTGCTAATGGTTGGCACTCCGCGTGCACCAACACCTCTTTCAAGAGGGGATTGTTGGAAAATTTACCTAGTGGGATTGAGTTTATCCCGTCCTTAATGACTTGAACACATGGGGCCCCGCATGTATTAGACATATCTTATATACACTTTTTTGAGTCATTTTTAGTTAGTATTTTACTTGTCACGACCCGACCTCGGGCCCGCGACTGGTGCCTTACCCCGGGCACCCTAGTGATACAACATCAGAGAAAATCAGCGGAAATAAAAACTTAAACATGAAATAAGATATGAAATAAGAAACAGGCTAACCAAAATGGTCACCTTTCTGCATATATATAAAAACTCAACAGCATATCCTTTACAAGCCCCGCCCACAACAAAGATTACTGCACTTCTAAGAGTTTTATAACAACAACGACGGGACAGGGCCCCGCCATACCCCTGAATGTACAAGAACCTACAATCTCAGGGAATCATACCAACATATAAGCCTCTGGAGAAACGAAGCTTCCCAAAACGCTGAACTGTGATCCTATGAGCGAGGATCAACGATCGCCAGTACTTCTACCGCGCAGATTTAACGCAGCCTCGGGCGAGGTCGATAACAGTACCAAGTATGTGAAATCAAAATATCAGAATGAAATCATAACAGTCTATATAAAGCAGGAGACATGTATGATAGCCAAACTACAGTACACAACATATAAGCAGTCATGTCAAGTCAGAGACTCACGCCCTCAAAGTCATCACACAAATATAACCATGGGTCTCACGCCCACAATATCAATCATGCCCGTGGAATTCCTTCCTCACTGCCGGCAGTTTATGATATAACAACACCAAGGAGTACACATGAACACCAGGTCCCACCTGTGTCATAAGAACCGTACGGGGCAAGTACGAAGGCATAGCTACCAGAACCAACCTGCATCATCCACTGACCGTGGAAAGTACGAAAGCCAACTACCAGATACCTACCGTACCAACAACACTATATAACTGTATCACGAAGCTGACACGAGGCAAGTACGAAGGCCGACTACCAGATACCAACCACGCCACGTAGCTGACGGAGGCAAGTACGAAGACCAACTACCAGATACCACCAGCATCATGAGACTTCGCCACAATACTGCTATAAAACTAACTCACGAAGCTGACACGAGGCAAGTACGAAGGCCGACTACCAAATACCACCTGCGCCACGTAGCTGACGGGGGCAAGTACGAAGACCAACTACCAGATACCACCAGCATCACGATACTTCACCACAAAACTGAACGGGGCAAGTACGAAGGCTAACTACCAGATACCTCCTGCGTCACGCCAATGACGGGGGCAAGTACGAAAACCAACTACCAGATACCAAGCCGTATCAGAAACCTCATGGAGGGCTAGTCCATGGAACAACAATCCTAATGGAACCATACTCGTGGGCCACCCAACGTGTCAGTAGGTCCAAGGATATAACAAAATAACCGACCCTCCATCGAGAGACGCGGTAGCATAGAAATACAATACTTGCACAACAAAGGCTATCACAAGTAAACATAGGCAAGTTACTCACACTCAAGGTACTTTCATTTTATGCCAAAAATCCGGGTTTTAACCCCAAAGTACTACATACTTTAACTCTTTAAAAATATCCATTTCTTTCACAAAAGTCATATGATACTAACACTCGTAGTATCCAAAATAGAGTAACTATTATTTTAAGTAAACCAAAACAATTTTCATACATTCTTTTAAATAAACCAAGATAATATCATGCCTTCTTTTTAAACCAAATCAAGACAATATCATGCCTTCTTTTTAAACCAAATCAAGACAATAACATGCCTTCTTTTTAAACCAAATCACTTCTCCTTTTAAAGTTAAGTTACCATTTTAAATCCAATAATAAAACCATTCTTTTGTTTTCATAAAGTCGTTATAACTAACTTCCCATAAAACTATTATAACACTTTATGTTTTAAACCAACCAAGGACAACTACTCTCATTTCCGAAATCAATATAACTTATTCTTTTAAAGACCAAGTACTCATTACTCACGAATGAGGTTTCACAACTTTTTAACACAATTCAAGTTCTTAACATTTCATATCCAGTCACTTAACTTTAGAATCAAGTCAAGGACACAAAAGGAAAATCAAACTTGCTTTAACACATGTGCGTCTATCGCACTATATATATTTCACAAATATCATGCTCAAGAGAATAGGAAGAATCACATACCTCTTCGGCTTAATCCACAGCCAAGTCGAGTATGTCGCGCATAGAATACCCACCTATAATAAACAAACACGTCTATCAACGTCTAGACTTCTTCGTAGAACATTCTAAGTATAAAGTTCTTTATTCTACGGAAAATTCGGCAGCACTTCCCCTGTATTTACTTACTTCCTACCTTTTTCAAGGTCCGATATCAATAGCCAATATGCCACATTTAAGGCGCAGTAATACCACAGTCAAAGGGGTTACACGCTTAACTGGACGTGTACAATTCTTCCCCACAGTATACAAAACAGTCTATTTCTTTTCAACCTTCTATCCACATACCATATACTCAATTATAAACTACTACAACATGTAATATCCAATTACAATAGAAGGACAAAGATCATTACCTCGATAAGCCTAAAATTATCCAAGATTAATAAGTCGATCCTGAGCAACGTTTAGCTCCAATTCCTTACGTTCCAACCCACTCCAAGCAACCCTTAGAAGTTCCTAACCAACTTCTCTTCAATATCTAACCTCAAAAAGTGAAGAACACTAAGGCTCAATATTATGGCAACTTTCGGCCAAGAGGGATTTCAAAGGCTAGGGTGTGAAATATTTTCCAACTCTTGGTTTACAATCTTCCTAACACCTTAAGGAAGAACACTTAAAAGTTTAGGTATTTTTGGACAACTTTTGCTCAAGAATCATGGCCAAAGCCGAGAGCACAACAAATGAATGAAGGGAATTTTGCCTTGGAAAATCTCAAGTGTGGGATGAAGAAGTCTTGCAAGCTTAAGGGTCTATTTATAAGCCAACCAATGGCTAGGATCAAAGCAAGTGTGTGGTCTAGATTGGGACATGTGTGTGTGGGTGCCACCATCCAAGTGGCCATCAAAAACTTGGGACAATTGGCATGACCATTTCGGCCAGCGCGATGTCTCGCCACTGTCCCACCCATTTCGGCCACATGCCACCTAAGGGGGTGACACGTGTCGCCCTCCAATTCGTCCAAAATATTTCATCTTCCGAAAATATCCATAATGTCCAAAATCTCTAAAATAAAGTGGGCCCCACAAAACCGTAAATTTCTCCCGTGGGCCCCACGTGACCAATTCCGGAAAATAAAATTTCATAATTCTAATATAATCCCAGAAGTCCGAATACCAAATTTGGGAATCCAATTCCCATTAACGAACCTTTTTCCTTCACAAAAATCCAGAAAATTTCCCGTCGAAAAATCAAATCTTTCTTCCTTTCCAATCTTAATGTCGTATTCTCGTACGTACGTCCTCACATACATTCCCTGGAACTAAGGGGCGTAACATTCTTCCCCCCTTAGAAACATTCGTCCCGAATGTTCCTTCTAAGTCTCCAAACACACATGCGCCGGTATAGTCTTCACTACTATACTTACAAAACCAATTATGCCACACATGGCCATAATATAACATACGCGCAAAACCCAAATCCAAGCCAACGAGGAATCACCTCTAACGTGTATAACAACACTAAAGCTTCCACCCATGGTCTAAATGATACTTTCTTTACATCTTTACTTCACAAAATGATCACTTCCCTTCTCTTAACACATGTTCACTTCCTGTCTTACTCGTCGTACCTTTCTCGTACACCCGAACTCTTTCTAGTATACGTACCACATTTTCGTCATCGCTTCTGTTTCCAACGCCTTGGAGTTACTACCTCCAAACTTGGTCATCTTACTAGCCTCAAATTCCTTTAAGGCCAATCCCGGCCTTCACGATCTGATTCTGGTAGAACACATCCGCGAACTCGTACAATTGTTACCTAAACTTGGGCCTAGCACCCTCGTGACCCTACCACCTGGCGGGACCACCCCAAACTGACCCCACCTCAAACCGGGATGCGGGTTGACCCGTGATCTTGCCTCAACCCGACCCATTACGTATCAAACTCTTGTTCCCGGTCCGGAACAATCTCACTATTCAAGTCACAAAAACCTAATGGTCTTCTTAGCTCAACTACCCACTTTTACTTCACACTACTCATGGACTCATCACACTATTACACTCCACGTACACAATGTACTTCGACAAGGATCAACCGAAAAATCTTTTACTCAAGACGACCTTGCATCTAAGGTCTCCACGTGTAATATTCTAAGGCTCATAATTTCCATATCCCCAAACTTACCTTTTCAACTACCCATGTTTTCTAATCACAATTAACACAATGTTATCCGAACATAACACTTAAAATATAATCATTAAATCACGCATACTAATCTCTAGAGGGTTAAGGATATACCTGTAACTATTGTTTCACTTCCCCTTTGTCGCTCTAATCAAAATCCCGCCTGTCAGGCGATAGCTATAAGGCGATGATGACCACCGATCCTGACGGATGAGTCTTAACATTTGCTCTACCTCTGATCGGACAATCCTTCGCAAAATGGTCCTGTCGGTCGCAAGTATAGAAATCTCCCAAACTAGTACGACACTCCCCCTTATGGATTTTACCACAACGGCCACACTGAGGTAAGGGTGGCCTTATCCGGCCATCACTCCTACTCCCGAAAACCCAAACCCAGAGCTCGACCTACTTCAATACCAGACGCCCCGAGATTGCGAGGACCACTCAACGAATCGGTATATATTATATATTCACGCACGAGGTCAGCCGCCTCAGTTACCAAGGACCCTACCGCCTTGACCCTCTTCCTCTTCTCGTCATTCGCCGACTTCGACCTCTCTCCATCGTCACGCGCATAAGCCTCAGATGCGGGCAATGTCCATGCCCGACTGAAGAGCTACACCCGTGCAACCCTCTGCTAAATAATCGTCAAGTCCTGTGACATAGCGGTGCACTCTATCCTCCATGTCTGCCACTAAAGTGAGGACATACCGAGCCAACGAGTCAAACTACGCCAAACTCCCGTACGCGCACGACGCTCGCTCAACATCATAAATCTATCCGCCAGCTCTCATCTCGCGAAGGCAAGAAGTGTAAGAAATGCCCACGATAACTCGTCCCAACCACCGGAAGCGCATGCTCCCGACGACGGTTCCATGAATCAAACCACGATCGCAGATCACGCAAACGATGTGAACCCAATACCACCGACTGCCTCTCGAGGCCTTGATCACTTTCACGATCCGCCGCAATCGCCGAATAAACTCACGAGGATCATCCTCGCTCCGATCCATAGAACTCGTGGATCGCAACTCAAGAAGTCCCGAAGTCTCCAACTATCGGCTCTGGGGTGCACTACCGGTACCACCGACTCCCGTCTGTCCTCGTGCCTCGCCACAAGCCTAGCTAGTAACTAGGTCATCTCCTTGTAACCCATATCCTCTGTTCCTGGCCGTGGGACTGGAGGCTCAGGTAATGTGGCCTCGGTAGAGACCGCTGCTGCTCTAAACTCTCCTGGGGCTGGTGGCGTCGTAGAATTCGGCCACCGTAGTACCACCGTGTAAAGACTAGGCAGTGCCTCGTAACCTCTGCAGGTTTCTACTCAGCCTCCTCACGCTTTGCCCTTCTGGGCTCTGGTTGCCTTGCGTAGAGGCATAACTGACACATAAGAATATGTCAGAGGGAGTCCAACTTACAACACAACTCTAAGGCACGATCTCAGAGTGAGAAGAATAGAAACCAATCCTAAATATCCTATAGCCTCCTGATTATAGGTGTGGTGCACAACACGCCGATAATCAAGACTCTACTAGATACGGTCTGTAGACACTTTCCGAGGATTAACTGCTCTGATACCACTTTTGTCACGACCCGACCTCGGGCCCGCGACTGGTGCCTTACCCCGGGCACCCTAGTGATACAACATCAGAGAAAATCAGCGGAAATAAAAACTTAAACATGAAATAATATATGAAATAAGAAACATGCTAACCAAAACGGTCACCTTTCTACATATATATAAAAACCTGAACAGTTACATCCTTTACAAGCCCTGCCCACAACAGTACTACAGACCTCTAAGAGTTTTATAACAACAACGAAAGCCAACTACCAGATACCTACCGTACCAACAACACTATATAATCAGATCACGGTCGACACGAGGCAAGTACGGGCGTCGACTACCGATACCAACCACGCCACGAATCGACGGAGGCAAGTACGAAGACCAACTACCGATACCACCAAAGATCACGAGACTTCGCCAATACATCGCTATAAAACTAACTCACGGTCGACACGAGGCAAGACGGCGTCGACTACCGATACCACCCGCGCCACGAAATGACGGTTAAGTACGAAGACCAACTACTAGATACCACCAAAGATCACGATATTTCGCCACAAACCGAACGGCAAGACGAAGGCTAACTACCGATACCTCCGCCACGCCAATGACGGGGCAAGTACGAAACCAACTACCGATACCAAGGCGTACGTAAAACCCTCACGAGGGCTAGTCCATGGAACAACAATTTAATGGAACCATACCCGGGCCACCCAACGCACAAGAGGTCCAAGGATATAACAAGATAACCGACCCTCCATCGAGAGACGCGGTAGCATAGAAATACAATACTTGCACAACAAAGGCTATCACAAGTAAACATAGGCAAGTTACTCACACTCAAGGTACTTTCATTTTATGCAAAAAATCCGGGTTTTAACCCCAAAGTACTACATACTTTAACTCTTTAAAAAGATCCATTTCTTTCACAAAAGTCATATGATACTAACACTCGTAGTATCCAAAATAGAGTAACTATTATTTTAAGTAAACCAAAACAATTTCCATACCTTCTTTTAAATAAACAAAGACAATACCATGCCTTCTTTTTAAACCAAATCAAGACAATACCATGCCTTCTTTTTAAACCAAATCAAGACAATACCATGCCTTCTTTTTAAACCAAATCACTTCTCCTTTTAAAATTAAGTTACCATTTTAAATCCAATAATAAAACCATTCTTTTGTTTTCATAAAGTCGTTATAACTAACTTTCCATAAAGCTATTATAACACTTTATGTTTTAAACCAACCAAAGACAACTACTCTCATTTCCGAAATCAAGATAACTTATTCTTTTAAAGACCAAGTACTCATTACTCACGAATGAGGTTTCACAACTTTTTAACACAATTCAAGTTCTTAACATTTCATATCCAGTCACTTAACTTTAGAATCAAGTCAAGGACACAAAAGGAAAATCAAACTTGCTTTAACACATGTGCGTCTATCGCACTATATATATTTCACAAATATCATGCTCAAGAGAATAGGAAGAATCACATACCTCTTCGGCTTAATCCACAGCCAAGTCGAGTATGTCGCGCGTAGAATACCCACCTATAATAAACAAACACGTCTATCAACGTCTAGACTTCTTCGTAGAACATTCTAAGTATAAGGTTCCTTATTCTACGGAAAATTCGGCAGCACTTCCCCTGTATTTACTTACTTCCTACCTTTTTCAAGGTCCGATATCAATAGCCAATACTCGACCGATATCTATTCCGCCATACCGGATGACACCTGCCGAGCTGAAGGAGTTGAAGGACCAGCTGAAAGATTTGCTGGAGAAAGGCTTTATTAGGCCAAGTGTTTCTCCTTGGGGAGCACCAGTGTTATTTGTAAAGAAGAAGGATGGGACGCCACAGATGTGTATTGATTACAATGAACAAGGTAACTATCAAGAACAGATATCCTCCCCGTGATTGACGATTTGTTTGACCACTGCAGGTGCAAAGTGTTTTTCCAAGATAGACTGCGTCCGTTATCATCAAAGTAGTTAGAGAGATAGATATCCCAAAGATCGCATTCAGACCTGTATGGGCACTATGAGTTCAGAGTGATGTCTTTCGTTGACCAACGCCCCAACAGATTCATGGATTTGATGAATAGGTGTTCAGCCATTCTGGATATGTTCGTTATAGTGTTTATCGATGATATCTGGTATATTCGCGCACGCAGCGCGAGCATACAAATCATTTGAGAACAGATTGAGAGTCCTCCGAGACCGCAACAGATGCCAAGTTCTCGGCACGAAGTTCGCCGACGCGCTGGCTTTCTTAGGACATGTTATCGGGCCGACTAGATTCGGGTTGATACAATAAGATTGAGGCATCAAGACTTGGCCTGCACTCCACTACACCGACGAGGTGCGAACTTTTGGGCCTCGCAGTTATTATCGGAGGTTTGTAGAAGTTTGCTTCTATTTCAAGACTTTGACTAAGCCGACTCGAAGCGCAAATGTGTTCCGGACGGATACTTGTGAGGAAAGTTTTCAGTTGCTAAAGGAGAAGTTGACGACCGCCCCAGTTCTTACTCTTCCAGAGGGCCTAGATGGATATGTGGTTTATTGTGACGTGTCAGGTGTCGGGCTTGGGTGCGTGCTGATGCAGCACGACAGAGTTATAGCTTATGCATCTCGGCTTAGGAAACATGAGAAGAACTATCCCACGCATGACTGGAGTCGCAGGTGATTCATGCCTTAAAGATCCGAGGCATTATTTATATGGAGTTCATGTGGACATTTACACGCACCACAAGAGTCTCCAGACATCTTCACCGCAGGAGTCGAACTTGCGCAGACGGTGGTTGGAGCTACTTAAGGATTACGATGTTGATATTCTATACCACCCATGGAAGGCCAATGTGGTTGCGGATGCCCTTAGTCGCAGGTCGATGGGTAGTCTGTCTGATGTTCAGCCAGGAAGAGGGATATGGTCCGAGAGCTACATCGCCAGCGAGCCTCGGTTCGCTTGGTTGATTCGATAGTGGAATTCGGGTTCGAGAGGTTGCCGAAGTCTTCTATCGCCGAGAGGTAAAGAGGCGACAGATGAGGATCCGATTTTGGTACGGCATCGAGATGCCGCTGCTCGTATGAGAAGAGTTCTGTTGAGGTAGCACCGACGGGTGCTAAGATTTGAGGCCGGCCAGGTGTTCCCGATGTGACAGACTTCGCCGCAGATTCTCGTGAGGCACATGGCTCGTTATTCTATTCATCCGGTCGACTAAGATGTACCATGACCTCGCATGCGTGTATTGGTGGGATGGCCTAGAGGACGCCATGGAGTTCGTGGCACGCGTCCAATTCGCCAGGTGAAGATTGAGCACCGGCCCGGTCATTGCAGCCATTGATATTCCGACTGGAAGTGGGAGGTGATAAATATGGATTTTATTACAGGCTACCTACCACTCGTAGGAAGCATGATTCCATTTGGGTGATTGTCGACAGTCGACAAAATCACCATTTCTTCCTGGCCGAACGACGCCACCGGGACTATGCCGATTATATATTAGAGAGATTGAGACCGCACGAGTCCCTGTCGATTATATCGATAGAGGAGCCCGCTTTGGCTAATTTCTGGAGGTCTTTCGTATGGATTAGGGACACAGTGAGTCTCAAGACGACGCTTCATCCCCGTGATCGACGGACAGCCGAGCGCACTATCCGCATACACGAGGATATGTTGCGGGCTTGTGTTATCGAGTTCAAGCGGTAGCCGAGGATCATTTACCTCTTGTGGGTTTGCTTATAACAATAGCTACCATTCCAGATTCAAATGGCACCTTATGAGGCCTTATACGGGAGGAAGTGCAGTCACCGATAGTCGTTCGAGTGGGAGAAGTTCGATTAGTCGGGCCGCACTTAGTTCAAGAAAATGGATAAGGTGAAGCTTATCCAAGAGCGATTGTTGCGGCTCGTAGTCGGCAAAGTCGACGCAGATCATCGGGCCGACACTTGGAATTCGAGATAGATGATTGGGTTTTTCTAAAGTATCGCCCATGGCGGCGTGATGAGATTTGGAAAGAAGGAAGCTTAGCCCAAGGTACATTGGGCCGTATCGATTGTCCGTAGGGTAGGCAAGGTTGCCCACGAGTTAGATCTTCCGTCCGATTTGGAGGCGGTGCATCCAGCTTTTTCATGTGTCTATGTTGGAAATGTATCGAGATCCATCTAGAGTGCACCCGGTTCAGATGTCCAAGTGATGAGGAGTTATCGTATGAGGAGAGTCCCATAGCGATACTCGATCGTCGAGTTAGCGACTTCGAACGAAAGACGTGGCTTCCGCTGGTGCATGGCGAACGAAAAATAGGAGGAAATGACATGGGAAGCGGATGACGATATGATGAAGAAGTATCCTCACTTATTCCCTATACCTCCGTAACCTACTTTCCGCTTGTTAGTTTTGATTTAGTAATTTCGCTTAAGTATGTCAGGCTCGCGAGCTTCCTTATTTTTGCAAAAGAGTAATGAGAGGTCTATGTCGATAATATGATTTGAGTAAGCCTAGAAGGAACATTCGGGACGAATGTTTCTAAGGGGGGGAGAATGTTATACCCCATAGTTCTGACCCTACGTATGAGAGCGTACGAAAGCATGTAAGACTTAAAATTTTCAAAGGATAGGTTGACGGATTATTCCGGACGGGTTTTAGTCAACTTTGAGGCGGGTTATGACCCGATTCATTGAGAGTTCCTAAGTATTTTAAAGGCCTAGGGCGTAGTTCGTTGAGTCTAGATTCCAACGCAACCAACCGCTCGCCGATAGGACGCCGAGTAGGAAGTTATGAGAGTTACAAGTTCAGCGCGCAATCGGACGTAAATGCATTTCGTGCAAAGCGGCGTGCCGCGCCGATGCAGGGTCGCGCGCCTAAAGCATCGAGGGGTCGCTGAAGTTGCAGCCGCGCGCCGTATCGCAGGGCCGCGCGCCAAAGTTCGCAGAGCTCATGCGACGTTCAGCCATGGCTGCAGTGGCCGCGCGCCGAGGCGGATTTTTAGGCGAAAAACTTAGAAAAGTCGATTTTTCTTTAAAGACCTTGGGAGGGTGACAAGTGTCCCCATCTGATTTCAGATGCAATATATTGACCAAGTCTTGAAGACTTGGTCATCTTCCAATTTCCTCTCTCTCTAAAGCTTTAGCTCTCCTTCTCACTAAGTTTCCAAGAGAAATTCTAAGCCTAAAGAAAATCTGAAAAGTGTGATAGGAAGGAAAGGTTATTACAAGCTTGTGAAGACTATTGTGGTGATATTCTTGGAGTAGAGGCTAGCAATTGTTGGAGTAAATTGGCTAAAAGCTCTAAGGTAACCATTCTTCTTTATAGTTGGTATTTGGTATTGCATGTTGAGTAGGAAGAACTTTTAGTTGGAAATAAGGCCCTTAGATTGATTGCATGTGAGAAATGTGGTTGAGATATGAAAGGATTGGTTAAAAGAACAAATGAGCATGTTGTAGCCTAAAACTACCTTAAACTTGTTAAAATGAATTATTGTACCTTGTGGGCGCGTAATTAGTTGGGTGTGTAATCCCCTTTGCATTGTTGGATTGTTGAGCCTTGAATGAGGCATTTGGATGATAAATTCGGCCTTGAGAAAGGTGGCAAAGTATGTAGAAACAAAGGAAATGTCGCCAATTTTTCGTAGAATTTAGTGGCTTTGAGTTAGATTATTCTACATTGAAATTAGAGGTTAATGAACATATCATGGTTATTATAGGTTGAAATATTACTTGCATGTAGTTGACCTAGCAAGTGGATTGACCAAAGAGGTATGTGAAGTTTTCCTATATCTTGAGCATGAATAGATTAAACTATGTAGTACGGTAGACGTACAACATTTTGTATTCTTACTCGTTTTAAGTATATAATGACTTGTTTCATTTTAAGAATGTATAATTCCCTTAGTTAGGGGAAAAGTATGATTTTACTAAAGTGTAGAGTTAATATAACAACTTTATGGGAAGTTGGTTTATTAGCTTCATAAAAGGTTAATGAGAAGAGATTCACTCTAAATAAGATAAGTATATGGAGAGGCAACTTGATTTTAAGGTATCAATTGCCCAAAGGTTTTTATGTATAAAGAAGAGTCATTTTCAAAAGAGTTGAAGTATATAGTACTTGGGTTAAACTCCCGGTATTCTTTTATTAAAGATATGGTTAAGTGTCTTAAGTAAACTAAAATGAGAGGGTATATGAACAAGACTAATAAGAAGTTATAAGTTTTCTTAACTTATTTATGATGATATGATATGACGCTGAGTTAGGGTAAGAGTATATCCGGCGGACAAGCCCCAAGATCGTCATACCACCTTCTCCGGTGTAAGAGTATATCCGGCGGGCGATCCAAGATCGTTATACCATCCGCACCAAAGATAAGAGTATATCTGAGGGGCAAGCCCCAAGATCGTTATACCATCTGCTCCAGTGTAAGAGTATATCTGAGGTACAACCCCAAGATCGTTATACCATCTGCTTCAGGGTAAGAGTATATCTGAGGGGAAAGTCCCCAAGATCGTTATACCACCTGTTCCGTGGATTTGCTACCCATGATGCGAGGAATACCTCATGCGAGTCCCATGGGCTTACGCGGTGAAATAGTCCCACGCCTTGGTACAACCGATGCGAGAGTACTCACGCTGGTCCACAGACCCACGCGTGAAATAGTCCCGGGAGTAGGATGATTTTATTGATACTACGCGCAGGTACCTGCTTTGATCATGAGCCTCCTACTTTACGCAAAGATTACACGTATATACTTGTCACTCTCATTGTTAGTAAGGCACAGTAAAGGTATTTTATTGTCTTTCATGACTCGGCTTGCTTTTAGACTTATGATATCATATTACGATTTTTCCCACTTTACGCATTTGGTACATATCAGGTATCGACCCCTTCCTGGGGTTGCGCTCATGCCGCAGTAAGGTAAGCGATTGAGGATCCTCGTTCTTAGGATCACTATTCCGGTGTCAGAAGCTCCATTCCTCCGGAAGCTTATTTATTGGTACGGATATTTCCCTGATGCTATAGGTATTTTGTACATTCAGGGGTATGGCGGGGCCCTGTCCCGCCACGCTTGTTATCTTTAAGTGCATGGCCACCTATGTGTTTGGGCTATAAGAACTTGTATTATAAATACTTTGGTTAAGTATGTTTATGGAAAGCGGCACTTTATCTACCGCCGACAGTATTACCCTTTTTATGATGTTATGTGTTGTGTTATGTTCCGCTGCTATTCTCTGACATATACCTGACAGGGTACCCTAGTAGGGTACTAGTCGCGGCCCCGGGGTCGGGTCGTGACATCCAGAAGGAGAAGAGTCTATTTGAGGTAGCGCCTGATGGGGTGCTAAGATTCGAGGGCCGGTTGTGTGTTCCCGATGTGACAGGACTTCGTCAGCAGATTCGTGAGGCACACGGTGCTCGTTATTCTATTCATCCGGTCGACTAAGATGTATCATGACCTCGATGCGTGTATTGGGGATGGCCTAAAGAGGACGCCATGGAGTTCGTGGCACGGCCGAATTGTCGCAGGTTAAGATTGAACACGAAGCGGTGGTCATTGCGAGCTATTGATATTCGACTGGAAGTGGGAGGTGATAAATATGGATTTTATTACGGGGCTACCTACCACTCGAGGAAGCATGATTCCATTTGGGTGATTGTCGGCGGTCGAAATCAACCCATTTTCTTTCTACGAACGACGCTCAACCGAGGACTATGCGGATTATATATTAGAGATTGTGAGACCGCACGAGTCCCGTTGTCGATTATATCGATAGAGAGCCCGGTTCGCTAACTTCTCGAGGTCTTTTCGTGAAGGATTAGGGACACAGTGAGTCTCGACGCTGTTTCATCCTCAGACCGACGGACAGACCGAGCGCACTATCCAGACACTTGAGGATATGCTGCGGGCTTGTGTTATTGATTTCAGGGGTAGCTGGGAGGATCATTTGCCTCTTGTGGAGTTGGCTTACAACAACAGCTACCATTCCAGTATTCAGATGGCGCCTTATGAGGCCTTATACGAGAGGAAGTGCAGGTCACCGATAGATCGGTTCGAGGTGGAGAAGTTCGATTAGTCGGGCGGACTTAGTTCAGCAGATGGATAAGTGAAGCTTATCCAGAGCGGTTGTCGCGGCTCGTAGTCGGCAAAAGTCGTATGCAGACCATCGGCGTCGACACTTGGAATTTGAGATAGATGATTGGGTTTTTCTAAAGGTATCGCCCATGAAGGGCGTGATGAGATTTGGAAAGAAGGGGAAGCTTAGCCCAAGGTACATTGGGCCATATCGGATTGTCCGTAGGGTAGGCAGGGTTGCCTACGAGTTAGAGTTGCCGTCCGATTTGGAGGCGGTACATCCAGTCTTCCATGTGTCCATGTTGCGGAAATGTATTGGAGATCCATCTAGAGTGCACCCGGTTCATGCTGTCCAAGTGACAGAGGAGTTATCGTATGAGGAGAGTCCCATAGCGATACTCGATCGTCAGGTTAGACGACTTCGGACGAAAGACGTGGCTTCCGTCAAGGTCCTATGGCGGAACGAGAACAGGGAGGAAATGACGTGGGAAGCAGAGGATGACATGATGAAGAAATACCCTCACCTATTTCCTATACCTCCAGGTAACCCACTTTCCTGCTTGTTAGTTTTGATTTAGCATTTACGCTTCAGTATGGTGTGGCTCGTGGAGCTTCTTTATTTGCAAAAGAATAGTTAAGAGGGTCTATGTCGATGTTGTGATTTGAGTAAGCCTAGAAGGAACATTCGGGACGAATGTTTCTAAGGGGGGGGGGGGGAGAATATTATACCCCGTAGTTCTGACCCTACGTATGAGAGCGTACGAAAGCATGTAAGACTTAAAATTTTCAAAGGATAGGTTGACGGATTATTCCGGACGGGTTTTAGTCAACTTTGATGCTGGTTATGACCCGATACATTGGGAGTTCCTAAGTGTTTCAAAGGCCTAGGGCGTAGTTCGCGGAGCCTAGACTCCAACGCAACCAATCGTTCGTCAAAAGGACGTCGGAGTAGAAAGTTATGAGAATTACAAGTTCAGTGCGCAGTCGGACAGAAGTGTGTTTCGGACAAAGGCGACAGGGCGCCGAAATCGAGGTCGCTGAAGTTGCAGCGCGCCGACGCAGGGCGGCGCGAAAGATCGAGAGGCTGCGGGGTTTCAGTAGCCGCGCCGAGGCGGATTTTGGGCGGAAAAACTTAGAAAAAGTCAGATTTTCTTTTAAAAGACCTTGGGAGGGTGACAAGTGTCCCCCCCCATCTGATTTCTTGCATGCAATATATTGACCAAGTCTTGAAGACTTGGTCATCTTCCAATTTCTCTCTCTCTCTAAAGCTTAAGCTCCCACTTTTCTCTAAATTTCCAAGAGAAATTCAAGCCTAAAGAAAAATCTGAAAAAGTAAAAGAAAGAAGGAAGCTTGTGGCTAGCTTGTTGGTGTTGTTGTGGTGGTGTTCTTGGCAAGGAAGCTAGCAAAATATTTGGAATAAGTTTGGCTAAAACTTTAAGGTAACATTTTTTCCTTTAGATTTAGTTTATAGTGTTGCATGTTAAGGAGAAAGAACTTGTGGTGGTAAATAATGCTCTTAGAGTCATTGCATGCTAGAAATGTGGTTTGGATATGAAAAATGGGTTAAGAAGAGATTATGAACATATTGTAGCCTAAAAACTACCTTAGAATTGTTAAGTGAATTGTTGTAACTTATGGGGCAGAATTTTACACACCCAAGTTTAGGTGTGTAATCCCCTTTGAATTGTTGGATTGATTGAGCCTTAAATGTGGCAATTGGATGATAAATTCGGCCTTGAGAAAGGTGGCAAAGTGAGTAGGAACAAAGGAAATGCTGCCCAATTTTCCATAGAATTTAGTGACTTTGAACTTGGATTGTTCTACATTAAGATGAGAGGTTAATAAACGTGTCATGGTTATTTTAGGTTGACTTATTACTTGCGGTAGTTTGGACTTAGCAAGTGGATTGACCAAAGAGGTATGTGAAGTTTTCCTATCTCTTGAGCATGAATAGATGTAACTATGTAGTACGGTAGACGTACAAGATTTGGTATTCTTACTTGTTTTAAGTATATAAAGACTTGTGTCGTTTTAAGAATGTATAAGTCCCTTAGTTAGGGGAAAAGTGTAATTTTACTAAAGTGAAGGGTTAATATAACAACTTTATGGGAAGTTGGTTTATTAGCTTTATAAAAGATTAATGAGAAAAGATTTACTCTAAGTAAGACAAGTAAGGACAAATGATTTGATTTATGAAAGGAAAATTGATTTTAAGGCATCAATTGCCCAAGAGCTTTATGTATGAAAAAGAGTCACTTTTAAAAGAATTGAAGTATGTAGTACTTGGATTAAATTCCCGGTTTTCTTTTATTAAAGATATGATTAAGTGTCTTAAGTAAACTAAAATGAGAGGGTATATGAACAAGACTAATAAGAAGTTATAAGTTTTCTTAACTTATTTATGATTATGATATGATGTGATTTGAGCTAGGGTAAGAGTATATCCGGAGGCAAGCCCCAAGATCGTTATACCACCTTCTCCAGGGTAAGAGTATGTCTGAGGGGCTAGCCCCAAGATCGTCATACCACCTTCTTCAGTGTAAGAGTATATCTGAGGGGCAAGCCCCAAGATCGTCATACCACCGGTGTAGAGTATATCGAGAAAGTCCCCAAGATCGTTATACCATCTGTTTCGGGGTAAGAGTATATTTGAGGGGTAAGTCCCCAAGATCGTTATATCACCTGTTCCGTGGATTTGCTACCCACGATGCGAGGAATACCTCATGCGAGTCCTTATGGGCTTACGCGGTGAAATAGTCCCACGCGGTAGTACACTATCACGAGGAATACCTCACGGGTCCACAGACCTACGCGGTGAAATAGTCCCGGGAGTAGGGTGCTTATTGATACTACGGGCGAGGTACCCTGTTTTGATCTTAAGGCCCCTATTTTATGCAGTATTGTATATATATACTTGTCACTCTCATTGTTAGTAAGGCACAGTAAAAGGTATTTTATTGTCTTCTATGACTCCAGCTTACTTTTAGACTTATGATATCATTATTATAGTATTTTCCAGCTTTACATACTTGGTACATATTGTAATCGAATTTCCTGGCCGCTCATGCCACAGGTGGTAAGCAGATTGAGGATCCTCGTTCTTAGGATCACTATTCCGGTGTCAGAAGCTCCATCCCTCCGGAAGCTTGTCTATTGGTACGGATATTCCCTGATGCTATAGGTATTTTGTACATTCAGGGATATGGCGGGGCCCTGTCCCGCCACAGTTGTTATCTTTAGAGGTCTGTGGACACCTATGTGTTTTGGCTATAAGAACCCGTAGTACTACTATACTTTTGTTTAAAGAATGTTTATGGAAGGCAGCCTTATCGGCTGGCCAGTGATGTTTACCTTTTTATAAGTTATGTGTTATGTATGTTCCGCTGCTATTCTCTGACATATACCTGACAGGGTACCCCGGTAGGGTACCAGTCGCGGCCCCGGGGTCGGGTCGTGACAGTGTTGTCCTCCAATTCGTCCAAAATATTTCATCTTCCGAAAATATCCATAATGTCCAAAATCTCGAAAATAAAGTGGGCCCCACAAAACCGTAAATTTCTCCCGTGGCCCCACGTGACCAATTCCGGAAAATAAAATTCCATAATTCTAATATAATCCCAGAAGTCCGAATACCAAATTTGGGAATCCAATTCCCATTAACGAACATTTTTCCTTCACAAAAATCCGGAAAATTTCCCGTCGGAAAATCAAATCTTTCTTCCTTTCCAATCTTAATGTCGTATTCTCGTACGTACGTCCTCACATACATTCCCGGGAACTACGGGGCATAACATTACTCATTTTGTTGATGTTTAGTATAGTATTATGGTCGTTTTTCTTTCTTTTGAATCACATCGGTAAAAAATGGAGAAATGACAAAAAGAAGAGGAAATGAGCATATTTGAGATGAAATTGCACAAGAAAAGGCCAAAGAAATGAAGTCTAAAAAATTCCGGGAAGCATAAAAGAAATTTGACGAAGTCCGAACGAAAAAAGGACGAAGAAACGAAACCCGCCGAAAAAATGCTACAGGCGCCGCGGTGCTAAAAGTCCAGGAGCCGCGGTGCTAAAAGTCCAGAGGCTACTGTTATTTACTGCCTGTTTAGCGCAGCGGCGCCGCCACTGCAGTGTCGCGGTGCTCCAGGTATAGTGAACCAAAATCTCTCCAGAATCTTCTGATTCATGGACTGATTTGAAGGGCCAAAGATCAGCCAACTCTTGGCATGATCAAGGTGTATTTTGGTGAGATATATGCACCCCATTTATGTGCATTCACATGGTTTGTGAATGATCATTTTGCAACTATAAAAGGAGCCTCAAAAATTCAGATTTAGAACATCCATTCACAATACAAAATCTAAAAATAATTGAGAGTCTTGCTTTTTCTTCTAGCAATCTTTTGTTCTTGTTTCTTCTACAAAGATTCTCAAGTATTTGACTTGTACTTGAGAAAGTATTTTCATTTTATCTTGGGAGACTATTACCCATCTACCGTAAGCCATTATATACGAGAGTAATTTTATCTTAAGGAAAGAGTGCTAACACTCGACTCGACAAATATTGCACTTTAGCTTTCTATTGTCTATCTTTTCAGTTCTTCCGTTCTCGTTCACACCCATCAATTTTACAACACATTGTCACCTTGATTTTAAACAAAGGATCGGTGATGCTAAGTGTGGATTCGAATATTACACTGAATGTGAAATTCAAACATGCTGTCAATTTACTTTTCAATAAAACGACCTTGAAATGGATAACCTACATGCCTTCTTACAGGGTTGTAGTTTAAATGTGATGAAAGGCAAATCCTCAACTTTCTCCTAAAAAGTTTGGCAATATTCCACATAATGTTGTGTTGTTAGTAGAAATTGCAATTTTAGCGTAATCTAGACAAAGTGGTGATGTCCCTTGTGACACTTCAAGTATTTTAAAATAATTACCTAGGGCGAATGATGTAAGACCATCATATCGCGGCTCAATGTGTCTTAATTTTAGAGAGGACGACCCAACTGTTTCAAGAGTCCCTCTTAACATGGGTTGCCCAATATGTCACAATTTTAGAAAGGACGACCCAAATGTTTCAGAAAACCTACTTACCATGGGCATGTGTTACAACTTCAGGGTGGACGACCCAATTATTTCAAGGATCTCTCTTACCATGAGTTACCCAATGTTTCACAATTTTAGGGTAGACGACTTATTTAAACAAATACTTGCCCAATATGTCACAGCTTTAGGGCGAACGATTCATTTGAACAAATATTTAAAGTAAGTGTTCCACATTTTGTGGGTTTTCCCAATGTGTCACAGTTTTAGGGTGGACGACCCATTCAAAAAATATTTGAAATAAGCGTTCCACATTTTATGGGTAGCCCAATGTGTCACTACTTTAGGGTGGATGACCTAATTTGAAAAAATTACTTGAAATAAGTGTTTCAATTTTTGTGGGTAGCTCAATGTGTCTAGCGTGACATAAGTTCTTTAAGGGCACGAATGTTATGGACCAAACCAGAGATGCTCAGACAAACCCAACGGAAATGAGCAACAACAGGCCCATACGAGATAGAAAAGCCCCAAAGTGGGTCAAGGTCTTTCAACTCTAATGGACCTTTTAATTAGGCAGTTTTTAGTAGTAGTTGCAATATTTAATTCAGCATTTTCTAGTATTAATTTTGCATTTTCAGCATTGTTATTAGTGGATTAGTGGGCAGATTAGGAGATCATGGGATAATAATCTTTCATGTAGTGGATAGTGGTAGTAGTGGAAATCTCTTAATTATGTATATAAATAGGTGTGTGTTATAAATGAAAAGACTCATCTTTAGTTTGGCCAAATAACATTGTGTACTTCATTACGTAATTTTGGAGTGTTCATTCCTCACTCGAATTTGGAATGTCGTCCCAACAATTTGGTGCTTTCATCCAGAGTACCATGCCTCCCAAACAACACAAAAATCCTACCATCGAAAAATTCAACGCACTAAAAGATTCTGTGGCAGCCCTCACCGAGGTCATACACGACCTGCGAGCCCGGCTCGACGACATTAACCCCAATGTCCGTAACTATCAGAACCAAAACCCTATCAAAACCACCATGTCTTCTCGGTCATGTTCAAGATGCACATTCTTGAACACTCCATCACAAACATCATCTTGCCAAATCTGCTTATCTGACCCACCATTATCAACCATCTCATCAGTAGACCCATTAACAATTTCATTCACAAAACCCAAATGGGCATGTAAAGCTTGTACCTTTATGAACCCTTATCATAGTATAAGCTGTGAAATATGTGGCACTAGGGTTTCTGCTTCTGGACTTGCTACACTTGAAAATGATCAAGATAATGATTTGAATTCTGTTGGCAATGTGTTATTGCCTTTGTTGAAGCCTTGTAAGAATAGTAGTGGTAAGGGGGGTCATATTACTATTGGGGTTGAAGATGATGTGAAGGAGTCTGTTAGATTTAATGCTGCAAACAAGAGGAAAAATAGGGAGGACCCACTTAAGGATGAAGTTGATGATGCTATGGGGTATAGGGGTGTAAAGGTTGCAACTAAGTCGTTAAGACTGCACGAGTTCGGAACGGAGCAGAAGCAAACTTTCAACAATCCGGTAAAGTGTCAAGATCTTGACCTACAATGCGATATGTGTGGTGACATGATAGAGATAAGAAAGGAGCTGAAAGCAGTGGTCTTATATACATCTTCTCCTCGTTATATGTTTTTCGGGTTACTGAGGTTATATATACACATTTTCATCACACTTAGTTGATGGAAATGTATTCTGTACAGCGAAGAATGTGATGGGATTGATGAGAGGATATTTAAATGCGGAGCAACAAACATGCGATGAAATCCACCGCAGCCATTTAGCATAGCAATTTTGGAATTAGCAATTTTTACGAGTTGAAGTTCGTAAAGAAAAGAATTTGAAGTTCGGGTCTACTACCATCTGGCATCTTGCCTGTCCCTCACATGCTCTTGAGTCCAGCTGGGATAAAATGTAAGATACAAGAACAGTCGTGGAAGCGAGCCAAGAATTGTTGATTTGTGGTGAAAGCGAGAATGTACAAATTGTGGTGATATGACAGTATTGTAATGATATGGGTCTGAAGCAAATTATTTATTTTTAATTTATCTGAAATTGCGTTATATGTTTCAAATTTTAGTATTCTTATCGAAACAAACTAACGAAACAAGTCAGTATTCTCATTATTCTTCTCTTTTCTCGTCGGCTGTCGTCTTCAAACGTTAATCAATTAAAATTTCTTTGCTTATCGGGAATTTTATCAAAAGTAATTGTGAGACGCTGAAAATGATAAACCGTTATGCATCGGCAAGTATGAGCTAAAAAGCATAAATCACGAAGGAAGAAAGGATAAAAAACAAGCGAACAAAGCAAAAGAAACGAAGGGGAAAAGAAACTCGAATTCGATCGACTAGAACTTCACTCACCCTTCATGATCACCAACACTCCGATGATACGAGACAGAATGCTGACTCTCATCTGTGACTGACATCATGTGACCTGTCGGCGTATCGAATGCGCGGCATGCCAGAGGGAATCACCAATGAGAGACGAGAAAGCACAGGCAAACGACCAGAACCAACAAGAAGCCCAAACGAGATGGTAAGCCTAAAAGCCCCAAGGACGTGAGACAGCAACGAGACACGATTAGAAGTGGGTAAGTAGGCTCAGATGGTGAATTTTTAATTTTTTTTAAGCAGTTTTAGTAAAGATTAATTATTTTTATTAATTGTTTAGCATTAATTATTAGTGATCACTTAGAGATCTAGTAGATTATGTGATGGGATAAGAAGATAAGATCTTTAAATTCTATATAAAATATGATATATAATATATGTATAAAATGTAGTGTGTGTTTAAAATAAAATAAATATAATCATTACGTTTTAATTTCGTTTTTTATGCGTCTGTCATTGGATTTTGAATTGTGAACGTCGTCATAATTTTTTTAATTGTTAAAATTAAAATTAAATTTGTGAAATAATATTATGCGAAAAAAATAAAACTAAAGACAATCATAACAAAAAAAAATTTTTAAAAATAGAAAATAAAAAAAAACGATTTATTTTTGAAAAAATACTTGAAATATGCTATTTCTGAAAATATGATTTTTTGTTTTGATTTTTTTATTAATGCTTTTTCTTCAGTGCGCCTTTTTTTCACGAAGAAATAATCGTTTCGCAAACCTGCTTCCAACTAACTCAAACCACTGCAAGTGTATGTGCGATGACTAGTCAAGAAGATTTAAGATTTATCGGATCGACGAACTTCGCGATGCTTCGCCTCGATTCATGCGTGAGCTGCAATATCTATACTTGTTTGGATTGTCTTATGATTATGATTTATGAATAGCCTAATGTGTGACTGAACGACCCAATTTGAAAATATATGTGTTAAATGCGCTCATTTGAACAAATAATTAAAGAAGATAAAAACATATCGTGGAGGCTTATTAGTCACAAATGATGAAGAATACCAAAGAGACTGAAAGGATTAGTCACAAATCCCTTGAGAACCAAGACAAGAATCAGCTCATTTACGGCCTCATCCTCATAACATTACATTTCTTCTTCTCATATTATTCTTCTTTTCTTTTTCTATTTCTTTCTTTCTTCTCTGTCTCTTTTTCTTTTTAAATTTCTCTTAAAATTAAATACTTTTTGTTTTTTTTTTTTTTTTTTTTTTTTTGTTTATTTTTTTTTTTTTTTTTTTTTTTTAAAAAAAATATTTGAAAAATGAAATTTATTAAAAGTGAGGGAGTGATTGTTATAATATCATTCAGTGCATCCATCTGATCCATTTGTTCAACATGGTCCCAACAATCTGTGTTGGGTATGTTTAGATTTGTATACAAAAAAAAATTTTGTTTATCTATTTATTTTTTCATCTACTAAAAAAGATACTAACTATGAGTTCAAGAGTTTTGAAAGTTCAAGTCACTTGTCACAAAGTGAGTTTTCTTGATTCGTTTATTGCTTTTAATGATTCTTATTCTTAATGTTCTCGTCTATTTTATTCATGCCTTATACAGTAGAGAAGGCATTTGAGAATAATTTGAGTTATCAGGATTTTGCATTAGAGCTGCACGAAGAGACTGATTATACAAAGACAAAAAAGTGCAAAAAAAAAAAAAAAAAAAAGCCCAAAGAGCACTGGGTTATTTCCATTACAAGCTCATCCTATTTTTTATTTGAGCCAGCCAATTCTCTATTTCCTTATCCAGAGTCCACCATTTTTCTTGATCTTTTTGAAAGAATTTTCTTTTGAGAGAATAGAAGCAAATCTGGAAAGATAATTGAAGAAGAAAATTGAGAATACATATGCACATAAGACAGACATATAGCGTACACAATCTGAATACCTTTAATAATTAAAAACTTTGTATATATTTAGTAGTATAAGATGCATATAGTGAATTTTATACTTTGAATATCTACTTTCAGCTACTTGAAATTCTTTTGATTTTATTATTTAAGATTAGGATTTTTTAAACCAGTACTAAACTGCAAACTTTAGGACTAGCTGGTTCTAATAAAAATTGAGGAGTAGGAAAGAAAGAAGTCAAGAAGAAGATATTCTAAAGCAATAGGAAAAGCAGACTATAGCGTTAAAGAAAGAGAGAAGAAAAAGATGTCTTGAGCTCTTTTCTTTGGCTAATTTAGGGCAAAAACTATTAAAAAATTTGAAAACCAAGAACTTCAGCAACTCGTTATTCAAAGGTCTAAAATCACTTTTCTCTTAAGTACAAGTAGAAGTTCTTTTTGTTTATTGAAGTTGTTTTAGCTATTGTTTATGGTTTGAACATTTTTATAAAACCGATTATTTTTAAAATCAGCTATCAATTTCAATTTCAAGGAAACGAAAACCACTTAAACCCAAACTATAAAAGAAGAAGTCCAAACAAAAATAATAGAAAAAGGCCTAGCGGGTCAATGTAATGGTGTGAGAACGTGGTCAATGTATGATTTCCTCAACCATGGTCATAAAACATCAAAACACTAGATGATTTCTTTCCATCCACTGGTTATGAGTTGTCGTGCGCTGGTGGTGGGAGACTGCAAAATATCGTGTGGAAATGATAAATAAATCGTGGATGTCTCAAGAAACAACAGCAAGGAAAATAATATCTAAACATGATAACACAACAATAATCCTACAAGATGATCACTAAAACTACTAGAAAGAATATAAACAATATATACTGAAAGAGCTAACTATAATACCCTCAGCTTCCATGATTGCTTCGCGCAAATTTAACCGATCCACGTCTCGCAGGATACAAAAGTCACACAAAACACACTAAAGTGTATCAACCCTTTCACAAAACACAAAGTGAAGGTAATGTTGCATAATACCTACTTTAACTTGGGTGGTATATCATCAAACTCTCACACTTTAAGAATGTGGCTCGATTACTTTATAATATATACTTGCATTTTGGGCACTTTTTAATCTCATTTATTTGTTTTTTGGTCCCTCAGTTATCGCCCTTTAACTTTTTTGCTCTTTTCAATTAACCTAAAATGTTTTACTTTAGCTTTGTAATTAATTTAAATGTGTTATTTAAAAAAAAAAAAAAAAATAAAATTTATAAAAAAAAAAAAAAAAAAAAAAAAACAAAAAAAAAAAATTGATGGCGAGAAAATTCAAAAAACAACAGAATAGACTGGTTTGTGTTTGAGACAACTTGTTTGCTTAAACAATGCAAATGCCATAATTGTTGAGAAACATCTTTGTTTTACATCTTGTCTATGAATACAATTCTACTTCTTTATTTTTTTTTTTCCTTTTTTCTGGATGATCTGACTATAAGAATTCTAATTTCTGTGCCTATTTTTTCTTATTCTAATTCTTTTTCCTATTTACTTTATTTTGCTTTAAAAAAAAATTATTTTGTTTGCTGTAAAATATTTATTAGATTAAGTATTAGCAAAAAGGTTATGTCTCTTTGTTTTTGGCATCCTGATACAACTATTTTCAATACTAGAAGAAGTAGTATAAGAGAGAGATGAAGACACGATTCACCATACGAATACAATTATTTCACTAATAATCCCCTCCACCATAGATAGATCTTTTTATGGGTTATAACCTTCCATTTACATCACACGGTGGGTCACATCACATGCACCACATAAATTCTTTCAATGCCAATTTTTTCTTTTCTGTTTACTTAGTCAGTCAAGTTGATTTTACCTTTGAATTCTTTTTTTTCTTTTCCAATTTTCTTCTTTAACTTTTATTTTCACTTAAAAGTTTAACTTTTTAAATTTTAATAGTTAAAACTTTTAAGGATCATAATCATTAATAGCTTTTGAGATCAGAATCAAAAAAATCGCACATTTTAATTAGTAAAAGCAGAAACACAAACAAACATCGATCATAACAATAACAATGATAAATCAAATATCTTTTAAAAAAAATTTTCCCAAACAATATGTAAACAAAATGGCAAATATATTATAAGTTAGATATGGAACGATGGATAATAACATAGATATGCATGCAAATACAACATATAATAAGGTGCAATACAATAGCAAGATATAAAGATATGCAATGCACATGAAACAGGTCAATCAGATCATCAGGATAATAGGTCAGACTACTATCACCTACCTTCCTAATATAACAGGTAGTTTTGTTTGCGTGCAATAAAGATTTTTTTTTTTTGTAATTAAAAGAAAAATGAATATAAATTAAAATAAATTAGTAATAATATCTGATAGAAAAATAAATATTTAAAAAAAAAAAATAAAACAAAATATCATATCAAATATAGAAATACTAAAAAATTTTATAATTGAAAACCCACCAAAAGCAAATATGAAAAATTTTGAAAAAATTCAAGAAATTAAAAATACGAAAAAATATTAACATTTAAAAAGAAAGAAAGCAATTTTGTGAAATATCTTTAATTGCAAATTGCAAATCAAATGCAAATTGTTGAATAATCCTAGTTTTTATTTATTGACTGCTGCAATTATTGACTCCTGTTAAGGTAATCCTTGACTACACTATTTTGTTTGTTGTTGTTTGACTAATGTTCTATTTTATTTATTGACTCTTACAATTTTAGAATAAAACCTAAAGAGTGTTGAGTTGATATTCATAGGATTAGTGTCATTGACCTCGAGGTGTTCTTTGTAAGCTTTATTTAAGCTAAAAACCTAAATGCCTTAAAAATATCATACTCCACGGGATCACACACTCGACGATAAGATTGCTTAACATACCACAAAGAGCAAGACAACCTGTAATGCTTAAGCTTAGTCATCTTCTCTAATATATACAAATATACATTTAACTCTATTATAAATAATAACAAAAAGGATGAGACAGGGCTCCCCGCTATGCGGCTATGCCGCCTGACGGACCACATTCGTCTGACAATCCTTCTCCGCACATGATCTCGGTGGCACGGATGAACAAGCACTCATGCACAGTCAAAACGGCGTGCATTACAAGCGGTGATCCAGATGATACAAATCCATATCCACTTGCGGAAGGGGCAACTCACGTACTGAAACATCTCAAGCACAGACAATTCAAGCGATGGATAGTAACAGCACGAACAAGAACCCTACGCGATTGCAATAAGCTTAAAGCGACCGCAATCGAGATGCACAAACTAATCAACCATTAAAACCGCATATTTTCCACACGACGAGGCCATGCCACCTGGAGAGAGCTCTACAATATAAACCTTGCTTTTATCATTTTTCTCTTTTCTGTTCTCACCACTTCCAAAATTCAAAAGGCCAAGTTTAAATCAATCATCTGGTAATCTTAAATCACTTTTAATCAATCTCATATAAAGTCCAACGTCCAAGTACCCATCAGAATGAAAATCCAGAGTTGTTTAAGGTCTCAAAGTCAAAATTAAAGTCCTAGAAAAAAAAAAAAAATAAGTGTAGAAAAAAATAAAATAAACATTGTTAAACAAATACTACAAACACAATACAGAAAGACATAAATGCGTCCGGGAGCACAGAAGAGGGGGTAGTACTGTCTATAGACAGAAAAGATCAATGAGAAGTAGGTGTTAAACACTTAAACCACGAAAAAGAGCAAAAGCAGCCGGACTTAAAAGATGCAAAGCATGCTAGAAAAAAGAAGAAGAGAATGTCAGATGTGCTAAAGAAAAACAGAAAGTTAGAAAGCTTTCCTGCTATAACTCATTATTTCTATAACTCAATTCTCATTCAATCACAGGACTCCATGCAAAGTAATCACAACCCATAATCATATACACCTGCCATACTCAATATAAAAGTCATCTCAAATTAATTAACCTCTCAAAAGAATGCTATTAAATTTCCACTAATGAGTTACTTCACTTTCTCTGAGATGGAAATCAAGGTCTCATTTCTCAAAGAAGAAGAAAAAGAAAAGATAAAAAGAAAAAAAAAAAAAAGAAAAGCTCAAATATATAGAAATTTAAAAATGTATTATAGAGAGATAAAACTGCTAAGTTCCCAAATACAAACTTATAAGAGTATAACCTATAATATTGAAAAATAAGTTACTCCATATATCAAAATAAAGTTCTGAAGTAACATTTTTTTCTATTCTATAGTTGTATTATTGGACTTTCTAAATAAATCCTATTCTATTACCTGTTGTAAATGATATTTCTATTCTATAACATGTGTGAGAAAATATGGGGAGAAAATATTATCATAATTAAATCATCTACAATATTGATTTGACTTATTCATATATATTACATACATGTCATACTTATAGTATTAGGATACTATATTTTCATATATTCTTCATTCCTAAATAATCCTAGACATTATATTTTTAAATGTCCAATGTACCTTAATTTTAACATGTCATGTGAATGGAATTTGCTACAGGCATATGATACATATTAAAAAATTTGAAAATAAATGTTAGGAAAAAATAAAATTAAACGTTAAAACATCTTAAATATGAAATGCCCTATGAAATAAAAAATAAAATGTTAAAAGGTATAAAAAATGTTAAAAATAAATAAAAAATTAAATGTGCTTTGGTGGTAAAAAGAGAAATGTTAAAAGGTATTTGAAAATTTAAATGTTTATTTAAAAATGTTAGGCAAGATATTTTTGTCAATTAATTGTTAAGTAGTTCAAACACTCCATTTTCCAGCTAAATTAAATAATTTAATGAGATTTAATACTTGCAAATTATTATTTTAGGGAAAGGAAGGATAGGTTCTTTATGAATTAATGCTTCACTTTTATGTAAGTTGCTATTTAGTTAATTCTATTGAAATATATAAAAACGATTATTTAAAAGTTTGAAAAAATTTATGAGATTTTGCATTTTATTTGCAAGATTTATTTTGATAAAGCCATAAAAATATTATATCTAAGTAAAGAATTTAAGAAGATAATTTTATTATGAAATGAACTATAATGTCACTAAGTGATATATGAGAAAATCAATTTCTTTTGTTATGCATCAACTTCATGATTAGATGTGCGATTTTAGGCAAGAGATTAGACATGCATGACAAGCTTAGGATAAGTAACTATAAGTGCATTTCTAATTCTAAATTACCTTCCCACCTTATATGTTGAAAGACTAATTGCTCTAGATCTCCTATTAATTACATAGTTAGATAATAAAATTACAATAAACAAATAAAGACATAAAAATGAAGCAAGGAGGTTAAGAGAGTAAAGGAATTGAAGCGGATGACTCCGTCCTATTTTATTTTTCTAGGAATTTCCGAGGAGGGAACGCGATGGATGTAGATGCGGACCTTCATTGACGAAAGTCGTGATGAGTCTCACCGTGAAACTCTTCATTTTGCTCTGATGCATTTCATGTAAATAAAAAAAAATAAGGATTAGTATATGTCCAACCAAATAAATAGTTAAGATAATCACATAGTCAAACATGCTTGCGATTTAATTACTACAGCCAACAAGATAACGGATCCAGTGGGGAGCCTAAAAATGTCATTCGACCCATAACACTCAAACGAATTAATTAATGGGCTGAGTTTTAGGGAAATCAATTCAGGCCCAAGCAACTGCCATTCGATTCCTTTCTCTCATTATAGAGGAGAGAATAAATGGGAATAACCAATGCACAGAGTATGAAACAGGCTCAGATAAGAAAGGCAATTGGCCCAACATGAAGTTTCTAGATTGTTTTAAAAGAAACAGGAGAGCAGATTTAATTATGCAGAGGTAATGGACCATATAACAATTCAGAGACAGAAACAAGAAACAAAACAGGCCAAAGACATATAATATGATATACGTGCTAATATACTAAACATATGGGTAATCCAGTTATTATTCAGTTGTAGTAGTCGAGAGTAAAGATGCAAGTCCAGCTCGTAGCTTTCAAATTTTAAAGAAAGGATGGTAAGCCCACACACAACGACCCAACAAACAAATCAGGAACATGGTGTCCCAGTACAGAACAACCCACTGAAGAGGGATTTTAAACACACCAACTGGCCATGGTCGAGTAAGAGGCGAAGCCTGACATCCCTATATGTATGTCCAAACATATCCTTGCCCTTTAAAATGCTTAGAACCTATCTTATGCACACTTAGATATACCATTGCAATGAGTACACACAGGATGTTCATATTATATATGATGTATACAGGTTGGCTCAGTTTCAGATTAAGGAAACAACCTTGAAGTAATTTAGCACTTCAACAAATATGAGACAATACCCACATTATTTAATTTACTTCTGGGCTTAATCCATTACTAGGTGATATGACGAACAATACAGGACATTTAATTGACCAAATATAATCCTCAGACAAATAAACATGCTTTTGAGCATTCAAACGAGTTCAGACAGTTTACAACAACATATAATTACTCCATACAACACACAATACATCGCGACATCGCTACAGATTTCGAACGACGACTAGATTATGCTTAAACGCCATTTTCCAAGAAAACACATACACGTATACGGGACATGCAACATGAATTGAACAACAAACTGTTAAAACGAATAAATTTACTTTCTCCGGGCAGCGAACCGAGACAGCGTATCAAGTCGTCGATCCACCCGGAGGATGCGGTTTATGCGATAGAAAGGAAAGAAAGCTTTGCGAAAATTGTTGGTTCTTGACTGATTGAGAACGGGGTTTTTTCGAATTTCCTACTCTTAGAATGCTAATTTTCTGGATGCTGAGTCCCTAACTCCCGATTGGGTTATTAACTGATGCTAAAAGATACCTCCCCTCCATTACCTGCTGTTGCTCTCCCCCGATTTATAGTTATCCCCCTGGGTTTCATTTTAAGGTAAGCTTTTATGGCTGATTCTGGGTTGCCGATTTTGTAAGATTCTTACCATAGAAGGGGCAATTTTTGTGTGATTTGCGGATATATTATTTTTTGCCATAAAGGAACGATTTGGTTCTATTCGGTTATGGTAAGTTATGGTTTTGATTTAGGTGCTTGATTTGGGTGATTTTGAATGGTACTGGTAGGGGATTCGCCGGATTCTCAGGCGAGAATCCCAGCTGGAGCGATAGGGAGCGAGGGAGAGGTGCATGCGACGGATTCGTTTAGGCTTAGGTTAGGGTTTTTCTTTGTGTTCTTTTTCTGAGGGAGAAGGGCGAAATAACAAAGGGACTGGGCCCGCGGGTGTGGGCTGCGCGTCTGGGCCTTGGGTCAGGGATAAAATATTGGGCTGGGCGAATTTAAGGGGTGTTGGGCTAATAGTTTTAGGAGTTAGTTTTAGGTAAAAATTAATTAATGGGAAATAAATGGGGGTTTAAATTATTATTAAATTACTTAAATGCTAAATGCGGATATGATATTTAAAGATTGCTTAATGCTTTTATAAATGTGATGCTATTATTTAAAAAATCTTATTTATTGTGCATTATTTATCATTATTTAAGCTAAAATTAAATTATCTTAATATGACTTTAGGTGCTACAATAATTATGAAATTGCTTTGCGTATTAATAAATGAGACTATGCTATTTGACACGACGTCATTGCTAAATTGTTTACTGACGTATTCATTATTAATTATCATTTAAGAATTATGATAGAGCTTAAAATTAATAAATGCGGGCGCGAGGCTCCAAGTGATTAATATTCTACGTAAGACACAGTGCCATTATTAAATTGCTTATTTGTGCATGTATTAATGTTTTATTGTTGCATTTTATTATTATAAAATTATTAAAAATTATTTTTTAAAATTAGTGTAATTTTATAGTTAACGGTTGGGCGAGAGGGTCAAAATTGGGTGTCAACAACTTGTCCCTCTTTGTATGGAGATGATGAAAGAGTCTTCGGACAAAGACGTTGACTTATAGCCAATTTTGTCTCGATCATCAGAATTAAAAATGCTGGGCAATTAAGACAAGGCTGACACAAATTCAAAATCTATCCTAGTGTCGAGTTATGACGACACTGGGCTACCATGGTCAAAACATCAAGGGGGGCAAATGCGGACTCAAATTTTTTCCCAGTGTCGAGTTATGACGACACTGGGCTACCATGGTCAAAACACCAAGGTGGGCTAACGCGAACTCAAAATTTGTCCCAGTGTCGAGTTATGACGACACTGGGCTACTATGGCCGAAACACCAAGGCGGGCTAACGCTGACTCAAAATTTGTCCCAGTGTCGAGTTATGACGACACTGGCTACCATGGCCGAAACACCAAGGCGGGCTAACGCGGACTCAAAATTTGTCCCAGTGTCGAGTTATGACGACACTGGGCTACCATGGCCGAAACACCAAGGCGGGCTAACGCGGACTCAAAATTTGTCCCAGTGTCGAGTTATGACGATGCTGGGTCGACGTGATGTTAAAATAAAATAAAATAAACTAGCTTGAACCTGGGGTGTACCGGTATCGACTTATGATGATGCTGGGTTTATTGGTGATGTAGAATGAGTGGACCGACGTTTGAGGTCGCTTCTGCCATTCGTTAGGAAGGTTGACCCCCCAACAAATTTCCCCGGTTCGTTGTAAGAGAAAATCCACGTTATGCTCCGACTCCTACATGATAAGACTTAAACAAACGGTTAGTGCATAAATGTTAAGACAAAATGGTAGCGCATGAATTTATAAGTAATGTAATTCTAAGAATAGAGAGGTTATTTTGTAACAATGTGATGCCTGTTGTGTTGATGTGATGCTGCAAATGCTGTAATTTCGCCCTTGTACGGACGTGTTGCGATTGTGAATGCAGATATATTGTCCTTGTTGCAACAAGCCCCCTGTAGACTAAAGCTCAAGAAAGAGTTAGTGCGTAACTGTTAAGACAGAATAATAAAGCATGAATATATAAGGAAATGCAATTTTGAGAGTAGAGAAATCGTCCTTGCGTAGATGCTGATGACGTCGTCTTTGGACGTGGCGTCATTTTCGTATGGGCGTCGCTTTCAGACTCGGCGTCGTTTTCGGACCTGACGTCGTTTTCGGACTCGGCGTTGTTTTCGGACTCGGCATCGTTTTCGGACTTGGCGTTGATGAAGACGTCATTGTGTTGATCCTACTAGTCTTGTGAATTAATGCTCCTGTATGATGTGTAGGACGCTGCGAATGCTGATGTCGTCTCTGCTCGGACTTGCGGGAACTGTTCCTGTAAATTAAAGACCCTGTAGGCTAAAGCTTAAGAAAAATTAGTGCATAAATTTTAAGACAAAAATGATAGAGCTTGAATGTGATTTTGTGAGTAGGGATGTTGTAATGTGCTGAAGGTGTCGTTGTTGCAGATGCTGGAGGCGTCATGGTATTGACGATGTTGCTGATACTCCTGTGAATTGAGGGTCCTGTAGGCTAAATCTTAAGAAAAAGTTAGTGCATAATTGCTAAGAAAAGTAATAAAGCATAAATATATAATCAATGCAGTCATGTAGATATGAATGTCATCTTGTGTAATGCGATGAAGATGTGACTGATGGCGTCGTTGTCTAGACCCGTTGTGCTGATGACGTCGTTGTCTGGACGTGTTGTGCTGATGATGTCTTTGCCCGGACGTGTTGCGCTGATGACATCGTTGCGTTGACGTGTTGTGCTGATAACGTCGTTGCCTGGACGTGTTGTGCTGATAACGTCGTTGCCTGGACGTGTTGTGCTGATGACGTCGTTGCCTGGACGTGTTGCTGCTGGCGTCGTTGCGTAGACGTGATGCTGATGGCGTCATTGCGTAGACGTAATGCTGATGACGTCGTTGCGTGGACGTAATGCTGATGACGTCGTTGCCTGGACGTGTTGCTGCTGGCATCGTTACGTAGACATAATGGTGATGGCGCTATTGTGTACGTACGCCGATGGCGTCGTTGCTCGGGCGTGTTTGGCGTCGTTGCGCAGACGTAATGCTGATGGCGTCATTGCGTAGGCGTACGCCGCGACGCCGCCGCTGAGACGTATTATTGTTGGCGTCGTTGCGTAGACGTAATGCTGATGACGTCATTGCGTAGACATAATACTGATAACGTCGTTGCTTGGACATGTTGTTGATGACGTCGTTTCCTAGACGTATTGCTGCTGGCGTCGTTGCGTAGACGTAATGCTGATGGCATCATTGCATAGACATAATGCTGATAACGCCGCGTTGCGGGCGTGTTCCGATAATGTCTTTGCCAGACGTATTCCGCTGGGCCGTCGGCAGACGTAATGCTGATGACGTCATTGCGTAGACGTAATGCTGATGACGTCATTGCGTAGACATAATGCTGATAACGCCGTTGCCTGGACGTGTTGCTGATGCTCCTGTATAATATATGCTCCTGCGAGCTAATCTTGAAAAAAATTAGTGTATAACTGTTAAAACAAAATGATAAATATATGAGAAATGCAATTATGTGGGTAGAGATGTCGTCCCTGATATGCAAGATGATGTGAATACTGAGATGTTGTCCTTCCACGAACATGCTAAACGCTGCAACTGACGAATTGCCATAATGCCATTGTTGTGTGCGATGCGTGGGTTGCAAATTTGACTTTATGACCGAGCTGATGCGCTAGACTTTGTTGCGGAATTTTGACTGTTGATTGTCGATGCCCCTTTCTGTTTCTGCTGCTTCTAGTGCGGACTTTGAACTTTGGATTGTTGCCATATCCTCTGCCTTTGTTGCTTCTTTCTGCTTCCGCTAATACGAAGAAACTTTTTTGTCGTATTTTCTGCTTCTGTTAATATGAAAAACCTGCGCTCAAAGAAAATTTGTGAGTTGGGGGGGGGGGGTGGTCGATTCGTATTTGACTTCGCCGTTTTGTTTCTTGACATCTGCGCACCTGGCCTGTTTGGACTCGCGACTTCGCAGTTTCCTACCTTGTCCCGCTTGAATACGCAGCGGCGTTTGGCCTAAAATGGGTCTCAATGAAGTTGCTTGTATGTTATGTGTATTCTCGTTATTTTCAAAACAAAGGGAAAGTTTCCTAATGGTGTGACCGAAGCCGATTTAGGTCGCCTACGTATCCCTATGAGGGAATCAGGTCATGACGTAGTTCATTACAAACGAAATTGGGTAAAATTAAAATTTCTAAAGGTGGGACCGAAGCCGATATGGCCGCCTACGTATCCGCCAAGGGAATCAGGTCGAACGTAGTTCCAATTACAAGCAAAAGAGAAATTGAGATTTTCTAAAGGTGGGACCGAAGCCGATATGGCCGCCTACGTATCCCCACGAGGGAATCATGTCACACGTAGTTCCAATTACATGAAAACTTAAGCAAAACATTATTAAAACTTAAATATGAGTCTTAAATTATTTTGCTAAACTAAATTGTTCTTCTTATCTAGACTCTAGGCGGACCAGAACAAGGGTGCAAATCCAATCTACCAATATGCCTTCGCTCGCATCACGGCCGGGCCGGGTCTTCATGCTCGCTATCGCATCTCTTTCTTTTGACTTCGCGTGGTGCTTGGATAAATGACCGATTCGAGCGGAGCGGTTCTCGCCGAGGAACACCTCTCTTCCTTTGGAGTTCATTGTACTCATTGGGGGATGTCTCCTCCACCTGAATGAATCCCTCTTTGATCAGCTCCCTTACTTTGTCTCTGAGTGTATAACACCTTCCCATGTCGTGTCCGATGGCTCCAGAATGGTATGCACAACTTTTGTTCTCATCATGAGCTTTGGACTTGGGATTGGGAACATTATTTGGAATTGGCTGGAGTATCCCTGCAACTCTCAACCTCTCGTACAACTGCGACAAAGCCTCGGCTAAATGGGTGTATATTTTGGCTGGCCTTTCTGTGGCATTTAGGTGGGGTGTGAAGATGTTTAGTGGACAGACTTTTGGTCGTGGCGTATACACGAGTGGGTATCGCAAGGGGTTGTCGTATGTATTGCGAAAATAGGTTTGTAGTGGCCTTTTATCTTGGTTTGTGTTTGGCTGGGGTATGGTAGGCATTTGGTTTTGTGTGGGATATATGAGTGCATTGTATATTAGCTGAGTGTGGTAAATGGGATATGTAGTAAGAGGGTACTAGTAATAATTTGGAGGATTTTGATTGTTTTGGTTATTTGCAGTGACGAGTGCTCTAGTGAGGTTTCGGAGCCTTTTAATTTCGGCTTGCAGGGTTGCCATTTACTGCGGTAATTGGGTGAGGTGTTCGATCGGATCTACGCTGCTTTTATTTTCTGAGACCTTTGCTTTTATTTTCTGAGACCTTTGCTTTGTCTATAGGAACCAAGACGGGTTCTGACTCGTTCTGCTCAAATGCCCTTGAATCAGTCATGTCGCTGGATCGTGCCTTTGATCTTGTGAAATATCGATGCTCTGTCATTGCTTAGTCAAATACAAATCGACCTTTGGGGAGATGATAAATCCTTTTTAAACAAAATGTAGCAAACTGCGTTAGTGTAAAGCACGTGATTTTGCAAATGTGTAAATAACATTTAGCAAGTATATGTTGCACATAGATTGCCACATTACAAGCGAGTCCTAACATGCATGAGGACCCCTTTATGCCAGAGGTAGGCCTAAACGTCACATATGCGAGACTATGATAGATTTGTCCAAGCCGTCTAACTGTAATGCTTTTGTTGGAAATGACGATCAAATGACGGTGCACTTTTTCCAACTTTGGCATGTCATGATTAAGTTTGGATTTGTCTATCATTGTCACGCTACACATAATATGCTGGTTGGTCGTTGGGTTGAGAAACCCGACGACAAGTTTGGTGTTTTCCTAATTGTAGTGTCGATACCAAGGACCGACCCACCAAAGGTAAATGCATGCATGTCTTAAAATAAAGGGTGGTATAGCTCTATCCTGAGTTTCTAAGATTTGGCTTTACTAGACGCAATGTTCCCGAGCGGACAACTCGAGTGAGAAGGCTACGCGGCCACCGGTTAGACCGGACACTCCACGTATATTACCAACTCTCCTAAATTTGGGTTTTGAAGAAAAATTTTTGCTGATGCACCAAGCGCACCTCGCATGTAGTGTGTGATAGTGTGAATTTTCCAGAGTGGAAGAAATATGAGCGGAATGCCAGTTTAAGGAAAGCAGTAAAGCAAATAGCAATTAAAATAAATAAAACAAAATACAACACACAAAAATTAAATGCAAAAATAATGCCAAATAATAAACCTAGGTCTGTTGTGGTTAAGAACATCAAATCCCCAATGCAGTCACCATTTCTGTCACGCCCTTTTCCGACCGCGACATTCCTTAGCGAATCCTGCTTAAATAAAATGTTAGAAAAAATAAAATAAAATGTTAAAAGGTGCTAAAGGGGTAGTGCTAGGGTGTTAAAAGTAGTGCTAGGGTTCGCGGAGTCGCCACCTAATTAATTTGGGGTGAATTAGGACACCTAAATGTCAACTAGGTTAAAGTCAACACTAACTCCATTTAAATGGTCTGCTAAACTTAATGAGATTCTGGGCAAGGGTTCTTTATTATCCTAAAGGGAAGGGGTTAGGCACCCTAAAGGATCCGCCAACTTGCGGTTGTCCGTTCAAAACTAGGGTTAATTCTTATGTTATGGAAAATACGTATTTAAAAGGATGCTGCAAGAACTTTATGAAAGAATGCATTTTTTGATAAAGATTTATAAGACTAATGCTACAAAAATATACGTGCAACTTAAAGTGTGCAAAAATTGATGTATTTACTAAAGATGTGCCTTTCATTTGCAAAATCAACTTTGATTAACATATGCAAGGTATGATATGAAGGTTCTATATTTTAAGAAGATAATTTTATTATGAAATGAACTATAATGTCACTAAGTGATATATGAGAAAATCAATTTCTTTTGTAATGCATTAACTTCATGATTAGATGTGCGATTTTAGGCAAGAGATTAGACATGCATGACAAGCTTAGGATAAGTAACTATAAGTGCATTTCTAATTCTAAATTACCTTCCCACCTTATATGTTCAAAGACTAATTGCTCTAGATCTCCTATTAATTACAAAGTTAGATAATAAAATTACAATAAACAAATAAAAACATAAAAATGAAGCAAGGAGGTTAAGAGAGTAAAGGAATTGAAGCGGATGACTCCGTCCTATTTTATTTTTCTAGGAATTGCCGAGGAGGGAACACGATGGATGTAGATGCGGACCTTCATTGACGAAAGTCGTGATGAGTCTCACCGTGAAACTTTTCATTTTCCTCTGATGCATTTCATGTAAATAAAAAAAAATAAGGATTAGTATATGTCCAACCAAATAAATAGTTAAGATAATCACATAGTCAAACATGCTTGCGATTTAATTACTACAGCCAACAAGATAACAGATCCAATGGGGAGCCTAAAAATGCCATTCGACCCATAACACTCAAACGAATTAATTAATGGGTTGAGTTTTAGGAAAATCAATTCAGGCCCAAGCAACTGCCATTCGATTCCTTTCTCTCGTTATAGAGGAGAGAATAAATGGGAATAACCAATGCACAGAGTATGAAACAAGCTCGGATAAGAAAGGCAATTGGCCCAACATGAAGTTTCTAGATTGTTTTAAAAGAAACAGGAGAGCAAATTTAATTATGCAGAGGTAATGGACCATATAACAATTCAGAGACAGAAACAAGAAACAAAACAGGCCAAAGACATATAATATGATATACGTGTTAATATACTAAACATATGGGTAATCC
The DNA here is from genome assembly GCA_029844215.1 of Przewalskia tangutica. Taxonomy (NCBI): domain Eukaryota; kingdom Viridiplantae; phylum Streptophyta; class Magnoliopsida; order Solanales; family Solanaceae; genus Przewalskia; species Przewalskia tangutica. Next base: position 30,022,952 of record CM056736.1, on the reverse strand, counting down.
AGTTATTATTCAGTTGTAGCAGTCGAGAGTAAAGATGCAAGTCCAGCTCGTAGCTTTCAAATTTTAAAGAAAGGATGGTAAGCCCACACACAACGACCCAACAAACAAATCAGGAACATGGTGGCTCGATGCAGAACAACCATCAAGAGGATTTTAAACACACCAACTGGCCATGGTCGAGTAAGAGGCGAAGCTTGACATCCCTATATGTATGTCCAAACATATCCTTTCCCTTCAAAATGCTTAGAACATATCTGATGCACACTTAGATATACATTGCAATGAGTACACACAGGATGTTCGTATTATATATGATGTATACAGGGAGGCTCAATTTCAGATTAAGGAAACAACCTTGAAGTAATTTAGCACTTCAACAAATATGAGACAATACCAATATTATTTAATTTACTTCTGGGCTTAATCCATTACTAGGTGATATGACGAACAATACAGGACATTTAATTGACCAAATATAATCCTCAGACAAATAAACATGTTTTTGAGCATTCAAACGAGTTCAGACAGTTTACAACAACATATAATTACTCCATACGACACACAATACATCGCGACATTGCTACAGATTTCGAACGACGACTAGATTAAGCTTAAACGCCATTTTCCAAGAAAACACATACACGTATACGGGACATGCAACATGAATTGAACAACATAATGTTAAAAAGAATAAATTTACCTTCTCCGGGCAGTGAACCGAGACAACGTATCAAGTCGTCGATCCACCCGGAGGATGCGGTTTATGCGATAGAAAGGAAAGAAAGCTTTGCGAAAACTGTTGGTTCTTGACTGATTGAGAACAGGGGGTTTTCGAATTTCCTACTCTTAGAATGCTAATTTTCTGGACGCTAAGTTCCTAACTCCCGATTGGGTTATTAACTGATGCTAAAAGATACCTCCCCCCATTACCTGCTGTTGCTCTCCCCCGATTTATAGTTATCCCCCTGGGTTTCATTTTAAGGTAAGCTTTTATGGTTGATTCTGGGTTGCCGATTTTGTAAGATTCTTACCATAGAAGAGGCGATTTTTATGTGATTTGCGGATATATTATTTTTTGCCATAAAGGGACGATTTGGTTCTATTCGGTTATGGTAAGTTATTGTTTTGATTTAGGTGCTTGATTTGGGTGATTTTGAATGGTACTGGTAGGGGATTCGCCGGATTCTCAGGCGAGAATCCCGGCTGGGGCGATGGGGAGCGAGGGAGAGGTGCATGTGGCGGATTCGTTTAGGCTTAGGTTAGGTTTTTTTCTTTGTGTTCTTTTTCTGAGGGAGAAGGGCGAAATAACAAAGGGACTGGGCCCGCGGGTGTGGGCTGCGCGTCTGGGCCTTGGGTCAGGGATAAAATAGTGGGTTGGTCGATGTGGGCTGGGCGAATTTAAGGGGTGTTGGGCTAATAGTTTTAGGTAAAAATTAATTAATGGAAAATAAATGGTGGTTTAAATTATTATTAAATTACTTAAATGCTAAATGCGGATATGATATTTAAAGATTGCTTAATGCTTTTATAAATGTGATGCTATTATTTAAAAAATCTTATTAATTGTGCATTATTTATCATTATTTAAGCTAAAATTAAATTATCTTAATATTACTTTAGGTGCTACAATAATTATGAAATTGCTTTGCGTATTAATAAATGCGACTATGCTATTTAACACGACATCATTGCTAAATTGTTTATTGACGTATTTATTATTAATTATCATTTAAGAATTATGATAGGGCTTAAAATTAATAAATGCGGGCGCGAGACTCCTAGTGCTTAATATTCTACGTAAGACGCGGTGCCATTATTAAATTGCTTATTTGTGCATGTATTTATGTTTTATTGTTGCATTTTATTATTATAAAATTATTAAAAATTATTTTTGAAAATTAGTGTAATTTTATAGTTAACGGTTGGGCGAGAGGGTCAAAATTGGGTGTCAACAGTAACAATATATCCAGAGAGTATCTTTTTCATGACAAAATGACAGTCAATCTCAATGTGCTTAGTCCTCATGAAATACCAGATTTGATGCGATATGAAGAGTCGTTTTGTTATCACACACAAGTTCTATTTGACTGATTTCTCCAAATTTTAGTTCTCTGAGCAACTGCTTAATCCAAACTAGCTCTTAAGTTGTTACAGCCATTGCTCGATATTCATATTCAGCACTAGATCGAGCAACGACACTCTATTTCTTACTCTTTTAGGACATCAAATTACCTTCTATTAACACACAATATCCGGATGTAGAACGTCTATAAGAGGGTGATCCTGCATAATCAACGTTTGTATATCCAATGATCTGCTCATGGCCTCGATCTTCGAAAAGCAGTCCTTTACATGAGGCTGGCATAATATATCGCATAATGTGGATAACTGCATCCTAATGACTATTACAAGTAGAATCCATAAACTGACTTACAACACTCATAGGAAATGAAATGTCAGGTATAGTCACTGTGAGATAATTCAACTTACCAACCAACTGTCTATATCTTCCAGGATCACTGAGTGGCTCCCCTTGTCTTGACAAGAGTTTAGCATTCAGATCCATAAGAGTGTCAATGGGTTTATAGCCCATCATTCCTATCTCCTCAAGAATGTCTAAGACATACTTGATTTTTGTAATAACAATACCTGACGTTGATTGGGCAACCTCAATACCTAGAAAATACTCCAGTCTGTCGAGATCCTTAGTTGGGAAATGCTGAAAGAGATGTTACTTTAAATTAGTGATACCATTTGATCATTGTCAGTTATAACGATATCATCAACATAAACCACCAAATAAATACTCATATCTGGAGCAGAATGTCGATAAAACACAGAATGATCTGCTTCACTGCGAGTCATACCAAACTCCTGAATTACTGTGCTGAATATACCAAATTTGGCTTGAGGAGATTGTTTAAGATCATAGAGTGACCGACGCAATCAACACACCAGATTAGACTCCTCCTGAGCAATAAAATCGGGTGGTTGCTACATATAAACTTCCTCAAGATCACCAAAACATTCTTAATTTCAACTGATAAAGAGGCCAATGGCGGAGAACAGTCATGGATAGAAAAAGACACACAAATGTTATTTTAGTCACGGGAGAGAAAGTATCACTGTAACCAAGCCTAAATATATGTGTATACCCCTTCGCAACAAGGCGAGCCTTAAGTCGATCAACTTGGCCGTTCAGACCAACTTTAACGATATAAACCCAATGACAACCAAAAGTAGATTTACTTGAAGGGAGAGGAACAAGTTCTTAAGTACCACTCATGTGTAAAGCAGACATCTCGTCAATCATAGCATGTCTCCATCCGAGATGAAAAAGGGCTTTACCTGTAGAATTAGGAATGATGACAGAGGACAAAAATGAGACAAAGACATAATGGGATGATGATAGACGATGATAACTTAAAAGGGTATAATGTGGGTTAGTATTACGAGTGTACCTTTTACCTTTCTGAAGTGCAATTGGCTGATCAGGAGGAGACAAGTCTGTAGTAAGTGCAGGGTCTGATGCATGACATGAATCATCTGGACCTAATGTTGGGTCTGATGGTGGACACGGTCGATGATAATAAGTCAGAAGTGGTGGCACTGTGACTGTAGATTCCTCAAAGACTGGTGTAGGTAAAACCTGAGGTATAGGTAAAACCTCAGAGATATCGGGATGATCAAAAGGAAACCTAAAGTAAGGTTGAGACTCAAAAAATTTGACATCGGCAGACATAAGATATCGATGGAGATCAGGTGAGAAGCAACTATACCCCTTTTGAACTCAAGAATAACCAAGAGAGACATATTTAAAAGAGCGAGGGGCGAATTTATCTATCCTCGGAGCTAGGTTATGCACAAAATATGTGCTCCCAAAAACACGACTGAGGATATACTATGAAATTTGGAATCTGATTTTGAATAGAAAATGAGGGCATTCGATTAATTAAATGACAAGCTATGAGGACAACATCACCGTAAAAACACAGCGAAACATGGGATTTAATGAGAAGAGTGCGAACAGTCTCAATGAGATGCCTATTCTTCTGTTCTACTACCCCGTTTTGCGGAGGGGTGTACGGACAAGATGTTTGATGAATAATTCCCCGGTGAGTCATAAACTGCTGAAACTGGGAGGATTTGTATTGTAAGACATTATTACTACGAAAAGTACGAATAGAAACGCCAAATTGATTTTGTATTTCAGCACAAAAACTCTTAAATATAGAGAATAACTTAGAATGATCTTTCATTAAGAATAACCAATTACATTTGAAAAAACCGTCAATGAAACTAATAAAATAATGAAATCCTAAATGTGAATTGACTCTACTAGGATCCCAAATATCAGAATGAACTATCGAAAAATAGACTTTGCACGACTCTCAACACTACGTGGAAAGGTAGTGGGAGTGTGTTTCCCAAGTTTACACGACTCACAATCTAATGTGGACAGACTAGATAAACTAGGCACCATCTTTTGTAGCTTGAACAAACTCGAATGTCCAATCATTTATGGATTAAGTCTGGAGGATCTATAATGGATCATGCTGTGGAGGAATTAGGAGAGGTAAGATAGTAGACCTTGTGATTCATATCATGCACCAATCACCTATCCCGTACTGCGGTCCTGCATAACAAAAGAATCATCAAAAAATATTATGGCACAATTTAGGGCACATGTCAAAGACTGACAGACGTAAGATTAAAAGGACGATCAGGGACATAAAAAATGAATTTTAGAGTGACAGAAGATAGGGGATTAGCATGTCCAACCCCTTTTGGTTATGTTTAGATCTCATTGGCTAAAATAATCGGAGGTAGGGACTGAATAACTAATATTTGACAAAAGTGATTTGTTACTAGAATTATGATCAGAAGCGCCTGAGTCAACGACCCACGATGGAGGGATGCTAGATTGTGAAACACAAGCGAAGGAATTACCAGCAACAAAAGTATTAGACTGAGAATCCATGGCTACTTGTGGAGATGTCTGCTTACTTGCTCGATACTGAAGGTACTCATTATATTCTTCTTCGGATAAAAGCCTCAGATTTTCTGTTGTGTTGAGCATTGTTGGGTGATTGACCATGCAAAACACGACATATGTCATAAGTGTGTCCAAACTTATGACAATGACTACACTGAACATCATTAGGTAGTGGACCATGTTGAGCACGACATACCTCGTGAGTGTGTCCAAACTTATGACAATAACTACACTTAGTCTGAGATTTTCCAAAATGACCTTGTAGATTATCCATAGATTGAGATGTTCGATTCTCTATGGTGTGAGATGCGAGAACAGAGGAGTCAACGGTTGGTGATGGAACCACTATGTGATTAGGAGGCGCAGCAAGACGAAGCAAACGAGAAAATAGTTCATTAATTGAAGGAACTGTAGGACTAGCCAAAATCAGATCACGCACCGAATCAAGGTCAGTAGGAAGTCCAGTAAGTGTAAGAAATAGAAACAATATCTGTCTTTGCTCTTGTTGTTTTTCAACGTTCGTACTGATTGGTATCCGCTGCTCAAATTCCTCCATGATTGCCTGTACCTGTCCTAAGTAAGTAGACATCTAATTTCTGTTTTTTTAAGTTGGTCATCCGAGATATCACATCATAAAATTGAGATATGTCATTAGTGTATAAAGCGCGAGCCTTTTCCCAAATTGAGTAACATGTCTAGAAGCAACAAAATAAGGGCATCAACTTGGATCCAATAGATCGCCACGGAAAACTACATAATTGAGTGTCAACCTTCTCCCACTGTGCTTTGGCCTTTTTTGTCTCACTAGTCTCTGTTGTTTTATTAACCATAATAGTCTTTTGCGTTAAATGATCTTGAACACCTTGACCCTTGCATCACAACTCAACCGAGGAAGCCCAAGCTAAATAGTTTGAACTTCTCATGAATGGTTCAGAAGTAATCATAGGACTAGAAGTTTCAATTCCATTGTTTTTGGAGCTAAAACTAACATATCCAAATGACATCTCGTGAAATTGAAAATTTATAGCCTAAATCTGGAAAATATATAACGCCTGAATCTGGAAGAAAACAAATCGTAGCCGGAATTTGAAAAAGACAGCTTATGTCGCCGGAAAAATCAGATCTGGCCACTGAAAAATGGTCAAAATCAGAAAACAATTACATGGGTAGGATCGGAATGTAGGGGCGATCCCACTAGAAAAGTAATTTTCCGAAAAGTCGTCGGAAGGTACCTCACGCGTCGGCGCGTGACTCTGACGCGCTCGCCGGAATAATGGCTCCAACGGCGCGTGGGTGACCAGTTTCTGATGAGGCTCGCTGGGGTTTGCTCGCCGGGAAATTCCGGTCCCGTGGTGGTGTTGAATTTTGAAAAACACTGGCAGAAAGGATTATCCTTTGCTTGGACAGCCGCTTAGGTCACCGGAAACTGCACGGTGACGGTTGATTTTCTCCTGAATGTCGCCGGAATGATGCACATCAATATTTTTCCCCCAATTGCTCTGATACCATGTGAGAAAATATGGTAGAAAATATTTATTGAATTGTTTTATCTATATTATTACGTTGAGTCATATTTATAGATATTACATCTCAATCTTTTTTCATGTAGGATACTATATACAAATCTTATTCATATTCCTATTCTAACAACATGAATATGGAAAAGAACATTTCACCAAATGTCCGTTTCTATATTAAGAAGGGAGGGGGGAGGGTGGGGAAGATGATCTATATTGTGAAGGAACATATATAGGAAAAAAACCAACATTCTATTATGTATTTGAGTACTTAAATTTATGTTCATTCTTTTGTTTCCTTGGGCAGGTTCCGGTCCATTTCTGCATAGCTGTGGATTTAGTATCTTTGTAACTTGTCAAGGAAACATAGGCACAAGAGGAATCTGATGTTTTGAGTGTAAAAGAAAAACTAGTAGAATATTTACTTGGAAGATTCTATGGACTAATTCAAGTCATGGTGGTTCCTTTTTTTTTCTGTTTCTTTTTTATTGTTCATTGAATTAAGTTATGCCTTGTTAGTGATTGTACAATCTCTGTTCTTTCAGTCTAAAGCAGAGTGCCAAAACAGTGGCAAACTTCCTTTATTGTCACTAGCCCTGAAACTACAATGGGTGCCTCCAGTGGATCAAGGCTATCTGGGATGCAGAAGCAAGTGCTTGCTCTATACAGGGGATTCTTAAGAGCAGCCCGCTCCAAGACTGCTGAAGAGAGGAAGCAAATTGAGTCATTTGTATCAGCTGAGTTCCAAAAACATTCTAAGCAAGTTGACCGTAAGAACTTTATTTATATTGAATACTTGCTTCGTCGTGGTAAGAAGCAACTTGATCAGCTCAAAAGCCCGGATACTGTTGCACTGTCGTCTTTAAGTGTTGATTCTTCACAAACAAGGAATTCATCCTCCTAGATTTTGTACGAAAACCACTCCTTGTCAACTTCATTTGAGTTGGTTGATTAGTTTCTTTTACTGGGATTAGAATAGGGTATTTGAATGCCAAAGTTTATTTACTAAGTCGTATACTAGGATTCAGAAACATTTGTATGGTACGAGAGTCGTAATTGCTGTAAAATCAATTTAATGACTGACAAATGGTCCTTATCTGGGAAAAGAGACGGGTAGATGGTTCTGAAACCACAGGGAAAACCATATTTTGATTCATCTATACGATGCATTTCATTTTGGCTCTCTTCAATAAGAAGCTTGGTTATTTTCAATAATAAATTCATTTGTTGCTTGTTCCAGTGGAGATTTACATGAACACTTATGTAGCACGGCATAATGATCAAAGGATTTTAATTTTAGATGGTAAATACCTTTTATGCAAGAGAAATGCAAGCCAAGCTTTATACGAATAGAGTGTAAAAGTTCTTTAGAAAAATCTTACCCGTGCTTGAATGGTAGTGGTTGTACTAGCAGTTATTTCCATAATATGCATATGCGCGTCTAACTCTGAGATATTAATCCTTCTTGTCACATTAGTTGCCACTTGCTAATGTGTAGTCGGGGACCAGATAGATATGAACATCAAAACAGTGAATTTGAAGTAGTAAATCAAGGGACTTTACCTTGAGATGTGAAATTAGGGCCCTAGTTATCTACTTTTAATGGAACAATCGATTTTTTTAAAAGCTAGTAATAGTTTGTGTAAGATTGTATTAATCTCCCTTGGGGATCATTTTTCATTAATACAATATATATATAGTTTGTACAATGTGGAATTCTAATACAAAAGGGATCTTATAATTACCATAATTATACACCACTAATAATTACAAAATATATGATGAATATTCTATTAATATTCACTAATACACCCCCTCAGTCGGAGCGGGAGGAGACCGAACGCTTAGACTGGATCTGAAGTTGAGGAATAACCGTCTAGGTAGTCCTTTAGTGAATATATACACATATGGATATGAAGAGGGCACATGCAATACCTTGACATGTCCAATAACAACCTTCTCACGAACAAAGTGTATATTCATCTCAATGTGTTTGGTTCGCTGATGCTGAACCAGATTGTGAGAAATATAAACAACAGATATGTTATCACAATAGACTATAGGCTCCTTATGCAAAGGACACTGAAGCTCCAAAAGTAGATTTCGGAGCCAACAACTCAGCACCAATATTGGCAACGCCTCTATACTCTGTTTCTACACTCGAACGGGATAGTGTGGCCTTTCTCTTGGCAGACCATGAAATTAGATTATCCCCTAAGAATACACAATAGCCGGAGGTGGAGTGTCGCGTGTCCGGACAACCTGTCAAATCTGCATTCGTATATGATAGTAACCTGATAGGTGTAGTGGGATATAGATGTAATTCATGACCAAGTGTGCCCTTAATGTATCGAATGATACGCTTAAGGGCAGTAAAATGAGGCTCCCTGGGGGCATGCCTAAACAGACACACCTACTGAACAACATAATCAATATCAGGCCTGGTGAAGGTGAGATACTGTAGGGAACCTGCAAGACTCCTGTAAAGTGTGGGATCAGACACCGGATTACCATCAACAACTCTAAGTTTGATTTAGTGTCAACTGGAGTGAACATAATCTTGCAGTTTGCCATTTTTGCCCTGTGTATTATCTCATCTACGTACTTATTATGACAGAGAAACATAGAGTCTGCAAATATAGTCACTGATATCTCCAAAAAATAGCTCAACTTTCCCAAGTCGATCATGGAAAATTTGGTTTTAAGCAATGCAATATCTCATTTTTCAACAAATCAGATGAGGCAATAAGCACAATGTCATCCACATAACAATAAATAAGTTATGATGTTACCTCAATGAAAAGTGAAGAGAGAATTATCACACTTGCTACATACAAACCCAATCCGCATAAGATACTGTGCAAAACGATCATATCATGCTCTAGGGGCTGTTGGAGGGACAAAGACATAAAGTTTGTGCATGTAAACATTTTCTTTTAAATTGCCATATAAAAATGCATTTTTCACATCAAGCTGATGAATGAGACAATGCTTACCCATAACAATACTCAGAACAGTGCGAATGGTAGCTGATTTAACAACCGAATTGAATGTCTCACCACAATCAATACTCATCTGCTGATTAGTGCCATTAGCCACAAGTCTCGCTTTATATCTCTCTAGGTCACCACTGTCTCTAAATTTGTGATGAAAAAGTCACATACATCGGATCACATTCATCTCCATCGATCTGGAAACCAAATCTCAAGTATGTTATTTTGGTAAAGTATTAAATTCATCACACATGGTTGCATTCCAATTAGGGTCTTGCGTGGCTAATTTTGGGCTTTTGGGAATTGAAAAGATGGTTTATGTGGATAGGTTAAATTGGACTTTGGGTTTGAAAATCTCGTGTTGGACACAGATTTTCATACCGTGTGAGGGGGCAGGGGTAGTCTGGTTTTTGGGTCTGGTTTGCTGGTCGGGTTCAGACGAGATTAGGTGCGGTGGTGTAATCGGGTTCGGTGGTAGCACTGGTCTGGGTAGAACGAGGCGGGTGGTGGTGGGTGATGTAGGGTAGGATGTCAGTGGCGGGTTTGGTCTGGAGGGGTGGTCCGGTGGTGTAATAATGGTGGTGCAACCTGTGTTTTCGGTAGCCGGTGGGATTACTGGAATGCTATAGGACGGTGGATCGATGTCGGTTTGGGAATGACAACTTAGCTGTAGGGAAGATGTCTGGTTATGATACCCAGTCGAAGGGCCGACTGCCGGTGGTGGTGGCAGTCGACGACGATCGTGACAAATAGCGGGAAGGTGACATGGATGCAGTGGGGTGATTTTCTGTGGTGGCAGATGATCGGTGTATTTTATATACACTTTTCGAGTCATTTTTAGTTAGTCTTTTGTCCCTTTTTGTACAAATACGTGTCGTATTAGGATAAATTTTCTTTCTTTTGAGTCAAAGTGGTTAAAATGGCCCAATGGCGGAAAATGAGCGAAAAGAGGGCAAAAGTGGAGGTTCCAGAGCTTAAAAGCAGAGAAAGTGGCGAACTGAGCACGGGCGGGCGGCCGCGGCCTCGCCAGCGAGTCCAGCGGCGGCGCTCAATATCGAAGGTCGCGAAGTTGCGGCGCGCGGCGCTCTGACGGCCAGTGCGGGCGCGGCGCAAATCACGAAGCAGCGAAGATTCCGGCGCGCCGATAGCAGGTCGCGGCAAGCGGCGGAAAATCGAGTTTTAGGCGTTTTAGGCCGGGCCTAAAGGGAAAAGTTTGAGGCGGTTTGAGCCTATAAAGGAGAACCTAGACAGTTTTCAAGGTTCCCTTTCTTTACAAACACAAGACTTCTTGAAGTTGAAGATTGGAGACCTTAACTTAGTAATTTTCTTTTCTTTTCTTTACTCTACTTTCAGTTTTTATGTTGGATATTGAATTAGTTCTTGTCATGTCAATGGCTAGGAACTAATTCTATTATAGGGCTTTCCATGTCAAATCACTTGAAACTTATGTTATGAGTTAATGCATGTTTATGGTTTTCTTATTGTTGAGATTTACCCAATAATTGCTTTGAATGCTTGGTAATTAATTGATCACTAATTATCATTACTTATATGATTTCTAATCAAACTTCGAAAGGAGGAGGTTGTGACTATGCTGTAAGTTGGGTAGACATATTTTGGATTGGGGATGAAAATACCTCAATTACTTGTGTAGCGTTAATGAGAGGTTTAAACACCTAATTTCACGCATGGCGCGTGACGATTAACTAGGTTTTTGGTCTTAATCCTCCTATAGAGTCATCCTTATCACCGAAAGGTAGAAAGGAGCGCTACTGGGGTTGAGTGTTTATATAGCCTTAACGGGAGTATAAAACGATTTAGTAAACCTGCTAGCTCCAAAAGAAGAAGAACCATAATTCATTGCATTAATAAGTAATATAAGCGGATAATTGAGGAGACTTGGAAGCCCTATTTCCACCACTACTGAAGTAAACACATAGTTAATTAGTATTTATAATTGTTAGTTATAATCAACAAAATCAAATATCGGTTACCAAATAGATAACAAAAGATAGATAATTGGTACTTGAACACTAATCCTTGTGGACGATATTCGGTCTTACCTAGACTATATTACTTGTCACGATAACGTGCACTTGCGTTAAAGTGTGTGCATCTTTTCGCGCATCAAGTTTTTGGCGCCGTTGCCGGGGATTAGGCATAGTTCAATATCAATTTTATCTATTTTTAATTTCTAATTTGGTTTTTATTTTTGTTTTATTATTTTCTTTAAATTATTTATTTTAATTTATTTATTTTGTGAAAACAAGTGTGCCGTGATTCGTTGTTGGTTTTGATTCATCTCAGGGATCCTGAAGACATGGATTTCTACTGTCAATATGATAAAGCTCCAATCATAGAGGAAGAGAGGGAGGAGTTACGAGAAGCCATACTCAGTTTCACTAAGTATCAAAATCAGTTCATGGACGAAACGAGAATGGCCATGAAGAAGTTGGAAACGCAAATAGGAGAACTCGCGATCATGTTGAACAACGAAACGCAAGAAAAGAAATCTGCACCTGGGGAAGGCAATATGAAAGCACAATGTCAGGCGATTGACCTGAAGAATGCCGAATCAGGGGAGATAGAAAGTTCGCAGCAGCAGTGCGCCAGCGCGATGAGTGGCGAACGCGAAGATCGAGACAGGCGGGAGTTTGAGCGCGCGCCGGGAGCGGGCGCGGCGCCCGGATCCCGCGAAAAGTTGGTAGAAGCTGTAGTGAACGCACCCCAGGTGAATATACCATATCCTCAGAGGTTAAAAACATGTGCAATAGACAAGCAATTTTCTAAATTTGTGGAAATTCTCAAACAATTGCAACTCAATATTCCGTTTGCTGAAGCGTTAGAGCAGATGCCAAGCTACGTAAAGTTCATGAAGGATATTCTTAACAAAAAGAGGAGGATAGAGGACTACGAAATAGTGGTGTTGACTGAGGAATGTAGTGCCATCCTACAGAGAAAACTACCTCAGAAATTACAAGATCCAGGGAGCGTCACCATCCCATGCACCATTGGGAAGTTTGAATGTCAGAAAGCATTGTGCGATTTGGGGCCAGGCATAAATCTGATGCCTTATCTAGTTTTCTGCAAACTGGGAATGGGAGAAGTCAAATCTACAAACATCACTTTGCAGTTAGCTGACCGCTCCATAGTTCATCCTAGAGGAGTCATCGAAGATATATTAGTGAAGGTGGACAAGTTCATCTTTCCCGCTGACTTCGTTATCTTAGACATAAAAGATAACGACGGAATCCCCATCATACTTGGAAGACCCTTCTTAGCCACAGGACAGGCTCTCATTGATGTTCACAAAGGGGAGTTGAAGCTTCGGGTAGATGAAGAAGAGGTGATTTTCAATGTTTTTCGGGCAGCCACTTTTCCAGATGCCAATGATAACTGCTCAACCATTGATCTTATCGAAGATGCAGTGTCAGCCAAGGAGTTCGGACATGATGATACGCTTGAAGAAGTACTGACCAAATGGGATGATGATAATAAAAACGATCCAGGTCTGATGGAGTATGCAAATTGGATGAATGTTTATGAGAAATGGGATAAGAGGAAGTATGAAGAGCTTGGGCAGATGCCAGAAATATCATTATCATCCACAGAGAAGGCTCCAGAGTTAGAGTTAAAAATCCTACCCAATCATTTACAATACCAATACCTAGGTGAAGAGAAAACCTTACCAGTGATCATTTCACGCCACCTATCCACCGAAGAAATTGATAAACTGCTAAGAGTACTGAGGGATCACAAGCGTGTCATTGGATGGACATTAGCAGACATAAAAGGGATAAGTCCGTCAACGATAATGCATAAGATTCGTCTAGATGAGGAGAGCAGACCGTCCATCGAGGCACAAAGGCGACTAAACCCAAACATGAAAGAGGTAGTCAGAAAGGAAATCCTGAAATGGCTCGATGCAGGAGTAATTTACCATATATCTGACAGAACATGGGTGAGTCCAGTACAAGTGGTGCCCAAAAAGGGTGGAATAACAGTGGTGACCAACGAAAGGAACAAACTCATTCCTTCTAGAACAGTTACTGGATGGAGAATCTGCATTGACTATCGCAAGTTGAACAAGGCAACCAGAAAATACCACTTCCCGTTGCCATTTATAGATCAAATGTTGGATAGACTTGCAGGGCACAACTACTACTGCTTTTTGGATGGGTACTCAGGGTATCACCAGATTGCAATAGCGCCAGAAGATCAGGAAAAGACAACATTCACTTGTCCTTTTGGTACATTTGCATTCAGAAGGATGCCATTTGGACTTTGCAATGCACCGGCAACCTTTCAGAGGTGCATGATGGCAATTTTCTCAGACATGGTAGAGAGAACCATAGAGATCTTTATGGATGATTTTTCGGTCTTTGGAGCATCATTTGATGAATGTTTGAGGCACTTAGAAGCAGTGTTAAGCCAATGTGAAGAATCTAACCTTGTGCTAAACTGAGAGAAGTGTCATTTCATGGTAACAGAAGGGATTGTTCTGGAACACAAAATATCAAACCAAGGCATTGAGGTAGACAAAGCAAAGATTTCAGTAATCGAAAATCTCCCACCTCAAGTATCAACAAAGGGGGAGTTTCGGGCGCAGCGAGTTTCTATAGAAGATTCATCAAGGATTTTTCAAAGGTTTCAAAACCTCTTTCCACATTGCTAATGACGGGGGTTGCCTTCGATTTCAATAAGGAATGCTTATCCGCTTTTCAGACAATCAATGAGAAGCTTATTTCAGCACCCATAATCATTGCACCAAACCGAGCTCCATTTGAAGCGATGTGCGATCTGGCGATTATGCAGTGGGAGCAGTGCTTGGACAGAGAATCGACAAGGTATTTAGATCCATTTACTATGCTAGTAAAACTCTAAATGACGCACAGTTAAATTACGCGACTACCGAAAAGGAACTACTAGCAATAGTATATGCATTTGAGAAATTCAGGCCATACTTGATTGGAAATAAGGTGATAGTATACACCGACCATTCTGCCATAAAGTACTTGATGACAAAGAAGGATGCAAAACCTCGCCTCATTCGATGGGTCCTGCTACTACAAGAATTCGACGTGGAAATTCGTGACAAGAAAGGGATAGAGAATTCAGTTGCAGACCACTTGTCAAGACTGGAGAACACAGAGAGCCAGAACACCAAGGATGTGCAAATAAATGATCATTTTCCAGACGAACAACTATTTCAAGTAAGTGCGAATTTTAATTTACATTGGTACGCTAATTTGTTAACTTTCTTGCAGCTAGGGTAATACCCCAGAATTGACAAGACAGCAAGTGAAGAGGTTTTACTCCGAAGTAAAGCACTACTATTGGGAGGAGCCTATGTTATACAAACACTGTGCCGATCAAGTCATCAGACGATGTATACCAGAGGAGGAGATGCACCAGGTTCTCACTCATTGCCACGCCCTATCATGTGGTGGACACTTTGGGGCATCAAGAACAGCGGCCAAGGTACTGCAAAGCGGATTCTATTGGCCAACACTTTTTAAGGATGCCCATGCTTTTGTGAAGAGATGTGATAGTTGTCAGAGAACAGGGAACATTTCAAGACGAAACGAAATGCCTTCGCAAGGGATATTGGAAGTGGAACTATTTGATGTGTGGGGAATCGATTTCATGGGACCATTCCCGCCATCCTTTGGAAATCAATATATCCTTCCGGCGATGAGACTATGTGTCCAAATGGGTAGAAGCGGTAGCCAAAAGAAAACGACAGTAAGACTGTTCAAAAATTCCTTCAAAAGAATATTTTCACAAGGTTCGGCACTCCGAGAGCCATCATCAGTGACGAAGGAAGTCACTTTTGCAACAAGCAGCTGAATTCATTGCTGTCCCGATATGGAGTCTACCACCGCACCACAACTGCCTACCACCCTCAAGCGAATGGGCAAGCAGAAGTGTCAAATAGGGAAGTGAAGAGCATATTGGAAAAGACGGTGAACGGCTCAAGGAAGGACTGGTCTATCAAACTGGATGACGCATTGTGGGCATACCGAACAACATTCAAAACACCAATTGGTATGTCACCATATAAGTTAGTTTTTGGTAAAGCATGTCATTTGCCAGTAGAGTTGGAACACAGAGCGTATTGGGCAATGAAGAAGTTAAACATGGACGCCAAGGCAGCAGGACAGAGGAGGCTACTACAGCTAAGCGAGTTAGATGAATTCAGGCACAATGCCTATGAGAATGCAAAGATCTACAAGGAACGAACGAAAGTATGGCACGACAAGAGGTTGATACCGAAAGACTTCCAAGAAGGACAACAAGTGCTTTTATTCAACTCAAGGTTGAAATTATTTCCAGGCAAGTTAAAATCACGTTGGACAGGACCATACACGGTGGTAAGAGTATTCCCATATGGTGCAATTGAAATAAAAGGGAGAGAGGGAGCTTCCTTCAAGGTAAACAGACAGAGGTTAAAACCCTATCTGATCAATGAAATGGAATACATGAACTTAGTAACCTCTCACACCCTAGAATAATAAGGAACTTGCATCCGGCTAAAAGACGTTAAAGACAGCGCTACTTGGGAGGCAACCCAAGGTATTCCAGTTTATTTATTTTAATGCAATTAGTCTTTATTTAGAACAGTCTCACGGAGGTAGTGGCTGTGTTGTGTTGACAGGTGTAAGCCAAGAACTTGGAAGGCGAAAACTGAAGAGAAGCCAAGGATTTCTAGAAAATCGCCAGAGCGTCGCGACGCCAGAGGCGAGGCGCAGAAAATTCGAGAACGCAGAATTTGGCGCCAAAGCGGCTAATTCGCGGCGCCACAACGGAAAAATCTGAATTTTGAAAGACGCCCTAATCCGAAAGCCCTGTCGCCAAATCAAAAATTCAGAGCTCTCCTCCCCTCACGGAATTCGATGCATTATCCACCGCCACCGCCACCATTTTAAACCAAGTCTGTATGTGTCTTGTTTCTTTTATTGTCTTTGAGTCTTGCACACATTGGGGACAATGTGTGATTTAAGTTTGGGGGTGTCTTATTTGTGTCTTGTTATAGTATGTTTAAGTCTTTTTGATTGTTTTTGTGTATTTTTGAGTCATAATTTTTTTCTTTTTTGAGTCATAATTGTCTGTCAAAGATCATGCATGCTGTAGTTACTAGAAACACCTAGTGAAGTAAGGTGGAATAATGTAATGGAATTAAAAGCAACTATCTAAACACTTAGGTTAAATATGGCAAAAACTCATGAAATCTGTCTATTTGGAGTTTCTTGCTTGAATTGTGCATGATAAATGATTAAAACCTATGTGTTATGATTGTTTGCTATTTGAGGCGAAATAGTTAGGATATGCATGTTTAGGGAGATGACTCAGGCGTTTCTTTGTTAGCCAATTCTTACCACTCTTTTCTATCCCTGACTTTAAAAATATCCCTAGTCAGGCCCATTGAGCCTAAAAATTGAACTTTTTCTTTGACACCCTATATTTCCATACTTGTACCATAAGTAAACATGTGAAATAGTTGGAAAAGAGTGTGTTAAAAAAGAGACAAAAAGAGCAAACAAAATTGATGCACCCCAATTAAAAGGTAATAAGAAATAGGCAAAAGCCTAAGTTTGGGGGTGCTTGCTATTATTATACACTTCACGCTCTCAAAACAAAAGAGGGGAAAGATAGATTTGAAGTGAAGAAAAGAATCAAAAGAAAAGGGAAACACTGAAAAGCTAAAGAGCTTATGGTACACAAAAATGAGCCTGAATGCCTATTTTTACCTACTCATGCCTAAGCCTACATTACAACCCTTAAAAGTCCTGAAGATCTCTTAGATGGATATCCATGATTAGTGGAGAATAGCAAGTAAAAATGCCATAGGATTTTTGAAATTAACATGCATGATTCAGTATTGTGACTTCCATTAAGCATGATAAAAATGAGTTTGCGAAATATCTAGCTTAATGTGTTTAGAGTGCTAAAATTTCATGCTATATGTTCCTGCATATTATTCTGATAATCTTCATGTTTTTCTAAGTAATACCAATGCAGCAAAGTGATCAATGTCATTGAGTCTGTTTATTTTTCCTTTTTCTTGAGTCTTTATGTCTTTCTTTTTATCTTTGCTCGAGGGCGAGCAAATGTTAAGTTTGGGGGTATTTGATCGGTGTATTTTATATACACTTTTCGAGTCATTTTTAATTAGTCTTTTGTCCCTTTTTGTACAAATACGTGTCGTATTAGGATAAATTTTCTTTCTTTTGAGTCAAAGTGGTGAAAATGGCCCAATGGCGGAAAAGGAGCGAAAAGATGGCAAACGTGGAGGTTCCAGAGCTTAAAAGCAGAGAAAGTGGCGAACCAGGAACGGACACGGGCCAGCGCCGCGGCGCCTCCTGCCAACAGGTCCAGGCGGCCCGACGCCCAATATCCAAAAGGTCACAGAAGTTGCAGCGCCGCGGCGCCTCTAGACAACAGAATGCAGGGCCGTGGCGCCAAATCACCGTAAGCAGCGAAGTTCGGCGCGACGCGGCACGCGGGAAAATCAGGTTTTTAGACGTTTTCTGGGCCAGGCCTAAAGGGAAAAGTTTGAGGCGGTTTTGAGCCTATAAAAGGAGAACCCTAGGCAGTTTTCAAGGGTTCCCTTTCTTGCACAAACACAAGACTTCTTGAAGTTGAAGATTGGAGACCTTAACTTAGTAATTTTCTTTTCTTTTCTTTACTTTACTTTCAGTTTTTATGTTGGATATTGAATTAGTTCTTGTCATGTCAATGGCTAGGAACTAATTCTATTATAGGGTTTTCCATGTCAAATCACTTGAAACTTATGTTATGAGTTAATGCATGTTTATGGTTTTCTTCTTATTGTTGAGATTTACCCAATAATTGCTTTGAATGCTTGGTAATTAATTGATCACTAATTATCATTACTTATATGATTTCTAATCAAACTTCGAAAGGAGGAGGTTGTGACTATGCTGTAAGTTGGATAGACATATTTTGGATTGGGGATGAAAATACCTCAATTACTTGTGTAGCGTTAATGAGAGGTTTAAACACCTAATTTCACGCATGACGCGTGACGATTAACTAGGTTTTTGGTCTTAATCCTCCTATAGATTCATCCTTATCACCGAAAGGTAGAAAGGAGCGCTACTGGGGTTGAGTGTTTATATAGCCTTAACGGGAGTATAAAACGATTTAGTAAACCTGCTAGCTCCAAAAGAAGAAGAACCATAATTCATTGCATTAATAAGTAATATAAGCGGATAGTTGAGGAGATTTGGAAGCCCTATTTCCACCACTACTGAAGTAAACACATAGTTAATTAGTATTTATAATTGTTAGTTATAATCAACAAAATCAAATATCGGTTACCAAATAGATAACAAAAGATAGATAATTGGTACTTGAACACTAATCCTTGTGGATGATAATCGGTCTTACCTAGACTATATTACTTGTCACGATAATGTGCACTTGCGTTAAAATGTGTGCATCTTTTCGCGCATCAGCAGACGGTAACGGGACATTGGGGATGGTGGTGTCACCACCGGTGACTGGACTGTCGGTGGTGGCAGTTGGTGCGCTTACCACTGCTGGAACAGTGGCCTCCTGACGGAATGCCTGTTTAACAAGAGGTGATGGTTTAGAATCTGCGAGGAATTGGTAATAAGTGACTCGAATTTTTTGATGTTGTCAAACGGGAAGACATATTCGACAAAGGTGACATGGCGAGAAATTATAATTTTGTCGGTGGAAAGATCATAGCACAAGTACCCCTATGGTTTGACGGGAAACCTAGGAAGGCGCACGGAGTAGACCGGGGTGCTAATTTATGAGGTGTCATGGATGTCATATTTGGGTAACACAGGGTGGTAATAGGTGGGAATCTGACAGTATAGAATTTTGATGGGTGTCCTATTTTGAATCGCACATGTAAGTAAAATCTTGAGAATGTTTTCTTCCATTTTTAATGCATAGACCCAAAAATTAGGGGGGAGAGACGCATGAAAAGGGAGGGTACGAATCATATTATTAATGGTTCGGAGAGTTTTTCGGCTTTGCCATTTTGAAAGGAGGTATGGGGGCATGAGAAACATAAAATCATGCTGTTAGCCGCACAAAAATTATGAAAGGAGGAAGTTTTAAACTCATGAGCATTATCACATTGAAATAATTTTTTGACTTTTTTCAAATTGCGTTTTAACCAGTGTACGAAACTCAACAGATTTGGAGAACACTTGAGATTTGAGTGGATAGACCCAAAGAAAGTAAGAGAAATCATCCAAAAATACCAGATAGTATTTGAAGCCTAAGTTGCTGGTTATGGAAGATGTCCATACATCAGCGTGAATAATATCAAAATGAGAGAAAGTAGTACTCATAGAAGTCGTAATTAGTAGTCTAACATATTCCCTAACTGACACGAGGAAAAACTATGAGAAAGATTCCCTTTGTTGCATTGGATTAAATTTCGATTTCTAAGAGAATAAAAAACGTGAGAACCCGGGTGACCAAGTATACTATGCCACGTAGAGGAAAATATGATTGTTAAAACGGTAGGAGGAGTGGCACTAGCAGCGGATGTGGGTAGGAAATAATATATGTCCCCCTCACTATTGCATCTCGTAAGGAGTTTTCCGGTACGGATGTCCATTACGAAAGATACAAACGAGTCAAAATTAACTGAGACAAAATTATCGGTGGAAAATTTTCTGACATAAATTAGATTTTGATTATGTTTGGTGCATAAAAGATGTTGTTAAGAGAGAAGTGGAGATGCGGTGGTGGGGTAAGGGTGTGGCCAAATCCTTGAATTGAAATGCGATGGCAGTTACCGACCATAATAGATCGCGGCGTATTTAAATTTCGCAGTTGAGTAAGATTACCAGAATTATTGGTGAGATGAGACGTGGCGCCCGTATCCATATACCACGCATTATCGGACTACCGACGAGTCAATGTGACGAAAGCCTGACCCAAATTGGATTGAGAAAGGCCTTGTGAATTCGTGACTGCCATTAAATTTTCGAAGAGTTTTTTGCGAAAAGGAAAAGATAAAAAATTCAGGTGCGTTGCTCGAGGAAAAAATAGGTGTGGACTGTCGTTCTGCTGCAAAAGTAGAGGGTTGCGCAGAGACACAACAAAGGGGTTGCCTCAGACAGTGAGCGGCGTGGATGACCAGAAAAAATAGTTGCGCAGAGGATAACAAGAAAGCTGTCGGTTTCTCAGGCAGTGAGCCGCGGGAAGAAGAGGGAAAAGGAGCTGCGCAGAGGACATCAAAAAGTTGTCGGTTTCTCGGGCAGTGAGTCGCGGGAAGAAGAAGGAAAAGAAGTAGTAGTGTTTAGGTTTTGGCTTCTGATACAATGTAATATTGTATTAATCTCCCTTGGGGAGCCTTTCTCATTAATACAATATATATAGTGTGTATAATGTGGAATCCTAATACAAAAGGGATCTTATAATTACCATAATTATACACCACTAATAATTACAAAATATATGGTGAATATTCCACTAATAGTTTTTAAATAAAATATGTACAAATACTTAAAAATATACCACTAACGTATACCAAAAATAATTATGATGTATATACTCGTTAAAACTAGGGGTGAACGGGTCCGGGTACCCTAACATTTTTGAACTACCCGGACCCTTGTTAGCGAATTTCCCTATGCTTTACGTAAGTGTACATATCGCTCAAGTAATATAGTCTTGGTAAGACCGAATATCGTCCTCAGAGACTGGTTATCAAGTACCGATTATCTAAGCTTTAGTTTCTATTTGGTGAACGTTAATTTGTTTGGGTTTTTATTTAATAACTAAGACTAAGTGCAGAAATTAAACTAACTTACTAGGGTTTAATCAATTATGATGGAGATATGGCTTCCAAAATCCTCAACTATCCACTCTTTTCAATCTTTAATGCGACTAGAATGATTCTTCTTCTTCGTTAAGATAGCGGTTAACTAGACTGTCTTATATTCCGGTTAGGATATATAATCACTCAACCCCAGTGTAGAACCCTTCTATATTTCTATGATATGATTTACTACATAGGAGGATTAAGAACAGTAAACTATAATGCTACACAAGTATCGGGGTACTGTCGTCCGCGATTTTAACCTATGTCTATTCAATTACAGCATATCCAAATCTCTCCTTTCGGTTCTTGATTCGAAATCATATAGATTATGATAATTAGTGATCAATTAACTATCAAACATTCATACCAATTATTGAATAAATCTTAATCAAGTGAAGAAGAAATCAACTAATGCATTAAGTCATGAATAAAGTTTCAAGCGATTCACAAGGAAAACCCTAATAAAGTGTTTAGCTCCTAGTCATAGTCACGCTAAGAACTAACACAAAATCCATACATAAACAGAATTAAAACAAAGAAAAAGAGAAAGAAAAATATTTAGAACTAGCCTCCAAGCCTTGTCTCCCCAAAGTAGGATGCAAAATTATGTACAAGATGGAAGATGTCCCTCTAGGTCAGGGTTTTAGGGATTATATAGTTGGAGAAATATTGCATTGAGGACTCTGAATATGTGTCAAAATTCGGTCCAGAATCGGAAAATCCCGCCTCGGCCCTACAAGATGGAGCCGCGGCGCCGGAACTCCAGAGGAAAATTAACATTTTCAGCACATTTAGCGCCGCGGCGCTCACGACGTGATTTTCGGTTTTTCTGATTCTGTGTCCTTTTTTCGTCCGGACTTCGTCTGGTTTCTTCTATACTTCCCGGGACTTCTTAGACTTCATTTCTTGACCTTTTATTGTGCAATTACATATCAATTATGCTCATTTCATCTTCTTTTTGTCATCTCTCCATTTATGACCGTTGTGACTAAAAAAAAGAAAAACGACCATAATACTATACTAAAAACAAACGAAATGAGTAAAATACTAACTAAAACTCAAAAGGTGTATACAAAATACGCCTAACAAACACCCCCAAACTTAACCTTTACTCGCCCTCGAGTAAAACCCTAAACAAAAACAAAAACAAAGACTATGAAATGGATCAAATAGTTATAACAATGCTTCTTCAAAATCATGGGTGAAAGTTAGGATAATATGTTAGAACATATATAGCATGAATACTCAGCAATCTAGAATTTCAAGTTAGATAATTCGCAAATTCACTTAGATCGCGGTCAATGGAAATACAAACACCTAACCTATGCATGTCAATTTCATTCCATCTTTTCCAAAATGCTGTAAACCTGTTTACTTGCTATTTTCTACTAATCATAGACATACACATTAGAGTTCATCAGGACTTTCAAGGGTTGTAATGTAGGCTTAGGCAGGGGTAGGTAAAAATAGACATTTAAGCTCAATTACGTACCATAAATATTTTTTCATTCAAATCCTTTCTTTCTTTTTGATTTTCTTTTTAATCTCATACCTATTTTTCCCTTCTTTTCTTTTGAGAGAATGAAATACATTATAGATAACAGGCACCCCAAACTTAGGCTTTTGCATATTTTTTATTGGGGTGCATCAATTTTCACCCTCTTCTTGTTTCTTTTTCAACACTTTTCATCCCAAGAGTTTTCAATTATAACGTATGACACAAACAGGGAATCATAGGGTGTCAAAGAAAGATCTTATTTTTAGGCTCAAAGGGGCTGACTAGTGATACAATTTATGTAAGGATATGTAATGAATGGTCAGAAGGGCTATCAAAGAAATGCCTGAATCATCTCCCTAAACATGTACATCTTAACTATTTCGCCTCAAATAACAAACAAACATATTTTCTAGACATTTTTAACATTTCTTTCCATAATCGACACACATAGGCTAAGCACAAATATCCCAAATAATTAGATGTCATGAATTTTTGACATATCTAACTTAAGCACACAGATTGTCGCTTTTAATTCCATTACATTATCCCACTTTATCCACTCAATATCTTTAGAAACTACAACATACATGATCCATAAAAAAAATTATGACTCAAAAACACACAAATACAAATCAAAAGACTCAAACACAAAATAATAAAACCAAATAAGACAAACAAAATAAGACACCCCCAAAACTTAATCGACACATTGCCCCAATGTGTGAAGACTAAAAGTAGGGACAACTTACTGACACAATACAGCGGTCATAAATGAGGTCTGAGATGAGATTCTTGAGTTTGCACAAGCTTCTGGGCTCTCTGAAGTTTAGAATTTCAGCATCTTGACACTTTAGTTCCCATTCCACCTGACATCAAAACATAAGACAAAACCCAAGACCGTGAGACTGTTAGATAAAATAAAATAAACTAAAACAGAAAATCAAACTAACATAATTAATAAATATTAGGTTACCTCCCAACAAGCGTTGTCTTTAACATCTTTTAACCGGACGCAGTTAACCTTTACTAGTGCCCATTGGATCCTTCTGCGAACTGCTTGCAATCCGTACAATTATTGTTGCAGGTCTCACTTTTCCTACAACACTTTTTCAAACAAGAGCCTCATATATAAGATTATCCCCCAATTACACAAGGCAGACTTGTCTTCTAGGCTCTCTATAATGTAGGGATCAGTGAAACTCCCTACATCTCTCAATTTTAGGGGGTGCTCTTGAGGGTATGGACTTTCTGATTGGGGCTCAACAATGATAGTTGGTGGGGTCTTTCTGCAACGGGTATAGGAAAGAGAAGTTATAAGGAGTCCAATAAGGTGAACAATTGAATCTCAGTAACCTCTTCTTTCTCTACACCAACTATCTCTCTCAATTCTTCAACAACTTGTTGTGGTTCAAGTTCCTCAATCTGCTCACCACTCCCCACAACTGTGTCGCTAGGCAGATTTTCTTGCGGTACATTGATCACCTTATCCATCAGCTGCCCTATTTGCGGCTCCAAAGTTTTGAGGGACACCCTTGTTTCAGCCATAAACTGAGTCTGACACTTGGTGAGCACGAGTATGACTGCCTGCAACTCATTTTGATCTTCCTGTGGGATCTGTGGGTTAGGCTGTTGTTGATGATTCCACTGCCCCTGATAGTAGTAGTAGTTCATGCCCTTTTTTTCTTCCAACTTTACCTATAAAATAAGAAAGATAACAAAAAGTGATAAAAAGATGCTCGCAGAACAAGTTAGAAACTTGTTCATGGAGCAACCAAATTAGAAATAAAATAACATGACCATATATACAAACCAAATTAAAAATAAGAATAGATAAGTCGATATTGAAAGTACGTCATTCTCCAGCAACGACGCCAAAAACTTGTTAGCGAATTTTCTTATGTTTTACGCAAGTGTACGTATCGCTCAAGTAATATAATCTTGGTAAGACCGAATATCGTCCTCAGAGACTGGTTATCAAGTACCGATTATCTAAGCTTTAGTTTCTATTTGGTGAACGTTAATTTGTTTGAGTTTTTATCTAGTAACTAAGACTAAGTGCAGAAATTAAACTAACTTACTAGGGTTTAATCAGTTATGATGGAGATACGGCTTCCAAAATCCTCAACTATCAACTCTTTTTAATCCTTAATGCGACTAGAATGATTCTTCTTCTTCGTTAAAATAGCGGTTAACTAGACTGTCTTATATTCCGGTTAGGATATATAATCACTCAACCCCAGTGTAGAACCCTTCTATATTTCTATGATAGGATTTACTACATATGGGGATTAAGAACAGTAAACTATAATGCTACACAAGTATCGGGGTACTGTCGTCCGCAATTTTAACATATGTCTATTCAATTACAACATATCCAAATCTCTCCTTTCGGTTCTTGATTCGAAATCATATAGATTATGATAACTAGTGATCAATTAACTATCAAACATTCATACCAATTATTGAATAAATCTTAATCAAGTGAAGAAGAAATCAACTAATGCATTAAGTCATGAATAAAGTTTCAAGCGATTCACAAGGAAAACCCTAATAAAGTGTTTAGCTCCTAGCCATAATCACGCTAAGAACTAACATAAAATCCATACATAAGCTGAATTAAAACAAAGAAAAAGAGAAAAAAAAATACTTAGAACTAGCCTCCAAGCCTTGTCTCCCCAAAGTAGGATGCAGAATTATGTACAAGATGGAAGATGTCCCTCTAGGTCAGGGTTTTAGGGATTATATAGTTGGAAAAATATTACATTGTGGACCCTGAAAATGTGTCAAAATTCGGTCCAGAAAAATCGAAAAATCCCGCCTCGGCCCTACAGGATGGAGCCGCGGCGCCGGAACTCCAGAGGAAAATTAAGTGTCACAACCCGTTCCGGGGCCCGTGACTGGTGCCTTACCGGGGCACCCAAGTAGTCATACATCAGAGAAATCAGCGGAAATATAAAACAAGACATGAAACAGTTTATAAAATAAGACATACGGTTATGTGAGAAAACATCGCTTTTCGGCATATATATATAATCATAGTTCAATTACATCCGACATCGCATAACATGACTACAAACCTCTAAGAAAATATACAACTATGGCGGGACAGGCGCCATACCTCGATACAAACTATCTACAGGGAGATCATACAAAAGTAGAGCCTCGGAAGAGATGGAGCTCCGACACCAACGTAGAGATCCTAAGGATGCGGATCTAGCACCTCTTGCCACCACTGCGGCATGAACGCAGCCCCGAGGTCGATCTGAGTACTAAGTATGCGAAATCAGAAGTACTTAAATGAAAACATATCATTTTAAAACCGGTTTACAAATATGTATGAAACAACCAGAAACCGCACATAGTGCATCACAAGCAAGAGCAACAATAGGTAATCGTAATGAGTCTTGTCTAGGCCGCGAATGATCGAAAGCAGGCCACTCGCCCATCATCATTCTGCAAGCCTAATCTCGACTCCGAGTCGCGTAGGCCACCACACGGGCGCGTGAGGTATAACCCGCGTCGAGGGTAGCTACTCCTCGGCGTCGCCCCGACTCGTCGCATGGCCACAGCATCGCATGAGGCATAACCCGCATACTAACACGGAACTCTCGTAGCTCGCATAGGCCCCTGGACCGCATGAGGTATTCTCGAATCACGGTCCTGCATCGCTGAGTCTACCGCGTCGGAGGCGACAACCCGGTGTCATCTCAAGAGGTGAGTGATAGTATACTAACATAACAACTTATCTTTAAACAACATAAGCACAACAAGGATACTCACCTATACAAACGTTACAAGATACTAACACACATAGCATCATATCATGTCTACTTATCAAACCATCTTATTATTCTTTTCACAATATAAGTCCATTATAAACACATAGGCAAACTCGTTTCTTTTATCAATCTTAAGTGGTTATACTTAACTTCCCATAAAGCTAGTATAACTCTTAAGCTTCGCTTTAAAAACCAATTAGTTCTCTTACATTAATATGATTCAAGAGTCTTTGAAATGTTTTGATTCTTTATTATTCGTGCTTATGAGGCATTCGTAAGTATTATTCAGCTTAAGCCGTGAGGCATTGCCGTAGTAAGTATTATTCAGGCTTAAGTCAAAGACATTGCCGTAGTTATATTGTAAAATATCATGCTTTAGGAAGAATCACATACCTTCCAATGAAAACCACGCCTTGAGTTGAATATGTCGCGCGAGAGTCGGCCTATAATAGTCACGGATATCTATTAAAGACTACTCAAGGTTATTCTAAACAGGGGTTCATAATTCTACGGTAAGTCGGCGGACTTCCCTGCCGGTGAGCTATATAAGTTCATGTGAAATGATCCATGTAATACATTTGATTATTCTTCTTTTAAACCCTAAGTGATTAATACTTATTCTTATACTTCTACGATGCATTCTCTAATACAAAAGAGGTTAGGATTATTACCTCTGTAAGCCCAATAATATCCTAGAAAAGTCGGCGCTGAGCAAGGTTTTGCTCACAAGTTGTATGCTCGAGAACCTTAGAAGTTCTTCACAACTTCTACTAAGTACTAAGGTATTTGGGCTAGGTATTTTGGGCATTATAACGATACAAGAAGGTAACTTTTCTACCAAGGGAGGGGGTAGATTTTGGCTAGGCTAGGGGTATTCGGCCAAGGCCACTTAGGCTAGAGGGGAAGAGGGCTTGGGCGAAATGGCTAACAAGGAGAAGGGAGGATTTTCAAGACTTGGAAAGTAATTTGTGGATGAAGAACTCTTCATCTTAAGGGTATTTATAGGTCAAGAAGTGGCCAACCAATGGCCAAGATTTAGACAAGTGCAAGGCAAGTGTAGGGTGAGGATTAACTATACACAAATATCCTACCAACTCCTCGACTTGTGCCTGAGGCACAAAAACGTGCTCCTAGTCCAAATCGTCCCAATGGACGATTTCAAGTTCATCAATTGGAGGTGACAAGTGTCGCCCTCGTTGGTCCCAAAATGTTTCGCCTCACGGAAAAATCCGCAAAATTAGAAATGGCATAGCGGAATTTACCCTACGTGTGGAAGCGTTTCGCCGGGAAAACTATTCGCTTGTGAGTTGTGCCTAAAAAAACGCCCAAGGCTTATCTTTAAGGCTAGACTTTCGCACGTATTCCCTTACGTACATACTGAAATACGGTATAACATTCTCCCCCTTAGAAACATTCGTCCGAATGTTCCTTCCCAAACGATTATCGAAGAAGCTTAGCGATTGTAAATGCCACACGGCCACGAGCAACACTTGGCGAAACGATAACGAAAATTTACAAGTAGGAAAGTGAATTTACGGAGGTGTGGGAATAGGTGAGGATACTTCATCATGTCCTCTCGGCTTCCCACGCCATCTCTCCCGAGCTCGTTCGCCACAAGACTTTGTGGAAGCCACGTCCTTGGTCGCAGACGCCTAAACGACGATCGACTATCGCTATGGGAATCTCATCGATAACCCCGGTCACACGGACATCGTCATCGGTGCACCCTAGATGGATCCCGATACATCTCTCAAAGATAGATACGTGAAACACGGATGCGCTGCCTCGGATCGGACGGCAGATCAACTCGTAAGCAACCTTGCCTACCTGCGGACAATCGAAGCGCCCGATGTACCTTGGTGAGCTCCCTTCTTCCGAATCTCATCACACCGCCATGGGTGACACTAGGAAAACCCAATCATGAACCTCGAACTCAAGATGTCGACGACGATGATCTGCATCGACTTACATCGACTCGAGTATCGATAGCCGCTCTCGGATAAGTTTCACCTTATCCATCGCTGCTGTACCAAATCTGGTCCCACTAGTCGCCTCGCCCACATCGAACCAACCTATGGCGATCGCACTTCCTCCCATACAAGGCCTCATAAGGCGCCATCGAATCTTTGGAGTGGTAGCTATTATTATCGAACTCAACTAGAGGCAAATGATCCTCCCAACTACCATGAAGTCAATAACACGGGCTCGCGACATATCCTCGAGAGTCCGATAGTGCGCTCTGCTGTCCGTGCATGCGTGGATGAAATGCGATCACTGCTCACTGCGTCCTAAACCCCTCTGGAAGGACCTCCGAAGTTAGCGTAACCGGGCTCCTGCATGCGATATGATCGAAGTAGGGACTCATGCGATCGGCGATCTCTCGGATGTAAAGTCGGCATAATCCTCGGTAAAAGTCGTCGACGGGAAGAAAGTGGGCTGATTTCGTCCACTGTCGGCGATAACCCATATAGAATCATGTCTCCTCCGAGTGCGAGGTAATCGTGATGAAGTCCATGTTGATTACCTCCCACTTCCGGTCGGGATCTCTATCGCTGTAACAAACCACCGGGCCTCGGTGCTCTACCTTCACTGCGACAACACACGGGCGAGCTACGAACTCGCAACGTCCTCTTCAAGCCATCCCGCAATACACGGATCTAAGGTCGTGGTACATCTTGGTCGACCGGATGGATGAAACGCTTGTATGTGCTTCCCCAGAACTCTGCGAAGTCTCGAAACATCCGAACACATCGCCCTCAAACCTTAGCACCCATCAAAGTGCTACCTCAAAGACCCTTGCCTCACGAAGAGTCGTATCACGATATCGAATCAAAGCCGATCCTCGGCTGTTGCCTCTTCAGCTCCTCGACGATGGAAGACTCGGCAACCTCACGAACTCTAACCCCACTGCTATCAGAATCAATCAAACGGACACAAGGCTCGCTAACTGATGCAAATCACGAACCATGTCCCTCCTCTCTAGCGCATCGATAGGCTCCCCGTGACCTACGACTAAGGCATCCGCCACATTGGCCTTCCCGTGGTACAGATATCAACATCGTAATCCTTAAGCAACTCTAACCACCGTCTCGCCGTAAGTTCAGCTCCTCTGGTGAAGATATCTGGAGGCTCTTGTGGTGCGTATAAATATCCACGTGAACCCCATACAAATAGTGCCTCCGGATCTTGGCGTGAATCACGGTAACTCTAATCATGGGTGGGGTAGTTCCTGCGTGTTTCCTCGGTGTCGGGATCGTATGCTATAACCTGCCATTGCGTCAACACACATCCCAACCCGATGCTCGACGTCACAATACGACATAACCATCGGACCTCCGGAGAGTAAGAAGCGGGCGATGCGTCAATCTCTCTTCGGAATCGAAACCCCGCCACAAGCATCGATCCAGGAACTTGCGCCGAGTCGGCCTAGTCAATGGTGCGCAGATAAAGCAAACTTCTCCACGAACCGATAATAACTGCGAGGCCCGAAATCTGCGAACCTCTGCCGGAGTAGTAGGTCTCGGCCAAGTCTGATCGCCGATCTTGGCGTATCAACTCGAATGCCATCACCAAACAATATGCCCGAAACGCCATCAAGTCAACCAAAACTCACATTTGGAAAACTTGGCGTCTGCTGCGATCTCGAGAATCGGCCAAGATCGCCAAATGCTCGCGTGCTCTCGCTCTGGCGAGAATAAACCAAGATATCATCGATGAACACTATCACAACGTGTCAAAAATGGTTTGAACACTCGGTTCATCAAATCCATGAATACGCGGAGCATTGGTCAACCAAAGACATGACTACGAACTCATAATGCGTCTGGTCCGAATGCGATCTAGGGACATCCACCTCTCGACACGAACGATGATAGCGACGGATCAATCTTGGAGAAACATCTCGCGCCTCGCAATGGTCGAACAAATCATCAATCACGGGAAGGGTATCTGTTCTTAATGGTCACCTTGTTCACTGTAATCAACACGCGCAAAGGCGTCGCCCTTCTTCTTCACGAACAATAGGCGCCCCGGGAGAAACAGGCCTAATGAAGCCCTTCTCTAGCAAATCCCTGCCGATCCTTCGCTCTCTCAACTCGGCAGTGCCATTCGTATGGCGGAATGGAAATAGCCGAGTATCCGCAATATGTCAATACAAAACTCAATCTCCTCTCGTGAGGATACCCGAGGTCATCCGGGAACACGTGCGGGAACTCGTGACTACGGAAATCGAAAATCTGGTACCGCGACCTCGAGATCAAACACTCGAACTAGATGGTAGATATACCGCCTGCGCGTCTTCCTAGGGTAGGAAATAAACCTACCGCCGGTGATACTGGTGCTCCCACTCAACAATGGCTCGCCAGAAACGAATACTCTCTGCGGTCTACATTGGCATAGCGAAGCTAGCCAATCCATCCCATAATCACGTCAAGTCAATCATCTCCAACTCTATCAAGTCGGCGGTCGACGTAAATGGTCACAGACAAGCCACATATACCCGAGCTACCACCGAATCACCATCTGGCGTAGCTACCTCGAAAGGGTCTATGGACTCGTGCTCTATCCCTATCCTACTAGCAACAAGGGAGATATATAGGGCCAGTAGAACCCGATCTATCAAGGCATAAACATCAAACCCAGCGATAAGGTACCGACATCGGTGAGGCCTCACGATCTGTCGGTGGACAAAGCATAAATGCGGTTCGAGGATCGCTAGAAGGGACCGAGCCACGACCTCGCGACCTGCGACCCGTGAGCACCACGCCTCGGGGCGAGTATCGTAGGAGATGATGAGCGGCAAGAACGAAGGTGAGCCTACCGCGTGCGCCCCGGTCGGACGGTCGCCGCAAAGTGACCTGCGGCCTGGCGTAACAAGCTCAAAGTAGTACCACACTTCCGTAATGGGATCCCGCGTCGGCCACAGGGGGTGGTCCCGTCGGCGATGCCTCTGCTACTGCGGGCGTCAAGCCACAGGGCCGATGCGCCTCGAAAACTCCGCGAGGGCGGTGCGAGAGTGCTCGAGCTGGGTGGTGCGAATCTCTGCAGCGCCGCCCACGATAACCACAGACCCTCGTCTGGCGCCTTACCTTCTTTGTCGTCGACCGTCGACCTCTGCGCTCGCCGCGCTGAGGCGTGAGCTGCGTGCGGGTAATGTCCATACGGTGGAGAAACCCGCACATGACTCGGCCATATAGTCGTCTGGCGGTGACATAGCGGTGCACCTATCCTCATTATCTGCTGCAATGCGGGACATATCGAGCCAAAGAATCAAACTCGACATTGTACTCACGGCGGTCGTCCTCTGCGCCTCGGCGGTAAAAATCTATCGGCCGCCCTCGCCGTCTGTGGAGGCGAAGTGAAGTGAGAAAGCCTCGAGAACTCATCCCAGTAGGGCGCGTGCTCTCCCGGATAACTCCCACGAATCAAACCAATCGATCGGTATCACGCGCCTATGTGAACCAAAGATCACGGACTCGGTCTCCGACGCCTGATCACTCTCAAAATCTCTGAATCGACGGATGAACTCCTGCGGATCATCCTCCGCCTCGACCCATAAAACTCCGTGCTACAACTCAAGAAATCTCGTAGCCTCAAACTATCTGCCTCGGGTGTACCACGGTGCGATCGAGCCGGAGCTGCGCCGTCAATCTCTCTCGTGACGGGCCTGACTTTAGCCAAAGGCTGGGCCGTCTCTCTTGCCTAACTCTCCGCCCTGTGTGGGACGAGGTGTGGGTACGTGGTCTCTGTCTTTGCCGGCGGCGTCATAGAACTCGCCGTCTCGGTATAGCTGGGCACGAGCCTCGTGACTCTGGGTGTCACGCAGCCTCTCTCGGCTTGCTCTTCGGGCCGGGTTGCTTTACGTGGAGGCATAATCATTAGAAAGGAATACGTTAGAGGTCCAACCTATAACACACTCTAAAGCACGATCTCGTAATGAGAAGAATGGAAACCAATCCTAATATCCTATAGCCTCACGATTATTGGTGTGGTGCACAACACAGATAATCAAGACTACTAGATACGGTCAGACACTTTCCGAGGATTAATCGCTCGATACCACTTTTGTCACAACCTGTTCGGTTCGTGATCGTGCCTTACTGGCACCCAGTAGTCATACATCGAGAAATCACGGAAATATAAAACAAGACATGAAACGCTTTATAAAATAAGACACGCTTTATGTGAGAAAACATCGTCTTTCGGCATATATATATAATCATAGTTCAGCGATTACATCCGACATCGCATAACATGACTACAAACCTCTGAAATATACAACTATGGCGGGACGGGGCCCGCCATACTCTGGCATAAACTATCTACAACAGGAGATCATACCAAAAGTAGAGCCTCGGAAGAGATGGAGCTCCGACACCAACGTAGAGATCCTAGGACGCGGATCTAGCACTGCTTGCCACTGCGGCATGAACGCAGCCCCAGAGAGGTCAAGACAACAGTACTAAGTATGCGAAACCGTAAAGTACTTAAATGAAAACATATCATTTTAAAACCGATTTACAAATATGTATGAAACAACCAGAAACCGCACATAGTGCCACATCACAAGCAAGAGCAACAATAGGTAATCAGAATGAGTCTTGTCTAGCCGCGAATGATCGAAAGCAGGCCACTCGTCATCATTCGCAAGCCTAATCTCGACTCGAGTCCGCATAGGCCACTCACGGGGCGCGTGAGGTATAACCCGCATCGAGGGTACTCCTCGGCGTCGCCCCGACTCGTCGCGCATGGCCACGCGCATCGCGTGAGGCATAACCCCGCATACTAACTCCGAACTCTCGTAGCTCGCATAGGCCCCCGACCCGCATGCAGGTATTCTCGAATCATGGTCCTGCATCACCGAAGTCTACCCCGCGTCGGAGGCGGCTTAACCCGGTATCATCTCAAGAGGTGAGTGATAGTATACTAACATAACAACTTATCTTTAAACAACATAAGCACAACAAGGATACTCACCATACAAACGTTACAAGATACTAACACACATAGCATCATATCACGTCTACTTATCAAACCATCTTATTATTCTTTTCACAATATAAGTCCATTATAAACACATAGGCAAACTCGCTTTCTTTTATCAATCTTAAGTGGTTATACTTAACTTCCCATAAAGCTAGTATAACTCTTAAGCTTCGCTTTAAAACCAATTAGTTCTCTTACATTAATATGATTCATAGTCTTTTGAAATGTTTTGCTTCTTATTATTCAGCTTAAGCTGAGGCATTCGTAAGTATTATTCAGCTTAAGCGTGAGGCATTGCCGTAAGTATTATTCAGCTTAAGTCAAAGACATTGCCGTAGTTATATTGTAAAATATCATGCTTTAGGAAGAATCACATACCTTCTCAAAAACCACCGCCAAGTCAATATGTCGCGCAGAGTCGGCTATAATAGTCACGTATATCTATTAAAGACTACTCAAGGTTATTCTAAGCGGGTTCATAATTCTACTGTAAGTCGGGCAGCACTTCCTACCCGGTGAGCTATATTAGTTCATCGTGAAAAGCAGTCCATGTAAGTCTGATTTGATTATTCTTCTTTAAACCCTTCTAAGTGATTAATACTTATTCTTATACTTCTACAGATGCATTCTCTAATACAAAAGAGGGTTAGGATTATTACCTTAAGCCCAATAATATCCTAGAAAAGTCGCCGAGCAAGGTTTTGCTCTAAGTTGTATGCTCAGAACCTTAGAAGTTCTTCACAACTTCTACTAAGTACTAAGGTATTTGGGCTAGGGTATTTTGGGCATTATAACGATACAAGAAGGTAACTTTTCTACGGGAGGGGGTAGATTTTTGGCTAGGCTAGGGGGTATTCGCCAAGGCCACTTAGGCTAGAGGGAAGAGGGCTTGGACGAAATGGCTAACAAGTGAGAAGGAGGATTTTCAAGACTTGGAAAGTAATTTGTGGATGAAGAACTCTTCATCTTAAGGGGTATTTATAGGTCAAGAAGTGGCCAACCAATGGCCAAGATTTAGACAAGTGCAAGGCAAGTGTAGGGTGAGGATTAACTATACACAAATATCCTACCAACTCCTTGACTTGTGCACAAGGCACAAAAAACGTGCTCCTCCTAGTCCAAATCGTCCCAATGGACGATTTCAAGTCCATCAATTGGAGGGTGACAAGTGTCGCCCTCCCGTTGGTCCAAAATGTTTCGTCTCACGGAAAAATCCGCAAAAATTAGAAATGGCATAGCCGGAATTTACCCTACGAAAGCTGTGGAAACGTTTCGTCGGAAAACTATTCGTTTTGTGAGTTGTGCCTAAAAAAAAAACGTCCAAGGCTTATCTTTAAGGCTAGACTTTCGTACGTATTCCCTTACGTACATACTCTGGAAATACGGGGTATAACATTAAGATTTTCAGCACATTTAGCGCTGCGGCGCTCACGACGTGATTTTCGGTTTTTCTGATTCTGTGTCATTTTTTCGTCCGGACTTCGTCTGATTTCTTCTATATTTTTCGGGACTTCTTAGACTTCATTTCTTGATATTTTATTGTGCAATTCCATCTCAATTATGCTTATTTCATCTTTTTTTTGCCATCTCTCCATTTATGACCGTTGTGACTCAAAAGAAAGAAAAACGACCATAATACTATACTAAACACAAACGAAATGAGTAAAATACTAACTAAAAATGACTCAAAAGGTGTATACAAAATACGCCTAACAACCCTACCCAGTAAAAGATTGGTTCCTAAATTTACTATCCGGAACCTACCCGTAACAATCATTACCCGGAACCTATCCGGACCCTGCGGTTCCGGATAGGTTCCCGGATACCCTGTAAATTGACATTTTTTACAGAAAGTTGTTGCTTCTCATTTCAAACTTAAAAAACGTTTTTTAAAACACGAGCTCAAATATACTAATATCTTTATAAATCATCTTTTTTTTGTTAACTATTTCCTAATTATTTAATCACATCATGTTAATAATAACTATTACAAGTTTACAACATCACAATTTAATTGCTTCCTAACATAAATGAAGAAACTTAAAAGAGTACTTATGTTGTTAGTTGTTACCTTTTGCATGTAACAGAATACTCAGATTTTCCTAGAATATCATAGGTATCAGATTTTTGATGAATTTATTTTCTAAAAATATTTACTAGAAATCTTTTATGGTTCATTCAAAGATTCAAGAACTGAGCCTCTTGTTATACTGATAGCATTTGAGTCAAAATTTGATTGAATTTTTTACCAAAAATCCAATTTTTATTTTCTGGGCATTCTTGAAATTGGATAAAGATTAAATTTTTACTATTTGGATGTTAAAGATAGTTAATTTTTTAATCTGGGTTGTTGTTAGCATTCCGGGTATTGGTTCCGGGTCCGGGTACCCTGTCTCTATTTGTCGGAACCGGAACCGGACCCGACAATGATCGGTTCCTAATTTAACTACCCGGAACCTACCCGTTATTATAATATATCTACCTGAAATATACCCGTTAGTGTCAGTTCCGATCGGGTTTGGTACCCAATACCCGTATTCACCCCTAGTTAAAACATATTGGCTATATCATGTTATATGTCACTGATACATTGGACATACACCTGACATACATTTGACATACAACTATTCCACCACCAAGAAAATCATCGTACCCATCACCATAACCATCTTTTCTTCCATTATAACAAGGCAAACAATATTTCTCTACCAAAAAAAGATGTGATATGATAGAAATGAAATAACAACTTATTAACATCCTTATGTAATTTAGACTAGCGTTATTGTTTTATCTTTTGAATTTATTTGGGATTACTGTTGAAAATTTTGAGTTCATAGTGCCTTGAGAACCGTACCATTGTAGCATAGAATCTAATGTCACAAGACTTAAATCTACTTAAAGTCTTTTTTTTTTCGTTCCTAGTAATCCATCGATTATTCTTATTGGTGAAATATATATATATATATATATATATATATATATATATATATATATTCCCGGGTAAATAAATATTATATTACTAAAATCCGGAAGTTACAGTCAATCATTGATGGTTCTCAATCCTCAACGTAATACAATGCAAGACAAAAGGCTAAAATCAAGCAAAAAAAAAATAGGGGGGGGGGGGAGGGATGTTCACTCAAAAGGTGAAGTTACAAGAGGGAAATAAACTATAAAGAACTCTATATGTTGCTAACTTGACCCTTGCAATAACATCATCCTCAGTCAAGCCAATTCCATCGAATAGCAATGCATTCCTTGCTCTCCAAATTTCAAATATCACTGCACAAAAGGCAAGTAAGATAGTTTTAGATCGGATGCCTGTCCCGCGGTGGTCCTTCTTAATCCATTTGAGTGCACTTTCAATGGTAGTCATCTCTCTTCTAATTCCCAACCATTCCCTTATGTGGCTCCAAATCTTGTGCGAATAAGGGCAAGCAAAGAAGAGGTGAGCCCGCGTCTCATTATCTTGCTTACAAAATCCGCAAGTCACATCCTCAATGTTAAGATAGGAGAGAGTGTCTTTAGTGGCAAGACGTTTCCGGCAAGTGAGCCAAACCGCGAATGAATATTTAGGAGGTATGAAGCCTTTCCAAATTTGGGGCATCCATAGTTTACACTCACGAGGGGTGCGCAAGACATCATACACAAGGCCGGAGTCCAATATTCCATTGATATAACACTTCTCCAATCCCACAATTGTATCTCCTCGGCTACCAAAAATGCTCATGAAATTGTCTCGGATACCACATAGCTTTTTGAACAAGAGCGAGTCTCTATCACGAACCTCATAATCCCAAATCGATTGTCCTCTCAAGTAGAAAGTATTTACCCACTTCACCCATAAGGAATCTGCATTAGTGTGAAATAGCCATATGGATCGAGAGAGTAAAACATGATTCCACACTTTGATGTCCATAAGCCCCAAACGACCCTCCGACTGAGGCACGCATAACTCATCCCAGGCAACACGGGGTGGTCTCCCTCCCCACAAGAACTGAATACAAGCTGAGCGCACCTTGTTGAGAACCGCGGAATGGAGTGGGAACGCACGAAACCAAAAGCCTTCAACACCTTGAATAACCGATCGGATCAACTCCAATTTTCTGGCATAAGATAGTGAGTGATGCCCCCATTTTTGAATGTATCCCGATGTTACGACCCGAACCCCGGGCCCGTGACTGGTGCCCTACCTGGGCACCTTTCTATTCATACAACACAAGTAACCTGCGGAAGCTAAATAACACTTTTTTTTCTTTAAATAAAGGAAAAGCAGGCAAGGCTGCCATAATATATAACACCCGAATGAGACTATAACTGTACAACAATATAAATACAACTCACGCCAGTCCAACCCACATATGAATACAGACCTCTAAGAGTTTTGACAACAACTATGATGGGACAAGGCCCCGCCGTACCCTGAAATACACAACAGTCTAAACCAACCGTACCAATGGTAAGCTCCAGAACAAGGAAGCTACCTTAACAGTTGAACAAGATACCACACACGCGGATCACTCAACTGCGAACCTAAACCTGCGGGCATGAACGCAGCCCCCCGAAGGAGGTCAGTACAACAAGTACTAAGTATGGAACGGAAATAAGTACAACATTAAAATCATGGCTGGCCAAGAAATGACAGGGGCAAGTAAAATAATCAAATACCAGATCCAACCGTGTCATATAAAATAAGAGCCAATCAGATCTTGTATCATCGTACCCATGTACCATCGTACTCATCAGACATCAGACGCCTCATAGATGCCTACTCATAGAATCATCATGTGCATACACATATAGATAACAGATCATACTCCATACCTATAACCTGTCCCGGCCCATCTTGGGACTCGGTCCTCATACTCTGTATCTAACATGTCCCGGCCCATATTGGGACTCGGTGTAAGGTCGTATAAGGTATAACATGTCCCGACCCATTCTGGGACTCGGTGTGAAGTCATATAAGGTATAACATATCCCGACCCTTTCTGGGTCTCGGTGTAAAGTCATATAAGGTATAACATGTCCCAGCCCTTTCTGGGTCTCGGTGTAAAGTCATATAAGGTATAACATGTCCCGGCCCTTTCTGGGCCTCGGTGTAAAGTCATATAATGTATAACATGTTCCGAACCTTTCTGGGTCTCGGTGTAAAGTCATATAAGTCGTATAACATGTCCCGACCCATTATGGGACTCGGTGTGTTCATCATTCTCACATATGTACCTATAACGTGTCCCGGGCCTTTAGGGGACTCAATGTAAACATGACTATCCATATAACCCTCATATGTGTACATGCAACGTGTCCCGACCCACCATGGGACTCGGTGTATCAATTCAACCATATAACATTTTAAACAATCTTTTGACTTTCCATAAAGCCGTTATAACAAACTTCCCATAAAGTCGTTATAACAAACTTTCATTTTAGAAACTAAAGCACTACCACATCTTTCTTTTTAAACAAACCAAGACACTATCACCTCTTTCCTTTTAATAAAAACAAGGCATTATCATGTGATGTAACATTAGGGAAATGAACCCAAAAGTACTATGTACATCTATTTTTTCCTTTATAAAACCCCAAGATACTAGCACTTGTAGCATCAAGGCACTTTCACTATTAAAAACAAGTTACTTACACTTTTAAACTCAAGTAACTTATTCTTTTCAAATCAAGTGACCTATACCTTTAAATCAAGTTACTTCTTCTTTCCCAAAATCAAGTCATTTATACTTCATATAAATCAAGTCTCTTATACTTCATCTAATCGAATCTCACATACTTTCAAGTAAGGTCTCATATACCTTCAAGTAAAGTCTTATATACTTTCAACTAAGTCTCATAACTTTCAAATAAATCTAGTCTCATGACTTTCAAATAAATCAAATCTCATAACTTTCAAATAAATCTAGTCTCATGACTTTCAAATAAATCTAGTCTCATGACTTTTAAATAAATCAAGTCTCATTACTTTCAAATAAATCTAGTCTCATGACTTTCAAGTAAATCAAGTCTCATTACATTCAAATAAATCTAGTCTCATGACTTTCAAATAAATCAAGTCTCATTAGTGTTGTAACTTAACAAGATCAACTCGACTCCAATGCTTACTAAACACTCTTACCAACATCTCCCATAAGACTTGGTAAGGACTTAGGAATAATTTAGACATGCCTTTAGCATATAATCAATAACATGAATACTCTAATAACGAGGCAAGTATACTTCAAGAAACAAGTAATGTATACTCCAATAATCAATCATGCCGATAGAAGGAAGAAGTTCGCATACCTCATTGACGATTAACCAACACGACAAGTAGAATACGCCCCAATGTACTTCAACATTGTCGGCTATTCCACATGCCAAGTAGAATATGCCACACGTAGTACTTCAACCTAAAATGACAATAGCACTTCTATCAACTTCAAGCTTTCAAGTGTAAGACTTATACTAAATAATGACCCTCTTATTCTACGGGAATTTGGGCAGCACTTCCTTTGTTTCCACGTACTTTATACCTTTTCCAAGGCACAAATTCAACAACAACCAAGCCACAATTAAGGGCACAACCAGCAGTTAACCAAAGGGGATCACACGCATCCCTTACGTGCAAAATTCAGCCCCTTAACTTAAATAAACAGTTCACAACTAAAGAAACAACCAAAGGGGATTACACGCCAACTTGACGTGTAAAATTCTTTCCCACAACGATATAAAAGCAGTCTATAAAACAATCCATAATTAACCAACATTAAGGGTACAATATGAAGCCTTTAACACCCTTATTCCTTAGGACTATCATTAGCCATTTTACCACATTAATCATGCATATTAGGGGCTGATTTTCCAGCATAATAACACCCCAAAATAGTCCATAAAACGACACGACGACGTCTAACAGTTTTGGGCAGTTTTCGGCCAACAACAACTACAACAATTCAAAGTCCTTTTCCATGATTCTATATAATCCAATTCCCATTTCAACACTTATATATATTCCATATCACATATCAACAATAATATTACTTCATTTTAACATGCGAAAAGTGTAGATAACAACATTATAATCCAACGAATCCAACAACACCAAGATTGACGACCCTCGACCAACACCAATATCTACACCTACACTTCTTATTTTCCATTTTTTCCTTAACACAATTTCATCCCTACATATACACAATAAGTAATATCCAATTACTTTAAAAGAAGAAGAATTATTACCTCATTTTTTAGCCAAAAAATGCTTTAAAAGCTCAGGTAAGATTGGCTCGCAGTTTTCGTTTCGCTCCACTTATTCAAGTTCCAATAACATATATGTATCTACCACAAGCTTATAACCAACTTCTCTTTATATTTCATTTCCAAAAAGTTAATAAAACTTAGGGTTTTGGCAACACCATTCTCGGCCAACAATGCTTTCCAAAGTTGAGATATTAATCTAGGCTTAGCACTTGGTTTAGGGGCTTAATCTTGGAGATAGGAAACTTAATCAACACTTGTGTTCTTGGCTAGGGAGCTCTCGACCAAAGGGCTAAAAGGAGAGGAGATGGGAGCTATTTTGGATGAAGTCTAGAATATGAATCCAAGTCTTGCAAGACATGAATATATACAAGTGTAATTGCCAAGTGGAGTGGGTCCCACATGCCCACTTGTCCTCAAAATATCTTAGAGACTTGTCATCTTGCAAGCCAAGTGGAGGGGTGTCACGTGTCACCCTCTTATTGGTCCAAAAATTAATTCTTCCCAAAATAATTCCATATTGGCCAAAATATCTCAAAATCTTGTGGGCCCCACAAATTCGTAAAATTTCCGATGGGCCCCACATGATCAAATTTAAGACTTAAAAATCCAATCCTTCATAATCATATACTAATCCATTAAACCAAATTTAAGACTCTAATTCCAAGTAATTAAGTTTTTCCTTCACAAATTTTTCGAAATTTTTCTTAAGTAAATGTAATTATACTTTTCTTTCCAACGTTCAAGACTTATTTCCTTACATACGTTCTCATATAATTTCCTTAGAAATACGGGGCGTAACACCCGAGATGGCACTTGTGAATGGAGCAAACTGGTCCACCGAGACGGAAAGTGGGGCCAAAGGAACTCCTAGATACCGCACGGGAAACTCACCCATCGAAAACCCAACTCTAGCCATGATCCTGTCTCGACGAACACCTTGCACTCCCGCTAAATAGATAGAGGACTTAGAGGGATTTAAAGATAGACCGGAAACCGCCTCCAAAGTCTCAAGACACTCCATAAGAATACCAACCGAAGCCTCATCTCCTCTAGTAAAAAGCATGAGATCATCCGCAAAAGTGTCACGACCCGACCTCGGGCCCGCGACTGGTGCCTTACCCCGGGCACCCTAGTGATAATACATCAGAGAAAATCAGCGAAAATAAAAACTCGTAGACATGAAACAATATGAAATAAGAAACAAAGCAACCAAAATCACCTTTACAGTATATATATAAACTCGAGCGATTCATCCTTTACAAGCCCAACTCACAACAAGATTACACTCTAAGAGTTTTTATAACAACTATGACTTGACAGTGGCCCGCCATACCCAATGTACAAGAACCTACAATCTCGTGGAATCATACCAAAAGATAAGCCTCCGAGAAACGGAGCTTCCCTAATACGCAGTGATCCTGAATGAGGATCAACAATCGCGTACCTCTACCGCGACATGAGCACGGCCCAGAGGTCGATAAAAGGTACCAAGTATGTGGCGAAAATATCGTAATTAAATCATAACGATCTATATAAAAAGGAGACATGTATGATAACCAAACTACGATTACCAATATATAAGCGATCATGTCAAGTCGGGGACTCACGCCTCAAGTCATCACTCAAATATAACCATGGGTCTCACGCCACAATATCAATCATGCCCGTGGAATTCTTCCTCACCGCAATCTATGATATAACAACACCAAGGAGTACAAAGAACACGTGTCCCACTGCTCCATAAGAACCGACGGCAAATACGAAGGCATAGCTACGGATCCACCTGCATCATCAATCGACGGCGGCAAGTACTAAGCTAGCTACGTAACCTACCGTACCAACTATGCTATAAAACTGACCGGGGAAAGTATGAAGGCCAAATACCAGGTACCTCCTGCGTCGCGCAGCCGACCGAGGCAAGTACGAGAGCCAACTACCAGAACCTCCTGCGTCAACAACCAGATTCCACCTGTTTCACAAAGCTGACCGGGGCAAGTACGAAAGCCACTATCAGATCCACCCTGCATCACGTCGCTGACCGGGGCAAGTACGTAGGCTAACCACCAGATCCACCCTGCATCACGAGACTTCATGGGGAACTAATCCGTGGAATACCACAACAATACTATATAACTGTATCACGAAGCTGACCGGGGCAAGTACGAAAGCTACTACTAGATCCACCCTGCATCACGTCGCTGACCGGGGCAAGTACGATAGCCAACTACCAGATCCACCCTGCATCACGAGACTTCGTCCTAACACTGACCGGGGCAAGTATGAAAGCCAACTACGAACCACCTGCGTCAAGAACGGCCAGGGGCATGTGCGGACGGCTAGCTACGATCCACCGCATCAGTAAACCTCATGGAGAGCTAGTCCATGGAATAACACTATCAACAGGGAACGAACCCTCATCATGGCCGCATACCCGTGGACCATCCATCGAGTCAGTATGACCAAAATGATCAAGAATAACATGACCGACCCTCCATCGAGAGACACGGTAGCATAATGATACAATACTTGCACAACAAGGCTATCACAAGCAAACATAGGCAAGTTACTCACACTCAAGGTACTTTCATTTTATGCCAAAAATCCGGGGTTTAACCCCAAAGTACTACATACTTTCATTCTTTCAAAAAGACTATTTTTTACGTAAAAGCCACACGATACTAATACTCGTAGTATCAAAGCACGTTTTCTTTTCAAACCAAATTACTACACCTTCAGAAAATCTTTACAAGACCTTTAAAATCAAGTATACTTTTAAAAACCCAAGTAACTTACTCTTTTCAAAACAAGTAATCCATACTTTTAAATCAAGTTACTTCTCCTTTTCCGAAATCAAGTCGTTTATAAGTCAAGTCTCTTATCTTTCAAAATCAAGTCGTTTAGCTTTCAAAACCAAATCAAGACA
Organism: Przewalskia tangutica; assembly: GCA_029844215.1. Classification (NCBI taxonomy): domain Eukaryota; kingdom Viridiplantae; phylum Streptophyta; class Magnoliopsida; order Solanales; family Solanaceae; genus Przewalskia; species Przewalskia tangutica. Next base: position 29,979,169 of record CM056736.1, on the reverse strand, counting down.
ATACCATGCCTTCCTTTTAAACAAAACACTTCTCCTTTCAAAGGTCAAGTAACAATATACTTCTCAAAATAGTTTAAGCCTCATTATTTCTTGAAAATATCAAGTTACCGTTTTAAATCCAATGATACAACCTTTCTTTCGTTTTCATAAAATCGTTATAACTAACTTCCCATAAAGCTGTTATAACACTTTATATTTTAAACCAACCAAGGACAACTACTCATATTTCCGAAATCAAGATAACTTTATTCTTTTAAAGACCAAATACCCATTACTCACGAATGAGGTTTCACAACTTTTTAACACAATTCAAGTTCTTAACATTTCATATCAAGTCACTTAACTTTAGAATCAAGTCAAGGACACAAAAAGGAAGTAAAACTCCTTTAACACACGTGCGTCTACTGCACTATATATTTCACAAATATCATGCTCAAGAGAATAGGAAGAATCACATACCTCTTGGGCTTAATCCACAAGCCAAGTCGAGTATGCCGCGCGTTAGAATATCCACCTATAACAAACACAATACATCTATCAACATCTAGTTCTCTTCGTAGAATATTTCTAAGTATAAGGTTTCTTATTCTACGGAAAATTCGGCAGCACTTCCCCTGTAACTCCGTACCTCTCCACCTTTTTCAAGGCCCGATATCAATAGCCAACATGCCACATTTAAGGCGCAGTAATACAACAACTCAGAGGGGATTACACGCCTAACTGGACGTGTAAAATTCTGCCCCACAATATACTAAACAATCCATTTCTTTTTAACCTTCTATCCACATATTATATACTTAATTATAAACTACTACAACATGTAATACCCAATTACAATAGAAGGACAAATATCATTACCTCGATAAGCCTAAATTTTTTCCAATGATTAAAAGTCGATCCTTAGCAAGTTTAGCTCCAAATCCTTACGTTCCAATCCGCTCCAAGCAACCCTTAGAAGTTCCTAACCAACTCCTCTTCAAGATCCAACTCCAAAAAGTGAAGAACACCTTAGGTTCCAACACCACCAACTTTCGGTCAAGGGGTATATTTAAGGCTAGGGGTGTGAAATCTTTTCTAACACTTGGTTAACAAACTTCCTAAAACCTTAAGGAAGAACACTTAAAAGTTTAAGGATTTTTGGACAACAATTTGGTCAAGATCTTAGCCAAATCCGAGAGCACCAACAAAGGGGAGGGAGTATTTCAAGTCTTGGAAAAACTCTAAGTGTGGATGAAGAAGTCTTGCAATCTTAAGGGGTATTTATAAGAAAACCAATGGCTAGGATGCAAGAAAGTGTGTGGTCTATATTGGGGACATGTGTGTGTGGGCCCCACAAACCACATGTCCACACAAAATTTGAGAACAAGTGGCTTGCCACTTGTTGAGCCATTTCGGCCAAGGGACAAGTGTCCACAAGATTTCGGCCATATGGCCACATGGGGGTGACACGTGTTGCCCCCTTACTCGTCCAAAATATTTCATCTCCCGAAAACATCCATAATAGCCAAAATCTCGAAAACAATGTGGGCCCCACAAAACCGTAAATTTTTCCCCGTGGGCCCCACGTGACCAAATCCGGAAATAAAATTCCATAATTCTCTAATATTCCAAAAAGTCCAAATACCAAATCTGGGAATCCAATTCCCATTTTCGAACCTTTTTCCTTCACAAACTCCAGAAAATTTTCCGTCGGAAAATCAAATCTTTCTTCCTTTCCAATCTTAATGTCGTATTCTTGTACGTATGCTCTCACATAATACCCTGGAACTATGGGGTGTAACATTCTTCCCTCCTTAGAAACATTCGTCCCGAATGTTCCTTCTAAGTCTCCAAACACACATGCGCCGGTATAGTCTTCACTACTATACTTACAAAACCAATTATGCCATACATGGCCATAATATAACACACGCGCAATACTTACATTCAAGCCACCGAGGAATCACCTCTAAAGCGTATAACAACACTATTAACTCTTATTCAAGGTCTAAAAAGAATACTCCCTTCGTACCCTCACTAAAAAAATGCTCACTTCCATTCTCTCAACACATGTTCGCTTATTTTCTCACTCGTAGTACCCTTCTCGTATACCTGAACTCTTTCTAGTACACGTACCACATTTCAATTATCGCTTCAGCTTTCAAAATCTTGGGGTTACTACCACCAAGTCATTACTAGCTTCAATTTCCTTTAAGGCCATTCCCGGCCTTCATGATCTGATTCTGGTCGAACGCATCCACGACTCGTACGATGATTACCTAAACTTGGGCCTAGCACCCCCGTGACCCTATCACCTAGCGGGACCACCTCAAACTTACCTCACTTCATTCCGGGTTGTGGGTTGACCCGCGATCTGGCCTCAACCCGACCCATTTCGTACCAAACTCTTGTTCCCAGTCCGGAACAATCTCACTATTCAAGTCACGAAAAGCTAGTGGTCTTCTTAGCTTAATTACCCACTTTCATATCATACCACTTATGGACTTATCACACAAATTACTCCACGCATAAAACGTACTTCGACCAATATCAACCGTAAAATCTTTTACTCAGGACGACCTTGTATCTAAGGTCTCCACGGTTATCTAAATTCTAAGGCTCATAATCTCTATGCACCCAAACCTACCTTTCCTTCTAACCAGGTGTCTTAAACATAATTTACACAATGCTATCCGAACATAATACTTAACATATAATCATCATAACAATACGTAATAGTCTCTAGAGGGTTGAAGATATACCTGTAACTATTGCTCCACTTTCCCTTCGTCACTCTAATCATAATCACGCCTGCGTATAGCTAGAAGGCGATGAACCACCATCGATCCGAAAATTTGAGTCTCTACATCCGCGCTACCTCTGGTCAGACAATCCTTCACAAAATGGCCATGTCGGCCGCAAGTATAACAACCTCCAAAACTAGCATGACACTCCCCATAATGGGTTCTACCACATCGACTACACTGAGGTAGAGGTGGCTTCCTCAGACTAACACCCCTACTCCCCTGAAAACCTAAACCCTTGGAGCCCTGACCTGCTCCTGAATACCCCAGACGTCCTGAAGACTGTGGAGGATCACTCTGTACTGGCGGAGGTGCATAGCTAGCCTGCTGCTGAGGCGGTCCGCCTCGAAAGTTACCAAAGGACCCTGCTGTCGTCTTGGCCCTCTTATGCTGATCTTGGTCATTTTGTCGACATCTACGTTCCTCAGTCTGTTGCGCATAAGCCTGCATGCGGGCAATGTCCATGCCCGGCTGAAGAGCTACACCCGTGCAACCCTCTGCTAAATAATCATCGAGCCCTGTGACATAACGGTGCACTCTATTCTCCATGTCTGCCACTAAAGCGAGGACATACTGATCCAACGAGTCAAACTCTACATTATACTCCCGAACCGTTCGCCCGTTCTGCCTCAACATCAAAAATTTATCTGCCCGAGCTCTCCTCATCTGCGAAGGAAATAAGTGTGTAAGAAATGCCTCTGAGAACTCGTCCCAACCAGCTGGAAGCGCATGCTCCCCCCGGGACAATTCCCATGAATCAAACCAGTCGACTGCAGTATCACGCAGCCGATAAGAACCCAGTACCACCGACTCGGCCTCTGAGGCCTTAATCACTCTCATGATCCGCTGTAGCTGTCGAATAAACTCCTGAGGATCTTCCTCAGTTCTCGATCCATAGAACTCTGGTGGACTGCAACTCAAGAAGTCCCGAAGCCTCAAACTATCGGTTCTGGGGTGCGCCACCGGTACTGCCGACTCCTGTCTGTCCTCGTGCCTCGCCACAAACCTAGCTAGTAACTGGGCTATCTCCTTGTAACCCCTATCCTCGGCTCCTAGTCGTGGAACTGGAGGCTCAGATATCATGGCCTCAGTAGAAACAACTGCCGCTGCGCTAAACTCTGCTGGGGCTGGCGGCGTCGCAGAACTCGCCGTATGAAGTACCACCTCAGGTAATGACTGGGCCTGTGCCCTGGTAATCCTTTGTGCTCTACTCGCAGCTCCCTCTGCTGCCTTGACCTTCTGGGCCCTAGTTGCCTTGCGTAGAGGCATAACTGGCACATAAGAATACGTCAGAGGGAGTCCAACTTATAACACAACTCTAAGACACGATCTCAGAGTGAGAAGAATGGAAATCAATCCTAAATATCATGCAGCCTCCTGATTATAGGTGTGGTGCACAACACGCCGATAATCAAGACTCTACTAGATATGGTCTGTAGACACTTTCCGAGGAATAACTGCTCTGATACCACTTTTATCACGACCCGACCTCGGGCCCGCGACTGGTGCCTTACCCCGGGCACCCTAGTGATAATACATCAGAGAAAATCAGCGGAAATAAAAACTCGTAGACATGAAACAATATGAAATAAGAAACAGGCTAACCAAAACGGTCACCTTTCTGTATATATATATAAACCTGAACAGTTACATTCCTGTCATGACCAGAGAAGTAAGAAAGTTAATATACAAGTTATTTCCTTATTATCTCATGAAGATGGGTGCACAAGAGGAGATTGTGGAACTATGCAGCGGATATGTTACCATGGTGTTGTGAGCCGTGTGAAAGGTTCACTTTGTAAGTAATCTTGCTTACATGATGGGGACAAGATGTGTTCGTGGAGAAGGTGGATGAGATGCTTCCTTGACTCTATTTGAGTCATGTTGGTGGGCTACAAAGAAAGAAGCATAGGACGTCCAAAAGATGCTTGTCTTGAGTCTCGAATGGAGATAGACTACAAAAGGGAGGTACGGGTCTATGGAAATGGTTTTTACCATTGTTGGGTGAGCCAAGGGAAGGGTTCACGTAATTACAAGAGCGGGTAGTTTGTCGCACTCTTTACTTAAAGCTGGTGGACACGCGGGCAAGAATTTATGCATTGTTCCTTGATGTTGTATAATGCTACGATGACATTAAGGTGAGCAATGAGATATAAAAGAACTGGTTCAAACTAAGTGAAAGGGGTTCACTTGAAGTGATTAGAGGGAGAGTCATGGTATTGGAGAATGCTATAGGGTTATCGACGCCGGGTGTGTACCCTATTCTTCTGAAATCTTGCGAGGACTTGATCGAGGGAACATGCAAGTTCTAGTCCTTTATTGGATCCAAAGGACACGGTGAATGTAGGAAAAAAAGATTCACAAGTAACCGTTGATAGCTTACAAGTTGAGGGTGCGGGGAGTAAGCTAAATTTTTTCCACTTTTCGGAGATAGTGTTATTGATTGTCGTGAAAGATAAGGTGATGGCATGTGAGATGATGTGATCACGGGAACTTAGAAAGAAAAATGAAATCGAGGAGGAAAGTATGTCAAGAGATTAATCACTCTTGTACGGGAGCTTCAAAAAGCAACTAATAGAGGTGATGCAAGACATCTCAAGAGACTTGTACGTGGAGGAGACAAGTCTATATCGTGGTGTGGTGCCATGATGTGATGAACCTTGTGAGAATGGTTCATGGTACAAAAAGTGACAAGTTAGTGATCTTGTGTGTTGAAACACGAAGGAAGACCCATGGAAAATGAACTTCGGAAGTTGGTGTTCATGGTGTTGAGGTTATGACATGTGAGAAAGTGTTAGTCACGGAAACTCTATACGGACAATGTACATAACAAATGAAGGATGAGTTAGGAAAATGTGACAATTTCTCAATAATGGAGGCTTCAAAGAGGCGGATTCAACAATGAGGTGTGGGACAAAGGCAAAACTCATGATATAATGTCAAGGTTAGTACATTGTCCTTTGACATTTGGTCCAATACAAGTTAGGTGTTGGAGTGAAACAATGTTGGGGTGAAAGGCAAAAATTCCAAGTGAGGGTCGTGTGGTGAGGAGATCATACGGATTAGCAAAAGATGTGGAACATACCCAACATGACATGCAGTTTGCAATGCAAGGATAAATACAAGAAGTTGGCTAAGTGTGAGGGACGTTCAAAGAGTTGACAAAGTCCAAGCACGATTAGCCAATGTCCTAGAATTAAGGAACGTGGGTTTGGGGATTGAGGATGTGGCCATGGTTCGTGGTAAGTGTGTGGGACATGTGGGAGATGTTCAAACACACATCTAGATACTTAAGGCAGTGGGTTAGAACGAGAAGTTGTGGTAAAACACGTGGTCAAGTCATGCAACACGAAGAAGGCACAAATAAGCAAGTTGACAAAGTCAAACGCACGAAGTTAGGTCCTATAATCAAAGGGCTTGATGCGGGTGTGTGAGAGTGGTTCCTTAGGACATGGGAGATGGTATAAGACTCCTACAAAGTGGTCTGGTCCATTAAAGGAGGGTTGAGTTTGGACAAAGTCCGAATTACCAAGTCAATCCTAGTTTCTCAGAATGCAGTTGCGGGTTTGGATGCGGTTTGGGTTGCAGATGAATTCTGGGTCAAACCATAGCATGGAATGAAGTGGGGCCTATTGGAGAGTGTCCCGCTATGTGATGTCACGAGAAAGCCAAGACCAAGTCAAGATGATCGTTGTACTGGCTCGTGGACACGTTGCACCAAAACCGGATCGTGGGAAGCCGAAAATAGGCAGAACGTGGTCAAGTGTTGGTTGTGTCAAGTGCGGTTGAGTTGAGGGCTTAGGAGCATGTGGGCACGACAAAGTCAGACTATGAAGTGTACAAGGAAGTAGATAGATATGTGGAGATGTCTTCCCAAGTCTTGAGGCCAAAGCAACATCATGGGGAAGGCATGACTTGCACATTGTGTGTAATGTGTTAGTGGTGTTGGTTGTGATTTCATGTTCCACCTTTGTAAGCAATATGTTTCCTCTCCCATTTACTATAAATAGACTAGGTGTTAGTCTATGTTAGATATCCGAAAATGGGTCTAAGTATCCAAAGAGGATCACCCGAAATGTAACCAAAGTAAGGATCGCGTAGGATCCGAACTTGAGAGAATATTGGTGAGATTCATTAGAGTGGTAGTCTAGTTGATTCTACCCAATGGGGATTTGAGTTAAGGGTTCCAATCTTGTATAGTGTTAGTCGAAGTGTTGTCCCTTCGACCAAACCAAGTGTACAAAACATAAGAGTCTCCTTTGTACTTGTCCGTGAGAGGAATAAAACAAAGGTTGGGCATGTTGTTGCCCGTAAATGTCTTGTGTGTTGTCTTCCATTCCCAAATGTTATATTTTGAGTTTCAACATGTTTAAAGGCTTCTGCAAGCGCTAAAGTTTACTTGAAATTGAGTGAACTTGAAGAAGGCTGAGGTTGACAAGGGTGTTGCTAAATGTCGGCACATCGTTGTTAGGGAGAAAATTTTATGAGCTTAACGGTGGTGTGACAATTTGGTATCAGAGCCTAAATGTTTCTAAAGTTTCCTATTAGGCGTCTAAAATGTTCCTGGTGCATGAAGCTTAGAATTGTTGGGGCCGATTGTGTTGAAAATGGCAGAAAGAACGTACTTGGTGAAGAGAGTTGATGGGGCTATGAATTTGGGTCAGTTGTGTGATAAAATACTAAGTTCTAACACTATTTTGGGTCAAGGTAAAACATTAGGGAACTTACTTTCCTAATATTGAACACAAAAATATGTGTTCGGTGAACATAGTTCACCATTTCTTTGTGGGTTTGAGTGGTATTGACATGGTAAGGCAGTAAAATATATGAGAACTCCTTGAGAGAGTCCAAAAATTGTGCTTGGTTGTTGAATTTGGTGTGGGTGTCGAATGATTTAAGGATTGATCAACCTAAAGCATGACAAACACGAGATTTGAGGAGAAAGGTGTTGTTGCGGTCTTGGCAAATGTTGCGCGTTGTTTTCTATGGAATTAATCAATTTACTTAGTAGACATAGCTATGGATTTGGTATCTAAACCATGTGCAATGTGGTTGCACGTTGGAAATGGAGGTGGACAAGGTTGAGGGGTAATCAAACTCCCGATGTTGGTGCCGATTCCGTGAAGGAATATGTTGGTGAAAAGAGATGTAACTTTCATTAGCATGCTTACCGAAGGAGATGGAGATGCGGACCAATGATTTGGAGCATATGAATCTGTCCCAAGTGATGTTGAATGACATGTTCAACACGTTGATTCATTCTAGAAGAGGAGTGGGAGAAACCTCTTAAAAGATGGACGAATTGCGGACTGTTTTGCTTGTTTGTGGTCTAATTTCATGGAGAAAATGGGACCATGTTGCTATTTTGACTTGTTAAAAGTCATGATCAGAGAAGTAAGGAAGTTAATATACAAGTTATTGTCTTATTATCTCATGAATATGGGTGCACAAGAGGAGATTGTGGACCTATGTCGCGGATATGTTACCATGGTGTTGTGAGCCGTGTGAAAGGTTCACTTTGTAAGTAATTTTGCTTACATGATGGGGACAAGATGTGTTCGTGGAGAAGGTGGATGAGATGCTGCCTTGACTCTTTATTTGAGTCATGTTCGAGGACTATGAAGGAGGAAGCATAGGACGTCCAAAAGATGCTTGCCTTGAGTCTCGAATGGAGATAGACTACAAAAGGGAGGTGCGAGTCTATAAAAATGATTTTTACCATTGTTGGGTGAGCCAAGGGAAGGGTTCACTTAATTACAAGAGCGGGTAGTTTGTCGCACTCGTTACTTAAAGCCGGTGGACACGCGGGCAAGAATTTATTTGACGTTGTATAATGCTACGACGACATTAAGGTAAAACAATGAGATATAAAAGAACTGGTTCAAACTAAGTGAAAGGGGGTTCACTTGAAGTGATTCGAGGGAGAGTCACGGTATTGGAGAATGCTATAGGGACATCGACGCCGGGTGTGTACACTATTCTTCTGATATCTTGCGAGGACTTTATCGAGGGAACATGCAGGTTCTAGTCCTTTATTGGATCCAAAGGACACGGTGAATGTAGGAAAAAAGGATTCACAAGTAACCGTTGATAGCTTACAAGTTGCGGGTGCGGGGAGTAAGCTAAAAATTTTCCACTTTTCGGAGATAGTGTTCTTGATTGTCGTGAAAGCTAAGGTGATGGCATGTGAGATGATGTGATCATGGGAACTTAGAAAGAAAAATGAAACTAAGGAGGAAAGTATGTCAAGAGATTAATCATGTCACGACCCGACCCAGTCGCGGCCCGGTGCCTATCGGGGCACCCACAGTCTGCTCGTCGAGAATAGCAAGGAACAAACATAATACAAAATCTGTACAAGGTAAACATCACTAGCAAGCCGACAAGGCCGTCTTTCATAAAATAACTTAATCAAATGTGAAACAGTACAACTAGTCCTTACAGCCCCAACCACAAACGTGACTACGCACTCTAGAATAATAGTGGCGGGACAGGGCCCCGCCATACCCCCTGAATGTACAAAAGTCTATAACCTCAGGGAATCATACCAAAAAGACAAAGCCTCCGAAGGGATGGAGCTTTCCAGGAAATGAACAGTGGTCCTAAGAGTGCGGACCAGCAAGCTACGTATCTCGACTGGCGTGACGCAGCCCGGGAAGGTCGATAACAGTACCAAGTATGTGAAACTGAAAATACTGTAATGAAATCATAAGTCTGAAAATAAGCTGGGGTCATGGAAGAAAATCAAATACCTTTTACTGTGCCTTACTAACAATGAGAGTGACAAGTATATATATATATAACACTGCATAAAATAGGGGCCTTAGGATCAAAAGCAGTACCTCGCAGTAGTATCGATAAGCACCCCTACTCGCGGGACTATTTCACCGCATAGGTCCCGTGGACCCGCGTGAGGTATTCCTCGCATGGGATGTACCGCACGTGAGACTATTTCACCGCGTAAGCCCATAAGGACTCGCGTGAGGTATTCCTCGCGTCGTGGGTAGCAAGTCCACGGAGCGGATGGTATAACGATCTTGGGGACTTACCCGCCGGATATACTCTTACCGAGAAGATGGTATAACGATCTTGGGGTGTACTCGCCGGATATACTCTTATCTTCGAGCGGATGGTATGGCGATCTTGGGGCTTGCCCCTCAGACATACTCTTACACTGGTGCAGATGGTATAACGATCTTGGGCCTGCCCCTCAGATATACTCTTACCCTAGCTCAACTGTCGTCAATCATAAACATAATTAAGTTAAGAAAACTTATAATTTCTTATTAGTCTTGTTCATATACCCTCTCATTTTAGTTTACTTAAGGCACTTAATCATATCTTTAATAAAAAGAAAACCGGGAATTTAACCCAAGTACTACATACTTCAACTCTTTTAAAAGTGACTCCTTTTCATATAAAACCTTTGGGCAATTGATGCCTTAAAATCAATTTGTCTTTCATAAATCAAATCATTTGTCCTTACTCATCTTACTTAGAGTAAATCTCTTCTTGTTAACCTTTCATAAAACTAATATAACTAACTTCCCATAAAGCCGTTATACTATCTTTATACTTTAGAAATTGAGACCTTATCTTTTCATAAGGCCGTTATAACTAACTTCCCATAAAGCCGTTATAACTCCTTATAAACCATTTTGTTCTTTTACTAACCAAGAGACTTATACTTCAAACAAATCTACACAACTTTCAAAAATACTTCAAGCCTCTTATCTTTAGAATAATTCAATACTCAATACTTTCACACCAAGTACTCTATACTTTTGTAAAATCATACTTTTCCCTTAACCAAGGGACTTATACTTCTTAAAACAAAACAAGTCTTTGTTTACACTTAAACAAGTAAGAATACTAAATCTTGTCGTCTACGCACTACATAGATACAAATACTCATGCTCAAAAGATAGGAAAGCTTCACATACCTTTTTGATCAATCCACTTGCTAAGTCCAAACTACCGCAAGTAATATGTCAACCTAAAATAACCATGATACGTTTATTAACCTCTAATTTCAATGTAGAGTAATCTAAACTCAAAGCCACTAAATTCTATGGAAAATTGGGCAGCATTTCCTTCGTTTCTACATACTTTGCCACCTTTCACAAGGCCGGATTTATCATCCAAACGCCACATTTAAGGCTCAACAATCCAATATTTTTAAAGGGGATTACACACCTAAACTTAATTCTGCCCCATTAGGTACAACAATTCACTAAACAATTCTAAGGTAGTTCTTAGTCTACAACATGCCCATAACAACTTCTTAACCAATTCCCTCACATTCAAACCATAGTTCTTACATGCAATGAGTCTAAGAGCATTATTTACTACCACCAGTTCTTTCTTCTTAACATGCAACACTAGAAACTAATTCTAAAGGAAGAATCATTACCTTAGAGCTTTAGCCAAATATTTTCAACCACTTGCTAGATTCCTTTCCAAGAATACCACCACAACAACCTTCACAAGCTAGCCACAAGTTTCCCTCTTGCTTTTACTTTTTCAGATTTTTCCTAAGGCTAGAATGTCTCTTGGGATTTTAGAGAGAAGGAGGAGCTTGAACTTTTAAGAGAGAAGGAAGAGCTTTTGTCTAAGAGAGAGAGATGAAATATGACCAAGTCTTGAAGACTTGGTCAATATAGTGCATGCAAAATCGGATGGGGGGACACTTGTCACCCTCCCAAGGTCTTTAAAGAAAAATCTGCCTTTTCCTAAGTTTTTCGCCTGAATCCGCCTCGGCGCCCACGCTTCGCGCTGAAACTTCAGCGACCCTCCGTGCTTTGGTAGCGCGACCTGCATCCGTGCGCGGCCCGTTGCGCTTTACGAACGCATTTACGCCGTCTGACCGAACTTGTAACTCATAACTTCCTACTCGATGTCCCATCGACGAGCGGTTGGTTGCGTTGGAATCTAGACTCAACGAACTACGCCCTGTGCCTTTGAAACACTTAGGAACTCTCAATGTATCGGGTCATAACTCGCCTCAAACTTGACTAAAACCCGTCCGGAACGATCCGTCAACCTATCCTTAGAAAATTTTAAGTCTTACCCCCTTTCGTACGCTCTCAAACGCATGACCTGAACTACGGGGTGTAACATTCTCCCCCCTTAGAAACATTCGCCCCCGAATGTTCCTTTGGAGCCAATCTACTATTCCTCGATACACCCTCGGACTTCACGCTTAATAGGACCTTACTATGCCACTTGTGACCATAAGATATCGCACACGCTCAATCATTCCTCATAAATCAAACAGGAAAACGAATCCAACGTATGACCCATTACCACTTACTCTCGTTCACGGCCTATGAATTGCCGCTCGTATCTACCAACTTATTCTAACACGTGTACATAGTCTCAATATCCTGCTCATAACACTAAATCATACAACAATCCTATCACACATACTACTCTCTAAAGGGTCAAAAATGTACCTGTAACTATTTCTTCGCATTCTCCTTGTCTTCCTAATCATGATCCTGCCCTGCACGACGCATAACAAAAGAAGGCGATGAACCACCCGATCCCGAAGGTCAATCTCTACATCCGCGCTATCACTAGTCGGACGGTTCCCGCGTAATGGCTCTGCACATGTATAGCAATTACCCAATCTAGCACGACACTCCCATAACGGGTCCTACCAAATCGACTACACCGAGGTGAGGTGGCCTCTTAGACTAACACCCTACTCCGAAAACGAACCCACTGAGCCGACCGCCTCCCGAATCTCCCGAATGTCCTGAAGACGGCGGTGGAGTACTCCGTACTGGCTGAGGCGCATAACTAGCTCTTCAGGTGGTCCGCTGAAAATTGCCACGAGATCTGCTGTCACGCCTCTTGGGTTGGCACGAGTCAAGCCGACTCTCCTTTCTCGCCCTCTATCCCTGCGCATATGCTCGTATCTCCGCAATATCCATCCCGGCCAAGAGCCACCCCTGGGCATGCAGAATCATACGACGGTCTAACCCATCACATATCGATGAACCGCATGCGCCATGTCCGCTACAATGGTGTGCGCATACCTGGCCAAGGAGTCAAACTTCAGGCTGTACTCTCTGATAGTCCTTCCGTCCTGCCTCAAGGTCAAGAATCTATCTACGCGGGCTCTCCTTATCTCAGGAGGCAAGAAGTGATCCAGGAAAGCCTCTGTGAACTCCTCCCAAACAGCTGGGAGAGCATCCTCACCTCTCGCCAACACTCATGACTCAAACCAGTTCAACGCAATATCGCGTAACCGGTAAGAAGCTAACTCTACGGACTCGTCTCAGAGGCCCTAAGCACTGCGTAGTCGCGCACTGCCGAATAAACTCCGAGGATCCTCGCCGGACCTAACCATAAAACGCGGGTGGATCACAACCGGAAAGTCCCGAATCTTAAAGCTGTTTACCACCAGGTTAGCCACGGCGGCCAGCGCTTTGCCGCCACGATGCTAGTCAACAACCCGATCGCTCTCGTAATCCTATGCGCCTGGTGCTGGGCTGGAGGCTCGGTACCGAACCTCTGGAGCCACCGCCGCTCCCTCTTTCTCTTGGCGTAGCTGAACTCGCCGACCCGCCATCGCCTCGGGCATAGTCCGTGAAGTCCTCGTAACTCTCGCGTGCCTCTAGCAGCCTCCTCGCCGCTCTTTGCCCGGGCTCGTCGCCTCCGGAGGCATAATCGTTACACGAGGATAGGTCAGAGAACTACTGACAAATGCGACTCACGATCTCAAAGAGAGAAGAATGGAAACCAATCCTAAATGTCCTCTGACCTCACGATTATAGATGTGGTGCACAACACACCGATAATCAAGACTCTACTAGACACTGCGGTAGACACTTTCGAGACTAACCGCTCGATACCACTTTTGTCACGACCCGACCAGCGGCGGTGCCCTATCGGGCACTGCCAGTACACATCGAGAATAGCGGCGGAACAAACATAATACAAAATGCATAAGGTAAACATCACTTCAGCAAGGCCGCTTTCATAAAATAACTTAATCAAATGTGAAAGCAAGATAACTAGTCCTTGGTACAACCACAAACGTGACTCCAGACCTCTAGGAATAACAACTGTGGCGGGACAGGTCCCGCCATACCCCCAGAATGTACAAAAGTCAATAACCTCGAGAATCATACCAAAAGACAAAGCCTCAGGACGGAGCTTTCAGGAAATGAGCAGTGGTCTAAGAGTGCGGACCAAATAGCTACGATCTCGACTGCGGCGTGAACGCGGCCCGAGGAGGTCGATCTGTGTACCAAGTATGTGAAACTAAAAGTACTGTAATGAAATCATAAGTCTGAAAATAAGCTAGGGTCATGGAAGAAAATCAAATACCTTTTACCGTGCCTTACTAACAATGAGAGTGACAAGTATATATATATATAACTCTGCATAAAATAGGGGCCTTAGGATCAAAACAGGGTACCTCGCCCGTAGTATCAATAAGCACCCCTACTCCTGGGACTATTTCACCCGCATAGGTCCTGTGGACCCGCATGAGGTATTCCTCGCATAGTCTGTACCCGCCCGCATGGGACTATTTCACCCGCATAAGCCCATAAGGACTCGCATGAGGTATTCCTCGCATCGTGGGTAGCAAGTCCACGGAACAGATGGTATAACGATCTTGGGGACTTACCCCTCAGATATACTCTTACACTGGAGCAGATGGTATAACGATCTTGGGGCTGTACACCTCAGATATACTATTATACTGGAGCAGATGGTATGACGATCTTGGGGCTTGCCCCTCAGACATACTCTTACACTGGTGCAGATGGTATAACGATCTTGGGCCTGCCCCTCAGATATACTCTTACCTTAGCTCAACTGTCGTCAATCATAAACATAATTAAGTTAAGAAAACTTATAATTTCTTATTAGTCTTGTTCATATACCCTCTCATTTTAGTTTACTTAAGGCACTTAATCATATCTTTAATAAAAAGAAAACCGGGAATTTAACCCAAGTACTACATACTTCAACTCTTTTAAAAGTGACTCCTTTTCATATAAAACCTTTGGGCAATTGATGCCTTAAAATCAATTTGTCTTTCATAAATCAAATCATTTGTCCTTACTCATCTTACTTAGAGTAAATCTCTTCTTGTTAACCTTTCATAAAACTAATATAACTAACTTCCCATAAAGCCGTTATACTATCTTTATACTTTAGAAATTGAGACCTTCTTATCTTTTCATAAGGCCGTTATAACTAACTTCCCATAAAGCCGTTATAACTCCTTATAAACCATTTTGTTCTTTTACTAACCAAGAGACTTATACTTCAAACAAATCTACACAACTTTCAAAAATACTTCAAGCCTCTTATCTTTAGAATAATTCAATACTCAATACTTTCACACCAAGTACTCTATACTTTTGTAAAATCATACTTTTCCCTTAACCAAGGGACTTATACTTCTTAAAACAAAACAAGTCTTTGTTTACACTTAAACAAGTAAGAATACTAAATCGTGTACGTCTACAGTACTACATAGATACAAATACTCATGCTCAAAAGATAGGAAAGCTTCACATACCTTTTTGATCAATCCACTTGCTAAGTCCAAACTACCGCAAGTAATATGTCAACCTAAAATAACCATGATACGTTTATTAACCTCTAATTTCAATGTAGAGTAATCTAAACTCAAAGCCACTAAATTCTATGGAAAATTGGGCAGCATTTCCTTCGTTTCTACATACTTTGCCACCTTTCACAAGGTCGAATTTATCATCCAAACACCACATTTAAGGCTCAACAATCCAACATTTTTAAAGGGGATTACACACCTAAACTTAATTCTGCCCCATTAGGTACAACAATTCACTAAACAATTCTAAGGTAGTTCTTAGGCTACAACATGCCCATAACAACTTCTTAACCAATTCCCTCACATTCAAACCATAGTTCTTACATGCAATGAGTCTAAGAGCATTATTTACTACCACCAGTTCTTTCTTCTTAACATGCAACACTAGAAACTAATTCTAAAGGAAGAATCATTACCTTAGAGCTTTAGCCAAATCTTTTCAACCACTTGCTAGCTTCATTTCCAAGAATACCACCACAACAACCTTCACAAGTTAGCCACAAGTTTCCCTCTTGCTTTTACTTTTTCAGATTTTTCCTAAGGCTAGAATGTCTCTTGGGATTTTAGAGAGAAGGAGGAGCTTGAACTTTTAAGAGAGAAGGAAGAGCTTTTGTGTAAGAGAGAGAGATGAAATATGACCAAGTCTTGAAGACTTGGTCAATATAGTGCATGCAAAATCACTATAGGACTATTTCGCCCGCATAGGTCGTGTGGACCCGCATGAGGTATTCCTCGCATAGACTGTATCCGCCCGCATAGGTCGTGTGGACCCGCATGAGGTATTCCTCGCATAGGACTATTTCACCCGCACAGGACTATTTCACCCGCTTAGGCCCTATGGGCCCGCAATGATCAAATACGTCATGCTCGCATCATGGGTAGCAAATCCATGGAGAGGTATAATGTCTTGGGGGTTTACCCCGCAATCATACTCAGAATGTATAACGTCTTGGGGGTTTACCTCACATTTATACTCAGGAGGTGTATAACGTCTTGGGGGTTTACCCCGCATTTATACTCATAACACTAGCCCCAAAGTACTACGTACTTCTATTCTTTTTAAAATGACTCTTTTTAATATAAAACATCCAAGATACTAATAACCGTAGTATCAATTCATATCTACTTTTCAAGATAAGTCACAATACCTTTTTAGAAATACAATTATAGGCTTCTAAATCAAGTGACTTCTTTCCTTAAAACCTTAAGCAATTGGTACCTTTAACCCAATTGCCCTTCTTTATTTCAAGTCATTTCTTTGCTTACATTACTGGAGAAAACCATTCTTTTAATCTTTCATAAAGTTGTTATAACCAACTTCCCATAAAGCCGTTATAACTCTTTATGTCTTAGACAAATTCATTCCTTTTATAACCAAGAGACTTATACTTTCAAATCAAATTACATAGCTTTCAAAATACTTCAAATCTCTTAACTTTTAAGAAAACAAGTTTCTTAACTTAGAATATCAGGTCTCTTTAACTTAGAGTATCAAGAAGTCAATACTTTCCAACTCAAGTATCCTATACTTTTAAAATCAAGTCTCATAACCTTTTAAGAATTCATAGTTCATAGTCTTAACACTTCATAACGTAAACTCTTTAAGTTAAGTAACATATGCCTTATGTGTGTGAGTAGGTTATACTTGTTTATAACGATCTTATTAAAGCAGCCATGATCTAGAAAATGTAATACAATTTTGTCTTATATTAGCTTCTATGCAGATGGATAATTCTACTCATTTTAATTTAATTGATTGTCGATACATTTTCTTTTATTAACGCTGCAATGGCTTGTTCGATACTTATTCTCATTCGTGCCGTAAATTAGCCAAGTCAACTTGGCTTCAAATACCTCCTACCGACTCTTACCAACATCCCCCATAAGACTTGGTAAGAACTTAGGATAACTTAGACATAACCATTACATAGAGTAAATCAACATACATACCTCTTAACTTCTAAGAATAGAAGAAAACATGAAATAATACCACATGTATATTCCATACATAGAATCATGTCAAAAGAAGGAAGAGGTTCACATACCTCGCAACGATTATCGACAAGTAGAAAAATGCTCCAAAGTACTTCAACCTTGATAGCTATTCCACCCTTCAAGTAGAATACGCTATACTTAGTACTTCAACCTATAATGTCCATAATACGTCCATTAACCTCTAGCTTCAAACGTAGAATATTCTAAGTGCAAAGTCACTAAATTCTACGGAAAATCGGACAGCACTTCCTTTGTTTCTACACACTTTTCCACATTTTTAAAGGCCCGAAAATCAATAACCAAACGCCACTTTTAAGGCCCAACAATTCATCTAACCAAAGGGGATTACACGCCTTAACAGGACGTGTAAAATTCTGCCCCACAAATTAATACTAAACTAGTTCCATATTTAAAGCCATTCTCGGCTAACATAAACAACAACTCAAAGTCTTTTCCAATTCTTTTCCAATCCAAGTTCTTAGGTCTAACATGTTATATAGTCATAAACAACTTCAACAACTATAATTCCTTCTTTATATAACATGTAGCGACTAAACTAGTAACCAAATTGAATTACAATCTTAAGGGCTAAACATACTAGTTTTCGGATTAGGGTTCCAATAGTCAATACACTTATCAAACTTCATAATATATACCTCATGCTTGCTAATATCCAAAGCTACTACAATAAGTAATCTTAATTACTAAAACGACAAGAATTGTTACCTTTATAAGCCCTTATAATTTCCAAGATTCAAAGTCGCTCCTTAGCAATTCTTAGCTCCTTTCCTTATGTTCCAATCCGCTCCAAGGACTCCTTAGAAGCTCATGAAGAACTTCTCTTCAAGTTCCATCTTCAAAGTTGAAGAACACCTTAGGGTTTCGCCTTGCGACTAACGTAAAAACGTCGTTTTTCCGAAATCTTTCTATTGAGATATCCTTACAATACCCTTAGGGACCTTGGGTTAAAGTCTTGTGAATATTGGACAACAATTGAATTTTTTTTTCTTCCATTTGAGAGCTTAGCCGAGAGCTACACCAAGAACACACAAGTTCTTGCAATATTTTCTAAGTGTTAGAACTAGTCTTGCTACTTAGGATGATATACTACCTTCAATGGCAAAGATTAGATCACTTGTTAGGGTTGGATGGAAAAGATCAAGCCAAGTGGCCCTTGGACTTAGTCAACAATATCAAGCTCTTTAATTAGCAAGACTTGGTCATCTATACATTGGTCAAATGACCATTTTGCCCTTGGCATAATTCGAACAAGCCCATGTGGGGGGGGGGGTGACACGTGTCGCCCTTCCATTCGTCCATAAATTTTCGTAACCCTCGTGGGCCCCACAAAACGTAAAATTTCTCGGGTGGGCCCCACATGACCAAATTCGTAAAAATAAATTTCCATAATTTTAATAAGTTCCATACTCTTCAAATAATGCATTTTGAGAATCCAATTCTCATCAACGAACATTTTTCCTTTCCGACGTTCGGAAGGTTTTCCTTCGGAAAAACAATTCTTCCTTTCGTACCAATTTCAAGTCTTGTGTTCCTTACGTACATTCTCTTATTCATGTCTTGGATTTATGGGGTGTAACATTCTTCCCCCCTTAGAAACATTCATCTCCGAATGTTCTTTCGGAGTTCAATCTAATTAGATAGCGACATAGTCTTCTTTTACTACACCCTTCATACAACATATGCCACCCATGGCCACATAACCATACTTATACTAAAACGTCAACCTGAACTCCAAGTACCTCCGAGAGCACTTAACATAAAATCCCTCAATAAACCTACATTCTTGTCTCCGCCTCTTAACGTTCAAATTCAAATCAATCATTTCAATACCATAAGTCACATAGACTCCACAATTTCATGTCAAAGGATGAAGGAATAACTTACATATTACGAACACTTCCTTTCCTTTCGATAACCGGCTCACCGGGAAACTGGAATCGAACCAACCTCTCTCTACAGTCAA
Organism: Przewalskia tangutica; assembly: GCA_029844215.1. Classification (NCBI taxonomy): domain Eukaryota; kingdom Viridiplantae; phylum Streptophyta; class Magnoliopsida; order Solanales; family Solanaceae; genus Przewalskia; species Przewalskia tangutica. The sequence goes on along the minus strand of CM056736.1, from coordinate 29,959,806 downwards.
CCTTGGCACCCACGAAGCCGACTAGTCTATACTCATGATGACCTCAAAGTCTGTTGTATTCATCTCTACTAGGTCTGCTAGGGTCTGACGACTGTATCTTCACCGGGCAAATCTCATTTACCCGCTCAACTACCACCCATCACTCACGGGTGTAGTCACCTTGAAAAGTTCTCATGGATTCAAGATCTATTTCTTTACACTTGGTTGCTCTCTTTTTCACTGGTCGTACTCTTTCCGTACTTCCAAACTTATACTAGCATACGTACATAACTTCCATACTAAATTTGGCCTCCAATCTTTGGAGTTTACTAAATCGAACAATATAAGGCTATTTCCGCCAGACGAATCGGTTGGTGGAACGCGCCCACGAACTCCAGAAACAATTTAATTAGACTTAGGCCTTGCACCGTGACCTTCACGTGAGAAACTACTACCAATCGACGCACTTATTTCAAAGGCTGGGAGACCCATAACAGGTCCTCACCCCGACCCACCGTCGCACTTAACTTTTTCCCTTAGCCTGAATAAAATCTTATTGACCGAGAAGGCCTCATATACCTAAGGTCTCGGCGGTTATCAATATTCTTAGGCTCGCAATTTCCATGCTCCAAACCTACCTTACCAGTCCCCCCGTAAACGGGTACAAAAGATTCTCATAATCCCATAACTAGGTTGTCTTGGTCACAACAATTATTTCTTACTCCATACGGATCTCATCCGTACAATTCTCTTAAGCCTACCCCGTAGCTTAATCTATTAACATGACATTTCATTAAGTTCCTTAACATGACTTCTTAAGGGTTCATCACCCTATCAGACAACTCATCATTTCCTAATTATATCAAATTAGTACATAAATCTTGATGAGAATTCATTTAGTGTTTCATACCTTCCCGATATCTATTTAGTCCATACCAAATCTCGTAATCTAAAATCATTCTAGAAACACGCGTCGAATTTCATACATAACTCAGATAGTCAGATGTCCCAATACCAACTATACTACAATCATTACCAACCCGGATACGCAATCCACATAGTCCTTCCCGGTCATCACGCTTTCTCATAGATGCAATCAATATAACTCGTTAGAGAGACGACCCTAACAACACGCCTCTATCGCACGATCTCAGAGTGAGAAGAATGGAAACTAATCCTAAATGTCCCGCATTTCTCCGACATAGATGTGGTGCACAACACACCGATAATCAAGACTCTACTAGACACTGGTCCTGTAGACACTTTCCGAGGACTAATCAGATCGATACCACTTTTGTCACGATCCGACCTCAAGCTCGCGATCGTGCCCTACTCGCACCTTACAGTATACATCGTAGAATAATAGGAACATACATACATAAAATTAACAAGAAATAAATAATAGGTTAGCCGATACATTTTCCCGGATACATATAAATATGTAAAACCAAAAGCAGCTTACTCCCATTTTTTCTTACAAAGCAACCTACAAGATATGACTACGCACTTAAGAGTTTGGACAATACTATGACGGACAAGGCCCCGCTGCACTTCAATATACATAATCATGATGACAATAACATCGACCGACTTCGCCGCCGTGATTAACGCCCTAATTGACGCCACATCGACTTGACACTCTTAATCCAATTAATACAAATGTCTACATAAATTTCGGCAGCACAACACTGCTTTTACAACATATCCCTAAAAAACAAGCAAGCCGACAAGGCTGCCAAAACAACAACAAAAACAAATATAATAGGCTAGCCACTAGCCGCCACCAACCACATCACGCGCACAAAGGTATAAGTCAAAATACGCAAGCCGGCAAGGTCGCTACTAAATAACGACATCAAAACCCAAAACGGCGTACACACATCCAACCTACAATCGCCCACGCACTTCTAAGAGAATAATATCGACACGTGACGGACAAGACCCGCCGTGCCCAAAAATATGCATAAGTCCGAAATAAAGGTCTGATCAAAAATAGCCGCTCGAACAAAGGAGCTTTCCAATCGCTGCATGTAAATTCTAGACGGAGGGTCACCTATTGAACTCCCAACTCGCGGCATTTAACGCAAATTTCGAGGAAGGGGGTCGATGAGATAATGTACTGAGTATGTAAAACATAAAATACTGGAAAACTGATTAACAACTGTACCAAGTAAAATGAGAGTCATCAAACCGCTATAAAATCAGAATCATGTTCAAAGCATATCATGTATCAATCATAAAACATCGTGCTCATGTTCAGATATGAAAATCAGATAACATGTCTCGCGGCCATGGAGGACTCGATGGAATATGTATTCGCACAGAACATGTCTCGCCTCTGGCGAGGGACTCGATGTAATCAGATATATATAACGTGTCTCCCGCTTCTGAGCGGGACTCGATGAAATCAGACTGACGTGCACGAACATGATCTGGCCCGGGACTCAGTGGAATGAAATAGTAACACTTAGCACGAGTAGATATCATGAGCAACTGTATGCAGCTAAAATCATTATGTGACTCTCAATAACATTACTACCATAAACTCATATCAATCATAATCATTAGTAAATAATCATTTTTAAAATCGAATCGAAGTTAAGTACGCCCGCCGCATTTTTACTAAAAATCATGCCAAAAGAAAGAAGGAAAGGTCTTACATACCTCTTAGGCAAACTAATCATCTTGGTATTAAGGTATTCTCGCCTAGTACTTCAACCTATGATAAGGAACAACATGCTCACAATTCTATGATTCCTAATGTAAGTTATATGCTTAAAGGCTCCTTATTTCTACAAAAATTTGGGCAGATTTCCTTTGTTTATGTGCGTATCCACAATTTTCCAATAATCCAAGTCAACCAACAATTCAACTCCAAATACAATCCAATCAACCAACAATCCAATTCAAACCAACAATTCAATTCAAACCAACAATTCCTTTATTCCGTAATATATAAAATTAACACCTTTCTTACACTTAATCCTTTCAAGGCATGTATAGGTATCTTATTGCAATACATATGCATGTTTGTAGCTTATTTACATACTAGTTCAAATTGTAATACATTATCGAAATTTTCAACAATTTCTATCAACTTTCCGGTCATATCAATATTTTACAATTCCAAAGCTTTTTCCAAAATTCCTTACTTTCCAATTAATCTCCCAACAACTTCAATTAACAACTTTAACTTTAAACATCAAGGTTTCATCTGAATTTTCACATGCAATTAGTAATAACATACCAACACAATTACTCAATCCCAACGCACGCCAAGAATAGGTTCTAAATCGGTGTATATATCCTTAATACAATCACATGCATTTCATATTTCCAATTCCATCTTAACACCAATTCATATCTTCAACTACAACAACATGCAATGTCATTAAACTATAAAAGAAGAATTTTATACCTCGAATTCGTCCAAAACAGTCCCCAAAAACGTGTCGGCTGAACTTGTAACGTCGATAACTATCTACTACAGTGTCCTAACGACGAGAGGTTTGTTGAGTTGGAAACTAGACTCGACGAACTTCATTTTAGGCTTTTGAAACACCCAAAAACTCCTAATATGCTAGGAGATATTCCCTTCCAAATTTGACTAAAAATCTGCCAGTAACCAGCGATTTTCTGCCCATTTTTCTTTCACAAAATTCGATTTTTCTTCGCCAATCTTCACTTCTTCAACCCCAATCCAACATGCAATAATTCTTCAAGAAATCTTGTCCAAAAAAACCCAAGAACCCACTGCCCTAAAATTGGCAGAAATGCCGAGAACTCCCCACTGTTTTGGGGTGATACTTTCGCCTCAAAATGGTGGGATAATTTACCCCAAGAAGATGGAATAACAAGCTAAATTTTCTTTGCAAAGGGTGGGGATTTTCGTTCAAGAAGGGGGGGAGAAATGGGAGCTTAAAAATCTGATTTTGTTTTGTGGAAGAAATGAAGGTTTTAGAGGAGTTTTATCAATTTTCAGATTTCTAAATAATGCACTAAGACCCCCTTAAAAGTCACACTTTGCCCCCTCTAAGTATTTATTTAACTAAATCAACCCCCACTTCTTTTAATCTAATTTCCCATTGCCTTAATTTCTTATCATCATACCTTTTAAATACCTTACTAACTCATAACTAAAAATACATATTTATTTATACCACCATTTCTAAAGAGATTTCGCCACATTTGTCATTGCCAAAAATTAATCCGTATTAGAACGTAGAATATTTGTAATTTCAAAATTGGAAATCCTAACTTAATGACGTTTCTAAATCTTTGTCTTATCATACGAGGTGTAATGCATAAGCTCCGAATATTGGAATCATCTCAAATCGTGAACCAGATCCTAAGCCCGCGGATCCACAATCGTACCTAAACTCGCGAACATGAATGCACTTCAAGCGGGCCGCATAACAAAAATTTAATATGGAACGGAAAAAATAAGGTACAGTAAACAAATCATAATTGTACAAAAGAATGACAGGGGCAAGTATAAAAAGGGTAAATACCAGATCCTACCGTGTCATTACCATCTCGTGAACTTAATCGTACCTTATTATCTTTTCCAATTTTTTAATAAGAGTTATAGTCAAATGCTTACGTACATACTTAGAAAAAAGCATCAAGTTCATTACCATATAACTTACCTTTCATAACATAAATCCGACCCTTTTTATGGAGGGACGCCTATACTGCCCGGCCCAATCTGGGACGCGACAAATTTACATAAGTCTGTCCATAAAGGTATACTGCCCGGCCCAATCTGGAACGCGATAAAGTCACATAAGTCTTCCCATAAAGGTATACTGCATAAAAAAATAGGAAGCTTATGATCAACTTAGGGTCACCTGCCCATAGTATCATTTAGCAATCCTACTCCTGGGACTATTTCACCCGCAAGGGCCGTATGGACCCGCATGAGGTATTCCTCGCATAGACTGTATCCGCCCGCATAGGTCGCGTGGACCCACATGAGGTATTCCTCGCATAGGACTATTTCACCCGCACATGACTATTTCACCCGCTTAGGCCCTACGGGCCCGCAATGAGCAAATACGCCATGCTCGCATCATGGGTAGCAAATCCATGAAGAGGTATAATGTCTTGGGGGTTTACCCCGCAATCATACTCAGAATGTATAACGTCTTGGGGGTTTACCCCACATTTATACTCAGGAGGTGTATAACGTCTTGGGGGTTTACCCCGCATTTATACTCATAACACTAGCCCCAAAGTCTATCATACATAACATAAGCACCACCGGCTTATCATACATAACATAAGCGCTACCGGCTTATCATACATAACATAAACACTACCGGCTTATCATACATAACATAAGCACTACCTGCTTATCATACATAACATAAACAAGTTAAGAAATCCCCTAACTTCTTATTAACCTTATTTATAAACACCCCCATTTTAGTTTACATAAGGCACTAACATGTCATTATAAAATCCGGGAATTAATCCCAAAGTACTACGTACTTCTATTCTTTTTAAAATGACTCTTTTTCATATAAAACATCCAAGATACTAATAACCGTAGTATCAAGTCATATCTACTTTTCAAGACAAGTCACAATACCTTTTTAGAAATACAATTATAGGCTTCTAAATCAAGTGACTTCTTTCTTTAAAACCTTAAGCAATTGGTACCTTTAACCTAATTTGCCCTTATTTATTTCAAGTCATTTCTTTGCTTACATTACTGGATAAAACCATTCTTTTAATCTTCCATAAAGTTGTTATATCCAACTTCCCATAAAGTTGTTATATCCAACTTCCCATAAAGCCGTTATGACTCTTTATGTCTTAGACAAATTCATTCCTTTTATAACCAAGAGACTTATACTTTCAAATCAAATTACATAGCTTTCAAAATACTTCAAATCTCTTAACTTTTAAGAAAACAAGTTTCTTAACTTAGAATATCAGGTCTCTTTAACTTAGAGTATCAAGAAGTCAATACTTTCCAACTCAAGTATCCTATACTTTTAAAATCAAGTCTCATAACCTTTTAAGAATTCATAGTTCATAGTCTTAACACTTCATAACGTAAACTCTTTAAGTTAAGTAACATATGCCTTATGTGTGTTAGTAGGTTATACTTGTTTATAACGATCTTATTAAAGTAGCCATGATCTAGAAAATGTAATACAATTTTGTCTTATCTTAGCTTCTATGCAGATGGATAATTCTACTCATTTTAATTTAATTGATTGTCGATACATTTTCCTTTATTAACGATGCAATGGCTTGTTCGATACTTATTCTCATTCGTGTCGTAAATTAGCCAAGTCAACTTGGCTCCAAATATCTCCTAACGACTCTTACCAACATCCCCCATAAGACTTGGTAAGAACTTAGGATAACTTAGACATAACCATTACATAGAGTAAATCAACATACATACCTCTTAAATTCTAAGAGTAGAAGGAAACATGAAATAATACCACATGTATATTCCATACATAGAATCATGTCAAAAGAAGGAAAAGGTTCACATACCTCGCGACGATTATCGACAAGTAGCAAAATGCTCCAAAGTACTTCAACCTTGATAGTTATTCCACCCTTCAAGTAGAATACACTATACTTAGTACTTCAACCTATAATGGCCATAATACGTCCATTAACCTCTAGCTTCAAACGTAGAATATTCTAAGTGCAAAGTCACTAAATTCTACGGAAAATCGGACAACACTTCCTTTGTTTCTACACACTTTTCCACCTTTCTCAAGGCCCGAAAATCAATAACCAAACGCCACTTTTAAGGCCCAACAATTCAGCTAACCAAAGGGGATTACACGCCTTAACAGGACGTGTAAAATTCTGCCCCACAAATTAATACGAAACTAGTTCCATATTTAAAGCCATTCTCGGCTAACATAAACAACAACTCAAAGTCTTTTCCAATTATTTTCCAATCCAAGTTCTTAGGTCTAACATGTTATATAGTCATAAACAACTTCAACAACTATAATTCCATCTTTATATAACATGTGGCGACTAAACTAGTAACCAAATTGAATTACAATCTTAAGGGCTAAACATACTAGTTTTCAGATTAGGGTTCCAATAGTCAATACACTTATCAAACTTCATAATATATACCTCATGCTTGCTAATATCCAAAGCTACTACAATAAGTAATCTTAATTACTAAAACGACAAGAATTGTTACCTTAATAAGCCCTTATAATTTCCAAGATTCAAAGTCGCTCCTTAGCAATTCTTAGCTCCTTTCCTTATGTTCCAATCCGCTCCAAGCACTCCTTATAAGCTCATGAAGAACTTCTCTTCAAGTTCCATCTTCAAAGTCAAGAACACCTTAGGTTTCGCCATACTAACGTAAACGCTGCTTTTCCAAATCTTTCTATTGAGATATACTTAAAATACCCTTAGGACCTTGGGTTAAAGTCTTGTGAATATCGACAACAATTAAATTTTTTTTTCTTCCATTTGAGAGCTTAGCCGAGAGCTACACCAAGAACACACAAGTTCTTGCAATATTTTCTAAGTGTTAGAACTAGTCTTGCTACTTAAGATGATATACTACCTTAATGGCCAAGATTAGAACACTTGTTAGGGTTGGATGGAAAGATCGCCAAGTGGCCCTCGACTTAGTCAACAATATCAAGCTCTTTAATTAGCAAGACTGTCATCTATACATTGGTCAAATGACCATTTTGCCCTTGGCATAATTCGAATAAACCCACGTGTGGGGTGACACGTGTCTCCTCCCATTCGCCCATAAATTTCAGAATCTCTGGGCCCCACAAAACATAAAATTTCTGTGGGCCCCACGTGACCAAATCCAGAAAATAAATTTTCATAATGTTAATAAGTTCCATAATCTTCAAATAATGCATTTTGAGAATCCAATTCTCATCAACGAACAATTTTCCTTTCCGACGTTTCTAAGGTTTTTCCTTCTAAAAACAATTCTTCTTTTCGTACCAATTTCAAGTCTTGTGTTCCTTACGTACATTCTCTTATTCATGTCCTGGAATTACGGGGTGTAACAGAATTAATGATAATCTTTATGACCGTCAAGCTGGTATTTTGAGCATAAAAAATTCTAAATATCATTGTAAAGCTCAACACATTGACATTAAATTTAATTTTGTGATGACATGAATGCACACAGAGAACTAAACATAAAGTACATTAGTGCGCTCATACGGATGGTGAGAAGAGATATATTTTACATCCCAGAGCGGCTATAATTGGAGATACCATTGTTTATGGTACATAAGTTCCTATAAAATGGGAAATGCCCTACCTTTGAATGCGGTTTGAACTATTGATTTACGTAATTGGAAATAACATACACAAACAATTGCAGATTGATTTCCTTAGTTAGATTCTAGATATGCATGTTTTTGTTCATGCAATATCTCAAGGAATGTGTGAGCCTTAATATAGAGTCACTAATTCTTTATTTATATTTTTCGACGTTCATGTTTATTATTTTCTTAAAACCTAAAATAAGTTTAATTTGAATCCACTTATTATTTAAATTTTTGTGTACATTCTTATCGTGAGTGCTTATTGTGTATTCCTATTATGAAATGATTCGGGTCCATTATTTGACATTATTAAAAATATGTTGGGTAGGCAAAGGTCAGCATTCAGTCTTCTCACATAGGTGACCACATCAATCAATTTAGTGTTGATAAGAGATGAGACAAGATTTTAAGAAAATTATCATACATATAATTTGAGAGCACACACTACAAGAAAAATGACATACGGTGACAGTCAGAGTGTGACAATTTTTTCAACTGTCACATAGTGTGACCGTTTTTCCCTTGACTTCTTGGTCAACAGACACTTATGACATTTTTGTGACAGGTATTTAAACTGTCACACAGTTATGTGACAGGTATTTTCACCGTCACATGTTGTGTGACGATTTTATAGAGTTGACCCATTTTTTTTAGTTGACCCGATCCAACACCTAAAACCCGGCACATACTCGATTTATGCTAAGTTAAAACCATCGATTAGGTTGAACTTTCAGAGCTTTCTTCTTCGTTCCATCTGCTAACCCATCGATAAAATTCCTTTCTTCTTCGTTCCATCGATAAAATTCCTTTCTTCTTCGTTCCACATACGGAGTGAAATATACATTTCACAAGATAAAAATAATCTTACAAACTTATTTCGAAAGCATTTTATCATTTCATTTGACAAAATATCATCCAGTACACTCATTGTACATCATATTTTATTTTTCACATTATTAATTACATTTTTCAAAAATATTAAAGCAAAGTTAATTGCGTAATTAATTGCCCAAATTCTCAAATTAAAGTAATCAATATTTTACTCCGTCAAATTCGAGAAGATTGATTAATTAAGTAGGATAATTAAATTACATCTCAATTTCAAATCACTTTGTTTTAATTTAAAAGGATTTTGCATGATTTAAAGATTTTATCTATGATTAATGTCAAATTTGGGATTAATTTAAAGCTTTTGACGTCCTCATCAACCACCCAAAGTCACAAGTTTGAGATATTAACACACCTCAGTTTAGTTGAACCGCCTTCTCGAAGCCTCCATTATTGAGAATTGAACATTTTCCCAACATTGCCCTCCATTTTGTTCTTTGTCCACGTCAAGTTCCCGTGACCAACACCTTCACTTTTGCCATCACCTCAACACCACGACAATCAAGAACATAACCTCTGAATGTCATCTTCCATGGATCTCCCTTTCTCACGTTTTAACCCGTAAGCACATAAGCCTACAAATGTGAGCTTTTGAAATTGTTCACACCATCGCTTTGGGATTTGGTACCTTTGAACCCCACTCAGAATTCCATCCTTCACTCGACAAAGCCTTTCATGCGACTGTAAACAAATTCAATGAGGATAAGGTATACACCCGTCGATGTCCTCACCTTAACCTCCAACATCGTGACTTCTCCATGAATCACTTGGGCAGTCCCATGGTCTAATATTTCTCCACAAAGTTGAGCCACTCACATGTCTATCCTCAAGTGATTTGCACCCAACTTTCTGCCCTGAAGATAGACAACATGCCATCCTTCACTCGATGTCATTTGAAGCGGATATCCTCCACTTCATCAACCATGTTTGCATCCGAAGTCACATCCATAATGACGCTAATAACTGACGACTTCCCCTTTTGCCATTCTTCTTCGCGGCTTGCTCACATAGTTCGGGAGTTTTGAACTCCCCATCCCGATTCACCCCTACTCCCGGATAAATACTTTGGATAAAACCTCTTATTCCCTCATTCATCACCATCACCCCATCTAGATGTGGCATAGGAACAAATGCATTTTTCTTGAGGAAATCAATGCCTATGATCGCCTCTTAATTACCCAACGGTACAACCAACACGTTGTGTTTTCTACTCCATGGCCCCGATGCCATTTTAACAACAAATTCCACCCCATCAATCATTTGGGCTGCTTGGTTCACCGTGCCCTACCTGGGCACCCTTTGTCACGACCCGATCCCGGGCCCGCGACTGGTGCCCTACCTGGGCACCCTTACAGGTATACATCAGAGATAATCCGCAGAACATATATAAACTTAACAGGAAATAAATAACAGGCTAGCCGATAAGGCCACCTTCCAAAAATATACACGTAACCCAAAAAGCGCTACTCTTTTTTCTTTACACAACCCAATCCACAAGATATGACTATGCACTTCTAAGAATTCTTGACATAACAACCGTGGACGACACCCCGCCATACCCCTGAATGTACATAAATCTACAACCTCAGGGAACTGTACCATAATACAAAGCATCCGAAATAATGGAGCTTTCCAACCAGTTGAACAGTGATCCTACGAATGAGGATCAACAAGCTATGTACCTCAACTCGCAGATGAACGCAGCTTCCGGCGAGGTCAAGACGAAATATGTACCAAGTATGTGAAATCAAAATATCAGAATGAAATCATAACGATTATAATAAAGCCGAGACATGTATGATAACCAAAATAATAAAGACATTATGCCTCGCAAGTGAAATTAATGAAAGTCGCTTTACTCAGACATACTATTTCAACACATGAACAATAGTCACACTGGCTATGGACACAAGCCCTCAAATATCATCACACAATCCATGCGGTCTCAAGCCCACAAATATCAAAGCGTGCCTGGAATCTCCCATCATCATTGTACTATAAGTGTAAAATATAATCATGTGACACGCCCGTGGCATCCTACCTCACTATCTGCGTACACACATACAATACATATATATACATATATCCCCTGCCCGTGGAATCCCCCATCACTGCCGACAGTCGTAAGTGTAAAATATAACCATGTGACGCGCCCGTGGCATCCTACCTCACCGCTCACAGACACACATATGCAATATATATATATATATATATATATATATATATATATATATATATATATATATCTCATGCCCGTGGAATCCTCATCTCGTACATGACTTCACGGAGAGCTAATCCACGGGTAATAATCGATATAACATGCCCGTGGAATCCTCATCTCGTACATGTCTTCACGGAGCTAGTCCATGGAGTAATAATCGTGATATAACATGCCCGTGGAATCCTCATCTCGGTACATATCTTCACGGGAGCTAGTCCGGAGTAATAATCGTATATAACATGGTCGCACGCCCGAATCCTCATCGATAAGCATGGCCACGGGTAATAAACAACCGAATCTAACCCGCCTCCTGGTCGCATGCCCCGGAATCCCTCATCGTATAAGCATGTCCAAGGAGTAATAAAAACAATAGGGGAATCTAACACGCATCCTGGTCGCATGCCCCGAAATCCCACATCGTATAAGCATGTCCAAGGATCAATCACAATGGAAGCATACCCGTGGAAGCCTCTGTCACTGTCGGTACGTCCATGTAAATTCACAACAAGACAGCCGGCCCTCCAACTGAGAGTCACGGCAACGTAAACATATAATACTTGCACTCAAGGCTATCACAAGCAAGCATAGACAAGTTCATAAAATCTTTAGACTTTCATTTTATATACTCAAGACACTTTTCGTTTCACATAAAAAATCCGGGAATTTAACCCAAAGTACTACGTATTTCCATTCTTTTCAAAATACTCCTTTTCATATAAAATCCCAAGATACTAACACCCGTAGTATCAAGGCATGTCTACATTTCAAATAAGTCACTACATTTTTAGAAATACATTTCTAGGCTTCTAAATCAAGTGACCCTTACTTTAAAACTTTAAGCAATTGATACCTTTAAATCAAATTGCCCTTCCTTATTTCAAGTCATTTCATTGTTTACATTACTAGAGAAACTCATTCTTCTAACCTTCCATAAAGTTGTTATAACCAACTTCCCATAAAGCCGTTATACTAACTTTATGCCTTAGACTAATTCATTCTTTTTTTTTATAACCAAGAGACTTACACTTTCAAATACTTCAAGTCTCTTAACTTTAGAAATCAAGTTTCTTAACTTAGAATATCAAGTCTCTTTAACTTTAAAAATAAAGTCTCTTAACTTTAAAAATAAAGTCTCTTAACCTTTTAAGAATTCAAGGTTCATGGTCTTAAAACTTCATAACGTAAACTCTTTAATATTAAGTAACATATACTTTTATGCGTTGTGAATAGGTTATACTCGTTTATAACGATCTTATTTGTCACGACACGACCCCGGGCCCGCGATTGGTGCCCTACCTGGGCACCCTTACAGGTATACATCAGAGATAATCAACGGAACATACATCAAACTTATAAATGAATCAACAAAGATAAAATCAACAGGTTAGCCGATAAGGCTACCACCCTGGATAGTAAATACATAAACGAAGCAGTTGCCTCCTTTCCTTTACAAACTGACCCATAATATGTGACTACAGACCTCTAAGAGTTTTACCATAACAACAGCATGGACAGGCCCCGCCATACCTCAATATACATGAATCTACAACCTCGTGGAAAACTGCATCAAGAGATAAGCCTCCGAGCAAATGGAGCTTTTTCCCAAAATCAACCGAGATCCTAAGAGCAAGGATCACCAACCTGTACCCAAACTCGCGGCATTTAACGCACTTCGGGCGGGCCGCATAACAAAAATTTAATATGGAATGTAAATAAAGTACAAGAAACAAATCATAATCAGACAAAAGAATGACAGGGCAAATATAAAAGAAGTACATACCAGATCCTGCCGTGTCATTACCACTTATGAACTTAATCGTACCTTATTATCTTTTCCCATTTTCAATAAAAGTTATAGTCACTTTCTTACGTACATGTTTGGGAAAAATCGTCAAGTTCATTACCCTATAATAACTTATCTTTCATAACATAATTCGGCCCTTTATGGAGGGACGCATATACTACCCGGCCCAATCTGGGACGCGAACAAATCACACAAATATCAAAGCGTGCCCGTGGAATCCCCCATCACTGCCGACAGCTATAAGTGTAAAATATAACCATGTGACGCGCCCGTGGCATCCCACCTCACCGCTTATACATACACAATACAATATATATATATATATCTCCCGCCCGTGGAATCCCACATCATCGCTGTACAGTAGGTGTAACATATAACCATGACGCGCCTGGCATCCCACCTCACCGTCGTGCATACATACACAACATATATATATATATAACGTGCCGCATGCCCCAAATCCTCATCGTATAAGCATGGCCATAACGTGCCTCGGCGTCCTCATCGTAGGCGCAGTCTTCACGGGAGCTAGCCCATGGAGTAATAATATAACATGCCCCTAATCCTCATCGCGGTACATGTATTCACGGGAGCTAGCCTATGGAGTAATAATCGCATATAGCATGGTCGCATGCCCTAATCCTCATCGATAAGCACGTACATGGGTAATAAAACAACCGAATCTAACCCGCCTCCGTAACATGCCCTAATCCCACATCGTATAAGCATGTCCAAGGATCAATCATAATGGAAGCATACCTGGAATCCCACATCACCGCTTGCACGTCCATGTAAACTTACAACAAGACAGCCGGCCCTCCAACTGAGAGTCACGACAACGTAAACATATAATACTTGCACTCAAAGCTATCACAAGCAAACATAGGCAAGTTCATTAAACCTTTAGACTTCCATTCTTATAAACTCATGGCACTTCCGTTTCACACATAAAAATCCGGGAATTTAACCCCAAGTACTACGCACCTCTACTCCTTTAGAAAGACTCTTTTTCAAATAAAACTTCCAAGATACTAACAACCGTAGTATCAAGTCATATCTACTTTCCATAAAGCAAATATAACCAACTTCCCATAAAGTCGTTATATTCACTTTATACCTTAGCCAAATACAATTTCCTATCCAAGGGACTTATACGTTTAAAACGGAACAAGTATCACATACTTTAAAACTCTTCAGGTCCCTTAGCTTTTAAGAAAACAAGTTTCCTAACTTTATAAATCAAGTCTTTCCAAATCGAGTATTCTATACTTGTAAATCAATTCATTTCTTCCTTTAAGAATCAAGTCTCCTAACTTGAAAAATAAAGTCTCTTAACTTTTAAGAATTTGAGATCCATAGCCTTAAAACTTCATACGTAAATTCTTATAAGTTAAGTAACATATACTTTGGTGCGTTGTGAATAAGTTATACTTATTTATAACGATCTTATTCAAGTAGCCATGATCTAGAAAATGTAATACAATTTTGTCTTATCTTAGCTTTTATGCAGATGGAGAATTCTACTCATTTTAACATAATAGATTGTCATTACATTTTCCTTTATTAACGCTGCAATGGCTTGCTTGATACTTATTCTCATTCGTGCCATAAATTAGCCAAGTCAACTTGGCTCCAAAGTACCTCCTAACGACTCTTACCACATCCCCCATAAGACTCGGTAAGGACTTGGGATAACTTTGACATAAACTTTACATAGAGTAAATCACACACATACTTCTTAACTTCTAAGAGTAGAAGGAAACATGAAATAATACCACATGTATATTCCATACATAGAATCATGCCAAAGGAAGGAAGAGGTTCACATACCTCGCGACGATTATCGACAAGTAGCAAAATGCTCCAAAGTACTTCAACCTTGATAGCTATTCCATCCTTCAAGTAGGATATGCTATACTTAGTACTTCAACCTATAATGGTCACAATACGTCCATTAACCTCTTACTTCAAACGTAGAATATCCTAAGTGCTAAGTCACTAAATTCTACGGAAAATCGGACAGCACCTCCTTTGTTTCTACTTACTTTGCCACCTTTTTCAAGGCCGAATTCAATAACCAAACACGCCACATTTAAGGCCCAACAATACAATTAATCAATAGGGGATTACACGCCTACTAGACGTGTAAAATTCCGCCCCACAATTGATATCAACTAATACAAACTACTAGGCCAAATTTCGGCAACAATGAGATACAACACTACCAATTCTTATCCAATTTCCTTTTCAATCCAAGTTGTTAGCATAACATGATATTAAGTCGCAATCGATTATAACTACCATAATCTTCAAGTAAGTAACATGCGACGATTCTAAATACGACCTAATTGTAATCCAACTTCAAATGGCTAATATGTCATTTCGGATTTTAGGCTACCACAATCCATAACACTTATAAAACTTCAACACAAGTACTTCATGCTAGCAACATGTAAAGCTAACAATAAACATTATATATATGATCTTGTAACACTTTTAAGAGACAAGATTATACCTTAACGAATCTTAATCCAACTCCAAATCCGAAGTCGCTCCCTAGCAACTTAGAGCCTCTTCAAGACACTTCAATCCGCTACTTGAGACCCTTAGAACAACACCAACAAATTCCCTTCTAACTTCCAAACCAAAACCTAGAAAGCAACTAGGTTTTCACCTTGCGACTAATACGAAAACTATCTTTTTCCGAGATTTTTCTATTGAGATACACTTACAATACACTCAAGAACCTTGGTTTAAAGTGTGGAGCTTAATGGACAAGAAACAAAAAAAAAATCCTTTTGGTTGAGGTGAACCCGAGAGCAACATAGAGAGAGCTCTTCAATTCTTGAATTTTTTTTCTAAGTGTTAGGCTTGTCTTGCTACTACTAGTATTATATAGCACAATGGAGGGTCAAGATGCAAACAAATGGGTGGCTTGGATGAGGTCTTACTAAATATCAAGACTTTGTGGACCCTTTGACTTAGTCAATTGTGTCAAGCTCTACAAGTTGCAAGACTTGTCTTCCTAACAAGGGTCAAATGACCCTTGTGCCCATGTAATTCGTCCAAGACATCTATAAGGGGGGTGACACGTGTCGCCCTCCCATTCGTCACAATATTACGTTTTCCGAAAATTCCATAATTCCGATAAATTTTTACTAGTCTCAAATATTAACATTTGTGAGTTCTTACGTACGTTCTTAAAACATGTCCTGTAAATACGGGGTGTAACATTCTTCCCCCCTTAGAAACATTCGTCCCCGAATGTTCTTTCGGAGTCAAACTTATAATTAGCGACATAGTTTCCTTTTACCACCCCGACATACCAATAATGCCACACATGGCCCTAATACCTCGCACATGCATATCCATCCATCATAAGCCCAAAAGAGATTATCTTTTCGTACTTCCAACTCCTTCTAGCATATACATAGTCTCAATATAATCTGTTCAGGACACTTAAAACATATCACAACTTTATCATGCATACAAGTTTCTAAAGGGCCAAAGACGTACCTGAAATCGTATAGGCGGTTCAAAGGACCGCTAAAACTGGGAACTTCCACCACGATCTCTGTCACGGCCTGCCGGTGCATAAACATCCTGCCTAGCTATGGAAGGCGAAGAACCCAGAATCGATCCAAGATCGCGCTTATCCCACCAAAGCACCTCTGGTGGACAGCTCTCACGAAATGGCCGCTGGCGCAAGCATAACAAGTCGTCAAGTAGTACGACACTCCCAAAATGGAATCTACTACGCGATCACACCGGCAAAGGTGGCTTCCTCGCTACTATTCTCGGACATCTGCGAACTCAGAGCCCGAGCCCTCGACTGCCCCGAATATTCCCGGCGACCAAACCTCCGGCCAGAAGACCGGGAAGGAGCACTCTGTGTCGGCTGAAATGTGGACCAAGTCTGCTGTTGAGGTTGTCTGCCTCGAAAGTTACCCTGGAACCCTGCCGTCCTAGCCCTCTTGGACTGGCCTGAGTCAATCTGATCCTCCCTCTCTCTATCCTCTATCCCCTGCGCATACGCCTGCATCCTGGCAATATCCATACACTGGGCAAGGGCCACCCAAGCATGCAGAACTATATGACGGCCTAGCCCATCACATAGCGGTGAACTCGCTCGCCATATCAGCCACAATAGTGTGCGCATACCTGGACAACGAGTCAAACTCCAGGTTATATTCCCTGATAGTCCTTCCATTCTGCCTCAATGACAAGAACCTATCAACACGGGTTCTCCTCATTTCAGGGGGCAAAAAGTGATCAAGAAAGGCCTCCGTGAACTCATCCCAAACTGCCGGACGAGCACCCACACCTCTCGACAGCTCCCAAGACTCAAACCAGTTCAACGCAATATCGCGTAACCGGTAAGAGGCTAACACAATCGACTGCCTCGAGGCCCTAAGCACTGCATAGTCCGTAGCTACCGAACTCTTGAGGATCATCCTCGATCTCGAACCATAAAACTCGTGGACTACAACCCGTAAAATCCCGAATCCTCAAATTGTCGGCTCTGGGTTAGCTACTGCTCGCACGTTTGCCACTACCACTATGCTAGTCAATGGTCTTATCTGTTCTCCATAATCTCTAAACTCTGCCCCTGGCTGCGGAACTGGAGGCTCGAGTACCGAAACCTCTGGAGCTACTGCCGCTCTCGGCTCCTCTAATACCGCCGGCGTGGCTGAGCTCGCCGATCTGCCTACTACCTCAGACATAGTCGTGCGAAGTCCTCGTAACCCTCATGCACCACTAGCGCCTCTGCCGCCGCTTTGCCCTCGGGCCCTGACGCTTCTGGAGGCATAATCATACATAATAAGGGGTTAGAGATGATTCAACCTACTATGACAGCTCTACTGCACGATCTCAAAGAGAGAAGAATGGAAACCAATCCTAAATGTCCTGCAGCCTCCTGATTATAGATGTGGTGCACAACACAACGATAATCAAGACTCTGCTAGACACGGTCTGTAGACACTTTCCGAGGACTAACTGCTCTGATACCACTTTTGTCACGACCCGACCCCGGGCCCGCGACTGGTGCCCTACCTGGGCACCCTTACAGGTATACATCAGAGATAATCAGCGGAACATACATCAAACTTATAAATGAATCAACAAAGATAAAATCAACAGGTTAGCCGATAAGGCTACCGCCCTGGATAGTAAATACATAAACGAAGCAGTTGCCTCCTTTCCTTTACAAACTGACCCACAATATGTGACTACAGACCTCTAAGAGTTTTACCATAACAACAGTGGCGGGACAGGGCCCCGCCATACCCCTGAATATACATGAATCTACAACCTCAGGGAAAACCGTACCAAGAGATAAGCCTCCGGAGCAAATGGAGCTTTTTCCCAAAAACTGAACCGAGATCCTAAGAGCAAGGATCACCAACCTGTGTACCCAAAACCTGCGGGCATGAACGCAGCCCCGTAGGGGTCAGATAACAAAAATTAATATGGAACAGAAATAAAGTACAAGAAACAAATCATAATCAGACAAAAGAATGACAGGCAATTATAAAAGAAGTACATACGCATCATGCGTGTCATTACCACTATGAACTTAATCGCACCTTATTATCTTTTCCCATTTTCAATAAAAGTTATAGTCACTTTCTTACGTGCATACGTTTGGGAAAAATCGTCAAGTTCATTATCCTATAACTTACTTATCTTTCATAACATAATTCGCCCTTTATGGAGGACGATATACTACCCAACTGGGACGCGAACAAATCACACATATATCAAAGCGTGCGTGGAATCCCCATCACCGCCGACAACTATAAGTGTAAAATATAACCATGTGCGCCTGTGGCATCCCACCTCACCGCTTACATACACAATACACACATATATATATATATATATATATATATATATATATATATATATATATATATCTCTGCGTGGAATCCCACATCATCGCTGACGGTAGTAGGTGTAACATATAACCATGACGCTAGTGGCATCCCACCTCATCCGCCACATACATATACACATATACATATATATATATATATATATATAACGTGCCGCATGCCCCGAAATCCTCATCGTATAAGCGTGGCATAACGTGCCTCGGCATCCTCATCGTAGGCGCAGGTCTTCGCGGGAGCTAGCCCATGGAGTAATAATATAACATGCCCCTAATCCTCATCGTGGGTACATGTCTTCACGGGAGCTAGCCACGGAGTAATAATCGCACATGTAGTCGCGTCGCATGTCCATAAGCACGCCGGTAATAAAACAAACCGAATCTAACCCGCCTCCGGTCATACGCCTAATCCCACATCTTATAAGCATGTCCAAGGATCAATCATAATGGAAGCATACCCGTGGAATCCCACATCACTGTCGGTACGTCCAAGTAAACTTACAACAAGACAGCCGGCCCTCCAACTGAGAGTCATGACAACGTAAACATATAATACTTGCACTCAAAGCTATCACAAGCAAACATAGGCAAGTTCATTAAACCTTTAGACTTCCATTCTTATAAACTCATGGCACTTCCATTTCACACATAAAAATCCGGGAATTTAACCCCAAGTAATACGCACCTCTACTCCTTTAGAAAGACTCTTTTTCAAATAAAACTTCCAAGATACTAACAACCGTAGTATCAAGTCATATCTACTTTCCATAAAGCAAATATAACCAACTTCCCATAAAGTCGTTATATTCACTTTATACCTTAGCCAAATACAATTTCCTATCCAAGGGACTTATACGTTTAAAACGGAACAAGTATCACATACTTTAAAACTCTTCAGGTCCCTTAGCTTTTAAGAAAACAAGTTTCCTAACTTTATAAATCAACTCTTTCCAAATCGAGTATTCTATACTTGTAAATCAATTCATTTCTTCCTTTAAGAATCAAGTCTCCTAACTTGAAAAATAAAGTCTCTTAACTTTTAAGAATTTGAGATCCATAAAGTCTTAAAACTTCATACGTAAATTCTTATAAGTTAAGTAACATATACTTTGGTGCGTTGTGAATAAGTTATACTTATTTATAACGATCTTATTCAAGTAGCCATGATCTAGAAAATGTAATACAATTTTGTCTTATCTTAGCTTCTATGCAGATGGAGAATTCTACTCATTTTAACATAATTGATTGTCATTACATTTTCCTTTATTAACGCTGCAATGGCTTGCTCGATACTTATTCTCATTCGTGCCATAAATTAGCCAAGTCAACTTGGCTCCAAAGTACCTCCTAACGACTCTTACCACATCCCCCATAAGACTCAGTAATGACTTGGGATAACT
The DNA here is from genome assembly GCA_029844215.1 of Przewalskia tangutica. NCBI lineage: Eukaryota > Viridiplantae > Streptophyta > Magnoliopsida > Solanales > Solanaceae > Przewalskia > Przewalskia tangutica. The sequence goes on along the minus strand of CM056736.1, from coordinate 29,939,321 downwards.
TTGACATAAACTTTACATAGAGTAAATCACACACATACTTCTTAACTTCTAAGAGTAGAAGGAAACATGAAATAATACCACATGTATATTCCATACATAGAATCATGCCAAAGGAAGGAAGAGGTTCACATACCTCGCGACGATTATCGACAAGTAGCAAAATGCTCCAAAGTACTTCAACCTTGATAGCTATTCCATCCTTCAAGTAGGATACGCTATACTTAGTACTTCAACCTATAATGGTCACAATACGTCCATTAACCTCTTACTTCAAACGTATAATATCCTAAGTGCTAAGTCACTAAATTCTACGAAAAATCGGACAGCGCCTCCTTTGTTTCTACTTACTTTGCCACCTTTTTCAAGGCCGAATTCAATAACCAAACACGCCACATTTAAGGCCCAACAATACAATTAATCAATAGGGGACACGCTACTTACTACTAGGTAAAATTCCGCCACAATTGATATCAACTAATACAAACTACTAGGCCAAATTTCTGCACAATGAGATACAACACTACCAATTCTTATCCAATTTCCTTTTCAATCCAAGTTGTTAGCATAACATGATATTAATTCGCAAGTATAACTACTTCTAAATAATGCACCAAATTGTAATCCAACTTCAAATGGCGGTTATGTCATTTCGGATTTTAGGCTACCACAATCCATAACACTTATAAAACTTCAACACAAGTACTTCATGCTAGCAACATGTAAAGCTAACAATAAACATTATATATATGATCTTGTAACACTTTTAAGAGACAAGATTATACCTTAACGAATCTTAATCCAACTCCAAATCCGAAGTCGCTCCCTAGAAACTTAGAGCCTCTTCAAGACACTTCAATCCGCTACTTGAGACCCTTAGAACAACACCAACAAATTCCCTTCTAACTTCCAAACGAAAACCTAGAAAGCAACTAGGTTTTCACCTTGCGACTAATACGAAAACTATCTTTTTCCGAGATTTTTCTATTGAGATACACTTACAATACACTCAAGAATCTTGGTTTAAAGTGTGGAGCTTAATGGACAAGAAACAAAAAAAAATTCCTTTTGGTTGAGGTGAACCCGAGAGCAACATAGAGAGAGCTCTTCAATTCTTGAAAATTTTTTCTAAGTGTTAGGCTTGTCTTGCTACTACTAGTATTATATAGCACAATGGAGGGTCAAGATGCAAACAAATGGGTGGCTTGGATGAGGTCTTACTAAATATCAAGACTTTGTGGACCCTTTGACTTAGTCAATTGTGTCAAGCTCTACAAGTTGCAAGACTTGTCTTCCTAACAAGGGTCAAATGACCCTTGTGCCCATGTAATTCGTCCAAGACATCTATAAGGGGGGTGACACGTGTCGCCCTCCCATTCGTCACAATATTATGTTTTCCAAAAATTCCATAATTCCGATAAATTTTTACTAGTCTCAAATCTTAACATTTGTGAGTTCTTACGTACGTTCTTAAAACATGTCCTGTAAATACGGGGTGTAACATTATTAAAGCAGTCATGATCTAAAAAATGTAATACAATTTTGTCTTATCTTAGTTTCTATGCAGATGGAGAATTATACTCATTTTAATATAATTGATTGTCGATACATTTTCTTTTATTAACGCTGCAATGGCTTGTTAGATATTTATTCTCATTCGTGCAGTAATTTAGCAAAGTCAACTCGACTCCAAATACTTCCTAACGACTCTTACCAACATCCCCCATAAGACTTGGTAAGAACTTAGGATAACTTAGACATAACTTTCACATAGAGTAAATCAACATACATACCTCTTAACTTCTAAGAGAAGAAGGAATCATGAAATAACACCACATGTATATTTTATACATAGAATCATGCCAAAAGGAGGAAGAGGTTCACATACCTCGCGACGATTATCGACAAGTAGCAAAATGCTCCAAAATACTTCAACCTTGATAGTTATTACGTCCTTTAAGTAGAATACGCTACTCGTAGTACTTCAACCTATATTAATCATAACATGTCTATCAACTCCTTCCTTTTAAACGTAGAATCATACTAAGTATAAGGACTCTTATTCTACAGAAAATTGGGCAGCACATCCTTTGTTTCTACGTACTTTTCCACCTTTTCAAGGCCCGAAAATCAATAACCAAACGCCACATTTAAGGCCCACCAATTCAGCAAATACAAAGGGGATTACACGCCTAATAGGACGTGTAAAATTCTGCCACACAATCAATATAAAACTGTCCTATAATTCCAAGCCATATTCGGCTACAATGTCACAATAATTATCAATTTCCTTTCAATTCCTTTTTCAATTCAAGTTGTTATTCCAACATGTTATATACATAATAACAATTACAACAACTATAAATCCTTTCTTCCTTAACATGCGACGATTGCAACTACCGTCCAAATTGATTACAACATTAATGGCTAACTTGTCCATTTTTGGTTTTAACATGTCGACATGATCCAAATCTTTTCAAACTTCATTATATATACCACATGCTCATTTCTTAACTATATAACATGTAATCTTCAATTACATTAAGAAGATGAAGATTTTACCTCAATAAGCCCTAATAATGTCCAAGCGTAAAAGTCGATCCTTAGCAACTTTTAGCTCCTCTTCTTATGTTCCAATCCGCTCCAAGCACTCCTTAGAAGCTCATGAAGAACTCCTCTTCAAGTTCCATCTTCAAAGTTGAAGAACACCTTAGGTTTTCGCCTTGCGACTAACGTGAAAACGTCGTTTTTCCAGGATCTTTCTATTGAGATATCCTTACAATACCCCTAGGAACCTTGGGTTAAAGTCTTGTGAATATTGGACAACAATTGAATTTTTTTTGTGTGGAAGAGGGCATAGAGCCGAGAGCTCACAAGAGCAACAATAAGTCTTGAAATTTTTCTAAGTGTTGGAATGATCAAGTCTTTCACTACTAGTATGGATATATACTACAACCAATGGTCTAGATCAACCCAAATGGATGGCTTAAGATTGGTCCATTATGTCAAGCTCCCACTTGACCCCTTTGACTTGGTCCATTTTACCAAGCCAACATGGCTATACTTAATGACTTATTTTTGTCCAAGATGACTATGTGGAGGGTGACATGTGTCTCCCTCCCATTGGTCCATAACATTTCATTTCCCAAAATTTCCATAATTGATCAAAATATCGGAAACCTCGTGGGCCCCACAAAAACGTAAAATTTCTCGGGTGGGCCTCACGTATCCAACTTTGTAAAATAAACTTCCATAATCCCGATAAATCCCACAAGTCTCAAATATCAAATTCGGGAACTCCATTCTCACTAACGAACAATTTTTCCTTCCCGAGGCTCGAAATCATTTTTCGTAGAAAAAAGCAATCCTTCTTTCGTTTCAAACTTAAAGTCGTATCTTCTCACGTACATTCTCTTAAACACATGTCCTGGAACTACGGGGTGTAACAGCCTTAGTGATTCTTACATCCACGAAGGTGTGTGTAGCTCCGGTATCCATCATTACTACAACAAGTCTCTCATTCATCTGCATCACTATGTACATCAATAATGCATGCAGATTCATCACCTGATCCTCTATCGCATTCAACACAACGATGTTGTTCAACAACATCCCAAGAGGATTTGCCAAGTCAGCAACCACACCACATTCATTACTCGACTTTTCGGCTCACTTGCAATAATAACATTGACATCCTTGCAGTTGGGACAATTTCACACAAAGTGTGGACCATCATATGTCCAATACCTTGGCTCATGCACGGTCCTCTTCACAAACCCCATATCCATCACTTTTCCCTTCCCCTTCTCGACATTAAATTTTCCCGTCCCCACATTGCCATTCTTTCCATTTCCCTTCTTGGATTTGGAAGAGCTTGAGACGTCCGATCCTTGGTGATTCAATCGGAAATCCACCAATGAATTTTCCGCGGCAATTGCACTTGGAATTCCTTAACATTTTTGTCACACCCCGAACCCCGGGCCCGTGACTGATGCCCTACCTGGGCACCCTCCTATTTATACAATAAAATATACCGCGGAAGATAAATAACACTAATTTTTTTTATTAAAACCAAGGCAAAGCCGATAAGGCTGCCATAATATAAATCACCCAAAAAGGGTCTACACTGTCCAACAATGTAAATACAACTCTAGCCAATCCAAATTTACATATGAATACAGCACTCTAAGATTTTGGACAAATACTATGACGGACAAGGCCCCGCTGCATTCTCAATATACCTATCCATAATGACAAGCTCGAACATTGTAGCTATCCCAAAATGTTGAACAAGGATCCTAAGCTCACGGATCCACAATCGTACCTAGACTCATGGACATGAACGCAACTTCCCCGGCGGGGTCGATAACAGTACCAAGTATGGAATGAAAATACAAGATAATAAACAAGATCATAATCAGATAAAAGAATGACAGTGGCAAGTATGAAAATCAAATACCGGATCCTACCGTGTCATATAACAATCGAGCCAATCAGACCTTGTATCATCAGACTACTATAACACCGTACCACTTTCACATATGAAAGCCATGTCAAAATCAGGGACACCTGCCCTCAGCAGATAATATCACAGAAGCATGCTCGTGGAATACAACATCACTGTCAGCATGTAACGAGCATAATATATAACCAGTTATATCAAAGTTAGGGACACATGCCCTCAAAGTCATTATACAATTCTAAACATGGGTCTATTTCACCCGCATAGGTCACGTGGATCCGCATGAGGCAATTTCCTCGCATAGGACTGTTTCACTCGCATAGGTCACGTGGACCCGCATGAGGTATTCCTCGCATAGGTCTATTTCACCCGCATAGGTCACATGGACCCGCATGAGGTATTTCTCGCATAGGACTATTTCACCCGCTATGACTATTTCATCCGCATGGACCCTGTAGGCCCGCAATAAGTATATCCGCCATACTCACATCATGGGTAGCAAATCCATGAAAATGTATAATGTCTTGGGGGTTTACCCCGCAATTATACTCAGAAGGTGTATAACGTCTTGGGGGTTTACCCCGCATTTATACTCAAGAGGTGTATAACGTCTTGAGGGTTTACCCCGCATTTATACTCATTACACTAGCACCAATGACTATCATGAACAACATATACAAGTTAAGATAATCCTTGACTCTCATCATCATAAAATGAATAAACTATTATTTTAGCAAACCAAGACAATACCATGCCTTTCCTTTTTAACAAACCAAGACAATTTCCATGCCTTCCTTTTTAAACAAATCAAGACAATACCATGCCTTCCTTTTCAACAATTCAAGACACTTACCATTTAAGCAAGCCAAAGTACTATCAAGGCACAAGATAGAATGACTATCATTTAAGCAAGACAAAGTACTATCAAGGCACTAACACACCTTGCATCACTAAGGATTAAAGTCCATTTCGACAATGTACGTGAGCCGTACATTCACTTTATACATTAAATTTCCATTTTAGGAAAACCCAAGTACTACATGTATCGTTAGGAAGTAGGATCCAATACATGTATCATTTTGAAAACATCATTTAGGAGATCGAGAAACTTATCATTCCAAGTATCTTTCTAAGATATGATTTTGGCAAATCAAGGTACTAGACCTCACATGCTACTTTAAAACATCTTTGAACATCAAAGTGCCACATATCATGTATTATATTGAGGACTTAATCATGGACATTCTCACACGATTTCCTTAAAACATTTTAAACCATCCCTTGACTTTCCACAAAACTTGTTATAACAACATTCCATAAAACCGTTATAACCACCTTCATTTTAGAAAACTAAAGTACTACCACGTCTTTCCTTTTAATACAACCAAGGCATTATCATGTCATATAAGGTTATTGAAGTCAAAGTACTTTGTACATCTATTCTTTATAAAAGAATCGTTTGATGTAATATTATGGCGTTGGACCCAAAAGTACTTTCACTAGTAAAACCAAGTTACTTACTCTTTTAAACTCAAGTAACTTATACTTTTAAAACCAAGTAACTTATGCCTTTAAATCATGTCACTTACTCTTTCCAATTAAATCATTTATTCTCTTTAAATCAATCAAGTAACTTATACCTTTAACTCAAGTTACTTCCCCTTTCAAAATCAAGTAACAAATACTTACAAAATTAATAATTTTATGAGCCGTGAATAGGTTATACTCGTTTATAACGATCTTGTTAAATCAGTCATGATCTAGAAAATGTAATACAATTTTGTCTTATCTTAGTTTCTATGCAGATGGAGAATTTTACTTATTTCAATATAATTGATTGTCGATACATTTTCATTAACGTTGCAATGGCTTGTTCGATACCTATTCTCATTAGTGTAGTAAATTAGCAAGGTCACTCGACTCCAATACTTCCTAACGACTCTTACCAACATCCCCCATAAGACTTGGTAAGAACTTAGGAATATTCTAGACATGTCTTTAGCATATAATCAATAACATGAATACGTCCTATGACAAGGAAAGTATACTCAAGAACAAGTCATGTATACTCCTAACAACAAGGCAAGTATACCTCAAATATCCAGTCATGTATACTCCTAACAACAAGGCAAGTATACTTCAAACAACAAGTCATGTATACTCCTAACAACAAGGAAAGTATACTTCAAATATCAAGGCAAGTATACTCCTAACAACAGGGCAAATATACTTCAAATATCAAGTCATGTATACTCCTAATAACAAGGCAAGTATACCATAAAAATACTCATGTCTATAGAAAGAAGAAGTTCACATACCTCGTGATGACTAACCAATACGACAAGTAGCAAAATGCTCCAAAGTACTTCAACTTCATCGGCTATTCCTTAAGCCAAGTAGACTCTGCTACACGTAGTACTTCAACCTAAAATGGTCATAGTACTTTTATCAATATCATACTTACTATTGTAAGACTTATACCAAATAATTGCCCTCTAATTCTACGGAAAATCGAGCAGAACTTTCTTTGTTTCTACGTACTTTTCCACCTTTTCTAAGGCCCGTATTCATCAACCAACAAGCCACATTTAAGGCGCAACCAACAGTTAACCAAAGGGGATTACACAGCTAGCTGGACGTGTAAAATCACGCCCTACAATTTATATAAAACAGTCCGCAAAACAGTCCACAATTAATCCATTATTAAGGGTACAATGTGAAGCCTGTAACACCTTTATTCTTTAGGAATTCCATTAGCCAACTACTACATTAATCATGCATGTTTAGGGGCTGATTTTCCAGCATAATAACACCCCAAAACAGTCCATAAAATGACACAACGACGTCTAACAGTTTTAGGCAGTTTTCGGCTAACAACAACTACAACAATACAAAGTCCTTTTCCTTAATTCCTTTTAACCCAATTCTCATTCCAACATGTTATATAAGTTATATAATCTATATCCAATAATATTTCCTTCATTATATAACATGCAATACGTGAAAATAACGACAATAAAAATCAACGAATCTATTGTCGACAAAAGTGCTACTCTCGGCCCACTCTTCCAAAGTAGGGCATGCAAACTTTATTTTCCATATCTTTCTTAATACAATTTCATCTATATACTATAAAAATGAGTAATATCCAATTGCTGCAGAAAAAGAAGAATCATTACCTCATTTTTGTGCCCAAAAATGTCCCGGGTAGAATGATATGTTTTGGTCCGCAGTTTTCGTTTCACTCCACTTCTTCAAGTTCCAATCACATATATGTATCCTCTACAACCTTAGGAGCAACTTCTCTTCACGTTTTTCTTCCAAAAAGTCTACGGAAACCCATAGGGTTTCATCACCATTCTCGGCCCAATGAAGATTTGAGGTTAGTGGTGTGTTATCTTGGCTAATCACTAGGTTAGGGACTCTAATCATGTGTTAATAAACTAACTTGGAAGGTTTAAGAATTTTTGTCCAAGAATCTTAGCCAAAACCGAGAGCAACAATATAGAGAGGGGAAATATATTTCTTGAAAATGTTCGAAGTGTTGGAAGACTTGTCTTCCACCTCCTCTCTTGTATATATAATATATCTCTAAGGTTGGATGCTTGACAAGTGTATGGCCTTATGTGTAGCAAGACAAGTGGAGTGGGACCCACCTCCACTTGTCTCCAAAATATCTAAAATGGTCAAAGTCTTCCAAGACCAAGACAAGGGGGTGGGGTGGGCCACGTGTCACCCTACCATTCGTCTAAAATATTTTACCCTCCAAAAAGTCCATAATTGGCCAAAATATTGAAAAACTTGTGGGCCCCACAAAATTATAAAATTTTCCGTGTGGGCCCCACATGACCAAATCCGAAAATAAAATTTCATAATTCTAATATATTCTATGAATCCCACATACCAAATTTGAGGATCATATTCCAATTAATTAACCTTTTTCTTTCACGAGGTTCCGAGATTTTTCCGGAATTCTTCATTCTTTCTAAATTCAAATCCCAATTTCTCACGTACGTTCTTATCTCAAACTGTTGAAAATACGGGGTGTAACATTCTTCCCCCCTTAGAAACATTCATCCCGAATGTTCATACTAGGTTCAATCTAAACAGATATAGGTATAGTCTCCTTGGAACTACACCATCTGAAACCAATCATGCCACATATGGCCCTAATTCATCACACCTGCATATACATAAATCATAAGCCAACCGAGGAATTAAATCTAAAGTGTATAACATCACTATTAACTCCCCTTCATGGCCTAAAAGGATACTCTCTTCGTACCTTCACTTCCCATACTATAAACAATTCAATCTTTTAACACATGTTCGCTTCTTTTCTTACTCGTCGTACTCTTCTCGTGCTTCCAAACTCTTCCTAGTACACGTACATAATTTCAAACACTGCTTCTGTTTTCCAAACCTTGGAATTAATACATCCAACAATTTAAGGTCATAATACTATATTCAATTTTTTTTAAGGTCATTCTCGGCCCTCACGACCCGGTCCTGGTGGAACGCGTCCACGAACTCGTACAACGATTAACTAGACTAGGGCCTTGCACCCTCGTGACCCTATCACATGGCGGGACCACCTCGAACTGACCCCACTTCATCCCGGGTTACGGGTTGACCCGCAATTGGCCCACAACCCGACCCATCATCACACTTAACTCTCATTCTTGGTCTGAAATAATCTTACTACCCGAGAAGGCCTTGTCGTCTAAGGTCACAGCGGTTATCAATATTCTAAGGTTCACAATTATTCTATGTCCCAAACTTACATTATCAGTCCCCACATACGGGAAATGTAGCTTCTTAAAATCTTGTTGTCTTTATCACAACAACTCTATTTATTCCATACCATTATTATTCACACAATCACTTAAGCGTACAACACAGCTTAATCTAACAACATGGTATGTTATCAAATCAATAAACATGATCTCTTTTAAGAGTCTATCACAATCTCAGACCGTTCATTACCTTTTGACCATTCCAAATCAGTACATAAATAAAGCCTAGGTGTGGGTTCAATAAACTGTTTCACACCTTCCAAGTAATTACTAAGGCTTAACCAACTCCTGCTAAACCATAACTATTCTAGGTAACATACATACGACTCCAAATAAATACATTCGTACAGATATACTTCCTCAATATACCTGCTATACGATAAATTTTTTACCAACCTGGATACGTAATCCATAAAATATGTTATGGGCCACTGTTGTCTTTCTCAAAGCTGCAATCACAATAATTGTTAAGGAAAGACCATCCTAACAAAACAGCTCTATCACACGACCTTAGAGTAAGAAGAATAGAAATCAATCTTAAATATCCTGTAGCCTCATGTGTATAAGTATGGTGCACACATACCCATACCCAAGACTCTACTAGACACGGTCTGTAGACATTCCGAGGACTAACTGCTCTGATACCACTCTGTCACACCCCGAACCCCGGGCCTGTGACTGGTGCCCTACCTGGGCACCCTCATATTCATACAATACAATATACCGCGGAAGATAAATAACACTCATTTTTTTCCTTAAAACCAAGACAAAGCCGATAAGGCTGCCATAATATAAATCACCCAAAAAGGGTCTACACTGTCCAACAATGTAAATACAACTCTAGCCAGTCCAGCCCACATATGAATACAGACTTCTAAGATTTTGGACAAATACTATGACGGGACAAGGCCCCGCCGTACCTATGAATATACCTATCCATAATGACAAGCTCCAAAACATTGGAGCTATCCCAAAATGCTGAACAAGGATCCTAAGCTCACGGATCCACAACTGTGTACCTAGACCTACGGACATGAACGCATCCCCCGAATGGGGTCAGTACAACAGGTACCAAGTATGGAACGAAAATACAGTACAGTAAACAAGATCATAACTGTACAAAAGAATGACAGGGGCAAGTATGAAAATCAAATACCATATCCTACCGTGTCATATAACAATCAGAGCCACTTGTACCTTGTATCACTGTACTACTATAACACCGTACCACTTTCACATATGAAAGTCATGTCAAAATCAGGGACACCTGCCCTCAGCAGATAATATCACAGAAGCATGCTCGTGGAATACAACATTACTGTCAACATGTAACGAGCATAATATATAACCAGTTATGTCAAAGTTAGGGACACATGCCCTCAAAGTCATTATACAATTCTAACCATGGGTATATTTCACCCGCATAGGTCACGTGGAACCACATGAGACAATTTCCTCGAATAGGACTATTTCACCCGCATAGGTCACGTGGACCCACATGAGGTATTCCTCGCATAGGGCTATTTCACCCGCATAGGTCACATGGACCCGCATGAGGTATTCCTCGCATAGGACTATTTCATCCGCATGGACCCTGTGGGCCCGCAATGAGTATATCCGCCATACTCACATCATGGGTAGCAAATCCATGGAAATATATAATGTCTTGGGGGTTTACCTCGCAATTATACTCAGAAGGTGTATAACGTCTTGGGGTTTACCCCGCATTTATACTTAAGAGGTGTATAATGTCTTGGGGTTTACCCCGCATTTATACTCATAACACTAGCACCAATGGCTATCATGAACAACATATACAAGTTAAGATAATCCTTGACTCATCATCATAAAATGAATAAACCATTATTTTAGCAAACCAAAACAATACCATGCCTTTCCTTTTTAACAAACCAAGACAATTTCCATGCCTTCCTTTTTAAACAAATCAAGACAATACCATGCCTTCCTTTTCAACAATTCAAGACACTTACCATTTAAGCAAGACAAAGTACGATGATGGCACAAGATAGAATGATTATCATTTAAGCAAGCCAAAGTACTATCAAGGCACTAACACACCTTGCATCACTAAGGATTAAAGTTCATTTCGACAATGTACGTGAGTCGTACATTCACTTTATAAACTAAATTTCCATTTTAGGAAAACCCAAGTACTACATGTATCGTTAGGAAGTAGGATCCAATACATGTATCATTTTGAAACATCATTTAGGAGATCGAGACACTTATCATTCCAAGTATCTTTCTAAGATATGATTTTGGAAAATCAAAGTACTAGACCTCACGTGCTACTTTAAAACATCTTTGAACATCAAAGTGCCACATATCATGTATTATATTGAGGACTTAATCATGGACATTCTCACACGATTTCCTTAAAACATTTTAAACCATCCCTTGACTTTCTACAAAACTTGTTATAACAACTTCCCATAAAGCCGTTATAACCACCTTCATTTTAGAAAACTAAAGTACTACCACGTCTTTCCTTTTAATACAACCAAGACATTATCATGTCATGTAAGGTAATTGAACCCAAAGTACTTTTTACATCTATTCTTTATAAAAGAATCGTTTGATGAAATATTAGGGCGTTGGACCCAAAAGTACTTTCACTATTAAAACCAAGTTACTTACTCTTTTAAACTCAAGTAACTTATACTTTTAAAACCAAGTAACTTATGCCTTTAAATCAAGTCACTTACTCTTTCCAATCAAATCATTTATCTCTTTAAATCAATCAAGTAACTTATACCTTTAACTCAAGTTACTTCCCCTTTCAAAATCAAGTAACATATACTTACAAAATTAATACTTTTATGAGCCGTGAATAGGTTATACTAGTTTATAACGATCTTGTTAAATCAACCATGATCTAGAAAATGTAATACAATTTTGTCTTATCTTAGTTTCTATGCAGATGGATAATTCTACTTATTTCAATATAATTGATTGTCGATACATTTTCATTAACGCTGTAATGGCTTGTTCGATACCTATTCTCATTAGTGTAGTAAATTAGCAAGGTCACTCGACTCCAATACTTCCTAACGACTCTTACCAACATCCCCCATAAGACTTGGTAAGAACTTAGGAATATTCTAGACATGTCTTTAGCATAAAATCAATAACATGAATACTTCCTATGACAAGGAAAGTATACTCAAGAACAAGTCATGTATACTCCTAACAACAAGGCAAGTATACCTCAAATATCCAGTCATGTATACTCCTAACAACGAGGAAAGTATACTTCAAACAACAAGTCATGTATACTCTTAACAACAAGGCAATTATACTTCAAATATCAAGGCAAGTATACTCCTAACAACAGGGCAAGTATACTTCAAATATCAAATCATGTATACTCCTAATAACAAGGCAAGTATACCATAAAAATACTCATGTCTATAGAAAGAAGAAGTTCACATACCTCGTGACGACTAACCAATACGACAAGTAGCAAAATGCTCCAAAGTACTTCAACTTCATCGGCTATTCCTTAAGCCAAGTAGACTCTGCTACACGTAGTACTTCAACCTAAAATGACCATAGTACTTCTATCAATATCATACTTACTATTGTAAGACTTATACCAAATAATTGCCCTCTAATTCTACGGAAAATCGGGCAGCACTTCCTTTGTTTCTACGTACTTTTCCACATTTTCTAAGACCCGTATTCATCAACCAACAAGCCACATTTAAGGCGCAACCAATAGTTAACCAAAGGGGATTACACGTCTAACTGAACGTGTAAAATTCTTCCCCACAATTTATATAAAACAGTCCATAATTAATCCATTATTAAGGGTACAATGTGAAGCCTTTAACACATTTATTCTTTAGGACTTCCATTAGCCAACTATTACATTAATCATGCATATTTAGGGGCTGATTTTCCAGCATAATAACACCCCAAAACAGTCCATAAAACGACACAACGACGTCTAACAGTTTTAGGCAGTTTTCGGCTAACAACAACTACAATAATACAAAGTCATTTTCCTTAATTCCTTTTAACCCAATTCTCATTCCAACATGTTATATAAGTTATATAATCTATATCCAATAATATTTCCTTCATTATATAACATGCAATACGTGAAAATAACGACAATAAAAATCAACGAATCTATTGTCGACAAAAGTGCTACTCTCGGCCCACTCTTCCAAAGTAGGGCATGCACACTTTATTTTCCATATCTTCCTTAATACAAGTTCATCTATATACTATAACAATGAGTAATATCCAATTGCTGCAGAAAAAGAAGAATCATTACCTCATTTTTGTGCCCAAAAATGTCCCGGGTAGAATGCTACGTTTTGGTCCGCAGTTTTCGTTTCACTCCACTTCTTCAAGTTCCAATCACATATATGTATCCTCTACAACATTAGAAGCAACTTCTCTTCACGTTTCGCTTCCAAAAATATACGGAAACCCCTAGGGTTTCATCACCATTCTCGGCCCAATGAAGATTTGAGGTTAGTGGTGTGTTATCTTGGCTAATCACTAGGTTAGGGACCCTAATCATGTGTTAATAAACTAACTTGGAGGGTTTAAGAATTTTTGTCCAAGAATCTTAGCCAAAACCGTGAGCAACAATATAGAGAGGGGAAATATATTTCTTGAAAATGTTCTAAGTGTTGGAAGACTTGTCTTCCACCTCCTTTCTTGTATATATAATATATCTCTAAGATTGGATGCTTGACAAGTGTATGGCCTTATGTGTAGCAAGGCAAGTGGAGTGGGACCCACCTCCACTTGTCTCCAAAATATCTAAAATGGTCAAAGTCTTCCAAGACCAAGACAAGGGGGTGGGGGTGTGCCACGTGTCACTATACCATTCGTCTAAAATATTTTCACCCTCCAAAAGTCCATAATTGGCCAAAATATTGAAAAACTTGTGGGCCCCACAGAATTATAAAAATTTTCGGTGGGCCCCACATGACCAAATCCGAAAATAAAATTCCATAATTCTAATATATTCTATGAATCTCACATACCAAATTTGAGGATCATATTCCAATTAATGAACTTTTTCCTTCATGAGGTTCCGAGATTTTTTCGGAATTTTTCATTCTTTCTAAAATTCAAATCTCAATTTCTCACGTACGTTCTTATCTCAAACTGTAGGAAATACGGGGTGTAACAATTTTTCCTTCTAATTTCATTTTGAGCCCACCCTTGCATTCTAGAGATAAAATTATGAGCTTGTCCTCGTCGGACATATTCTGTATGTCCAACATAAAAAAAAGTGAATTCTTTGATATAATCATGTACTGAACCCCCTTGCTTAAGTTTTTTGAGATGATCCCTAGCCAACCAACTCGCGTTTCTAGGAAGGAAATGTTGTCTCATTTCCTCCCTCATCTTTGTCCAAGTTTCAATGCGTGGATGACCCTCACTAATATCATCGACATCTCTAGTCCTCCACCATAATTTTGCATCACCCGTAAGGTACATAGAAGTGATGCTCACTTGGTCTTTCTCTGCAACATGAGCGGCAATGAAATATTGTTCCATATCACAAATAAAGTTCTCCAATTCATTGTCATTGCGTGTTCTCATAAAAGACTTTGGTTCCAGCACCTTCACCTTACTCCGATCAGTTGTGTTTCCACGACCGGTCTCTCCTACCGCCATACGCAACAGAACAAGCTCAGCCTCAAGGTCCCTCTTAGCTTGTCGCAATTCACCAAATCTTTTATTGGCCCGTCACAATTGCTCCACCAATTCGTCCAATTGTGCATCTATACCGATATTGTATTGTTCAAACTCCGTGTTTAGACTATGATTTAGTGTTATAAGATCAACTAAATCACTTCCCTATTTCGTTTTACCAACTAGAGTCTCAAAATGCTCAATACGAGCATTTAACTCCACAGTTGTTCCTGCCGTCATTGCTTCGACACCGTAGCAATAGAAATAACCTCTTCACGTCGTGTTTCGGAACCCTAGGATTATTCCCAAGATATGCTCTGATACCAATTGCTACACCCCCGGTATGCTACTATAACTTTTTTGCACACAAAGACGTGATAGCAGTCGACAACACCGTTTGTCAACTTCAGCCAAAAACTAAGTCTTTTCAAGATAAAAAAGACTTAAGAACGCGGAAGCAATCAAACACACTGAATGAGGTTTACAATGACAAGATTTAACACCACACACAACACCAAGAGTTACGGGCAAAAAACCCAACCTTTCTTTTATTTCTACACAAATAAACAAAGGGAAATGCCTCTCGGCTTACAAGGTAGTGATAGAACTAAATGTCTAACACTTGAACCAACAAACTAATCTAGCCTTACTCACTAATTAGCTTATACTCTCGGGATTACACTCACAAGAATAAAGTTTGCTTTTAGCTTTGACACTTAAGGTTTTAACACTTAACTCTCTCTCGGGTTTTAGGCTTTCAAGGATTATTTAATGATAACCGGTTGTTGAATAAGTTCACCTAACTTATTTTATTTATATGGGAAGGGAGTGGCTTATCATTCCTTACAAAGGGGAAATGTGTTACGGGTGTGGATGTGGTAACTCACATCCGCAAGTAATCTTCCACTTCACACACATACAATTGCACGATCAACACTTCTTCGACACTTGATCATACTTGGCACATTTTCTTCTCTTCTCCAAGCAACGTCCTTGTTGAACAATTCAACTCTTCCAACGGCTTCACAGTGGTCCCGTTATGTGCTAGTCAAGTCCCTCCAGACTCAATACCTCATCCGCACCATCAACAACTCATCTAGATCAACATATATCAAGCTTGCACAAAATTTGGAATTCGGTTCGAGCCATTCTGCCCGATTTGAGTCATTAAAGTCTACACACTTCAATATTCAACCAAATTAGCTCAAACCAATTTCCATGTTTCCCGGTGACCTTGTGGGAGCTCCTCAAACCATCCAAAATCCACCTGGTGCACCACCGTGATCCGGACATAACCATTTGCCCTCAGACTTAGTCAATCTTGTACTTCAGCTTGCCACATGTATATGACTCGGTCAAGTTCTTTGCATCACCAACCCTTATGATATAACTGACCCTTATGAATCATATAAGGTCTCAGAACACCTCCCTCACATCCCGCACCCACGCCTTAACCCGTAGCACCATTGCAAGCATCCCGACACATGTCCCTTTTCTCGGCCTTCAGTTCATCCTCATGGATTTTGTCAAACTAGTCGTTGCATCTTTTATATAGACTTGTAATATGCATAAATATGAGTATAATACATTTTCATGTGTCCCGCACATGTCTGACTCGTGTCTTGCACATGCTCCTCGAACACGTGTTACACCCTTCGGACGTCCTTCACCAATGCTCAACACTTAGCCGTATTTTGTGTTGCATCATTTTGTATGTGTTTTGTCTTTTGCATATATCCTCAATGACTTCCCCATATCCTAACCTTACCCTTAGCTTTGTTAAACAAAATGTTCCTCCATGTCGTGCCTTCACTCGCACACACGAATGTTTGTCAAAATAGTCCATTTCCCGACTCAATTCGTGCCTAACTCATACCGAATTTTATGGACCAAATTTACGGGTGTGATGGATGTTTAGTAATTGCATATAAACAGGTTATTTGGATTGTTAAACCAAATATTCCTCCGTGTCGTGCTACTTTATTATTTCGAAACCTCAGGGTAACGTCTGGCCTGCCTTCGCCTCTTGGGGGGAGTCTGTCACACATGGCTTGCCAAGTGTGGTTTAACTGGCTGACGTGGTTTGCAGGCTATTGCGTCAGTCCGGGGTTTACCCTGTGCGCACTCGAAAGAGCAGCGGCTGCGGGTTCCTTCGTCAAAAAAAAAAAAAAATTAAACTTATAAGAACAACGGCAATAAAAACACGTAAACCAAAAATAATAAAACAAATGAGAATACATGAGCCATGAGCACTCCTATATAAGATTAATATTAAGATTAAGAAATGCAATTTTCAGATTGCTGGAATAATAATTTTAAAAAATATCTGACATGGTGGATAGTTTGAATTTGCAGAACATAGATAATACTGCTAATTTATATCTTTTCGTATTGAATAAACTAAATATTGATAATTTGTACATTATAAAAAAATTATATAAAACAATATAAATTAATAATAGACGCATACGATTAGAGCTGCACAACAGGGTAAAACCGGACCGGACCAAGGACCGAATATTCAGAAAATTAAGATCGAAGACCGGACCGAAAAATTCGGTCCGGTCCGGTCCAGCAGACCGAATGGACACAATCACATTCAATCTCCAATTATGTACCGACAACCCCAACCATACCCAATCCTTTCCAGTGGATGATTGTTTTTTACAGCAACTTGAAGAGATGAGAGAATCTTGAAGACCAAATCCGATTCCTTGAAGACCGGAGCAATGTCGCAGGAGATTCCAAAACAAACGACCAGATCTGGCTATTTTTCATTGTTACAGTGGTGCTCGGGCAGTGACAATGGAACTGAGGGAGAGAGGGTGGTGGTTCGAGTCCGTCGTAGGTATGAGGGCAGAGAGTGACGTGAGAGAATGAAAGGGAAAAAAAAGGAAAGAGTATGAGAGACGTAAGGGTTCGCATATGAAGAAGAAAGGGAGGGATTGGGGGTAAGAGGGGAGGGGGTTAAGAGGATTGCAAAAACATTTTTTTTTTGTAATAAAAAGAATAAACAAATTAATTTTAATCAAAACGCATCAAGTTTGTCCATATATATATATATATATATATATATATATATATAAAATATGGAACGGACCGATACTAGACCGGATCAGACCGAAACCCGAAAATATAAATTAAAAGGATCGAGGACTGGATCGAAACTTACTGATCCGGTTCGGTCCGGTTTGAACAGGGTCTATCCGTTTCTTTTTTTTTGGTCTGGACCGAATTTTGTGCAGCCCTACATACGATAATTTCAAAAAGAAGATTAAAAATTTATGAGTAGAAACCTCATTTATTTAATGTTAAATAGTGATTAATCAAGTTTTTCAGTGTTTCATCATTATCTCAAATATTGTAACTAATTGTGATTACAATACTGATTTCAACTTAATTATTTAAAGTATTATGAAATTTTTTATATAGAACGATTTAAATTATCGATAGGCGCATATGATAACTTGGAAAAAAAAGATTAAAAAAATATGAGTAGAAACTTCATTTATTTCACGTGAAATACTGATTGTTCAAGTTTTTTAATGTCATAATTATGTCAAATGATGATTACAATATTGATTTCAAGTTGATTATTTAAAGTTCATAATGTTATCTTATTATTCGAAATTTTACCATATTTTAATTCAAAAATGGTATTTGATTTCTTATGTTAGTATGTTAATATAGTTAGTAAAGAGGAAAATGAAATAAAAATCACCATTTAAAAAAAAGATAAGCATGTAAAACTATTAATTTCAACAATGTGATTGGGCTTTCCCTTTCTAATCTTTACCTAATGGCTGACTAAACACATATCAAGTCAAGGGAAAGAAAAGAAAAGGTAGAGCGAGCAAGATATTCACTCATTGGTCTATCCATTGTGAAGAACGGAAATTTCGAAGAACGGTAAGTTGCCCCGTGTGATTTTGTTGAGGTGTGAAATTAATTATTCATAAAATCACAAAAAGCATTTTTTAATTAAAGAACAGTCAGGTCTTACTAAACTATTATCTTGTAGTCAGGAAAAAAGCCCACAAGAGTCTATTATACGCAACCTTACCTTGCATTTCTACAAAAAAATATTTTCACGGCTTGAACTCCCTTTTCATTTTTTAATTGTTGTAATTAAATAATAGCCACTGTCATAAAGTTACTAATTTCATGGTGAAACTTCAGGACATTGTTATTATGTTTTACTTATAGAATTTATAACTTTTTGACAATTGCTAGTTTTCAAGTAACTAGCAGACATTATTTCTGCATCATAATTAATACTTGCTTCAAGATGGACTACCTACATTATATCTCGAGAACAACTTTTTTCTAGACTCTACATGAACGTGGAACACTTGGTTCTCCGACGCACCCTTATTAGTCTAGAAAAGATAGGTCTGGTGCATTACCTTATTATAATTCTCACACATATTCCACAAGCAATCTTTCACTCCAAGAACTTTTTCTATTTATGATTATTCTCTTGAGCAAAGCACAAAAACAATTTGTTTTAAATAATGCAACAGAAATAGTCATAAATAAAGATTGTGAAGAATATTTACTCTAACTAAGCATAATTAAGCTAATCGTATCGGAATATCAGGTAAATTAATGTGATTAACTCCTATTATTTTGTGAATGGAATTTAGCATTAAGATTTGTGGGAATCAACTGATTCTCATAGGAAATAGAAAGAAAAAAAGCTTTATGCTGGAATGTGGGCATTTACCCCACAGACTTTTTGTATTATTTCATATTTCAATAAATAAGCGGAACTTGAAAATATATTTAAAGGAGAATGATAGTTAAAGCCAGGTGTAGTCCAGATGAATCTTATCAGCTCACGCTGGTAATGGATAGGCCGGTACGAAATGAAGGGGCTAATGGGGAAGCAGAGGTCTCGTATTACACCATTGCCGCATGACCACGATACCGGAGAGAAACAAGCACGATGGAGACTGGAATTGCACAAGATGGGTCGGAATCCAAGTCGTGGACGAGGAAATTGCTGCAAGCCGCAAACCCTAACTCCAACTACCTCTTGGAGTCAACTCCAAGTGTGGGCTTAGACCTCAAGTCACCTAAATTAGTGGTGGGGAATTTCAAAATTACTATGGAGGAACTAGTGTACTGGACTAATGCATTTGTCTATTATGTGTTGGGCTCAAACCCTCTCCAAACTATCATTGAACATTATGTTGGGTTTTGATATTGGTGAATGAGAAATGATGGGATGAAAATTAAAAGGAGTAAAAAGCTCTTTTGTCCCACATTAAAAAAAAAAGAAGGAAAAAGAGGTGTATATATTACATTACACCTTCTCTAGTTGCTAAAAGGGTTGAGAGGGCAAGGACACCTCGCGCCGTCGTCGTCGCTCGGCTTTGGATTTGGATTTATCAAAAGATTGATTGATAATCTTTTCTTTAATTAATTAATTATTTAATTAAAATAAATCCAAACGGATCGACCCACGACCCGTCCAGTTTAAGTCCTTTTTCTTTTCGAATTTTCCTCCAAAAATGTGGTGACTATTCTGAATGGTTGCAAACATTCAGAAATGGTACCTCCAAAACCTATAAATTCTTGATTTGTTCGAAGAATTCATTCACTGATTCTACTCCGGTTGAGATTAAAGTTTTCATAACTTTATACTCATTTGGGTACTTGATTTGAAGATATAAAAACTTCATCAAGTATACAACATACAATCTACTACACTTCGTTTCAAGCAATTTTGATTCGGTTTCAAGAAATAAAATATTCACCGTTGTGTATTATATTTGTTGCTATCAAAATTGATTCGGTTTGAAGAAATAAAATCTTCACCGTTGTGTATGATATTTGTTGCATGAAATACGTGAAGATTATTTTCAAGGTAGTAAGAATGAATTTGACTTACTCATGTGATACTTGTACAACGATTTGAAGAACATAAAAACTTCATCGTTCTGTTTAAGGAGATTAAAACTTGTGTAATTTTCTACTCCATATGAATATTAGTATTCTGACTCGAAGATATAAAAGCTTCGTTGGAATACTAAAGTTTCATAACTATACTGCAATTTGAAGAAATAAAATCTTCATCGTTCAAATTACGATTTGAAGAAATAAAATCTTCATCGTTTAAGTTTCACAATTATACTCCGATTTGAAGAAATAAAATCTTCATCGTTTGAGTCTGTGATTTAATTGTTATTCTAGTTTTATTAAGTAAAACAGTTTGTCGATTTGACAGTGACAAATAAATAATGGCAATTGATATGAATGATCTGTGTGCAATGTTGTCGGAGTGCAATTTGATTGGAAACCCAAAGGAGTGGTGGCTTGATTCTGGTGTCACTCGACATGTTTGCGATGCAAAAGAAGCATTTGCAACCTATGCTCCCGCTGGACCTGAAGAGGTACTGTTTATGGGAAATATTACAACAGCCAAGGTTGAAGGATATGAGAAGATACTTCTGAAGATGACTTCCGGCAAGGTCCTGACTCTCAACAATGTTCTGCACGTTCCAACAATAAGGAGGAATTTAGTTTCACGACCACTCGTCAAAAAGCGGGTTTAAGTGCGTGTTGGTTAGTGAGAAAATTGTAATAAGTAAGAATGATATGTTCATTGGAAAGGGCTACCTCACCGAGGCCTTTTCAAACTCAATGTAATGGTTGTTGGCGATTAATGAAAATTCACCGTGCCTTACTTATCGAGTCAAATGATTTATGGCATGTTCGTTTAGGACATGTCAATTACAAAACCTTGCGAAAATTGATTAATTTAGAAGTATTGCCTAAATTTGAGTGTAACAAATCAAAATGTGAAATTTGTGTTGAATCTAAGTTTGTTAAACATCCATATAAGTCTATTTATAGGAATTCAAATCATTTAGACTTAATTCACACATATATATGGGATATGAAGTCAACACCATCTAGTGGTGGGAAAAAGTATTTTATAACTTTCATTGACGATTGCACTCGATACTGTTATGTGTATTTGCTTAATAGTAAGGATGAAACAATTAATGCATTTAAGCAATACAAGAACGAAGTAGAAAATCAATTGAATAAAAAGATCAAAATGATTAGAAGTGATAGGGGTGGAGAGTACGAATCTCCTTTTGCAGAGACATGTTTGGAATATGGAATTATTCATCAAACTACTGCCACTTACACACCACAATCAAATGGAATTGCGGACAGGAAAAACCGAACATTAAAGGAAATGATGAATACCTTACTAATAGTTCCGGTTTACCGCAGAGCTTGTGGGGGAATCTATCCTTACAGCTAATCGAATACTCAACAGAGTACTCCACAACAAAACACAATCTATTTCATATGATCTATGGAAAGGAAGAAAACTCAACTTGAAATATTTCAAAGTGTGGGGGTGTTTAGCGAAGGTCCAAGTTCCTTTGCCCAAAAGGGTAAAAATCGGACCAAAAACTGTGGATTGTGTTTTTATTGGCTATGCTACAAACAACAAAGTGTCACGAAATATAAAGCGAGACATGAGTTTATAAAATAAGACGCTGATGAGAAAACATACTTCGCATATATATATAAACATGGTTTAGCGATTGAAATATACAACTATAAACTATCTAGTAGAGCCTCGGAAAGGATGGAGCTCGCGTAGAGATCAGAATGTGGATCTAGCAGTACTAAGTATATGAAAAATACTTAAATGAAAACATATCATTTTAAAATCAAGCCTAATCACGGACTCGTAGTCGCGCTCATGGCTTCCATTCCGTAGCGCGCCGATAAGGCAACCAACCAGAGGTAGCTGCCTCGGCGTCGATCAGATCAGACTCCCATGGCCGTATAGACGCCGCGTATGTATAATAACCCGCGTCACTAACAGATATGTCAAGAGCGAGTGATATTATACTAAATCGTTAAACAACATAAGCACCACAAGAATACTCTTATACAAAACCTATCTTTTCACAAATCAATATAAGTATAAACACATTTTTATCATGAGTGGTTATACCTAACTTCCCATAAAGTGGTATAACTCTTTTTAAAACCAATTAGTTCTCTTAAAATGATTCAAAATTCTTTTGAAATATTTTAGGCATTTAAGTGTTATTGACTTAAGCAGTGAGCATTCTTAGTACTACATATATATTGTAAAATATCATGCTTTAGGAAGAATCACATACCTTAATGAAAACCACAGGGTTCTATATCCTACGGAAAATTGGCGACTTCCACTGCGGTGAGCTACTGTTTGATTATTCTTCTTTAAACCCTTCTCTTGTGATATGATTCAATATTCTTCTAAGTATCTAATACTTATTCTTATACTACTACAGTATTCTCTAATTCAAAAGAGGTTAGGATTAGTTACCTCTAATATCCTAGATAAAGTCGCTGAGCAGAGGGTTTGCTCTAAGTTGTATGCTAAGTTCTTAGTACTAAGGGATTTGGGCTAGGGTAATTTGGGCATTATAACGGTAGATTTTGGCTAGGAGGTGTTTGAGGATTTTTAGACTTGGAAGCTTTTGTGGATGAAGAACTCTTCATCTCAAGAGGGTAATTATAGGTCAAGAAGCCAACCAATGGCCAAGATTAAGCCAAGTGCTAGGCAAGTGTAAGGCGAGATTAACTTGCACACAAAATATCCTACCTAATCCGCGACTTGTGCCAAGGCACAAAAACCATCAATTGGAGGGTGACAAGAAATGTTTCGTCTCTGAAAATAAAATTAGAAATGGCATAAACTATTCGTTTTGTGAGTTGTACTTTGCTTGTGCCTAAACTTTAAGGCTAGACATACTCTGGAAATACGGGGTATAACACAAAGCTTGTCGGTTTTTGGTTTACAAATCGGACAATCCCGAAAGTCATGTTAATACGGTAATCGAATCAGATAATGCTGAATTCTTTGAAAACATCTATCCGTATAAAACTGATTGTGAGTCGTCAAGTGAAAGATCTAAATGACCGCGGGAAGAACCAAAGGAAAGTATACCAAGCAAAGAGGATCCAAGGCGTAACAAATGTCAAAAGACATCTACTTCCTTTGGACCAGATTTTGTAACATTCTTGCTTGAAAATGAGCCTCAAACATTTAAAGCAACAATGTCATCTTCTGATTCAACATTTTGGAAATAAGCAGTCAATAGTGAGATTGAATCAATTTTAAACAACCATACATGGGAATTAGTTGATCTTCCTTCTGGAAATAAACCTTTAGGATCAAAATGGATTTTTAAAAGGAAAATGAAAGTTGATGGCACTATTGACAAATATAAGGCAAAACTTGTGGTCAAAGGTTATAGACAAAAAGAAGGTCTTGATTACTTTGACACATACTCGCCGGTAACAAGAATGACATCTATTCGGGTGTTAGTGGCACTGACGACCGTATATGGTCTTGAAATCCATCAAATGGATGTCAAGACAACTTTCTTAAATGGAGAAATGGAGGAAGAAATTTACATGGAACAACCTGAGGGTTTTGTGGTTCCTGTTAAAGAAAGGAAAGTGTGCAGACTTGTTAAGTCACTTTATGGACTTAAACAAGCACCCAAACAATGGCATGCGAAATTTGACCAAACAATGTTGGCAAATGAATTTAAGATTAATGAGTGTGACAAATGTGTTTACATTAAAAATACTACAAATCATGAAGTCATTTTTTGTTTGTATGTTGATGACGTTGATAATGAGTAAAGATATTGTCAATGTAAATGCTACGAAGCGTATGCTCGCTAGCAAATTTGACATGAAAGACTTAGGGGTTGCTGATTTGATCTTAGGAATTAGGATCCATAAAAATCCACAAGGTCTAGCATTATCACAGTCACATTATATTGAAAAAATACTTGACAAGTTCAAGTATTTAAATTTCAATGTTGCAAAGACTCCAATTGATGTAAGTTTTGCACTTCAAAAGAATGAAGGTGAAAGTGACTCACAATTGGACTTTGCACGAGCTTTGAGAAGTTTGATGTATATTATGAATTGTACACGACCAGACATAGCATGTGCTATAAGCAAGATGAGTCGATTCACGAGTAATCCCAATCAAACTCATTGGATGGAAATGAAACGATTCTTGAGATATTTACAACACACCCAAAATTATGCTTTACATTATAATAAATATCCCGCAGTACTTGAGGGATA
The DNA here is from genome assembly GCA_029844215.1 of Przewalskia tangutica. Classification (NCBI taxonomy): domain Eukaryota; kingdom Viridiplantae; phylum Streptophyta; class Magnoliopsida; order Solanales; family Solanaceae; genus Przewalskia; species Przewalskia tangutica. The sequence continues at coordinate 29,914,247 of CM056736.1, read as the reverse complement.
TAGTGATGCAAATTGGCTCACCGGATCGTTTGAAGTTAAATCCATGAGTGGATATGTTTTCACCGTTGGTGGAGGAGCAGTGTCTTGAAAATCATCAAAACAGACATGCATCACCCGCTCTACAATGGAATCAGAATTTATAGCTTTAGACAAGGCCGGTGAAGAAGCTGAATGGCTCCGGAATTTCTTAGAAGATATTCCATTCTGGCCCAAACCTTTGGCTCCTATATGTATACATTGTGTGATCGATCAATAGGTAGGGCAGATAGCGTAATGTATAACGGAAAATCTCGTCACATACGACGGAGACACAATACCGTTAGACAACTTCTCTCTAGTGGCGTTATCACAATTGATTATGTAAAGTCAAGAGATAACATGGCGGATCCGCTTACAAAAGGCTTATCTAGAAAGGAAGTTAGTAGATCATCAATGAGAATGGGGTTAATGTCAAAGACAAGTCATCATGACGGTAACTCTACCTAGAAGACTGGAGATCCCAAGAGCTAGGTTCAAGGAGATCAAACAAACTTGTGACTGACGGTTCAACATTGTCAAATAACTCAACCCATTCTCGGATGAAGACAATGTTCAAAAATAAGGATAAGACTTTATGGCTTGTTAATGAGTTAATAAAGCATTAAGGTTTTTTAATGGTTATCTAAATCTGACAATGTATGACCAGATAATGTGGTTATAGGACCACATGTTTAGAAATCACCTATGTGAGTGTTAAATGTAAGCCGCTTTAAAGGGGAATGACAGTAAAAGCCCATTCTCTATGCACTCATGAGACCAGGCGGTGTTCATGGCTGAAACGAACACAACCGTGAGAACCATAAACGGTTGAGGGTTGATTGTGTGTCTTATGTTGTTTAGGTATACAACAAAGTTCGATGGTTAAAAGATATCAAATCTACCGATTGATCGAGTATATTCGATATAAGTTCACTACGAAAAGTTCAAAAGGAAACCTACTTATCCAGATACAGTTAATTCTCGCTTGTATATCACACTCGTCCGTACATTCTTTTATCTTATAGCCATTCCCCATTCATGTGGGGGAATGTTGGGTTTTGATATTGGTGAATGGGAAATGATGAGATAAAAATTAAAGGGAGTAAAAAGCTCTTTTGTCCCACATTTAAAAAAGAGAAGGAAAGAGAGGTGTATTTATTACATTACACCTTCTCTAGTTTCTAAAAGCGTTGAGAGGGCAAGGAACCCTCGCGCCGTCGTCGTCGCTCGGCTTTGGATTTGAATTTGGATTTGGATTTGTCAAAAGATTGATTGATAATCTTTTCTTTAATTAATTAATTATTTAATTAAAATAAATCCAAACGGATCGACCCACGACCCGTCTGGTTTAAGTACTTTTTCTTTTCGAATTTCCCTCCAAAAAATTGGTGACTATTCTGAATTGTTGCAAACATTCAGAAATGGTACCTCCAAAACCTATAAATTCTTGATTTGTTCCAAGAATTCATTAACTAATTCTAATACGAATTTCTCTACAATTTGAAAATTCATTCTTATTCATTCTATGTGATATACTGTCGTTGAGTGGTTCGCTGCTACCGGAATTTGGAGTACTACTATTCTGGTAAGATAATCGTTCTATCTTGGGAGACGATATTCCATTAACCTCGATTACTGTGAGGGGGATAATTTCCTTAAGGAAACACTTTGAACTAAGTGGACTCGATTATATTCTGAAATTATTTTTCAAAACAGATTATGTTTTGTCTACTGTTTTTCTTGATTAATTTACTGTTAAGTAATTTCTATACTGTGTAATCTGCTTTTTACTAAGTGTTTAAACAGATTGTGTTGAAACATTATTTTGATCATATACAAATTATTATACCAACACATTATTTTGGGGGTCGACAAGGGATCACAAGTAAATAGGGGTGCGATTCCATGATCCAACGAATGAAATTGAGCAACGAATCCAAATGTTTGATCGCAAGCCTATGCTGGTCAAGCCTTGGAGACCAGACATTGAGGTCACCAAGGAATCTATGGCTAAAATTCCGGTATGAATACGACTTATGGGACTGGATGTGAAGTATTGGGGGAAAGCAACACTTACTAAAATAGTGTTGTAAAATTTATAGGTGTGAACGGGAACAGAAGAATTGAAAGGATAGATGATAGAAAGCTAAAGTGCAATGTTTGTCGAGTAGAGTGTTAGCACTCTTTCCTTAAGATAAAATTACCCCCGTATATAATGGCTTACAGTAGATGGGTAATAGTCTCCCAAGATAAAACAACAGTATTTTCTCAAGCACAAGTCAAATGCTTGAGAATCCTTGCAGAAGAAACAAGAACAAAAGATTGCTAGAAGAAGAAGCAAGACTCTCAATATTTTCCAGATTTTGTATTGTGAATTGATGTTCTAAAATCTGAATTTGAGGCCCATTTTATAGTTGCAAAATGATCATTCACATACTATGTGAATGCACTAAATGGGGTGCATAGATCTTACCAAAAGACACCTTGATCATGCCAAGAGTTGACTGATCTTTGGCCCTTCAAATAAGTCCATGGATCAGAAAATTCTGGACAATTTTTGGTTTGCTGGACCTGGAGCGCCGCAACGCTAAACTGTCAGAAACCAACCTCGAGCCTCAGGACTTTTGGCGCCGCGGCTCCGGAGCGCCGCGACCCTTGATCAAGAGCGCCGCGACGCTGGCCCGTCGTGAGTCAAGTGCGGCGGCCCTGTTCCGGTGCAGCGACTCTTCCCCATTTTCCGTATTTTGCACATTTCTTCTTTTCTTATACCATCGCGGGAGACACATTAATTTGGCCAATTAAACGTCAATCCTTACCTAACTTAAGAACACTTTAACATGTGTACAACATCTCTTTCACATCGTGAAATTTAGCTAGACATTGTACGACGTATGCATGTGTGTGGAATCGTATTTCCGACATGCGGGGCCCCATGTGTTCAAGTCATTAAGGACGGGATAAACTCAATCCCACTAGGTAAATTTTCCAACAATCCCCTCTTGAAAGAGGTGTTGGTGCACGCGGAATGCCAACAATTAGCAATCTAGTAGCGGAAGTATATTACATCGGAATAGGTAGCCCTCATCGGACATATTTACTGAGCGGTGAACGTGAAGTCTTAAACCGTCAGTGTTTAGTATATGCCAAGACAATGATAGAGACACAAATAACTGTCCAATCTCTCGTTTCTTCTTATGTTTTGTCCATTGTGGTCGTGGACACACTTGGATTCTTAAGTGCGTTCAACTAAGGCGGCCTGTCCTCGCACTTAAATAGGTGACCTCCTATAAGATACCCCGCAGTACCCTATTATGTCAGTGTTAGGAGTCATTAAAAGTATCCTTAACTCAACCTCGACTCTTGAGTGTTATGTTAAGACTTTGATACTTAACATGTACCCACCATGCAGGTAGCACTTTAATATCTATCGCGGAAAGGCTTTGGATTAGAGTTTCCATAAGGAATCAATATCTGAAGTGCTCTTGCTTTTCTATAAGCGCTCAACTGGACCTTTACAATTTAGTTTTCCCATTGAACCAAATTTCTGGGATCTCCAATCTGTATGGATGGGTTACCACCGTATCGGTCCTTATTGCTTGTGTTTTAAGCCCATTCCCCTAGATAGACAAAGTATCTGATCATTGGGTAATCCCTTAGTCAAAGGGTCAGCTATATTCTCCTTTGATTTTATGTAATCGATGGAGATAATACCCGTGGAGATCAATTACCTAACGATCTTATGTCTCCGACGTGTGTGCCGAGATTTGCCATTGTATATGCTTCTTCGTTCCCTTCCTAATGCCGACTGACTGTCGCAGTGGATCATCACCGAAGGTACGGGTTTATCCCAGCAAGAGATATCCTCCAAGAAGTCATGAAGCCACTCATCTTCTTCACATGCTTTGTCTAAAACGATGAACTCCGATTCCATGGTGGCTCGGGCGATGAAAGTTTGTTTGGAGGACTTCCAGGACACAGCCACACCACCAATTGTAAATACATACCCACTGGTGGACTTGGTGTTCCTTATATCAGATATCCAGTTTGCATCACTGTACCCCTCTAGTATAGTTGGATACCTCGAGTAGTGCAACCCATATGACATTATATATTTCAAATACCGGAGTATTCGATTAAGCGCTTTCCAATGGTCATCTCCGGGATTGCGTGTAAACCTCGCTAATTTATTGTGGCGTAGGCGATATCGGTCAGTGCAGTTTGTTACATACATCAAACTGCCGATTATCTGCACATATCGCTCCTGGAGCACGGGTGCACCATGATTCTTATCAATGCTTTGATTCATTTCCATTGGTGACTTTAATGGCGGACAGTCAAACGTCTCAAACTTTTTTAGGACATTCTCTATGTAATGAGATTGAGACAGCACTAGCCCGTCAGATGACTTAGAAATCTTAATTCCTAAGATGATATCTGCGATACCCATGTCCTTCATGTCAAAACATTGTTTTAACATATTCTTTGTTTCCAGGATCAAGGCTCGACTACTACCTGTGATCAATATGTCGTCTACGTAGAGGCAGATCATGACGAAGGAGTCAGAGTTTCCTTTCATGTAGACACACTTATCACACTCGTTAATGGAGAAACCTTTTAAACAGTAGTGTACTATCAAATTTTTCATGCCATTGTTTTGGAGATTGTTTTAGCTCGTACAAGGACTTGATAAGTCTACCGACTTTTTTTTCCTGTCCTGGAACTACATACCGCTCGGGTTGTTCCATGTATATCTCCTCTTCCAAATCACCATTTAGGAAGGCTGTCTTGACATCCATTTGATGAATTTCAAAGTCATGCAGTGCTGCAATGACAATGAACACCCTTATGGAAGTCATTCTCGATACTGGGGAGTACGTGTCGAAGTAGTCAAGACATTCAGTTTGTCGGTATTCTTTGGCTACGAACATAGCTATCATGACCCGACCCCGGGCCCGCGACTGGTGCCCTACCTGAGCACCATTATAGGTATTCCTCATAGATAACCAACAGAAGCTAAATAAAACTCATAGACATGCATCAACGTGAAGTAAGAAACATGCCAGCCGATAAGGCCACATTTCCGTATAGATACATAATCAAAAGAGCTACATCGTTTACAAGCCCAACCCACGTACATGACTACAGACCTCTAAGAGTTTTGACATAACAACTATGAAGGGACAGGGCCCCGCCATACCCCTGAAAGTATATAAATCTACAACAACAGAGATCCGTACCAAAAGATAAGACTCCGAAGTAATGGAGCTTCCCAAAAAGCTGAACAGAGATCCTAAGAGCGAGGATCGCCAAACTGTGTATCTATACATGCGGCATGATATGCAGCCCCCGAGGAAATAGGGTCAGTACAAAATATGTACCAAGTATGTGAAACTGAAAATACTGTAATGAAATCATAACAATCTAGAATAAAGCAGGAGACATGTATAATAACCAAAATAACAGTATAAATGTGCCTTATAAGAGTGATGAGAGTCAACTGTACCTTTTAAAATATATCATTTTTAAAAGTAAGACCAAATGTATCATTTCAAGTTATCATTTCAAAGTATGAAATCAACCATGCCCCTTTCAAATATGAAATTATTACCATTTCAAAATATGAAAGTCATGTCACAATCAGGGTCATTCGTCCTCAGCATCATTATGCAATCCTACTCATGGGACTATTTCACCCGCATGAGACTCGAACCCACATGGGACTATTTCACTCGCATGGAAATTTGTACACGATACCCGCATCACGGAGAGCTAATCCATGAAATGTGTCCTGGGATTTGAACCCGCATGAGTCCTTCAGACCCGCAGTGAGTGTGTACCATCTCACGTTATGGGAGCTACTCCATGAAATATATATAAAATGTTGCCGACCCTCTAGTGAGGGACGCGGATATGTGGAAATATAACACTCACACGAATGGCTATATGAGATAACATATGCAAGTTAAAATGATCTTTGACTCTCATTAGAACAAATAGAATGAACTATTATTTTAGAAAAACCAAGGCAATGCCATGCCTTCCTTTAGGCAATACCATGCCTTCCTTTTGGAAATACCATGCCTTCTTTTTTAAAATTATAAAGATACTAACACCCGTAGAGTCAAAGTACTTCTACTTTTCAAATCAAGTCACTTCCTTTATATACTACAATGAATTCACTTTCATTTAAAATATGTACGTCCACCGTACAAACATTTTATAAGGTTCATGCTCAAGAAGGATAGAAAGAGTTTCACATACCTTTTACGCTATTCCACACGCTAAGTAGAATACACCACTCGGAGGATGTCAACCTATAATGACAATAATACTTCTATCAATTCTAAGCTTTCTAAGGTAAAGTAATACTAAGTAAAGAGTCTCTTATTCTACGGAAATTTGGGCAGAACTTCCCCCGTTTATACGTACTTTTCCACCTTTTCCAAGGCCCGAATTCAACAACTAAACAAGCCCCATTTAAGGCACAACAAAGCAGCAACCAAAGGAGATTACACGCCTAACTTGACGTGTAAAATTATGCCCCACAATCGATACAAAATAGTCCATTAGTACCGTTCACTAATACAGTCCATTAGTCCACTAATACAGTCCATCAATACAGTCCACTAATACAATCCATTAGTCCACTAATACAGGCCATTAGTCCACAGTTTTATAGTATCTTCGGCCAACTACTATAACCAAAACCGTTTTCATAACTTCTTATAATCGAACTTATATTCTAATATTTTATATAAGTTATATTAACTTGTTAACAATAAGATTTCTGTCATGTCAATATGTAATAGGTAATGTTGTAACAACAACAATAACCAACGAATCCGACAATACCAAAACTGTCCACAATCGGCTAACATGCCAAGATTGTGACATGTACTTCTTATTCTTCATTCCAACATGTTATATTAACCATCAACAACCATATTTCCTTTATTATATATCATGTAACAAGTGATAATACCAATAAGAATGATCAACAATTCCAATGGCCAAAAAGTGTCATGTCTCGGCCTCAACTTCCAATTAGCCCTTAACACTTTTTAATCTTCATTCTTTTTATTCACAAGTTCATCCATTAATTACTATAATATGTAATACCCATTTACATTAAGAAGACAATGATCCTTACCTCAATATGCCCAAATTAATCCAAGTTAAAAGTCGATCCTTAGGATATCTTAGCTCATATTCTTCAAGTTCCAATCCACAACATGTAATCCTTAGAAGCTTATAACCAACTCCTCTTCAAGTTCCAACACCAAAAGTTGAAGAACACCTTAGGGTTTCAATACCCCTATTTTCGGCCAAAGGAGTTTCTAAGGGTTTGAGGTGTTTAATCTTGGCTAAAACTTGGTTAGGGGCCTTAATCTTGTGTTAGAGAATTAAACTTGGAAGATTTAAGAATTTGTTCTTCACAAATGGGCCTAGGCCGAGAGCACCTTAGAAAGAGAGATATATAATGTAGCCCAAGTATTGAGATCAAGACAAGTGTAGGGACAAGAGTAGAGACAAGTGTGTGTGTGACCCATGTGCACTTGTCCACAAAATATCTCAAAGTCCAAGTCTTGCAAGACCAATATAAGTGGGGGTGACACATGTCACCCTCCAATTCGTCTAAATATTTTCATCCCCCAAAATATCCACATTTGGTCACAATATCTCGAAACCTTGTGGGCCCCACAAAATCGTAAATTTTTCCGGTGGGCCCCACATGACCAAATTCGAGACTTGAAAATCCAAAACTCCAATATATTTTATAAATCTCAAATACCAAATTTGAGAATCAAATTCCAAATAATAAACCTTTTTCCTTCACGAGGTTCCAAAATTTCTCTTTAGGAAAAAGTGATTCTTCATTCGTTCCAAAATTTCAATCTTATTTTCGCACGTACGTTCTCATCTCATTCTCTAGGAAATTACGGGGTGTAACACTAGACTTGTATTTGTCTATAGATCTATCAGCTTTGTACTTACGTTTACGTACCTTGTTACAATCTAGTGGTTTATTTCCCGGAGGAAGATCAACTAACACCCATGTGTGATTTTGCATGACGAACACTATCTCACTTTTCATAGCTTCTTTCCAAAGCGGTGCTTCTGGAGTTGAAAATGCCTCTGCAATTGTCCGTGGTTCATTCTAAACCAAGTAAGCTAGAAAGTTCGACCCAAAAATTTCTCTTTCCTGGCCTTTTTACTTCGCATAGGTTCTGTCTCAGGACCTGTTGAATTCTCATCCACATCTGTATCCATTTGGTCAGAATCGCCATATCCCGGGGAATCATGACTCCTTTTGCACGAGGCGACTTCATTTTCCTTCTTAGGAAAGATTGTCTCAAAGAATTCAGCATTCCTTGACTCTATTATTGTACTCCCGTGAATATCTGGTATATTTGACTTGTGTACCAGAAAGCGATAAGCACTAATGTTATTTGCGTTTCCAATAAAGATGCAATCTACAGTCTTAGGTCCTATCTTGACATGTTTTGGCTTAGGTACCTCGACCTTGGCCAAACAACCCCATACCCTTACATATTTGTTAGAGGGTGTCTTTCCTTTCCACAGTTCATATGGAGTTTTCTCCTTGCTTCTGTGAGGGACTCTGTAACACCCCATTTCAACCGGAGTCGGAAACGGAATTACTGCGTATGGTTGGTTCCTAAATGCATTTAAAGGAGTCGCCACCTAATTATTATAGTGAATTAGGACACTAAAAATGTAGCATAAAATACTACAAATGACCTCCATTTTTAAAGGTCTGCGAAAGCTATGTGAGATTCTAGGTAAGGGTTCTTTATTATCCTAAAGGGAAGAGGTTAGACACCCTCTAAGATCCGCTAACTTGTGGTTATCTGTTCAAACTTAGGCTTAATATTATTGTGCTAAATGTATCATGCAATTCTAAGGGAGTTCTAATTATTAAACTAACCAAGAGATATTTAAACTAGGCATGCAAATATTTAAAATAGATATATGTTTAACAAGATAGTAATGAAAACAAATAATCATAAAAAGAGGGAATGAAGAGAATTTAGCGATATTTCTCTTTTATTTTTATTTTTATGTGAATGTTTTAACTTTGGGGTGCGCCTCCGGGTACCTGCAAAGACACTTAGTAGAAGAGTTAGTAAATAATAAATAAATTACCAAACAAACACAATGTATGTATATATATAGATATATATGTAGAAGATATTTTTATTATATAGTGTGGGCTCAGCTAGTGTTATGCCAAGAATACTAAGACAGGAGAAGCCAATATCGCTTCGGCTGCGGTCGACTCACCTCCCGGTTAACGATACTATGCATTCTCGTCTAATCTTTTCATTTTCCTCCTCGCCCACATATTTCGTCTCGCTTACCACGGAGGCCTCCAGATCGACGGATAAATCCTTCGTAGGCCAGTGTAGTATCAAATTCAAAATCAGTAAAAATACCAAGTGTAGCATTTGTTCTTTAAAAAACGTCAGTTTAATAAAAATAAAAGGGCGAAACTGTCCAGAATTAATCCCGAAAATCAGAACATCGTAACAGTGATAAAACCCACAAAAACCAGTCGAGCGGCCCCATACCCACAGCGATCCACCAATCGCAACACCTGTGAAAATTAGTCCAACGCAAATCAGAAAATAGCAAAGCGGTAGCCAACAACATCATCGAAAAAGTAGAAACAGGACAGTTCACCGGAACAGTGGAGAAAGTCAGCGAAAACAGTCCCAACGGAATTTTCAAAACGTCTCCGGAGTCTTAAAACTCCGGCAGATACCTCAAAAACATAAAATTGGCCCATTATGCCAAGATAACAACCGATGCCTGAAAATGCAGTCAAGAACAAAGGTTGTCGGAGTTTTAAATTCCGGCGACACAACAAAAATCAGAAAATCATATATCGAAATAAATCCAACAAGATTCGTCGGAGTTTTTAAAACTCCGGCAAGTTACCAAAAGTCAAAATCAGTCCAACAACCGCAAAATATAGTTGCAATAACAGAGAAATAAACAACATCGCCGGTAGTGTCCGCCGCCAGTGGTCAAATCTGGCGGAGGACTGGAAAAACAGAGGGGAATAGAAGCCCGACGTTGCTTCAACGATTTTCACCGGAGCAATGCCTAAAATACAAGCCAACAGATGGTCGACGAGATGGTGGCGATGGGAGCAGGGGTTCGCCGGAGATGGTGGGTTGTTGTTGCGTGTGTGTGTGTGCAGTGGTGAGGGTGTCGACTGGAATAGTGGCGGCGACGGGAGGTGCAAGATGGCGATGGTTCACCGGTGAGGTGTGGAGGTCGACGGGAGGTGTGGAGAAGGGATGGTAGATGTATGCCGTGGGGGGGTTCGACGAGATGGTGGTGACGGGAGCAGTGGAGAGGGGACATGTGTGGTTGCAGGTGTTTCAAGGGGGTTCGCCGGAGCTTGGAGCTCGTGGCGAAGCAGCGGCGACGGAGGAAGGGTGAGGAGAAAGGAAGACTTTTTTTTTTGTTATAAAAATGGGCTGAAGCCCTTAAAAGTTGTATGAATCTTGTGGGCTGCCCCCCCTCTTTTTTTAAAGGGGGGGGGGTAAGGTTTATTATATAGGGGGTAGATTAGGGTTTGGTATTTGGGAAATGAAAAGTGGGGTTTGAAATTTAAAAATGGGGAGGGGAATAAAAGGGGGTGTTTGGATGAACTAAAAAATGGTGTTGGATTAGAATAATTCGGATTGAGTCTCGTACTGGACTGGTTTGACAAAATGCAAAGCGGGTTAATTATTTAAAAGAAAAATTATTTAACAAGATGCAAAATTATAAAAATGCAAATGCCGATGCAATAATAATAAAATACAATATTAGACAAATGTTTAATTTATAATTAATTAAAGCGGGATGTCAATTAATTATTTAAAAAGATGCAAATATTATTAAAATAAATGACGGTGTAGTAATAATATAAATATAATATTAACAAAGAGATAATGCTTTAATTAAAAAATAAAAGATAAAAAATGCAAAAAAGATGATTAGAATGTGGTGTCCTAAAACACATAAAATTGCAATAAATATATGAAAAATGGGTCAAAATTGACTGTCAACAGCATGTCCCTCTTTGTACGGAGATGATGGAAGAGTCTTCGGACAAAGATGTTGACTCGTAGCCAATTTTGTCCTGTTTTAAAAACTAGAACTCAACGATTGGGGTGATGCGGACTCGAATTGTCGATGTCGAATTATGATGACACTGGGTCGTTGTGATGCGAAGTAGAAAGCAAAGCTGACGCAGATTTAAAAATGTCCCAGTGTCGAATTACGATGACACTGAATTATTGCGATGCTAAAGTAAAAAGTAAAGCTGACGCAGATTTAAAAATGTCCCAGTGTCGAATTACGATGACACTGAATTATTGCGATGCTAAAGTAAAAAGTAAAGTAGCGATTTAAAAAATGTCGATGTCGAATTATGATGACCTTTGGGTTGTTCGATGCTTAAATTATGGCGGACGAATCTGGGATTCAAAAACATGTCCCAAGATGTCGAATCACGATGACCTTTGGGTTCTTGCGATATTAGAAAATTAAAGCAGGCAGACGCCGATTCAAAATTGTCCCAGTGTCGAATCATGATGACCTTTGGGCGTGATCTTTGCAAAATTAAAGACAATACAAGCAGATTTAAAATTTGTCGATGTCGAATTATGATTGACATCGGGTTCAGTGATGTTGTCTTTATGCATGACGGGGTGTTTGTAGATGTTGATGGCGTCATTGCATGGACGCGATGCAGATGCTCGTTGTTTTCGTACGGGCGTCGTTTTCGGACTTGGCGTCGTTTTCGGACTCGGCGTCATTTTCGGACGGGCGTCATTTCGGACATGGCGTCGTTGGCGTCATTTTCGGACTTGGCATCGTTTTCGGGCGTCGTTTCGGACTTGGCGTCGTTGGCGTCGTTTTCGGACTTGGAGTCGTTTTTGGACTCGGTGTCGTTTTCGGACATGGCGTCGTTTTTGGACCTGGCGTCATTTTCGAAATTTGCGTCGTTTTCAGACATGGTGTCGTTTTCGGACTGGGAGTCGTTTTCGGACTCGGAGTCATTTTCGGACTTGGCGTCGTTTTTGGACTCGGAGTCGTTTTCGGACTCGACGTCGTTTTTGGACTTGGAGTCTTTTCGGACTTGGTGTCATTTTCGGACTTGGAGTCGTTTTCGGACTCGGAGTCATTTTCGGACTCGGCGTCATTTTCGGACTTGGAGTCATTTTCGGACTCGGTGTCGTTTTCGGACATGGCGTCGTTTTCGGACTTTGCGTCGTTTTCGGACTTTGCGTCGTTTTCGGACTTGGTGTCGTTTTCGGACTTGGAGTCATTTTCGGACTCGGAGTCATTTTCGGACTCGGTGTCGTTTTCGGACTTGGCGTCGTTTTCGAACTTTGCGTCGTTTTCGAACTTTGCATCGTTTTCGGACTTGGTGTCGTTTTCGGACTTGGAGTCATTTTCGGACTCGGAGTCATTTTCGGACTTTGCGTCTTTTCGGACTTGGCGTCGTTTTCGGACTCGGAGTCATTTTCGGACTTGGCGTCGTTTTCGGACACGATGTTGATGAAGACGTCATTGTGTTGATGCTACTATTCCTGTAAATTAATGCTCCTGCATGCTAAAACTTTATGAAAATGTGCATATCGGTTAAACCAAAATAATGAATATATGAAAAAATAAAATTTTGTGAGTAGAGATGGCGTCCCTGTGTGATATGTTGGATGCTGCAAATGTCGAGATGTCATCCTCGTACAGACGTGTTGAATGTCGAGATGTTGTCCTTGCACATACGTGCTACAACTGCTCCTGTGAATTGAGGAACCTGTAGGCTAAAACTTAAGAAAAGTTAGTGCATAATTGTTAAAACGATAAATTATGATAAAACATGAATATAAGAAATGTGATTCTGTAAGTAGGAATATCGTCTTGCGTAGACATTATGTGTTGAAGTCGTTGCATTGGCCAATGAGATAATGTCGTTTCTGGACGTAATGCAGATAGCATCGTTTTATGGCCGTTATGTGATGAAGATGACACCGGTGCTCAGGCGTGATGTAGGTGATGCCAGTGCTCAGACATTGATGCAGATGATGCCGGTGCTCAGGCATTGATGCAGATGACGCCGGTGCTTAGACGTTTGACTTAAATAACGTCGGTGCTCAACCATTGATGCAGACGACGCCGGTGCTCATGCGTTGACTTAAATAACGCCGGTGCTCAGTCGTGATTTAGATGATGCCGGTGCTCAGGCATTGATGCAGACGACGCCGATGCTCAGGCATTGACTTAAATAACGCCGGTGCTCAGGCGTGATTTAGATGATGACAGTGCTCAGGCATTGATGCAGATAATGCAGGTGCTCAGGCATTGATGCAGATGACGCCGGTGCTCAGGCGTAATAAGATGATGCGTCGTTGATAGACGTAATTGAGCTAACGTCGTTGTGCAGCCAAAATAAGAAGACGTCGTTGATAGACGCAATAAGAGGAAGTCATTATGTGGACGTAATAGGAGGACATCATTGGATAGACGTAATAGACATCATTGATAGCCGTAATAGGAGGACGTCGTTGTATGGACGTAATAAGATGAACGTCGTTGAATAGGCTTAATAAAGGACGTCATTGATAGCCGTAATAGGAGGACGTCGTTGTGTGGACGTAATAATAAAGAATGTCGTTGGATAGACGTAATAGACGTCATTGATAGCCGTAATAGGAGGACGTCATTGTGTGGACGTAATAAGATGAACGTCGTTGTGCGGATGTAATAAAGTGATTTCGACCTGGTGGGCCAGGCTACTATGATGAAGTTACATGCATAATATAAACCGAATAAAATAATTAGAGTTGTAAAATGATTGAGAAATGAGGATGAGAATGGCCCTGTGAGCCAAATGATGCCTTGATAGACGCGTGCGATTATGGCTTTGCGGGCTGAGCTGCTATGTGAAACTTCCTACAAAAAATTAAAGATAGATGTAATAATTAGTGTTATAGATATGCAAAAACAAATGAATGAGGATAAGAATGTGGCCCTGTGAGCCGAGCTGCTATGCGAAAATCCCCTTCAACGTCGTAAAATTTCCAGCCCATGTTATCTGTACTCAAGAAAAAATTTGTGAGATTTGAAAGGGGCTGTTGATTTGTGCGGACTTTGTAGCTTTAAATCTGACCACTCGCATGCCCGATCTGTTCGGACTTGTAACCGTTGTCTGGCTTCAAGTATTTGTCTACGAGAGCGTAGTCGATAATATGCTATTCTGTCTTGTTGTCTCTTCGCGGTGAAGTTTTTTTAAAAGCGACCACGCTTTTGGCATAAGCGGATGTCGAATGGACGAGACCGAATTTGATATGGAATACCGAACTATCCTATCGCGGAGATTGGATGGAGTGTGCTTTGTAACCGGTAGAGTAAGGGCAAAAGATTTTTAGGAAGAGTTGGACTGAGTCCGATGTGGCCACCTACGTGTCTCGCCATAGAGATCAAGTAGATACATAGTCTAGGAGCATAGCCCTGTTGAAGTTGGGTTCGTCGATTAGACTTCGATTTTTTTTTTTTTTAAAGATGGGACCAAAGCTGATATGGCCGCCTATGCATTTTGCCAAAGGAACCGGTTTAAACCATAGTTTGCCGGTGACGGAGAATAAAGTAATTTTTAAGAGATGAAAAATTAAGATTTTTCTAAAAGGTGGGACCGAGGCCGAAATGGCCGCCTACGTATCCCGCCGCGGGAATCATGTCACACGTAGTTCCGAAGTGTGACAAAATTTGAGAAAATTGTTGCTTGAGATATAGGCTTTTCGCGTATCACGCTGATAATGCAAGGAATAACACAGCCCCAGAAAACCAAGCTAGTGTAGCTCGTAATTAATACTAAGTGAATGCACAAAGTTGAAGTAGCGAAATAATGTAGTAAATTGCACATAGCTGAAAGCAACAAACATTATAATAGCAAGCAGACTATATAGATATCAAATGCGCGTCCTAGCATGTTTGGGACCTCTTTTATGCCAGAGGTGGGCCTAAACGCCAAATATGCGAGATTATGATAAACAGGTCCTAGTCGTTAAACTGCAACGCTTTGTTGGAAATGGCGACCAAATGACGGTGCACTTTTTCCAATTCGGCATGTCATGTTTCGACTTGGATTTTTCTATCATTGTCACGCTACACATAGTATGGTGGTTGGTCGTTGGGTTGAGAAACCCGTCGACAAGTTTTGGTATTTTCCTAATTGTGGCGTCGATACCAGGGATCAACTCACCTAGGGTGTATGCATGCATGACTTAAAATAAAGAGGGCGGTATAGCTCTATCTTAAATTTTCTAAGATTTGGCTTACTAGACGCAAGGTTCCCGAGCGGACAACTCGAGTGAGAAGGCTACGTGGCTGATCAGACGAACCGATCTAACTCCACGCAGGCGCCAACTCTCCTAAATTTTGGGTATCTTGAAAGAAATTTGCGGGTGCGCGAAGCACACCAACGCGTGTAGTGTGTGACAATGTGAATTTTCCAGAGTGGAAGAAATATGAGCGGAATGTCAGTTTAAGGAAAACAGTAAAAGCAAATAGCAATTAAAACAGTTAAGCATACGAAATTAAAGCAAACAATTTTAAGGCATTTAAAACAAATAAAAGCAAATGAAGTCAAGCAATAATAAACCTAGGTTTGCTATGGTCAAGAACCTGATTATCCCCAGTGGAGTCGTCATGTTGTAACACCCCATTTTAACCGGAGTCGGAAACGGGATTATTGCGCATGGTTGATTCCTAAATGCATTTAAAGGAGTCGCCACCTAATTATTATAGTGAATTAGGACACTAAAAATGTAGCATAAAATACTACAAATGATCTCCATTTTTAAAGGTCTGCGAAAGCTATGTGAGATTCTAGGTAAGAGTTCTTTATTATCCTAAAGGGAAGGGGTTAGGCACCCTCTAAGATCCGCTAACTTGCGGTTATCCGTTCAAACTTATGCTTAATATTATTGTGCTAAATGTATCATGCAATTCTAAGGGTGTTCTAATTATTAAACTAACCAAGAGATATTTAAACTAGGCATGCAAATATTTAAAATAGATATATGTTTAACAAGATAGTAATGAAAGCAAATAATCATAAAAAGAGGGAATGAAGAGAATTTAGTGATATTTCGCTTTTATTTTTATGTGAATGCTTTAACTTTGGGGTGCGCCTCCGGGTACCTGCAAAGACACTTAGTAGAAGAGTTAGTAAATAATAAATAAATTACCAAACAAACACAATGTATGTATATATATAGATATATATGTAGAAGATATTTTTATTATATAGTGTGGGCTCAGCTAGTGTTATGCCAAGAATACTAAGACATGAGAAGCCAATATCGCTTCGGATGCGGTCGACTCACCTCCCGGTGAACGATACTATGCATTCTCGTCTAATCTTTTCACTTTCCTCCTCGCCCACATATTCCGTCTCGCTTACCACGGAGGCCTCCAGATCGACGGATAAATCCTTCGTAGGCCAGTGTAGTATCGAATTCAAAATCAGTAAAAATACCAAGTGTAGCATTTGTTCTTTAAAAACATCAGTTTAATAAAAATAAAAGGGCGAAACTATCCAGAATTAATCCCGAAAATCAGAACATCGTAACAG
Organism: Przewalskia tangutica; assembly: GCA_029844215.1. NCBI lineage: Eukaryota > Viridiplantae > Streptophyta > Magnoliopsida > Solanales > Solanaceae > Przewalskia > Przewalskia tangutica. The sequence continues at coordinate 29,897,569 of CM056736.1, read as the reverse complement.
TGATAAAACCCACAAAAACCAGTCCAGAAAGCAGCCCCCATACCCACAAACAGTCCACCAATCGCAACACCTGTGAAAATTAGTCCAACGCAAATCAGAAAATAGCAAAGCGGTAGCCAACAACATCACCGGAAAAGTAAAAGCGCAGGCGGTTAATCGTGGAGAAAGTCGTGAAAGCGATCCAACGGAATTTTCAAAACGTCGCCGGAGTCTTAAAACTCCGGCAGATACCTCAAAAACATAAAATCAGCCCATTATGCCAAGATAACAACCGATGCCTGAAAATGCAGTCAAGAACAAAGGTCTCCGGAGTTTTAAATTCCGACGACACAACACAAATCAGAAAATCATATATCGAAATAAAGCCAACAAGATTCGCCGGAGTTTTTAAAACTCCGACAAGTTACCAAAAGTAAAAATCAGTCCAACAACCGCAAAATATAGTTGCAATTACAGAGAAACAAACAACATCGCCGGTAGTGTCCGCCGCCAGTGGTCAAATCTGGCGGAGGACTGGCAAAACAGAGGGGAATGGAAACCCGACGTTGCTTCAACGATTTTCACCGGAGCAATGCCTAAAATACAAGCCAACAGATGGTCGACGGGATGGTGGCGATGGGAGCAGGGGTTCGCCGAAGATGGTGGGTTGCTGTTGCGTGTGTGTGTGCAGTGGTGAGGGTGTCGACTGGAATAGTGGCGGCGGCGGGAGGTGCAATATGGCGGTGGTTCGCCGGTGAGGTGTGAAGGTCGACGGGAGGTGTGGAGAGGGGAGGGTAGATATATGGCGTGGGGGGTTCGACGAGATGGTGGTGACGGGAGCAGTGGAGAGGGGACAGGTGTGGCTGCCGGTGTTTCAAGGGGGTTCGTCGGAGCTTGGAGCTCCGGCGAAGGGCGGCGACGGCGACGGGAAGGGGCTGAGGGAGAAAGGAAGATTTTTTTTTTTGTTATAAAAATGGGCTGAAGCCCTTAAAAGTTGTCTGAATCTTGTGGGATGCCCCCCCTCTTTTTTTTAAAGGGGGGGGGGGTAAGGTTTATTATATAGGGGGTAGATTAGGGTTTGGTATTTGGGGGGGAAATGAAAAGTGGGGTTTGAAATTTAAAAATGGAGGGGGGAGGGGGAATAAAAGGGGGTGTTTGGATGAACTAAAAAATGGTGTTGGATTGGAATGATTCGGATTGAGTCTCGTACTGGACTGGTTTGACAAAATGCAAAGCGGGTTAATTATTTAAAAGAAAAATTATTTAACAAGATGCAAAATTATAAAAATGCAAATGCCGATGAAATAATAATAAAATACAATATTTAGACAAATGTTTAATTTCTAATTAATTAAAGCGGGATGTCAATTAATTATTTAAAAAGATGCAAATATTATTAAAATAAATGACGGTGTAATAATAATATAAACATAATATTAACAAAGAGATAATGCTTTAATTAAAAAATAAAAGATAAAAAATGCAAAAAAGATGATTAGAATGCGGTGTCCTAAAACACATAAAATTGCAATAAATATATGAAAAATGGGTCAAAATTGACTGTCAACAGACTCTATTGAGTATCATGTTGGCAGTAAGAACTGCCTCTCCCCACATATTTTGCGTAATGTCAGAATTGATAAGCAAGGCGTTCATCATTTCCTTTAGTGTACGGTTCTTGCGTTCCGCCACACCGTTTGACTGTGGAGAATATGATGCAGTCATTTGATGGATTATGCCGGATTGGGCATAATATTCCTCAAACGGAGCTACATTCCCTCCCCCTCTATCACTATGAATCGCCTTAATTCGTAGACTTGGTTAGTTTTCAACCTCGGCTTTATAGCGCTTAAAGGCATCGAACGCTTCGTCCTTACTTTTGTGTAAGTAAAGGTAGCAATACCTTGTATTATCGTCTATGAAAGTCACAAAATAATTATTCCCCCCTCTAGTTTGAGCGAACTTTAAATCACAGATGTCCGTGTGTATAAGTTCTAGAGGAGCGATATCTCGTTCTACGGAACGGAAAGCCAACTTGGTAAGTTTTGCCTCTACACATACCTCACATTTGGATTGAGGGTTTATAGCGTCAAACGAAAATAACTCCAACTTTACCAATCGTTTAATTGACTGATAGTTTACGTGTCCCAGTCTATGATGTCATAGACTGGGCGACTCAAGCAAGTAAGAAGATGCACTTTCATTAATGTTACAAATACAAACATGGCCTTTAATTTGAAGAGGCCTTCACAGGCGAACCCCCTTCCTACAAACACGCCATTCTTAGTAATGACAAACTTACCGAATTCGAACACTACTCGAAATCTGGCTTGAACTAAAACATTAACAGAAATTAAATTCTTCCGGATGTCCGGAACATGCATGACGTTCTTCGACTTGAAATCTTTACCAGAAGACATCTTGAGTACTACAATGCCTTCTCCTATCACATCTGAGGTAGCATTGTTTCCCATGTATAGCTTCTTACCGGCAACTTCTGCGTAGGTAGAGAAAGCGTTTCGGTCAGAGCATATGTGACGGGTTACACCCGTATCCACCCACCACTGCTTGGGGTTTTCGACCAGATTTGCTTCTAGCACGACGACCGAGAAGTCTTCACACAGATCGTCAAAGATCTTGTCTTCAACCATGTTGGCTTTGGCCTTCTTCTTTCCTTTGGCCTTCTCCTACTGCTCGTGCTTCAGCTGGCGGCAGTCTTTGATCATGTGGCCAGCCTTGCCACAATGATGACAGTTGACATTGAACTTCTCAACGGCCTGAGTTTTTCCTTCTTTCAGAAACTTGCATTTCTTTTTCGGGTTTCCTTTGGTCTCTACCAAGTTAGCATTGACATCAGTTGTTGCCTTGCCTTTGACCAAGATCTTCTTGTTGTCTTCGTGGATATGAATCTTGATGACAAGTTCTTCAAAACTCATTTCCTTGGATTGGAGTTTGAGATACCTAGTGAACTCACCCCACGAGAGAGGCAGTTTCTCAATAAGTGAAGCGACAAAGAATGATTCATTGGGCTTCATACCTTCTAGATCCATATCATGGATAATTAACTGGAACTCCTATACTTGTGACATGACTGATTTCACCATTTGGTACTTCAGAAACTTTCCGACTATAAATTTCTTAGTGATGTACTTCTTATGCAACAAATCCCATAACTCCTTTGCGGTATTCACAGTACAATATATCGTGTAGAGTGGATCGCACAGTCAATTCAGGATGTAGTTCCTGCACATGTATTCATTTTGACTCCAGGAGTCAAATTTCATCATCAGGCCACCAGTAACCTGGGTATTCTGGCCCGTCTTAACTGTGTTGTTGGTTTGGACGTCCATATCATCTCCAACTGTAGGAGGATCTTCAGTTAAGTAGTTTGACATACCTAGTACTGTGAGGTAGAAAAACATCTTCTGTTGCCATCTTTTGAAGTTGATGCCCGCAAACTTTTCGGGTCTTTCGACATGGAAGTTGGGTGGAATCATGGTATTCCCAATAGTACCAAAATTGATACCAGCGACTGTAGAAGTGCCAGAAGATGTGGCATTATTGGAAGTAGAGACTTGTCCCTTTCCATTCACCATCTTTAGTTATTCGTAATAATAATTTTGTCTTAAAATTGTTGTAAAATATGTGGGTGTGAACGGGAACGGAAGAGCTGAAAGGATAGATGATAGAAATCTAAAGTGCAATGTTTGTCTAGTCGAGTGTTAACACTCTTTCCTTAAGACAAAATTACCCCTGTATATAATGGCTTACCGTAGATGGGTAATAGTCTCCCAAGATAAAACGATAGTATTTTCTCAAGCACAAGCCAAATGTTTGAGAATCCTTGCAGAAGAAACAAGAACAAAAGATTGCGAGAAGAAGAAGCAAGACTCTCAATATTTTCAAGATTTTGTATTGTGAATTGTTCTAAAATCTAAATTGAGGCCCCTTTTATAGTTGCAAAATGATCATTCACATACCATGTGAATGCACTAAATGGGGTGCATAGATCTCACCAAAAGACACATTGATCATGCCAAGAGTTGGCTGATCTTTGGTCCTTCAAATCAGTCCATGAATTAGAAGATTTTGGACAATTTTTGGTTCGTTGGTGTTACACCCCGTAAGTCCAAGACATGTATAAGATAATGTACGTAAGGAATCAAGACTTGAAAATTGGTACGAAAGGAAGAATTGTTTTTCCGACGGAAAATCTTCCGAGCGTCGGAAAGGAAAAATGTTCGTTGTTGAGAATTGGATTCTCAAAATGCATTATTTGAAGAGTATGAAACTTATTAACATTATGGAAATTTATTTTTACGGATTTGGTCACGTGGGGACCACCCGAGGAATTTTACGTTTTGCGGGGCCCACGAGGGTTACATAATTTATGGACGAATGAGAGGGCGACACATGGCACCTCCCCCACATGGTCTTGGACGAAAAATACAAGGGTAAAATGGTCATTGACCATGGTAGATGAACAAGTCTTCAAAGTTTGAGATTGTTGACTTGTCAACTTGTCCACTTGGCTTAACATTAATTGTTCTTCATCCTAGCCAATCAAGTGTTGCAATCTAAGCCCTCCATTGTGTTATATATACACTACACTAGTGCAAGACAATGTCTCCAACACTTAGAAAAAATCACAACATTCTTGTTCTTCAAGACTAGCTCTCGGGTTTGTCATTTCTCACACAAATTTTTTTGTAATTTTGGTTCTTTATTCACAAGACTTTAACCCAAGGTCCCTAAGGGTATTGTAAGGATATCTCAATAGAAAGATTTCGGAAAAATGACGTTTTCACGTTAGTCGCAAGGCGAAAACCTAAGTCGTTTTCCTAGTTTTGGATTGGAAATGGAAGAGAAGTTGGTTGTGAACTTCTAAGGGCTTCAAATAGCGGATTGGATCGTAAAGGAAAGGAGCTAAGAATTGCTAAGGAGAGAATTTGAATCTTGGAAATTTTAAGGGCTTGTAAAGGTATAAATCTTGTCGTTTTAGCAATTAAAGATTACTTATCATTGTAGTTATGGATATTAGCAAGAATGAGGTATTTAGTATGAAGTTTTATAAGTGTATTGGCTATTGGAACCCTAATCCGAAAACTAGCATGTTTAGCCTTAAGATTACAATTCAATTTGATTATTAGTATAAGTCGTCACATGTTATATATAGAAGGAATTATAGTTGTTAAAGTTGTTTATGACTATATTACTTAAAGTACATAGAGTCTTGAAAAGGAAGTGGTTTCCAAATCTTTTGGCTAGTGCCTTAGTTCCAAAACCTAAAGGTTGTTATAATGACTTTAGGGGAGTAAAATGAGTGATTTACTTAATTGATTTAAAAGAGGAGAAATGACATGATTTAAAGAGAAGTAACTCGTTTTAAAGGTATGGGTTACTTGAGATTTAAAAGTAGAAGAAACTTGATTTCTAAAGTTAAGAAACTTGACTTCTAAATATTAAGAGACTTGAAGTATTTTGAAAGTTAAGAAACTTGATTTGTAAGTATGTGATACTTGGTTTTAAAAGTATAAGTCTCTTGGTTATAAAAAGAATGAATATGTCTAAAACCATAAAGGGTTATAACGGCTTTATGGGAAGTTGGTTATATCGGCTTTATGGAAGGTTAAGAAAGTTGTCTATTTTGATTAATGGGCATAAGTTGCCTAGATTGTGAAAATTTGAAGTTACTTGGTTTCAAGCTTTGAAATGAGTTTTCTAAAAGTGTAGTAACTTACTTTGAAAAATAGACATGTCTTGATACTACGGGGGTTAGTATCTTGGGGTTTTACATAAAAAGGAGTCTTTTGAAAAGAATGTACGTACGTAGTACTTTGGCTTGTTTAAATGAGATTTTTTCCATTTGTGCCTTGATAGTACTTTGGCTTGTTTAAATGAGGATTGTTCTATGTGTGCCTTGATAAGTACTTTGGCTTGCTTAAATAGGGATTTCTCTTGGTTTATGTAACAAGAAGGCATGGTAATTGTCTTGGTTTATGTGAAAAGAAGGCATGGTAATTGTCTTGGTTTGTGTAAATGCATGGTATTGTCTTGGTTTGTGTAAAAAGGAAAGGCATGGTATTGTCTTGGTTTATGACAAAAAGAAAGGCATGGTAATTGTCTTGATTTGTGTAAAGGCATGGTGTTGTCTTAGTTTGCTTGCATATGGGTTGCTCATATAGACATTCGTGCAAGTGTCATATCTCCACATCTCCGCGTCCCTCGATAAAGGGCCGGCAACTTGTTTCAAGGATATCATGGGCTAGTTCCTCATGGGGGTGAGTGGTACACACTCACGGCGGGTCGGTATTTGACTCGGGCGGGTTAAATTCCCGGGATATATATAAGTCATGGATTAGCTGTCCGAGATGCGAGTATCGTGTACCGATGACTCATTGCGGGTCCACATGACCTAAGCGAGTGAAATAGTCCTATGATAGGTTGCATTATAACACAGAGGGTGGTTGACCCTGACACTGGCACGACCTTCATGTTTTGAAACGGTAGTGATTTCATTAATGAAAGGGTGCAGTGTGTTTATGACTTAAAGTGGAACAGTTGATCTCATTGTTAAAAACATAACTTAAAAGATAAAAAGGATTGCATTACTCTCATGATTGCAATGTTCGATGTCTTATCGATGTTATATTATATCATGGATCACGGTGAGGAAGGATTCCACGGGCATGATTGATATTCAGGCGTGAGACCCATGGTTATATTTGAGTAATGACTTTGAGGCATGCGTCCACGACTTGATATGATTGCTTATGTATTGTATCGTAGGTTGGCTATCATACATGTCTCTGTTTTGTTTAGATCGTTATGATTTCATTACGATATTCAACATTTCACATACTTGGTACATTCTTGACCGACCTCGGGGGCTGCGTTAAATCTGCCGAGTTTAGGTATGCGATTTGGTGATCTGCAGTGTAGGACCTGCTCGAGTTTTGGATAGCTCCATCTGTTCAGGAGTTTATCATTTTTGGTATAGATCCTTCAGTACAGGCTTTTGTACAGTTATGGGTACGGCGGGGCCTTGTCCCGTCATGTTTAAGTAAAACTCTTAGAGGTCTGTATTCATATGTGGGATTGGACTCATGTACAGTGTAGTGTCTTTTGATTATGTATATTATATGGCAGCCTTGTCGTATTTGCCCTTGCACGTACGTTGTTTTTTTTTTTAAAAATGAGGTGTTATTTAAATTCCGCAGTTTACTTGTGTTGTTAGGTAGAAGGGTGCCCAGGTAGGGCACCAGTCACGGGCCCGGGGTTCGGGTCGTGACAGAGTGGTATCAGATCAGTCGGTCCTCGGAATGTTTTCAGACCGTGTCTAGTAGAGTCTTGATTATCGGTGTGTTGCGCGCCACACCCATAAACAGGAGGCTACAGGACATTTAGGAGTTGGTTTCTATTCTTCTCACTCTGAGATCGTGCCATAGAGCTGTGTTAGTAAGATAATTCCTCTCTGACGTATTATTATGTTACAGCTATGCCTCCAAGGAGGGCAACAATCGCCCAGAAGGGCAAAAGAGTAGCAGGAGCTACCAGTATGACTCAGAGAGTTGATAGGGCTCATGCCCAGGGTATGCCGGATATTGTGCCGCAGTCGGCGGGTTCTTCTGCTCCAGGTTTTGAGGCCCCAGCACCAGAGCCTCCAGTTTCTCAGTTAGGAGAAGACTATAGGGTCATGAGGGAAGCAGTTATGTTATTGACCAAGATAGCGGTGCTACAGTTTCATCAGCAGGAGGTTATTCGGCCAAGATGCAGTGTGCTGAGGGTAGAGGGCCAACGCGAGAATCAGCGTAAGAGGGCTAGACCGGTTGGTTATCCCGGTGAGATTTTGGACGAGCAGCCTCAGAAGCGAGTGAGATATTCATCCCAGCCTACCCAGTACATACCCCCGCAACCCACAGGTGGGAGATTTGACCCCACAAGGTATTTAGGAGCCGGTCCGAGCTCCAGGGTTCGAAATTCTCAGAGGAGCAGAGGATTTTCTCAGTCGAGGCCACCTATTCCTCAGTGTTTCCGATGTAGTAAGCGTCATTTGGGGAAATGTCGTCATGGCACAAGTGTTTGTTATTATTGTGACCGTCCGGGCCACAAGCAGTGGGAATGTCCTTTTAGAAGGAGCACCGGTGAGGTGGCTCAGCCTATGAGGCCGATGGTTGATTCCCTTTCCTCCACATGCGTCCCAGGCGGTGTTCAGATGTCAGCCAGCCGTGGTAGAGGTCAGGGTGGAGTTTATAGTTCTGGCGGTCCTTCGAACCGCATAGATAACGTGACTACGGGGCAGGATCAGGAGGCGACATCGCATGGGGTTACAGGTATATCTCGATTCTTTTGAATCATACGTGCATTGATAGATTCAGATTTCGCCCTAGCATATATGTTTTCCCTTTGTTGCTAGCAGTTGTAAGTGATAGTACCCCCAGAGGTAGGAATACTTTGATTAGTAAAGTGAAAAGTTAAGAATGTTGACAAGAATGGTAAGTGAACTGAGACTATAGTTGTGTAGAGTTCACAAGTTGTAATTACCCCGTAACAGTGTAAAGACCAATAGGGAAGGATGTACGGTAGAAATACTTCGACCTATGTGACGAACCTCTAGTGAATAGGGGATAGGGTAAGAAGTACCTTGAGATAAGAGAGAAATTTATTCCAGAATAAGAATGAGAAGTTAAGTATGACGATGGGTCGGGTTATGGACTCATTTCGGGTCAACCGATAGTACGGAATGAGGTAATGTCAGTGGGATATGGTCCCGCTATGTGATAGGGTCACTAGGATGCCAGGCCCAAGTTGGGTTAATCGTTGTACGAGTTGGTGGACGCGTTCCACCAGAATCAGGTCGTAAGGGTCGAGAAGAGCCTTAGCGGAAATTCAAGTAGCATAATGGCCAAGTTTGGTTAGTGTCACGACCCGAAACTGGGCCCGTGACTGGTGCCTTACCCCGGGCACCCTAGTGACACAACATCAGAGTAATCAGCGGAACATAAAACACATACGTGAAACAAATGAAGTACAAAACGATGTCTGTGAAAACTTGCCTCCGCATATATATAAACAACAACTCTTTCAATCATGAGCAGCTTAATCCTTTACAAACCCCGCCACAGCATTACAGACCTCTAAGAATGATATGACAACAACGACGGACAGGCGTAATACCACGAATGTAAGCACCCACAATAACAGGACTATACCAAGATAAGCCTCCGAGAAACGAGCTTCCCAAGCCAAAGTGACCACTAAGGCGAGGATCACCGATGGTGTACCTTTACTGCGGCATGAACGCATCAAGGAGGTCGATCGACAAGTATGTGAAATCGAAAATATTGTAAATGAAATCATAGTAGTCTATATAAAGCGGGAGACATGTATGATAACAAAACTACGATTCCTGATAAACAAGCAATATATCAAGTCGGGGACTCGCGCCTCAAGTCATCACTCAAATATAACAATGGGTCTCACGCCCACAACATCAATCATGCCCGTGGAATACCTTCGCCGCGATTTATGATATAAAAGCACCAAGGAACACACATGAACACGAGTCCCACCTGTACATAATAACATCGTGCAGGTAAGTGCGAAGGCATAGCCGACTACTAACACCCACGGCAACAAGGTCATGGCGTATCATAAGATCTGTCTGCATCCATGATCAAAGCCGCCACTTGCCCGCGATCTAATGCGCGTCTAGCCCGAACTTTCCGCGACTCGCATAGGCCAATCTCATCGCCCGCATGAGGTATTCCGCGTCGAGGTAGCTACTCCCGTCGCCCCGACTTCGCACCGCGTAGGGACGCGTACCCATAAAGGACGACACTAACTCGAACTCTCGTAGCTCGCATAGCCCACAGGACTGCGTGAGGTAGTCTCGAATCATAGGTCCATCGACCCGCCTGAGTCTACCCCGCATCGGAGGGCAGCTTAACCCCCGGAATCATCTCAAGAGATGAGTGATGTAAAATACTAACACAACAGCTTATCGTTAAGCAACATAAGCACAACAAAGGAAAACCCCTTTACACAACATCACAAGATACTAACACACGTAGCATCCTAGCATGTTTACTTATCAATCAACAAGAAAGTATTACGCTATCACAAACCAACACAATCAAGTTATACACACAAGGTACTTTCTACTATATGCCAACAAGTTCGGGGTTTTATCCCCAAAGTACTTCATACATTAACTCTTTAAAAGATACGTTACTTTCACAATGTCACACAATACCCGTAGTATAAAAATAGAGTGACTATCCTTTTAAAGTAAATCAATTACTTCTCTTTGTAAAATCTAGTAGCAACATTCTTTTCCAATGATCAAGTTTGCCTAATTTCAAATGTTCAAGTTTGCCTAATTACCAATTTTCAATTTTCACATTTTAGGAAGGTTTCAGAGTTCATAGTCTTATTCATTTAAGAATATTATTCTACTTTAAACTATATGATAAACATAAGTCTTATTTGTGAGTAGGATATTCTTTTTTATAACTATCTTATTACAGCAGACATGATCTATTAAATATCATTTTGTCTCATCTTAGCTTCATGCGGATGGAAGTTTCTGGTTTTAATAATACTTAATCACAAAACATTTCCTTTTATTAACGCTGCGGGTTTGTCGATACACATTCGATTTCGAAATCAAGAAACATTCTTAAGCCGTTATACCTAACTTCCCATAAAGCTAGTATAACTCTTAAGTTTTCAAAACCAAGTATTACTTCTTTCAAAATGATTCAAAAATCTTTTGAAATACTTCAAGTTCTTTATTAACACATAACACGCCGATTATAGTTCAAACCGATTACCTTTTAAAAACCACAAGTATCTTCTACCAACATAAAGTTATAACCAACTTCCCATAAAGCCGTTATAACACTTTATGTTTTAAACCAATCAAATACATTTAGCACACGTATCGTCTGCCGTACTACATAGTTCACACATATCATGCTAGAAGAGATAGGAAGAGGTTCACATACCGCGACGAGTATCGACTAATAGCAAAACGCTCCAAGTACTTCAAATCGTCGGCTACTCCTTAGCCAAGTAGACAGCGCCTCACGTAGTACTTCAACCTATAAGGCCACAAGGCGCTTATTAACAATTAGATCCTATCGTAGAACATTCTACCGAAAATTCGGCCTCTCCCCAACAGTAAATCTCCTCGCTTTATCGAGGCCGCTAAGCCAACCGGGGTTATACAATTAACCCGAACGGTACAATTCTACTCCACGTAAAAGCTATACAAGTCTCATCAGTCTATGTAAATACAATTCGATTTTCTTTCAAAAGTTTCTTATTATTCGGGCTTAAGTCAAAAGACATTGCATAACAACGTTTATATATAGTATACTTCAACTATATAATCTAACAACATGTAATTTCCAATTACAATAGGGGGACAAGATATTTACCTCGATAAGCCCATAATTATCCAAGTATAAAGTCGATCCTGGGCAATCGTTTAGCTCCAACTCCGAGCGCCCAACCCGCTCTAAACCACCAAGTTCTAACCAACACACAATACTCCAAATGGAGATTTTCCTAGGGTTTCGGTTTGTGGACTGGGAAGTATAATAGTATTTTTTTTAGTATAAGTATAACCTTAGAATACTACAAGGTATACGCTAAGGTAATTTGGGCATTATAACAATACTTTTGAGAGTATTTCTACCAAGAGGGGGTATTATATGAAAACAACTAGGCTAGGGGTAGCACGAGGGGTGGCTACCTCCACCCCAGGAACTCTCGACGAGGGAGAGGGGCTCGCCAAGACACTACACTAAGGGGGGAAGAAGCTTTCAAGACTTAGGCAATTTGTGGATGAATTAGTCTTGAGGGGTATTTATAGGTTCAGCAAAGGCCAACCAATGGCCAAGATCTTGCCAAGTGCAAGGCAAGTGTAGGGCGAAGATCTTGCCAAGTGCACCTTAACCAACTACACACAAAATATCCTACCAACTACTTGACAAAATAGTCACCATTTCGTCCACTCTACCATGAGAGGTGCTGGCGCCTGGTCCAAAATGTTTCGCCTCTCGGAAAAATTCGCAAAATTAAAAAGTCATAGCCGAATTTTCCCTACGAAAGTGGAAAACGTTTAAAAACGACTCTAATCGTGTTGTGCACAAATAAATTTCGCCAAGCTACTTTCTCAAGTTCAAATTTTCACGTCGTCCCACGCATACTCGAAATACGGTATAACATTCTCCTCCTTAGAAACATTCGTCCGAATGTTCCTTCTAAGTCTCAAACAAACGCGCCAAGATAGTCTTCACTACCATACTTACGAAACAATAAACAATCTGCAAAATACTTACATCCAAGTCCACGAGAATCACCTCTAACATCACCACAAACACCTCTCTCCGGGTCTAAAATATACTTCTTCCACACTTTTCCAAACAAAAGAAATGGTCACATCAATGCTCGCCATACATGCTCGCTTCTTCCCGATACCACTTTTGTCACTTTGCCGCGAGGTTCTAGTGTCACTCCGACCCACCAAATGGTGCCGACTACATGCGATCCCCGAGGTCGTACACTCGAACTCTTACCACATTTCAAAACTCGGGTTACTATCTCTAACGTGGTCATCATTAATCGAACACTGATGGATCTCCGATACTTTCCCGATCATAACAATACGAAAGATCGGTCATACCGCTTCCTAAGTCGGACAAAGCTAACATATAGGCAACCCGCCTATTCTTCACATGGACTCAAAGGCCCAAAGTAACTCGGGCTAAGTTCCTCTCGCTTCCAAAACACACCCACCCCGGTGGTACTTTCAAGACCGACCGTCAACTCAACTCTGGCGCCGCCGCTTATCCGCACGATTTCTCCGAGTAACCTCTTCTAGACAAGCTTTACTCTATCCACTGGAACAAGCTGAACCAACTATCACATCGAACCAATCGTAGACGACTCGCACATCCGCCCCTGAGGCTTGCGACATCCGAACACCGAAATGGTAGCTTAAACACTCCTTCAACAGAGACAACAATTCTCGCAACTATCCTCAAATCCAAACAGGCGAATGTGATTCGAGACTTACTCGAGTTCCTAACCTTGCTGGTAAAACCTCCGGGCTCCAGACATAAGGTGAAGGTAGGCACCTCGCAGCCTTTACAACTTTTCCGATATATCATCTCGCATAACCTGCGCCAAGTAAACGGTCTTTGCCGACCTCGCCCAACCATCGGGTCGAACGATTCATGAAATCGACGTTGGTTAACTAAACTCGCCTAACACCTCGTGACCTATCACGCGGGACCACCCCACCACCAAACATGCCGGGTTGACCCAACGTGGCCTCAACCCGACTTAACGCCACAACGCCAGCTCCTCAAGGAAAACTCACTAATCACGTTACGAAAACCTAGCGGTCTTCTTAGCTCAACTATCCTCTTCATGCCACACTACTCGGGACTTATCCCAACATAGCTCACGTGCACTATGCACTCCTATAAGGGTCAAACATAAACATACGCCTTTTACTCGAGATGGCCTCACCTCTAAGGTCTCTACGTATAAAACTCTAAGGCTCACACCTTCTCTATCCCCCAAATCTTACTTGGTTAACTAACCAAGATTTCTAATTACAACTAACACACCGCTATCATAACATAGAACTTAAGGTATACTCACCTTATCACTCATACTGATCTCTGAGGGTTAAAGATATATCTATACTCCACTCCTTAAGTCGTAATCAAACCCGAAGGAGGTGACAAACTACCCACCGATCCGCTAAGTCCTCCGCGCGACACTCTTTCGACAACAGACTCGACGGTCATAGGTACAACACGCACCAACTAAAAGACGACATTCCTCGATGACGCCACATTGTGAACATCGAGAAAATCAATCCGGATGGCCGAACCTACAGCTCGAGCTCGACCAACTCCCGCATACCCCGAACGCCCCGAAATTCGCGAGACCTCTTATGGTGGATGTGCATAATCTGTTCGGAGGCGACTCGCCTCAAAAGTTACTAAAGGACCGCCCTTCGTTAACCCGTCGATCTCTACATCGTCTCGGCGCATAAGCCGCCATGCTCAAGCCTAATCAAGAATTACTCTTGCACAACCTCTCTTAGATAGTCATCAAGACTCGCATCGGTATACTCTGGTAGCCAAATCCATAGCTAGTAAGGTTGTCTTTTCGCAATCTATATTCTCTGCTTCCGGAAGGTCCAAACATCGTGGCCGCATGCTAAACTCAACTCCCGAATGAAGCACCACCCAAGGTGATAATTGGCCTGTGCCCACGTAACCCTCTCTACTCGCAGCCCTACGCGAGGCATAACGAGAAATAATTTCGGTCCAACTAACAACACAAGGCACGATCTCGAGTGAGAAGAATAGAAACCAATCCTAAATACCCTATAGCCTGATTATGATAATCAAGACTTCATCGATGCACTTCTGTAGACACTTTCCGAGGATTAATCGCTCGATACCACTTTTGTCACGATGACACAACATCGGAACATAAACACATACGTGAAACAAATGAAGTACAAAACTGTGAAAACTTGCCTTATATATAAACAACAACTCTTTCAATCAAATCCTTTTACAAACACAATTACTTAGAAGAATGATATAGCACCCACAATAACAGGACTATACCGAGATAAGCCTCCGAGAAACGGAGCTTCCCATGACCCTAAGGATCAGTATGTGAAATCGAAAATACGTAAATGAAATCATAGTAGTCTATATAAAGCGAGACATGTATGATAACAAAACTACGATAAACAAGCGATCATATCAAGTCGTGACTCACGCCTCAAGTCATCACTCAAATATAACAATGGGTCTCACGCCCACAACATCAATCATGCCCGTGGAATACCTTTTATGATATAAAGCACCAAGGAACACACATGAACACCACTCATAATAACATCGCAGCATAGCCGACTACTAACACCTACAACAAGGTCATGAATCAGATTATAAGAGATCAAAGCCGCCACTTGCCCGCAGATCTAATGCGCGTCTAGCCACGAACTTTCCGCACTCGCATAGGCCAATCTCATCGCCCGCGTGAGGTATTCCATCGCCCCGACTTCGCGAACTCTCGGACTGGTATTCTCGAATCATAGGTCCATCGAAATCATCTCGAGATGAGTGATGTAAAATACTAACACAACTTATCGTTAATAAGCACCACAAAGGAAAACCCCTTTACACAACATCACAAGATACTAACACACGTAGCATCCTAGCATGTTTACTTATCAATCAACAAGAAAGTATTACCAGGCTATCACAAACCAACACAATCAAGTTATACACACAAGGTACTTTCTACTATATGCCAACAAGTTCGGGGTTTTATCCCCAAAGTACTTCATACATTAACTCTTTAAAAGATACGTTACTTTCACAATGTCACAGTAGTATAAAAATAGAGTGACTATCCTTTTAAAGTAAATCAATTACTTCTCTTTGTAAAATCAAGTAGCAACATTCTTTTCCAATGATCAAGTTTGCCTAATTTCCAATGTTCAAGTTTGCCTAATTTCCAATGTTCAAGTTTCTCATTTTAGGAAGGTTTCGTAGTTCATAGTCTTATTCATTTAAGAATATAATTCTCTTTTAACTATCTGAGAAACATAAGTCTTATATGTGAGTAGGATATTCTTGTTTATAACAATCTTATTACATCAGCCATGATCTAGGAAATATCATTTTGTCTCATCTTAGCATGCAGATGGAAGTTTCTAGTTTTAATAATACTTAATCACAAACATTTCCTTTATTAAATGGTTTGTCGATACACATTCCGATTTTCAAATCAAACATTCTTAAGCCGTTATACCTAACTTCCCATAAAGCTAGTATAACTCTTAAGTTTTCAAAAACCAAGTATTACTTCTTCTTTCAAAATGATTCAAAAATCTTTTGAAATACTTCAAGTTCTTTATTAACACATAACAAGCCGCTTATAGTTCAAACCGCTACCTTTTAAAAACCACAAGTATCTTCTACCAACATAAAGTCGTTATAACCAACTTCCCATAAAGCCGTTATAACACTTTATGTTTTAAACCAATCAAATACATTTACATAGTTCACACATATCATGCTAGAAGAGATAGGAAGAGGTTCACATACCTCGCGACGAGTATCGACTAATAGCAAAACGCCCAAGTACTTCAAACCGCTTCTGCCTTACCAAGCCACGTAGTACTTCAACCTATAAGGCCCTCTTATTAACAATTAGATCCTATCGTAGAACATTCGAAAATTGGGCAACAGAATCTCCTCCTTTATCGAGGCGCTACCAAGCCAACCAGTGGGTTATAAAAGCTATACAAGTTTCTTAAGGTTTCTTATTATTCGGGCTTAAGTCAAAAGACATCTATATATAGTATGCTTCAACTATATAATCTAACAACATGTAATTTCCAATTACAATAGGGACAAGATATTTACCTCGATAAGCCCATAATTATCCAAGTATAAAGTCGATCCGGCAATCGTTTAGCTCCAACTCTAAACCACCCTTAGAAGTTCTAACCAACACACAATACTCCAACTGGAGATTTTCCTGTGGTTTGTGGACGGGGAAGTATAATAGTATTTTTTTAGTATAAGTATAACCTTAGAATACTACAAGGTATCTGGCTAAGGTAATTTGGGCATTATAACAATACTTTGAGAGTATTTCTACCAAGGGTATTATATGAAAAACAACTAGGCTGGTACCCCACGGTGGCTACCCGGGAACTCTCGCCAAGGGGAGAGGCTCTCGCCAAGACACTACACTGGGGGGAGGAAGAAGCTTTCAAGACTTAGGCAATTTGTGGATGAATTAGTCTTCAAAGGGGAGTATTTATAGGTCAGGCCAACCAATGGCCAAGATCTTGCCAAGTGCAAGGCATGTGTTGGGCAAAGATCTTGCCAAGTGCACCTTAACCATCTACACACAAAATATCCTACCAAATAGTTGACAAAATAGTCACCATTTCGTCCACTCTTGAGAGGTGCCAAGTGGCGCCTCTTGTTGGTCCAAAATGTTTCGCCTCTGGAAAAATTAAAATTAAAAAGTCATAGCCGGAATTTTCCCTACGAAAGTAAACGTTTAAAACGACTCTGTCGGGTTGTGCACAAATAAATTTAGCTACTTTCTCAAGTTCAAATTTTCTCGTCCCACGTACATACTAAATACGGTTAGTAACTCCAAGGATTGGGGAACAGAAACAATATTTGAGATTTTGTACGTTTACTAAATAAGTTTGGAAGTACGAGAAAATATGACAAGTAAGAAAGGGAAGGAACAAAGGTTAAAAGAACTATAGTGATTATAGTTATGAGTAATGAAGGTGCGTAGAGAAAATTCCTTTTAGGCCATGAGTGAAGGTTAATTATGATGATACACACGCCTTAGGTTCAGTAACACTGTCCATAGGTGCTCGTGATTGAGATGATACTAGTATTAGAGTTTACACCGGTTGGTAAACTAAGCTAGGCAGATTATAGGTTCATGTCCCAACTAGTTTGGTGACTAAGTGAGACAGAGAAGGGAAGTAACACGGGGGAACACGTCAGTTAGCTGAGTGGTAGTCCGACTAAAGGATTCAGGTAGTATTAGTCCCATGACTTAGATTACGACAGGGCCATCCCTAGTACGGGAAAAGAAAGTAACCTCTAAAGATCTTGTTTTTGATAAGACAGTAACCTTCGAGTTTTGTGAGAAGGGGTCGCGGACGGAAGGTCCATTGATATGTTTACGTATGTTATGTGGTGGCCATGTGTGGCATCATTGGTCTTGTGGAGTATTGATTGATAGACATAGTAAAGAGACTACGCCGGAGTTTGTATAGCTTGACAACCGACTAAGAACATTCGGGGACGAATGTTTCTAAGGGGGGAAGAATGTTACACCCCGTAAGTCCAGGACATGTATAAGAAAATGTACGTAAGGAATCAAGACTTGAAAATTGGTACGAAAGGAAGAATTGTTTTTCCGACGGAAAATCTTCCGAGCGTCGGAAAGGAAAAATGTTCGTTGTTGAGAATTGGATTCTCAAAATGCATTATTTGAAGAGTATGGAACTTATTAACATTATTGAAATTTATTTTTACGGATTTGGTCAAGTGGGGCCCACCCGAGGAATTTTACATTTTGTGGGGCCCACGAGGGTTACAGAATTTTATGGACGAATGAGAGGGCGACACGTGGCACCTCCCCCCCACATGGTCTTGGACGAAAAATACAAGGGTAAAATGGTCATTGACCATGGTAGATGAACAAGTCTTCAAAGCTTGAGATTGTTGACTTGTCAACTTGTCCACTTGGCTTAACATTAATTTTTCTTCATCCTAGCCTCTCAAGTGTTGCAATCTAAGCCCTCCATTGTGTTATATATACACTACACTAGTGCAAGACAAGGTCTCCAACACTTAGAAAAAATCACAACATTCTTGTTCTTCAAGACTAGCTCTCGGGTTTGTCATTTCTCACACAATTTTTTTTTTTAATTTTGGTTCTTTATTCACAAGACTTTAACCCAAGGTCCCTAAGGGTATTGTAAAGATATCTCAATAGAAAGATTTCGGAAAAATGACGTTTTCACATTAGTCGCAAGGCGAAAACCTAAGTCGTTTTCCTAGTTTTGGATTGGAAATGGAAGAGAAGTTGGTTGTGAACTTCTAAGGGCTTCAAATAGCGGATTGGAGCATAAAGGAAAGTAGCTAAGAATTTCTAAGGAGCGACTTTGAATCTTGGAAATTTTAAGGGCTTGTAAAGGTATAAATCTTGTCGTTTTAGCAATTAAAGATTACTTATCATTGTAGTTATGGATATTAGCAAGCATGAGGTATTTAGTATGATGTTTGATAAGTGTATTGACTATTGGAACCCTAATCCGAAAACTAGCATGTTTAGCCTTAAGATTACAATTCAATTTGATTATTAGTATAAGTCGTCACATGTTATATATAGAAGGAATTATAGTTGTTAAAGTTGTTTATGACTATATAACATGTTAGACCTAAGAACTTGGATTGAAAAAGAATTTGGAAAGGACTTGTGTGGTTGTATAAAGTTAGCCGAGAAATGACTTTGGATATTAAACTACTTCGTATGAATTGTGGGACAGAATGTTACACGTATTGTAAGGCGTGTAATCACCTTTGGTTGGTTGTTGTATTGAGCCTTAAATGTGTTACACCCCGTAGTTCCAGAGTATGTATACGAGGACGTACGTACGAGGATACGACATTAAAATTGGAAAGGAAGAAAGATGTGATTTTTCGACGGAAAAGTTTCCGGTTTTTGTGATGGAAAAAAGTTCGTTAATGGGAATTGGATTTCCAGATTTGGTATTCGGACTTCTGGGATTATTTTAGAAGTATTGGAATTTTATTCCGGAATTGGTCACGTGGGGCCCACGGGAGGAATTTACGGTTTTGTGGGGCCCACTTTATTTTCGGATTTTTGGCATTACGGATATTTTCGGAAGATGAAATATTTTGGACCAATAGAGGGCGATACGTGTCACCCTCGTGGCATGTTGGACGAAATTGTGAAATGTGGCAAGTCAATAAGTCAAGTCTTGCAAGATATTTTTTTTGGGTTAGTGGGAGTAGGTTTGGACGGTTTTGTTGGTGCAAGTGGATGGCCACATGGCTCATTTTTGTGGTGGACATATGTCCCAAAGTCAGGCGACATATGTCCCAATATTGTGGTGGACACTTGGTGGAAGACTTCACTTGCTCAAGCTACCAAATCGCCACCCTCCACTTGCTTGAATCTTGGCCATTGAAGGTTCTATAAATACCCCCCTTAAGTTGCAAGACTTCTTCATTCCACACTTGAGAAATTCCAAGGCAAAAATACTCCCTCCCTTTGTAGTTGTTCTCGTCCATAACACTCCCTCCCCTCTTAAGCTCGTCGAAATACCCACTTTGTATGAAAAATCTCTTAAAATATTTTTACTATTCCAAAATACCTTAGCCCAAATCCCTTGTAGTATTCCCAAAGTTACCTCTATACTTAGAGCCCGGAAATACTACTATATTCCCTTTAGTCACATAACGAAACCCTAGGAAAACCTTCATAGTTGGTTGAAGTTAAGTAGAAGTTGTTTAGAAACTTCTAAGGGTTTCTTGGAGCTACCGGAGCGTGCAAATTAGGAGCTAAACGTTGTTCAGTATCTAAATTTAATCTTGGTTAATTTTGGGCTTTTCGTGGTAATGATCTTTACCCCCATCAGAATTGGATATTACATGTTTTAGTAATGTATAGTTGAGTATACTATATGTAGAACGAATATTATAAAGGATTGAACTGTATTTACATTGGACTGTATTTACAGTAGACTTGTAGTATTATTGTGAAGTAGAATTGTACACGTCCGGTTAGACGTGTAACCCCCCCTCCTTGGAGTTGTTGGCTTGCAGCGGCCTCGATAGAGAAGAGATTTATGTGGTCATGCGGGGAGGTGTCTTGAAATTTCCGCAATAGGAACCTTGTACTTGGAATTGTGCTACAAAGAGATCGAGAAATTGATAGACGCTTGTGGCCTTTATAGGTTGAGATACTACGAGTAGCGTATTCTACTTGAAGAGTGGAAAAGGCGAGCAAGGTTAGAGTACTTTGGAGCGTTTTGCTAATTGTCGATAATCGTCGCGAGGTATGTGAACCTATTCCTATCCTTTCTAGCATGATATTTGTGAAATATATTTAGTGCGGTAGACGCACGTGTGTTTAAAGGAATTTGATTTTCCTTTTGTGTCCTTGACTTGATTCCAAAGTTAAGTGACTTGTTATGAAATATTAAGGACTTGAATTATGTTAAAAAGTTGTAAAACCTCACTCATGAGTAATGGGTGTGTGGTCTTTTAAAGAATAAAGTTATCTTGATTTCGAAAATAAGAATGGTTTTATCATTGGATTTAAAATGATAACTTGACTTATAAACAACTTGATTTTGGGAAAGGAGAAGTAACTTGATTTAAAGGTATAGGGTACTTGTTTTTAAAAGAGTAAGACACTTGGTTTAAAAAGTATATTGCTACTTGACTTTAAAAAGGAAAAAGTGCCTTTGTTTTAAAGGAAGACATGACTTTGTCTTAAAATGGTTTAAAAAAAAAGAAGGCATGCTTTTGTCTTAAGATTGGTTTAAAAAGAAGGTATGGAAATTGTTTTGGTTTTACTTTGATGTCTTTTGACTTGAGTTTTAAATAATAAGAATCTTGAAGTATTTCAAAAGAGTTATGAATCATTTTTGAAAGAAAAGAAATACTTGGTTTTAAAAGCTTAAGTGTTATACTAGCTTTATGGGAAGTTAGGTATAACGACTTAAGGAAGATAGAAGGAACGGTTTACTTATTTGTTTATGAAAGTCTTGTATTGATTTCTGGAAAGTGTAGTAAGATGGTTTGATAAGTAAACATGTTATGATGCTACGTGTGTTAGCGTCGTGACGTTGGTGTAAAGGGGTTTTCTTGTTGTGCTTATGTTGTTTAACGATAAGAGTTATACCGATATTATATCACTTACCCCCGACTTGTTATGCCGAGGTTAGCCGCCCCGATGCGAGAATACCTCACGCGGTCTGTGACCTATGCGCGAGTCGCGGAGTTCCAGGATGATCCTCCGCGGTTACCCCGACGCGAGGAATACCTCACGCGTCACGTGACTACGCGATCGCGGAGTCTAGGTTGACGCCGATGGTCACTACCCCCGATGCGAAAATACCTCACGCGACCTATGTGGTCTATGCGGATCGCGAGTCCGTGATTAGGCTCGCATAATGATACTATGGGCGATCGCCTTGCTTCGATCATTAGCGCCTAGAAAAGACCGTTATGTTATATCTATTTTGCTCTTGTTTATGTTGGCACTACGCGCGCTTAATCGTGTTCGTGACGTATTTGTAATTGGTTTTAAAATGTTATGATTTTATTTCAAGATTTACGCTTCATACTGCAATTGCCAGATCGACTTCGGGGCCGCTCATGCCGCAGTAGAGGTACACCAGCTGATCCTCGCCATAGGATCACGATTCAATTTGGAAGCTCCGTTTCTCCGAGGCTTATCTTGTGGTATGATTCCTCGAGTGTAGGTTCTTATACATTCGGGGTATGGGCGGCCTGTCCGTCGTTGTTGTTATAAAACTCTTAAGGTCTGTAGTACCGCATGGGCAGGATTTGTAAAAGGGATGTAACTGTTCAAGTTTTTATTTATATATACAGAAAGGTAACCGTTTTGGTTAGCCTGTTTTCTTATTTCACTATTTATCTTTATGAGTTTTATTTTCCGCAGATTTTCTCTGATGTTGTATCACTAGGGTGCCCGGGATAAGGCACCGGGCCATGCCCGGTTCGGTCGACAAAAGTGGTATCGCAGCGTTAATCCTCGGAAAGTGTCTACACTGCATATCTAGTAGAGTCTTGATTATCGGTGTGTTGTGCACCACACCTATAATCAGGAGGCTGCAGGATATTTAGGATTGGTTTCCATTCTTCTCACTCTGAGATCGTGCTTTAGAGCTGTGTTATAAGTTGGACTCCCTCTGACGTATTCTTTTCACCCGTTATGCCTCTACGCAGGCAACCGTGAGCCCGAAGCGGCAAGGCAGAGGAGCCGCGAGAGCACGCAGGGTTACTGAGGCACGCCCGGGCCATTATCGGAGACAACACTTCATTCAGGGAGTCCTGCGACGCCGCTAGCCCCAGGAGAGTTTAAAGCAGTAGCAGTAGCTACTGAGACCACGATACCTGAGCCTCTAGTCCCACGGCCAGGAACAGAGGATATGAGTTAAAAGAGATGGCCCGCCACTAGCTAGTCCGTGGCCGGAATGAGGACGACGGAGCCGTGGTTCCGGCAGCACGAGTTCACCCTAGATCCGATAGTTTTGAGGCTTCGGACGCCTTGAGTCACCACCCGAGTTCTATGGATTGAGAACTGAGGAAGATCCTCAGGAGTTTATTCGACAGTTGCAGCGGATCATGAATGTGATCGAGACCTTAGAGGCATTTCTTACACACTTCTTGCCCTCGCAGAGGAGGAGAGCTCGGGCAGATAGATTTATGAGGTTGAGGCAGAACGGGCGGACGGTTCGGGAATACAGTATAGAGTTTGACTCATCGCTCATGTCCCCGCTCTAGTGGCAGACTTGGAGGATAGAGTGCACCGATATGTCACAGGACTTGACGATTATCTAGCAGAGAGTTGTACAAGAGTAGATCTTCAGTCAGACATGGACATTGCCCGCGTACAGGCTTACGCGCAGCAGACTGAGAAACGTAGAGATCGACGGGTTAACCAAGATCAGCAGAAGAGGGCCAGATCAGCAGGGTCCTTTGGTAACTTTCGAGGCGGATCGCCTCAGCAGCAGATCGATACGCGCTCCGCCAGCAGAGTGGTCCTCCGCTGTGGTTCGTGACGTTCGAGTATGCAGGAGTTGGTCAAAGCTCCAGGCTTCCGGTTCACGATATACATGTTCTAGCCACCGTTCGCTTTTTCTCGGTGTTCACGATGCGTGACAGCGCCATCTCGGGAATGTCGTCTTTGCTAGTGCTTGTTTTACTGCGGCCGTCAGGCCATGAGGAGAGGATGTCCTAGTAGGAGGATACAGCGGATGACTTAGCCTACCAAGTCGGGCGGATTCAATGGCCTGAGAGGAAGGGGTGTTAGCAGAGGAGTCGCCCCACATCGGTATGGCCGTTGTGGTAGGTGTTCTTATGGGAGTGTCGTACTACTTAGATAGCTTGTTAGGCTTGCGCAACAGGCCATTTTGCGAGAAATTGTCCGAACAGAGGCGCGGATGTTACGACTCGACTTCGGGATCGATGGTCGTTCATCACCGTCTGTAGTTATGCGCCCAGCAGAGCAGGATTTGATTAGAGCGACAAAGGGAAAGTGAGGCAATAATTACTGAGATATCTTCAGCCTTAAGAGACTTGTTTAGGTCGTTATGGTAGATACAGGTGGAGTGCTATGTTCGGTTAGCATTGTGTAAGTTGTAATTATAAAACATGGGTAGTTGAAAAGGGTAAGTCTGGGGACGAGAAAATGGGGAGCCTAGAATTTATAACAGTTGGGACCTTGGATGCAAGGCCGTCCTGAGTGGATGTTACGGTTGGTCTTTGTCGAAGTACTAGGTATGCGTGATATATATCGTGGGATATATTTGTGTGATAGGTCCCTGAGTGGTGTGAAATGAAAGAGAGTAGTTGAGCTAAGAAGACCACTAGGTTTTCGTGACTTGGTTAGTGAGATTGTTCCGGATCGGGGAACAGGAGCTTGGCGCGATAAATGGGTCAGGTTGAGGCCAGATTGCGGGTCAACCCGCAGCCGGCGAAGTAAGGAAAATTTGTGTGGTCCCGCTATGTGATAAGTCACGAGGTGTTAGGCCCAAGTTTAGTTAACCATCGACGAGTTCGTGGATACGTTCGACCGAGTCGCCGATGAGATCAACCCATCTCGCTCTTCACCGATCGCTTACTCGCGAGGGTTATGCGAGATGTTATATATCGAAGGTTGTAAGCGCCGCACGGTTCCTATTTTTTTTTTTACGACGCGGTGGAGCCCGCCACGCCTATTTCTTTTTCCGAGGTGTTACCGGGCGGGGTTAGGAACTCGTGAGTCTCGATTGCATTCCCATCGGCCGACGCCAAACAACGCGCTTTATCCAAACATTTGAGGATAGGTTACGTGTGTTTTGATTTCGTGGTAGCTTGAGGATTATTTGCCTCTTGTTGAGTGAGTATTATATAGCTACCATTTTAGTATTCGGATGGTGCCTTATGAAGCCTTGTATGGGCGGAAGTGTAGGTTCCGTCGATTGGTTCGATGTTGGCAAGGTTCGGATAGTTGGTCCATACTTTATCCACAGATGTGGATAAGGTGAAGCTTATCCGTAAGAGGTTATCGGGCACTCGAGTCAATGAAGTCGCGGATAATCGGCGTCGACACTGGAGTTCAGTTGACGGTGGTCTTCTGAAGGTACCACCGGCGGTGTGACGAGATTTGGAAAGCATGGAAAACTTAGCCCGAGGTACTTTGGGCCTTTTCGATCGTTGTAGAATAGGCCGTTGCTTATAAGTTAGCACCGCCGTCCGACTTAGAGGCGAGACGTCCAGATTCCATGTTGCTATGTTCGGAAAAGTATCGAAGATCCATCCAGAGTTTTCCCAGTTAATGATGACCAAGTTGGAAATAATAACCCCGAGATTTTGGAAAATGAAGCAATGACAGAAATGTGGTACGTAGGAAGAGTTTGACTATACGAGGAGGGTACGACGAGTAAGAAAAGAGGCGTAGATGTGTTAAGAGGATGGAAGTGTCCTTTTTATAAGTAAAGATATGAAGAAAGTATCCTTTGGACCATGGGTGAAGCTAATGGTATTGTTATACGCTTTAGAGATGATTCTTCGTTGGCTTGGATGTGCGTTTTTGTGAGTATGTTGTATTATGGCCATGCGTGGCATAATTGGTTTCGTAAGTATAGTAGGGAAGACTATACCGGCGCAAGCATGTTTGGAGACTTAGAAAGAACATTCGGGACGAATGTTTCTAAGGGGGGAAGAATGTTACACCCCGTAGTTCCAGATTATGTATACGAGGACGTACGTACGAGGATACGACATTAAAATTGGAAAGGAAGAAAGATGTGATTTTTCGACGGAAAAGTTTCCGGTTTTTGTGAAGGAAAAAGGTTCGTTAATGGGAATCGGATTTCCAGATTTGGTATTCGGACTTCTGGGATTATTTTAGAAGTATTGGAATTTTATTCCGGAATTGGTCACGTGGGGCCCACGGGAGGAATTTACGGTTTTGTGGGGCCCACTTTATTTTCGGATTTTTGGCATTACGGATATTTTCGGAAGATGAAATATTTTGGACCAATAGGAGGGCGACATGTGTCACCCTTGGGTGGCATGTTGGACGAAAATTGTGGGCAAGTGGCCAAGTCAATAAGTCAAGTCTTGCAAGATATTTTTTTTGGGTTAGTGGGAGTAGGTTTGGACGGTTTTGTTGGTGCAAGTGGATGGCCACATGGCTCATTTTTGTGGTGGACATATGTCCCAAAGTTGTGGTGGACATATGTCCCAATGTTGTGGTAGACACTTGGTGGAAGACTTCACTTGCTCAAGCTACCAAATCTCAACCCTCCACTTGCTTGAATCTTGGCCATTGAAGGTTCTATAAATACCCCCCTTAAGTTGCAAGACTTCTTCATTCCACACTTGAGAAATTCCAAGGCAAAAATACTCCCTCCCTTTGTAGTTGTTCTCGTCCAAAACACTCCCTCCCCCTCTTAGAAGCTCTCGTCGAAATACCCCCCCCCCTCCTTGGTAGGAAAAATGTCTTCAAATATTGTTACTATTCCAAAATACCTTAGCTCAAATCCCTTGTAGTATTCCTAAAGTTACCTCTATACTTAGAGCCCAGAAATACTACTATATTCCCTTTAGTCACATAACGAAACCCTAGGAAAACCTTCATAGTTGGTTGAAGTTAAGTAGAAGTTGTTTAGAAATTTCTAAGGGTTTCTTGGAGCTACTGAGCGTACAAATTAGGAGCTAAACGTTGTTCAGATCGACATTTAATCTTGGATAATTTTGGCTTATCGAGGTAATGATCTTTACCTCTATCAGAATTGGATATTACATGTTGTAGTAATGTATAGTTGAGTATACTATATGTAGAACGAATATTATAAAGGATTGAACTGTATTTACATTGGACTGTATTTACAGTAGACTTGTAGTATTATTGTGAAGTAGAATTGTACACGTCCGGTTAGACGTGTAACCCCCCCTTGGAGTTGTTGGCTTGGTAGCAGGCCTCGATAGAGGAGGAGATTTATGTGGTTGCGGGGGGGGAGGTGCTGCCGAAATTTCCGTAGAATAGGAACCTTGTACTTGGAATTGTGCTACAAAGAGATCCAGAAATTGATAGACGTTTTGTGGCCTTTATAGGTTGAGATACTACGAGTTGCGTATTCTACTTGAAGAGTGGAAAAGGCGAGCAAGGTTAGAGTACTTTGGAGCGTTTTGCTAATTGTCGATAATCGTCGCGAGGTATGTGAACCTATTCCTATCCTTTCTAGCATGATATTTGTGAAATATATTTAGTGCGGTAGACGCACGTGTGTTTAAAGGAATTTGATTTTCCTTTTGTGTCCTTGACTTGATTCCAAAGTTAAGTGTCTTGTTATGAAATATTAAGGACTTGAATTATGTTAAAAAGTTGTAAAACCTCACTCATGAGTAATGGGTGTGTGGTCTTTTAAAGAATAAAGTTATCTTGATTTCGAAAATAAGAATGGTTTTATCATTGGATTTAAAATGATAACTTGATTTTGGGAAAGGCGAAGTAACTTGATTTAAAGGTATAGGGTACTTGTTTTTAAAAGAGTAAGACACTTGGTTTAAAAAGTATATTGCTACTTGACTTTAAAAAGGAAAAAGTGTCTTTGTTTTAAAGGAAGGCATGGCTTTGTCTTAAAATGGTTTAAAAAAAAGAAGGCATGTTTTTGTCTTAAGATTGGTTTAAAAAGAAGGTATGGAAATTGTTTTGGTTTTACTTTGATGTCTTTTGACTTGAGTTTTAAATAATAAGAATCTTGAAGTATTTCAAAAGAGTTATGAATCATTTTTGAAAGAAAAGAAATACTTGGTTTTAAAAGCTTAAGTGTTATACTAGCTTTATGAGAAGTTAGGTATAACGACTTAAGGAAGATAGAAGGAACGGTTTACTTATTTGTTTATGAAAGTCTTGTATTGATTTCTGGAAAGTGTAGTAAGATGGTTTGATAAGTAAGCATGTTATGATGTTACGTGTGTTAGCGTCTTGTGACGTTGGTGTAAGGGGGTTTTCTTGTTGTGCTTATGTTGTTTAACGATAAGCAGTTATGCTGATATTATATCACTTACCCCCCTGACTTGTTATGCCGAGGGTTAGCCGCCCCCGATGCGAGGAATACCTCATGCGGTGCAGCGTGACCTATGCGAGTCGCGGAGTTCCAGGATGATCCTCCGGTGGGTTACCCGTCGCGGAGAATACCTCATGCGGTCTCGTGGACTACGCGACACGAGTCGAGTTGATCCGGGGTTAACTACCCCGATGCGGCGAATACCTCATGCGACCTAGGTGGTCTATGCGATCGCGGAGTCCAGGATTAGGCTCGCATAATGATACTATGGGCGATTGGCCTTGCTTCGATCATTAGCGGCCTAGAAAAGACCAGTTATGTTATATCTATTTTGCTCTTGTTTATGCTGTGGCACTATGTGCAGTTAATTGGGTGTTCGTACGTATTTGTAATTGGTTTTAAAATGTTATGATTTTATTTCAAGATTTTACGCTTCATATACTGTACTGGTCAGATTGACTCCTTGGGGCCGCGTCATGCCGCAGTAGAGGTACATCGATTGTTGATCCTCGCCATAGGATCACAGTCAAGATTGGGAAGCTCCGTTTCTCCGTAGGCTTATCTTGTGGTATGATTCCTCGAGAGCAGTTCTTATACATTCGTGGTATGGCGGGCCCCGTCCGTCGTTGTTGTTATAAAACTCTTAGGTGCAGTAGTAATCGCATGGGCGTGATTTGTAAAAGGGATGTAATCGCTCAAGTTTTTATTTATATATACGTAAAGGTAACCGCTTGGTTGCTTTGTTTTCTTATTTCACTGTTTATCTTTATGAGTTTTATTTTCCGCTGATTTTCTCTGATGTTGTATCACTAGGGTGCCCGGGGTAAGGCACCAGTCGCGGGCCCGGGTTCGGGTCGTGACAAAATGTGGCGTGTTGGTTATTGATTATCGGGCCTTGAAAAAGGTGGAAAAGTATGTAGAAACAAAGGAGGTGCTGCCCAATTTTCCGTAGAATAAGAGACCGTATATTTAGTATTATTCTACGTTAGAAGCTAGAAATTGATAGTCATGGTGTGGCCATTATAGGTTGACAATTCTACGTGCGGCGTATTCGACTTAGCTTGTGGATTAAGCCGAAAAGGTATGTGAACCATCTCCGCTTCTTCTAGCATGATTCCTTAAGATAAAGAAAGTAAGTTCTACTCCTTAAATGATTCATTCCTTGGTTGTACTTGGATTGCCTAATATAGAATTTGTTCTATATACTTCCTTGATTGTACTTTGATGTTTAAATTGTAAGTTGTTATAATCCATTTCCTTAGTGCGGTTTGGATTCTCAAAAGTGAAAGTATTTTACTTAAAGTACATAGAGTCTTGAAAAGGAAGTTGTTTCCAAATCTTTTGGCTAGTGCCTTAGTTCCAAAACCTAAAGGTTGTTATAATGACATTAGGGGAGTAAAATGAGTGATTTACTTAATTGATTTAAAAGAGGATAAATGACATGATTTAAAGAGAAGTAACTCATTTTAAAGGTATGGGTTACTTGAGATTTAAAAGTATAAGAAACTTGATTTCTAAAGTTAAGAAACTTGACTTCTAAATATTAAGAGACTTGAAGTATTTTGAAAGTTAAGAAACTTGATTTGTAAGTATGTGATACTTGGTTTTAAAAGTATAAGTCTCTTGGTTATAAAAGGAATGAATATGTCTAAAACCATAAAGGGTTATAACAGCTTTATGGGAAGTTGGTTATAATGGCTTTATGGAAGGTTAAGAAAGTTGTCTATTTTGATTAATGGGCATAAGTTGCCTAGATTGTGAAAATTTGAAGTTACTTGGTTTCAAGCTTTGAAATGAGTTTTCTAAAAGTGTAGTAACTTACTTTGAAAAATAGACATGCCTTGATACTACGGGTGTTAGTATCTTGGGGTTTTACATAAAAATGAGTCTTTTGAAAAGAATGTACGTACGTAGTACTTTGGCTTGTTTAAATGAGAATTTTTCCATTTGTGCCTTGATAGTACTTTGGCTTGTTTAAATGAGGATTGTTCTATGTGTGGCTTGATAAGTACTTTGGCTTGCTTAAATAAGGATTTCTCTTGGTTTATGTAACAAGAAGGCATGGTAATTGTCTTGGTTTATGTGAAAGGAAGGCATGGTAATTGTCTTGATTTGTGTAAAGGCATGGTATTGTCTTGGTTTGTGTAAAAAGGAAAGACATGGTATTGTCTTGGTTTATGACAAAAATAAAGGCATGGTAATTGTCTTGATTTGTGTAAAGGCATGGTTTTATCTTGGTTTGCTTGAATATGGGTTGCTCATATAGACATTCGTGCAAGTGTCATATCTCCACATCTCCGCGTCCCTCCATAAAGGGCCGTCAACTTGTTTCAAGGATACCATGGGTTAGCTCCCCATGGGGGTGAGTGGTACACACTCACGGCGGGTCGGTATTTGACTCGGGCGGGTTAAATTCCCGAGATATATATAAGCCATGTATTAGCTATCCGTGATGCGAGTATCGTGTACCGATGACTCATTGCGGGTCCACATCACCTAAGCGGGTGAAATAGTCCCTTGCGGGTGAAGTAGTCCTATGATAGGTTGCATTATAACACAGAGGGTGGTTGAGCCTGGCACTGGCAAGACCTTCATGTTTTGAAACGGTAGTGATTTCATTAATGAAAGGGTGCAGTGTGTTTATGACTTAAAGTAGAACAATTGATCTCATTGTTAAAAACATAACTTAAAAGATAAAAAGGATTGCATTACTCTCATGATTGCAAGGTTCAGTGTGCTTACTGATGTTATATTATATCATGGACTGCCGGCAGTGAGGAAGGATTCCACGGGCATGATTGATATTCTGGGCGTGAGACCCATGGTTATATTTGAGTAATGACTTTGAGGCACGCGTCCACGACTTGATATGATCGCTATGTATTGTATCAGTATGTTGCTATCATACATGTCTCATGTTTTGTTTAGATCGTTATGATTTCATTACGATTCATCGCTTCACATACTTGGTACATTCTTCGTCTTGACCTCCTTCGCGTGGCCGCGTTCATGCCAGGTTTAGGTACGCAGCTTGTGATCTGCAGTGTAGGACCGCCTTTCGAGTTTTGGATAGCTCCATCTGCTCGCGAGTTTATCATTTTTGGTATAGATCCTTGATGCAGGCTTTTGTACGATTATGGGTACGGGTCCTTGTCCCGTCATGTTTCAGTAAAACTCTTAGAGGTCTGTATTCACATGTGGGATTGGACTCATGTACAGTGTAGTGTCTTTTGATTATGTATATTATATGGCAGCCTTGTCAGCTTTTCCCTTGCACATACGTTGATTTTTTTTTTTAAAATGAGGTGTTATTTAAATTCCGCAGTTTACTTGTGTTGTTAGGTAGAAGGATGCCTGTGTAGGCACGATCCACGCCCGGTTCGGCCATGCTGATTGGACTTAGAGCGTCGCGGTGCTAAACTGTCAGAAACCAACCTCGAGCCTCATGACTTTTGGCGCCGCGTCTCCGGAATGCAGGGTCGCGGAGCTCCGGAGCCGCGACCCTTGATCGGCAGTGGCGCGGCGCTGACCCATCGTGGCTCGGTGCCGCCACCCTATTCCGGCGCCGCGACTCTTCCCCATATTCCGTATTTTGCACATTTCTTCTTCTCTTATACCGTCGTGGGAGACACATTAATTTGGCCAATTAAACGTCCATCCTTACCTAACTTAAGAACACTTTAACATGTGTACCAATATATCTTTCACATCGTAAAATTTAGCTAGATATTGTACGACGTATGCATGTGTGTGGAATCGTATTTCCGACATGCGCGGCCCATGTGTTCAAGTCATTAAGGACGGGATAAACTAAATTTCACTAGGTAAATTTTCTAACAAATAGCTAGGCTAGTACGAAACTCATTAGAGCAGACAGTGCAACAACAATGAAGGAGAGAATGACGTTTGCTACAAGTACCCCTAAATGAAGACTATCCATCATCAATACTATTTGAAAATGAGAGGAAAAATTGTGGGGCAAGAAGCGGTGTTTGAATGGAAGGCTGTATTGTGTACAAAATATAAGAACTACGATCATAATGTTTAGGAATGTAGGAAGCATATAAAGGAGAATGCTCTGCAGCAAGCCATATTGAAGAAATTGGGTATGAAAGGAGCAGAAGGGACTATGTTGTAGAAAATATCACAGAAAATAATAGAAACCAAGAAAAAGAAGTGGAAAATCAGAGACATGGCAAGGAAACTCAATAAGAACTACCATTGTAGAAACTTAAGAAGTATTATGGGCCTAGACAACAATATAGGAATGGGGCATATTGACAGGGTGGAGGAGGAAAATATACACCTGTTACACTTAAGGGAAATA
Source organism: Przewalskia tangutica (assembly GCA_029844215.1). Taxonomy (NCBI): domain Eukaryota; kingdom Viridiplantae; phylum Streptophyta; class Magnoliopsida; order Solanales; family Solanaceae; genus Przewalskia; species Przewalskia tangutica. The sequence continues at coordinate 29,865,323 of CM056736.1, read as the reverse complement.
CATTCGCAGAATTGGGGAAACAAAAGGATGAGGGAGAAATGTAACATAATATGAATGCAAGCTCTTCTCATCCTGAGAGTGGAATTATGGATAAGGAGCCTCATAAGGTGCATGATGGTGGGAAACCCCTACCCTATGGATAATATTGGATTCTCAACACTAGGGGACTAAATAGACAGGACAAATAGAAAGAAATGAATTTGTTTATGCATAATCAATGTCTCAGTCTATTTGGTCTTCTAGAAACTAAGATTAAGAGAAACAAGGCTCAGAAAGCTTCTCTTAATCTATGTCAAGGATGGTCCTATACTACTAATTTGTCACAGCATCCCGGGGGAAGAATTTGAATATTGTGGAAACCATTGGTGTATGAATTACAAATAGAATTGGTCACAGCACAACTGATACATTCTGAAGTTCTATGTCTGGAAAGTGGACTAAAATTCCATCTAACTATGATCTATGGTTACAATGATCAGGGGATGATGAGTACATTATGGGAGAAAATAGAAGGAATATCAGGACATATGAAGGGACCATGGGGAGTAAAGGAAGATTTCAATTGTGTGTTGAATAGGGATGAGAGACTGGGCAGACCTGTAATACTGTCAGAAATAAGGTAGTTTAGAAATTGTGTTCAAATATGTGAATTACAAGATCTTAAATCTTCTGGGGCATTTTCACTTGGAATAATAAACAAGGGGTGGAAGATAAGGTGTATAAAAAAATTGACAAAATATTTGTTAATAATAACTGGCTAGCTAATCTACCTGCATCCAGTAGTGCACTTCCACAATGAAAGCTTGTATGACCACTGCCCAGTCATAATTATATGGGAGAATACATTATCACAAATGAAGAAATCAGTTAGGTACTTCAATATGTGGAGTATGGTACCAGAGTTCAAAGCAAGGGTGGAGAGTAATTGGAGACAACCAACAAGAGGCACACAAATGCATCAATTGGTAGACAAGTTGAATAGACCGAAGGATACTCTACAAGCACTAAAGAAAAAATGATTTGGGGAGGTAGAGAAGAAGACTGAAATAACAAAAGAGACACTAACAACCTGTCAGCTAGCACTACAACAGGACCCTATGAATGAGCGGTTGATACAACATGAAGTGCAAATACCTAAGGAGTACAGTATGTGAAAAGAGGCTAGCGACAAATTTTTGAGGCAGAAGTGTAAGGTACAGTGGCTAAAGCAAGGGGTCATAACACTAAGTTCTTTCATAATGAAGTGAAAGAAAGACGAAATGCAACTAGAATCTCTCCGGATTCCAATGGGGAGACAAGAACAAATATGGATGAAATTGGTCAAGCTTTCATAGACTTCTACACTGAGCTACTGGTGACAACTAAGCAAGATAGAGAACATGCGGGTAGTGTATTAGTAAGAAGAGGGCCAGTAGTAAGTGAGGAACACATAAATCTATTACAAAATGAAGTCAATGGGCAGGAAATCAAAAAGGCATTATGGACAATTGCAGAGGATAAATATCCAGCCCCAGATGGCTATGGTTGTTAGTTTTGTAAGGAAACATGGGCTATTACAGGTAATGATCATATAACAGTCGTGACGGAATTCTTTATCACTGGGAGAACGCTTAGAAATGTGAATAATACATTATTGACCTTAATACCAAAGACCTCATGCAACAATTGTGGGTGACTATAGACCTATATCATGTGTAACACAGTGTATAAAGTGATTTCAAATGTGCTATGTAACAGATTGAGGATGGTAATGCCTACTATCATTGCTGAAAACCAGGGGCATTTGCAGATGGGAGATCAATTGTGCACAATATATTGATATATGAAGATTTGGTAAGGCTCTATAATGGGAAGAATTCCACCAAGATTTGCTTAATAAAAATGATCTAAAGAAGGCATACGAGTCAGTAGAATGAGGATTTGTGAAAGAGATGCTTCATGCACTCAATTTCCCTCAGAGGTTTATAAAATGGGTGATGGAATGCATAAACACTACTTAGTACACTATAGCTTTAAATGGGGGGTTGTATGGGACAATAAAGGGGAAGGGGACTGAGGAAAGGAAATCATATATCTCCTCTTATTTTTGTCATATATATGGAGTATTTCTAAAGAATAATGAATTTGTTTGCTGCTCAGGATGGTTTCTCTTTTAATACAAAGTGTAGAAGCTTTAAACTGAATCATCTCTCCTTTGTAGATGATGTTTTGTTGTTTTAAAAAGGAGAAATGCCTGTTGTGATGTGTTTTCTTAGGGGTCTGAAATCATTCTCTAATGCATCAGGATTGACCACAAATGCCACAAAATCAAATGTATACACTGCTAACATAACACAACAGGAGGTATATGACATTTGTGAGTTGATAGTAGGGCTGTTATCGGTCCGGTATCGACAGATTCCGATCGGACCGATAATGTTTCGTTCCTGAGTCGAGATCCGGGACCGGACCGGTAAAAAATTTCCGGGTCGGGTCTGGGGCCCGAATTTTTTTTAAAAATTGAATTTCCAATACTGAAAGTGACATTCTTGAACACATTACCACGAAATTTGGACGTTGAACTCTATTGTATATCGCGAGATATTTAGCGAAGAAAAGGGAAAATTAGTAACGATTTGGGGAAAAAGTGAAATTAATTGGCAAGATGGACGTTTTTGGAGAAATCGGCTGCGCCAAAAACGTAACAGTTTGGTTCGGCCCCGTCTCGAAAAAATGTGCGAAATAAAAAAAAAATAAGGTGAAACGGATGACTATTTAAAGTTTCACCAATTTATAACTACTTTACTTTCAAATTAAAAATAAAGTCTACATCACATATATTCTTAAAACATGTAAAATAGTTAAACATTAAGGAATATTATAATTAAATATAATTAGGGCTGGCTAAGGGGGTGGCTAGAGGAGGGGGTGTTACCGGGTTACCGGACCGACTCCCTATCGGTCCGAGTAATTTTTTGATACTCGTATCCGGACCTTTAACTTTTCGGTCCGATTATCGGTCCGGGTTTACCGGTTCGGTTCTCGGGTAATTACCGGGAGTATCCGGACCGCGAACAACCCTAGTTGATAGGCTATACAAAGGGTAGCTTTCCTTTCAAGTATTTGGGGGTACCTATTTCACCAAAGAAGTTGAATGCAGTAGACTGTGAAATGTTACTAGAGAAACTGAGTATCAAGATCAAGACATGGGGCACTATAAACATGTCCTATGTTGGAAGAATTCAATTGATCAACTATGTCCTAATGCATCTACACATTTACTGGGCTTTCATATTTATTTTACCACATAAGGTGATGAAGAATATAAATGCTATATGTAGAAACTTTCTATCGAGGTGTGTGTGTGTGTGCTGAGCATACAAATAAAGTACCACTGGTAGCTTGAGACCTAGTTTGCAGAACAAGGAGAGAGGGAGGACTGGGGATTCTAGAGGGGGTGACATGGAATGATGCAGCAGTAGCTAAGCATGTTTCAAATGTGACAAGCAAGGCTGACAGCCTGTGGGTGAAGTGGATAAACCACATATATTTGAAAGGGGAGAGGTGGTGGGATTACCAACCACCCGACTATTTTTGGTATTGGAAGAGAATATGTGCAACAAGAGATAAGATAGTGACAGGCTATATACATGATGATTGATTTTAAATAGATGAGAAATATACAATACAGAGTGGATATAAGTGGTCAAGGGGGACAATAGATGAGCAACCATGGAGGAGATGAATTTGGAACAAAATGAATATATCAAAATATGGTTGCATAACATGGTTAGCAGCTCACTAGAGATTACAGACCAAGGATATACTCTACAGATTTGGCATCTCCTAAGACAATAAGTGTGATATGTGACAATGCTGAGAAGATAGTGCACCACCTGTTCTATGAATGCTACATGTCCAGAGTATGTCTAGATGAAATATTACAGTGGTGGCAGCTGAGGATACACAAGAAAGAAGGATGGCTAGACATATAAAAGGGAGAAACTATAGAGAATTCATCTTGGAAGTGCTAACAGCTCTAGTGTTCTACATATGGAAATCAATAAATGAAGCCTTCTGGGAGAACAAAGTCATCAGACCCCAGAGGTTGGTAGAGAAAGTGCAACAGGAATGCAAAGTAATAGCCATGGAGATTTTGTTGAATAAAAGATCTAATAAAGGGAAAGAATGCATAGGATAATTGTATAGGGAAATTAGTGTATAACATAGGCAAGAGGAGGGAGATAGAAAAAGAGATAGGATAGCATTTTTGAGTTATTTTTTCTTACTACTAGTCTAGTTCTGCTGTAATTAGCTGGTGTTTTTAAAGTAATAAAATGTTCTGGTTACCAAAATAGAATCAATATATGAAATTATAAATATTTTCAATGGTACTTTTGTCCTTTTACACGGAGGCACAATGTTTGCCGAAAAGTAAACAATTGGTTCTCTTTCAAAGAATTTTATTTATTTCTTTTAGTTTTAAATGGAAGTGTTGATGTTGGATGACTGTTGTGACAACACGAGTATTTAGTTAGGACAAAATCACTTATAAATATAAGGATGTTGTCTGCAGTGTTGTGACAACATCACATACATCTCTATAAACGATTTTGTCTATTTTTCTGGCCAAAATAGTGATTGTTACTGTGAGGTAAAAATGACCTAGGCAAACTAATCAGGAAGCCATGTTTAAAACATGAGAAGAGAAGAAGTCAAGCTTGGAAGGAAAGCAACGTGAAGACCAAGTGAATGTAGGATTTCATGGAGGTTGAATCGGTCCAAGCTGCTGCCTATGTTCTCTCAACTTCCGCAACCAACCAGTGAGAATTTCAAGAAAGTTTCACACTATAAATAGAGGAGGAACTTCATTGTATCGGTATAAGATTGCAAAGAAAATAATAACCAAGGGAGCTCTCGGGAATTCACTCCAGAAACTGGATCAAACACCAGTGCCTAAAGTAGTATAACAACATCTAGTCCCACATTACAATTGTTGCTCAGATTCTAAATTAAGCTTATTGTTGAAACAATTGTAATGAAGATGTATGTTTCTTTATAGATGTTTTGTCTTTAGGCTGAAGTCATCTGCGACTTCATTTTCTTGTAATTTCTTTTTATTTTATTTCTACAAATTGTAAAAAGAAATTCAATTGTAATTGTATTTAATATATACATTACTTCGGTCACTGACCATCAAGGGCTATATTAATATATACCCTTGAAAATACTAACCTTGTGTCTTTTTCTTTTTCCGCTGCTTTTACTCTTTAAGATTTATTATTGTTTTATCGGGTGTTGTCTCAAGTGTTGGCACACCACTGAAGACAACATAAGAAACTGTCTTGCTTTTCAGCTTTTGAATATTTATTTTCCATACGTTTAATTGCTTATCCGTAGCCTCGGACCTAACAAGTGGTATCAGAGACGACACTTAACACAATAAGTATTTGGTCCTGGTTCTTATGGCTATATACTTAGCTATCCAAAATATTGGTAGACTTCCTATTCTTGATGGAACAAATTATGCATATTGGAAGATTGGCCTACGTTCGCACATAAAATCCATTGATGTTCGGGCATGGAGAACTCTCACGGAAGGATATGTTGTTCCCAAGCTTCCAACAAATGAGTATGGTGACATTCTTACCAAACCCGAATCTGAGTGGACTGCGGAAGAAATCAATAATGATAGCTTTAACGAAAAAGTCTTGAATGCTACATTTGGATGGGTAGATTTATACATGTTCAAACTCATTCATAATTGTACATCGTCTAAGGATGCCTGGGAAACCCTACGAACTCATTGTGAGGGTACCTGCGACGAATAAAGCTACACATGATTTTGAGCCAATATGAACGCTTGAGGATGAAAGAATTTGAGGATATAAAATCCTATTTTGAAAAGTTGATTGACATTGCAAATCAGTGTCAGGTGTTTGGTTCTCCTTTGACCAACACACAACTTGTGGACAAAACCCTCAGATCTCTTCCTGAAAGGTTCAACACAAAGATTTGTGCTATTGAAGAGGCTCATAATCTTGTCACAATGGATCTACATGCCTTGATGAACATCTTTCAAACTTATGAGATGAACATCAAGAGACAAAGGGATTTGTACAGGGACAAGACGATGACACTCCAAGGACAAACCTCAAAAACAAACATTGAAAATGAGGATGATAACCTAGAGGAACTAGGTGATGGTGCGAATGTTGCCTTACTCACTCGACGATTCAATTCGATGATGAGAAAGATCAACAATGATCGAAGTAAGTTAAATATAAGCAGCACCAAAATCCACTCTTCAATAAATAGCCAATAAGATCACATTCAAGGCAAAGAAGTGATAATTCAGTGAGAAAAGTAAACTCAGACAATACCAATTTTAACTACAAACAACTCGAGGGGGTGCAATGTCATGTATGCTCGGATTGAGGACATTATGCTAATAAGTGTGCAAACACCCTTAGAGAAGTTGGTAAAAGTCTATGGGTGTCTCTCAGTGATGATGAAAACGAAGAAAATGGAGGAGATCGAGAAGAAAAATCACAGGCGATGCTGACATCAATGTTCAAATATTCACTGTCCGACAATAAAAATGTTGTTGACAATATTGTTACAACATATGTGATAACATTGGATACAAAATCCCAGTAACATCAGAATGGTATGTGTATTTTAATTATTCTGATGTTAATTATTTTAGTGGTTTAATTTCTTCATGTGAAGCTGTAAACTTGGATCTAGTTGACTCTAAATATAAAGTGATAAATGAATTACATGATCTTTGTAAAGCCTTGATCACATAATCTGAGCAACTAGATTCAAAAGAAAAATCTTTGGCTCTTGAAAATAACAATCATAAAGGCACAACTACCCGGTTAGAGGTAACACTTACCAAGAAGGACCTAGATTTTGGTAAGATCTGTGCAAGATTGAATTTAGCTGAGACCACCTTCCAAAGGCTCAACACGGGGACCTTTAAGTTGGACAAAATTTTAAACTTCAGTAAGCCTACACAGGCTGGGCTTGGGTATCAATCACCTCTTAAACAAAAACTTCTAAGATCCATAGTAAAAGTGAGAAGATAAAGTTTGTTAAAGAAACATACAATGTTAAAAATTACTCACATAACACTAAAGATAGATTGAAGTTTGGATGTAGCTACTGTAAGAAGTTAGGTCATCTAATGCCCTACTGCTACAAACTTCAAAACTATCTGCTCAAATCTTTGCCTAAGATGTCATCACCAATGTTGTCCAACATTGCTGACAACATTCGAAGCAACCAGCCTGAGAACATAAAGACGAATAGTTTTGAATAAATGTGGGTACCCAAACTAAACATGCATTGTAATGTGTGCATAAATGTCTTACGTACTATTATTACAGGTTCTTTGTATTTCGATAGTGGTTGTTCACGACACATGACAGGTATCAAAAGCTTCCTGAAGGATTATGATGCATTCAACGGAGGAAACGTGACCTTTGATGGGGTAAGTAAGAGTAGGATAATTAATAGAGGAACCCTCAATGTTCCTGACGTACCAGTCTTGAATAATGTTCTTCATGTAGAAGGCTTAGTGGCTAATCTACTTAGCATAAGTCAGCTATATGACGATGATCTCGAGGTAAAATTCAACAAGCGTAAATGTAGAGTTACATATTCTGTCAATAAGTGTGTTATGTCAGGTACCCGAACTGGAGACAATTGTTATCTCGTCGGTGGATAAGAATTCTGTAATTCTATGAGGGTCAGTGACACAACACTGTGGCATCAGAAATTGGGACACATCATTTATCGCAACTTAGAGAAATTAATCTCTCATGAAGCTGTTAGAGGCATTCCCAAGATTAACCCAAAGGATAAGACAATGTGCGAGGATTGTTTAAAAGGTAAGAAGACTCGTGTTCCCCATAATATTGTCCAACACGACGGACAACACTCAGGTATGTATCATTGTTTTCAATTATTACATATGGATCTTATAGGTCCCATTGAAGTAGATAGCCTAGGGATATGAGATATTCCTTAGTGATAGTAAATGATTTTTCTAGGTATACATGGATTTATTTTTTAAAGAAACAATCACAAATTTTTTACATGTTTAAAGTACTATACTCTAGGATTAGGAACTTGTTCTGTTCTCCCATTTTTTGGATCAGATCCGATCATGGAAAAGAATTTGAGAACCAATCTTTTGCATAATTTTCGAAAAGAAAGGTATCTTCTATGAATTCTTGACACCTAAGACTCCTCAACAAAATGGGGTAGCTGAGAGGAAGAAAAGAACATTGCAAGAAATGGCTAGAGTAATGTTACGTTCTAAATAATTGTCAAAAAGGTTTTGGGAAGAAGCCTTAAAAACTGCATGTCACATCACTAATATAATTTATTTAAGGTAAGGTACCAGAATGACTCCATATGAACTTCTAAATGGAAAGAAACCAACTCTGTGTTACATTCATGTCTTTGGGTGTGTCTGCTACATATTAAATGACAGGAACCAATTTGCAAAATTTGACTCAAAATCACCCAATTCAGCCCTGAGCCATGGACCAGTCACCCGAGGGCAACGGGGTATTTTTAAACCAAAAAGACATTTTCATTTAAATTCTACTTTTCTTAAATCACCCTTACCCCGTAATTCTGTGTCTGCTTTAAATGACTCAAATTGGAAGATTGCTATGACCGATGAATATAATGCTCTTATTGATAATAAGACATGAGAGTTGGTATCCCGTCCATATGGTGTTAATATTATTCGGTCTATGTGGATTTTTGTTCATAATGATAACTTTGACGACTCGTTTGCGAGGGCATAAGGCTCATTTTGTAGGTGATGGTAAGACTCAACAGGTTAAAGTTGATTGTGGTGAGACCATTTAGTCCGGTGGTCAAACCAGCTACCATTCGCACAATGCTCAGCTTGGCCCTATCTAAAGTATTTCCCATTCATCAGTTGGATGTGAAAAATGCTTTCTTACATGGTGATCTCAAGGAGACAGTGTATATGTATCAACCCTTGGGGTTTTGGGGATTCCAAATATCTGCATCATATCTGTTTGTTGAAGAAGTCCTTATATGGGTTTAATCAGTTCCCACGAGCATGGTATAAGAGGTTTGCAGACTTTGTGTCGACTATTGGATTCTCTCACAGCAGGTCTGATAAGTCGTTATTCATATATCATTGTAGTTCATCATTGGCTTATATACTCTTATATGTTAATGATATTATCTTGACTACTTCATCTGATACTTTAAGTCAGTCTATCATGACAATGCTCAGTTCTGAGTTTTCTATGAAAGACTTGGGACCCTTGAGTTATTTTTTGGGGATTGCTGTCACTCGTCATACAGGTGGATTGTTCTTATCACAGAGAAAGTATGCAACTGAGATCATTGAAAGGGCTGGGATGTCATCTTGTAAGTCAACTTCCACTCCAGTTGATACTAAACCCAAGTTGGGTACTACGGCTGGCTCCCCATATGAGGATCCGACCCGCTATCACAGTCTTGCAGGGGCCCTTCAGTATCTTACGTTCGTGTGACCTGATATTACATATGTCATGCATCCGGTGTGTTTGTTTATGCATGATCCCAGGATTGAACACATGAATGCACTCAAACACATTCTTAGGTACATCCAGGGGACACTTGATTATGGATTGCATTTGTATCCTTCGTCGACGTCTACACTTGTCTCATATACAAATGCTGATTGGGGTAACTGTCCTGACACCAGACGATCTACGTTTGGCTATTGTATGTTTTTTGGAAATAACTTGGTCTCATGGTCTGCAAAACGTCAGTCAAGTTATCCAGTTCGAGTGCAGAGGCCGAGTATCGAGAGGTAGCCAATGTGGTCTCTGAGTCATGTTGGTTACGTAATCTCCTATTAGAACTTCATTGTCCTATTGAGAAAACTACCTTGGTTTATTGTGATAATATTAGTGCTATCTACATTTTTGGGAATCCGGTTCAACACTAGCGCACTAAACATATTGAGATGGACATTCATTTTGTTCGTGAAAAGGTATCTCGTGGACAGGTACGCGTCTATCATGTCCCTTCCAGATATCAAATTGCAGACATCTTTACAAAAGGGTCTTCCCTCGATCCTTTTTGAAGATCTTAGAGACAGTCTCAGTGTATGAAGACCGTCCGCTATGATTGCGGGTGTGTGTTAAATATACACATATTATACATGTGTATATTATGTGTATATTCGGTCGATATTAATGGTATAACCCTCACGGGTTTGTACTGATTTGTAATTAGTCTTGTACTTTGTATATTAGTCTTATACATTAATTAGTCTTGTACTCTTACCATAATTGTATAGTTAGTCTCCAAATAGAATAGAGTTTTAGAAGTAGAATAGGAAAAAGATTTTTTTATTATGGAAATATGTAATTGTATATTGTCTTTCAATTAATGAAAATAATCAAGGGATTATTTCTTTCATTTTCATATCCCAGTTGATTCGGTGGTCTGCGTTCCCCGTTTTCCATCCCCAATATATAGTCTTGGGTAAAATATGAATGCAATGTAAATGAAAATACCTGAATGATAATACAATATTCTAATTCAACGGCTGACATATTACCTTTGTACCTTTGACAACCCTGTGAGTATCATCATCTTTTCCATATGCCTCAATAAGGACTTAGAAATAATTTAGACATGTTTTTAACTTAGGAATCAATAACATGAATATTCTTAACTACTAGGAGTAGAATAAATTATGAAACAATACTACAGTTATATTTTATAACATGAAACATACCAAAAGGAAGAAATGATTTGCCTTAACATACCTTGCTTTCACTTAATAACTCGAAGTGAAATTATTGCTAACAGATGGACTGATGTTGCAGCTCGAACATCCTCGAAACCAAGTTGAACTATAGGACAAAAGTATACTGCTTATGTTCTTAAGAGCAAAGGCTTGGACTTACTGCCTATACTCATCTCCTAATTAGCAACGAGTAATGTACTCACTTAATCTTAGAAATGAAATTGTTTCACTTGACGAATTAGAGGTACCCTTTTGAATCAAAGCAAATATATACTTGCTAGTGGTAACTTCCTGTTCATTTTGATTAGTGCCCTCCATTTAGAAGATTCTAACAGAGAGATTCTAGTTGTAGACTTAGGTGATTCTAATAATTGGAATTTAACATCTGAGTTGGCAAGTGATAAAGGACTTCAAGGAGATCAGAGTGGAAGCATATGTGATACCATCGATGGACTGGGATATGAGTCGTTACGTGCCACCTAATTAGTAATCAGTCATTATGTAATTCCTATACAGGTTACACGTAATAATCCATTAATTGTTGTCCCTCTCCATTAATAATCAATCCCACACAATTAATCCTAGATCTCACTTCATATAAATTTCCATGACTTATAAAATATTTTATACTCACATAATTTGTAATATGACACTAGTCCATAACCTCTTTGTGCACGTACCAAATTTATTCCCGCTTCCCGTCATCACACTTGCTACGTCCAAAATTATTCCGGTATTTTATCCATTTGTATACTAATCTCTTTATTAGCATACATAATCATAACATAAATCTTTCCAATGCTTGGATCTATTTTCAAACGCCTAGTGATTTTACACACGCCTAGCGGTTCAAACCGCGATCCGAAAGTATGAGATGTTACATAATGTAATGCAATGCAATGATATGTCTCAAGTACCAAATCCTCTGCAAAATCGTATATACATGACACTCCTTGGCAATCTTTGGGAGTTTGTGATCATTGGTGACTCCCGAGGTCAATATACCGGCACATATAATCTTCAAGTGCCAGTGCAGATGATCTCAAAGCACAATCAAATAATACCTATCAAGGACAATCTCCGCACAAACGATCTTCATGTGCTCAACTTTTACTCATATCTGATCTCATGCAATTGTATATGCATGATACAATCAACATAAATAAGATTATGATAATACATCTCAATTTAACCATGTACATAGCATGATATGCAATCACCTCAATTGTTACAAATGTACGGGTTCAAATGAAGGGAAATGAACACACCATAAGAAATCAAATCATCTAATTATCAGCTAATGTCCACATGATTTAGCATTCTCCAATTACAATCCGTAACTACACAAGATCATACTTTTCTATTTATAACATCAATACTGGTACCAATGCCTGTCACACCATGAGTATGAGATCCCTCTCTTTCGCCCTTACTCATTATTAATACGATGGAATATTCGTAGGTACGGATCTCTCTAAGAGGCCAAAAACTCGCACCTACGACCCTCCCTGTGCAGGTGCGGCTCCACAGGTGCGACTCTCCAAGCACAGGTGTGAAAATACTAGAAATCAGCTGAAGCCTAGTTTATCCTAACACCCCAATTTTTGGATTCGACCTTCACAACTCATCTAGAACCTCCCGGATACAAATCAAATATATATTTCAAAAATATTGAAAAGGGATTTTCTTGGCTCGATTTTCACCGTGGTCAATTTAGTCCTTAACTTAACTAAATTCTCAACGAATGACTCAAATCACACCCGAACTCTTCGGAACCTGAACCAACTACTTGATAAAGTCATAAATCATATTTCAGACCTCATAGAATCGATGAAACTCTCATTCGACCTTGTTAACCCTCGATATTTATTTTGATCAAACTTTTTCATTTCCTTAACTTGGAAACTTCCATTTTTACTAATTCTTTGATACTCACTTATTTCCACGAAAATTGAACCACCCATCTCTACAAATCACAAATATCATTTTAAGGCTACGAGAAGGGTACATAGGGGAAAAGAGTCTAAAACTGTCACGACCCGAACCTCGGGCCCGCGACTGGTGCCCTACCTGGGCACCCTTCTACCTAACTGACACAAGTAACCCGCGGAACTAAATAACACCTCATTTTTAAATTTTATAAAACCAACAAACATGCAAAGGCAAAGTCGATAAGGCTGCCATATATATAATCCAAAAGAACTACACTGTACACGAGTCCAATCCCACATATGAATACAAACCTCTAAGAGTTTTACTGAATTATGACGGGACAAGGTCTCGCCGTACCCATAACTGTACAAAAGCCTGTAATGAATGATCTATACCAAAATGATAAGCTCCGGAACAAATGGAGCTGTCCAAAAACTCTGAGCAAGGGTCCTACACTTGCAGATCACCAAATCATTACCTAAACTGCAGATGAACGCAGCCCGAGAAAGGGGTCGCGAAGAATGTACCAAGTATATGAAACAATAAGATCAGAAAGGAGATCACACAGTCCAAATATAACAGGAAGCAAGTATGATAACTCAAAATAACAGTACACTGAGCTTTGCAAATATGAGAGTAATGCAATCATCTTTACCTTTTAAGTTATGCTTTTAACAATGAGACTAACTGTTCCACTTTAATTCATGAATACACTGCACCCTTTGATTATTGAAATCACTACCGTTTCAAAAAATGAAAGCCATGCCAACGTCAGGGTCATCCGCCCTCAGAATTATTATGCAATTCTACCAAAGGACTATTTCACCCGCAAGAGACTATTTCACCCGCATAGGTCATGTGGACCCGCAATGAGTATCAATACACCATACTCGCATCACGAAGAGCTAGTCCATGGATTATGTCCCGGGATTTGAACCCGCACGAGTCCTTCAGACCCGCAATTAGTGTGTACCGACTCACGTCATGGGAGCTACTCCATGATATATATGTACCATGTTGCCGGCCCTTTATGGAGGGACGCGGAGATGTGAAAATATGACACTTGCACGAATGACTATATGAGAAACCCATATGCAAGAAAATCATCCTTGGCCCTTATTTATAATTAGATGTATGTTGCAATCATGGACGTTCTAACATGATCCAACTATACAACTTTTAAATCATCATCGACTCTCATTAGCACAAAATAGAATGAACTATCATTTGAGCAGGCCAAAGTACTATCAATGCACAATTAGAATAACTATCATTTAAGAAAGCCAATGTACTATCAAGGCACAAATAGAATAATTATCATTTAAGCAAGCCAAAGTACTACATACGTCCGCCGCATGTCCTTTCCTTTTTATAAAATCCCAAGGCACTAGCCTTGAAACATCAAGTTACTTATTCTTCAAATTAAGTGACCTACACTCTTTATACTCTAGTCACTTCTTTCATGTACTACAATGAAGCTAAATTTATTTATGAACCCTAAGACACTAACACTCGTAGTATCAAGCCACGTTTACTTTTCAAATCAAGTTACACCTTAGAAATTCAATTCAAGGTTTTGAAATCAAGTAACTTCTACTTTCAATTCCTAAGTAACTCACACCTTTAAAACAAGTTACTTCTCTTTAAATCATGTCATTTATCCTCTTTTAAATCAATCCAGTAAACCACTCTTTTGACTCCCCTAAAGCCGTTATAACTAACTTTCCATAAAGCCATTATAACAAACTTTAGGTTTTGGAAACTAAGGCACTATCACATCTTCCTAAAAAGAAAACCAAGTCTTATAACTTTTAAAAATAATTCAAGTCTTTTAACATATAAAATCAAGTTACTACACTTTTAAACTCAAGTACTATCTAAGAGATTAGGAACCACTTCCTTTTTAACACTCTAAGTACTTCAAGTAAAATAACTTTCACTTTTGGAAACCCAAATATTATCAAGGGAATGGATTATAACAACTTCCATTTTAAACATCCAAAGTACAATCACGGAAGTATATAGAACAACTTCTATATTAGGAAATCCAAGTACAAGCAAGGAATAAATCATTTAAGGAGTAAGATTTACTCACTTTACAATAAGGAATCATGCTAGAAGAAGAGGAGATAGTTCACATACCTTTTCGGCTTAATCCACACGCTAAGTCGAATACGCCGCACGTAGAATGTCAACCTATAATGACCATAATACGTCTATCAACTTCTAATTTCTAACGTAGAATAATACTAAGTATAAGGTCTCTTATTCTACGAAAATTTGGGCAGCACTTCCCCTGTTTCTACGTACTATTCCACCTTTTTCAAGGCCCGTAATCAATAACCAATACGCCACATTTAAGGCACAACCAACGCTAACCAAAGGGGATTACACGCCTAACTGGACGTGTAAAATTCTTCCCACAATTCATATAAAACAGTCCAAAATTTTAAGGGTATTCTCGGCCACAACAACTATAAATCCCAAGTCCTTTTCCCTAATTCCTTTTAATCTAATTCTCATTCCAACATGTTATGTAAGTTATACTAACTATTAACAACCATATTTCCTTCATTATATAACATGTAACAAGTGGTAATACCAATAAGAATGATCAACAAGTTCAATGGCTAACATGTCATGTCTCGGCTTCAACCCTCCAATATGGTCCAAACCTTTTAAATATTCATTATTTATATCACAAGCTTATTTATATACAACTACAACATGAAATCTTCAATTACCTTAAAATTACAATGATCCTTACCTCAATATGCCCAAATATTATCCAAGTTAAAAGTCGATCCTTAGTAATCCTTAGCTCTTTTTCTTTACGTTCCAATCCACAATATGCAACCACTATAAGCTTATGAAGAAATCCTCTTCAAGTTCCAACCCAAAATATGAAGAACACGTTAGGGTTTCAAGGTGGACTAACGGATTATCATAGTATTTCCGGGGTTTAAGGAGTTGTATATTCTTAGTATACCACTAGGGATCTTAGGTTTGAATATGGGGATATATCAACAAGGATTAAAGAATTTTTTTGTCTCAGAGAGTGGCTTGACCGAGAGTCCTTAGGAGTGGAGTAAAGTTTTCTTGAAAATTTCTCTAAGTGTTAAGTCTTGCACCTCTATGTGTATATATAATGCAACCAAATGAGAGGATTAAAACAAGTGTATGGATGAGATTGTTGTCACGACCCGAACCCGGGCCCGTGACTGGTGCCTTACCCGGGCACCCAAGTAGTCATACATCAGAGAAAATCAACGGAACATAAAAACAAGACATGAAGCAAGAGATATTATATATAAACAGGCCAACCAAAATAGCTTGCCTTAGATATAAATACATAAAAACCAGAACAGTTTAATCCTTTTTACTACCCTGCCCACAACAGTACTACAGACCTCTAAGATTTACAACAACCATGATGGGACAGGGCCCCGCCATACCCCTGAATGTACAAAAACCTACAACTCAGGGAACACATACCGAAGAATAAGCCTCCGGAGAAACGGAGCTTCCAATACGAATCGTGATCCTATGAGCGAGGATCAACTACCGTTGTACTCCTACCTGCGGCATGAACGCAGCCCCCCGAAGGAGGTCAGTACAACAGGTACCAAGTATGTGAAACTGAAAATACTGCAGTTATATCATAACAGTCTATATAAAGCAGGAGACATGTATGATAACCAAAATACAGTACGCAACATAAAAGCAGTCAAGTCAGGGACTCACGCCCTCAAAGTCATCACTCAATATATATCTATGGGTCTCACGCCCACAACATCAATCATGTTCGCATCATGGCCGCATGCCCCGAATGCAGACGGTGCGACATGTCCATGATGCAACAATAATAATGCCGCACGGCCACATGCCCCGACCGTGCATCGTGCGCATGTCCATGTAACATCAACAACAATATATCGGGTGGTCAACCTCGCCGCACGCCACGTGCCCCGACTCTGACGGCAGACACGCCCATGTAACAATAATAACCATATACCGGTTAATCCAACCTGCCGCGTACGCCACATGCCCGAATTGCGTGACGGTGTAGACATGCCCGTGTAACAATAAAATGGAAGCATACGTGGAATCTTCCACACCGCCAGACGCCCAAGTAAGCTCTCAACAAGTCAATCGGCCCTCCATCAAGAGACGCGGTAGTATAGAAACACAATTCTTGCACAACAAAGGCTATCACAACAAGCATAGGCGAGTTACACAACAACAAGCATAGGCAAGTTATACATCAACAAGCATAGGCAAGTTATACACAACTCAAGGTACTTCCATTTTATATCAAAGTCCGGGTTTTAACCCTAAAGTACTACGTACGTTAAATTCCTTTTAAAGAGATCCATTCCTTTTATAAATGTCACCCGATAATTGGTCAGATAAAAATAGAGTGACTCACATTTTTAGGTAAACCAAAACACTTTCCTTTTCAACAACATTCTTTCCCTAAAGTTCGGTTTCCTAATTTCAATTACTCAGGTCTCTTTATTTTTGAAAAGTTTCATAGTTCATAGTCTTAATCATTTAAGAATATAAATTCTCTTTTAAACAATCTGAGAAACATATGCCTTATATGAGTGTAGGTTATTCTTGTTCATAATCAATCTTATTAAGCAGCCATGATCTAGGAAATGTAATATCATTTTGTCTCATCTTAGCTTCTATGCAGATGGAGGTTTCTACTGGTTTTAATAATACTTTATTATTCAATACATTTTCCTTTATTAACGCCGCAGGGTTTGTCGATACTCATTCGATTTCCAAATCAAGAAACATTATTCCTTTAAAACCAAGTACTCATTACTCACGAATGAGGTTTCACACAAACATCCATATTAAGTCAAGTCTCTTATCTTTTAAGATCAAGTCTCTTAACTTCTAAAAATCAGTAAACCATTCTCTTTATCTCTCTTAAGACGTTATACCTAACTTCCCATAAAGCTAGTATAACTCTTATGTTTTCAAAACCAAGTATTACTCTTCTTTCAAAAGGTTTCTTAATTCTTTTGAAATACTTCAAGATTCTTATTATTCAGGCTTAAGTCAAAAGACATTGCATAACCACGCTCGCTTAGCACACGACGCTCATCGTACTATATATATATATTTTATTCAGGCTTAAGTCAAAAGACATTGCCGTACAACTACGTTCAGTCAACACACGTACGTCTACCGTACTATATATATATATATCTTTAAAATATCATGCTCAAGAGTATAGGAAGAATCACATACCTCGCGACGATTATTGACTATAAGCAAAACGCTCCACGGCTATAACCCGGCTAGCCTTGCCCACCTTCCAAGTAGTTCATGCTACTTGTAGAACATTCAACCAATAAAGTTTATAAGTCTACTGTAAATACAGTCCTATGTAAGTACAGTTCAAATCCCTTCTTATATACCTTCCTTGTATATAACTTATACTTAAATCTTATGCTTCAACAGTATGTAAACTCTTATTACAATAAAAGGTCAAGAGTATTTACCTCGATAAGCCCAAAATTATCCAAGTATAAATGTCGATCCTGAGCGACGTTTAGCTCCTACTCCGGGCGTTCCAACCCGCTCCAAACAACCCTTAGAAGTTCCCAACAACTTCTACTTAGCACTTCAACCAACGATGAAGATTTCTTTAGGGTTTCGTTTAGTGGCTAAAGGAAAGTATAGTAGTATTTTCCGGGCTCTACGTATAGAGATAACTTTGGAATACTACAAGGTATATGGGCTAAGGTATTTGGGCATTATAACAATACTTGGAGAGTATTTCTATACCACAAAGGGGGGTATTATATGAAACAACTAGGCAAGTGGGGTAATTTCGCTGGACACTACAGCAGGAGGGCTGCCGCCAGGGCTCACAAAAGGAAGACTCTTTTGACGAGAACTACTCAAGAGGAGGAGGAATTCAAGACTTAGCAAGATTTTAAGATGAAGAAGTCTTCAACAAGGGAGGGGTATTTATAGGGAAACCAATGGCCTTGATCAAGCCATGTGCAAGGCAAGTGTAAGGCCAAGATCAAGCCAAGTGCACCCTAACCCTACTCCACAAAACATGGCACAAAACTGTTACACCCAGTAAGTCCAGGACATGTATAAGAGAATGTATGTAAGGAATCAAGACTTGGAAATTAGTACGAAAGGAAGAATTGTTTTTCCGACGGAAAATGTTCCGAACGTCGGAAAGGAAAAATGTTCGTTGTTGAGAATTGGATTCTCAAAATGCATTATTTGAAGAGTATGGAACTCTTAACCTAATGGAAATTTATTTTTACGGATTTGGTCACGTGGGGCCCACCCGAGGAATTTTACATTTTGTGGGGCCCACGAGGGTTACGGAATTTTATGGACGAATGAGAGGGCGACACGTGGCACCCCCACATGGCTTGGTCGAAATTTATGCAAGGGTAAAATGGTCATTGACCATGGTAGAAGATAAGTCTTCCAAAGCTTGATATTGTTGACAAGTCAACTTGTCCACCTAGGCTTGATCCAAGTGAAACTCATCCTAACCTCACATTTGTTTAAGTCTAAGCCCTCCATTGTGTTATAAGTATACTACTAGTGCAAGACTAGCTCATTAACACTTAGAAAATTTTAGAGAAACTCTTGTGCTTCACAATGAGCTCTCGGGTTTGCCTTAGATCCCACACAAAAATTTTGTAGTTTTGATCCATTAGCCACAAGACTTTAACCCAATGTCCCTTAGGGTATTGTAAGGATATCTCAATAGAAAGATTTCGGAAAAAACGCATTTTCACGTTAGTCGCAAGGCGGAAACTATGGGAGTTCTTCAACTTTGAAGTTGGAACTTGAAGATGGGTTCTTCATAGGCCTCTAAGGAGTGCTTGGAGCGGATTGGAACTTAAGGAAAGGAGCTAAGAATTTCTAAGGCGCGACTTTGGATCTTGGAAATTTTAAGGGCTTGGAAAGGTATAAATTTTGTCGTTTTAGTAGTTAAGACTTACTTATTGTTGTAGCTATGGATTTTAGAAAGCATGTGTTATATAGTATGAAGTTTGATATGTTTATGGGCTATTGGAACCCTAATCCGAAAACTAGCATGTTTAGCTTTAAGATTGGAATTCAAGTTGATTATTAGTTTAAGTAAATCGCATGTTGAATAAAGAAGGAAATTATAGTTGTTGAAGTGGTTTATAACTATATAACATGTTGACCTAAGAACTTGAAATTAGAAAAGGATTGGAAAAGACGTAGTGTGATTGGTTATATGTTGGCCGAGAATGGCTAGTGAAGTATTATACTATTTCGTATGAATTGTGGGGCGGAATTTTACACGTAGTGTAAGGCGTGTAATCCCCTTTGTTTGGATGTTGTTTGGAGCCTTAAATGTGGCTTGTTGGTTATTGTATTCGTCCTTGAAAAAGGTGGCAAAGTGAGTAGAAACAAAGGAAGTGCTGCCCGATTTTCCGTAGAATTAGAGACTAAATACTTAGTATTATTCTACATAGAGACTAGAAGTTGATAGCCTTGTTGTGACCATTATAGGTTGACACTTCTACGTTCGGTGTATTCGGCTTAGCTTGTGGATTTAGCCGAAAAGGTATGTGAACTATCTCCTCTTCTAGCATGATTCCTTAGAATAAAGAAAGTAAGTTCTACTCCTTGAATGATCCATTCCTTGCTTGTATTTGGATTGCCTAAAATAGAATTTGTTCTATGTACTTCCTTGAGTGTACTTTGATGTTTAAATTGTAAGTAGTATAATCCATTTCCTTAGGGAAGTTTGGATTCTTAAAAGTGAGGGTATTTTTCTTAAAGTACATAGAAACTTGAAAAGGAAGTGATTTCCAAATCTTTTGGCTAGTGCCTTAGTTCTAAAACCTAAAGGTCATTATAATGACTTTAGGGGAGTCAAAGGAGTGATTTACTTATTTGATTTAAAAGAGGAGAAATGACATGATTTAAGAGAAGTAACTTGCGTTAAGGGTGAAGTTACTTGAGGTTTAAAAGTAGAAGAAAACTTGTTTTCTAACTATTAAGAGACTTGAAGTATTTTTGAAAGTTAAGAACTTGATTTGTAAGTATGTGATACTTGGTTTTAATAGTATAAGTCTCTTGGTTATCAAGGAATGGATACGCCTAAAACCATAAAGGGTTATAACGGCTTTATGGGAAGTTGGTTATAACGGCTTTATGGAAGGTTTAGAAAGTTGTCTATTTTGATTAAATCGGCATAAGTTGCCTAGATTGTGAAAATTTGGAGTTACTTGATTTCAAGCTTTGAAATGAGTTTTCTGAAGTGTAGTAACTTACCTTGAAAAATAGACACGCCTTGATACTACGGTGTTAGTATCTTGGGGCTTTACATAGAAAGGAGTCTTTTATAAAAGAATGTATGTATGCCTTGCTAAGTACTTTGGCTTGATAAATTGAGGATTTGTCTAAGTGTGCCTTGATAAGTACTTTGACTTGTTAAAAGAGAATTATTCTATGTATGCCTTGATTAGTACTTTGGCTTGATAAATTGAGAATTTGTCTAAGTGTGCCTTGATAAGTACTTTGACTTGTTAAATGAGAATTTATTCTATTTGTGCCCTGATAAGTACTTTGGCTTGTTAAATGAGAATTTATTCTATTTGTGCCGGATAAGTACTTTGGCTTGTTAAATGAGAATTTATTCTATTTGTGCCCGGATAAGTACTTTGTCTTGTTAAATGAGAATTTATTCTATGTATGCCTTGATTAGTACTTTGGCTTGATAAATTGAGAATTTGTCTAAGTGTGCCTTGATAAGTACTTTGACTTGTTAAATGAGAATTTATTCTATTTGTGCCCGGATAAGTACTTTGACTTGTTAAATGAGAATTTATTCTATTTGTGCCCGGATAAGTACTTTGGCTTGTTAAATGAGAATTTATTCTATTTGTGCCCGGATAAGTACTTTGGCTTGTTAAATGAGAATTTATTCTATTTGTCTGATAAGTACTTTGGCTTGTTAAATGAGAATTTATTCTATTTGTGCTGATAAGTACTTTGGCTTGTTAAATGAGAATTTATTCTATTTGTGCCGGATAAGTACTTTGGCTTGTTAAATGAGAATTTATTCTATTTGTGCCCTGATAAGTACTTTGGCTTGTTAAATGAGAATTATCCTATGTGTGCCTTGATAAGTACTTTGGCTTGGTTAATTGAGAACTTGCCTATATGTCTTGGTAATAGCCTTTGAGTGCAAGTATTATGTTTTATTAAGTTCTGCGACTCTCGGTTGAAGTCGATCGTCTTGTTGAAGTTCTTGGGGACGCTGATGCTGATGTGGGATTCCACGGTATGCTTAGTTACTTGTAGTACTTAGGTTAAATTCGGATTTTTATAGAAGACATGGTAGTGCTTATGTCTTGTTTGATGGTCGGTCGAGATAGGGTAAGAGTATAAGTGAGGGTAAACCCCAAGACGCTGTACCACCTCTCCGAGTAAGAGTATAAGTGAGGGTAAACCTCGAG
The DNA here is from genome assembly GCA_029844215.1 of Przewalskia tangutica. Classification (NCBI taxonomy): domain Eukaryota; kingdom Viridiplantae; phylum Streptophyta; class Magnoliopsida; order Solanales; family Solanaceae; genus Przewalskia; species Przewalskia tangutica. Next base: position 29,843,114 of record CM056736.1, on the reverse strand, counting down.
ACGCTATACCACCGCTTTATGTGTTGTTTGTGGCCGGTTGAGATAGGGTAAGAGTATAAATGAGGCAAGCCCCAAGACGTTATACCACCTTCTCCGGTAAGAGTATAAATGAGGCAAGCCCCAAGGCGTTATACCGCTTTACCACCTCCTTGGTCGAGTATAAATGAGGGTAAACCCCAAGACGTTATACCACCTGCTCGTTTGCCTACTGCCCGCTGATGCTTTAGAACACAGTGGGACTTGGTGTTCATGTATGCCTATTGGTGTTATGTTATATCCTGGAAGCGGTGAGGAAGGATTCCACGCACGATTGATATTATGGGCGTGAGACCCATAGTTATATTTGAGTAGTGACTTTGAGGGCTGCGTCACGACTTGATATGATTGCTTATGTGCTATGTATGTAGGTTGGCTATCATACATGTCTCTATTTTTGTTTAGGCATTATGATTTCATTCTGATTTTCATTGTTCACATACTTGGTACATTCTTGACCGACCTCGCTTCGGAAATTTGCGTTCATGCCGCAGTTTAGGTGCAGATGGTGATCGGCAGTGTAGGACCGCTCTGAGTTTTGGATAGCTCCTCTATTCCGGGTTTATCTTTGGCATATGTCCTTGATGAGCTTTATGCAGTTTTAGATGGCGGGGCCTTGTCCGTCGTAGTTCGATTTAACTCCTAGAGGTCTGTATTCATATGTGGGATTGGACTCATGTACGGTGTAGTGTCTTTTGTTTATGTATATATGGCAGCCTAGTCGGCTTTGCCTTGCACGTACGTTGGTTTTAAAAGAAAAAAAATGAGCTGTTATTAATTTCCGCAATGTACTTAGTTGTTAAGGTAGAAGGGTGCCCAGGTAGGGCACGATCACGCCCGAGGTTCGGGCGTGTGAGTGGTATCGGAGCGAATACCCTGAATGTCTACGACCGTGTCTAGTAGACTCTTGATTATCGGTGTGTAGCGCGCAACACCCATAAACAGAGGCTACGGGACATTTAGGAGTTGGTTTCATTCTTCTCACTCTAGATTGTGCCCTAGAGTGTGTTAGTAAGATAATTCCTCTCGACGTATTGTTGTGTTCTGATTATGCCTCGAGGAGGCAACGGCCTTGAAGGGCAAAGGAGTAGCAGGAGCTACTAGTCGACTCGGAGAGTTGATAGGGCTTATGCCGAGTTATACCGGATGTTGTTCATGATCGCGAGTTCTGCGCCGGTTTTGAGGCCCAGACTGAGCCTCCGTTTTCGGTTAGGAGAAGACTATAGGGTCATGAGTGAAGCCGTTATGTTATCGACCTAGATAGCGGTGCTAGCGATTGTAAGTGATAGTACCCTGCAGGTAGGGATACTTTGATTAGTAAAGTGAGAAGTAAGAATGTTGACAAGAATGATAGGTGTTGAGACTATAGTTGTATAAAGTTCACAAGTGTAATTACCAAGTATAAGTGTAAGGCCGATAGGAAGATTGTGCGATGAAATACTTTGGCTTATGAGGCAGACCTCTAGTGAATAGGGGTAGGGTAAGAAGTACCTTGAGATAAGAGAGAGATTTATTTCGGACTAAGAATGAGAAGTTACGCGTGGCGATGAGTCGGGTTATGGACTCATTTCGGTCACCGATAGTTTGGAATGGGGTGATGTCAACTAGAAATGGTTCCGTTATGTGATAGGGTCCCGGGATGCCAGCCCAAGTTTAGTAAATCGTTATGCGAGTTTGTGGGCGCGTTCCACCTAACTAGGTCGTAAGGACCGAGAAAAGCCTTATCGGGAATGTAAGTAACAATATGGCCAAGTTGGTTAGTAACTCCAGTTGGAGCAGAAACAAAATTTGAGATTTTGTGCGTGTACTAGATGAGTTTGAAAGTGCGAGAAAGTATAACAAGTAAGGAAAGAAAGGAACCTCTAAGGATCCGTGTTTGGGAAGATGTAACCTTCGAGTTTTGTGAGAAGGGACCACGGACGGAAGGTCCATTATTATGTTTACGTATGTTATGTGGTGGCCATGTGTGGCATCGTTGGTTTTGTGCATTTGATTGATAGGCATAGTATAGAGATTGTGCCGGAGTTTGTATAGCGTGACAACCGATTAAGAACATTCGGGGACGAATGTTTCTAAGGGGGGAAGAATGTTACACCCCGTAAGACCAGGACATGTAAAAGAGAATGTATGTAAGGAATCAAGACTTGGAAATTAGTACGAAAGGAAGAATTGTTTTTCCGACGGAAAATGTTAGAACGTCGGAAAGGAAAAATGTTCGTTGTTGAGAATTGGATTCTCAAATGCATTATTTGAAAGAGTATGGAACTCTTAACCTAATGGAAATTTATTTTTACGGATTTGGTCACGTGGGCCCACAGAAATTTTACATTTTGGGGCCCACGAGGTTCTGAAATTTTATGGACGAATGAGAGGGCGACACGTGGCACCCCCACATGGCTTGGTCGAAATTTATGCAAGGGTAAAATGGTCATTGACCATGGTAGAAGATAAGTCTTCCAAAGCTTGATATTGTTGACAAGTCAACTTGTCCACCTAGGCTTGATCTAAGTGAAACTCATCGTAACCTCACATTTGTTTAAGTCTAAGCCCTCCATTGTGTTATAAGTATACTACTAGTGCAAGACTAGCTCATTAACACTTAGAAAATTTTAGAGAAACTCTTGTGCTTCACAATGAGCTCTCGGGTTTGCCTTAGATCCCACACAAAAATTTTGTAGTTTTGATCCATTAGCCACAAGACTTTAACCCAATGTCCCTTAGGGTATTGTAAGGATATCTCAATAGAAAGATTTCGGAAAAAACGCATTTTCACGTTAGTCGCAAGGCGGAAACTATGGGAGTTCTTCAACTTTGAAGTTGGAACTTGAAGATGGGTTCTTCATAGGCCTCTAAGGAGTGCTTGGAGCGGATTGGAACTTAAGGAAAGGAGCTAAGAATTTCTAAGGCGCGACTTTGGATCTTGGAAATTTTAAGGGCTTGGAAAGGTATAAATTTTGTCGTTTTAGTAGTTAAGACTTACTTATTGTTGTAGCTATGGATTTTAGAAAGCATGTGTTATATAGTATGAAGTTTGATATGTTTATGGGCTATTGTAACCTAATCAGAAAACTAGCATGTTTAGCTTTAAGATTGGAATTCAAGTTGATTATTAGTTTAAGTCGTCGCGTGTTGAATAAAGAAGGAAATTATAGTTGTTGAAGTGGTTTATAACTATATAACATGTTGACCTAAGAACTTGAAATTGGAAAGGATTGGAAAAGACGTAGTGTGATTGGTTATATGTTGGTAGAGAATGGCTAGTGAAGTATTATACTATTTCATTATGAATTGTGGCGGAATTTTACGTAGTGTAAGGCGTGTAATCCCCTTTGTTTGGATGTTGTTTGGAGCCTTAAATGTGGCTTGTTGGTTATTGTATTCGGCCTTGAAAAGGTGGCAAAGTGAGTAGAAACAAAGGAAGTCTTGCCGATTTTCCGTAGAATTAGAGACTAAATACTTAGTATTATTCTACATAGAGACTAGAAGTTGATAGCCTTGTTGTGACCATTATAGGTTGACAACTACGTTCGGTGTATTCGGCAGCTTGTGGATTTAGCGAAAAGGTATGTGAACTATCTCCTCTTCTAGCATGATTCCTTAGAATAAAGAAAGTAAGTTCTACTCATGAATGATCCATTCCTTGCTTGTATTTGGATTGCCTAAAATAGAATTTGTTCTATGTACTTCTGAGTGTACTTTGATGTTTAAATTGTAAGTAGTATAATCCATTTCCTTAGGGAAGTTTGGATTCTTAAAAGTGAGGGTATTTTTCTTAAAGTACATAGAAACTTGAAAAGGAAGTGATTTCCAAATCTTTGGCTAGTGCCTTAGTTCTAAAACCTAAAGGTCATTATAATGACTTTAGAAGTCAAAGGAGTGATTTACTTATTTGATTTAAAGAGGAGAAATGACATGATTTAAGAGAAGTAACTTGCGTTAAGGGTGAAGTTACTTGAGGTTTAAAAGTAGAAGAAAACTTGTTTTCTAACTATTAAGACTTGAAGTATTTTTGAAAGTTAAGAACTTGATTTGTAAGTATGTGATACTTGGTTTTAATAGTATAAGTCTCTTGGTTATTGAAGGAATGGATCGTCTAAAACCATAAAAGGGTTATAACGGCTTTATGGGAAGTTGGTTATAACGGCTTTATGGAAGGTTTAGAAAGTTGTCTATTTTGATTAAATCGGCATAAGTTGCCTAGATTGTGAAAATTTGGAGTTACTTGATTTCAAGCTTTGAAATGAGTTTTCTGAAGTGTAGTAACTTACCTTGAAAAATAGACACGCCTTGATACTACGGTGTTAGTATCTTGGGGCTTTACATAGAAAGGAGTCTTTTATAAAAGAATGTATGTATGCCTTGCTAAGTACTTTGGCTTGATAAATTGAGGATTTGTCTAAGTGTGCCTTGATAAGTACTTTGACTTGTTAAAAGAGAATTATTCTATGTATGCCTTGATTAGTACTTTGGCTTGATAAATTGAGAATTTGTCTAAGTGTGCCTTGATAAGTACTTTGACTTGTTAAATGAGAATTTATTCTATTTGTGCCCGGATAAGTACTTTGGCTTGTTAAATGAGAATTTATTCTATTTGTGCCCGGATAAGTACTTTGGCTTGTTAAATGAGAATTTATTCTATTTGTGCCCGGATAAGTACTTTGACTTGTTAAATGAGAATTTATTCTATGTATGCCTTGATTAGTACTTTGGCTTGATAAATTGAGAATTTGTCTAAGTGTGCCTTGATAAGTACTTTGACTTGTTAAATGAGAATTTATTCTATTTGTGCCGGATAAGTACTTTGACTTGTTAAATGAGAATTTATTCTATTTGTGCGGATAAGTACTTTGGCTTGTTAAATGAGAATTTATTCTATTTGTGCGGATAAGTACTTTGGCTTGTTAAATGATAATTTATTCTATTTGTGCGGATAAGTACTTTGGCTTGTTAAATGAGAATTTATTCTATTTGTGCGGATAAGTACTTTGGCTTGTTAAATGAGAATTTATTCTATTTGTGCGGATAAGTACTTTGGCTTGTTAAATGAGAATTTATTCTATTTGTGCTGATAAGTACTTTGGCTTGTTAAATGAAATTATCCTATGTGTGCCTTGATAAGTACTTTGGCTTGGTTAATTGAGAACTTGCCTATATGTCTGGTAATAGCCTTTGAGTGCAAGTATTATGTTTTATTAAGTTCTTCGACTCTCGGTTGCATCGGTGATGATGGGATTCCACGGTATGCTTCCGTTACTTGTAGTACTTGGGTTAAATTCGGATTTTTATAGAAGACATGGTAGTGCTTATGTCTTGTTTGATGGTCGGTCGAGATAGGGTAAGAGTATAAGTGAGGGGTAAACCCCCAAGACGTTGTACCACCTTCTCCGGGGTAAGAGTATAAGTGAGGGGTAAACCCCCAAGACGCTATACCACCGCTTTATGTGTTGTTTGGCGGTTGAGATAGGGTAAGAGTATAAATGAGGCAAGCCCCAAGGCGTTATACCACCTTCTCCGGTAAGAGTATAAATGAGGGCAAGCCCCAAGGCGTTATACCCTGCTTTACCACCTCCTTGGTCGAGTATAAATGAGGGTAAACCCAGGCGTTATACCACCCGCTCGTTTGCCTACTTGCCCAGCAGATTTTAGAACACAGTGGGACTTGGTGTTCATGTATGCCTATTGGTGTTATGTTATATCTGGATGCCAGCGGTGAGGAAGGATTCCACGCACGATTGATATTATGGGCGTGAGACCCATAGTTATATTTGAGTAGTGACTTTGAGGCTGCGTCCACGACTTGATATGATTGCTATGTGCATGTATCGTAGGTTGGCTATCATACATGTCTCTATTTTTGTTTAGAGTGTTATGATTTCATTCTGACTCATTGTTCACATACTTGGTACGTTCTTTCTTGACCTCGCTTGGGCTGCGTTCATGCCGCAGTTTAGGTGCCCGATGGTGATCGGCAGTGTAGGACCTGCTCTGAGTTTTGGATAGCTCCTCTATTAAGGTTTATCTTTGGTATATGTCCTTGATACGGGCTTTGTCTGATTTTGGGTACGGGGCCTTGTCGTCGTAGTTTGATTTAACTCACAGAAGTGCAGTATTCATATGTGGGATTGGACTCGTATGCGGTGTAGTGTCTTTTGTTTATGTATATATGGCAGCCTAGTCGGCTTTGCCTTGCACGACGTTAGTTTTAAAAGAAAAAAATGAGGTATTATTAATTTCCGCAATGTACTTAGTTGTTAAGGTAGAAGGTGCCTGGTAGGGCACCACCACGCTTGGGTTCGGGCGTGTGAGTGGTATCGAGCGATCCTCGGAATGTCTCTGACGTGTCTAGTAAGTCTTGATTATCGGTGTGTTGCGCGCCACACCCATAAACGAGAGGCTACAGGACATTTAGGAGTTGGTTTCTATTCTTCTCACTCTAAGATTGTGCCACTAGAGGCGTGTTAGTAAGATAATTCCTCTCGACGTATTGTTGTGTTACGATTATGCCTCCGAGGAGGCAACAACCGCCGAAGGGCAAAGGAGTAGCGAGGAGCTACTAGTCGGACTCGGAGAGTTGATAGGGCTTATGCCCGAGTTATACCGGATGTTGTTCGCGATCGTGAGTTCTGCGCCGAGTTTTGAGGCCCCACACGAGCCTCCAGTTTTCGGTTAGGAGAAGACTATAGGGTCATGAGTGAAGCGATTATGTTATCGACCTAGATAAGCGGTGCTAGCAGTTGTAAGTGATAGTACCCCAGAGGTAGGGATACTTTGATTAGTAAAGTGAGAAGTAAGAATGTTGACAAGAATGATAGGTGAACTGAGACTATAGTTGTATAAAGTTCACAAGTTGTAATTACCCGTATAAGTGTAAGGCCGATAGGGAAGATTGTGCGATAGAAATACTTTGGCTTATGAGGCGAACCTCTAGTGAATAGGGGTAGGGTAAGAAGTACCTTGAGATAAGAGAGAGATTTATTTGGACTAAGAATGAGAAGTTACGCGTGGCGATGAGTCGGGTTATGGACTCATTTCGGTCACCGATAGTTTGGAATGGGGTGATGTCAACTAGAAATGGTTCCGTTATGTGATAGGGTCCCGAGGATGCCAGGCCCAAGTTTAGTAAATCGTTGTACGAGTTTGTGGACGCGTTCCACCGGAACTAGGTCGTAAGGACCGAGAAAAGCCTTATCGGGAATGTAAGTAACAATATGGCCAAGTTGGTTAGTAACTCGAGTTGGGGAACAAAACAACATTTGAGATTTTGTACGTGTACTAGATGAGTTTGAAAGTACGAGAAAGTATAACAAGTAAGGAAAGAAAGGAACCTCTAAGGATCCCGTGTTTGGGAAGACTGTAACCTTCGAGTTTTGTGAGAAGGGACCACGGACGGAAGGTCCATTATTATGTTTACGTATGTTATGTGGTGGCCATGTGTGGCATCGTTGGTCTTGTGCATTTGATTGATAGGCATAGTATAGAGATTGTGCCGGAGTTTGTATAGCGTGACAAGACTAAGAACATTCGGGGACGAATGTTTCTAAGGGGGGAAGAATGTTACACCCAGTAAGTCCAGGACATGTATAAGAGAATGTATGTAAGGAATCAAGACTTGGAAATTAGTACGAAAGGAAGAATTGTTTTTCCGACGGAAAATGTTCCGAACGTCGGAAAGGAAAAATGTTCGTTGTTGAGAATTGGATTCTCAAAATGCATTATTTGAAGAGTATGGAACTCTTAACCTAATGGAAATTTATTTTTACTGATTTGGTCACGTGGGCCCACCAGAAATTTTACATTTTGTGGGGCCCATGAGGGTTCTGAATTTTATGGACGAATGAGAGGGCAACACGTGGCACCCCATATGGCTTGGTCGAAATTTATGCAAGGGTAAAATGGTCATTGACCATGGTAGAAGATAAGTCTTCCAAAGCTTGATATTGTTGACAAGTCAACTTGTCCACCTAGGCTTGATCCAAGTGAAACTCATCGTAACCTCACATTTGTTTAAGTCTAAGCCCTCCATTGTGTTATAAGTATACTACTAGTGCAAGACTAGCTCATTAACACTTAGAAAATTTTAGAGAAACTCTTGTGCTTCACAATGAGCTCTCGGGTTTGCCTTAGATCCCACACAAAAATTTTGTAGTTTTGATCCATTAGCCACAAGACTTTAACCCAATGTCCCTTAGGGTATTGTAAGGATATCTCAATAGAAAGATTTGGAAAAACGTTTTTCACGTTAGTCGCAAGGCGAAACTATGGGAGTTCTTCAACTTTGAAGTTGGAACTTGAAGATGGGTTCTTCATAGGCCTCTAAGGAGTGCTTGGAGCGGATTGGAACTTAAGGAAAGGAGCTAAGAATTTCTAAGGCGCGACTTTGGATCTTGGAAATTTTAAGGGCTTGGAAAGGTATAAATTTTGTCGTTTTAGTAGTTAAGACTTACTTATTGTTGTAGCTATGGATTTTAGAAAGCATGTGTTATATAGTATGAAGTTTGATATGTTTATGGGCTATTGGAACCCTAATCCGAAAACTAGCATGTTTAGCTTTAAGATTGGAATTCAAGTTGATTATTAGTTTAAGTCGTCGCATGTTGAATAAAGAAGGAAATTATAGTTGTTGAAGTGGTTTATAACTATATAACATGTTGACCTAAGAACTTGAAATTGGAAAAGGATTGGAAAAGACGTAGTGTGATTGGTTATATGTTGGCCGAGAATGGCTAGTGAAGTATTATACTATTTCGTATGAATTGTGGGGCGGAATTTTACACGTAGTGTAAGGCGTGTAATCCCCTTTGTTTGGATGTTGTTTGGAGCCTTAAATGTGGCTTGTTGGTTATTGTATTCGGCCTTGAAAAAGGTGGCAAAGTGAGTAGAAACAAAGGAAGTGCTGCCCGATTTTCCGTAGAATTAGAGACTAAATACTTAGTATTATTCTACATAGAGACTAGAAGTTGATAGCCTTGTTGTGACCATTATAGGTTGACACTTCTCGTTCGGTGTATTCGACAGCTTGTGGATTTAGCCGAAAAGGTATGTGAACTATCTCCTCTTACAGCATGATTCCTTAGAATAAAGAAAGTAAGTTCTACTCCTGAATGATCCATTCCTTGCTTGTATTTGGATTGCCTAAAATAGAATTTGTTCTATGTACTTAACGAGTGTACTTTGATGTTTAAATTGTAAGTAGTATAATCCATTTCCTGAGGGAAGTTTGGATTCTTAAAAGTGAGCGTATTTTTCTTAAAGTACATAGAAACTTGAAAAGGAAGTGATTTCCAAATCTTTTGGATAGTGCCTTAGTTCTAAAACCTAAAGGTCATTATAATGACTTTAGGAGTCAAAGGAGTGATTTACTTATTTGATTTAAAAGAGGAGAAATGACATGATTTAAGAGAAGTAACTTGCGTTAAGGGTGAAGTTACTTGAGGTTTAAAAGTAGAAAACTTGTTTTCTAACTATTAAGAGACTTGAAGTATTTTGAAAGTTAAGAACTTGATTTGTAAGTATGTGATACTTGGTTTTAATAGTATAAGTCTCTTGGTTATGAAGGAATGGATCGTCTAAAACCATAAAGGGTTATAACGGCTTTATGGGAAGTTGGTTATAACGGCTTTATGGAAGGTTTAGAAAGTTGTCTATTTTGATTAAATCGGCGTAAGTTGCCTAGATTGTGAAAATTTGGAGTTACTTGATTTCAAGCTTTGAAATGAGTTTTCAAGTGTAGTAACTTACCTTGAAAAATAGACACGCTTGATACTACGGTGTTAGTATCTTGGGCTTTACATAGAAAGGAGTCTTTTATAAAAGAATGTATGCCTTGCTAAGTACTTTGGCTTGATAAATTGAGGATTTGTCTAAGTGTGCCTTGATAAGTACTTTGACTTGTTAAAAGAGAATTATTCTATGTATGCCTTGATTAGTACTTTGGCTTGATAAATTGAGAATTTGTCTAAGTGTGCCTTGATAAGTACTTTGACTTGTTAAATGAGAATTTATTCTATTTGTGCCCTGATAAGTACTTTGGCTTGTTAAATGAGAATTTATTCTATTTGTGCCGGATAAGTACTTTGGCTTGTTAAATGAGAATTTATTCTATTTGTGCCCGGATAAGTACTTTGTCTTGTTAAATGAGAATTTATTCTATGTATGCCTTGATTAGTACTTTGGCTTGATAAATTGAGAATTTGTCTAAGTGTGCCTTGATAAGTACTTTGACTTGTTAAATGAGAATTTATTCTATTTGTGCCGGATAAGTACTTTGACTTGTTAAATGAGAATTTATTCTATTTGTGCCCGGATAAGTACTTTGGCTTGTTAAATGAGAATTTATTCTATTTGTGCCCGGATAAGTACTTTGGCTTGTTAAATGAGAATTTATTCTATTTGTGCCGGATAAGTACTTTGGCTTGTTAAATGAGAATTTATTCTATTTGTGCCCTGATAAGTACTTTGGCTTGTTAAATGAGAATTTATTCTATTTGTGCGGATAAGTACTTTGGCTTGTTAAATGAGAATTTATTCTATTTGTGCCCGATAAGTACTTTGGCTTGTTAAATGAGAATTATCCTATGTGCCTTGATAAGTACTTTGGCTTGGTTAATTGAGAACTTGCCTATATGTCTGGTAATAGCCTTTGAGTGCAAGTATTATGTTTTATTAAGTTCATGACTTGCCGGTCTCGTCTGCGGTGATGTGGGATTACCGGACGCTTCCGTTACTTGTAGTACTTGGGTTAAATTCGGATTTTTATGACATACGGTAGTGCTTATGTCTTGTTTGATGGTCACGAGATAGGTAAGAGTATAAGTGAGGTAAACCCCAAGACGCCGTACCACCTTCTCGAGTAAGAGTATAAGTGAGGTAAACCTCAAGACGATATACCACCTGCTTTATGTGTTGTTTGACGGCCGGTTGAGATAGGGTAAGAGTATAAATGAGGGGCAAGCCCCAAGACGTTATACCACCTTCTCCAGGGTAAGAGTATAAATGAGGGGCAAGCCCCAAGACGTTATACCCCCTGCTTTACCACCTCCTTCAGGGTCAGAGTATAAATGAGGGGTAAACCCCAAGACGTTATACCACCTGTTCGTTTGCCTACTTGGCCCGTACAGTTTTAGAACACAGGTGGGACTTGGTGTTCATGTATGCCTATTGGTGTTATGTTATATCCTGGACTGCCGGCAGTGAGGAAGGATTCCACGGGCACGATTGATATTATGGGCGTGAGACCCATAGTTATATTTGAGTAGTGACTTTGAGGGCCTGCGTCCCTGACTTGATATGACTGCTTATGTGCTATGTACTGTAGGTTGGCTATCATACATGTCTCCTATTTTTGTTTAGACTGTTATGATTTCATTACAGTACTCATTGTTCACATACTTGGTACATTCTTCGTACTGACCTCCTTCGGGGGGCTGCGTTCATGCCGCAGGTTTAGGTACGCAGTGGTGATCGGCAGGTGTAGGACCCTGCTCTGAGTTTTTGGATAGCTCCCTCTATTCCGGGGTTTATCTTTGGTATATGTCCTTCAGTACAGGCTTTGTACAGTTTTGGGTACGGCGGGGCCTTGTCCCGTCATGGTTCAGTTTAACTCCTAGAGGTCTGTATTCATATGTGGGATTGGACTCGTGTACAGTGTAGTGTCTTTTGTTTATGTATATATGGCAGCCTAGTCGGCTTTGCCTTGCACGTACGTTGGTTTTAAAAGAAAAAAAAATGAGTATTAATTTCGCAATGTACTTAGTTGTTAAGGTAGAAGGGTGCCAGGTAGGGCACCACCACGCCCGGGTTCGGGCGTGACAGAGTGGTATCGAGCGGTCCTCGGAATGTCTGAGCACCGTGTCTAGTAGAGTCTTGATTATCGGTGTGTTGCGCGCCACACCCATAAACAGCGAGGCTACGGGACATTTAGAGTTGGTTTCTATTCTTCTCACTCTAAGATTGTGCCTAGAGTGTGTTAGTAAGATAATTCCTCTCGACGTATTGTTGTATTACGCTTATGCCTCCGAGGGCAACAAATACCGAAGGGCAAAGGAGTGAGGAGCTACTAGTCGGACTCAGAGAGTTGATAGGGCTTATGCCCGTGTTATACCGGATGTTGTTCCGCATCGAGTTCTTCTCAGCGCTGTTTTGAGGCCCCAAAGACCAGAGCCTCCAGGTTTCTGTTAGGAGAAGACTATAGGTCATGAGTGAAGCAGTTATGTTATCGACCTAGATAGCGGTGCTAGCAGTTGTAAGTGATAGTACCCTGCAGGTAGGGATACTTTGATTAGTAAAGTGAGAAGTAAGAATGTTGACAAGAGTGATAGGTGAACTGAGACTATAGTTGTATAAAGTTCACAAGTTGTAATTACCCCTTATAAGTGTAAGACCGATAGTGAAGATTGTGCAGAAATACTTTGGCTTATGAGACGAACCTCTAGTGAATAGGTGTGGTAAGAAGTACCTTGAGATAAGAGAGAGATTTATTTCAGACTAAGAATGAGAAGTTACGTGACGATGAGTCGGGTTATGGACTCATTTCGGTCACCGATAGTTTGGAATGGGGTGATGTCAACTAGAAATGGTTCCGTTATGTGATAGGTCCCGAGGATGCCAGCCCAAGTTTAGTAAATCGTTGTGCGAAGTTTGTGGACGCGCTCCACCGAACTAGGTCGTAAGGACCGAGAAAGCCTTATCGGAATGTAAGTAACAATATGGCCAAGTTGGTTAGTAACTCCAAGGATTGGGGAACGAAACAAAATTTGAGATTTTGTACGCGTGTACTAGATGAGTTTGAAAGCACGAAAGTATAACAAGTAAGGAAAGAAAGGAACCTCTAAGGATCCCGTGTTTGGGAAGATCAGTAACCTTCGAGTTTTGTGAGAAGGGACCACTGACGGAAGGTCCATTATTATGTTTACGTATGTTATGTGGTGGCCATGTGTGGCATCGTTAGTTTTGTGCATTTGATTGATAGGCATAGTATGTAGATTGTGCCGAGTTTGTATAATGACAATCGACTAAGAACATTCGGGGACGAATGTTTCTAAGGGGAAGAATGTTACACCCAAAGAAGTCCGTGACATGTATAAGAGAATGTATGTAAGGAATCAAGACTTGGAAATTAGTACGAAAGGAAGAATTGTTTTTCCGACGGAAAATGTTCGAACGCCGGAAAGGAAAAATGTTCGCTGTTGAGAATCGATTCTCAAAATGCATTATTTGAAGAGTATGGAACTCTTAACCTAATGGAAATTTATTTTTACGATTTGGTCACGTGGGGCCCACCCGAGGAATTTTACGTTTTGTGGGGCCCACGAGGGTTACGGAATTTTATGGACGAATGAGAGGGCGACACGTGGCACCCCCCACATGGCTTGGTCGAAATTTATGCAAGGGTAAAATGGTCATTGACCATGGTAGAAGATAAGTCTTCCAAAGCTTGATATTGTTGACAAGTCAACTTGTCCACCTAGGCTTGATCCAAGTGAAACTCATCCTAACCTCACATTTGTTTAAGTCTAAGCCCTCCATTGTGTTATAAGTATACTACTAGTGCAAGACTAGCTCATTAACACTTAGAAAATTTTAGAGAAACTCTTGTGCTTCACAACGAGCTCGGGTTTGCCTTAGATCCCACACAAAAATTTTGTAGTTTTGATCCATTAGCCACAAGACTTTAACCCAATGTCCCTTAGGGTATTGTAAGGATATCTCAATAGAAAGATTTCGGAAAAAACGCATTTTCACGTTAGTCGCAAGGCGGAAACTATGGGAGTTCTTCAACTTTGAAGTTGGAACTTGAAGATGGGTTCTTCATAGGCCTCTAAGGAGTGCTTGGAGCGGATTGGAACTTAAGGAAAGGAGCTAAGAATTTCTAAGGCGCGACTTTGGATCTTGGAAATTTTAAGGGCTTGGAAAGGTATAAATTTTGTCGTTTTAGTAGTTAAGACTTACTTATTGTTGTAGCTATGGATTTTAGAAAGCATGTGTTATATAGTATGAAGTTTGATATGTTTATGGGCTATTGGAACCCTAATCCGAAAACTAGCATGTTTAGCTTTAAGATTGGAATTCAAGTTGATTATTAGTTTAAGTCGTCGCATGTTGAATAAAGAAGGAAATTATAGTTGTTGAAGTGGTTTATAACTATATAACATGTTGACCTAAGAACTTGAAATTGGAAAAGGATTGGAAAAGACGTAGTGATTGGTTATATGTTGGCCGAGAATGGCTAGTGAAGTATTATACTATTTCGTATTTAATTGTGGGCTGAATTTTACACGTAGTGTAAGGCGTGTAATCCCCTTTGTTTGGATGTTGTTTGGAGCCTTAAATGTGGCTTGTTGGTTATTGTATTCGGCCTTGAAAAAGGTGGCAAAGTGAGTAGAAACAAAGGAAGTGCTGCCCGATTTTCCGTAGAATTAGAGACTAAATACTTAGTATTATTCTACATAGAGACTAGAAGTTGATAGCCTTGTTGTGACCAGTATAGGTTGACACTTCTACGGTGTATTCGGCTTAGCTTGTGGATTTAGCCAAAAGGTATGTGAACTATCTCCTCTTCTAGCATGATTCCTTAGAATAAAGAAAGTAAGTTCTACTCCTCGAATGATCCATTCCTTGCTTGTATTTGGATTGCCTAAAATAGAATTTGTTCTATGTACTTCGAGTGTACTTTGATGTTTAAATTGTAAGTAGTATAATCCATTTCCTTAGGGAAGTTTGGATTCTTAAAAGTGAGGGTATTTTTCTTAAAGTACATAGAAACTTGAAAAGGAAGTGATTTCCAAATCTTTTGGCTAAGGCCTTAGTTCTAAAACCTAAAGGTCATTATAATGACTTTAGGAGTCAAAGGAGTGATTTACTTATTTGATTTAAAAGAGGAGAAATGACATGATTTAAGAGAAGTAACTCGTTAAGTGAAGTTACTTGAGGTTTAAAAGTAGAAGAAAACTTGTTTTCTAACTATTAAGAGACTGAAGTATTTTTGAAAGTTAAGAACTTGATTTGTAAGTATGTGATACTTGGTTTTAATAGTATAAGTCTCTTGGTTATCAAGGAATGGATACGTCTAAAACCATAAAGGGTTATAACGGCTTTATGGGAAGTTGGTTATAACGGCTTTATGGAAGGTTTAGAAAGTTGTCTATTTTGATTAAATCGGCATAAGTTGCCTAGATTGTGAAAAATTGGAGTTACTTGATTTCAAGCTTTGAAATGAGTTTTCTGAAGTGTAGTAACTTACCTTGAAAAATAGACACGCCTTGATACTACGGTGTTAGTATCTTGGGGCTTTACATAGAAAGAGTCTTTATAAAAGAATGTATGTATGCCTTGCTAAGTACTTTGGCTTGATAAATTGAGGATTTGTCTAAGTGTGCCTTGATAAGTACTTTGACTTGTTAAAAGAGAATTATTCTATGTATGCCTTGATTAGTACTTTGGCTTGATAAATTGAGAATTTGTCTAAGTGTGCCTTGATAAGTACTTTGACTTGTTAAATGAGAATTTATTCTATTTGTGCCCTGATAAGTACTTTGGCTTGTTAAATGAGAATTTATTCTATTTGTGCCGGATAAGTACTTTGGCTTGTTAAATGAGAATTTATTCTATTTGTGCCCGGATAAGTACTTTGGCTTGTTAAATGAGAATTTATTCTATGTATGCCTTGATTAGTACTTTGGCTTGATAAATTGAGAATTTGTCTAAGTGTGCCTTGATAAGTACTTTGACTTGTTAAATGAGAATTTATTCTATTTGTGCCGGATAAGTACTTTGACTTGTTAAATGAGAATTTATTCTATTTGTGCCCGGATAAGTACTTTGGCTTGTTAAATGAGAATTTATTCTATTTGTGCCCTGATAAGTACTTTGGCTTGTTAAATGAGAATTTATTCTATTTGTGCCCGGATAAGTACTTTGGCTTGTTAAATGAGAATTTATTCTATTTGTGCCCGGATAAGTACTTTGGCTTGTTAAATGAGAATTTATTCTATTTGTGCCGGATAAGTACTTTGGCTTGTTAAATGAGAATTTATACTATTTTTGTCCAGTTCAGTACTATGGCTTGTTACGTTAGAATTATTCTATGTGTGCCCGGATAAGTACTTTGGCTTGGTTAATTGAGAACTTGCCTATATGTGCTGGTAATAGCCTTTGAGTGCAAGTATTATGTTTTATTAAGTTGCCGCGACTGGTTGGAAGCGGTCGATCGCTTGTAAGTTACTTGGGACGCATCGACGTTGATGTGGGATTCCACCGTATGCTCGCTACTTGTAGTACTTAGGTTAAATTCCGGATTTTTATAGAAGACATGGTAGTGCTTATGTCTTGTTTGATGGTCGGCCGAGATAGGTAAGAGTATAAGTGAGGTAAACCCCAAGACGCACCACCTTCTCCGTGGTAAGAGTATAAGTGAGGGTAAACCTCCAAGACGCTATACCACCGCTTATGTGTTGTTTGACGGCCGGTTGAGATAGGTAAGAGTATAAATGAGGCAAGCCCCAAGACGTTATACCACCTTCTCCGTGGTAAGAGTATAAATGGCGGCAAGCCCCAAGGCGTTATACCCCGCTTTACCACCTCCTTCAGGTCGAGTATAAATGAGGGTAAACCCCAAGACGTTATACCACCGCTCGCTTGCCTACTGGCGTGCGCTTTAGAACACAGTGGGACTTGGTGTTCATGTATGCCTATTGGTGTTATGTTATATCCTCGGATCGCCGGTGAGGAAGGATTCCACGCACGATTGATATTATGGGCGTGAGACCCATAGTTATATTTGAGTAATGACTTTGGCGCTGCGCCCTCGACTTGATATGATCGCTTATGTATATGTATCGTAGGTTGGCTATCATACATGTCTCCTATTTTTGTTTAGACTGTTATGATTTCATTACAGTACTCATTGTTCACATACTTGGTACATTCTTCAGACCGACCTCTCTGGGCCGCTCATGCCGCAGTTTAGGTACGATGGTGATCGGCAGTGTAGGACCTCGCTCGAGTTTTTGGATAGCTCCTCTATTCCGGTTTATCTTTGGTATATGTCCTTCGATGTGCTTTGTACAGCTTTTGGGTACGCGGGCCTTGTCCGTCGTGGTTCGGTTAACTCCAGAGGTCTGTATTCATATGTGGGATTGGACTACGACGGTGTAGTGTCTTTTGTTTATGTATATATGGCAGCCTAGTCGGCTTTGCCTTTGCACGCACGTTGGTTTTAAAAGAAAAAATGAAGTA
The DNA here is from genome assembly GCA_029844215.1 of Przewalskia tangutica. Classification (NCBI taxonomy): domain Eukaryota; kingdom Viridiplantae; phylum Streptophyta; class Magnoliopsida; order Solanales; family Solanaceae; genus Przewalskia; species Przewalskia tangutica. The sequence continues at coordinate 29,825,846 of CM056736.1, read as the reverse complement.
TTATTAATTTCCGCAATGTACTTAGTTGTTAAGGTAGAAGGGTGCCCAGGTAGGGCACCAGTCACGGGCCCGGGGTTCGGGGCGTGACAAAAACAAGGCACCAAACAAGGCACAAAATAAGGCACAAAACATGCCACAAATCGTCCACCTTCTCGGCCACAAGACCGTCCAAGTGAGGGTGACAAGTGTCACCCTCTCGTTGGTCCAAAATATTTCGTCTCTAGGAAAAATCCGCAAAAAAAATATAAACGACATAGCCGGAATTTTCCCTTCGCAAGTTTTGTAAAACGTTTCGTCGAAAAACGACTCTAATCGGGGGTTGTGCACAAATTTCGAACCTATGCCTAACTTAAGGCTCAAACTTTCGTACGTACGTCCTTATGTACATACTCTGGAAATACGGGGTATAACAATTGTGAACACTTATGTGTGGGTCCCACTAGTCCACTTGTCCAACAAAATATATAGCCCACACTTTAGCCACTTGGCATCTAATTCTCGCCCAAAATGGGCCATGTGGGGGTGACACATGTCACCCTCCTATTGGTCCAAAATATTTCATGTCCCGAAATATCGATAATTGGTCAAAATATCGAAAACCTTGTGGGCCCCACAAAATCGTAAAATTTCCTGGGTGGGCCCCACATGACCAAATCCGAAAATAAAATTCCATAATTCCAATAAATTCTATAAGTCTCACTTACCAATTTTGAGAACTCAATTCCAATTAATAAACCTTTTCCTTCACGAGGTTCAGATAATTTTCCTTAGGAAAAAGAAATCTTTCTTTCGTTCCACATTTAAAGTCTTATTTTCCCACGTACGCTCTCATATACATGTCTTGGAACTATGGGGTGTAAAATTCTCCCCTCTTAGAAACATTTGTCCCGTATGTTCATAGTCGGTCTCAAGCTTATACAAACTCCGGCATAGTCTCCTTATTATGCCTATCACACAATACTCCACAAGACCAACTATGTCACACACGACCACCATATATCATATGTATGTATTTACCAATGGACCTTCCATCCGCGGTCCATTCTCACAAAACTCAAAGGTTACAGTCTTTTCAAAAATGGGATCTTTAGAGGTTCCTTTCTTCTTCCCGTATTAGGGATGACCCTGTCGTATTATAAGCCATGGGACTAACACTATCTGAACCCTTCAGTAGGACTCCCACTCAGCTAACTGATGTGTTCCCTCGTGTTACTTCGCTTCTCTGTCTCACCTAGTCAAACTACTAGTTGGGGCACGATCATATTATCTGCCTAGCTTTCTTTACTAACTGATGTAAACTCTAATACTAGTAGCATCTCAATAACGAGCACCTATGGACAGTGTTACTGAATCTAGGGCATGTGTATCATCACTATTAACTCCCATTCATGGCCTAAAAGGATTCTCTTTACACACCTTCATTACTCATAACTATAACCACTTCAGTTCTTTTAACACTTGTTCGCTCCTTTTCTTACTTGTCGTACTTTTCTCGTACTTCCAAACTTATTCTAGTACACGTAAAAAAATTCAAATATTGTTTCTATTCTCCAACCCTTGGAGTTACTATATCCAAACTTGGTCATTATACTTAGATTAAATTTCCGTTAAGGACCTTCTCGGCCCTCACGACCTGGTTCTGGTGGAACGCGTCTACGAACTCGTACAACGATTAACTAGACTTGGGCATTGCATCCTCGTGACCATATCACAAAGCGGGACCATTTCCAACTGGAACCACTTCATTCCATGCTACGGGTTGACCTGAAATCGGTCCACAACCCGACCCATCGTCACACTTAACTCTCATTCTGAGTCTGAAATAAATCTATCTCCTATCTCAAAGTACTTCTCACCCTATCCTTCTATTCACTAGAGGTTCGTCACCTTGATCGAAGTATTCCTACTATACATCCTCTACTATTGGTCTTTACACTGTTTATGGGGTAATTACAACTTGTGAACCCTACACAACTATAGTCTCATTTCACTTTATCATTCTTGTCAACATTCTTCACTCTTCACTTTACTAATCAAAATATTTCTACCTATGATGGTCCTATCAATTCACATTCTACTAGCAACAAGGGGAAATATATACGCTAGGGCGAAATCTGAATCTATCAATGCATGTATAATTCAAAGGAATCAAAATATACATGTAACCCCATGCGATGTTGCCTCTTGATCCTGCCTAGTAGCCACAACATCTATGCGGTTCGAAGGACCGCCAGAACTATAAACTCCATCATGACCTCTACCACGGCTGGCTGACATCTGAATACCCCGGGGGCGCACAACTGTAGAGGAAAAGGAACCAACCACCGACCTTGTAGGTTGAGCCACATCACCAGTGCTCTTTCTAAAAGGACATTCCCTCTGCATATGGCCCGGACGGCCACAATAAAAACAAATACGTGTAAGAAAATGACACTTCCCTAAATGACTCTTACCACATCGAAAACACTGATGGATAAGTGGTCCTGACTGAGAAAATCCTCTGCTTCTCTGAAAACCTGGAATCCTGGAGCTCGGACCGGCTCCTAAATACCTTGTGGGGTTCCAATCTCCCACCTGTGAACTGCGGGGGTATGTCCTGGGTAGGCAGGGACGAATACCTCACCCGCTGCTGAGGCTACTCGCCCAAAAACTCACCGGGATAACCAACCGGTCTAGCCTTCTTAAACTAATTTCTGTGTTGGCCCTCTACCCTCTGTACTCATTTCTGTACTGGCAGAATAACCTCCTGCTGATGAAAATGCATCACCACTAGCTTGGTCAATAACATAATTGTTTCCCTCATGACCCTATAGTCTTCCCCTAACTGAGAAACTGGAGGCTCAGGTGCTGGGGCCTCAAAACCTGGCGCAGAAGAACTCGCCGACTGCGGCACAATATCTAGTATATACTGGGCATGAGCCCTATCAACTCTCTGAGTCTTACTGGTAGCTCCCGCTACTTTTTTGCCCTTCTGGGCAACTGTTGCCTTCCTTGGAGGCATAGCTATAACACAATAACATGTCAGAGAGGGATTATCTTAATAACACAGCTCTATGGCACGATCTCAGAGTGAGAAGAATAGAAACCAAATCCTAAATGTCATGTAGCCTCCTGTTTATGGGTGTGGCGCGCAATACACCGATAATCAAGACTCTACTAGACATGGTTTATAGACATTCCGAGGACTGACTGCTCTGATACCACTCTGTCACGACCCGAACCCCGGGCTCGCGACTGGTGCCCTACCTGGGCACCCTTCTACCTAACTGACACAAGTAACCCGCAGAACTAAATAACACCTCATTTTTAAATTTTATAAAACCAACAAACATGCAAAGGCAAAGCCGATAAGGCTGCCATATATATAATCCAAAAGAACTACACTGTACACGAGTCCAATCCCACATAAGAATATATACCTCTAAGAGTTTTACTGAACTATGACGGGACAAGGCCCCGCCGTACCCATAACTGTACAAAAGCCTGTAATGAATGATCTATACCAAAATGATAAACTCTGGAACAAATGGAGTTGTCCAAAAACTCTGAGCAAGGGTCCTACACTTGCAGATCACCAAACTGCGTACCTAAACCTACGGCATGAACTCAGCCCCCCGGAGAAAGGGGGTCAGTACGAAGAATGTACCAAGTATATGAAACAATAAGTACTGTAAAGGAGATCACACAGTCCAAATATAACAGGAAGCAAGTATGATAACTCAAAATAACAGTACACTGAGCTTTGCAAATATGAGAGTAATGCAATCATTTTTACCTTTTAAGTTTTAACAATGAGACTAACTGTTCCACTTTAATTCATGAATACACTGCACCCTTTCATTAATGAAATCACTACCGTTTCAAAACATGAAAGCCATGCCAACGTCAGGGTCATCCGCCCTCAGAATTATTATGCAATCCTACCATAGGACTATTTCACCCGCAAGAGACTATTTCACCCGCATAGGTCACGTGGACCCGCAATGAGCATCAGTACACGATACTCACATCACAGAGAGCTAGTCCATGGATTATGTCACGGGATTTGAACCCGCACGAGTCCTTCAAACCCGCAGTGAGTGTGTACTGACTCACGTCATGGGAGCTACTCCATGATATATATGTACCAAGTTGCCGGCCCTTTATGGAGGGACGCGGATATGTGAAAATACGACACTTGCACGTATGACTATATGAGCAACCCATATGCAAGAAAATCATCCTTGACCCTTATTTATAATTAGATGTATGTCGCAATCATGGACGTTCTCACATGATCCAACTATACAATTTTTAAATCATCATCGATTCTCATTAGCACAAAATAGAATGAACTATCATTTGAGCAGGCCAAAGTACTATCAATGCACAATTAGAATAACTATCATTTAAGAAAGCCAAAGTATTATCAAGGCACAAATAGAATAATTATCATTTAAGCAAGCCAAAGTACTACGTACGTCCGCCGCACGTCCTTTTTTATTTTTATAAATCCCAAGGCACTAGCGTTGCAACATCAAGTTACTTATTCTTCAAATTAAGTGACCTACACTCTTTATAATCTAGTCACTTCTTTCATGTACTACAATGAAAATAAATTCATTTATGAACCCCAAGACACTAACACTCGTAGTATCAAGCCACGTCTACTCTTCAAATCAAGTTACACCTTAGAAATTCAATTCAAGGTTTTGAAATCAAGTAACTTCTACTTTCAATTCCTAAGTAACTCACACCTTTAAAACAAGTTACTTCTATTTAAATCATGTCATTTATCCTCTTTTAAATCAATCAAGTAAACCACTCTTTTGACTCCCCTAAAGCCGTTATAACTAACTTTCCATAAAGCCATTATAACAGACTTTAGGTTTTGGAAACTAAGGCACTATCACATCTTCCTAAAAAGAAAACCAAGTTTTATAACTTTTTAAAATAATTCAAGTCTTTTAACATATAAAATCAAGTTATACACTTTTAAACTCAAGTACTATCTAAGAGATTAGGAACCACTTCCTTTTTAAGAATTTAAGTACTTCAAGTAAAACAACTTTCACTTTTGAAAACCCAAATATTATCAAGGGATTTGTATTATAACAACTTCCATTTTAAACATCCAAAGTACAATCAAGGAAGTATATAGAACAACTTCTATATTAGGAAATCCAAGTACAATAAAGTAATAGATCATTTAAGGAGTAGGATTTACTCACTTTACAATAAGGAATCATGTTAGAAGAAGAGGAGATAGTTCACATACCTTTTCGGCTTAATCCACACGCTAAGTCGAATACGCCGCACGTAGAATGTCAACCTATAATGACCATAATACGTCTATCAACTTCTAGTTTCTAACGTAGAATAATACTAAGTATAAGGTCTCTTATTCTACGGAAAATTGGGCAGTACTTCCCCGGTTTCTACGTACTTTTTCACCTTTTCCAAGGCCAGTAATCAATAACCAATACGCCACATTTAAGGCACAACCAACGCTAACCAAAGGGGATTACACGCCTAACTGGACGTGTAAAATTCTTCCCCACAATTCATATAAAACAGTCCAAAATTTTAAGGGTATTCTCGGCCACAACAACTATAAATCCTAAGTCCTTTTCCTTAATTCCTTTTAATCCAATTCTCATTCCAACATGTTATTTAAGTTATACTAACTATCAACAACCATATTTCCTTCATTATATAACATGTAACAAGTGGTAATACCAATAAGAATGATCAACAAGTTCAACGGCTAACATGTCATGTCTCGGCTTCAACCCTCCAATATGGTCCAAACCATTTTAAATCTTCATTCTTTATATCACAAGCTTATTTATAAACAACTACAACATAAAATCTTCAATTACCTTAAGAAGACAATGATCCTTACCTCAATATGCCCAAATATTATCCAAGTTAAAAGTCGATCCTTAGCTCATTTTCTTTACGTTTCAATCCACAATATGCAACCACTATAAGCTTATGAAGAACTCCTCTTCAAGTTCCAACCCAAAATATGAAGAACACCTTAGGGTTTCAAGGTGCGACTAAGGATTTATCAACAAGGATTGAAGATTTTTTTTTGTCTTAGAGGGTGCCTTGGCCGAGAGCCCTTAGGAGTGGAGTAAAGTTTGTTTGAAAATTTCTCTAAGTGTTAAGTCTTGCACCTCTATGTGTATATATAATGCAACCAAGGGAGAGGATTAAAACAAGTGTATGGTTGAGATTGTGGACACTTGTGTGTGGGTCCCACTAGTCCACTTGTCCAACAAAATATCTAGCCCACACTTTAGCCACTTGGCTTCTAATTCTCGCCCAACATGGGCCATGTGGGGGTGACATGTGTCACCCTCCTATTGGTCCAAAATATTTCATGTCCCGAAATATCGATAATTGGTCAAAATATCGAAAACCTTGTGGGCCCCACAAAATCGTAAAATTTTCTGGGTGGGCCCCACATGACCAAATCCGAAAATAAAATTCCATAATTCCAATAAATTCTATAAGTATCACTTACCAATTTTGAGAACCCAATTCCAATTAATAAACTTTTTTCCTTCACGAGGTTCGGATAATTTTCCTTAGAAAAAAAAAATCATTCTTTCGTTCCACATTTAAAGTCTTGTTTTCCCACGTACGCTCTCATATACATGTCTTGGAACTACGGGGTGTAACTGTTACACCCCGTATTTTAAAGGACATGTTTCAAGAACGTACGTAAGAACTCAGAGGTATCAAGATTTGAGACTTGTAAAATTTTATCGGAATTATGAAATTGTCGAAACGCTTGTTGTGATTTAATGGGAGGGCGACACGTGTCACCCCCTTAGAAAATGCCTGGGACGATTTTTGCAAGGGCTAAAGGGTCATTGGACCTTTGTTAGCAAGACAAGTCTTGCAACTTGAAAGCTTGACATGTTTGACTTAGTCAAGGGGACAATTAGTCTTGATTTTTGTTAAGACCTCATCCTAGCCAACCATTTGTGCACACTTTGACCCTCCATGTCCCTATATAATACTAGTAGCAAGACAAGAGTTCCACACTTAGCTAAAATTTCACAAATCAAGAACAAGAGAGGATGCTCTGGGTTGGGTCTGAAGAAGGGAAATTTTTTTGTTTGTCATTCAATAATCTCCCCACTTTAAACCAAGGTTCCTAAGTGTATCATGAGTATATCTCAATAGAAAAATCCCGGAAAAAGAGAGTTTTCGTATTAGTCGCAAGGTGAAAACCTAATGGCTTTTCTAGGTTTTGGTTGGAAGTTTGAAGGAAAATTGTTGGCATGGGTCTAAGGGTCTCTAGTAGCGGATTGAAGTATCTTGGAGAGTCTCTAGGTTGCTAAGGAACGACTACGGATTTGAAGATTGGATTGAAATCGTTAAGGTATAATCTTGTCCTTTAAGATGTTACAAGATTATATATTTTTGTTGTTGTTAGTTTTACATGTTGACAACATGAAGTTGGTATGTAGAAGTTTATAAGGATTATGGATTGATTGTAGCCTTGGAAATCCGAAAATGTAATATAAGCCATGTTAAGTTGGATTTCAATTTAATCGTTGTTAGAATCGTCGCATGTTATTGACTTGAAGATTATGGTAGTTATAACCAAATGCGACTTGATATCTTATTATGCTACCAATTCGGATTGTAATTGGAAATTTGATAAGAATTGGTAAGGTTGAACTCAAGGTGGCCGAATTTGGACTTTTAGTTTGTTTTTCATTTGTATTGGACTACTTTCTAAATTGTGAGCCAATTGGGTCATTTAGTTTTTATTTGTATTGGAGTACCTTATAGAAATTGTGAGCCAATTGGGGCTGTTTGGTTATTGTATTCGGCCTTGAAAAAGGTGGCAAAGTAAGTATAAACAAAGGAGGTGCTGTCCGATTTTCCGTAGAATTTAGCGACTTAGCACCTAGAATATTCTACGTATGAAGTAAGAGGTTAATGGACGTATGGTGACCATTATAGGTTGATGTACTAAGTATAGCGTATCCTACTTGGAGAATGGAAAAGCTCAAGGTGGAAGTACTTTGGAGCATTTTGCTACTTGTCGACAATCGTCGCTAGGTATGTGAACCTCTTCCTTCTTTTGACATGATTCTATGTATGGAATATACATGTAGTACTATTTCATGATTCCTTCTACTCTTAGAAGTTAAGAGGTATGTATGTTGATTTACTCTACGTAAAGGTTATGTATAAGTTATCCTAAGTTCTTACCAAGTCTTATGGGGGATGTTGGTAAGAGTCGTTAGGAGGTATTTTGGAGCCAAGTTGACTTGGCTAATTTACGGCACGAATAAGAATAAGTATCGAACAAGCCATTGCAGCGTTAATAAAGGAAAATGTAATGACAATTAATTATGTTAAAACAAGTAGAATTCTCCATCTGCATAGAAGCTAAGATAAGACAAAATTGTATTACATTTTCTAGATCATGGCTACTTGATTAAGATAGTTATAAATAAGTATAACTTATTCACAACGCACCAAGTATATGTTACTTAATTTATAAGAATTTACGTATGAAGTTTTAAGACTATGGACCTCAAATTTGTTAAAAGGTTAAGGGACTTTATTTTTCAAGTTATGGGACTTGATTCTTAAAGGGAGAAATGAATTGATTTAAAAGTATAGAATACTTGATTTGGAAAGTATTGATTTCTTGCCATTCTAAGTTAAGAAACTTGTTTTCCTAAAAGTTAAGAGACTTGAAGTATTTTGAAAGCTATGTGATTTGAATTGAAGTATAAGTTTCTTGGTTATCAAAGTGAATGAATGTGTCTAAGAAATAAAGAGTTATAACGGCTTTATGGGAAGTTGGTTATAACAACTTTATGGAAGATTTTAAAGAATGGTTTTCTTCAAAGAATGTAAGCAAAGAAATGATTTGAAATAAAGAAAGGGCAAATTGTTTTAAAGGTACCAATTGCTTAAGGTTTCAAAGAAAGAAGTCACTTGATTTAGAAGCCTTTAATTGTATTTCTAAAAGTATTGTGACTTGTCTTGAAGAGTAGATATGACTTGATACTACGGTTATTAGTATCTTGGAAGTTTTATTTGAAAGAGAATCATTTTAAAGGAGTAACTAAGACACGTAGTACGTTGGGTTAAATTGATTTTATAATGACATGTTAGTTAAGGCCTTAAGTAAACAAAATGAGAGTGTATATGAACAAGCTAATAAGTTAGGGGATTTCTTAACTTGCTTGTTATGTATGATAAGTCAGTGGCGCTTATGTTATGTAGGTAAGTGGTGGTGCTTATGTTATGTATGATAAGCGGTAGGGCTTATGTTATGTATGATGGCTCAGTCGAGATAGGGTAAGAGTATAAATGAGGCAAGCCCCAAGACGTTATACCACCTCTCGGTAAGAGTATAAGTGAGGTAAATCCACAGAGACTGTACCACCCGCTTTATGTGTTATTTGACGACCTACGAGATAGGTAAGAGATAAATGAGGGCAAGCCCCAAGACGTTATACCACCTTCTCCGGTAAGAGTATAAATGGCGGGCAAGCCCCAAGACGTTATACCTGCTTTACCACCTTCTCCGGTAAGTATAAATGAGGCAAGCCCAGACGTTATACCACCTTTTGATGGATATTATGGGCGTGAGACCCGTGGTTATGTTTTACACTTTTAGTCATCGGCGATGGGGATTCCACGGGCATGCTTTGATATTGGTGATTTGATCGCGTCCCGTTTGGGTAGTATATGCGCCTCCTCCGTAGGGGGCCGGACTATGTTATGAAAGATAAGTAAGTTAGACAGAAATGAACTTAATGACTTCTCCTAAGTAAGTACGTAAGATATGGCTATAACTCTTAATGGAATGGAAAAAGGACATTGATGTGAAATTAAGTTCATAAGTGGTAATGACACGGCAGGATCCGTATGTATTTTTATACTTGTCCTTGTCATTCTTTTTGTACTATGATCTTATCAGACGTTATTTCCGTCCATATTCGTACTGTTATTCGACTTCTTCGGGCCGCGTTATGTCCGCAGTTTAGGTAACGATTGTGGATCCGCGAGTTTAGGATCCGGTTCAAGATTCGAGATGGCTCAATGATTCCGAGTTGTCATGGCTATGTATATTCAGGTGCAGCGGGCCTTGTCCCGCCACAGTGGTTATGTTAAAACTCTTAGAGGTCTGTAGTCACCTATATTGGGTCAGTTTGTAAAAGAAAGGAGGCAACTGCTTCGGTTGTATATATATTATGTCCAGGAAGGTAGCCTTATCGGCTAACCTGTTGTTTTACTTCTGTTGTGTTATTTATAAGTTTCATGTATGTTCCGCTGATTTTCTCTGATGTTTACCTGTAAGGGTGCCCAGGTAGGGCACCAGTCGCGGTCCCGGGGTCGGGTCGTGACAGTAACATTATCCCACCCTTAGAAACATTCATCCCGAATGTTCATAGTCGGTCTCAAGCTTATACAAACTCCGGCATAGTCTCCTTACTATGTCTATCACTCAAACTCCACAAGACCAACGATGCCACACACGGCCACCATATATCAGATGTATGTATATAACAATGGACCTTCCATCCGCGGTTCCTTCTCACAAAACTCGAAGGTTACAGTCTTTTCAAAAACGGGATCTTTAGAGGTTCATTTCTTCTTCCCGTATTAGGGATGACCCTGTTGTATTCTAAGTCATGGGACTAACACTATCTGAAACCTTCGGTCGGACTCCCACTCAGCTAACTGATGTGTTCCCTCGTGTTACTTCCCTTCTCTGTCTCACCTAGTCAAACTACTAGTTGGGGCAAGATCCTATTATCTGCCTAGCTTTCTTTACTAACTAGTGTAAACTCTAATACTAGTAGCATCTCAATCACGAGCACCTATGGACAGTGTTACTGAATCTAAGACGTGTGTATCATCACAATTAACTCCCATTCATGGCCTAAAAGGATACTCTTTACGCACCTTCATTACTCATAACTATAACCACTTCCGTTCTTTTAACACTTTTTCGCTCCTTTTCTTACTTGTCGTACTTTTCTCTTACTTCCAAACTTATTCTAGTACACGTACAAAATTTCAAATATTGTTTATGTTCTCCAACCCTTGGAGTTACTATATCCAAACTTGGTCATTATACTTAGATTAAATTTCCGTTAAGGCCCTTCTCGGCCCTCACGACTTGGTTCTGGTGGAACGCGTCCACGAACTCGTACAATGGTTAACTAGACTTGGGTCTTGCATCCTCGTGACCCTATCACATAGCGGGACCATTTCCAACTGGCACCACTTCATTCCATGCTATGGGTTGACCCGAAATCGGTCGACAACCCGATCCATCATCACACTTAACTCTCATTCTTAGTCTGAAATAAATCTCTCTCCTATCTCAAAGTACTTCTCACCCTATCCTTCCATTCACTAGATGTTCGTCGCCTTGGCCGAAGTATTCCTACTGTACATCCTCTACTATTGGTCTTTACACTGTTTATGGGGAAATTACAACTTGTAAACCCTACACGACTATAGTCTCATTTCACTTTATCATTCTTGTCAACATTCTCCACTCTTCACTTTACTAATCAAAATATTTCTACCTCTGATGGTCCCATCAATTCACATTCTACTAGAAACAAGGGCAAATATATACGCTAGGGCGAAATCTGAATCTATCAATGCATGTATGATTCAAAGGAATCAAAATATACATGTAACCCCATGCGATGTTGCCTCTTGATCCTGCCTAGTAGCCACAACATCTATGCGGTTCGAAGGACCGCCAGAACTATAAACTTCATCATGACCTCTAACACGGCTGGCTGACATCTGAATACCCCGCCCAGGGGGGCGCACAACTGTAGAGGAAAATGAACCAGCCACCGACCTTATAGGCTGAGCCACATCACCAGTGCTCTTTCTAAAAGGACATTCCCTCTGCATATGGCCCGGACTGCCACAATAAAAAAAAACACCGGTACGAAAAAGACACTTCCCCAAATGACGCTTACCATATCGGAAACACTGAGGGATAAGTGGCCTTGACTGAGAAAATACTCTGGTTCTCTAAAAACCTGGAACCCTGGAGCTCGGACCGGCTCCTAAATACCTTGTGGGGTCCAATATCCACCTGTGAGATGCGGGGGTATGTCTTGGGTAGGCTAGGATGAGTACCTCACCCGCTGCTGAGGCTGCTCGCCCAAAAACTCACCGGGATAACCAACCGGTCTAGCCCTCTTACGCTGATTTCCGCGTTGGCCCTCTACCCTCTGTACCCATGTCTGTACTGGACGAATAACCTCCTGCTGATGAAACTGCATCACCACTAGCTTGGACAATAACATAACTGTTTCCCTCATGACCCTATAGTCTTCCCCTAACTGAGAAACTGGAGGCTCAGGTGTTGGGGCCTCATAACCTGGCGCAGAAGAACTCGCCGACTGCGGCACAATATCTAGTATATACTGGGCATGAGCCCTATCAACTCTTTGAGTCTGACTGGTAGCTCCCGCTACTGTTTTGCCCTTTTGGGCAACTGTTGCCTTCCTTGGAGGCATAGTTATAACACAATAACATGTCAGAGAGGAATTATCTTAATAACACAACTCTATGGCACGATCTCAGAGTGAGAAGAATAGAAACAAATCCTAAATGTCATGTAGCCTCCTGTTTATGGGTGTGGCGCGCAACATACCGATAATCAAGACTCTACTAGACACGGTCTGTATACATTCCGAGGAATGATCGCTTCGATACCACTCACACGACCCAACCCCGGCTCGCATCGTGCCCTACACAGGCACCCTTCTACCTAACTGACACAAGTAACCCGCAGAACTAAATAACACCTCATTTTTAAATTTTATAAAAATAACAAACATTCAAAAGCAAAGCCGATAAGGCTGCCATATATATAATCCAAAAGAACTACACTGTACACGTGTTCAATCCCACATATGAATACAGACCTCTAAGATTTTTACTGTACTATGATGGGACAAGACCCCGCCGTACCCATAACTGTACAAAAGCCTATAATGAATGATCTATACCAAAATGATAAGCTCCGGAACAAATGGAGCTGTCCAAAAACTCTGAGCAAGGGTCCTACACTTGCAGATCACCAAATCACAGACCTAAACTCGCAGATTGAACGCAGCTCCCCGGAGAAAGGGGGTCAGTACGAAGAATGTACCAAGTATATGAAACAATAAGTACTATAAAGGAGATCACACAGTCCAAATATAACAGGAAGCAAGTATGATAAATCAAAATAACAGTACACTGAGCTTTGCAAATATGAGAGTAATGCAATCATCTTTACCTTTTAAGTTATGCTTTTAACAATGAGACTAACTGTTCCACTTTAATTCATGAATACACTGCACCCTTTCATTAATGAAATCACTACCGTTTCAAAAAATGAAAGCCATGCCAATGTCAGGGTCATCCGCCCTCGGAATTATTATGCAATCCTACCATAAGACTATTTCACCCGCAAGGGACTATTGCACCCGCATAGGTCATGTGGACTCGCAATGAGTATCAGTACACGATACTCGCATCACGGAGAGCTAGTCCATGGATTATGTCCAGGGATTTGAACCCGCACGAGTTCTTTAGACCCGCAGTGAGTGTGTACTGACTCACGTCATGGGAGCTACTCCATGATATATATCTACCATGTTGCCGGCCCTTTATGGAGGGACACGGAGATGTGAAAATATGCCACTTGCACGAATGACTATATGAGCAACCCATATGCAAGAAAATCATCCTTGACCCTTATTTATAATTAGATGTATGTCGCAATCATGTTCGTTCTCACATGATCCAACTATACAACGTTTAAATCATCATCGACTCTCATTAGCACAAAATAGAATGAACTATCATTTGAGCAGACCAATTTAAGCAAGCCAAAGTACTATCAAGGCACAAATCGAATAATTATCATTTAAGCAAGCCAAAGTACTACTTGTGTCCGCCGCACGTCCTTTCCTTTTTATAAAATCCCAAGGCACTAGCCTTGCAACATCAAGTGACTTATTCTTTAAATTAAGTGACCTACACTCTTTATACTCTAGTCACTTCTTTCATGTACTACAATGAAACTAAATTCATTTATGAACCCCAAGACACTAATGTTATATCCCGTAGTTCTGGCCATGCGCATGAGAGCGTACGAGAGGGATTAAGACTTAAATTTTAGAAGGATAGGTTGACGGATTGTTTCGGACGGGTTTTAGTCAACTTTGAGGCGGGTTATGACCCGTTACATTGAGAGTTCCTAGGTGTTTCAAAGGCCTAATGCGTAGTTCGTTGAGTCTAGTTTCCAACGCAACCAACCGTTTGTCGATAGGACATCGGAGTAGAAAGTTATGGGAGTTACAAGTTCAGTGAGCAGTCGGACATAAAAGTATGTCGGTCAGGAGCCACAGGGCCGCGACGCCGGATGCAGGGCCGCGGCGCCAAATGTGCCGAAAGTTGGATGAAGTTGCAGCGCCGCGGCGCCGGAGGGCAGGGCCGTGGCGCCGGAAATTCCGAAAGTTCACAGAAGATTCAGCGCCGCGGCGCCGGCTGCAGGGCCGCGGCGCCGAGGCGGAGTTTCTGGCGGAAAAACTGAGGAAAATCAGGTCTCTTCTTTTTAAAAGGCCATGGGAGGGTGACAAGTGTCCCCCCCCCCCCCATCTGATTTTTGCATGTCTTATATATTGACCAAGTCTTGAAGACTTGGTCATCTTTCAAAGCTCTTCTCTCTCTCTAAAGCTAAAAGCTCTCCCTTCTCTCTAGAATTTCAAGAGGAAATCTAAGCTTGAGGAAAATCTGAAAAAAGTGTGGCAAGAAGAAAGCTTGTTTACAAGCTTGTAGGGGTTATTGTGGTGGTGTTTTCGGAAAGGAGGCTAGCAAACTTTGTTGGATTAATTTGGCTAAAGCTCTAAGGTAACAATTCTTCTCTTGTAGCTAGTTCTTGGTGTTGCATGTGAAGAAGAAAGATCTTGTAGTGGTAGATATTGCCCTTAGATACATTGCATGCAAGAAATATGGTTTGGATATGAATGGGTTGGATAAGAAGGTTATGTAAGCATGTTGTAGCCTAAATACTACCTTAAACTTGTTAAGTTAGTTGTTGTACATTGTGGGGCAGAATTTTACACATCCAAGTTAGGTGTGTAATCCCCTTTGAAATGTTTGGATTGTTGGGCCTTAAATGTGGCGTTTGGATGTTAATTTCGTCCTTGAAAAAGGTGGCAAAGTATGTAGAAACAAAGGAAATGCTGCCCAATTTTCCATAGAATTTAGTGACTTTGAACTTGGAATATTCTACATTGTAACTAGAGGTTAATGAACGTATTATGGTCATTATAGGTTGACATACTACGTGCGGTATTTTGGACTTAGCGAGTGGATTGACCGAAGAGGTATGTGGAACTTTCCTATCTCTTGAGCATGAATGGTTTTACCTATGTAGTACAATAGACGTACAAGGTTCGATATCCCTTACTTGTTTTAAGGATGGTCAAGTTTTGTGAGTAAGGGGGGATTAACTCATTTCTTTTAAAAAGTACAAAGGATGTCTTGAGTTTTCAAAGTTAAGGGACTTGATGTGTTCAAGTATATGATTCTTGTTTCTTTTTAAAAGCGTAAGTCCCTTGGGTTTTAGGAAAATGTATTTGTCTAAAGTATAACGTTAATATAATGACTTTATGGGAAGTTGATTATATTAGCTTTACGAAAGGTTAACAAAGGAAGATTTACACTAGGTAAAATGAGTACGGATAAATGATTTGAGGTTGTGAAAGGCAAATTGGTTTTAAGGCATCAATTGCCCAAAAGTTTTATGTGAAAAGAGTCATTTTTAAAAGAGTGGAAGTATGTAGTACTTTGGGTTAAATCCCCGGATTTCTTTTATTTGCGTTATGTATGATGGCCGGTTGAGCTAGGGTAAGAGTATAAATGAGGGGTAAACCCCCAAGACGTTATACCACCTTCTCCAGGGTAAGAGTATAAATGAGGGGTAAACCCCCAAGACGTTATACCACCTTCTTCAGGGTAAGAGTATAAATGAGGGGTAAACCCCCAAGACGTTATACCACCTATTCCGTGGATTTGCTACCCACGATGCGAGGAATACCTCATGCGAGTCCGTAGGGCTCATGCGGGTGAAATAGTCCCATGCGGGTGAGTACAGCCTATGCGAGGAATACCTCATACGGGTCCACATGACCCATGCGGGTGAAATAGTCCCAGGAGTAGGAGTGCTTAATGATACTGCGGTGCGGATGACCTTGCTGACCATAAGCTTCCTATTTTCATGCAGTATGGTATATGTTTGATATTCTCATTATTGGTAAGGCACAGTGTTCTGTAAACTGGTTTTTATACATGTCTCCAGTTATTTTATACTTATGAGGTATTTTCAGTATTTTCCAGTTTCACATACTTAGTACATAATGGGTACTGACCCCCTTCCTCGGGGGCTGCGTTCATGCCGCAGGTAGGGGTAAGCAGGTGGTGGATCCTCATTCTTAGGATCACTGTTCCGGTGTCAGAAGCTCCATTCCTCCGGAGGCTTGTTTCGTTGGTACGGTTCTTCCCTGATGCTATAGGTATTATGTACATTCAGGAGTAGGGCGGGGCCCTGTCCCGCCACAGTTGTTATTCTTAGAGGTATGTGGTCACGTTGTGTTTTGGGCTGTAAGAACAAGTTGTACTTTTGATTAAGTATATTTTTATGGAAGGCAGCCTTATCGGCTGGCCAGTGATGTTTACTTTATACAGGTTATGTGTTATGTATGTTCCGCTGCTATTCTCTGATGTATACCTGACGGGGTGCCCCGGTAGGGCACCAGTCGCTTCCCCGGGGTCGGGTCGTGACAACTAACACTCGTAGTATCAAGCCACATCTACTTTTCAAATCAAGTTACACCTTAGAAATTCAATTCAATGTTTTGAAATCAAGTAACTTCTACTTTCAATTCCTAAGTAACTCACACCTTTAAAACAAGTTACTTCTCTTTAAATCATGTCATTTATCCTCTTTTAAATCAATCAAGTAAACCACTCTTTTAACTCCCCTAAAGCCGTTATAACTAACTTCCCATAAAGCCATTATAACAAACTTTAGGTTTTGGAAACTAATACACTATCACATCTTCCTAAAAAGAAAACCAAGTCTTATAACTTTTAAAAATAATTCAAGTCTTTTAACATATAAAATCAAGTTACTACACTTTTAAACTCAAGTACTATCTAAGAGATTAGGAACCACTTCCTTTTTAAGACTCTAAGTACTTCAAGTAAAACAACTTTCACTTTTGGAAACCCAAATATTATCAAGGGAATGGATTATAACAACTTCCATTTTAAATATCCAAAGTACAATCAAGGAAGTATATAGAACAACTTCTATATTAGGAAATCCAAGTACAAGCAAGGAATAGATCATTTAAGGAGTAGGATTTACTCATTTTACAATAAGGAACCATGCTAGAAGAAGAGGAGATAGTTCACATACCTTTTCGGCTTAATCCACACGCTAAGTCGAATACGCCGCACGTAGAATGTCAACCTATAATGACCATAATACGTCTATCAACTTCTAGTTTCTAACGTAGAATAATACTAAGTATAAGGTCTCTTATTCTACGGAAAATTGGGCAGTACTTCCCCTGTTTCTACGTACTTTTTCACCTTTTCCAAGGCCCGTAATCAATAACCAATACGCCACATTTAAGGCACAACCAACAGCTAACCAAAGGGGATTACACGCCTAACTGGACGTGTAAAATTCTGCCCCACAATTCATATAAAACAATCCAAAATTTTAAGGGTATTCTCGGCCACAACAACTATAAATCCTAAGTCATTTTCCTTAATTTCTTTTAATCTAATTCTCATTCCAACATGTTATGTAAGTTATACTAACTATCAACAACCATATTTCCTTCATTATATAACATGTAACAAGTGGTAATACCAATAAGAATGATCAACAACTTCAATGGCTAACATGCCATGTCTCGGCTTCAACCCTTCAATATGATCCAAACCTTTTTAAATCTTCATTCTTTATATCACTAGCTTATTTATATACAATTACAACATGAAATCTTCAATTACCTTAAAAAGAAAATGATCCTTACCTCAATATGCCCAAATATTATCCAAGTTAAAATTTGATCCTTAGCAATCCTTAGCTCCTTTTCTTTACGTTCCAATCCACAATATGCAACCACTATAAGCTTATGAAGAACTCCTCTTCAAGTTCCAACCCAAAATATGAAGAACACCTTAGGGTTTCAAGGTGCGACTAACGGATTATCATAGTATTTCCGGGGTTTAAGGGGTTGTATATGCTTAGTATACCACTAGGGATCTTAGGTTTGAATATGGGGATTTATCAACAAGGATTGAAGAATTTTTTTGTCTTAGAGGGTGCCTTGGTCGAGAGCCCTTAGGAGTGGAGTAAAGTTTTCTTGAAAATTTCTCTAAGTGTTAAGTCTTGCACCTCTATGTGTATATATAATGCAACCAAGGGAGAGGATTAAAACAAGTGTATGGATGAGATTGTGGACACTTGTGTGTGGGTCCCACTAGTCCACTTGTCCAACAAAATATCTAGCCCACACTTTAGCCACTTGGTTTCTAATTCTCGCCCAACATGGGCCATGTGGGGGTGACATGTGTCACCATCGTATTGGTCCAAAATATTTCATCGCCCGAAATATCGATAATTGGTCAAAATATCGAAAACCTTGTGGGCCCCACAAAATCATAAAATTTCCTGGGTGGGCCCCACATGACCAAATCCGAAAATAAAATTCTATAATTCCAATAAATTCTAAAAGTCTCACTTACCAATTTTGAGAACCCAATTCCAATTAATAAACTTTTTTCGTTCACGAGGTTCGGATAATTTTCCTTAGGAAAAAGAAATCTTTCTTTCGTTCCACATTTAAAGTCTTATTTTCCCACGTATGCTCTCATATACATGTCTTGGAACTACGGGGTGTATCATTCTCCCCCCCCCCCCCCTTAGAAACATTCATCCCGAATGATCATAGTCGGTCTCAAGCTTATACAAACTCCGGCATAGTCTCCTTACTATGCCTATCACTCAATACTCCACAAGACCAACGATGCCACACACGGCCACCATATATCATATGTATGTATATACCAATGGAACTCTTCCATCCGCGGTCCCTTCTTACAAAACTCGAAGGTTACAGTCTTTTCAAAAACGGGATCTTTAGAGGTTCCTTTCTTCTTCCTGTATTAGGGATGACCCTGTCGTATTCAAAGTCATGGGACTAACACTATCTGAACCCTTCATTAGGACTCCCACTCAGCTAACTGATGTGTTCTCTCGTGTTACTTCCCTTCTCTGTCTCACCTAGTCAAACTACTAGTTGGGGCATGATCCTATTATCTGCCTAGCTTTCTTTACTAACTGATGTAAACTCTAATACTAGTAGCATCTCAATCACGAGCACCTATGGATAGTGTTACTGAATCTAGGGCGTGTGTATCATCACTATTAACTCCCATTCATGGCCTAAAATGATTCTCTTTACGCACATTCATTACTCATAACTATAACCACTTCAGTTCTTTTAACACTTGTTCGCTCCTTTTCTTACTTGTCGTACTTTTCTCGTACTACCAAACTTATTCGAGTACACGTAAAAAAAATCAAATATTGTTTCTGTTCTCCAACCCTTGGAGTTACTATATCCAAACTTGGTCATTATACTTAGATTAAATTTCCGTTAAGGACCTTCTCGGCCCTCACGACCTGGTTCTAGTGGAACACATCCACGAACTCGTACAACGATTAACTAGATCTGGGCCTTGCATCCTCGTGACCCTATCACATAGCGGGGCCATTTCCAACTGGCACCACTTCATTCCAAGCTACGGGTTGACCCGAAATCGGTCCACAACCCGACCCATCGTCACACTTAACTCTCATTCCTAGTCTGAAATAAATCTCTCTCCTATATCAAAGTACTTCTCACCCTATCCTTCCATTCACTAGAGGTTCGTCACCTTGGTCGAAGTATTCCTACTGTACATCCTCTACTATTGGTCTTTACACTATTTATGGGGTAATTACAACTTGTGAACCCTACACAACTATAGTCTCATTTCACTTTATCATTCTTGTCAACATTCTTCACTCTTCACTTTACTAATCAAAATATTTCTATCTATGATGGCCCTATCAATTCACATTCTACTAGCAACAAGGGGAAATATATACGCTAGGGCGAAATCTGAATCTATCAATGCATGTATGATTCAAAGGAATCAAAATATACATGTAACCCCATGCGATGTTGCCTCTTGATCCTGCCTAGTAGCCACAACATCTATGCGGTTCGAAGGACCGCCAGAACTATAAACTCCATCATGACCTCTACCATGGCTGGCTGACATTCAATACCACCAGGGCGCACAACTGTAGAGGAAAGGGAACCAGCCACCGACCTTGTAGGCTGAGCCACATCACCAGTGCTCTTTCTAAAAGGACATTCCCTCTGCATATGGCACGAACGTCCACAATAAAAACAAACACTTGTAAGAAAATGACACTTCCCCAAATGACGCTTACCATATCGGAAACACTGAGGGATAAGTGGCTATGACTGAGAAAATCCTCTGCTTCTCTGAAAACCTGGAACCCTGGAGCTCGGACCGGCTCCTAAATACCTTGTGCGGTCCAATCTCCCACCTGTGAGCTGCGGGGGTATGTACTGGGTAGGCTGGGACGAATACCTCACCCGCTGCTGAGGCTGCTCGCCCAAAAACTCACCGGGATAACCAACCGGTCTAGCCCTCTTACGCTGATTTCTGCGTTGGCCCTCTACCCTTTGTACTCATGTCTGTACTGGCTGAATAACCTCCTGCTGATGAAACTGCATCACCGCTAGCTTGGTCAATAACATAACTTCTTCCCTCATGACCCTATAGTCTTTCCCTAGCTGAGAAACTGGAGACTCAGGTGCTGGGGCCTCAAAACCTGGCGCATAAGAACTCGCCGACTGAGGCACAATATCTAGTATATACTGGGCATGAATCCTATCAACTCTCTGAGTCCGACCGTAGCTCTCGCATCGTTTTGCCCTTCCAGGCAATCGCTTTCCTTCCTCGAGGCATATCTGTAACACAATAACTTTTCAGAGAGGGATTATCTTAATAACACAACTTTATGGAACGATCTCAAAGTGAGAAGAATATAAACCAAATACTAAATGTCATGTAGCCTCCTGTTTATGGGTGTGGCGCGCAACACACAGATAATCAAGACTACTAGACACGTTCTGTAGACATTCCGAGGACTGACTGCTCTGATACCACTCTATCACGATCGGAACCCCGGGCCCCACGACTGGTGCCCTACCTGGGCACCCTTTTACCTAACTGACACAAGTAACCCGCGGATCTAAATAACACCTCATTTTTAAATTTTATAAAACCAACAAACATGCAAAGGTAAAGCCGATAAGGCTTCCATATATATAATCCAAAAGAATTACACTGTACGCGAGTCCAATCCCATATATGAATACATACCTCTAAGAGTTTTACTGAACTATGACGGAAGAGGCCCCGCCGTACCCATAAATGTACAAAACCATGTAATGAATGATCTATACCAAAATGATAAGCTCCGGAACAAATGGAGCTGTCCAAAAACTCTGAGCAAGGGTCCTACACTTGCAGATCACCAAATCGCAGACCTAAACTCGCAGATGAACTCACCTGAGAAAGGGGGTCGACGTAAGAATGTACCAAGTATATGAAACAATAAGTCAGAAAGGAGATCACATACCCAAATATATCAGGAAGCAAGTATGATAACTCAAAATAACAGTACACTGAGCTTTGCAAATATGAGAGTAATGCAATCATCTTTACCTTTTAAGTTATGCTTTTAACAATGAGACTAACTGTTCCAATTTAAGTCATGAATACACTGCACCCTTTCATTAATGAAATCACTACCGTTTCAAAACATGAAAGCCATGCCAATGTCAGGGTCATCCGCCCTCAGAATTATTATGCAATTCTACCATAGGACTATTTCACCCGCAAGGGACTATGTCACGACCCGACCCCGGCCCGCGACTGGTGCCCTACCTAGGCACCCTTATAAGTATACATCAGAGATAATTAGCGGAACATACATAAACTTAACAGGAAATAAATAACAGGTTAGCCGATAAGACTACCTTCCTGGATACATAAAATACGTAAAACCAAAAACAGTTACCTTTTTTTTTTACAAAGAGACCCACAAGATATGACTACAGGCCTCTAAGAGTTTTGACGTAACAACTGTGACGGGACAGGGCCCCGCCTCCCCGCTGAATGTACAAAATCTACAACCTCAGGGAACTGTACCAAAATACAAAGCCTCTGAAATAATGGAGCTTCCCAACCAGCTGAACAGTGATCCTAAGAATGAGGATCAGCAAGCTATGTACCTCAATCATGGCAGATGAACGCACCAAGGAGGTCGATTTAAATATGTACCAAGTATGTAAAACTGAAAGTACTGTAATGAAATAATAATAGTAATAAATAAATCTGGAGACATGTATGATAACCAAAATAACAGTACACTGTGCCTTGTCGAAGTGAAAGTAATGAAAGTCAGTTTTACCTTTTAAACACTATTTCAACACATGAACAATAGTCACACCAGGGCTATGGACACAAGCCCTCAAATATCATCACACAATCCAGTAAGGGTCTCAAGCCCACAAATATCAAAGCGTGCCCGTGGAATCCCCCATCACTGCCGACAGCTATAAATGTAAAATATAACCATGTGACGCGCCCGTGACATCCTACCTCACTATCGGCGTACACATATACAATACATATATATATATATCCCCTGCTCGTGGAATCCCCCATCACTGCCGACAACCGTAAGTGTAAAATATAACCATGTGACGCGCCCGTGACATCAACCTCACTGTCGGCGTACACACATACAATGCATATATATATATATATATCTCATGCACGTGGAATCTCTCATCTCGGGTACAAGACTTCATGGAGAGCTAATCCATGGGGTAATAATCATATATAACATGCCCGTAGAATCCCTCATCTCGGATACATGTCTTCATGGGGAGCTTGTCCATGGAGTAATAATCGTATA
Source organism: Przewalskia tangutica (assembly GCA_029844215.1). Lineage (NCBI taxonomy): Eukaryota > Viridiplantae > Streptophyta > Magnoliopsida > Solanales > Solanaceae > Przewalskia > Przewalskia tangutica. The sequence goes on along the minus strand of CM056736.1, from coordinate 29,802,691 downwards.
TAACATGGTCGCATGCCCCGGAATCCCTTATCGTATAAGCATGGCCATGGGGTAATAAAACAAATCCGGGAATCTAACCCGCCTCATGGTCGCATGCCTAATCCTCATCGTATAAGCATGTCCAAGGAGTAATAAAACAATTCGAATCTAACCCGCGTCCTCGGTCGCATGCCTCTAATCCCACATCGTATAAGCATGTCCAAGGATCAATCACAATGGAAGCGCACTGCGGAAGCCTCTCACACCGCTGCGTCGCTCCAAGTAAATTTCACAACAAGACAGCCAACCCTCCAACTGAGAGTCACGGCAGCGTAAACATATAATACTTGCACTCAAAGGCTATCACAAGCAAGCATAGGCAAGTTCATAAAATCTTTAGACTTTCATTATCATACAAAAATGAATCTCATTTTATAACTCGAGGTACTTTCGTATTACATAAAAATCACGGGAATTTAACCCAAAGTACTACGTATTTCCATTCTTTTCAAAAGACTCCTTTTCATGTAAAACCCCAAGATACTAACACCCGTAGTATCAAGACATGTCTATTTTTCAAACAAGTCACTACATTTTTAGAAATACATTTCTAGGCTTCTAAATCAAGTGACTCTTACTTTAAAACTTTAAGCAATTGATACCTTTAAATCAAATTGCCTTTCTTTATTTCAAGTTATTTCTTTGCTTACATTACTTAGAGAAAACCATTCTTTTAACCTTCCATAAAGTTGTTATAACCAACTTCCCATAAAGCCGTTATACTAACTTTATGCTTTAGAAACTAGGACATCTTTAACCTTTCATAAAGCCGTCATAACTCTTTATGTCTTAGACAAATTCATTTTTTTTTATAACCAAGAGACTTATACTTTCAAATCAAGTTACATAGCTTTCAAAGTACTTCAATTCTATTAACTTTAAGAAATCAAGTTTCTTAACTTAGAATATCAAGTCTCTTTATCTTTAAAAATAAAGTCTCTTAACTTTAAAAATAAAGTCTCTTAACCTTTTAAGAATTCAAGGTTCATGTTCTTAAAACTTCATAACGTAAACTCTTTAATATTAAGTAACATATACTTTTATGCGTTGTGAATAGGTTATACTCGTTTATAACGATCTTATTAAAGCAACCATGATCTAGAAAATGTAATACAATTTTGTCTTATCTTAGTTTCTATGCAGATGGAGAATTCTACTCATTTTAATATAATTGATTGTCGATACATTTTCTTTTATTAACGCTGCAATGACTTGTTCGATACTTATTCTCATTCGTGCAGTAAATTAGCTAAGTCAACTCGACTCCAAATACTTCTTAACGACTATTACCAACATCCCCCATAAGACTTGGTAAGAACTTAAGATAACTTAGACATAACTTTCACATAGAGTAAATCAACATACATACCTATTAACTTCTAAGAGTAGAAGGAATCATGAAATAACACCACATGTATATTTCATACATAGAATCATGCCAAAAGGAGGAAGAGGTTCACATACCTCACGACGATTATCGACAAGTAGCAAAATGCTCCAAAGTACTTCAACCTTGATAGCTATTCCATCCTTTAAGTAGAATATGCTACTCGTAGTACTTCAATCTATATTAATCATAACATGTCTATCAACTCATCACTTTTTAACGTAGAATCATACTAAGTGTAAGGTCTCTTATTCTACGGAAAATCGGGCAGCACTTCCTTTGTTTCTACGTACTTTTCCACCTTTTTCAAGGCCCGAAAATCAATAACCAAACGCCACATTTAAGGCCCAACAATTCAGCAAATACAAAGGGGATTACACGCCTAATAGGACGTGTGAAATTCTGCCCCACAATCAATATAAAACTGTCCATTCCTTAAGGCACATTCTCAGCAATAACACTATCCATAACAATATCAATTTCCTTTCAATTCCTTTTTCAATCCAAGTTGTTATTCCAATATGTTATATACATAACAATTACAACAACTATAATTCTTTTCTTCCTTAACATGCGACGATTGTAATTATCGACCAAATTGATTACAACATTAATGGCTAACTTGTCAATTTTCGGTTTTAACATGTCGACATGATTGTCGCGCCCGTTTTTGACCTCGGGGTCTGAACGGTATCCGCTACATTGTTCTTTGGCGCTGTTCCCTGGATGGAGCAATAATGCTGATTTTGAGGAGTCGCCACCTAATTGTTTAAGTGAATTAGGACACTTGATTTATTGCAATAAAAATATTGTAATTAATCTCCATTTAATGGTCTGCGAAATTAGTGAGATTTTGGATCAGGGTTCTTTATTATCCTAAAGGGAAGGGGTTAGGCATCCTTTAAGATTCGCTAACTTGCGGTTATCCGTTCAAACCTAGGTTAATTATATATTGACTTTTATTCTACATATTCTAAGCATTTTTACATAATTTATAATTAAATAAAATGCAATACAGAATAATAAAACTAAAATTAAATATGACATAAGATAAAACTCCGGGACGTCTTTTAGCCCTTTTTAGGCCTTCTGCACAAGATGATCTCCGGGTACCTGCATACACACTTAGTAAAAGTGTTAGTAATAGAATAAATAATTTTAAAGTAATAGCAAGAATTAATAAGTAAAGCCAAAAATAAATCCGTCTTTTGCACAGGGGAGGCCTTGGAAATCAGACGGAGATTCCTTCATCGATCAATATTGCTAGAAACAATAAAATAAATAAAACCTCCGGATCAGCGCCAAAACAGTAATAGTTTTAAACACAGAGGGCTCAGATGTATAAAAATAAAGTGGGACAGCCTAAATAAGTGCGGCTACGAGAATTCGCCCTGCCAACACATGTTGGTTATCCGGTGTAAGTGGAAGAAATCATCATTGCCCAGAAAGCTTCATTTTATTTTATTTTCCGTCTTTGCAACTGCGGAGGCCTCAAAAATCGACGGATAACTTTTTCATTGGCCAATCAAGTGTCGTATCTTATTCAAATCAGTGGGTTTTTATCAAGTGCAGTGATTTGTTCAGAAATCAGTTTAACAAAATAATGACGGGCTAATTCGTCAAAAATCAGCCCGAACCCGATGAACAATAAATCGCAACAGTAGCCAAAAGAAAAGGGAAAACAGTTCACCAAACAGTACAACCAGCAGAAAATATATCACCAACAACTAGAGATCTGCCGGAGCGGCCAAAAGACCAAAAGGGTGCCAAATCAAACCAACAAAATAGAAACAAACCGACGAACCCCCAAACATATCAGTAAAATTTCACGGAGTTTTAGCTCCGACCAAAATAAGTTAAAAAATAGTCCAACAATAGTACGCAACAGATCCCAAGACAAAACACAATATAGATCACCGGAGTTTTTAAACTCCGGCTAGACATAAGAACCGAGAAATCTTCCCAACAAACAACAAAATATGTAACTGCAAGAGAAGTAGAAAGACAACAAACATAGCTGGGGTTCAATAACATAATGGAGGGCGAGGCGTCACTTCCACGACGGTGTCTGCCGGAGCGACGTCGCCGTGGTAAAAGGGTTCACCGACGGGAATGGGGAAAGAGCAGTGGTGGTTCGCGTGGGAGCTGGCGACGACGGGGAAAATGGCGAGATATTCAATGTCTAACTCCTCGCCGGTAGTCACCTCTAGCGAGGCAGTGGCATGGAGGTGGGGCGTCGATTGAAACAAAAAATGGGAGGATTTCACAAAATCCAGAAAAATGAGAGATGGATATATATTATAGGGGTGTAGCGGCTGTAGTGTGTGTGTGTGTGTGGTGGTGTGTTGTTGGGCGGCTGAGAGGAGTGTTGCGGCTGTGCTGAGAGAGAGGAGAGGGGTAGGCGGCTGAGGGTGTGAGAGAGAGGAGAGGGGTAGGCGGCTGGTGGTGTGAGAGAGAGGAGAGGGGTAGGCGGCTGACTGTTGGTTTTGTGCCTCTGATGGGTTTTTAATTGGGGGGGGGGGGTAAGGTTTTTATTTATAGGGGTATTTAGGTTTAGGGTTTTGGGTATTGGATATTGGGTATTGGAGGGAAAATATGAAAGGTGTACTGGGCTTCATTTTTTGGGTCTCAGTTTGGGCTTTGGTTTTCGTGATTGGGTGATCCAGATTGCCTCGATTTGGACTGATTTGACAAAAATGCAAAACGGGTTCATTATTTAAAAAACAAATTATTTAAAAAATGCAAAATTATTAAAATGAAAATGTCGATGCAATAATAATAAAAATACCATATTTAACAAATATTTAATGCCTAATTAAAAGTAAAGACGAGATGTCAATTAATTATTTAAAGAGATCCGGAATTAGTAAAATAAAATGATCGCGCAACAATAATAACATAATATTTGAAAATGTTTAATACCTAATTAAAGTAGAAACATGATGTCAATTTACAAAAAATAAAACAACATAGAATGTTAGGTAAAAAATATACAAAAATGTCAAAATGGTGATTAAAATGCGGTGTCCTAAAATGCTTAAAATTACAAGAAATGACTAAAAGATGGGTCAAAATTGAGTGTCAACAGCTTGTCCCTCTTTGACCGAAGACGATGAAAGAGTTTTCGGACAAAGACGTTGACTTGTAGCCAATTTTGTTCTCATCGTCAGAATTAAAACAAAGATCAAGAAAAGAATGGACAAAAGCTGATGCAAATTCAAAATTTTGTCCCAGTGTCGAATTATGATGACACTGGATTGCTGCGATGCTAGAAAATAAAGCAGGCAGACGCCGATTCAAAATTGTCCCAGTGTCGAATCATGATGACACTGGGCTGCTGTGATGCTGCAAAATTAAAGACAATGCCGATGCAAATTCAAAATTTGTCTCAGTGTCAAAGTATGACTGACACTGGGTTGCAGGTGATGTGGTGCTGGAAAATACATGGTGTTTGTAGATGCTGATGTCGTCATTGCATGGACGCGATGCAGATGCTCGTCGTTGCATAGACGAAACATAGATGAAGCTGTTGCATGAGCTTACATGAAATGACGTCGTTGCATAGACGCGATGCAGATGCTCGTCGTTGCATAGACAAAAAACAGATGAAGCCGTTGCATGGGCTTACATGAAATGACGTCATTGCATAGACGCGATGCAGATGCTCGTCGTTGCATAGACGAAATACAGATGAAGCCGTTGCATAAGCTTTTATGAAATGCGTCGTTGCATAGACGCGATGCAGATGTTCGTCGTTGTATAGACGAGACATGATGAAGCCGTTGCATAGGCTTAGAAGATATGTCGTCGTTGCATAGACGCGATGCAGATGCTCGTCGTTGCATAGACGAAACATAGATGAAGCCGTTGCATAGGCTTACATGAGATGGCGTCGTTGCATAGACGCGATGCAGATGTTCTTCGTTGCATAGACGAAACACAGATGAAGCCGTTTGCATAGGCTTACATGAGATGGCGTCATTGCATAGACGCGATGCAGATGCTCATCGTTGCATAGACGAAACATAGATGAAGCCGTTGCATAGACGCGATGCAGATGTTCGTCATTGCATAGACGAAACATAGGTGGAGCCGTTGCACAGGCTTAGATGAAAGGGCGTCGTTGCATAGACGCGATGCAGATGAAGCCGTTGCATGGGCTTACATGAAATGGCGTCGTTGCATAGACGCGATGCAGATGCTCGTCATTGCATGGACGAAACATAGATGAAGCCGTTGCATGGGCTTATCTGAAATGGTGTCGTTGCATAGACACGATGCAGATGTTCGTCGTTGTATAGACGAAGCATAGATGAAGCCGTTGCATAGGCTTACATGAGATGACGTCGTTGCATATGCAGATGCTCGTCGTTGCATAGACGAAACATAGATGAAGCCATTGCATAGGCTTACAATGAAATGGTGCCGTTTTATGGACGTACCTATTTTGTGACTCGCCTGGGTTGAGATAACATCATTGCATAGACGTTGTGCATTTGTAACCCGCATAGGCTTATTGTTGTGCTCCCGCCTTTGCTGATATGAAGATCCTTCTTCAAAGAAAACTTGTGAGTTTTAGGAAAAGAGTGATTGATTCGCGTCGACTTTGTAGCTTTGGCTCTTGACGCTTGCATGCTCAGACTTAAGCAAAGGTTAGTGCATAACTGTTAAGGCAAAAAAGATAACACATGAATTTATAAGCAATGTAATTGTATGAGTAGAAATGTTATCCTGTAAATCGTGATGGCGGTTGTATTGATGTGATGCTGCAAATGTTGAGATTTCATCCTTGCACGGATGTGTTGAATGTCATGAATGCTTGCTAATGCTGCGAGTCGTCACGATCTCTGCGAATTTGCTTTGGATGTTGCGACGCCGAATCGTGTGAATGCCGCGAATGTTTCTTGAATCGCGATTGCTGATGTAGTCTCTGCACGGACATGTTGGATATTGCGAATGCTTACTGAATGCTGCGATTGCTGATATAGTATCACGACCCGACCACGGGCTCGCGACTGGTGCCCTACCTGGGTACCCTTACAGGTATACATCAGAGGTAATCAACGGAACATACATGAAACTTATAAAAATAAATCAACAAGAAAATAAACAACAGGTTAGCCGATAAGGCTACCTCCCTGGACACATATACATATACTTAACCAACGCAGTTACATCCTTCTTCTTTACAAACCGACTCACAAGATATGACTACAGACCTCTAAGAGTTTTAACATAACAACTGTGACGGGACAGGGCCCCGCCATACCCCTGAATATACACAAATCTACAACCTCAGGGAAACCGTACCAAAAGATAAGCCTCCGGAGTAAATGGAGCTTTTTCCCAAAACTGAACCGAGATCCTAAGAGCAAGGATCACCAACTTGTGTACCTAACACCTGCGGGCATGAACGCAGCCCCCCAAAGGGGGTCAGTACAACAGGTACCGAGTATGGAACAGAAATAAGGTACAGTAACCAAATCATAACTGTATAAAAGAATGACAGGGGCAAGTATATAAACATTAATACCAGATCCTACCGTGTCATTACAATCTCGTGAACTTAATCGCACTTTATTATCTTTTCCCATTTTCAATAAAAGTTAATGTCAACTTCTTACGTACATACTTAGGAAAAGTCATCGAGTTCATAAACATATAACTTACGTATCTTGCATAACATAATGCGGCCCTTTATGGAGGGACGTCTCATTTTGGAGTTCACTTTAATCATCCAAACGTGATAATGTAACCCGACCCATTTGCGGGACACGACGAATTCATAAAAATCTTCCCACGAAGGTATACTGCCCGGCCCATTCTGGGACGCGATAAAGTCATGTAGTCTGCCCATAAAGGTATACTGCCCGGCCCATTCCTGGGACGCGATAAAGTCATATAGTCTGCCCATAAAGGTATACTGCCCGGCCCATTCCTGGGACGCGATAAAGTCATATAGTCTGTCCATAAAGGTATACTGCCCGGCCCATTCCTGGGACGCGATAAAGTCATATAGTCTGCCCATAAAGGTATACTGCCCGGCCCATTCCTGTGACGCGATAAAGTCATATAGTCTGCCCATAAAGGTATACTGCCCGGCCCATTCCTGGGACGCGATAATGTCATATTTTAACTTCTTCTTAAGTCGTTATAGCAACTTCCCATAAAACTATTATAACAACCTTTTTCACTTTAGAGAACTTATGGCACTTTTATTCCTTATTACTTTAGGGAAAATTAAACCCAAAAGTACTACGTACATACATACTTAAAAAAATCTTAAAACTCCTTCTCTTTTTAAATCAATAAACTTCTTCTTTTGAAAACTCAAGTGACATTCTCTTTTGAAATCAAGCCTCTTAACTTTTGAAATAAATCATAGAAACCATACTTTTTAAATCAAGTCATTTCTTCCTTTAAGAATCAAGTCCCATAACTTGAAAAATAAAGTCTCGTAACCTTTTAATTTAATAAATCAAGGTTTTATAGTCTTAAAACTTCATAACATAAACTCTTTTAATTTAAGTAGCACATACTTTTATGAGTTGTGAATAGGTTATAATCGTTTATAACTATCTTATTAAAGAAGTCATGATCTAGAAAATGTAATACAATTTTGTCTTATCTTACTTTCTATGCAGATGGAGAATTCTACTCATTTTAATATAATTGATTGTCGATACATTTTCTTTTATTAACGCTGCAATGACTTGTTCGATACTTATTCTCATTCGTGCGGTAACTTAGCAAAGTCAACTCGACTCCAAATACTTCCTAACGACTCTTACCAACATCCCCCATAATACTTGGTAAGAACTTAGGATAACTTAGACGTAACTTTTACATAGAGTAAATCAACATACATACCTCTTAACTTCTAAGAGTAGAAAGAATCATGAAATAACACCACATGTATATTCCATACATAGAATCATGCCAAAAGAAGGAAGAGGTTCACATACCTCTCGAGGATTATCGACAAGTAGCAAAATGCTCCAAAGTACTATAACATTGCTAGCTTTTCCACTCTTCAAGTAGAATACGCTACTCATAGTACTTCAATCTATAAGGGCCATAATATGTCTATTAACCTCTAGCTTCAAACGTATAATATTCTAAGTGTAAAGTCACCAAATTCTACGAAAAATCGGACAGCACTTCCTTTGTTTCAACATACTTTTCCACCTTTTTCAAGGCCTGAATTTAACAATCAAACATGCCACATTTAAGGCCCAACAATTCAGCTATCCAAAGGGTATTACACGCCTTAACAGAACGTGTAAAATTCTGCCCCACAATAATACAAAACAATCCAATAATTCCATGCCATTCTCGGCTATATTGCATCATACTACAAGGTCTTATCCACTTCCTTATTCAATCCAAGTTGTTATGTCTAACATGTCATATAGTCACAACTAGTTGTAACAATTATAACCACTTTAATCAACTCTTTAGATAACATGCGACGACTAAACTAGTAACTAAATTGAATTACAATCTTAAAGGCTAAATCATGCAACTTTCGGATTCCTTCCAAATATTCCATAAAACTTATAAATCTTCAATACATATACCTTATGCTAGTTAAAAAGTATAACTACAACAATATGTAATCTTATAACACTAAGAGAACAAGATTGCTACTTTGCCAAGCCTTAATCCAACTCCAAGATCCGAAGTCGCTCCTTAGCAACTTAGCGCCTTTCCTTGACACTCCAATCCGCCACTTGAAGCCCTTAGAAGCTCACAAACAACTTTCCTTCAATTTTCAATCCAAACTTATGAAAGCGACTTAGGTTTTCACCTTGCGACTAATGCAAAAACGACACTTTTCCGGGATCTTTCTATTGAGATACCCTTACAATACCCTTAGGAACCTTGGTTTAAAGTATTGGTATTATTGAACCACAAACAAAAATTTTTGTCTTGCAAAAGTGCCCAAATCCGAGAGCATGTTTAGACAAGAACAAGATTTCTTGAAAATTTTCTAAGTGTGGGAAGCTTGTCTTGCTACTAGTGTGCTTATATAACACTATGGAGGGTCAAGATTAAAACAAATGGGTGGCTTGGATGCATCTCATTAAAAGATCAAGCCAAGTGGCTCTTTGACTTAGTCAATAAACTCAAGCTCTTAGCTTGCAAGACTTGGTCATCTTTACTTTGGTCAAATGACCATTATGCCCATGGTCAATTTTGACCAAGACCAATAAAGGGGGGTGACACGTGTCACCCTCCCATTTGTCGCAATATTTGTTTCCCGACAATTCCATAATTCCGATAAATTTTTACTAGTCTTAAATCTTAAAGTTTTTGAGTTCATACGTACATTCTTATAAACATGTCCTGGAAATACGTGGTGTAACATTCTTCACCCCTTAGAAACATTCGTCCCCGAATGTTCTTTCGGAGCTCAACTTAACATTTCTCGGCATAGTCTCATAAAACTACACTTAATGAAACCTAATTATGCCACATATGGCCCTAATACATCGCACATGCATATCCATCCCTCATAAGCCAAACGAGAAAACAAATCCAAAGTGTGCACCATCACTATTTACTCCCATTCATGGCCTAAAAGGATTATCTTTTCGTACTTCCAACTTACTCTAACATACGTACATAATCTCAGTATTATCCGTTCATGACACTTAAACATACAACAACCTTATCATGCATACAAGTCTCTAAAGGGTCAAAGATATATCTGAAATAATATAGGTGGTACAAAGGACCGCTAAAACTGGGAACTTCCACCACAACCTCTACCACGGCCTGCCGGTGCATGAACATCCTGCCTAGCTATCGAAGGTGAAGAACCCACAACTGATCCAGTAGACTGTGATGTCCCACCAGTGCCACCTCTATAAGGACACTCTCTTAACATATGTCCTAGACGACCATAAGAAAAACAAGCACCAGACGCGCCGACACACCCGTAACGGAACCTACCACATCGCATTAAGGCAAAAGTGACCTCGATCGACCGAACCCCATTTACTCGAGACCACAAGCTCTAGAGATCTGACCGGCCTCGACACGGGTCAGAAACACCCCGCCGAAAATCGTGGAGGAGCACTTGCCGGCCGAAATGTAGACCTAGCTCGCCGAGGTTGTCCGCCGAAAGTTACCTCGAATCTCGCCGCCCCGCCTTCGGCCGGATCAGATCTGGCCGTCCTCTCTCTCGCCTCGATCTTGTGCATATGCTCGCATCTCCGCAATATCCATACCGGGTCAAGCGGCCACTCCTGTGCATGCAGAATCATATAACGGCCTAGCCCCATCACATAGTGGTGAACTCGCCCGCCATATCAGCCACAATAGTGTGCGCATACCGACCAACGAGTCAAACCTGTGTCAGATTTCTCGATAGTCCTCCCATTCAGCCTCAATGACAAGAACCTATCAACACGGGCTCTCTCATCTCAGAGGCAAAAGTGATCAAGAAAGGCCTCGTGAACTCATCCCAAATCACTGGAAGCGGCACCCACACCTCTAGACAACTCCCATGACTCAAACCAGTTCAACGCAATATCGCAGAACCTGTAGAAGCTAACACAATCGACTGCCTCCGAGGCCCTAAGTACCTGATAGTCCGTCAGAGCCGAACGAACTCCCGAGGATCATCCTCGATCTCAAACCATAGAACTCGTGGACTACAACCCAGAAATCTCGAATCCTCAAACCGTCACTTGTGGTTAGCTACCGCCTCGCTGGCGCTTCCTCGCCACTATGCTGTCAATAACCTGATCCGCTTCCATAATTCTAAACTCGCTCGGGCCGCGAACCGAATCTCTGCATCGGAACCCCGAGCCGCGCGCCGCTCGCCTTCTAATACCGCCACAGAATCGAACTTCGCCGTCGACCACAACCTCGTGCATAACTGGGCTCGAGTATCGTAACCCTTTGGGACCACTAGCGCCTCGCCGCTTTGACCTTCCGGCCCCGTCGCTCCGCGAGGCATAATCGATTCATATACATAAGAATACGCCGAGACGGATCAACCTAATAACACAACTCTACCGCACGATCTCGTGAGTGAGAAGAATGGAAACTAATCCTAAATGTCTCGCACCTCCCGGTTATAGATGTGGTGCACAACATACCGATAATCAAGACTCTACTAGACACGGTCTGTAGACACTTTCCGAGGACTAACTGCTCTGATACCACTTTTGTCACGACCCGACCCCGGGCCCGCGACTGGTGCCCTACCTGGGCACCCTTACAGGTATACATCAGAGGTAATCAGCGGAACATACATGAAACTTATAAAAATAAATCAACAAGAAAATAAACAACAGGTTAGCCGATAAGGCTACCTCCCTGGACACATATACATATACTTAGCCAACGCAGTTACATCTTTCTTCTTTAAAAACTGACCCACAAGATATGACTACAGACATCTAAGAGTTTTAACATAACAACTGTGACGGGACAGGGCCCCGCCATACCCCTGAATATACATAAATCTACAACCTCAGGGAAACCGTACCAAAAGATAAGCCTCCGGAGTAAATGGAGCTTTTTCCCAAAACTGAACCGTGATCCTAAGAGCAAGGACACCAACCTGTGTACCTAACACCTGCGGGCATGAACGCAAGCTCAAGCTGGGTCGATAACAAAAATTTAGTATGGAATGTAAATAAGGTACAGTAACCAAATCATAACTGTATAAAATAATGACAGGGGCAAGTATATAAACATTAATACCAGATCCTACCGTGTCATTACAATCTCGTGAACTTAATTGCACTTTATTATCTTTTCCCATTTTCAATAAAAGTTAAAGTCAATTTCTTACGTACATACTTAGTAAAAGTCATCGAGTTCATAAACATATAACTTACGATTCGTGATAACATAACGCGCCCTTTACGGCGGACGTCTCATTTTGGAGTTCACTTTAATCATCCAAACGTGATAATGTAACCCGGCCCATTTGCGGGACACGACGAATTCATAAAAATCTTCCCACGGCGTATACTTCGCCCATTACGACGCGATAAAGTCATGTAGTCTGCCCATAAAGGTATACTGCCCGACCCATTCCTAGGACGCGATAAAGTCATATAGTCTGTCCATAAAGGTATACTGCCTGGCCCATTCCTGGGACGCGATAAAGTCATATAGTATGCCCATAAAGTTGTACTGCCCGACCCATTCCTGGGACGCGATAAAGTCATATAGTCTGCCCATAAAGGTATACTGCCCGGCCCATTCATGGGATGCGATAATGTCATATAGTCTGCCCATAAAGGTATACTGCCCGGCCTATTCCTGTGACGCGATAAAGTCATATAGTCTGCCCATAAAGGTATACTGCCCGGCCCATTCCTGGGACGCGATAATGTCATATTTTCACTTCTTCTTAAGTCGTTATAGCAACTTCCCATAAAGCTATTATAACAACCTTTTTCACTTTAGAGAACTTAAGACACTTTTATTCCTTATTACTTTAGGGAAAATTAAACTCAAAAGTACTACGTACATACATACTTAAAAAAAATCTTAAAACTCCTCTTTTTAAATCAATAAACTTCTTCTTTTGAAACCTCAAGTTACATTCTCTTTTGAAATCAAGCCTCTTAACTTTTGAAATAAATCATAGAAACCATACTTTTTAAATCAAGTCATTTCTTCCTTTAAGAATCAAGTCCCATAACTTGAAAAATAAAGTCTCGTAACCTTTTAATTTAAGAAATCAAGGTTCATAGTCTTAAAACTTCATAACATAAACTCTTTTAATTTAAGTAGCACATACTTTTATGAGTTGTGAATAGGTTATACTCGTTTATAACGATCTTATTAAAGCAGCCCTGATCTAGAAAATGTAATACAATTTTGTCTTATCTTAGTTTCAATGCAGATGGAGAATTCTACTCATTTTAATATAATTGATTGTCGATACATTTTCTTTTATTAACGCTGCAATGGCTTGTTCGATACTTATTCTCATTTGTGCGGTAACTTAGCAAAGTCAATTCGACTCCAAATACTTCCTAACGACTCTTACCAATATCCCCCATAAGACTTGGTAATAACTTAGGATAACTTAGACGTAACTTTTACATAGAGTAAATCAACATACATACCTCTTAACTTCTAAGAGTAGAAAGAATCATGAAATAGCACCACATGTATATTCCATACATAGAATCGTGCCAAAAGAAGGAAGAGGTTCACATACCTCGCGACGATTATCGACAAGTAGCAAAATGCTCCAAAGTACTATAACCTTGCTAGCTTTTCCACCCTTCAAGTAGAATACGCTACTCGTAGTACTTCAACCTATAAGGACCATAATATGTCTATTAACCTCTAGCTTCAAACGTAGAATATTCTAAGTGTAAAGTCACCAAATTCTACGGAAAATCGGACAACACTTCCTTTGTTTCAACATACTTTTCCACCTTTTTCAAGGCCTGAATTTAACAATCAAACATGCCACATTTATGGCCCACCAATTCAGTTATCCAAAGGGGATTACACGCCTTAACAGGACGTGTAAAATTCCGCTCCACAATAATACAAAACAATCCAATAATTCCATGCCATTCTCGGTTATATTGCATCATACTACAAGGTCTTATCCACTTCCTTATTCAATCCAAGTTGCTACGTCTAACATGTCATATAGTCACAACTAGTTGTAACAATTATAACCACTTTAATCAACTCTTTAGATAACATGCGACGACTAAACTAGTAACTAAATTGAATTTGTCAGATACAACATCGAAACACATACATGAAACAAATGGCACAAACAAGAATTGAAAACTTTTACAAACCCCGCCACAATAAGATTTTACATGCACTTCTAAGAAATGAACAACAAACACAGGATCCCGCCATGGCTCAAACGCCACACCTTACAAATACAGGGACTATACAATCTAGCAGCATCCGAGAGCTCCTAGAGAAACGCCCGCTCAATGCCGAATCGAGAACACTAACATCACAAGATACTAACACACGAGCATCCTAAACAAGTTTATTTATCAAATCACACAAGTTCGGTAATCTACCCCAAAGTACTTCACACACATAAATCTTTAAAAGAAATCTTATTACAAATGCCAATGATCTAGAAATATCACTTAAATATCCTTTACAAACTCCCCACAACAATCTTAAATATTTGGAATGATATCGAGGGTAGCTACTCCCGCATCGCCCCGACTCTCGCGATCGCACACCACAACCGCCGCGACCACCCCAGGCGCCGTAAACCCTGCATCACCGGAAGCCTACACCCCAGCGGCGGAGGGAACCGAAAACCCCTTTACACTAACATCACAAGATACTAACATATCAAATCAACAAGAAAGTATTATTAACAAAGTACTTCACACATTAAATCTTTAAAAGATTTCACATAAGTCACACAATAGTATAAAATAGAGTATTGTCCATTTTAAGAAAACTAAAACTCTTACCTTTGTAAAATCAAGTAACAACATTATTTTCCTAATTTCAAATGTTCACGTTTATTTTAGAAAGGTTTCAGAGTTCATAGTCTTATTTATTTAAGAATATAATTCTCTTTTAAACAATCGGAGAAACATAAGCCTTATATGTGAGTAGGATATTCTTGTTTATAACAATCTTATTGAAATATCAGTTTTAATAATACTTAATTATTCAATACATTTTCCTTTATTTGCGGAACGCCGCAAGGGTTTGTCGATAAACATTATCCCTTTTAAAAATCAAGTACTCATTACTCACGAATGAGGTTTCACACAAAATTCATATAATTCATTTAAGTTAAGTCTCTTATCTTAGATCAAGTCTCTTAACTTCTAAAATAAATAAATCATTCGTTTTATCTCTCTTAAGCCGTTATACCTAACTTCCCATAAAGCTAGTATAACTCTTAAGCTTTTAAAACCAAGTATTACTCTTCTTTTAAAAATTAAGTCAAAAGACACATCATGCTAGAAGAGATAGGAAGAGGTTCACATACTAAGCAAATCGCTCATGGCTATAACCCTACCCAGTCGGGTTACATAAGTCTATCAAAGTCTAGACTGAATTAATCTAGATACAAGATCCTACTTCTTTAAATTCAGGCTTAAGTCCAAAGACATTGCTATGTTGATTATATATATAGTATACTTCAACTATATATTCTACAACATGTAATATCCAATTACAATAGAACAAGATAATTACCTCGATAAGCCCATAATTATCCAAGTACTGAGCAAGGTTTAGCTCACCATACTCCAACCAACTATGGAGATTTTCCTTAGGGTTTCGGTTTGACCGGAAAGTATAATAGTATTTACAGGCTTTTCGTAGGTATAACAGGTAATTTGGGCATAAATAATACTTTTGAGAGTATTTCTACCAAGAGGTATTTATACGAGACAACACCACGGGTGGGTACCTCGGCCCGACACCCCAGGAAACTCGGCGGCAAAGGCCTCACAAAGGGAGGGACTGGAGGAAGAAGCTTTCAAGACTTAGAGATTTTTGGATGAAGAAGTTCATCAAAGGGAGGGTATTTATAGGTCAAGGGATGGCCAACCAAGCCAAGATGGTGAAATATCCTACCAACTACTTGACAAAATAGCCAAGCAAATCGTCCACTCTACCACACTGATGAGAGGTGCCAAGTGGCGCCTCAAATGAAAATCCGCAAAAATTAAAAATGACATAGCCGAATTTTCCTTGCACAAATTTAATTCTTAATCTTAAGTTCAAATTTTCTACTGCAGAAATACGGTATAAAATTACAATCTTAAAGGCTAAATCATGAAACTTTCGGATTCCTTCCAAATTTTCCATAACACTTATAAATCTTCAATACATATACCTCATGCTAGTTAAAAAGTATAACTACAACAATATGTAATCTTATAACACTAAGAGAACAAGATTGCTACCTTGCCAAGCCTTAATCCAACTCCAAGATCCGAAGTCGCTCCTTAGCAACTTAGCGCCTTTCCTTGACACTCCAATCCGCCACTTGAAGCCCTTAGAAGCTCACAAATAACTTTCCTTCAATTTCCAATCCAAACTTATGAAAGCGACTTAGGTTTTCACCTTGCGACTAATGCAAAAACGACACTTTTCCGGGATCTTTCTATTGAGATACCCTTACAATATCCTTAGGAACCTTGGTTTAAAGTATTGGGATTATTGAACCACAAACAAAAAAATTTATCTTGCAAAAGTGCCCAAACCCGAGAGCATGTTTAGACAAGAACAAGATTTCTTGAAAATTTTCTAAGTGTGGGAAGCTTGTCTTGCTACTAGTGTGCTTATATAACACTATGGAGGATCAAGATTAAAACAAATGGGTGGCTTGGATGCATCTCATTAAAAGATCAAGACAAGTGGCTCTTTGACTTAGTCAATAAACTCAAGCTCTTAGCTTGCAAGACTTGGTCATCTATTTCGACCAAGACCAATCAAGGGGGGGGGGGGGAGTGACACGTGTCACCCTCCCATTCGTCGTAATATTTGTTTCCCGACAATTCCATAATTCCGATATATTTTTATTAGTCTCAAATCTTAACGTTTTTGAGTTCATACGTACATTCTTATAAACATGTCCTGGAAATACGGGGTGTAACATATAGTCTCTGCACGGACTTGCTGGATGCTGCGAATGCTTGTTGAATGCTGTGATTGTTGATGTAGTCTCTGCATGGACTTGATGGATGCTGCAAATGCTTGTTGCATGCTAGTCTCTGCACAGACTTAACCGTGGAGGAAATTGCTCATATCTCTTTTCGGAATAATCAAATGCATTTTGTCGCACGCGAGCCAATGAGAAGATTTCTAATGGTGTGACTGAAGCCGACTTAGGCCGCCTACGTATCCTCATGAGGGAATCAGGTCATGACGTAGTTCGTGATGCAAAAAATGATTGTACAACTTTTTAAAAATGAGACCGAAGCCAATGTGACCGTCTACGTATCCCGCTGAGGGAATCGGGTCAAGACGTAGTTCGTGATGCAAAAATAAGGATTTTTATGGGTTTTTCACACAATGTGAACCGAAGTCAATGTGGCCGCCTACGTATCCCGTCGAGGGAATCAGGTCAAGACGTAGTTAATGATGCAAAAAATGATTGTATAATTTTCAAAAAATGAGACCGAAGCCAATGTGGCCGCCTACGTATCCCGCTGAATGAATCAGGTCAAGACGTAGTTCGTGATGCAAAAAATAAGAATATATGCATTTTTTTTATTTTTTTTTAAAAGTGGAAAGAATGCATCACGTTCTGACTTCAGTTGATACCAACAATTAGTATTGTGCTTAGGAATTCCGTTATTCACTTCCAGTCTAACCAATACTGACTTCTGGGTAATTCCTATAGTTTCAAGTGGTATCTCAGACACCTAAGTATCGACACACTTGCTTGCAGCCAAGGTTTCGAACTACACGTAATCTCACGTTTCAAATGCTCTCACTGAAAGAAAGTCTCATTTCTCGCATATATTCCAGTATTTTTAATTTTGGGACGTTTAGAGAAGTACACTCACACTCAAAAGGATGTTCAATACATGCAATTGTGATACCATAGACTTGGCCGTCATGTAAGTATCCACTAATGTGAGAACCCTCAGTATAAGATCATGTAGGGCTTGTCACGGGCTTGTAATGTAGGTTTGGGGAAAGAGATGGATATCATTTGGGTAAAAGTGACTAATCCTTCCTCGAGCGTTGGACTACGTCCGTGCTTGATATTTGTGTGTTTTAATGCTGATCTGTTTTTTTCTCTTTTTTTTTCCCAGTTTTTCTGTACTGACTTCTTTTTGAATCTTTCGTTTGGAGCCCGCTTTTTCCAAAGTTATTCTTTTTTTTTAATGTCGGGGCTTTTGATTTCTTCTTTTTGTGAAGTCGCTCTTTGTGTTTTTCTTTTCCCTTTTGGGACTTTGACAATTTTGTCTTCGCAAACTTCGACGCAGATTTTGTCAGCCACTTGCACATTTCTAAAGCGCTCAAGGAGGTTGGGCCAAGAGAGGGATAGTGCGTACGCACTTAGAAAGGGTATAGGTGTATTATGCGGTTGTCGAAAGAATATGCTTTAGACTCAAAGGGGTGTACTACGGATAATGTTATTTGGTAGGATGAAAAGGCTCAAACGGGTCAAAGAAAGCCTACGATCACTTCCTACACCGAGTGTTACTCAGGATTTCGCCTCAACAAACATTCAGGCCGAGTTCTAGATCACAATGCAATGCAATTGAACTTATTCTAAAACTCACCACACAATGCACATGAAACGATGAGGCTGGTTTCGTTCTTATCTTGAAAGCATGCAAGACAATGTCATTTACGGGTGACTAAGAGGTACTAAAAGAATCTATGGTTTACCACGAAATCAACCCATATTGATTATTACTCGTTCTTTCCTATGCACACTCCCAACTGTGTTGGTATAAACCAAGTCAAACAATGATACTTAAAAAAATGTTTTTGTATTTTTGGATAACATTTTTTATGTATTTATGAACAAAATATTTTTGTCTTTTTTGAATAAAGGGTACCGAACCCGAATAGGGCTGCCTACGTATCTCATCTTTGACGAGAATCAGGTGTGTGTAGTTCGTTCAGATATGTTATAAAACGTATGATTTAAAAAGAATTTATTCATGAAAGAAATGCAAAAATAAAAGCTGTGCAAAATAAATGATTGTTCACTATAAGACTAATGCAAAGTAAGAGAATGTAATGAAAAAATGCATGACTGTGATAGAATGAATGAAATGCATGAATGAATGTGCGTGATTGGATAAATGCAATGAATGGGTGAACCAAATATGTCCCCCCGTTTTTTTTGGTGGTGTTGTCGAACCCTAGATGGGTTGCCTACGTATCACACCGTATGGTGAGAATCAGACACGCGTAGTTCGGGAAAATTATGTTGTAAATGCATGATAAATAATTACATAATCGACACTAGACATATCAATTGAATTTGCAAATATGTATAAAGATACAAAATATAGGACCCAGAGCGATGCTTCGTTGAATCTGGTATAAGCTGACTTCTTTCCATCAACATAACTCCAGCTCATTCCTGTGATGATTTTTTTTTCCGGCCGCCCTCGACTATTTGCGAGGACGGTCTTCCTGCAAAAAATATGACAAATGGGTGAGAGTAGGCAAGCCAAAAAAATAATAAAATGTAACGGTGTGACAATATAGTCAAAGACTTCCCTGCTTGGTTCGACCGGACTGGTGGTTGATGCTTCCCAAAGTCCAAATCGCGCTGTTCAAGAGAGATTTACGCAGTAGAAGTCCTGATTGCAATGTGACAACAAAAGTGCAAATACTCGTGGCCAGAGTTATAAGCACATATCATGATATGTACAGGGGTTAAATGGGTAAATATTGCATTAAATAATATGTACAAAATTGCTAGCGACAACAATAGTAAACAAAAGCATGCAAATCAAGCGCGCGCCTAATATGCATGAGACCTCTCTTATGCCAGAGGTCGGCCTAAACGCCAGATATGCGAGATTGGGATAGATTGACCAAAGTTGCTAAACATTAATGCTTTTGTTGGAAATGACGGCCAAATGACGGCCAAATGACGGTGCACTTTTCCAATTTCAGCGTGTCATGATCAGGCTTGGATCCGTCTATCATCATCATGCTACACATAGTATGCTAATGGGTCGTTGGGTTGTGAAACCCGTCGACAAGTTTGGTTGATTTCTAATTGTGGCGTTAATACCAAGGATTAACCCACCTAAGATTTATGCATGCATGACTTAAATAAAAAAATGTGGTATAACTCTATCTTAAGCTTTCTAAGATTTGGCTTACTAGACGCAAGGTTCCCGAGCGGACAACTCGAGTGACAAGGCTACGTGGCTGATCAGACGAACCGATCTAACTCCACGCAGGCGCCAACTCTCCTAAATTTTGGGTATTTTGAAAGAAATTTGTGGGTTCGCGAAGCACACCAACGCGTGTAGTGTGTGATAATGTGAATTTTTCCAGAGTGGAAGAAATATGAGCGGAATGCCAATTTAAGAAAAGCAGTAAAAGCAAATAGCAATTTAAACAGTTAAGCATACAAAATTAAAGCAAGCAATTTTAAGACATTTAAAATAAATAAAAGCAAATAAAGCCAAGCAATAATAAACCTAGGTTTGCTATGGTCAAGAACCTGATTATCCTCAGCGGAGTCGTCATGCTGTCGCGCCCGTTTTTGACCTCGGGGTCTGAACGGTATCTGCGACATTGTTCTTTGGCGCGGTTCCCTGGATGGAGCAATAATGCTGATTTTGAGGAGTCGCCACCTAATTGTTTAAGTGAATTAGGACACTTGATTTATTGCAATAAAAATATTGCAATTAATCTCCATTTAATGGTCTGCGAAATTAGTGAGATTCTGGATCAGGGTTCTTTATTATCCTAAAGGGAAGGAGTTAGACATCCTTTAAGATCCGCTAACTTGCGGTTATCCGTTCAAACCTAGGATAATTATATATTGACTTTTATTCTACATATTCTAAGCATTTTTACATAATTTAAAATTAAATAAAATGCAATACATAATAATAAAACTAAAATTAAATGCGACATAAGATAAAACTCCGGGACATCTTTTAGTCCTTTTTAGGCCTTCTGCACAAGATGATCTCCGGGTATCTGCATACACACTTAGTAAAAGTGTTAGTAATAGAATAAATAATTTTAAAGTAATAGCAAGAATTAATAAGTAAAGCCAAAAATAAATCCGTCTTTTGCACAGGGGAGGCCTTGGAAATCAGACGAAGATTCATTCATCGGCCAATATTTCTAGAAATAATAAAATAAATAAAACCTTCGGATCCGCGCCAAAACAGTAATAGTTTTAAACACAGAGGGCTCAGATATATAAAAATAAAGTGGGACAGCCTAAACAAGTGCGGCTACGAGAATTCGCCCTGCCAACGCATGTTGGTTATCCGGTGTAAGTGGAAGAAATCATCATTTCCCAGAAAGCTTCATTTTATTTTATTTTCCGTCTTTGCAACTGCGGAGGCCTAAAAAATCGACGGATAACTTTTTCATTGGCCAATCAAGTGTAGTATCTTATTCAAATCAGTGGGTTTTTATCAAGTGCAGTGATTTGTTCAGAAATCAGTTTAACAAAATAATGACGGGCAAATTCGTCCAAAATCAGCCCGAACCCGATGAACAATAAACCGCAACAGTAGCCAAAAGAAAAGGGAAAACGGTTCACCAAACAGTACAACCAGCAGAAAAGATATCACCAACAACAAGAGATCTGCCGGAGCGGCCAAAAGACCAAAAGGGTGCCAAATCAAACCAACAAAATAGAAACAAACCGACGAACCCCCAAACATATCAGGCAAACCAGCTCGCCGGAGTTTTAGCTCCGACCAAAATAAGTTAAAAAATAGTCCAACAATAGTACGCAACAGATCCCAAGACAAAACACAGTATAGATCACCGGAGTTTTTAAACTCCGGCTAGACATAAGAACCGAGAAATCGGCCCAACAAACAACAAAATATGTAACTGCAAGATAAGTAGAAAGACAACAAACATAGTCGGGGTTCAATAACATAATGGAGGGCGAGGCGTCACTTCCACGGCGGTGCCTGCCGGAGCGACGTCATCGTGGTAAAATGGTTCACCAACGGGAATGGGGAAAGAGCAGTGGTGGTTCACGTGGGAGCTGGCGACGATGGGGACAATGGCGGGATATTCAATGTCTAACTCCTCGCCGGTAGTCACCTCCGGCGAGGCAGTGGCATGGAGGTGGGGCGTCGATTGAAACAAAAAATGGGAGGATTTCACAAAATCCAGAAAAATGAGAGATGGATATATATTATAGGGGTGTAGCAACTTTTGTGTGTGTGTGCGTGTGGTGATGTGCTGTTGGGCGGCTGAGAGGAGTGTTGCGGCTCTGTTGAGAGAGAGGAGAGGGGTAGACGACTGAGGGTGTGAGAGAGAGGAGAGGGGTAAGCGGCTGGTGGTGTGTGAGAGAGGAGAAGGGTAGGCGGATGACTGCTGGTTTTGTGCCTCTGAGGGGTTTTTAATTGGGGAGGGGGTAAGGTTTTTATTTATAGGGTATTTAGGTTTAGGGTTTTAGGTATTGGATATTGGGTATTGGAGGGAAAAGATGAAAGGTGTACTGGGCTTTATTTTTTGGGACTCAGTTTGGGCTTTGGTTTTACGATTGGGTGATCCAGATCAGGTTTCTGACCGACTGATTTGACAAAAATGCAAAACGGGTTCATTATTTAAAAGAAAAAATTATTTAAAAGATGCAAAATTATTAAAATGCAAATGTCGATGCAATAATAATAAAAATCCAATATTTAACAAATATTTAACGCCTAATTAAAAGTAAAGACGGGATGTCAATTAATTATTTAAAGAGATGCAAAATTAGTAAAATAAAATGATCGCGCCACAATAATAACATAATATTTGAAAATGTTTAATACCTAATTAAAGTAAAAACATGATGTCAATTTACAAAAAATAAAACAACATAGAATGTTAGGTAAAAAAAATACAAAAATGCCAAAAATGGTGATTAAAATGCGGTGTCCTAAAATGCTTAAAATTGCAAGAAATGACTAAAAGATGGGTCAAAATTGGGTGTCAACAATGATCCAAATATTTTCAAACTTCATTCTATATACCACATGCTCATTTCTTAACTACTATAACATGTAATCTTCAATTACATTAAGAAGATGAAGGTTTTACCTCAATAAGCCCTAATAATGTCCAAGCGTAAAATTCGATCCTTAGCAATTTTTAGCTCCTCTTCTTATGTTCCAATCCGCTCCAAGCACTCCTTAGAAGCTCATGAAGAACTCATCTTCCAGTTCCATCTTCAAAGTTGAAGAACACCTTAGGTTTTCGCCTTGCGACTAACGTGAAAACGTCATTTTTCCGGGATCTTTCTATTGAGATATCCTTACAATACCCCTAGAAACCTTGGGTTAAAGTCTTGTGAATATTGGACAACAATTGATTATTTTTTTTTGTGTGGAAATGCCTCAAAGCCGAGAGCAACATTTCCCTTAGCTCAAGTTCTCTAATTTTTTCTAAGTGTTGAAGACTTGTCTTGCACTAGTGTAGTATATATAAAACAATGGAGGGTCAAGATTATAACACTTGTGTGGTCTTAGATGAAGGGATTTAAATATCAAGCCAAGTGGGCTCATTGACTTAGTCAATTATCTCAAGCTTGTCATCCACTTGACTACTACCCTTGGTCACACTTAACCTTGATCACTTTACCACTTAACCTAGGTCCAATTCTTCCAAGACCGTGTGGGGGGGGGGGGGGTGACACGTGTCGCCCTCCCATTCGTCCATAAAATTTTGTAACCCTCGTGGGCCCCACAAAACGTAAAATTTCTCTGGTGGGCCCTACGTGACCAAATCCGTAAAATAAATTTCCACTGTGATAATAAATTCCATACTCCTCAAATAAAGTATTCTAAGAATCTAATTCTCATCAACGAACATTTTTCCTTTCCGAAGTTCGGAAGATTTTCCTTCGGAAAAACAATTCTTTCTTTCGTACCAATTTTCAAGTCTTGTGTTCTCGCGTCTATTCTCTTATTCATGTCCTGGAATTACGGGGTGTAACAGACTATTTCACCCCATAGGTCATGTGGACCCGCAATGAGCATCAGTACACGATACTCGCATCACATAGAGCTAGTCCATGGATTATATCCCGGGATTTGAACCCGCACGAGTCCTTCAGACCCGCAGTGAGTGTGTACTGACTCACGTCATGGGAGCTACTCCATGATATATATATCTACCATGTTGTCGACCCTTTATGGAGGGACGCGGAGATGTGAAAATACGACACTTGCACGAATAACTATTTGAGCAACCCATATGCAAGAAAATCATCCTTGACCTTTATTTATAATTAGATGTATGTCGCAATCATGGGCGTTCTCACATGATCCAACTATACAACTTTTAAATCATCATAGACTCTCATTAGCACAAAATAGAATGAACTATCATTTGAGCAGACCAAAGTACTATCAATGCACAATTAGAATAACTAGCATTTAAGCAAGCCAATGATTTGGAAGCACACAAAGGAATGGTTGGGTATTAGAAGAGAAATGACAACTATTGAAAGCGCACTCAAGTGGATCAAGAAAGAGCATCGCGGAACAGGCATCCGATCCAAAGCCATCTTACTTGCCTTTTGCATAGTGGTATATGAGATTTGGAGAACAAGAAATGAGTTTCTATTCGAGGACATAAGTATAACGACGGATGAGGTTGTTGCAAAAGTCAAAACAACAACTTATAGAGTTCTTTATGACTTAATCCCATATTGTAACGTCACCCAAGAGTGAACGTCCCACTCCCCCTCTCTTTCATTTCTTGTTTATGCTTACGTTGAGGATTGAGAACCCTCAATGACTGATTGTAGCTCCCAGTTCTTCCTTTCCTAGTAATAATATTTGCATTTACCCGAAAAACAAGAAGGCACAAATAGAATAATTATCATTTAAGCAAGCCAAAGTACTACGTACGTCCGCCGCACGTCCTTTCCTTTTTATAAAATCCCAAGGCACTAGCCTTGCAACATCAAGTTACTTATTCTTCAAATTAAGTGACCTACACTCTTTATACTCTAGTCACTTCTTTCATGTACTACAATGAAACTAAATTCATTTATGAACCCCAAGACACTAACACTCGTAGTATCATGCCACGTCTACTTTTCAAATCAAGTTACACCTTAGAAATTCAATTCAAGGTTTTGAAATCAAATAACTTCTACTTTCAATTCCTAAGTAACTCACACCTTTAAAACAAGTTACTTCTCTTTAAATCATGTCATTTATCCTCTTTTAAATCAATCAAGTAAACCACTCTTTTGTCTCCCCTAAATCCGTTATAACTAACTTCCCATAAAGCCATTATAACAAACTTTAGGTTTTGGAAACTAAGGCACTATCACATCTTCCTAAAAAGAAACCAAGTCTTATAACTTTTTAAAATAATTCAAGTCTTTTAACATATAAAATCAAGTTACTACACTTTTAAACTCAAGTACTATCTAAGAGATTAGGAACCACTTCATTTTTAAGACTCTAAGTACTTCAAGTAAAATAACTTTCACTTTTGTAAACCCAAATATTATCAAGGGAATGGATTATAACAACTTCCATTTTAAACATCCAAAGTACAATCAATGAAGTATATAGAACAACTTCTATATTAGGAAATCCAAGTACAATCAAGGAATATATCATTTAAGGAGTAGGATTTACTCACTTTACAATAAGGAATCATGCTAGAAGAAGAGGAGATAGTTCACATACCTTTTCGGCTTAATCCACACGCTAAGTCGAATACGCCGCACGTAGAATGTCAACCTATAATGACCATAATATGTCTATTAACTTCTAGTTTCTAACGTAGAATAATACTAAGTATAAGGTCTCTTATTCTACGGAAAATTGGGCAGCACTTCCCCTGTTTCTACGTACTTTTCCACCTTTTTCAAGGCCCGTAATCAATAACCAATATGCCACGTTTAAGGCACAACCAACAGCTAACCAAAGGAGATTACACGCCTAACTGGACGTGTAAAATTCTGCCCCACAATTCACATAAAACAGTCCAAAATTTTAAGGGTATTCTCGGCCACAACAACTATAATTCCTAAGTCCTTTTCCTTAATTCCTTTTAATGCAATTCTCATTCCAACATGTTATGTAAGTTATACTAACTATCAACAACCATATTTCCTTCATTATATAACATGTAACAAGTGGTAATACCAATAAGAATGATTAACAACTTTAATGGCTAACATGTCATGTCTCGACTTCAACCCTCCAATATGGTCCAAACCTTTTTAAATATTCATTCTTTATATCACAAGCTTATTTATATACAACTACAACATGAAATCTTCAATTACCTTAAGAAGACAATGATCCTTACCTCAATATGCCCAAATATTATGCAAGTTAAAAGTCGATCCTTAGCAATCCTTAGCTCATTTTCTTTACGTTCCAATCCACAATATGCAACCACTATAAGCTTATGAAGAACTCCTCTTCAAGTTCCAACCCAAAATATGAAGAACGCCTTAGGGTTTCAAGGTGCGACTAACGGATTATCATAGTATTTTCGGGGTTTAAGGGGTTGTATATGCTTATACCACTAGGGATCTTAGGTTTGAATATAGGGATTTATCAACAAGGATTGAAGAATTTTTTTGTCTTAGAGGGTGCCTTGGCCGAGAGCCCTTAGGAGTGGAGTAAAGTTTTCTTGAAAATTTCTCTAAGTGTTAAGTCTTGCACCTCTATGTGTATATATAATGCAACCAATGGAGAGGATTAAAACAAGTGTATGGATGAGATTGTGGACACTTGGGTGTGGGTCCCACTAGTCCACTTGTCCAACCAAATATCTAGCCCACACTTTAGCCACTTGGCATCTAATTCTCGCCCAACATGGGCCATGTGGGGGTGACACGTGTCACCCTCCCATTGGTCCAAAATATTTCATCTCACAAAATATCGATAATTGGTCAAAATATCGAAAACCTTGTGGGCCCCACAAAATCGTAAAATTTCCTGGGTGGGCCCCACATGACCAAATCCGAAAATAAAATTTCATAATTCCAATAAATTTTATAAGTCTCACTTACCAATTTTGAGAACTCAATTCCAATTAATAAACATTTTTCCTTCACGAGATTCGGATAATTTTCCTTAGGAAAAAGAAATCTTTCTTTCGTTCCACATTTAAAGTCTTGTTTTCACACGTACGCTCTCATATACATGTTATGTAACTACGTGGTGTAACATTCTCCCCCCCCCCCCCCTTTAGAAACATTCGTCCCGAATGTTCATAGTCGGTCTCAAGCTTATACAAACTCCGGCATAGTCTCCTTACTATGCCTATCACTCAATACTCCACAAGACTAACGATGCCACACACGGCCACCATATATCATATGTATGTATATACCAATGGACCTTCCATCCGCGGTCCCTTCTCACAAAACTCGAAGGTTACAGTCTTTTCAAAAACGGGATCTTTAGAGGTTCCTTTCTTCTTCCCGTATTAGGGATGACCCTGTCATATTCTAAGTCATGGGACTAACACGATCTGAACCCTTCAGTCGGACTCCCACTCAGCTAACTAATGTGTTCCCTTGTGTTACTTCCCTTTTCTATCTCACCTAGTCAAACTACTAGTTGGGGCATGATCATATTATCTGCCTAGCCTTCTTTACTAACTGGTGTAAACTCTAATACTAGTAGCATCTCAATCACGAGCACATATGGACAGTATTACTGAATCTAAGGCGTGTGTATCATCACTATTAACTCCCATTCATGGCCTAAAAGGATTCTCTTTACGCACATTCATTACTCATAATTATAACCACTTCAGTTCTTTTAACACTTGTTCGCTCATTTTCTTACTTGTCGTACTTTTCTCGTACTTCCAAACTTATTCTAGTACACGTACAAAATTTCAAATATTGTTTCTGTTCTCAAACCCTTGGAGTTACTATATCCAAACTTGGTCATTATACTTAGATTAAATTTCCGTTAAGGCCCTTCTCGGCCCTCATGACCTGGTTCTAGTGGAACACGTCCACAAACTCGTACAACGATTAACTAGACTTGGGTCTTGCATCTTCGTGACCCTATCACATATCGGGACCATTTCCAACTGACACCACTTCATTCCATGCTACAGGTTGACCCGAAATTGGTCCACAACCCGACCCATCGTCACACTTAACTCTCATTCTTATTTTGAAATAAATCTCTCTCTTATCTCAAAGTACTTCTCACCCTATCCTTCCATTCACTAGAGGTTCGTCACCTTGGCTGAAGTATTCCTACTGTACATCCTCTACTATTTGTCTTTACACTGTTTATGGGGTAATTACAACTTGTGAACCCTACACAACTATAGTCTCATTTCACTTTATCATTTTTGTCAACATTCTTCACTCTTCACTTTACTAATCAAAATATTTCTACCTCTGATGGTCCTATCAATTCAAATTCTACTAGCAACAAGGGGAAATATATACGCTAGGGTGAAATCTGAATCTATCAATGCATGTATGATTCAATGGAATAAAAATATACATGTAACCCCATGCGATGTTGCCTCTTGATCCTGCCTAGTATCTACAACATCTATGCAGTTCGAAGGACCGCCAGAACTATAAACTCCATCATGACCTCTACCACAGCTGGCCCCTGAGGGGCGCACAACTGTAGAGGAAAAGGAACCAGCCACCGACCTTGTAGGCTGAGCCACATCACCAGTGCTCTTTCTAAAAGGACATTCCCTCTGCATATGGCCTGGACGACCACAATAAAACCAAACACCTATACGAAAATGGAACTTCCCCAAATGACGCTTACCACATCGGAAACACTGAGGGATAAGTGGCCTTAATTGAGAAAATCCTCTGCTTCTCTGAAAACCTGGAACCCTGTAGCTCGGACCGACTCCTAAATACCTTATGTGGTCCAATCTCCCACCTATGAGTTGTGGGGGTATGTCCTAGGTAGGTTGGGATGAATACCTCACCCATTGCTGAGGCTGCTCGCCCAAAAACTCACCGGAATAACCAACCGGTCTAGCCCTCTTACGCTGATTTCCGCGTTGGCCCTCTACCCTTTGTACCCATGTCTGTACTGGCCGAATAACCTCCATCTGATGAAACTGCATCACCGCTATCTTGGTCAATAACATAACTGTTTCCCTCATGACCCTATAGTCTTCCCCTAACTGAGAAACTGGAGGCTCATAGGTCATATGGACCCGCAATGAGCATCAGTACACGATACTCGCATCACAGAGAGCTAGTCTATGGATTATGTCCCGGGATTTGAATCTGCACGAGTCCTTCAGACCCGCAGTGAGTGTTTACTGACTCATGTCATGGGAGCTACTCCATGATATATATGTACCATGTTGCTGGCCCTTTATGGAGGGACGCGGAGATGTTAAAATACGACATTTGCACGAATGACTATATGAGCAACCCATATGCAAGAAATCATCCTTGACCCTTCTTTGTAATTAGATGTATGTCGCAATCATGGACGCTCTCACATGATCCAACTATACAACTTTTAAATCATCATCGACTCTCATTAGCACAAAATAGAATGAACTATCATTTGAGCAGGCCAAAGTACTATCAATGCACAATTAGAATAACTATCATTTAAGCAAGACAAAGTACTATCAAGACACAAATAGAATAATTATCATTTAAGCAAGCCAAAGTACTACGTGCGTCCGCCGCACGTCCTTTCCTTTTTATAAAATCCCAAGGCACTAGCCTTGCAACATCAAGTTACTTATTCTTCAAATTAAGTGACCTACACTCTTTATACTCTAGTCACTTCTTTCATGTACTATAATGAAACAAAATTCATTTATGAACCCCAAGACACTAACACTCGTAGTATCAAGTAACTTCTACTTTCAATTCCTAAGTAACTCACACCTTTAAAATAAGTTACTTCTCTTTAAATCATGTCATTTATCCTCTTTTAAATCAATCAAGTAAACCACTCTTTTGACTCCCCTAAAGCCGTTATAACTAACTTCCCATAAAGCCATTATAACAAACTTTAGGTTTTGGAAACTCTTCCTAAAAAGAAAACCAAGTCTTATAACTTTTTAAAACAATTCAAGTCTTTTAACATATAAAATCAAGTTACTACTCTTTTAAACTCAAGTACTATCTAAGAGATTAGGAACCACTTCCTTTTTAAGACTCTAAGTACTTCAAGTAAAACAACTTTCACTTTTGGAAACCCAAATATTATCAAGGGAATGAATTATAACAACTTCCATTTTAAACATCCAAAGTACAATCAAGGAAGTAAATAGAACAACTTCTATATTAGGAAATCCAAGTACAATCAAGGAATATATTATTTAAGGAGTAGGATTTACTCACTTTACAAAAAGGAATCATGCTAGAAGAAAATGAGATAGTTCACATACCTTTTCGGCTTAATCCACACGCTAAGTCGAATACGCCGCACGTAGAATGTCAACCTATAATGACCATAATACATCTATCAACTTCTAGTTTCTAACGTAGAATAATACTAAGTATAATGTCTCTTATTGTACGGAAAATTGGGCAGCACCTCCCCTGTTTCTACGTACTTTTTCACCCTTTCCAAGGCCCGTAATCAATAACCAATACGCCACATTTAAGGCACAACCAACAGCTAACCAAAGGGAATTACACGCCTAACTGGACGTGTAAAATTCTGCCCCACAATTCACATAAAACAGTCCAAAATTTTAAGGGTATTCTCGGCCACAACAACTATAAATCCTAAGTCCTTTTCCTTAATTCCTTTTAATGCAATTCTCATTCCAACATGTTATGTAAGTTATACTAACTATCAACAACCATATTTCCTTCATTATATAACATGTAACTAGTGGTAATACCAATAAGAATGATCAACAACTTCAATGACTAACATGCCATGTCTCGGCTTCAACCCTCCAATATGGTCCAAAACTTTTAAATCTTCATTATTTATATCACAAGATTTATATACAACTACAACATGAAATCTTCAATTACCTTAAGAAGACAATGACCTTACCTCAATATGCCCAAATATTATCCAAGTTAAAAATCGATCCTTAGCAATCCTTAGCTCATTTTCTTTACGTTACAATCCATAATATGCTACCACTATAAGCTTATGAAGAACTCCTCTTCTAGTTCCAACCCAAAATATGAAGAACACCTTAGGGTTTCAAGGTGCGACTAACGGATTATCATAGTATTTCCGGAGTTTAAGGGGTTGTATATGCTTAGTGTACCACTAGAGATCTTAGGTTTGAATATGGGGATTTATCAACAAGGATTGAAGATTTTTTTTGTCTTAGAGGGTGCCTTGGCCGAGAGCCCTTAGGAGTGGAGTAAAGTTTTCTTGAATTTTTTTCTAAGTGTTTAAGTCTTGCACCTCTATGTGTATATATAATGCAACCAAGGGAGAGGATTAAAACAAGTGTATGGATGAGATTGTGGACACTTGTGTGTGGGTCCCACTAGTCCACTTGTCCAACAAAATATCTAGCCCACACTTTAGCCACTTGGCTTCTAATTCTCGCCCAACATGGGCCATGTGGGGGTGACACGTGTCACCCTCCTATTGGTCCAAAATATCGCATCTCCCGAAATATCGATAATTGGTCAAAATATCGAAAACCTTGTGGGCCCCACAAAATCATAAAATTACCTGGGTAGGCCCCCACATGACCAAATCCGAAAATAAAATTCCATAATTCCAATAAATTCTATAAGTCTCACTTACCAATTTTGAGTACCCAATTCCAATTAATAAACCTTTTTCCTTCACGAGGTTCGGATAATTTTCCTTAGGAAAAAGAAATCTTTCTTTCGTTCCACATTTAAAGTCTTGTTTTCCCACATACGATCTCATATACATGTCTTGGAACTACGGGGTGTAACAAAAACTCAAAACGACCTAGCATGTCATTAACTTAACTGAGAAAGAATTTGGGAGAGGTAGTCGATCAATTTTTTTTGTGGGTGGGCTTGGTTCTAGTTTAGAACACTTTATCTGCTCTCTCTTTCCCCTCATCAGTAGCACTACTATTGTGCTATTATTATCTTATTCCTCAAATTTATTACGATTGTTGTTCTTTTTTACTCTGGTTCTCTTTATTATTTTGCAGTCAATATGTTTATTTTCTTCAGTATTTTCATCATAGGTTTTTGCTCTTGTATTTTCAAACTTGTTTAAATAATGTTTTTTTTTTAGCCGATGATCTATCAAAAACAACCTCCCTACTTCACTCAAAATAGTGATAAGGTCTTCGTATACCCCACCTTCTCCCGACCTCACTTATGAAATCTATTATTATTGATGTAATAAAACACAATATCTAGTGTAAGGAAATATGATCAGAGTAAATTAGAGAATATAATCACATAAATTAAAAAAAGATATTTACAACAAGACTTAAGGAGACCCTAAGCTAGTTTCATTTTAATGATGAATTCAATAGGTTTTTGTGTCATGTGTTGACCCAATATTGAACTCTTATTGAAATTTAAATGAGGATACTTGTTGGTCGATACATATGAAAAATGCTATCCAGCCTACCAACAAAATCCTACACCAAAAATGAGTCAGTCTTCTCCAATGGCCATTGTGGCGGGCGGACATCATCCTACGGGGGTTGTCCAGCCAATCCACAACCCTCAACTCAAATACATAACATGGAGTACTACAAACACCACCAAACTCGACTCCTATATAATCTATTCCATTAAAACTTGTCACGTACTTGCATGGGGAACCTATGATAATTTGGGAAAAGGATGATGTCACGACCCGAACCCGGGCTCGCGACTGGTGCCCTACCTGGGCACCCTTCTATTCATACAATACAAAAATAACCGCGGAAGATAAGTAACACATTTTTTTTTAAACAAAGGCAAAGCCGATAAGACTTTCTTAATATAAATCACCCAAAAGGGCCTACACTATTCAATAATGTAATTACAACTCTAGCCAGTCCAGCCCACATATGAATACAGACCTCTAAGATTTTGGACAAATACTATGACGGGACAAGGCCCCGCCGTACCCCTGAATATACATAGCCATTATGACAAGCTCCGGAACATTGGAGCCATCTCAAAATGCTGAACCAGGATCCTAAGCCGCGGATCCACAACTGTGTACCTAAACCTGCGGACATGAACGCGGCCGAAAGAAGTCGATTGTGCAGAATATGGAGCGGAAATAAGGTGCGATGCGGATCATAAATGTACAAAAGAATGACAGGGGCAAGTATAAAAAGTAAATACCAGATCCTACCATGCCATTACAACTCATGAACTTAATCTTACATCATTATCTTTTCCCATTTTTCAATAAGAGTTATAGTCAAATTCTTACGCACATACTTAGGAAAAATCATCAAGTTCATTACCATATAACTTACTTATCTTGCATAACATAATCCGACCCTTTATGGAGGGACGCCTTATCTTGGAGTTCACTTTGATTATCCATACGTAATAACGTAACCCGACCCATTTGCGGGACACGGCGAAGTCATACAAAAGCCTTTCGACGAAGGTATCTTTGCCGACCCGTTACGGGGGCGGTAAAGCCACATAAGTCTGCCCGTAAAGGTATCTTGCCCGGCCCGATATGGGGGCGATAAAGTCACATAAGTTCGCCCGTAAAGGTATCTTTGCCGGTCCAATCTGGGGCGCGATAAAGTCACATAAGTGCGCCCGTAAGGTATCTTGCATAAAAATAGGAAGCTTATGATCAACTTAGGGCCACCTGCCCATAGTATCATTTGACAATCCTACTCCTGGGACTATTTCACCCGTATAGGCCGTATGGACCCGCATGAGGTAATTTTCTCGCATAGACTGTATCCGCCAGCATAGGTCGTATGGACCCGCATAAGGTAATCTCCTCACATAGGACTGGTCCGCCCCGCATAGGACTATTTCACCCGCATAAGCCCTACGGACTCGCATGAGGTATTTCTCATATCGTGGGGAGCAAATCCACGGAATATGCAAATCTGACAAGCTTGGAATGACCCCGTAATGAAACAATACATCACTAGCACAACCGACTATCATACATAACATAAGCACCACCGGCTTATCATACATAACATAAGCACCACCGGCTTATCATACATAACATAAGCACCACCGGCTTATCATAAATATCATAGCAAGTTAAGAAATCCCTTAACTTATTATTAGCCTTAATTATTAAGCATTTTCATTTTATTCAAACTTAAGGCACTAACATGTCATTATACAAATCCGGGAAATAAACCCAAGGTACTATGTACTTCCATTCTTTTCAAAAGACTCATTTTCATATAAAACTCCAAGATACTAACACCAGTAGTATCAAGGCATGTCTACATTTCAAACAAGTCACTACATTTTTAAAAATACATTTCTAGGCTTCTAAAATCAAGTGACCCTTACTTTAGAACTTTAAGCAATTGATACCGTTAAATCAAATTGCCCTTCTTTATTTCAAGTTATTTCTTGGTTTACATTACTAGAGAAACCATTCTTTTAATCTTCCATAAAGTTGTTATAACCAACTTCCCATAAAGCCGTTATAACTCTTTATGTCTTAGACAAATTCATTCTTTTTATAACCAAGCGACTTATACTTTCAAATCAAGTTACATAATTTTCAAAATACTTCAAGTCTCTTATCTTTAGAAATCAAGTTTCTTAACTTTAGAAATCAAGTCTCTTATCTTTAGAATATCAAGAAATCAATACTTTCCAAATCAAGTATTCTATACTTTTAAATCAAGTCATTCCTTCCTTTAAGAATCAAGTCCCATAACTTGAAAAATAAAGTCTCTTAACCTTTTAAGAATTTAAGGTTCATAGTCTTAAAACATCATAACGTAAACTCTTTAAATTAAGTAACATATACTTTTGTGCGTTGTGAATAGGTTATACTTGTTTATAACGATCTTATTAAAGCAACCATGATCTAGAAAATGTAATACAATTTTGTCTTATCTTAGCTTCTATGCAGATGGAGAATTCTACTCATTTTAGTTTAATTGATTGTCGATACATTTTCTTTTATTAACGATGCAATGGCTTGTTCGATACTTATTCTCATTCGTGCAGTAACTTAGAAAAGTCAACTCGACTCCAAATACCTCCTAACGACTCTTACCAACATCCCCCATAAGACTTGGTAAGAACTTAGGATAACTTAGACCTACCTTTTTCATAGAGTAAATCAACATATGTACCTCTTAACTTCTAAGAGTATAAGGAATCATGAAATAACACCACATGTATATTTCATACATAGAACCATGCCAAAAGGAGGAAGAGGTTCACATACCTCGCGACGATTATCGACAAGTAGCAAAATGCTCCAAAGTACTTCAACATTGATAGTTATTCCATCCTTTAAGTAGAATACACTACTCGTAGTACTTCAACCTATATTACTCATAACATGTCTATCAACTCCTCACTTTTTAATGTAGAATCATACTAAGTGTAAAGTCACCAAATTCTACGGAAAATCAGACAACACTTCCTTTGTTTCTACGTACTTTTCCACCTTTTTCAAGGCCCGAATTAACAACCAAACATGCCACATTTAAGGCCCAACTATTCAGCTATCCAAAGGGGATTACACGCCTTAACAGGACGTGTAAAATTCTGCCCCACAATAATACAAAACAATCCAATAATTCCATGTCATTCTCGGCTACAACAACATTAATTCTCTTTCAATTCCTTTTCAATCCAAGTTGTTATTCTAACATGTTATACAGTCGCAATAAATTATAACAATTATAATCCCTTCTTATACAACATGCGACGACTAAAACTAATAGCCAAATTGAATTACAATCTCAAAGACTAAAATTGCTAGTTTCGAATTAGTGGTTCCAATATTCATAACACTTATAAGTCTTCACAATATATATCACATGATCATTTCTAACTTATCATAACATGGAATCTTCAATTACAATAGTAAAAAGAAGATTATTACCTCTTTAAGCCCAAATCTTATCCAAAACCTAAAGTCGATCCTTAGCAACTTCAACTCCTTTTATTGACGTTCCAATCCGCTATTTGCAACCCTAAGAAGCTTGTGAAAAACTCCTCTTCTATTTTCAACTTCAAAGTTGAAGAACACCTTAGGTTTTCGCCTTGCGACTAACGTAAAAACGTCGTTTTTCCGGGATCTTTCTATTGAGATATCTTTACAATACTTCTAGGAACCTTGGTTTAAAGTATTGGGATTATTGAACCACAAACGAATTTTGTTTCTTCTTTCTTAGTGCCAAACCCGAGAGCATTCCTATGCCTAGCTCAAGTTTTTCTAAATTTTTCTAAGTGTTTAGACAAGTCTTGCTACAAGGATGATTATATAAAACATTAGAGGGTCTAGATTAGAACTAATGTGTGGCTTGGATGAATGAGATTTAAATATCAAGCCAAGTGGGCTCTTTGACTTAGTCAATAATGTCAAGCTTGGGCTTTGCAAGACTTGATCATCTTTGCCTTGGTCCATTGACCCTTTTGCCCTTGGTCCATTCGACCAAGACCATCCGGGGGGGTGACACGTGTCACCCTCCCATTCGTCGCAATATTTCATTTCCCGACATTTTCATAATTCCGATAAATTTTTACTAGTCTCAATTTACAAACATTATTCTTTCCCGAGGTTCGTGTCAAACATAAAGTCGTATCTTCTCACGTACATTCTCTTTAAACACATGTCCTGGAATTACGGGGTGTAACAGATGAGATC
Organism: Przewalskia tangutica; assembly: GCA_029844215.1. NCBI lineage: Eukaryota > Viridiplantae > Streptophyta > Magnoliopsida > Solanales > Solanaceae > Przewalskia > Przewalskia tangutica. The sequence goes on along the minus strand of CM056736.1, from coordinate 29,765,893 downwards.
AACCACATGATCGTTAATAATAATCTACAATACTTTGTGGTTGAAAAGTTTCTCATAGAGATGTCCCGACAACAAAGAGTTACGCATATTGATTCCAATCCAATGCAAACTTTGAGGAGAATATAATATTGGATTATTACGTAATAGGTACGTTTGATTCGACATACTTTGTTTGAAGATTATGTGAACCTATTGTCGAAACCTGCGTTCTATATTAGCATTAAGGACGGGCCATATTAGATGCGTACATTGAAGTGGGATTCTCTATTATATCTAAATAAGGAAACCTCCATAGACATAGCATGGATTTCTTTTCCTTTCCTATCACCAAACATTTTCTTAAAGGAATCTATATTTTCGATGGCTTCTGTTGTGAGTAAACTTCTACAGATTGACATGGACACAGAGAATTAAACAAGATTAACTTTTGATTAAAGTAGACTTAATTCCCCAAAAGGATCGATTTTTGAGTGCGAATGAAAGAATAAGGAGATGTCAAAGCTAAGTGGATCCAAAATTCAATATGAATACACGCCTAAATATAGTAGAAGGAATAAGTTGCAAGGGCATAATAATAACTCAATTGAAATTGAAATCAACAACAAAGAATACTCTAAATTGAAAACAAACACTAACTTGATACGATAGAGGCATGTTATCGCAGTGTCCTAAAACAGAAATTTATTTCCACTTGTGTTGTAGTTCTTGGACGTCTATCTATAGGATGCAACTATTTGGTGCAAATTTTTGCACAAGAACTTGACCCTGACGAATTTACTTTATGTTGTTTTCAGAAATATATTTAGGAAGAAGAAGATTAATCAAGTGATATCTTTTAAGAGATCTTTTGATTCTTGTAATGATTATAATTCATTGTCTTTTCAACCAAGTTATCAACATTCTTTATATAGCAGTAACATATGAACAGTTACAACCATTCATACCAAAGGTTGTGATGGTTCTGAAAAGTTATAACTTTTGATTCGAAAAATCAATCCGTTGGGCCCAGCGCCGCGACCCTTCCTCGTGGCGTCGCGACACTAAATTCCTGTCAGAGCTCTCATGACTTTTGGCACTGTGGTGCTGCTTCCCAGTGCCGCGACGCTCTTCACGGTAATTTTCTTTGTTCACTGGACGAACGCCGCCACGACCATCTCCCTAGGTGCCGCAGCGCTTGGCCAATATTTTTGATCACTTATTTTATTCTTCTTTCTTATACAAGTTCCAACAATACCCCACATATTCTATTCAAACTTCTAACAATACCCTACAATTGGATAGAAAATAAGATAATAAGGAACTTATCGTTATTTCGGAGAACCAGATATGACATGCATCGAAAAATGTATCTTTTGGACTTGAACCGTTCGTAGTGAATACTTATCGGATCTTCATTGTGAAATAGTGAATGTACGTCTTGAACTATTCATGTTTTGTAGTAAATCGAGACAAGAAGTATCACACACATCATACTGATGCGCGATTTATGCACACACTAAACGCAAGTAATATAGTCTAGAAGACCGAGTTATCGTCCTCAGGGATTAGTGTCCAATTATCAAACTCTATTCTATGGTATCTATTTGGTAACCGATGATTCATGAATTGTTTATAACTATAATTATAGATGCTAACTAAATTACTTTATTTTCCTTCAGATATGGTGGAAATAAGGCTTCCAAATCTCCTCAACTATCCGCTCATCTTACTTGTTAATGCAATTAATTATGGTTCTTCTTCTATTTTGAGACAGCATGTTAACTAAGCCGTTTTATACTCCTGTTAAGGTAATATAAACACTCAACCCCAATATAGAACCCTTCTACCTTTCGGTGACAAGATTGACTATAAAGGAGGATTACCAGCAATAACCTATTAAGCTACACAAGTATCGGGGTACTTTCGTCCACGATTTAACCTATGTTTATTCAACTATAGCATATTCACAATCTCCCCTTTCGGCTTTCGATTAGAAATCATATAGATTATGATAATTAGTGATCAATTAATTACGAAACAAGCAAGACAAATATTGAATAAATCTCAACAATGATAAGAAGAAACCAAAACATGCATTAATTCATAAGAATGAGTTTCAAGTGATTCGATATGGAAAGCCCTAAATTAAGTTAATTCCTAGCCATATACATGCCAAGAACTAAACTAATATCCAACATAAACTACAAAGAAATAAAACAAAGAACAAAGAAATTACACAAAAGTAGTCTCCAATCTTGATCTCCAAGTTTGTGATGAATTGGCAAAAGTGGGAACCCCTATTCTGACCTAGGAAGGTCATTTTTATAGCCTAAAAAACGTTCCCAAACTTTTCCTTCTTGGCCTTGGCCCATTCCCATTCGGATTTGGCAGAATTCCCTCCTCGGCGCGGCCAGAACGGCCTTGTGCGCGCAGCGTAACTCGCTGTGGCTCTCTGATCTTCTTTGGTTGGAGGTTGCATGGCCGCCTTTCTCGCCCGGGTTTCCAAATTTCTAGCTTTTTGAGCTCTGGAACCTCTGTTTTTGCCCTCTTTTCGCTCATTTTCACCAATGTGACACTTTAAACCATTATGACTCAAAAGAAAGAAAATATATCCTAAGACGACACATATTTGTACAAAAATGGGCAAAAAACTAACTAAAAATGACTCAAATAGTGTATATAAAATACACCGATCAAATACCCCCAAACTTAACCTTTGCTCGCCCTCGAGCAAAGATCAAAAGAAAGAAATAAAGACACGAGAAAAAAGAAAATAGAATGACTCAAAGACACTGATCACTTTGCTGCACAATTGTCACTTAGAAAAGCATGAAGGTTACCAGAATAATATGCGAGAACATATAACATGAATTTTTAGCATTCTAAACCATCAAGTTAGATATTTCGCAAATTCACTTTAATCATGCTCAATGGAAGTAAGAATACCTAACTGTGCACGTTAATTTCAAAATTCTATGACATGTTTACTTGCTATTCTCCACTAATCATGGATACACATATAAGAGATCTTCAGGGCTTTTCAGGGTTGTAATGTAGGCTTAGGCATGGGTAGGTAAATATAGGCTTTTAGGCTCAACTTACGTACCATAAACTCTTTTTCTTTCAACTCTTCCCTTTTCTTTTGATTTTCTTTTTCACTTTATACCTATCTTTCCCCTATTTTGTTTTGAGAGAATGAAGTGTATTATGAATAGCCGGCACCCCCAAACTTAGGCTTTTGCCTATTTATTATTTCTTTTTCATTGGGGTGCATCAAAAATTATTCACTCTCTTTTTTCTCTTTTTCAACACTTTTTATTCCAATATCTCAATTTTTTTCACTTATGGAACAAATATGGAATTATAGGGTGTCAAAGAAAGGTCTTATTTTTAGGCTCAAAGGGGCTGACTAGGGATATAATTTGAATGTCAGGGATAGGCAAAAAATGGTAAGAAAGGGCTAACAAAGAAATGCCTGAATCATCTCCCTAACATGCATATCCTAACTATTTCGCCTCAAATAACAAGCAAGCAGACACATAGGTTTTCATCATTAACAATGCACAAATCAAGAAAGATACCCCAAATAGTTCGATTTCATGAATTTTTGGCATATCTAACCTAAGTGTTCAGATGGTTGCTTCTAATTCCATTACATTATTCAACTTTTACTTCACTAGGCGTTTCCAGTAACTACAACATGCATGATCTTAAAAAAATTATGACTCAAAGAATACTCAAAAATACCAAAACAAATCAAAAAGACTCAAAAACAATAAAACACCCCCCCCAAATTTAAATCACACAGTGTCCCCAATGTGTGGAAGACTCAAAAATAAAAGAAAAAGAAAAACGGGACAACTTACAAACTTGGTTTAAAGCGGTGGCGGTGGCGGCGGATAATGCATGGACCACTGGTTGAACAACGAACTCATCTCATCAAATCTTTGGTGCAACTGTTGTTGCTCCTGCCTTAGTTCTTGTTGTCCTTGCCTCAGGTCCTGTTCACCTTGTATCATTATGTCAAAATTCTGCATCATCCTTCTCTGGTTCATGAGCAACTGCTCCATTATAGGCACCGGAGGTTCTAATTACGGGGGCTACTGCCGGCTGCTACCTGCCTCATGCTGAGCCTTTGTCTCAGGCTCATCTTCATCCGTGGCAGCCTCGATCTTTGCTGCTGGTGGTCTTTGGTCTCCTTCGTCTTCTTCTTTGGAGGGACTGGTTCTGGGAAGGCATGCACTATCCCATATGACACAGGAGGTTGGCCCTTCTCATATATATCAGTGGCTAGGGTTGGGACTCCATGTCTGGAACATAAGCTGCAAATAAGTGATCCATGTCCCAACCCACCTGTAGTTACCAACCTACTGGTTTCTCCAATGTTTTGCAATATCTCCTTCCCAACGTCAATCGTCTTTCCTAACATGATTTCATTTATCATTTTTATTATATCTGCTGACACTCTGGTGAAGTGCATCGATGGAATTAGGCGGGCACTGACGAAATATAACCAACCCTTGGCTGTTTTGTTGAACTGACATCTGCTCAGTCCTCTTGATCCATTTCTTGCAATATCATACTCAGCCTCAGGGTAGCATAATGTGCTTACGACGATATCCCAGTCGATGTTGTTGGCGTCTCTAGACCAAGTTCTGAAATAGCTCCGATCATCGCCTCTTTCTTCAACGTCAGCTGTTCTTAATAGCTCATTCACCACTTCGGCCGTCACAGACACATACTGTCCTCTCACAAAACATCTACCATTTACCCTCTCCGGAAAGTTAGCATAAAATTCTTTCACCATTACGGTGTACTGTGGTGTTATTCTTTCTGGATTAACAAATCTCTTCCACCCCATGACCTCTATCATCGCCCGAATAGGCTCATAGGCATCACCCTCCTCAAATGACTCCCTTTGGTACTCCATTCCTCTCTCAGGGATCAAGGGTCTAGTACTAAGTTTGTAATATATATCTTCTGCTTTTTGACTGACAAACCTAGTAGTATCATATTGAGGGACGGAAGTGGATGTGGAAGCTCTCCTCTTCTTGGCAGACATATTTAGATAAATTCGGCAGTGTTTCCTCTGTGTCAGTGATATTACCCAGCAACTATCAATCAAACCAATCAACACATAGTGTAGTCAGCAAGCTACAACACTCTTCAACCCCCAAACTTCACTCAAAGCACCGGTACAACACCCCACACTCACTAGGTATAATCTTCCCCGAAATTTTCACACCTAAATTCAACACACCACACACCATCAACCAATAAAGCACCTCCCCAAACCTATTACCTCCCCTGATTGTATTGAAGATTTCAAGAAAAATGATAAAGGTTACCTTGGACGGTGTTCTTCAAGATTTTCTTGTTCCTAATGATGTATTTGAATGAGGGTTGTCGTTTTAGGTGGCTAAGGGTGTAAGGAATTTAAGTACTTTGGTTGTGATTGAGTTTAGTTTGTGGAAGATTTTTAGGTAAAAGGGTTAATTTCGTGGGTTTTGGAGAGAGAAAGGGTTTTGGAGAAAGGAAAATCGGATTAGGGCTCCTTTAAAATTTAGATTTTTCGTCGTGGCGCCACGGCCCTGCAATTGGCGCCGCGGCGCCCAAACTTCTGTGACCCTCTGAACTTCCAGCGCCACGGCCCTCTGCAACCGGCGTCATGGCGCCGAGCCGATTTTCTCTTCACGTTTTCATCCTCAAATTTTTGGCCATGTACCTGTCATCACAACATGCAAACAATACCTTTCGTGAGACTGTTCTAACTAAAACTAGATTGCATAAAGTAAAATAAAATAAATTAACCTTGGGTTACCTCCCAAGTAGCGCTGTCTTTAACGTCTTTTAGCCGGATGCAAGTTCCTTATCAAGAGGCATGGGGTAAATTAACCCTACAGCCTATCCATTTCATCAACATTTTTTGCTTCCGCCTTCTGTTTTTCTTTCTCTTTTTTCTCAAGAGGATGTTTAGCATTGCTTACCTGTTCTGGCGGACTTATTTTCCTTGATTTGGCTTGTGCTGGCTCAACCGATGTGCTGACAGTGCTGACTGTAAAACACTTGCTTATGACTGGGGGTTCAACGATGTGTTTAAATACTTTGAACACCGTCTCTTCATTCTCTACTCTGAGTGTCAGCTCGCCCTTCTCCACATCAATCAGGGCTCTCCCGATTTCCAAGAATGGTCTTCCCAATATGATGGGGATCTCATCATCTTCATCCATATCAAAGATGAGGAAGTCCGCAGGAAAGAAGAATTTTCCCACCTTAACTAAGACATCTTCAATCGTTCCACAGGATGCACCGCTGTCTGTCATCGCTGAGCTCACAGTGGTTGGTTTGGCCTCACCCAACCCCAACCTCTTAAAAACGGACAAGGGCATAAGATTTATGCTAGCCCCCAAATCACAAAGGGCCCTATTACATGTCACCCTGCCAACTATGCAAGGAAATGTGAAGGTCCCTGGATCCTTGAGTTTGGGGGGCAATTTCTTTTGCAAGATGTCACTGCATTCCTCTGTCAATGCCACTGTTTCATACTCAGCCAGTTTCTTCTTCTTTCCAAGAATTTCCTTCATAAATTTAAAATAAGTAGACATTTGCTCCAATGCCTCAATGAACGGAATGTTAATGTGTAGCTTTATGAATACCTCCAAGAACTTGAAGAATTGCTTATCAACCACTTTCCTTTAAAACCTCTGCGGGTAAGGAATCCTCTCAATGTATTCCCTCACTGGGACTGTTGGAACTTTCTCTAACATAGGGCGGTCTTCAGTAACCCTCTCATTCTCTGCATCTACTCTCTGTTCTACCACAGGCTGGGGTGTAGGTTGTTCTAGCTGCTTTCCATTTCTCACCGCAGCCTTGCATTCTCAGGGTTCATCTCTGTATTACTAGGCAGAGTGCCCTGTGGCCTATTGTTTGCCATCTTTGCTAGTTGTCCCACCCGCGTCTCCAAATTCCTGATAGAGGATCTTGTATCTGCCATGAACTGGGTATGTGAGTTGGTGAGTGTCAACAAGGCTGCTCTCAACTCATCTGGCTTTTCTTGTTGAGCAGGTGCACTGAATTATTGTGAAGATGAGGCCTGAGTGAATGGTTGCTGATTTTGGTATTGGCCTCGAAATTGGTTCTGCTGCTCTTGATCACCCCTCCATGAAAAGTTAGGGTGATTCCTCCACCCTGGATTGTAGGTATTTGAATAGGAGTTGTTCTGGGGCCTTTGGTAATTCCCCACTGCTTGGCATTCTGCTTGCTCGATAGAGATGTTGTTGGGGTTTGCTGATGGGCACCTATCAAAGGTGTGAGGACCTCCACACATCTCACAACTCAATGGCATTTGAACTGCATTCACTGACCATGTGTTCTGTTGCAGTTGCTTGGTCAAGAGAGCAACATGTGCATTTAACGCTGTGATGGCATCAATCTCATGAACTCATATTGCTCTCCTTCCACTCACCCATCTGTCCTCTGTTACATGATTATTGGTGGCCATGTCCTCTAGTAAATCATGGGCCTCATGTGCTGTCTTTCTCATGAAGGTTCCACCTGCAGCTGCGTCAATGATAGTTCTTGTGGTCCCGCTTAGCCCATTGTAGAAAATATGGACCAAATTCCACAACTCAATGCTATGATGTGGACACTTTTGTTACACCCCGTAGTTCGGGTCATGCATATGAGAGCGTACGAAAGGGAGTAAGACTTAAAATTTTTGAAAGATAGGTTGACGGATTGTTTTGGATGGGTTTTAGTCAACTTTGAGGCGGGTTATGACCTGGTACATTGAGAGTTCTTAAGTGTTTCAAAGGCCTAGAGCGTAGTTCGTTGAGTCTAGTTTCCAACACAACCAACCGTTCGTCGATAGGACGTCGGAGTAGAAAGTTATGGGAGTTACAAGTTCGGTCTTGTGATCGGACAGAAATGTGCTTGGACAAAGCGGCAGGGCGCGGCGCGGATGCAGGGCCGCGGCGCCGGATATACTGAGGGGTCGCTGAAGTTACAGAGTCGCGGCGCCGGGAAGCAGGGCCGCGGCGCCGGAAGTTCCGTAAGTCCGCAGAGGTTTCAGCGCCGCGGCGCCAAGGCGGGATTTCAGGCGGAAAAACTTAGGAAAAATCAGATTTCTCTTTTAAAAGGCCATGAGAGGGTGACAAGTGTCCCTCCCCCCATCTGATTTCTTGCATGCCTTATATTGTCCAAGTCTTGAAGACTTGGTCATCTTTCAATCTCTCTCTCTCTCTAAGCTTAAGCTCCCACTTCTTTCTAAAATTCCAAGAGGAATTCAAGCCTAAGGAAAAATCTGAAAAGTTAAGGACAAGAAGGAAGCTTGTGGCTAGCTTGTAGGAATCATTGTGGTGGTGTTCTTGGAAAGGAGGCTAGCAAAGTTGTTGGAATAGTTTTGGCTAAAGCTCCAAAGGTAACATTTCTTCTCTTGTAGCTAGTATTAATGTTGCATATGAAGAAGAAGGGATTTGTAGTAGGAAATAATGCACTTAGAGTCATTACATGTAAGAAATGTGGTTTGGATATGAAAGAATTGGTTAAGAAGATATTATGAGCATGTTGTAGCCTAAAAACTACCTTAGAATTGTTAAGTGAATTGTTGTACCTTATGGGGCAGAATTTTACACACCCAAGTTTAGGTGTGTAATCCCCTTTGAAATGTTTGGATTGTTGAGCCTTAAATGTGGCGTTTGGATGTTGAATTCGGCCTTGAGAAATGTGGCAAAGTATGTAGAAACAAAGGAAATGCTGCCCAATTTTTTCCATAGAATTTAGTGACTTTGAACTTAGATTGTTTCTACATTGAAATTAGAGGTTAATAAACGTATCATGGTTATTATAGGTTGTCATATTACTTGCGGTAGTTGGGCTTAGCAAGTGGATTGACCGAAGAGGTATGTGGAAACTTTCTTATCTCTTGAGCATGAGTAGTTATAACTATATAGTACGGTAGACGTACGTGTTTTAAATGAAGTAAATCCTTTTGTTATACTTGACTTGTTTTAAGAAAATGTCTGAGTGGTTGGGTTAAGAAGTTAACCCGTTTGTTCTTGAGGAGTGGTTTATCCTAAATAAGGTAGACAAAGATTTCTTGACATAAAGAAGTATAGAGTACTTGGTGGGAAAGTATTGAGTATTGAATTATTCTAAAAAGATAAGAGGCTTGAAGTATTTTTGAAAATTGTGTAAATTTGTTTGAAGTATAAGTCTCTTGGTTAGTAAAAGAACGAAATGGTTTATAAGGAGTTATAACGGCTTTATGAGAAGTTAGTTATAACGGCCTTATAAAAGGATAAGAATGTCTTAATTTCTAAAGCATAAAGTTAGTATAACGGCTTTATGGGAAGTTGGTTATAATAACTTTATGGAAGGTTAAGAAGGTTGTCTAATTCGATTAATGAGCATAAGTCGCCTAGATTGTGAAGAATTGAAGTTACTTGGTTTCAAGCTTTGAAATGAGTTTTCTAAAGGTGTAGTAGCTTACTTTGAAAATAGACACGCCTTGATAGTACTTTGGCTTGTTTAATTGAGAATTATTCTATTTGTGCCTTGATAGTACTTTGGCTTGTTTAATTGAGAATTATTCTATTTGTGTCTTGATAGTACTTTGGCTTGTTTAATTGAGAATTATTCTATGTGTGCCTTGATAAGTACGTTGGCTTGCTTAAATAAGGATTGTCTTGGTTTATGTGAAAAGAAGGCATGGTAATTGTCTTGGTTTATGTGAAAGGAAGGCATGGTAATTGTTTTGGTTTATGTAAGGACATGGTATTGCAATTCAAATTAAAAGCATGTAGTTATGAGTCTATTTGGGCGTACCGTCAGTGATGGAGGATTCCACGGGTATGCGGCCATGATGAAGGTTTATTTCCCTATTGACAGTATTATTCCATGGATTAGCTCTCTATGAGGTCTACTGATGCAGGGTGGATCTAGTAGTTAGCCCTCGTACTTGCCCCGGTCAGAGACGTGATGCAGGGTAGATCTGGTAGTTGGCTTTCGTACTTGCCCCGGTCAGTGTTAGGACGAAGTTGTGTGACGCAGGGTTGATCTGGTGGTTAGCCTGCGTACTTGCCCCGGTCAGCGACGTGACGCAGGGTGTATCTGGTAGAGGCTATCGTACTTGCCGGTCGGACCGTGATTCGGGTAATTAGTATTGTTGAGTACGGGTGGATCGGTAGTTGGCTTCGTACTTGCCGGTCGATTGAGGATGCAGGTGGATCTAGTAGCTATGCCCGTCTACTTGCCTCGTCACGGTTTGAGTAATTAGTATTGTTGATGCAGGTGGATCGGTAGGCGCTTTCGTACTTGCCCCGGTCAGTTGAGGATGCAGGGTGGATCTGGTAGCTATGCCTTCGTACTTGCCTCGTACGGTTCTTATGACATAGGTGGGATCTAGTGTTCATGTGTACTCCTTAGTGTTGTTATATCATAGACCGCTGGCAGTGAAGAAGGAATTCCACGGGCATGATTGATATTATGGGCATGAGACCTATGGTTATATTTGAGTGATGACTTAGAGGGCGTGAGTCCCTGACTTGACATGGCTGCGTATATGTTGTGTGTTGTAGGTTGGCTATCATACATGTCTCCTGCTTTATATATACTATTATGATTCCATTCTGATATTTTGATTTCACATACTTGGTACTGTTGTTATCTGACCTCCTTCGGGTGCGTTAAATGCCGCAGTCGAGATCGTAACTGGCGATCCGCTCTTAGGATCACTGTTCATTTCTGGAAAGCTCCATCTCTCGGAGGCTTTGTCTTTTGGTATGATTCCACGAGGTTATAGACTTTTGTACATTCGGGGTATGGCGGGGCCTGTTCCGCCACGGTTATTATTCTGAAGTGCGTAGTCACGTTTGTGGTTTGAAGTGTAAGAATAAGTTGTACTTACGATTAAGTATGTTTTATTGAAAGGCGGCCTTATCGGTGGCGATGTTTACCTTTTATAAGTTATGTGTTATGTATGTTCCATTGCTATTCTCGATGTATACCGACAGGTGCCCGTGAGAACGATCAGCGGCCCTGTGGTCGTGACAAAAGTGGTATCAGAGCAGTTAGTCCTCGGAAAGTGTATGCAAACCGTGTCTAGTAGAGTTTTGATTATCGGTGTGTTGTGCACCACATCTATAATCAGGAGGCTGCAGGACATTTAGGATTGGTTTCCATTCTTCTCTCTTTGAGATCGTGCGATGAAATTTGTCATAGTAAGTTGAGTCATCTCTCGACCTATCCTTGTGTAATGATTATGCCTCGCGGAGCGGCGAGCCCGAAGGGCAAAGCGGCGGAGGCGCTAGTACGCAGAAGAGTTACGAGACTCGGGCACGACTATGCACGAGGTAGTAAGCGGGTCGGCGAGTTCACGCCGGTATTAGATAGAGGCCGAGGCGGCGGTAGCTCCAGAGGTTCCGTGCAGAGCCTCGATTCGCGGTAGGGCGAGTATAGGGATTACGGAGAGCGGTCGGGTTGTTGACTAGCATCGTGGCGAGCGGCGGCCGCCCGGCCGTGGCTAACCCTAGGGCCGACAGTTTAAGGATTCGGGACTTTCTGAGTTGTAATCCACCCGAGTTCTATGGTTCGAGGTCTGAGGAGGATCCTCAGGAGTTTATTCGACAGGTGCGGCGGACCACGCAGGTGCTTAGGGCCTCGGAGACAGAGTCTGTTATGTTAGCTTCTTACCGGTTACGCGATATTGCGTTGAGCTGGTTTGAGTCATGGGAATTGTCTAGAGGGGAGTATGCTCTTCCAGCTGTTTGGGAGGAGTTCACAGAGGCCTTCCTAGATCACTTTTTGCCTCCTGAGTTGAGGAGAGCCCGAGTGGATAGATTCTTGACCTTGAGGCAGGATGGGAGGACCATCAGAGAGTACAACCTGGATTTTGACTCATTGTCCAGGTATGCGCACACTATTGTAGCTGACATGGCTGACAGAGTTCATCGCTATGTGATGGGGCTAGACCGTCATATGCTTACTGCATGCTTGGGAGTGGCTCTTCAGCCATGTATGAATATCGCCAGGATGCAGGCATATGCGCAGGGGATAGAGGACAGAGAAAGGAGGTCGGCTGACTCGAGCCCAAGAGGCGAGACAACAGATCTCGGGCGATTTTGAGGCGGACCGCCTGGTGAGCTAGTTATGCGCCTCGGCCCGATGCAGTACTCCGCGATCTTGGGCGTTGGGGTCGGGAGCGGGGCGGGGCTCGAGGTTGAGTTTCGGGAGAGTAGGGGTGTTAGTGCGAGAAGCCACCTCTACTCGTGTGCCGTGTGGTAGGACCCGTTATGGGAGTATCGTGCTAGTTTGGGTAATTGCTATACATGCGGCCAGCAGGGCCATTATGCGAGGAACTGTCCGACCAGAGATAGCACGGATGTAGAGATTCAGCCTTCGGGATCAGTGGCTGGTTCATCGCCTTCTTTTGTTATGCGCCGTGCAGGGAAGGATCATGATTAGAATGACAGGGGGGAATGTGAAGCAATAGTTACAGGTATATCTTTGACCCCTTAGAGATTAGTATGCATGATAGGATTGTTGTATGATTTAGTGTTATGAACAGAGGGTATTGAGACTATGTACATGTGTTAGAATAAGTTGGTAAATACGAACGGGCAATTCTGTTAGGCCGTGAACGGGGGTAAGTAGTAATGGTTCATATTTTGGGTTCGTTTTCTGTTTGACTTACGGTGAATGGGTATGCGTGTGCGATATCTTAGGGTCATAGGTGGCATAATGAAGTTCCATTAGTGTATAGTACGAGGATGTACCGAGGAATAGTAGATTGGCTCCAAAAGAACATTCGGAGACGAATGTTTCTAAGGGGAGAATGTTACACCCCGTAGTTCGGGTCATGCGTATGAGAGCGTACGAAAGGGAGTAAGACTTAAAATTTTCGAAAGATAGGTTGACGGATTGTTTCAGACGGGTTTTAGTCAACTTTGAGGCGGGTTATGACTCGGTACATTGAGAGTTCTTAAGTGTTTCAAAGGCCTAGAGCGTAGTTCGTTGAGTCTAGTTTCCAACACAACCAACCGTTCGTCGATAGGACGTCGGAGTAGAAAGTTATGGGAGTTACAAGTTCGGTCGTGATCGGACGAAATGTGCTTGAGACAAAGCGGCGAGCGGCGCGGATGCGAGGCGCGGCTGCGGACGTTCCGTAAGTCCACAGAGGTTTCAGCGCCGCGGCGCCGACGTCAGGGCCGCGGCGCCAAGGCGGGATTTCAGGCGGAAAAACTTAGGAAAAATCAGATTTCTCTTTTAAAAGGCCATGGGAAGGTGACAAGTGTCCCCACACATCTGATTTCTTGCATGCCTTATATTGACCAAGTCTTGAAGACTTGGTCATCTTTCAATCACTCTCTCTCTCTAAGCTTAAGCTCCCACTTCTCTCTAAAATTCCAAGAGGAATTCAAGCTGAAAAATCAAAAGTTAAGGACGAAGGAAGCTTGTGGCTAGCTTGTAGGAATCATTGTGGTGGTGTTCTTGGAAAGGAGGCTAGCAAAGTTGTTGGAATAGTTTTGGCTAAAGCTCCAAAGGTAACATTTCTTCTCTTGTAGCTAGTATTAATGTTGCATATGAAGAAGAAGAGATTTGTAGTAGGAAATAATGCACTTAGAGTCATTGCATGTAAGAAATGTGGTTAAGAAAAATATTATGAGCATGTTGTAGCCTAAAAACTACCTTAGAATTGTTAAGTGAATTGTTGTACCTTATGGGGCAGAATTTTACACACCCAAGTTTAGGTGTGTAATCCCCTTTGAAATGTTTGGATTGTTGAGCCTTAAATGTGGCATTTGGATGTTGAATTCGGCCTTGAGAAAGGTGGAAAAGTATGTAGAAACAAAGGAAATGCTGCCCAATTTTTTCCATAGAATTTAGTGACTTTGAACTTAGATTGTTTCTACATTGAAATTAGAGGTTAATAAACGTATCATGGTTATTATAGGTTGTCATATTACTTGCGGTAGTTGGGCTTAGCAAGTGGATTGACCGAAGAGGTATGTGGAAACTTTCTTATCTCTTGAGCATGAGTAGTTATAACTATATAGTACGGTAGACGTACGTGTTTTAAATGAAGTAAATCCTTTTGTTATACTTGACTTGTATTAGGAAAATGTCTGAGTGGTTGGGTTAAGAAGTTAACTCGTTTGTTCTTGAGGAGTGGTTTATCCTAAATAAGGTAGACAAAGATTTCTTGACATAAAGAAGTATAGAGTACTTGGTGGGAAAGTATTGAGTATTGAATTATTCTAAAAAGATAAGAGGCTTGAAGTATTTTTGAAAATTGTGTAAATTTGTTTGAAGTATAAGTCTCTTGGTTAGTAAAAGAACGAAATGGTTTATAAGGAGTTATAACGGCTTTATGGGAAGTTAGTTATAACGTCCTTATAAAAGGATATGAATGTCTTAATTTCTAAAGCATAAAGTTAGTATAACGGCTTTATGGGAAGTTGGTTATAATAACTTTATGGAAGGTTAAGAAGGTTGTCTAATTCGATTAATGAGCATAAGTCACCTAGATTGTGAAGAATTGAAGTTACTTGGTTTCAAGCTTTGAAATGAGTTTTCTAAAGGTGTAGTAGCTTACTTTGAAAATAGACACGCCTTGATAGTACTTTGGCTTGTTTAATTGAAAATTATTCTATTTGTGCCTTGATAGTACTTTGGCTTGTTTAATTGAGAATTATTCTATTTGTGCCTTGATAGTACTTTGGCTTGTTTAATTGAGAATTATTCTATGTGTGCCTTGATAAGTACGTTGGCTTGCTTAAATAAGGATTGTCTTGGTTTATGTGAAAAGAAGGCATGGTAATTGTCTTGGTTTATGTGAAAGGAAGGCATGGTAATTGTTTTGGTTTATGTAAGGACATGGTATTGCAATTCGAATTAAAAGCATGTAGTTATGAGTCTATTTGGGCGTACCGTCAGCGATGGAGGATTCCACAGGTATGCGGCCATGATGAAGGTTCGTTTCCCTGTTGACAGTATTATTCCATGGATTAGCTCTCCATGAGGTCTACTGCGATGCGGTGGATCTAGTAGTTAGCCCTCGTACTTGCCCCGGTCAGAGACGTGATGCAGGGTGGATCTGGTAGTTGGCTTTCGTACTTGCCCCGGTCAGTGTTAGGGCGAAGTTGTGTGACGCAGGGTGGATCTGGTGGTTAGCCTGCGTACTTGCCCGATCGTGACGTGGCGAGTGGATCTGGTAGAGGCTATCGTACTTGCCGGTCGGCCGTGATTCGTAATTAGTATTGTTGATGCAGGTGGATCACGGTAGTTGGCTTTCGTACTTGCCGATCGATTGAGGATGCGAGGTGGATCTAGTAGCTATGCCTTCGTGCTTGTCTCGTCTGATTTCGAGTAATTAGTATTGTTGAGTGCAGGTGGATCCGTAGGCGGCTTTCGTACTTGCCCGGTCGATTGAGGATGCGAGGTGGATCTCGTAGCTATGCGCCGTCTTTGCCTCGTACGGTTCTTATGACACAGGTGGGATCTAGTTTTCATGTGTACTCCTTAGTGTTGTTATATCATAGACTGCCGGCAGTGAGGAAGGAATTCCACGGGCATGATTGATATTATGGGCATGAGACCTATGGTTATATTTGAGTGATGACTTAGAGGGCGTGAGTCCCTGACTTGACATGGCTGCATATATGTTTTGTGTTGTAGGTTGGCTATCATACATGTCTCCTGCTTTATATATACTATTATGATTCCATTACAGTATTTTCAGTTTCACATACTTGGTACCTGTTGTACTGACCTCCTTGGAAGTGCGTTCATCTGCAGTCGAGATCGTAACTGGCGATCCACACTCTTAGGATCACTGTTCATTTCCTGGAAAGCTCCATCTCTCCAGCTGTTTTGTCTTTTGGTATGATTCCCTGAGGTTATAGACTTTTGTACATTCAGGGGGTATGGCGGGGCCACATGTCATACGGTTGTTATTCTGAAGTGCAGTAGTCACGTTTGTGGTTTGAAATTTGTAAGAATAAGTTGTACTTACGATTAAGTATGTTTTATGGAAGCGGCACTTATCGGCTGGCCAGCGATGTTTACCTTTTTATAAGTTATGTGTTATGTATGTTCCGCTGCTATTCTCTGATGTATACCTGACAGGGTGCCCCGGTAGGGTACCAGTCGCGGCCCCGGGGTCGGGTCGTGACAACTTTCTTTGCAAATCTTTAAATCTCTCCCAAGCCTCATAGAGTTACTCTCCATAAGCCTGATAAAAATTGGTCAACTCCCCTCTCAGCTTAGCGGCTTTGGACGGTGGAAAGAACTTTGCTAAGAACTTCTGTGTCAATTCCTGCCATGTGAATATATAATCTGTAGGCAGAGAATTCAACCAAACATTTGCTCTATCCCTGAGTGAGAAGGGAAAGAGCCTCAATCGGATGGCGGCGTCAGTAACGTCATTGTACTTGAAAGTTGCACATAATTCCAAGAAGTTCGCTATGTGCATATGAGGATCTTCCGATGGCAACCCTCCGAATTGAACAATATTCTGCACCATACTCAGGATTGCAGGGTTGATTTCGAAATTATTTGCTCCTGCGGGAGCTCTGATGCAAGTTGTGCTCCATTCACCGCCAGCGACATAATCTCCCAAGCTTCTCGGCTTGGACTGGACCCTTCTTCCACATCCATTGGTAACCTCAGGCATCGTTTGGTTAGGTTGATGATCACCTAACCGCCGTTCATCTCATTGTTGTTCTGAGCCCCATTGCTATTAAGGTCAAAATTAAATGCATTTCTCTGTCGCTTGCAAGTCTTTTCAATCTCCGGGTTGAAGGGAACAAGTGTATCTGCTCCTCTTCTCCTTCACATAAACTAGATGTCTGCAACAGATCAAAATCAACAAACGGATCATGGCGCACGATTTCACGAATAAAAGAGAAAAATATAGTAATAAATAAAAACAAAAATAAAAACCGAATTAGAAATTAGGAATAGATAGAATGATATTGAACTACGCCAATCCCCGGCAACGGCGCCAAAAACATGATGCACGGTTTATGCACACACTAAACGCAAGTGCACGTGTCGTGACAAGTAATATAGTCTAGAAGACTGAGTTATCGTCCTCAGGGATTAGTGTCCAAATATCAAACTCTACTCTATGGTATCTATTTGGTAACCGATGATTGATGAATTGTTTATAACTATAATTATAGATGCTAACTAAATTACTTTATTTTACTTCAGATATGGTGGAAATAGGGCTTCTAAATCTCCTCAACTATCCGCTCATCTTACTTGTTAATGCAATTAATTATGGTTCTTCTTCTATTTTGAGACAGCAGGTTAACTAAGCCGTTTTATACTCCTGTTAAGGTAATATAAACACTCAACCTCAATATAGAACCCGTCTACCTTTCGGTGACAAGATTGACTATAAAGGAGGATTAAAAGCAATAACCTATTAAGCTACACAAGTATCGGGGTACTTTCGTCCACGATTTAACCTATGTTTATTCAACTATAGCATATTCACAATCTCCCCTTTCGGCTTTCGATTAGAAATCATATAGATTATGATAATTAGTGATCAATTAATTACCAAACAATCAAGACAAATATTGAATAAATCTCAACAATGATAAGAAGAAACCAAAACATGCATTAATTCATAAGAATGAGTTTCAAGTGATTCGATATGGAAATCCCTAAATTAAGTTAGTTCCTAGCCATAGATATGCCAAGAACTAAACTAATATTCAACATAAACTACAAAGAAATAAAACAAAGAACAAAGAAATTACACAAAAGTAGTCTCCAATCTTGATCTCCAAGTTTGTGATGAATTGGCAAAAGTGGGAACCCCTATTCTGACCTAGGAAGGTCCTTTTTATAGCCTAAAAAACGTTCCCAAACTTTTCCTTCTTGGCATTGGCCAATTCCCATTCGGATTTGGCAGAATTCCCGCATCGGCGCCGCGGCCCTGCAACTGGCGCCGCGGCGCCGTAACTCCTGCGGCTCTCTGTACTTTGGGCATCGTGGCGCTCTGATGCTGCTGGTTGGAGGCGCCGCAGCGCCGCCCTGTTTTTCGCCCGGGTTTCCAACTTTCTATCTTTTTTAGCTCTGGAACCTCTGTTTCTGCCCTCTTTTCGTTCCTTTTCACCAATGTGCCACTTTAAACCATTATGACTCAAAAGAAAGAAAATCTATCATAAGACGACACATATTTGTACAAAAATGGGCAAAAGACTAACTAAAAATGACTCAAATAGTGTATATAAAATACACCGATCACATACCAACATATTTCAATTCTTACGGTTGTGTTCATTTCGGTCGTGAACAACTCCTTCTTCGTGAGATTTTGTAGAGAACGTAGCCATATCGGTTCTCATAGGCGACCCCACATCAATCTCATATAGGTAATACCAAACAAGAATAGTCCGTACTATCCCACCATAATAATTTTTAGTGTTATTAAGAATAATATTCATTCCTTAATCATTAATGGAGTAACACACATTGGTTCACCATAAGAATGATCATATGTGTGTTTTCTATGCTCCTTGAGTCTTCCTCAACTAGTTATCCTATTGAACCTAGACCATGAGATCTCCAATTTTGCTAGGTTAGGTTTTCGCTAAGTAGTGACTCATTATGTTGGCTTTAAGCCCATTCCCCTCGATGTAAATACGACTTGCTCTCTGTTAAGGCCTTTAGTCAATAGATCCTCTATATTGTCCTTTGAGTTTACATAATCAATGGAAATAATTCCATTCTTTAGCAAGCTACATATTGTATTATGACGTCGCCTTATATGCCTCGATTTTCCATTGTTTATTTGGTTATTTGCCCACGTCAGAGCAGCCATACTATCACAATGTATGCAAATGACGGTAACAGGATTTGTCCACAAAAGAATACCTTCTAGGAAGTTTTTGAGCCATTCTGCCTCTTCGGCAACTTTGTCCAAGGCTACAAACTCTACTTCCATAGTCGAACGTGTATTCATTGTTTGCTTTGATGATTTCCAAGATACTGACGCTCCACCAAGTGTAAATACATAACCACTTGTGGACTTACTTTCCGAATGGTTGGAAATCCAATTAGCGTCACAGTAACCTTCTAAAACAGGAGGATAGTTTGTATAATGCAACTCATAGTTCATTGTATGCTTTAGATATCAGAGTGCCATAATTAGTGCAAACCAATGATCATTTCTTGGATTATGTAAGTATCGACTAAGTCGACTCACTGTGTATGCTAAGTCCGGTCGAGTACAATTTATTATGTACATCAAGCTTTCAAGAACGTGTGTATATTCCAATTGAGACACACTTTCACCTTAATTCTTCTTAAGGTGACTAGCGGGATCAAATGGTGTAACAACCAGTCGATCATCATAGTGTCCAAACTTTCTAAGGACCTTCCCAACATAATGGGATTGAGTTAGTATGTAACCATCAGAATTCTTCTGAATTCTAATACCAAGAATGACATCTGTTATTCCCATATCTTTCATATCAAAAGCGGCATGCAACATCTTCTTAGTTTGGTTAATTACATCCTCACTTGTTCCCATAATTAACATATCATCAACATATAAGCATATATTGACACATGCATTCTTACATTGTTTAACATAAACACATTTTTCACATTTATTTATTTGAAATCCATTAGATAACACTGTATTATCAAACTTTTCATGTCATTTCTTTGGAGCTTGTTTAAGTTCGTATAAAGACTTAATTAATTTACAAACCTTCTTTTCTTGACCTTTAACAACAAACTCTTCGGGTTGTTCCATGTAAATTTCTTCATCTAATTCACCATTCAAAAATGCGGTTTTCACATCCATTTAGTGTATTTCCAAATTGTGAATCGCCGCTATAACAATTAACGTCCTTATAGAAGTAATTCTTGTTACTGATGAGTAAGTATCAAAGAAATATATACCTTCTTTTTGTCGAAACCCTTTGGCTACTATACGAGCTTTGTATTTTTCTATAGTACCATCATGCCTTAATTTCCATTTGAAAATCCATTTATGGCCTATTGGTTTTTGTCCCGGAGGGAGATCAACCAATTTCCATGTATTATTTTACACAATGGAATCTACCTCACTTTGGATAGCCTCTTTCCAATAAGGTGCTTCGGATGATTCTATAGCAGCCTTATATGTTTGAGGTTCTCCTTCAACGGAAAAGGTCATAAAGTCTGGTCCAAAATATTTGGCAATTTTCCTATGTTTACTTCTCATTGGTTCAGAATTTTCTTCTTGAACAGATGAAGTATTACTAGTATCATTTTGTGTGTTTTGGTTTGACTGATCTTGAGGCACCGATCTCTTCTTATAATTAGAATCGTCTTTATACCTTTCCTTGTCTTTGTAAGAAAAAATGTCCTCAAAGAATTCTGCTTGAGTAGATTCTACAAGTGTGTTTTTGTGAATAACTTCAACATCGGAATGATAAACCAAAAACTTATATGCTGCACTATTATTGGCAAGACCAACATATATGCAATCCACCATTTTTGGACCAAGTTTAGTTCTCTTTGGTAAGGGAACTTGAACTTTCGCTAGACAACCCTACGCTTTTATCCTTTTGAAAGTAGGCAATCTACCTTTCCACAATTCATAAGTAGATTGAACACTTTTCTTATGAAGAATTTTATTTAATATCATATTTGCAGTAAGTAATGTCTCTCCCCAGAGACTAAGAGGTGCTCCCAAACTAACCAACATTGAATTTATCATATTCTTCAATGTTCTATTCTTGCGTTCGGTAACTCCATTTTGTTTTGGAGTATATGGTGCAGTGGTTTGATGAACTATACCATGAGTAGAACAAAATTCATTAAAGTAATTTGATTGATATTCACCACCTCTATCAGACCTTAGAATTTTAATTATTTTCTCAAGTTGGTTCTCCACTTCAGCTTTATAGGTTTTAAACATGTTAAAGCCTCATATTTGGTATGTATTAAGTATATATAACACAATTTACTACAATCATCTATGAATGATATGTAATAATTCTTTCCTCCACGAGATGGGGTTGCTTAGTAATCACACAAATCACTATAAATTAAACCAAACACTTCATTTGATTTCTCTACTGATTTATGAGGATGACTTGCATATTTTGATTCTATGCAAACTTCACACTTAGTCATTTTGTTCATAGAGCATTTTGGCAACATGCCTAAACTTACCATCCTTTGTAAAGAATGATAATTAACATGGCCTAATATTGAATGTCATAAGGAAGGGAAATCAACCATATACATAGAATCAGTGCTAGTGTCTGCATTTTCATTAATAATGACAATTGCCTTAGTAGGTACAACAGATAGTTTGAAGAGCCCCTCACTGAGGTAACCCTTCCATACATACATCCCACCTTTGGTGAGTACAAATTTGTCTGATTCAAATTTAATCTTAAAGCCCTTGTTGCTAAGAACAGGACCAGAAATCAAATTCTTACAAATTTCAGACACATGCAACACATTAGTGAGCACAAGATCATTCCCGGAAGTGAGTTTCAAAATGACCTTCCATTTTCCTTCCACATTCACAGTAGCAGCATTCCCCATGAACAAAGGTTCTCCATCCTTGATGGGCTGGTAGGATGTGAATATGTCCTTTTCAGAACATACATGCATTGAAGCACTCGTATCCATCCACCAGTCGGTTGAATTTATAACCAGATTTGCTTGAGCAACAACAACACCAATGAATTGGTTTTTGGTTTCAGCACGGTTGAATTGGTTGACATTACCCGAACCTCCAACACCACCTCATTGATTCTTGCGAAGGCGATAATCCTTTGCTCTATGCTCAGGTTTACCGCACACACAACATACACCAACATGTGATTTCTTGAACGTATTGGTTTTTTGTGGGGCGAGTGCATTCCTCCCAGCTTCAAAATATGGCTTGGCACCAACAAACTTGCCCTTTCCTTTCTGAAACTTTGCCTTAGATGGATTTCCTTCAACATCAGTTTTTTCACTCTTCCGGTTATCCTCTTCAACTCGAAGTTAAGAACCAATTGCTCAAAGTTCATTTCCCCGGTTAGATGCTTAAGATAAACTTTAAAATCCTTCCAAGCAGGAGGTAATTTTTCAATAATAGCACCAACAAGAAAATTCGGGTTAAGGCTCATACATTCAACCTCTAACTCATGAACAATGACTTGGATTTACTCCACTTTCTTGACAACAGGCTTGGCATCACTCATCTTAAAGTTCAGAAACTTACCGATGACGAACTTCTTTGAACAAGCAACCTCAGTCATCTACTTGTTCTCCAATGACTACCACAACTCTCTTGCCGTTTTGAACGTGGAGTAGATATCATAGATAATGTCACGACCCAAACCGATGAGCTGTGACTGGTGCCCTAGTTGGACACCCGTATACGAACCTGTTAAATACAATCAGACTGATATCAAGGACAATGTAGAAATATGTAAAAGTATGCAGCAGACTCATAACACTACATATCAGAATGAACCTGTCTCCCGAGGAGTCACAGCTAATCAAGCATAACAAAATAGGCAAGCCGACAAGGCTGTCACTATACACGGAAATATCCAAAATGAACTACAACTGTATAGCTGACCAAAACACGTCTACAACCCACACATGTCCACAGACCTCTAGGAGTATAACAGTGAAATATGACGGGACAGGGCCCCGTCGTACCCCTGAATATGCATAAGTCTATGACAAAGGTTCTGTACCAAAATGACTAAGCTCCAGAACAATAGAGCTCTCCAAATAGTTGAGCGGAAATCCTAAGCTGGAGGATCACCAAACCGAGTGTCTGTACCTGCGGACATGAACCCACAGAAGAAAGGGGTCGATTATGAAAATGTACCGAGTATATAAAACATGAAGTACGATAAAGAAGATCATAACTGGCCAAAAGATGATAGGAGACAAGTATGATAATTAAGATACCAATACATCTGTGCCTTATGAAATGAGAGTCATACATGTAATATACCATACCCGGCCCATTATGGGACTCGGTGAATGAAGTCATATACATATATATACCGTACTCGACCCATTATGAGACTCGGTGAATGAAGTCATATACATATATATATATACCGTACCCGGCCCTCTAGTGAGGGACTCGGTGAACAATGCAATGAAGTTGTGCACGATCATACCCGACCCGGGACTCGGTGAAATGATATAATCATATTATGCATGAATAGAATATCAGGATCAACCATATACAATTTAAATCATCATCTGAGTCTCAATGGAATAATTAGAATGAACCAACACTGGAGAATCAAAGGCAACTATCATATCAAGTATCACTGGGAACTATAATTCATTGGAATTATGTAAGTTCGTTGTCCGCTTGTTTTATGTGACTCATGCCAAAAAGAAAGAAGGGATAGCTTTACATACCGCTTGTCGTCTGTACCAACTCAATAATTAAAATTCGTCTCGATTATCACTTCAACCTATAACAATATTAACATGTCCGTCAACTCTATGATTACTAGTATACGTTATATATCGAATGATAACTCATTTTATGTAACAATTTGGGCAGCACTTCCCCTACCTATACACACATCCGCAACTCACACACAAGGTCAACAACATCAATAATAGGACACAACTCAAGGACATACAAAATCTGTCACGCCCCGAACCCCGGGACCGTGACTGGTGCCCTACCTGGGCACCCTTCTACCTTAACAACTAAGTAACTGCGGAATTTAAATAACACCTTTTTTTTTTTTTTAAAACCAACATACGTACAAGGGCAAAGCCGACAAGGCTGCCATATAATATACATGAAAAGACACTACACCGTACATGAGTCCAATCCCACATATGAATACAGACCTCTAAGAGTTATACTGAACTATGACGGGACAAGGCCCCGCAGTACCCATAACCGCAGTACAAAGCACATCAAGGAACTATACCAAAAGATAAACTCCCGAGCGGGAGCTATCCAAAACTCGAGCGGTCCTACACTGCCGATCACCAAACAGCGTACCTAAACTGCGGCGTGAACGCGGCCGAAAGGAGGTCGATCTGAAGAATGTACCAAGTATGTGAAACGATGAAATCAGTAATGAAATCATAACAATCTAAGCAAAGCAGAGACATGTATGATATCCAACCTACGATACAACACATAAGCGATCATAATAAGTCGTGGACGCGTGCCTCAAGTCATTTCTAAAATATAACCATGGGTCTCACGCCCACAATATCAATCATGCCCATGGAATCCTTCCTCACTGCCGGCAGTCCATGATATAGTATAACGCCAATAGGCATACCTGAACACCAAGTCCCACCTGTGTCCTAAAAACTGTATGGGCCAAGTAGGAAGACGGCGGTGGTAAAGCGAGTATAATGTCTTGGGGGTTTACCCCTCATTTATACTCTTACCCTATCTCTGGCAACCATCAAACAAAACAAGCAGGGGGTATAATGTCTTGGGGGTTTACCCCTCATTTATACTCTTACCCTGGAGAAGGTGGTATAACGTCTTGGGGGTTTACCCCTCACTTATACTCTTACCCTATCTCGACCGACCATCAAACAAAACGAGCAGGGGGTATAATGTCTTGGGGGTTTACCCCTCATTTATACTCTTACCCTGGAGAAGGTGGTATAGCGTCTTGGGGGTTTACCCCTCACTTATACTCTTACCCTATCTCGACCGGCCGTCAAACAACACATAAGCACTACTAGGTCTTTTATAAAAATCCGAGAATTTAACCCAAGTACTACAAATAACGGAAGTATACTGTTACACCCCGTATTTACAGGATATGTTTTAAGAACGTACGTAAGAACTCGCTAGTGTTAAAATTAGAGACTTGTAAAAATTTACCGGAATTATGAAATTGTCGGAAAACGTTTTATTTTGTGAATGGGAGGCGACACGTGTCACCCCCCTTGATGCCTTGGACGAAATGGCATGGCCAATATGGTCATTGACCATAAGTCTTGGATGACTAAAGTCTTGAAAGTGTAGCTTGAGAACTTTGACTAAGTCAAAGGAGACAACTAGTCTTGATATTTTGAAAGACTTCATCCTAGCCACCCAAATGGTTGCATCTTGTCCCTCCATGACCCTTTATTACACTACTAGTAGCAAGATAGAGCCAACACTTAGCCATATTTCTTGAAAAAATTGGATGAACAACTATGAAGCTCTGGCCATGTCCATCGAGAAGAAAAAATTGTGTTTCTTGTCCAATAAGCTCCACACTTTAAACCAAGGTTCCTATGTGTATTGTAGGCATATCTCAATAGAAAATCTCGGAAAAGATAGTTTTGGGTTAGTCGCAAAGTGAAAACCTAGTGGCTTTCTAGGTTTTGGATTGGAGGTTTGAAGGAAAGTTGTTGGTGTGGTTCTAAGGGTCTCGAGGCGGATTGAGGTGTCTTGATGAGGCTCTAGGTTGCTAAGGAGCAACTTCGGTTTTGAAGATTGGATTACAATTCGTTGAGGTATGATCTTGTTCTTTGAAAGTGTTACAAGATTATTTATATTGTTGTTGTTAGCTTTACATGTTGCTAGCATGAAGTTGTTAAGTTGAAGTCTATAAGTATTATGGATTACTTGTAGCTTAAGTTCGAAATGAAAAGTAAGTCATGTTAAGTTGGAATACAATTTGATCGTTATTAGAATAAATCGCATGTAATTGACTTGAAGATTATAGTAGTTATAATTGGTTGCGACTAGATATCATGTTATGCTACCAAGTTGGATTGAAATGGAAATTGGATAAGAATTAGTATTGTTGAACTCAGGTGGCGAATTTGGACTTGTAGTTTGTATTAGTTTGTTATTCATTTATATTAGACTACTTTCAAATTGTGAGCCAAATGGGGCTGTTTGGTTATTTATTTGTACTGGACTACCTTCTATATTGTTGTGAGCCAATTGGGGCTGTTTGGTTATTGTATTCGGCCTTGAAAAAGGTGGCAAAGTGAGTAGAAACAAAGGAGGTGCTGTCAGATTTTCCGTAGAATTTAGCGACTTAGCACCTAGAATATTCTACGTATGAAGTAAGAGGTTAATGGACGTATGGTGACCATTATAGGTTGATGTACTAAGTATAGCGTATCCTACTTGAAGAATGGAATAGCTCAAGGTTGAAGTACTTTGGAGCATTTTGCTACTTGTCGACAATCGTCGCGAGGTATGTGAACCTCTTCCTTCTTTTGGCATGATTCTATGTATGGAATATACCTGTGGTATCATTTCATGTTTCCTGTTACTCTTAGAAGTTAAGAGGTAGTTGTGTGATGTACTCTATGTAGAACTTTTCCTATCTTTGAGCATGACTAGTTGCATGTATGTAGTACGGTGAGCGTCTGACACCTTGATATCCTTTACTAGTTTGTGAATAGCCAAGTCGGGTGAGTTGGGAGATTAACTCACTTCTTTGAAAGTATAAAGAATGTCTTAAGTTTTATTAAAGTTAAGGGACTTGAAGAGTTTTAAAGTATGTGATACTTGTTCCGTTTTAAACGTATAAGTCCCTTGGATAGGAAATTGTTTTTGGCTAAGGTATAACGGGAATATAACGGCTTTATGGGAAGTTAGTTATATTTGCTTTATGGAAAGATAAGTGATTTGATTTTAGTGAAAAGGCCACTTGTTTTTAAGGCATTAATTGCCTAAGGTTTTATAATAAAAGGAGTCACTTGTTTTCTAAAGGTTAAGAGACTAATTGTATTTTTGAAAGTTATGAGAATTGATTTGAAAGTATTTAATACTTGGTTTCAAAAAGTAGAAGTCTCTTGGTTATAAAAGAAACGTGTTGGTCTAAACCATAAAGGGTTATAACGGCTTTATGAGAAGTTGGTTATAACGTCTTTATGGAAGGTTAAGAGGATGGTTTCCCTAATAAAGTAATCAAAGAAATAACTTGTGTTAAGGAAGGGCAAATTGTTTTAAAGGTACCAATTGCTTAAGGTTTTTAATAAAGAAGTCACTTGATTTAGAAGCTGGTAATTGTATTTCTAAAAAGGTATTGTGACTTGTCTTGAAAGGTGGATAGGACTTGATACTACGGTTGTTAGTATCGGGGAAGTTTTATTTGGAAAGGAGTCTTTTGAAAAGAATGTACGTACGTAGTACTTTGGCCTGTTTAATTGAGAATAATTCTATTTGTGCCTTGATTAGTACTTTGACTTGATTAATTGAGAATTTGTCTAAGTGTGCCTTGATAAGTACTTTGGCTTGTTAAATGAGAATTATTCTATGAGATGCCTTGATTAGTACTTTGGCTTGATAAATTGAGAATTTGTCTAAGTGTGCCTTGATAAGTACTTTGGCTTGTTAAATGAGAATTATTCTATGAGATGCCTTGATTAGTACTTTGGCTTGATAAATTGAGAATTTGTCTAAGTGTGCCTTGATAAGTACTTTGGCTTGTTAAATGAGAATTATTCTATGAGATGCCTTGATTAGTACTTTGGATTGATAAGTTGAGAATTCGTCTAAGTGTGCCTTGATAAGTACTTTGGCTTGTTTAGTTTAGAACTGCCTATGTGTGCTGGAAATAGCCGGTTGTGTGCTATTGGTATATCAGTTGTTTCGGGGTCATTCCCCGAGTTTGTGGCATTCTGATTCGTGGAATTGCTACCCACGATCGAGGAATACCTCTGCGGGTCCGTAAGGACTTATGCGGGTGAAATAGTCCCGTGCGGCGGGTCCGACCTATGCGAGGAATACCTCATGCGAGTCCGTAAGGGCTTATGCGGGTGAAATAGTCTCGTCTGAGGAATACCTCACGGGTCCACACGGCTATCGGGTGAAATAGTCCGGGAATAGGATGGTTAAATGATCTGCGGGTGGATGGTCCTGTTTGATCATGAGCTTATATTTTATATTGTAAAGACACTCATTTACTCATTGTTAGTAAGGCACAATGTGTTGTAATTTGATTATCATATATGTCCCCGACTTTGGTTGTGTTACTCTGTAGTCATGCTTTTGTGATGTGGGAATTCCACGCGGGAGATATATGTATGTTGTGTATGTGTCTGTGCGGTGAGGTGGGATGCCACGCGCGTCACATGGTTATATTTTACACTTATAGGTCGGCGGTGATGGGGATTCCACGGACACGCTTTGATATTTGTGTGATTTGATCGCGTCCCAGTTGGGCGGGTAGTATACGCCCTCCCAAGGGCGGATTATACTTATGAAAGATAAGTTAAGTTATATAGTAATGAACTTAATGATTTTTCCTAATCACGTGTGTAAGAACGTGGCTATAACTTTTATTGAAAATGGGAAAAGATAATAAGGTGCGATTAAGTTCATGTGGTAATGACACTACGGGATCCGTATGTATTTTTATACTTGTCCTTGTCATTCTTTGTACAATTATGATCTCATTTCATGCGTTATTTCTGTTCCATATTCGAATTTTTGTAATCGACCCCTGGCCGCGTTCATGCCCGCAGTTTAGGTACCTGTGTTGGTGATCCTTGCTCTTAGGATCTTGGTTCGATCTTTGAGAAAGCTCCATTTGTTCGGAGGCTTAGCTCTTGTACAGTTTTCCCGAGGTAGTAGATTCATGTATATTCGTGGTATGGCGGGCCCCGCCGCCACGCTTGTTATTCCTAAGTGCAGATTCACATACGTGGTTGGGTGTAAGAACCGAGTTATGCGATTATACTTTTGATTATGTTTATAATATGGAAGCGGCCTTATCGGCGGCTGTGTTGTCTTTTGTTTACACATATGTTTAAGTTGTGTATGTTCACCGCTATTCTCGATGTATACGAGCAGGTGCCCGTGTAGGGCACCGCGGCCCGAGGCTGGTCGTGACAAAAGTGGTATCGAGCGATTAGTCCTCGGAAGGTGTCTACAGACCGTGTCTAGTAGAGTCTTGATTATCGATGTGTTGTGCACCACATCTATAATCAGGAGGCTGCAGGACATTTAGGATTGGTTTCCATTCTTCTCACTCTGAGATCGTTCGATAAGCTGTATTGTTAGGGTCGTCCCTCCCTAACGAGTTATGTTGATTGCAGCTACGAGAAAGGCAGCAGTGACCCAGGAATGACTATGTGGATTGCGTATCCAGGTTGGTAATGATTATAGTATAGTTGGTATTGTGACATACATCTATACGGAGTTATGTATGAGGGTCAGACGCATGTTGCCTAGAATGATTTTAGAGTACCAGGAATTGGTAAAGACTAACTAGATACCGGGAAGGTATGGAGTAGTTAAAGGATTTTCGCCAAGGTTTTGTGTTTTATTTCGAGATAATTGGGAAAGGATGAGTTGTCTGATAGGGTAGTGAACCCTTAAGAAGCCATGTTAAGGAACCTAACGGAATGTCATGTTAATAGATTAAGCTGCGTAGTAGGCTTAAGAGAATTGTACGGATGAGGTCCGCATAGAGTGAGTAATGGTTGTTGTGATCGAGACCACATGGTTTGGGTTTTATGAGAAGTTTTTGTACCCGTTTACGGGGAGACTGATAAGATAGGCTTGGAGCATGGAAATTGCGAGCCTAAGAATGTTGAAGACCGCTGAGACCTTAGATGTACAAGGTCTTCTCGGGTAGAATGATTTATTATAGACCAAGAATAAGAGTTAAGTGCGACGGCGGGTCGGGGTGGGGACCTGTTACGGGTCTCCCCATGGCCTGGAATGGAGTGGGATCAGTTGGTAGTAGTTCCTCTACGTGACAGGGTCACGCGGTGCAAGACCAGTCTAGTTAATTGTTTTACGTTCGTGGGCGCGTTCCACCGAACCAGTAATGGCCGGAAATGGCCTTATTTTGTTTTATAGAGTGACTCCAAAGATTGGAGGCCAGCATCGGTATGGAAGTTATGTATACTAGTGTGAGTTGGAAATACGGAAAGAGTACGACCAGTAAGAAAGATAACAACCAAGTGTAAAGGAATAGAGCCTGAATCCATAAGAACCTTTCGAGGTAACTACACCCGTGAGTGTGTGTGGGGTGGTAGCTGAGCGGGAATATGAGGTTTTCCCGGTGATGATGCAATGTCGACTCCTAGTAGACCTAGTAGAGAGGATTATGACAGACTTTGAGGTCATTATAAGTATGGGCTAGTTGGCTTCGTGAGTGCCAAGGTCGACATCTTAGTATAAATATTGTTATGTGGCCATGGGTGGCATATGTCGTAAGAAGGGTATAGTATAAGGAGACTATGTCGCTAATTATAAAGATTGACTCCGAAAGAACATTCGGGGACGAATGTTTCTAAGGGGGGAAGAATGTTACACCCCGTATTTACAGGATATGTTTTAAGAACGTACGTAAGAACTCGCTAGTGTTAAAATTAGAGACTTGTAAAAATTTACCGGAATTATGAAATTGTCGGAAAACGTTTTATTTTGACGAATGGGAGGGCGACACGTGTCACCCCCCCTTAGCAATGCCTTGGACGAAATGGCATGGCCAATATGGTCATTGACCATAAGTCTTGGATGACTAAAGTCTTGAAAGTGTAGCTTGAGAACTTTGACTAAGTCAAAGGAGACAACTAGTCTTGATATTTTGAAAGACTTCATCCTAGCCACCCAAATGGTTGCATCTTGTCCCTCCATGACCCTTTATTACACTACTAGTAGCAAGAGAGAGCCAACACTTAGCCATATTTCTTGAAAAAAATTGGATGAACAACTATGAAGCTCTCGCCGTGTCCATTGAGAAGAAAAAATTGTGTTTCTTGTCCAATAAGCTCCACACTTTAAACCAAGGTTCCTATGTGTATCAGAGGCATATCTCAATAGAAAAATCTCGGAAAAGATAGTTTTCTGTTAGTCGCAAAGTGAAAACCTAGTGGCTTTCTAGATTTTGGATTGGAGGTTTGAAAGAAAGTTGTTGGTGTGGTTCTAAGGGTCTCAAGGAGCGGATTGAGGTGTCTTGATGAGGCTCTAGGTTGCTAAGGAGCAACTTCGGTTTTGAAGATTGGATTACAATTCGTTGAGGTATGATCTTGTTCTTTGAAAGTGTTACAAGATTATTTATATTGTTGTTGTTAGCTTTACATGTTGCTAGCATGAAGTTGTTAAGTTGAAGTTTATAAGTATTATGGATTACTTGTAGCTTAAGTTCGAAATGAAAAGTAAGTCATGTTAAGTTGGAATACAATTTGATCGTTATTAGAATCGTCGCATGTAATTGACTTGAAGATTATAGTAGTTATAATTGGTTGCGACTAGATATCATGTTATGCTACCAAGTTGGATTGAAATGGAAATTGGATAAGAATTAGTATTGTTGAACTCAAGGTGGCCGAATTTGGACTTGTAGTTTGTATTAGTTTGTTATTCATTTATATTAGACTACCTTCTAAATTGTGAGCCAAATGGGGCTGTTTGGTTATTTATTTGTACTGGACTACCTTCTATATTGTTGTGAGCCAATTGGGGCTGTTTGGTTATTGTATTCGGCCTTGAAAAAGGTGGCAAAGTGAGTAGAAACAAAGGAGGTGCTGTCCGATTTTCCGTAGAATTTAGCGACTTAGCACCTAGAATATTCTACGTATGAAGTAAGAGGTTAATGGACGTATGGTGACCATTATAGGTTGATGTACTAAGTATAGCGTATCCTACTTGAAGAATGGAATAGCTCAAGGTTGAAGTACTTTGGAGCATTTTGCTACTTGTCGACAATCGTCGCGAGGTATGTGAACCTCTTCCTTCTTTTGGCATGATTCTATGTATGGAATATACCTGTGGTATCATTTCATGTTTCCTGTTACTCTTAGAAGTTAAGAGGTAGTTGTGTGATGTACTCTATGTAGAACTTTTCCTATCTTTGAGCATGACTAGTTGCACGTATGTAGTACGGTAGACGTACAACACCTTGATATCATTTACTAGTTTGTGAATAGCCAAGTCGGGTGAGTTGGGAGATTAACTCACTTCTTTGAAAGTATAAAGAATGTCTTAAGTTTTATTAAAGTTAAGGGACTTGAAGAGTTTTAAAGTATGTGATACTTGTTCCGTTTTAAACGTATAAGTCCTTGGATAGGAAATTGTTTTTGGCTAAGGTATAACAGAATATAACGGCTTTATGGGAAGTTAGTTATATTTGCTTTATGGAAAGATAAGTGATTTGATTTTAGTGAAAAGGCCACTTGTTTTTAAGGCATTAATTGCCTAAGGTTTTATAATAAAAGGAGTCACTTGTTTTCTAAAGGTTAAGAGACTAATTGTATTTTTGAAAGTTATGAGAATTGACTTGAAAGTATTTAATACTTGGTTTCAAAAAGTAAAAGTCTATTGGTTATAAAAGAAACGTGTTGGTCTAAACCATAAAGGGTTATAACGACTTTATGGGAAGTTGGTTATAACGGCTTTATGGAAGGTTAAGAGGATGGTTTCCCTAATAAAGTAATCAAAGAAATAACTTGTGTTAAGGAAGGGCAAATTGTTTTAAAGGTACCAATTGCTTAAGGTTTTTAATAAAGAAGTCACTTGATTTAGAAGCCGGTAATTGTATTTCTAAAAAGGTATTGTGACTTGTCTTGAAAGGTGGATAGGACTTGATACTACGGTTGTTAGTATCGGGAAGTTTTATTTGGAAAGGAGTCTTTTGAAAAGAATGTCGCACGTAGTACTTTGCTTTGTTTAATTGAGAATAATTCTATTTGTGCCTTGATTAGTACTTTGGCTTGATTAATTGAGAATTTGTCTAAGTGTGCCTTGATAAGTACTTTGGCTTGTTAAATGAGAATTATTCTATGAGATGCCTTGATTAGTACTTTGGCTTGATAAATTGAGAATTTGTCTAAGTGTGCCTTGA
Organism: Przewalskia tangutica; assembly: GCA_029844215.1. Classification (NCBI taxonomy): domain Eukaryota; kingdom Viridiplantae; phylum Streptophyta; class Magnoliopsida; order Solanales; family Solanaceae; genus Przewalskia; species Przewalskia tangutica. Next base: position 29,733,131 of record CM056736.1, on the reverse strand, counting down.
TAAGTACTTTGGCTTGTTAAATGAGAATTATTCTATGAGATGCCTTGATTAGTACTTTGGCTTGATAAATTGAGAATTTGTCTAAGTGTGCCTTGATAAGTACTTTGGCTTGTTAAATGAGAATTATTCTATGAGATGCCTTGATTAGTACTTTGGCTTGATAAGTTGAGAATTCGTCTAAGTGTGCCTTGATAAGTACTTTGGCTTGTTTAGTTGAGAACTGCCTATGTGTGCTGGAAATAGCCGGTTGTGTGCTATTGGTATATCAGTTGTTTCGGGGTCATTCCCCGGGTTTGTGGCATTTGCAGATTCCGTGGAATTGCTACCCACGATGCGAGGAATACCTCATGCGGGTCCGTAAGGACTTATGCGGGCGAGTCCCACGCGGCGGTCCATTATCGAGGAATACCTCACGCGAGTCCGTAAGGGCTTATGCGGTGAAATAGTCCCATGCGAGAATACCTCACGCGGGTCCACGCGCCTACGCGGTGAAATAGTCCCAGGAATAGGATGGTTAAATGATACTGCGGGTGGATGGTCCTGTTTTGATCATGAGCTTCCTATTTTATATTGTAAAGACACTACTGTTTACTCTCATTGTTAGTAAGGCACAATGTGTTGTAATTTGATTATCATATATGTCCCCGACTTTGGTTGTGTTACCCTATGGTCATGCTTTAGTGATGTGGGATTCCACGGGCAGGAGATATATGTATGTTGTGTATGTGTACGACGAAGTGAGCGGATGCCACGCGCCACATGGTTATATTTTACACTTATAGCTCACGATGTGATTGGGGATTCCACGGACACGCTTTGATATTTGTGTGATTTGATCGGCCCCGATCGGGTCGTAGTATACGCGCCTCCTTAAAGGGGTCGGATTATACTTATGAAAGATAAGTTAAGTTATATAGTAATGAACTTAATGATTTTTCCTAATCATGTGTGTAAGAATGTGGCTATAACTTTTATTGAAAAATGGGAAAAGATAATAAGGTGCGATTAAGTTCATAAGTGGTAATGACACGGCAGGATCTGGTATGTATTTTTATACTTGTCCTTGTCATTCTTTTGTACAGTTATGATCTGTTTACTGTACGTTATTTCTGTTCCATATTCGGTACCTGTTGTACTGACCCCCTTCGGGGGGCTGCGTTCATGCCCGCAGGTTTTAGGTACCAGGTTGGTGATCCTTGCTCTTAGGATCTCGGTTCAGTTTTTGAGAGAAAGCTCCATTTGCTCCGGAGGCTTAGCTCTTGGTACTTTTCCCGAGGTAGTAGATTCATGTATATTCAGGGGTATGGCGGGGCCCTGTCCCGCCACAGTTGTTATTCCTAGAGGTCTGTATTCACATATGTGGTTGGGCTGTAAGAACTGAGTTGTACAGTTGTACTTTTGATTATGTTTATAATATGGAAGGCGGCCTTATCGGCCAGCCTGTGTTGTCTTTTGTTTACACATATGTTTATGTTGTGTATGTTCCGCTATTCTCTCGATGTATACCGAACAGGTGCCTGTGTAGGGCACGATCGCCGCCCGGTCGGGTCGTCGTGACACATACCCGTGGAATCCTACATCACCGCTCAGACGCCCAAGTAACTTACAACAAGACAGCCACTCCAACCGAGAGTCGCGGCAACGCAATAAAACATAATACTTGCACTCAAAGGCTATCACCAGCACACATAGGCAATTCTCAATTAATCAAGCCAAAGTACTTATCAAGGCATACATGGAATAATTCTCAATTAACAAGCCAAAGTACTTATCAAGGCACAAATAGAATAATTCTCATTTAACAAGCCAAAGTACTTATCAAGGCACCAATAGAATAATTCTCATTTAACAAGCCAAAGTACTTATCAAGGCACAAATAGAATAATTCTCATTTAACAACCCAAGTACTTATCAAGGCACCAATAAAATAATTCTCATTTAACAAGCCAAAGTACTTATCAAGGCACAAATAGAATAATTCTCATTTAACAAGCCAAAGTACTTATCAAGGCACAAATAGAATAATTCTCATTTAACAAGCCAAAGTACTTATCAAGGCACAAATAGAATAATTCTCATTTAACAAGCCAAAGTACTTATCAAGGCACAAATAGAATAATTCTCATTTAACAAGCCAAAGTACTACGTACGTACATTCTTTTCAAAAGACTCATTTTTATGTAAAATCCCAAGATACTAACACCCGTAGTATCAAGGTGTGTCTATTTTTCAAAGTAAGTTACTACACTTTTAGAAAACTCATTTCAAAGCTTGAAATCAAGTAACTTCAAATTTTCATAATCTAGGCAACTTATGCCCAATAATCAAAATAGACAACTTTCTTAACCTTCCATAAAGCCGTTATAACCAACTTCCCATAAAGCCGTTATAACCCTTTATGGTTTTAGACATATTCATTCCTTTTTATAACCAAGAGACTTATACTAATTAAAACAAAGTATCACAAACTTTCAATCAAGTTTCTTAACTTTCAAAATACTTCAAGTCTCTAAATCTTTAGAAAACAAGTTTATTCTACTTTTAAACCTCAAGTAACTCACACCTTTAAAACAAGTTACTTCTCTTAAATCATGTCATTTCTCCTCTCTTAAAACAATTAAGTAAATCACTCCTTTAACTCCCCTAAAGTCATTACAACAACCCTTAGGTTTTGGAACTAAGGCACTAGCCAAAAGGTTTGGAACCCACTTCCTTTTCAAGACTCTATGTACTTTAAGTAAAATACTTTCACTTTTAAGAATCCAACTTCACTAAGGCAATGGATTATACAACTTCCAAATTAAACATCAAAGTACAATCAAGGAAGTACATAGAACAAATTCTATTTTATGCAATCCAAATACAACCAAGGAATGAATCATTTAAGGAGTAGGAAATACTTTCTTTATCTTAAGGAATCATGCTAGAAGAGGAGATAGCTCACATACCTTTTCGGCTATTATCCACAAGCTAAGACGAATACGCCGTACGTAGAAGTATCAACCTATAATGGTCACAACAAGACTATCAACTTCTAGTCTCTAACGTAGAATAATACTAAGTATTTGGTCTCTAATTCTACGGAAAATCGGGCAACACTTCCTTTATTTCTACTCACTTTGCCACCTTTTTCAAGGCCGAATACAATAACCAACACGCCACATTTAAGGCTCAAAACAACAACCAAACAAAGGGGATTACACGCCTTACAATACGTGTAAAATTCCGCCCCACAATTCGTACCAAGTAGTTAATACTTCACTAGCCATTCTCGGCAACAATAACACAACACAAGTCTTTTCCAACCCTTTTTTCAAATTCCAAGTTCTAAGGTCTAACATGTTAATAGTTATAAACAACTTCAACAACTACAATTTCCTTCTTTATACAACATGCGACGACTTAAACGAATAATCAATTTGAATTGTAATCTTAAGGCTAAACATGCTAGTTTTCGGATTAGGGTTCCAATAGCCAATATAATTATCAAACTTCATACTAAACATCTCATGCTTGCTAATATCCATAGCTACAACAATAAGTAAGTCTTAACTACTAAAACGACAAAATTTATACCTTTCCAAGCCCTTAAAATTTCCAAGATTCAAAGTCGCGCCTTAGCAATTCTTAGCTCCTTTCCTTAGGTTCCAATCCGCTCCAAGCACTCCTTAGAGGCCTATGAAGAACCCATCTTCAAGTTCCAACTTCAAAGTTGAAGAACTCTCTAGTTTCCGCCATACTAATACGAAAAAGCCATTTTTCCAAATCTTTCTATTGAGATATCCTTATAATACCCTTAGGGACATTGGGTTTAAGTCTTGTGGCTAATGGATCAAAATCACAAAATTTTCTTGTGTGAGCAAGACCAAACCCGAGAGCCTCTTCTCGCACAAAGTGTTCTAATTTTTCTAAGTGTAAAAGAGCTAGTCTTGCACTAGTAGTAAGCTTATAAAACACAATGGAGGGCTTGGATTATCACAAATGTGAGGCTAGGATGAATTTCACTTGGATTAAGCCTATGTGGACAAGTTGACAAGTCAACAATGTCACGCTTGCAAGACTTATCTTCCAAGATGGTCAATGACCATTTTACCCTCCTCTAATTCGACCAAGACCATAAGTGGGGTGCCACGTGTCGCCTCTCATTCTTCCATAAAATTAGAACCCTCGGGCCCCACAAAAATGTAAAATTTCTGTGGGCCCCACGTGACCAAACCAGAAAATAAATTTCCAGAATGTTAACAAGTTCCATATTCCTCAAATAATGCATTTTGAGAATCCAATTCTCAACAACGAACATTTTTTCTTACCGACGTTCGGAAGATTTTCCGTCGGAAAAACAATTCTTCCTTTCGTATCAATTTCCAAGTCTTGTTTCCTTTCGCATTCTCTCTTTACATGTCCCGACTTACGGGGTGTAACATTCTTCCCCCTTTAGAAACATTCATCCCCGAATGTTCTTAGTCGGTTGCCAAGATCTACAAACTCCGGCATAATCTTTATACTATGCCTAATAGTCAAAACTGCACAAGACCAATGATGCCACACATGGCCACCTCATAACACACGTGAACATAATAATGGACCTTCCGTCCGTGGTCCCTTCTCACAAAACTCGAAGGTTACAGTCTTCCCAAACACGGGATCCTTAGAGGTTCCTTTCTTTCCTTACTTGTCATACTTTCTCGTACTTTCAAACTCATCTAGTACACGTACAAAATCTCAAATTTTGTTTCGTTTCCCAACTGGAGTTACTAACCAACTTGGCCATATTGTTACTTACATTCCCGTTAAGGTTCTTCTCGACTTACGACTGGTTCGTGGAACACATCCACGAACTCGCATAACGATTAACTAGACTTGGCCTTGCACCCTGACCCTACCACATAACTGACCATTTCTAACCGACATCACCCCATTCCATACTACCGGTTGACCCGAAATGAGTCCATAACCCGACTCATCGTCACACTTAACTTCTCATTCTTAGTCTGAAATAAATCTTTCTTTTATCTCAAGGTACTCCTCACCCTATCCCCCTATTCACTAGAGGTTCGTCACATAAGCCAAAGTATTTCTACTGTACAATCTTCCCTATTGGTCTTACAATGTTATGGGGCAATTACTACGTGTGAACTCTACACAACTATAGTCTCTTCACTTACCATTCTTGTCAACATTCTTAACTTCTCACTTTACTAATCAAAGTATCCCTACCTCTGGGGTACTATCACTTTACAACTCTAGCAACAAAGGGAAAACATATACGCTAGGGTAAAATCTGAATCTATCAACACACGTATGATTCAAAAGAATCGAAATATACCTGTAACCCCGTGCGATGTCGCCTCCTGATCCTGCCCAGTAGTCACGTCATCTATGCGGTTCGAAGGACCGCCAGAACTATAAACTCCACCATGACCTCTACCACGATCACGACATCCGAATACCTGTCACGGGGACGACAAATGGAGGAAAGCGGAACTAACTACCGCCCATAGTGAGCCACCTCACCGGCCTCTTCTAAAAGGACATACTCGTGATATGGCCCGGACGGCCACAATAAAAACAAAGACCTGTGCCATAACGACATTTCCCCAAATGACGCTTACCACATCTGATACACCGAGGAATAGGTGGCCTCGACCGAGAAAATCCTCTACTCCTCTGAGAACCTCGACCTCTGGAGCTTGGACCGGCTCCTAAATACCTTGTGGGGTCCAATATCCCACTTGTGAACTGCGGGGGTATGTACTGGGTAGGCTGGGACGAATATCTCACTCGCTGCTGAGGCAGCTCGTCCAAAAACTCACCGGGATAACCAACCGGTCTAGCCCTCTTACGCAGATTTCCGCTGCCCTCTACCCCGTACACTGATCTGCATCGGCCGAATAACTTCTCCGATGAAATCAGAGTAATCGCTATCTTGGTCAATAACATAATGTCTTCCTTCATGACCCTAAAGTCTTCTTAATCGAGAAACTGAGGCTCGTGCCGGGCCTCAAACTCAGCGCAGGTTAACTGCCGATCGCGAACAACATCCGTATAACCCGCATAAGCCCTATCAACTCTCTCGAGTCCGACTAGTAGCTCTCGCTACTCCTTTGCCCTTCTCAAGGCCGCTGCTCTCCTCGAGGCATAATCAGAACACAACAATACATCGAGAGGAATTATCTTACTAACACACTCTATGGCACGATCTTAGAGTGAGAAGAATAGAAACCAACTCCTAAATGTCCTGTAGCCTCTGTTTATGGGTGTGGCGCGCAACACACCGATAATCAAGACTCTACTAGACACGGTCTCAGACATTCCGAGGATCGATCGCTCGATACCACTGTCACGCCCGAACCCGATCGTGGATCGTGCCCTACCCAGGCACCTTCTACCTTAACAACTAAGTAATCATGAATTTAAATAACACTTTTTTTTTTAAAACCAACATACGTACAAGGGCAAAGCCGACAAGGCTGCCATATAATATACATGAAAAGACACTACACCGTACATGAGTCCAATCCCACATATGAATACAGACTTAAGAGTTATATCAACTATGACGGACAAGGCCCCGCTGCATCCATAACCGTATAAAAGCCTCAGATCGGGAACTATACCAAAAAGATAAACTCCCGAGCAGGGGAGCTATCCAAAACTCGAGGCGGTCCTACACTGCCGATCACCAAACAACAGACCTAAACTCACGGCATGAACGCACTTCGGGCGAGGTCGGACAAAGAATGTACCAAGTATGTGAAGCAGTAGCATCAGAATGAAATCATAACAGTCTAAGCGAAACAGGAGACATGTATGATAGCCAACCTACAATACACAACACATAAGCAGTCATAACAAGTCAGGGACGCATGCCCTCAAGTCATTTCTAAAATATAACCATGGGTCTCACGCCCACAATATCAATCATGCCCGTGGAATCCTTCCTCACTGCCGGCAGTCCATGATATAGTATAACGCCAATAGGCATACCTGAACACCAAGTCCCACCTGTGTCCTAAAAACTGTACGGGCCAAGTAGGAAGACGAGCAGGTGGTAAAGCAGGGGGTATAATGTCTTGGGGGTTTACCCCTCATTTATACTCTTACCCTATCTCTGGCAACCATCAAACAAAACAAGCAGGGGGTATAATGTCTTGGGGGTTTACCCCTCATTTATACTCTTACCCTGGAGAAGGTGGTATAGCGTCTTGGGGGTTTACCCCTCACTTATACTCTTACCCTATCTCGACCGACCATCAAACAAAACGAGCAGGGGGTATTGATCGGTGTATTTTATATACACCTTTTGAGTCAGTTTTAGTTAATGTTTTGTCCCATTTTGCACATATAAGTGTCGTATTAGGATAGTTTTTCGTTCTTTTGAGTCAAAATGGTTAAAATGGCCAAATGGCGGAAAAGGAGCAAAAAGAGGGCAAAAGAGGAGATGCCAGAGCTGGAAACAGAGAAAGTGGCGAACGAGGGTAAAATCTGCATCAGCTCGCGGCGCCTCGCAGCGAAAGCGACGCGCGCGCCACTATTCGAGAGGTCGCAGAAGATCCAGTACGCGCGCCTCGCATGCCAGATGCAGGGCCGCGACGCCTAAACATCCGAGAAGCTACAGGAGTTCCAGCCGCGCCCTCGAACAACAGATATCGGTCGCGCGCCAAAACACCCGACGGATTCAGAACTTCAGGCCGCGCCTGCTCGCAGGGTCGCGGCGCCGACGCGGAAAAATTAGGTCTTTTGACGAAATTCTGGGCCAGGCCTGAAGGAAAAGAGGGAGGCGGTTTTCAGCCTATAAAAGGAGAACCCTAGGCAGTTTTTAAGGGTTCCCCTTCTTGCACAACACAAGACTTTTGCTTGGAGATTGGATACCATTAGTTTAGTAATTTCTTTTCCCTTTCTTGTTCTTTATTTCAGTTTTGTATGATGAACTTTGAATTAGTTCTTGTCATGTCTATGGCTAGGAACTAATTCTCTTATAGGGCTTTCCATGTTGAATTGCTAGAAACTTATGTTATAAATTAATGCATGCTTATGGTTATTTTTCTTATTGTGAGATCTATCCAATAATTGAGTTGAATTCTTGGTAATTAATTGACAACTAATTATCACTATATGATTTCTAATCAGATTCTGAAAAGGGGGGATTGTGAATATGCTGTAAGTTGGGTAGACATTCTTGGATTGGGGATGAAAATACCTCAATTATTTATGTAGCGTTGATGAGAGGCTTAACAACCCTAATTTTGCGCATTGACTGGCCAACTAGGTTTTTGTTCTTAATCCTCCTATAGAGTTATCCTTATCACCGAAAGGTAGGTAAGGTGCGATACTGGAGTTGAGTGTTTATATAACCCTAACGGGAGTATAAAACGATTTCGTAAACCTGCTTTCTCCAAAAGAAGAATACCATAAGTTAATGCATTAGTAAGTAGCATAAGCGGATAGTAAGGATACATGGAAGCCCTATTCTCATCACCACTGAAGTAAATCTTTATATTTAAATAGCTTGCATAATTCTTAGTTATAAACAACAAATCAATTATCAATTCACCAAATAGATACTAGAAAATAGATAGTTGGTAATTGAACCCTAATCTTGTGGACGATATTCGGTCTTATCAAGACTATACTACTTGTCACGATAACGTGCACTTGCGATTAAAGCAGTGCATCTTACCGCGCATCAAGTTTTTGGCGCCGCTGTCGGGATTAGGCATAGTTCAATATCAAATTTGTCTATTTTTAATTTCTAATTTGGTTTTTAACTTTTCTTAATTTTTAATTTTTACGTTTTATTTTCAAAAAGTTCGAGCGCGTGATTCTTTGTTGGTTTTGATTTATCTCAGAATTTTTTAGATATGGATTTTTACCGCCAATATGACAGAACCAACCATAGAGGAAGAGAGGAGGAATTAAGAGAAACGATACTCGGTCACGAGGTACCAAAATCGGTTCATAGATGAAACAAGAATGGCCATGCAGGTTGGAAACGCAAATAGCGAGCTCGCAATCATATTCAATAAATGAAACACATGAAGAGCAATCTGCACAGGGTAGGCAATGAGAAACACAATGTCGTGAAATTGACTGAAGGATGCCGAATCGGGAGATAGAGAGTTCGCAGTGGCAGCAGCCGACGCGCCGATGAGCGTGGCGCGCGCCAAGATTCTCGAGACAATGCAGAGACAGCAGGCGTTCTCGCATCCGAGGCAATCAGAGAAAGTGAGCGCGGCACCCAAGATCGTGGTCGCGCGCCGGAACCAACCGAGAAATCGACCACCGTGGCAACCGCACCCTGTGTGATGATACCATATCCTCGTAAACATGCACTTGACAAGCAATTCTCCGATTCGTGGAGGTCCTCAAACAATTGCAACTCAATATCCCGCTTGTCAAGCATTAGAACAAATGCCGAGCTACGTCAAGTTCATGAAGGATGTGCTTAGCAAAAATAGGAGGATAGAAGATTACGAAATGATGATGTTGATCGAGAATGTAGTGCCATCTACGAGACAATCGCCGTAAGTTACAAGACCCTGGAAGCTTGACCATCCCATGTACTATTGGGAAGTTTGAATGTCAGAAAGCAATGTGCGACCTAGGAGCAGGCATAAATCTGATGCCCTATCTAGTTTTCTGCAAACTAGAAATGGGAGAAATCGACCTACAAACATCACTCGCAGCTTAGTGACCGCTCAATTGTTCATCCGAGAGAGTCATCAAGATGTTTTAGTGAAGGTGGACAAGTTCATCTTCCCGCCGACTTCGTTATCTTAGACATACAAGATAACGATGGAATCCCCATCATACTTGGCGACCGCTTCTTAGCCACGGATGTGCGCCATTGATGTTCACAAAGGGAATCAAGCTCGAGTAGACGAAGAAGAGGTGATTTTCAATGTTTTTCGAGCAAGAACTTTTCCAGAGGCCAAGGATAATCGCCACCATTGATCTTAGCGAAGAAGCAGTGTCAGCCAAAGAGTTCAGATATGATGATACGCTTGAAGAAGTACTGACCACATGGGATGATGATAGTAGAAACGATCCAGATTTGAGAGAGTATGCAAATTGGATGAATGCTTATGAAAAATGGGATACAAGGAAGTATGAAGAACTTGGACAGTGCCAAAGATCATTACCATCCACAGAAGGCTCCAGAGTTAGAGTTAAAAACCCTACCCAATCATCTACAATACCAATACCTAGGTGAAAAAAACCTTACCGATGATCATTTCACGCCACCTATCCACCAAGAGATTGACAAACCGCTAAGAGTACTAAAGAATCACAAGCGGGCCATTGGATGGACATTAGCGGACATAAAAGGATAAGTCCATCAACAAGAATGCATAAGATCCGTCTAGATGAGAAGCAGACCATCAATCGAAGCCCAAAGGCGACTAAACCCAAACATGAAAGAGGTAGTGAGAAAGGAAATCCTAAAATGGCTCGATGCAGGAGTAATCTACCCCATATCCGACAGCATATGGGTAAGCCCAATACAAGTGGTGTCGAAAAGGGTGGAATAACATGGTGACTAACGAAAGAAACGAACTCATCCTCGAGAACGGTCACCGGATGGAGAATTTGCATTGACTATCGCAAGTTGAATAAAGCAACGAAAAGACCACTTCCCGCCATTCCTAGATCAAATGTTGGGCGGACTTGCGGGGCATAACTACTCTCGCTTTTTGGATGGATACTCGTGGTATCACCAGATTGCAATAGCCCAGGAAGATCGTGAAAATACAACATTCACTTGCCCTTTGGTACATTTGCATTCGAAGGATGCCATTCGACTCAGAATGCACCCGCAACTTTTCGTAGGTGTATGATGTCAATTTTCTCGATATGGTAGAAAGAACTATAGAGATCTTTATGGATGATTTTTCGGTCTTTGAGCATCATTCGATGAGTGTTTAAGGCATTTAGAAGCGATGTTAAGCGGTGCGAAGAATCTAACCTTGTGCTAAATTGGGAGAAGTGTCACTTCACGGTAATGTAAGGAATCGTCTTGGGACACAAAATATCAAACCAAGGTATTGAGGTGGACAAAGCAAAGATTTCGTGATCGAAAATCTACCACCTCCAGATCAATAAAAGGAGTCGTTTCTCGACACGCAGTGTTTCTATAGAAGATTTATCAAGGATTTTTCAAAGGTCTCAAAGCCTCTTTCCACATTACTAATGACGGGGTTGCTTTCGACTTCAATAAATAATGCTTAACCGCATTTCAAACGCTCGGAGAAGCTCATTTCTCACCCATAGTCATTGCACCAAACCGAGCTCCTATTCGAACTAATGCGATGCAAGCGACTATGCATTGGAGCGGTGCTTGGACAGAGAATCAACAAGGTATTTAGATCCATTTACTATGCTAGTAAAACTCTAAATGACGCACGCTTAAATTATGCAACTATCGAAAAGAACTACTAGCTATAGTATATGCGTTTGATAAATTCAGCCATACTTGATTGGGAATAAAGTGATAGTATACACCGACCACTCGCTATAAAGTACTTGATGACAAAGAAGGATGAAGCCTCGCCTCATTCGATGGGTCCTACTTCTACAAGAATTTGACGAGATTCGTGATAAGAAAGGAACAGAGAATTGGGCCATGGACCACTTGTCAAGACTGAAAACACAGAGAGCCGTAACACCAAGGATGTGCAAATAAATGATCACTTTCCGCATTTAACAATCAAGCTTTGAGTAAGTATGAATTCTAATTTACCTTGGTACGCTGATTTTGTTAACTTTCTTGCCTAAAATACTACCCCGTGCTTGTCAAGACAAAGAAGTGAAGAGGTTTTATTCGTATAAAGCATTACTATTGGGAGGAACCGATGTTATACAAACATCGTCCGACCAAGTCATCAAAGCGATGTATACCAGGAAGAGATGCACTGTGTTCTCACCCATTGCCACACCTTATCATGTGGTGGACACTTTGGGGCATCAAGAACAGCGGCAAAGGTATTGCAATGCGGATTCTATTGGCCAACACTCTTTAAGGATGCCCATACCTTTGTGCAGAGATGTGATAATTGTCAGAGAACATGGAACATCTCAAGACAAAATGAAATGCCTTCGCAAGGGATATTGGAAGTAGAACTATTCGATGTGTGGGGAATCGATTTCATGGGGCCATTTCCGCCCTCCTTTGGAAATCAATATATCCTTCTGGCATTTGACTATGTGTCCAAATGGGTAGAAGCAGTGGCCACCAAAGAAAACGACAGTAAGACGGTTCAAAAATTCCTCCAAAAGAATATTTTCACAAGGTTCGGCACACCAAGAGCTCTCATCAGTGACGAAGGGAGCCATTTCTGCAATAGATACCAATGGTCTGCTTTCCGATATGGAGTTTACCATCACTACAACCGCTACCACCCTCAAGCTAATGGGCAAGCGGAAGTATCAAATAGAGAAGTAAAGAGCATATTGGAAAAGACGGTGAACGGCTCGAGGAAAGATCGGTCTATCAAATGGATGACGACGCATTGGGCATACCTGGACAAAGATTCAAAACACCAATTGGTATTTAACCTTATAAATTATTTAATCGTAAAGCATGTCATTTGCCAAGAGAGTTGGAACACAGAGCATACCGGGCAATGAAGAAGTTAAACATGGATACCACGCAGGCAGAGAGGAGGTAAGCAAATGAGCGAATTAGATGAATTCCGACACAATGCCTATGAGAATGCAAAGATCTACAAGGAACGAACAAAAGCATGGCACGACAAGAATTTGATACCGAAAGACTTTCAAGAAAGACAACAAGTGTTGTTATTCAACTCAAGGTTGAGATTGTTTCCAGGCAAGTTAAAATCACGTTGGACAGGACCATACACGGTGGTAAGAGTATTCCCATATGGAGCGATTGAAATAAAAGGGAGAGAGGGAGCTGCCTTCAAGGTAAACGGACAGAGGTTAAAACCCTACCTGATCAATGAAATGGAATACATGAACTTGGTAACTTCTCATACCTTAAAATAATAAGGAACTTGCGTCCGGCTAAAAGACGTTAAAGACAGCGCTTGTTGGGAGGCAACCCAATGTTTTTAATTATGTTATCTCAATTTCTGTTTTTATTTCGTCTTGATCAGTCTCACGGTCTTGGGTTCTTGTGTCTATGTTATGTTGACAGGTGAAAGCCAAGGATGTGGAAGGCGAAAAATGAAGAGAAGCCAAGGTTACCCAGAAAAATCGCCATAGCGCCGCGGCTCCCCAACACAGGGCCGCCGCTAAATGATCGTAAGACGCCAGAGTTCAGCCGCGGCGCCAATTTGCAGGGCCGTGGCGCCACAAAAGAAAATATGAATTCTGGAAGACACCCTGATCCGAAGGCCCTATCGCCAAATCAAAACACCAAGAATGCTCCTCCCCACACAGAATTCAAAGTATTATCCACCGCCACCACCACCATTTTAGCCAAAGTTTGTAAGTGTCTTTTCATTGTTTTTAGTGTCTTTGAGTCTACACACATTGGGGACAATGTGTGATTTAAGTTTGGGGGTGTTTTATTTGTGTGTCATGTTATGTTTTATTTAAGTCTTTTTGATTGTTTTATGTGAATTTTGAGTCATAATTGTCTGTCAAAGATCATGTATGCTGTAGTTGCTAGAAACACCTAGTGAAGTAAGGTGAAATAATGTAACGGAATTGAAGCAACTATCTAAACACCTAAGTTAGATATGCCAAAAACTCACGTAACTGTCTATTTGGAGTTTCTTGCTTGAGTTATGCATGCTAAATGATAAATACTTATGTGTTATAATTGCTTGCTATTTGAGGCGAAATAGTTAGGATATGCATGTTAGGGAGATGACTCAGACATTTCTTTGATAGCCAATTCTTACCATTCCTTTCTATCCCGTACTTTAAAAAATATCCCTAGTCAGCCCCATTGAGCCTAAATTTGAAACTTCTTCTTTGACACCCTATATTCCCACAAATTGTACCATAAGTGAAAATATGAAATAGTGGAATACATTGTGTTAAAAAAGAGACAAAAAGAGTGAATAAGTCTGTTGCACCCCAATACAAAAGTAATAAGAAATAGGCAAAAGCCTAAGTTTGGGGGTGCTTGTCATTATATACTTCACTCTCCCAAAACAAAAGAGGGGAAAGATAGAATCGAAATGAAGAAAAGAACAAAAAGGAAAAAGGGAATACTGAAAAGCTGAAGAGCTTATGGTACACGAAATGAGCCTAAATTGCCTATTTTTACCTACCTATACCTAAGCCTACATTACAACCCTTAAAGTCCTGAAGATCTTTTTTATGCATATCCAGAATTAGTGGAGAATAGCAAGTAAGCATGCCATAGGAATTCTTGAATTTATATGCATGGTTTAGTATATTGACTTCCATTAAGCATGATGAATATGAGTTTGCGAAATATTTAGCTTCATGTGTTTAGTGTGCCGAAATTTCATGTTATATGTTCCTGCATATTATTTTGCTAACCTTCATGTTTTTCTAGTTAACACTAATGCAGCAAAAGTGATCAATGGCAGTGAGTCTTTTATTTTTCGTTCCTTTGAGTCTTTTATTTTATTTCTTTCTATCTTTGCTCGAGGGCGAGCAAAGGTTAAGTTTGGGGGTATTTGATCGGTGTATTTTATATACACCTTTTGAATCAGTTTTAGTTAATCTTTTGTCCCATTTTGCACATATAAGTGTCGACAGGATATTTTTTCGTTCTTTTGAGTCAAAATGGTTAAAATGGCCAAATGGCGGAAAAGGAGCAAAAAGAGGGCAAAGAGGAGATGCCGAGCCGGAAACAGAGAAAGTGGCGAACGAGGGTAAAATCGCACCAGCGGCGCGCCTCCTGCTCTGGTAGGCGCGGCGCCACTATTCGCAGAGGTGCGCAGAAGATCCAGCCGCGCGCGCTCGCATATCGATGCAGGCCGCGCGCCTAAACATCCGGTAGCTACAGAGTTCCAGCCAGCGCGCCTCAGCAGCGAGATATCGGCCGCGGCGCCAAAACACCCGACGGATTGCATAACTTTGCGCCAAGCGCCTGCAGGCCGCGCGCCGACGCGGAAAAATTAGGTCTTTTGACGAAATTCTGGGCCAGGCCTGAAGGAAAAGATGGAGGCGGTTTTCAACCTATAAAAGGAGAACCCTAGGCATTTTTTAAGGGTTCCCCTTCTTGCACAACACAAGACTTTTGCTTGGAGATCG
Organism: Przewalskia tangutica; assembly: GCA_029844215.1. Classification (NCBI taxonomy): domain Eukaryota; kingdom Viridiplantae; phylum Streptophyta; class Magnoliopsida; order Solanales; family Solanaceae; genus Przewalskia; species Przewalskia tangutica. The sequence continues at coordinate 29,717,930 of CM056736.1, read as the reverse complement.
GATACCATTAGTTTAGTAATTTCTTTTCCCTTTCTTGTTCTTTATTTCAGTTTTGTATGATGAACTTTGAATTAGTTCTTGTCATGTCTATGGCTAGGAACTAATTCTCTTATAGGGATTTCCATGTTGAATTGCTAGAAACTTATGTTATAAATTAATGCATGCTTATGGTTATTTTTCTTATTGTGAGATCTATCCAATATGTCACGACCGTTCAGTGGTTCGTGGATCGTGCCTTCGGCACCCAAGTAGTCATACATCGAGTAATCGGAAATATAAAGCAAGACATGAAACAGTTTATAAAATAGAAATACGCTTAAGTGAGAAAACATCGCTTTCAGCATATATATAAAAACATGGTTTAGCAGCTACATCCGAAATCGCATAACAGACTACTGCACTTAAGGAAATATACTACTATGGCGGACAGGGCCCGCCATACCGATCAGACAAAACTATCTACAACAGGAGATCATACCCAAAAGTAGAGCCTCCTGAAAGGATGGAGCTCCCGACACCAACGTAGAGATCCTAGAATGTGGATCTAGCACTGCTGCCTTACTCGCGGCATGAACGCACCCGGGCGAGGTCAAGATAACAGTACCAAGTATGTGAAACTATAAAGAATCAAATAAAATCAAAGTATTTAAAACCTTTTCACAAATACAATCGTTCAATTGCACATAGTGTCACATCACAAACAACAACAGTAATAGGAAAATCAGAATGTCTATTCTAGGCCGCGAATGATCGGCAAGGCCAATCGCCCATAGTATCATTCGCGTGCCTAGTCCTCGACTTCCGCACTCGCATAGGTCACACATGCACCGCACGAGGTATTCCCGCGTCGGGGCAGCCAACCCCAGATCCGCCTAGGCTCCCGCACTCGCATAGCCTCAAAAGACCGCATAGTCTCAATGCATCGCATAGAATCCCCACATCGGGCTAAACACCCGAATGATCAATCCCGAGCATACCGCTGCCCGCATAGTCTCACAGACGCATAGGCCGTATAGACTGCAAGATCGGGCAAGCCCTGTGATAATACTGTCGGGTAGGTGATACAATAACAAGACAACGGACTTACCGTTAGCAACGTAAGCACATCAAGAATGACCCTTTACACAAAGAATTCAAGACACTAACCCGTAAAGATCATAATATGTCTACTTATCACACAAATCTTACACTTAATGTAAATCAATACAAGGCTTTTATAAACAAACAAGTAAACAGCCTTTTTATCTTCTTAAGTTGTTATACCTAACTTCCCATAAAGCTAGTATAACTCTTAAGCTTTTGTTTTAAAACCAAATATTTATCTTCGTTAAAAATGATTCAAGATTCTTTTGAAATGTTTTCGCTTTGTTATTCAAAGCTTAGTTTGAGGCATTGCGTAAGTATTATTCGCTTAAGCCGTGAGGCATTGCCATAAGTATTATTCAGCTTAAGTCAAAGACATTGCCGTAGTTGTTATTCGATTAACACATGTACGTCTACCGTACTATATATTGTAAAATATCATGCTTTAGGAAGAATCACATACCTTCTCAAATAAAACCACCGCTAAGTCAATATGTCGCACGGAGAGTCACCTATAATAGTCACAGATATCTATCAAAGACTACTCAAGGTCATTCTAAACAGAGGGTTCATAATTCTACGGTAAGTCGGGCAGCACTTCCTACCCTGAGCTATATAAGTTCATCAGTGAAAACAAATTCCTATGTGAGTATAGTTTGATTAATCTTCTTTAAACCCTTCTACCGTGGTAACAGTTCAATTCTATTCTCATGATATTCTTCTAAGTATTTAATACTTATTCTAATACTACTACAAGATGTATTCTCTAATTCAAAAGAGGGTTAGGATTAGTTACCTCGGTAAGCCCAAAATATCCTAGAAAAGTCACACTGAGCAAGGTTTAGCTCCTAAGTTGTACGCTCCAGAGTCTCGAAACCCAAGTACTTCACCACTGCTACTACGTCCTCTGGAATTTGGGCTAGGGTATTTTGGGCATTATAACGATACTAGAAGACAACTTTTCTACCAAGGAGTGGGTAGATTTCTGCTAGGCTAGGGTGGTAGCCTCGCCAAGCTCACTCAAGGGGAGAGGTGTTGAACGAAAGGCTAAGGAGAGGAGAGGATTTTTTCAAGACTTGGAAGATTTGTGGATGAAGAACTCTTCATCTCTAAGAGGGTATTTATAGCTCAAGCCTGGCCAACCAATGGCCAAGATGAAGACAAGTGCAAGGCAAGTGTAGGGTGAGGATTAACTATACACAAATATCCTACCAACTCCTTGACTTGTGCACAAGGTACAAAAACGTGCCAGGCATTCCAATTCGTCAAATGGACGATTCGTTCCACCAATGGGAGGGTGCCAGTGTCGCCTCCCGCTGGTCCAAAATGTTTCGTCTCTCGAAAAATCCGCAAAAATTAGTAATGGCATAGCCGGAATTTTCCCTACGAAAGTCGTGGAAACGCTTCGCCGGAAAACGATTCTTTAGTGAGTTGTGTACAAAGAAAACGCCCAAGGCTAACTAAGGCCAACTTTTAGACGTATTCCTTACGCACATACTCTGGAAATACGGTATAACATTCTCCTCCTTAGAAACATTCGTCCCGAATGTTCCTTCTCAAGACGATTAACGATAAGATTCTTCATAACTTAAATGGGTTTGCAAATGCCACACGCGCCACAAAACAACACTTAGTCATAAACGATAACGAAATTTACAAGTAGGAAAGTGAATTACCCGGAGGTGTGGGGAATAGGTGAGGATACTTCGCCTCATGTCCTCCTCGGCTTCCCACGCCATCTCCTCTCGAGCTCGCTCCGCCACAAGACTTTGACTAAGCCACGCCCTTCGTCCGCAGACGCCTAACTCCGACGATCGACTATCGCTATGGGAATCTCCTCATACGATAACCCCACACCGACATCGCCAATCGGGTGTACCCTAGATGGATCCTCGATACATCTCCTCAAAGATAGATACGTGAAAAACGGATGCATCGCTTCCGGACGGACGGCAGATCCAACTCATAGCAACCTTGCCTTACCTCGCGGACAATAAACGCCCAACGTACCTAGGTTTGAGTTTCCCCTTCTTCCCAAATCTCATCACACCTTCATGGGTGACACCTTTAGGAAAACCTAACTCGAACTCGAACTCAAGATGCCGACGACGATGATCTCGTGATACGACTGCCGACTCAGTCATTAATAGCCGCTTCCGGATAAGCTTCACCTTATCCATCGCTCACTGCACCAACCGTCCCACTAGCCGCACTCGCCACATCGAACCAACCTATAGGCGATCCGCACTTCCTCCCATACAAGGCCTCATAAGGCGCCATCCGAATCCGGAGTGGTAGCTATTATTATACGCAAACTCAACTAGAGGCAAATGATCCTCCCAACTACCATCGGTCAATAACACAAAGCTCGCAAAGATATCCTCGCAGTCCGGATAAGGCGCTCGCCTGTCCGTCTGCGCGGATGAAATGCGATTACTGCTCACCGCGCCCCTAAACCCTCTCGAAGGACCTCTGGTTAGCCGTAAATCGGGCTCTCGTCGATATGATCGGGTAGGGACTCCATGCATCGACGATCTCTGATGTAAAGTCCGCATAATCCTCACCAAAAGTCGTCCGGACGGAAGAAAGTGGGCTGATTTCACACCGTCGACGATAACCCATATAGAATCATGTCTCCTCCGAGTGCGAGATAATCCCGTGATGAAGTCCATGTTGATTACCTCCCACTTCCGTGTCGGATCTCAATCGCTCAGAATAAAACCACCGTGCCTCCGTGCTCTACCTTCACCGCCGACAACACGGCACCGAGCTACGAACTCGCAACGCCTCTCTTCAAGCCATCCCACCAATACACGATCTAAGGTCGTGGTACATCTTGGTCGACCGGATGGATAGAGTAACGCGCCGCGTGCTTCCCTCAAGAACCGCCAAGTCCTCAAACATCCGAACACACGCCGCTCAAACCTTAGCACCCCATCGTGCTACCTCGTGCGACCCTTGCCTCACGAAGAGTCAGATCACGATATCGAATCAAAGCCGATCCTCGAATCGTTGCCTCTTCACCTCGACGATGGAAGACTCGCAACCTCACGAACTCTAACCCCATCGCTATCGTAATCAATCAAACGGACACCAAGGCTCGCTAATCGATGCAAATCACGAACCATGTCCCTCCTCTCTAGCCGCACATCCGATAGGCTCCCATCGACCTACGACTAAGAGCATCCGCCACAACATTGGCCTTCCCGTGGTACAGATATCAACATCGTAATCCTTAAGCAACTCTACCCACCGCCTCGCCGTAGTTCACTCCCTCTGTCAAGATGTACCGAGGCTCTGTGGTCTCAGTATAAATATCCACGTGAACCCCATACAAATAGTGCCTCCAGATCTTCAAAGCGTGAATCACTACCGCCAACTCCAAATCACGCGGGTAGTTCTCGTGTTTCTTCACCGCCGACGCATATGCTATAACTCGCCACGCCGCATCAACACACATCCCAACCCGATGCCCGACGATCACAATACACAACATAACCGCTCGACCTCGGAAGAGTAAGAACGGGCGGCCGCTAATCTCTCCTTCAAGAATCGAAACCCCGCCACAAGCATCAGTCCATCGAACTGATCGCTTTCCAGCCTAGTCAATGGTGCGAGATAGAAGCAAACTTCTACGAACCGATAATATCCTCGCAAGGCCCGTAAAATCGCGAACCTCTCGCCGAGTAAGAGTTCAGGCCAAGTCCTCGATCGCTCGATCTTGGCCGATCCACTGAATGCCATCACCCCGACAATATGCCCAAGAAACGCCATCAAGTCAACCAAAACTCACATTTGGAAAACTTGGCGATACCGCCGTCCCGAGAATCACAAGACAAGCCCTCAACGCCCGCATGCTCCTCGCCCGAGCGAATAAACCAAGATATCATCAATGAACACTATCACAAACGTGTCCAAAAATGGTTTGAACACTCGGTTCATCAAATCCATGAATACCACGAGCATCGTCAACCCAAAAGACATGACGAACTCATAATGCCCGCATCGTCCCGAACGCAAACCCTGTGGACATCCACCTCTCGACTCGCACTGATGATAGCCCGATCGCAGATCAATCTTGAGAAACATCTCGCACTCGCAAATCGTCGAACAAATCATCAATCCCGGAAGGGGTATTCGTTTAATGGTCACCTTGTTCACCGTCAGAATCAACACACACATGCGCAGCTGCCCCGCCCTTCTTCTTCACGAACAATACCGCGCTTCGTGGAGAAACACTAGGCCTGATGAAGCCCTTCTCCAACAAATCCCTGCCGATCCTTCAACTCTCTCAACTCGGCAGTGCCATTCTCAGATGGCGGAATGGAAATAGGCCGAGTGTCCGCAATATGTCAATACAAAACTCAATCTCCTCTCGTGAGGATACCCGGAGGTCGTCTGAAACACGCCTGGGAACTTCTTCGACCACCGAATCGACGGAAAATCTAGTACCGCAGCCTTCAAGATCAAACACCCAACGAGATGATAGATATACCCTTCTCGTACCATCTTCCTAGCCTCGAGGTAGGAAATAAACCTACCTCGGCGATACCGTGCTCCTCCCACTCAACAACCGGCCTCAGAAATCGAACTGCATTACTCTCTCTCAGCTACATTGGCGTAGCAAGAAGCTAGCCAATCCATCCCCATAATCACGCCGGTCAATCATCTCCAACTCTATCAAGTCGCCAGTGGTCCGACGATCGTAAATGGTCACAGACAAGCTCTATATACCCGCCGAGCTACCACCGAATCACCCATCGCGTAGCTACCTCGAAAGCGGTCTATGGACTCGTGCTCTATCCCTATCCTACTAGCAACAAGGGAGATATATGTGATGCAGTAGAACCCGATCTATCAAAGCATACACATCAAACCTGAATCGATAAGGTACCGGACGACATCGTGAGGCCTCCCGTCCTGCTTGCCGACAAAACATATGCGGTTCGAGGACCGCTAGAATCGGGACTCGCGCCACGACCTGCCACACCCGCTGATCCATGTGTACCTTGCCTCCGGCGAGTAATCGCTTGGGATGACGGGCCGAATGCACTGTAGATCGCCCTACTACCACGCCGCCCCGGCCGACAAACTCGCGAAATGACCGCCGCCACAAGTATAGCAGCTCGAGTACACTCCTGCAATGGTATTCGCCACAACGGGCACACCGAAAGCGCACTCGAGCAGTTAGCACCCTCGCTACTCGAAATCAAGTCCGGCCCCGACCGCCTCGATCGCTCGGGCTGTCATCGAAAATGAGGTAGAGCGCTCACTGGCCGTGGTGCAAACCGACTTCACGATGCCGCCCACCAAGACCACTAAAAGAACCGCCGCTTCGCCTTCTTCTCGCCGCTGATATCGCTTACCCGGCGTCTCTACGCTCCTCACATCCTGAAGATGAGCCTGCATACGTTATGTCCATGCTCGGCCGAAGGGACACACCCGCACAAGACTCGACCATGTAATCATCTAGCCTGACATAGCGATGCACCGCCCTCCATCTCTCGCTACTGCGGGGACATATCGAGCCAAAGAATCAAACTCGACATCAGACTCTCGTAACGCCCGAACCCGTCACATCGTGCCTTACCCGGCACCCTAGTGATACAACATCGAGAAAACCAATGAAAATAAAACACGAGTCATGAAACAAGAGATATAATAAATAAACAAAGCAACCAAAACATTTTCAAGATATACATAAAAACCCGAACGCTTATCCTTTTTACAAACCCCGCCTACAACAAAGGCTGCACTTAAGATTTACAACAACTATGACGGACGTGGTTCGCCATACCCCGAATGTACAATAACCTACAACTCAGGGAAACATACCCAAGAGAAGCCTACGAAGGAACGGAGCTTTCCATCACGCAGAAAGGAGATCCTACCAGCGGGGATCCACGACCGATGTCCCTCTACCGGCGGCATTAACGCACTTCGAAGGAGGTCAAGATAACAGTACCAAGTATGTGAAATCACAACATCAGAATGAAATCATAATAGCTTAAAAGGTGAGACATGTATGATAACCAAAATACAAGACGCAACATAAAAGTGCCAAGTCGTGGACTCACGCCTCAAAGTCACCACTAAATATAACTATGGGTCTCACGCCCACAACATCCATCATGTTCGCATCATGGCCGCATGCCCCGGAATCGCGACGGTAGACATGTCCATGATGCAACACAATAAGGCCGCATGGCCACATGCCCCGGAATCAGACGGTGTAGACATGCCCATGTAACCTCAATAACAATATATCGGGTGGTCAACCCGCCGCACGCCACATGCCCCGGAATATCGACGGTAGACACGCCCATGTTGCAATAACCATATATCGGGTAATCAACCCGCCGCACGGGCCGCGATGCCCCTAATCAGACGGTGTAGATACGCCCATGTGACATCAACAACAAGACAAGAATCAAAATGGAAACATACCCGTGGAATTCTCCATCACCGCCAAAGACGCCCAAGTAAGTTCTCAATAAGTCAACCGCCTCTATCGAGACGCGGAATACGTAAATACCACACTTGCACAACAAAGGCTATCATCACAAGCATAGGCAAGTTTCACAACAACAAGCATAGGCAAGTTTCACAACAACAAGCATAGGCAAGTTTCACAACAACTCAAAGTACTTTCATTTTATGCCAAAGTCCGGGTTTTTAACCCCAAAGTACTACATACGTTAAGTTCTTTTAAAAGAGATCCATTACTTTTATAAAAGTCACCCGATACCCGTAGCCTTAGAATGACCGACCCACATTCCTTTCCAAAATCAAGTAACAACATTCTTTTCCTAAGTTCCAGTTTGCCTAGTTTCAATTACTCAAGCTTCTCATTTTCAAATGGTTTCATAGTTCATAAACTTAATCACTTGATTCCTGTTTAGAACAATTGAGTAATATATGTCTCACGTGAGTAGGTTATTCTTGTTTACAACATTCTTATTACAATGACCATGATCTAGAAAATGTAATATCATTTTGTCTCATCTTAGTTTCTATGCAGATGGAGGTTTCTACTGGTTTTAATACGATACATCATTATTCAATACATTTTCCTTTATTAACGCTGCAGTGGTCTGTCGATACACATTCTGATTTCCGAAATCAGTAAAACATTATCCCTTTAAATAAAACCAAGTACTCATTACTCACGAATGAGGTTTCACACAAACATCCACATTAAAACAAATAAGTTAAGTCTCTTATCTTATAAGATCAAGTCTCTTAACTTCTAACATCATTAAACCATTTTCTTTACTTCTCTTAAGACATTATACCTAACTCCCATAAAGCTAGTATAACTCTTTTTAAATCCTTTAAAACCAAGTGTTACTCTCGATTTATAAATCTTTTGAAATACATCAAGTTCTTTATTATAACTAGCCGCTATAGTTCACATCGCTTACCTTTTAAAACCACAAAGTATTTTCTTACCTACATAAAGTCATATAACCAACTTCCCATAAAGCCGTTATAACACTTTATGTTTTAAGAACAATCAAACACGATTAACACACGTACGCTCACCGTACTACATAGTTCACACATATCATGCTGTAAGAGATAGGAAGAGGTTCACATACCTCGCGACGATTGTCGACTAATAGCAAAACGCCCAAGTACCTCAAACCGCGGCTACTCCTAAGCCGTGGATCACTCCACACGAGTACTTCAACCTATAAGGCCACAAGGCGCTTATTAACATCTAGATCTCAACGCTCCATAATCTACGTAAAATTCGGCAAGACCTCCCCGCAACAACAGAAATCTCCTCTCTATCGAGGCCGGCTACCAAGCCAACCGTGGGGTTTACACGCCTAACCTGACGTGTACAATTCTACTACACAAGAATGCTATACAAGTTCATCGTAATACACTCTATGTAATTACAGTCATCAGCTTTATTCTTCAGCTTAAGTCAAAAGACATTGCCACAATACTATGTTCATTCTATATATAGTATACTTCAACTATATATTCTAACAACATGTAATTTCCAATTACAATAGAAGGACAGTAGTGTTTACCTCGATAAGCCCAAAATTATCCAAGTATAATGTCGCTCCTGAGCAACGTTTAGCTCCTACTCCGAGTGCCCAATCCGCCAAACAACCCTTAAGTTCTAACCAACTTCTACTTACAACTTCAACTACGTGAAGATTTCCTTAGTGGTTTCGCTAGAGGCTAAAGGAAAGTATAATCGTATTTTCCGGCTTTTCAGACAAAGGGTACTTTGGAAAGTACTACAAGGTATTTGGGCTAAAGTATTTTGGACATTATAACAATACTAGGAGAGTATTTCTATACCACAACAAAGGGTATTATACTAAACAACTAGGCTGGGGTACCCCACTACCAAACACCACAAAGGGAGGGGTGGCTCTCGCCAAGGCTCACTCAAGGGGTAGTGTGGCGGACGAATTGCTCACAAGAGGGAGGGAGTATTTTTCTTGGAATTTCACAAGTGTGGATGAAGAATAACTCTCATTAGAGGTATTTATAGGTCAAGGGATGGCCAACCAATGGCCAAGATTATGCCAAGTGCAAGGCAAGTGTAAGGCCAAGATTTGGGCAAGTGTCCTAAGCCAACTTGCACACAAAATATCCTACCAACTCCAAGACAAAACAAGCCACCTTGTCATTCCTTTGTCGCCCACTCAGGCCAATGCGAGGGTGACACTTGTCACCCTCCCGCTGGTCCAAAATGTTTCGCCTCTCGGAAAAATCCGCAAAAATTATAAATGACATAGCGAATTTTCCCAACAAAAGTCATGAAACGTTTCGCCAAAAACGACTTAATCGGGTGTTGTGTACAAATTTCGAAACTTGCCTAACTTAAGGCTCAAATTTTCTACGCACGCCCTCACGCATATACCAAAATTACGGGTATAACACCTCACCGCGCCCTCCTCGCCTCAAGAACAAGAATCTATCACGTGCCCCTCCTCATCTCGCGAGGCAAGAAGTGTGAGAAAAGCCTCAAAACTCATCCCATACCGCCGAGGTGTATGCTCTCCCGAAAGCTCCCATGAATCAAACCAATCGATCACGGTATCACGCACCGATGCGAACCGAATGTCACAGACTCGGATCCTCGAAGCCCACGATCACCCGCATAATCCTGCGGTGACGGATGAACTCCTGCGGATCATCTTCCGGCCACCCGTAAAACTCGAGGGCTACAACTAAGGAAATCCGTAGTCTCAAACTATTCGCCTCGGTGCACTACGGGCGCGACCGAGCCGAGCCGAATCGAATCGCCGTGATCCTTCTCTCGTATCGGGCCACAACTTTAGCCAAAAGTCGGGCCATCTCTCAGTACCCTAACTCTCCGCCCCGTGCCGCGGGGTGAGCGGTGTACTGTGGTCTCTTTGGGGCGGCGTCATAGAACTCGCCGTCTCGGTATAGATCGGGCCCGAGCCTCGTGACTGGTGTCTCGCTAGCGCCTCCCTGGCCGCTTGCCCTTCGCCCGGTTGCCTTACGCGAGGCATAATCATGGTGAAAGGAATACGTTAGAGGGTCCAACCTATAACATGCCTCTAAAGCACGATCTCGTAATGAGAAGAATGGAAACCAATCCTAAATATCCTATAGCCTCGATTATTGGTGTGGTGCACAACACACCGATAATCAAGACTCTACTAGATACGGTTCAGACACTTTCCGAGATTAATCGCTTCGATACCACTTTGTCACGACCCGCCAGGCCCGTGGATCGTGCCTCACCGGCACCCAAGTAGTCATACATCGAGTAATCGGAAATATAAAGCAAGACATGAAACAGCTTTATAAAATAGAACGCTTTAAGTGAGAAAACATCGCTTTTCGGCATATATATAAAAACATGGTTTAGCGCTACATCCGACATCGCATAACAGACTACTGCACTTAAGGAAATATACTACTATGGCGGACAGGTTCCGCCATACCTCGATCAGACAAAACTATCTACAACAGGAGATCATACCCAAAAGTAGAGCCTCGGAAAGGATGGAGCTCGACACCAACGTAGAGATCCTAGAATGTGGATCTAGCACTGCCGCCTTACCGCGCATGAACGCAGCCTCGGGCGAGGTCGATAACAGTACCAAGTATGTGAAACTATAAAGAATCAAATAAAATCAAAGTATTTAAAACCTTTTCACAAATACAATCAGTTCAATTGCATAGTGTCACATCACAAACAACAACAGAATAGGAAAATCAGAATGTGTCTATTCTAGGCCGCGAATGATCGGGCAAGGCTAATCGCCCATAGTATCATTCGCGGCCTAGTCCTCGACTTCCGCACTCGCATAGTCACATACACGCACGCAGGTATTCCCGCATCGGGGCAGCAACCCCTAAGATCCGCCTAGGCTCCCGCACTCGCATAGCCTCAAAAGACCGCGTAGTCTCAACAGACCGCATAGGGAATCCCCGCGTCAGGCTAAACACCCGAATGATCAATCCCGAGCATACCGCTCCGCATAGTCTCACAGACCGCGTAGCCGTATAGACCAAGATCATGGGCAAGCCCTCAGATAACAAATGTGGGTAGGTGATACAATAACAAGACAACGGACTTACCGGTTAGCAACGTAAGCACAAAGAAGAATGACCCTTTTACACGAATTCAAGACACTAACCTGTAGCATCATAATATGTCTACTTATCACACAAATCTTACTACACTTAATGTAAATCAATACAAGGCTTTTATAAACAAACAAGTAAATAGCCTTTTATCTTCTTAAGTTGTTATACCTAACTTCCCATAAAGCTAGTATAACTCTTAAGCTTTTGTTTTAAAACCAAATATTTATCTTCTGTTAAAATGATCAAGATTCTTTTGAAATGTTTTCAGTTCTTTGTTATTCAGCTTAAGCCAGGCATTGCCAGAAGTATTATTCAAAGCTTAAGCCGTGAGGCATTGCCATAAGTATTATTCAGCTTAAGTCAAAGACATTGCCGTTGTTATTATTCGCTTAACACATGTACGCGTCACCGTACTATATATTGTAAAATATCATGCTTTAGGAAGAATCACATACCTTCTCAAATAAAACCACCGCTGTCAATATGTCGCAAGGAGAGTCACCTATAATAGTCACAGATATCTATCAAAGACTACTCAAGGTCATTCTAAACAGAGGGTTCATAATTCTACGGTAAGTCGAAAAGACTTCCCTACCCTGAGCTATATAAGCTCATCGTGAAACAAATTCTATGTGAGTATAGTTTGATTAATCTTCTTTAAACCCTTCTACTGTGGTAATAGTTCAATTCTATTCTCATGATATTCTTCTAAGTATTTAATACTTATTCTAATACTACTACAAGATGTATTCTCTAATTCAAAAGAGGTTAGGATTAGTTACCTCGGTAAGCCCAAAATATCCTAGAAAAGTCGCACCGAGCAAGGTTTAGCTCCTAAGTTATGCGCTCCCAGAGCTCAGAAACCCTGAAGTTCTTCACAACTTCTACTAAGTACTATGGAATTTGGGCTAGGGTATTTTGGGCATTATAACGATACTAGAAGACAACTTTTCTACCAAGGGAGGGTAGATTTCGCCAGGCTAGTGGGGTAGGCCCTACCAAGCTCACTCTGGGGGAGAGGTGTTGGACGAAGGCTAAGGGAGAGAGAGGATTTTTCAAGACTTGGAAGATTTGTGGATGAAGAACTCTTCATCTCTAAGCGGGTATTTATAGCTCAAGCCTTGGCCAACCAACGCCAAGATGAAGACAAGTGCAAGGCAAGTGTAAAGTGAGGATTAACTATACACAAATATCCTACCAACTCCTTGACTTGTGCACAAGGCACAAAAAACGTGCCAAGGCATTCCAATTCGTCCAAATGGACGATTCAAGTCCACCAATGGGAGGGTGCCAAGTGTCGCCCTCCCGTTGGTCCAAAATGTTTCGTCTCTCGAAAAAATCCGCAAAAATTAGTAATGGCATAGCCGGAATTTTCCCTACGAAAGCTGTGGAAACGTTTCGTCGGAAAACGATTCTTTTAGTGAGTTGTGTACAAAAGAAAACGTCCAAGGCTAACTAAGGCCAAACTTTTTGTACGTATTCCCTTACGTACATACTCTGGAAATACGGGGTATAACACAATAATTGAGTTGAATTCTTGGTAATTAATTGACAACTAATTATCACTATATGATTTCTAATCAGTTTCTGAACAGGGGGGATTGTGACTATGATGTAAGGTGGGTAGACATGCTTGGATTGGGGATGAAAATACCTCAATTATTTATGAAGCGTTGATGAGGCTTAACAACCCTAATTTTGCGCATCAGGCGTGACGGCCAACTAGGTTTTTGTTCTTAATCCTCCTATAGAGTTATCCTTATCACCGAAAGGTAGGTAAGGCGACATCTGAGGTTAGTGTTTATATAACCTAACGGAGTATAAAACGATTTCAGAACCCGCTTTCTCCAAAAGAAGAATACCATAAGTTAATGCATTATTAAGTAGCATAAGCGGATAGTAAGGATACATGGAAGCCCTATTCTCATCACCACTGAAGTAAATCTTTATATTTAAATAGCTTGCATAATTCTTAGTTATAAACAACAAATCAATTATCAATTCACCAAATAGATACTAGAAAATAGATAGTTGGTAATTGAACCCTAATCCTTGTGGACGATATTCGGTCTTATCAAGACTATACTACTTGTCACGATAACGGGCACTTGCGTTTAAAGTGTGTGCATCTTACCGCATCGCATCGTATAATGTCTTGGGGTTTACCTCATTTATACTCTTACTCGAGAAGTGGTATAGCGTCTTGGGGTTTACCCTCACTTATACTCTTACCCTATCTCGACTGGCCACAAACAACACATAAGCACTACTGTGTCTTTTATAAAAATCCGAATTTAACCTAAGTACTACAAATAACGGAAGCATACCCGTGGAATCCCACATCACCGCTTGCAGACGCTCCAAGTAACTTACAACAAGACTAGGCCTCCAACCGAGAGTCGCAAGAACGCAATAAAACATAATACTTGCACTCAAAGGCTATCACCAAAGACACATAGGCAATTCTCAATTAATCAAGCCAAAGTACTTATCAAGGCATACATGGAATAATTCTCAATTAACAAGACAAAGTACTTATCAAGGCACAAATAGAATAATTCTCATTTAACAAGCCAAAGTACTTATCAAGGCACCAATAGAATAATTCTCATTTAACAAGCCAAAGTACTTATCAAGGCACAAATAGAATAATTCTCATTTAACAAGCCAAAGTACTTATCAAGGCACCAATAGAATAATTCTCATTTAACAAGCCAAAGTACTTATCAAGGCACAAATAGAATAATTCTCATTTAACAAGCCAAAGTACTTATCAAGGAACAAATAGAATAATTCTCATTTAACAAGCCAAAGTACTTATCAAGGCACAAATAGAATAATTCTCATTTAACAAGCCAAAGTACTACGTACGTACATTCTTTTCAAAAGACTCCTTTATGTAAAATCCCAAGATACTAACAACCGTAGTATCAAGGTGTGTATATTTTTCAAAGTAAGTTACTACACTTTTAGAAAACTCATTTCAAAGCTTGAAATCAAGTAACTTCAAATTTTCATAATCTAGGCAACTTATGCCCAATAATCAAAATAGACAACTTTCTTAACCTTCCATAAAGCCGTTATAACCAACTTCCCATAAAGCCGTTATAACCCTTTATGATTTTAGACATATTCATTCCTTTTTATAACCAAGAGACTTATACTAATTAAAACAAAGTATCACAAACTTTCAAATCAAGTTTCTTAACTTTCAAAATACTTCAAGTCTCTAAATCTTTAGAAAACAAGTTTCTTCTACTTTTAAACCTCAAGTAACTCACACCTTTAAAACAAGTTACTTCTCTTAAATCATGTCATTTCTCCTCTCTTAAAACAATTAAGTAAATCACTCCTTTAACTCCCCTAAAGTCATTACAACAACCCTTAGGTTTTGGAACTAAGGCACTAGCCAAAAGGTTTGGAACCCACTTCCTTTTCAAGACTCTATGTACTTTAAGTAAAATACTTTCACTTTTAAGAATCCAACTTCACTAAGGCAATGGATTATACAACTTCCAAATTAAACATCAAAGTACAATCAAGGAAGTACATAGAACAAATTCTATTTTAAGCAATCCAAATACAACCAAGGAATGGATCATTTAAGGAGTAGGAAATACTTTCTTTATCTTAAGGAATCATGCTAGAAGAGGAGATAGCTCACATACCTTTTCGGCTAATATCCACAAGCTAAGCCGAATACGCCGTACGTAGAAGTGTCAACCTATAATGGTCACAACAAGACTATCAACTTCTAGTCTCTAACGTAGAATAATACTAAGTATTTGGTCTCTAATTCTACGGAAAATCGGGCAACACTTCCTTTGTTTCTACTCACTTTGCCACCTTTTTCAAGGCCGAATACAATAACCAACACGCCACATTTAAGGCTCAAAACAACAACCAAACAAAGGGGATTACACGCCTTACAATACGTGTAAAATTCCGCACCACAATTCGTATCAAGTAGTTAATACTTCACTAGCCATTCTCGGCCAACAATAACACAACACAAGTCTTTTCCAACCCTTTTTCAAATTCCAATTTCTAAGGTCTAACATGTTATATAGTTATAAACAACTTCAACAACTACAATTTCCTTCTTTATACAACATGCGACGACTTAAACGAATAATCAACTTGAATTGTAATCTTAAGGCTAAACATGCTAGTTTTCGGATTAGGGTTCCAATAGCCAATATAATTATCAAACTTCATACTAAACATCTCATGCTTGCTAATATCCATAGCTACAACAATAAGTAAGTCTTAACTACTAAAACGACAAAATTTATACCTTTCCAAGCCCTTAAAATTTCCAAGATTCAAAGTCGCGCCTTAGCAATTCTTAGCTCCTTTCCTTAGGTTCCAATCCGCTCCAAGCACTCCTTAGAGGCCTATGAAGAACCCATCTTCAAGTTCCAACTTCAAAGTTGAAGAACTCCTTTAGTTTCCGCCTTGCGACTAATACGAAAAAGCCATTTTTCCGAAATCTTTCTATTGAGATATCCTTATAATACCCTTAGGGACATTGGGTTTAAGTCTTGTGGCTAATGGATCAAAATCACAAAATTTTCTTGTGTGAGCAAGACCAAACCCGAGAGCCTCTTCTCTTGGCACAAAGTGTTCTAATTTTTCTAAGTGTAAATGAGCTAGTCTTGCACTAGTAGTAAGCTTATAAAACACAATGGAGGGCTTGGATTATCACAAATGTGAGGCTAGGATGAATTTCACTTGGATTAAGCCTACGTGGACAAGTTGACAAGTCAACAATGTCATGCTTGCAAGACTTATCTTCCAAGATGGTCAATGACCATTTTACCCTCCCTCTAATTCGACCAAGACCATAAGTGGGGGTGTCACGTGTCACCCTCTCATTCGTCCATAAAATTCCGTAACCCTCGTGGGCCCCACAAAAATGTAAAATTCCTCGGGTGGGCCCCACATGACCAAATCCGTAAAAATAAATTTCCATAATGTTAACAAGTTCCATATTCCTCAAATAATGCATTTTGAGAATCCAATTCTCAACAACGAACATTTTTCCTTACCGACGTTCGGAAGATTTTCCGTCGGAAAAACAATTCTTCCTTTCGTATCAATTTCCAAGTCTTGTTTCCTTTCGTACATTCTCTTTTACATGTCCTGGACTTACGGGGTGTAACAAAATCAATCCCATATACCCCATATACACCATCGTTATACATTCTTTCTTTTTACGTCCATGGAATACAACAACCACATCAACCAAGGTTATTAATACACCTATTACTCATGTTAATCTAGCCCCTTTAACTATATTAAAATAGCCATTAAGAATAGTCCATACTCCAGCAACAACATGAGTGTTCTAGGTGGTGTATCGAGCGACAATCTCGTCTTATAGTTTGCAACATAACATTTTTCTACACCTTAATTTCTTTAGGACATATATCCGCAACTACAACAATGTATATACATGTTCATAGCTTATAATTCCTGCATTATAACTCAACAAGAACAACCCCTAAATACAATACAACGATACACAACGACCTCATGAACATCTAATCCACAAGAACATAGTACCATGACTCTCCTCATAATTCCTTAAAATCCAATTCATATTTCAACAATTTCATATAAACAACTACAACTTAAATATCAAGATTCCTTCACTTTTAACATGTAATCAATGACAACGATAACAACAACAACAATCAAACCCAATGTAATTAAAATAGCTCCAAATCGGCTCAACTACAACACCAATACAATCACATGCATTTTCTTACTTCCAATTTCTCTTAATACGAGTTAATCTCTCAATTACAACATCATTTAACTCCAATTACCTATAAGAAGAAGAAAGTTTACCTTAACTTAGCTAAAACAACTCCCACTATCCTCTGCACCGATTTGCACCATTTTTTCAAGTTACAACGATATGCATTCCTTACGAGTTTAAACCTATCTTACTTACATATTTTTCTTCCAAATAGCTCATATCCAACGCTAAAGTTTCTGGGCTAAATTCGGTCCAGTCATTACCGTGACACCACTGGTGAGGAGTTTACCATGGCTTAGAACTTAGTAGAAGAACATAATCTTGGAAGGGAGTTAATAAAATCTTTAACCTAGCTATGAAGATGGTGGAAAATCTGTTGGAGAAAGATATGGGAGATGTTGAAGGAGTAATTTTGAATTAAAGGTAAAGAAATGAGAGGAGCATGGGTATATGAGTTGATGAGCCTATGCATGTTAGTGTTTTTCACCATTATACACGTGGTGGAGGGCACAAGATCCCACAACTTTTCCACTAGTTCCCACTTATCATCCTGTCCACTAAAATTAATCCCACAATTAATTAATCGTAGACCCCACTTCATTTAAATCCTGAAAATTTCATAAGACCTCATATTTTCAATGTCAAAATTTTTATACGACACTGGTCCATAACCCCATTGGGAATATACAACTATTAGTATTAATTACCATCGCCACATTTATTATATCCAAAATTATTCCGGGATCACATCCTTTTGTATACTAATCTCCGTATTAGCATATGTAAATATATTTTTCTTCCAACACTCGAATCTTATTTTCTTAATTACGTTATCAATTTATTGCCCTAAAATTACGAGGTTAACATCTTTTCCCCCTTAGAAACATTCATCCTCTAATGTTCATAATATGTCTTATGCTATAAAAATTTCTGCATAGTCTCCTCTATAACTATACCTATCAACCTATAGTCAGCAAATCCATAGATGCCTCTCAGGGCCACAATATATCACGTGTATTATTTATCAATCAATATAGTCAAGTAATGAATTGAATTACCTGCAGACATAAGGAACAAGTGAGGATATTTATTCTTCATCTCATTTTCTGCTTCCCAAGTCACCTCTTCCCTATTATTGTTTCGCCATAATACTTTGACGGAAGACACATTCTTAGTACGTAACCTTCTAACCTGGCGATCAAGTGTAGCTATGGGACTCTCTTCATAAGACAACTCCTCAGTCACCTGGACATCATCTACAGGGAATACTCTAAAAGGGTCACCAATACATTTATGTAGCATCGATACATGAAAGACTAGATGTACCACTTCCAAATCTGATGGTAGGTCCAAATCATAGGCAACCTTGCCTACCCTACAAATAATTTGATAAGGTCCAATGTATCTCGGGCTAAGTTTTCCCTTCTTACCGAATCTCATCACACCATTCATGGGTGATACCTTCAGGAACACCCAATCACCAATATGAAACTCTAAGTGTCGACGTCGATTATCTGCATATGACTTCTGCCGACTCTGGGCTGCCAATAATCTTTCCTGAATAAGCTTCACCTTATCAACAGCTCGCTGAATCATGTTTGGGCCGATTATCTTAGTCTCGCTTACATCGAACCAATCGATAGGTGACCTGTACTTCCTCCCATATAAGGCCTCGTATGGTGCCATCTGGATACTAGAATGGTAGCTATTATTATAAGCAAACTCAATAAGTGGTAAATGATCATCCTAGATACCTCTGAAGTCAATAATACAGGCTCGCAACATATCTTCTAGCGTCTGAATAGTACGTTCAGCCTGCCTATCAGTCTGAGGATGAAATGTCGTGCTAAGACTCACCTGTGTCCCCAATCCCTTCTGGAATGATCTCCAAAAGTTAGCTGTAAATTGAGCTCCTCTGTCCGGTATAATAGATGTGGGAACTCCATGAAGTCTCACTATCTCCTTGATGTATAACCTCGCATAGTCTTCAACTGAATACGTAGTCCTGACTGGAAGAAAATGGGCTGATTTTGTCAGCCTATCCACAATAACCCATATAGAGTCATACTTTCGTTGAGTACAAGGTAAGCCTATAATAAAGTTCATATTAATTACTTCCTATTTCCAAGTTGGGATCTCTATCTCCTGCAATATTCCACCAGGCTTCTGGTGCTCGACCTTAACCTGTTGACAATTCGGGCACTGAGCAACAAACTCCGCTATGTCCCTTTTCATGCCATCCCACCAATACAAGCATCTGAGGTCATTATACATCTTCGTTGACCCTGGATGAACATAATAACGGGCATAGTGTGCCTCTCCCATAACATGTCGTCGTACACCTGCAACATCAGGTACACACAATTTGCCGCCTATCCGTAGAACCCCGTCAGGTGAAACCTCGAATAGGGTTTTCTCCTTTCAAAGAGTTGTATATCTATACCGTGCCAGAACAGGGTCCTCGTACTGATGTATCTTTACCTCTTCTATGATAGATGACTCATCAACTCCTCGAACAAAAATTCCACTATCTTCAGAATTAGTCAAATGGACTCCAAGGCTAGCTAGTTGGTATATCTCACGAACCATCTCCTTTTTTTCTGGTTGCACATCCGTTAAGCTACCCATAGATTTACGGCTAAGAGCATCTGCTACTACATTTACTTTCCCTGAATGGTATATAATATCAACATCATAATCCTTTAGTAACTGTAGCCACCATCTCTGTCATAAATTCAGCTCTTTCTGCTTAAAGATATATTAGAGACTCTTGTGATCCGTATAAATATCAACATGAACACCATATAAATAATGCCTCCATATCTTCAAAGCGTGAATCACTGCTGCTAACTCCAGATCATGAGTAGGATAATTCTTCTCGTGCTTTCTGAGCTGTCGGGAGGCATAAGCTATAACCCTGTCATGCTGCATCAAAACACAACCTAGTCCAACACCTGAAGTGTCACAATAAATAACATAACCATTTGGTCCCTCATAAAGTGTTAGAACTGGAGTCGTAGTCAATTTGTCTTTCAGCAACTGGAAGTTTTGCTCACAAGCACCAGTCCATTGGAACTTAGCTACCTTCTGAGTTAGCCTTGTTAAAGGTGCTGAAATCAAGGCAAACTTTTCTACGAATATCCTGTAATATCCTGCTAGCCCCAGAAAACTGCGTACCTCAGTAGGCGTCGTAGGTCTGGGCCAAGTCTTTACTGCCTCAATCTTTTTCATATCTACTCGAATACCATCAACTCCGATAATATGCCCCAAGAATGCTACTGAAGTCAACCAGAATTCACATTTAGAAAATTTGGCATACAACTTCTGGTGCTGGAGACCCTAAGTACCGCCCTCAAATGGTTTGCATGCTCCTCTTCAAAATGTGAATAAATCAGAATATCATCAATGAATACAATAACGAACATATCTAGGAATGAATTTAATACACGGTTCATCAAATCCATAAATACTACTGGCGCATTGATTACCCTAAAAGACATCACTCTAAATTCATAATGCCCGTATCGGGTCCTGAATGCTATCTTCGGAATATTGCACCTGATGATAACCTGACCGCAAGTCTAACTTCGAAAAATACCTAGCACCCTGCAACTGGTCAAATAAATCATCAATCCTGGGAGGGGATACCTGTTCTTTATTGTTACTTTATCAGCTGCCTATAATCAATACATATCCGCAACGACCCATCTTTCTTCCTCACAAATAGTATCGGTGCTCCCCAAGGTGATGTACTACGCCTGATGAAGCCTTTTTCTAACAAGTCACTCAGTTGCTCCTTTAATTCCTTCATCTCTGCAGGTGCCATTCTATAAGGAGGAATAGATATGAGTTGGGTATCTGGCAGTACATCTATAATGAACTCTATCTCCCGTTCTGGAGGAACACCTGGGAATTCATTAACTACCGGAACTGATCAAAGAGTCGGTAAATTCGATTTTGCGAGGTATGAAATAAAATTACCCCTCGGCGATGTTGTATTCCCTCTCCACTCTATAATTGGTTCGCCTGAAAACTGAAATCGAACTATCTTTTCTATACAGTCGACATTAGCATAACAAGAAGCCAACCAATCCATACCCATAATAATATCAAATTCAGTCATGTCTAACTCTACCAAATCTTCTATGGTATAACGACTATATATAACCACTGAACAATTTCTATATACTCGCTTAGCTATGACAAATCCTACTGGTGTAGCTACCTCAAATGGTTCTATCAACTCAGGTTCTATTCCGATTCTACTAGCAACAAAGGGAGATATATATGATAAGGTGGAACCTGGATCTACCAATGCATATACGTCTCGGAAGAAGATCGATAATATACATATAACCACATTTGGTGACGCCTCCTGATCTTGCCTTTTAGCCAAAGCATATATGTGATTCAAGGGACCACTATAACTGAAAGCTCTATCATGACCTCTACCACGACCTGGTAGCATATGAATACCCTGCCCTGTGGGGGTGCATAGCTATAGAAGAAGATGAACAAGAAACCGATTCAGTAGGCCGAGCCATACCACCTGTACCACTTCCATAAAGACATTCTCTCATCATATGGCCTTGACACATGCAAGAAAAACAAGCACCTGTAGTAAGACGACATTCCCCAAAATGGGACCTACCACACCGAGAACACCGAGGCAAAGGTGGCCTCGACTGACTTGAACCCTTGTTCATCTGTGAACCTGAAGCCTTGGAGCTCTGACCAGCTCCTGAATACCCTGTACGGTCAAATCTCCTACCTGTGAACTGTGGGGGTGCACTCTGTGCTGGCTGCAAAGAATATCTAATATGCTGCTGAGGCTGCCCAGCTCGAAACTCACCAGGATAACCAGCTGATCTATCCCTCTTATGTTGGCCTCTGTCGTGATCTCTATTTGGCTGACGTCCTCTGCGTCGATCTTCTACACCCTGTGCATAGGCCTGTACCCGGGCAATATTCATACCTGGCTAAAGAGCCACTGCCATACAACCATCAATCAAATAGCGATCTAGTCCTATCACATAATGGTGCACTCTATCTGGCATATCAGCTACAATCGTAGACGCATATCTAGCCAATGAATCAAACTCAAGACTATACTCACGAAAGCTCCTGCCATTCTGCCTCAAATGTAAGAATATATCAACTCTAGCTCTCATCATCTCTGGAGGCAGGAAGTGGCCAAGGAAGGCCTCTGCAAACTCATCTCATACTGCTGGAGGAACACCCTCGCCCCTCGATAACTCACAAGACTAATACCAATTAGTAGCTACATCCCGCAACCGATACGAAGCCAACTCAACAGACTCAATATCAAAAGCCTTGATTATCCTCAATGTACGTTGTATCTATCGAATAAACTCATGCGGATCATCCTTGGGCTTTGACACGAAAAACTCTGGAGGATTACAACTTAAGAAGTCACGAACCCTCAAACTATCAGATCTATAGTCAACTCCTAGTACATGCCTGTGAGTCTGCCCTGCCACTAATCTGGTCAGCAGCTAAACTGCATCTCTCATGGAACTATCCTCCGCCCCTGGCTGAGGAGCTGGAGGCTCAGTCCGGGCCTCGAGCGGCGTGATGCTTTCCCAACCGAGCCGCTGCCGCCTAAGCTCCTCTGGAGCTGGTGGTGTAGCAGAGCTCGCCGACTGGAGTACAATCTCAGGCATAGACTGGGCATGCGCCCTAGTAACTCTCTGAATCTGACTAGTATCTCCTGCTACTGATTTTCCCTTCTGGGAAGCTGTTGCTTTCTTTGGAGGCATAGCTGAAGACATAATAAGTCGTTAGGGAGTGATTTTCCTAATAACATAGCTCGATCGCACGATCTAGAGTAAGAAGAAAAGATGGCATCTTAAATATCCGGTAGCTTCCTGTTTATAGAAGTGGTGCACAACACATCAATAAACAAGACTCTACTACACGGTCTGTAGACATTCTGAGGATGAACTGCTCTGATACCACTCTTTGTCACGACCCAAACCGATGGGCCGTGACTGGTGCCCTAGTTGGACACCCGTATACGAACCTGTTAAATACAATCAGACTGGTACCAAGGACAATGTAGATTCTATTAAAGTATTCAACAGACATATAACACTACATATCAGAATGAACATGTCTCCTGAGGAGTCACAGCTAATCAAGCATAACAAAATAGGCAAGCCGACAAGGCTGCCACTATACACGGGAATATCCAAAACGAACTACAACTGTATAGCTGACCAAACCACGTCTACAACCCACACATATCCAACCCATGCATGTCCACAGACCTTTAAGAGTATAATGGTGAAATATGACGGGACAGGGCCCCGCCGTACCCCTGAATATGCATAAGTCTATGACAAAGGTTCTGTACCAAAATGGCTAAGCTCCGAAACAATGGAGATCTCCAAATAGCTGAGCGGAAATCCTAAGCTGGAGGATTACCAAACCGAGTGTCTGTACTTGCGGGCATGAAATGTAGCCCCCGAAGAAAGGGGGGTCAGTACGAAAAATATACCGAGTATATAAAACATGAAGTACGATAAAGAAGATCATAACTGACCAAAAGATGACAGGAGACAAGTATGATAATCATGATACCAATGCACCTGTGCCTTATGAAATGAGAGTCATACATGTCCATGTAATATACCATACCCGGTCCATTATGGGACTCGGTGAATGAAGCATATACATATATATACCGTACGCGGCCCATTATGGGACTCAGTGAATGAAGTCATATACATATATATACCGTACCCGTCCCTCTAGTGAGGAACTCGGTGAACAATGCAAGGAAGCTGTGCACGAACATACCCGGCCCGGGACTCGGTGAAATGATATAATCACATATGCATGAATAGAATATCAGGATCAACCATATACAAATTAAATCATCATATGAGTCTCAATGGAATAATTAGAATGAACCAACACTGGAGAATCAAAGGCAACTATCATATCAAGTATCACTGGGAACTAGAATTCATTGGAATTATGTAAGTTCGTTGTCCGCTTGTTTTATGTGACTCATGCCAAAAAGAAAGAAGGGATAGCTTTACATACCGCTTGTCGTCTGTACCAACTCAATAATTAAAATTCGTCTCGATTAGCACTTCAACCTATAGCAATAGTAACATGTCCGTCAACTCTATGATTACTAGTATACGTTATATATCTAATGATAACCCATTTTATGTAACAATTTGGGCAGCACTTCCCCTACGTATACACACATCCGCAACTCACACACAAGGTCAACAACATCAATAACAGGACACAACTCAAGGACATACAAAATCAGTCCCATGTACCCCATATACACCATCGTTATACGTTCTTTCTTTTTACGTCCATGGAATACAACAACCACAACAATCAAGGTGATACACCTATTACTCATGTTAATCTGGCCCCTTTAACTATATTAAAATAGCCATTAAGAATAGTCCATACTCCATCAACAATAAAAATGTAATGTAAAACTTTTCTACACCTTTATGCTTAAAACTTTTCAAGGTTCTAAGCATCCATGCAATTACAAAAAGTAGCATCAAAGTTATGCAGGTAATCAGAGAAGGTATAAATAGGAGCAGGTCTAAAAAATTGTTAAATACAATAGGCCAAAAGGCTGTGAACCTTATAAACCTGAGATGCAAAGAAAACAAGGAAAAGGGAATCAATAAAAACAAGATAACAATGCATTGAAAACTACTAACCAATTTGCAGCTCTTTAAAAAGAGAATTAGGTAAAAAGTAGTGAAAGTGTTACACCTCGTAATTTTAAGGCAATAAATTGAGAAAGTAATTAAAAAAATAAGATTCGAGGGTCGGAAGAAAAATATATTTAAATATGCTAATACGGAGATTAGTATACAAAAGAATGTGATCCCAGAATAATTTTGGATACAACAAATGTGGCGATGGGAATTAATACTAATAGTTGTATATTCCCAATGGGGTTATGAATTAGTTTCGTATTATAAAAAATTTGACATCGAGAATATGAGATCTTATGAAATTTTCAGGATTTAAATAAAGTGGGATTAATTTTAGTGGAGAGGAGAATAATAAGTGGGAATTAGTGGACAAATTGTGGAGACTTGTGCCCTCCCCCACGCGTGGAACGAGATGGCACAACACCAATATAATTTTCAGCTCACATGCTCACTTATACCAATGCCTCTTTACCTTTAATTCAAAATTTACTCCTTCCAAATACCCCTCTCTACCTTCCTCCAACAGATTTTCAACCTCCATAGGTAAGTGTAGACTAAATCAACTCCCTCTTCCTAGATTAAGTTCTTCTACTAAGTTCTAAGCCATGGTAAAATATCCGCCAGTGGGTCACGATAATGCTGGCCGAAAATAGCTCCAGAAACTTTAGCTTTGGAGATGATCTATTTGGAAGAAAAACATGTAAGTGAGATGGGTTTAAACTTGTAAAGAATTCCTGCATGTCATTGTAAGTTGAAAAAATGGTGCAAATTGGAGCAGTGGGTGCCGATGCAAGTAGGGGCAGTTTTATCTAAGTTAAGGTAAGATTTCTTCTTCTTATAGAGTAATTGGAGTTAAATGATATTGTAATTAAGACATGAACTCGTGTTAAGAGGAATTGGAAATAAGAGAATGCATGTAACATTTTTGGTGTTGTAGTTGAGCCGAATTGGAGTTGTTTTAATTACATTAGGCTGGATTGTTGTTGTTGTTCTCATTGCCTTTGATTACATGTTAAATTGAAGGAAATCTTAATATTTAAAGTTGTAGTTGTTTATATGAAAGTGTTGAAATATGAATTGGATTTTAGGGAATTATGAGAAGAGTTATGTTATTATATTTTGTGGGCCATGACATTCATGAAATCGTTGGGCATGTTGTATTGTATTTAGAGGATGTTCTTGTTGAGTTAGAATGCTGGAATTTTGGTTATGAATATGCATGTACATTGTTGTAGTTGCGGATATATATCCTAAAGGAATAAAGGTGTAGAAAAGTTTTACATTGCATTCTTGTTGTTGCGGGAGTATGGACTATTCTTAATGGCTATTTTAATATGGTTAAAGTGGCTGGATTAACATGAGAAATAGGTGTATTAATCACATTGATCGTTGTGTTTGTTGTATTCCATAGATGTAAAGAGAAAAGATGTATAACAATGACGTATATAGAGTATATGAGACTGATTTTGTTATACTTGAAGTTGTGTCTTGTTATCGATGATTGTTGACCTTGTGTGTGAGTTGTGTGTGTGTTCAAAGTAGCGGAAGTGCTGCCCAATATTTTCTATAAAAGAGAGTCATCATTCGATATATAACGTATACTAGTAATCATAGAGTTGACGGACATGTTACTATTGTTATAGGTTGAAGTGCTAATCGAGACAAATTCTAATTATTGAGTTGGTATAGACGACAAGCGGTATATGAAACTATCCATTCTATATTTTTGGCATGAGTTACATAAAATGAGCGTACAACGGACGTACATAATTCCAATGAATCCTAATTCTTAGTGATACTTGATATGATAGTTGCCTTTAATTCTCCAGTGATAGTTCATTCTAATTATTCCATTGAGTCTCAGATGATGTAATTTGTATAGGTTGCTCATGATATTTTATTCGTGCTTAATGTGATTATATCATTTCACCGAGTCCAGGGCTGGGTATGTTCGTGCACAACTTCATTGCATTGTTCACCGAGTCTCTCACTAGAGGGTCGGGTACGGTATGTATATATATGATTATTTCACCGAGACCCTCATGTCACGACCCGACCGGGCGCGGCGGTGCCCTACAGGCACCCCACGGTATACATCAGAGATAATCAGCGGAACATACATGAAACTTATAAAATAAACAACAGAAATAAAACAACAGGTTAGCCGATAGGGCTACCTTCCTGGACATATATACATATACATAAACAACAGCAGTTCCATCCCTTTTTCCGTTTACAAACCGACCCACAACATGTGACTACAGACCTCTAAGAGTTTTAACGTAACAACTGTGGCGGGACAGGGCCCCGCCATACCCCTGAATGTACATAAGTCAACCACATCAGGGAAACCGTACCACAAGATAAGCCTCCGGAGCAATTGGAGTTTTCTCCCAAAAACTGAACCGAGATCCTAAGAGCAAGGATCACCAACCTGTGCACCTAACACCTGCGGGCATTTAACGCTTGGCCGAAGAAGTCGATTACAACAGTGCAAGTATGGAACAGAAATAAGGTGCAACAATCATATCATAACTGCATAAAAGAATGTCATATGAACTCCTGAAATCAATCGTATATTAACCGTTCCTTTCCTTCTTTCAATAAGATTTAACAACATGTTCTTACATACATACTTAAGAGATTTATCAAGTTTTTCCACATAACTTATTAATCTTACTTAACATAATCCGGCCCATTTGCGGGACACGGTGTACTGACGAATCATGTGACATAATCCGGCCCGCCTGTGGGGCTCGGTGTACTGTGGAATCATGTAGCATAATCCGGCCCGCCTGTGGAGCTCGGTGTACTGTGGAATCATGTAGCATAATCCGGCGCTGTGGAGCTCGGTGTAAGATGGCGTAACCCGGCACATGTGTAGGCTCGGGGTAATATGGCGTAATCCGCTATGGTAGGCTCGGTGTATCTCATAGCGTAATCCGGCCTATTTGTAGGCTCGGTGTATTTCATAACGTAATCCGGCCTATTTGTAGGATCGGTGTATTTTCCTTACATAACCTTTTACATCGTATAATTACTTCTTAAGTCGTCATAACAACTTCCCATAAAGCTATTATAACGTTCTTTCATATTAGAGAACTTAAGGCATTTAATTCTTGCAACATTAGGGAAACTAAACCCAACCATACTACGTACATACGTACTTAAAAGAATCATAAAACTTCTTCTTTTTAAAACTCAAGTCACATACTCTTTAAAATCATGTCGTCAATACTTTAGAAATCAAGTCCACAACTTTAAAAAAAAAAAAAGTTTCATAATCCTTAGAAGACAACCAAAGTTCATAGTCTTAAAACCTTATAACGTACATTCTTTAAAGTCCACTTACTTATACTTATAAACAAATATACAAAATTTCATACACTTCCAAAACCAAGTAACTTATTCTCTTAAAACCATATAACATCCACTTTTAAAATCGATCCCCTTTCCACATATAAATTATAGTCATTTTCGAACAACAAAATCCACTTACTTACTTTAAATAAAATCAAGATACATAGCTTTGAGTCAAATCTCATAATTTCCTAATCCTTTCTTACCAACACCTCCCATAAGGCTTGGTAAAGACTTAGGATAACTTTGACATAAACTTAACATAGAGTAAATCACACGACTACCTCTTAACTTCTAAGAGTAGGAGGAAACATGAAATAATATCACGTGGATATTTCATACGTAGGATCATGCCAAAGAAGAAGAGGTTCACATACCTCGCGACGATTGTCGACAAGTAGCAAAATGCTCCAAAGTACTTCAACCTTGAGCTATTCCATTCTTCAAGTAGGATACGCTAAACTTAGTACTTCAACCTATCATGGCCACAATACGTCCATTAACCTCTTACTTTAAACGTAGAATATCCTAAGTGTCAAGTCACTAAATTCTACGGAAAATCGGACAGCACCTCCTTTGTTTTTACTAACTTTGCCACCTTTTTCAAGGCCGAAATACAATAACCAAACAGCCCCAATTGGCTCACAATTATATAGAAGGTAGTCCAATACAATTAAATAACTACAATTGGCTCACAATTTATGGAAAGTAGTCCAATACAAATGAATAACTACACAGCCCCAATTGGCTCACAATTATATAGAAAGTAGTCCAATACAATTGAATAACTAAACAATACAAACTACATTCCAAATTCGGCCACCTTGATTCAACAAATCCAATTCTTATCCAATTTCCATTTCAATCCAATTTAGTAGCATAACATGATATCAAGTCGCATTTGAGTATCATAACCATAATCTTTAAGTAAGTAACATGCGACGATTTCTAAAAACGACCAATTAGTAATCCAATTTCCAAGCGGCTTGTATAACATTTCGGATTTAACTACAAGAAATCCATAATACTAATAAACTTCAACATACCAACTTCATGCTATCAACATGTAAAGCTAACTACAACAATATAAAAATAATCTTGTAACACTTTCAAAGAACAAGATTATACCTCAACGATTCTTAATCCAAATTTCCAATCCGAAGTCGCTCCTTAGTAGTTTAGAACCCCTCCAAGACACTTCAATCCTCTTGTTGAGACCCTTAGAACCACACCAACAACTTTACTTCAAACTTCCTATCCAAAACCTAGAAAGCCACTAGGTTTTCACTTTGCGACTAACCCGAAAACTACCTTTTTCCGGGATTTTTCTATAGAGATACACTTACAATACACTCAAGAACCTTGGTTTAAAGTGTGGAGCTTATTGGACAAGGAACAAAAAATTTCTCTTCTTGAAGTGAGCTTGGCCGAGAGCTTCAAGCTTGAGTTCATCCAATTTTTTTGTGATTTTGGCTAAGTATGGAACTCTCTCATGCTACTAGTAATATATATAGGGACATGGAGGGTTAAGATATAAACATTTGGGTGGCTAGGATGAAGTCTTACTAAATATCAAGACCATTGTGGGACCTTTGACTTTAGTCAATATTATCAAGCCTCAAGTTGCAAGACTTGTCTTGCAACAAAGGTCCAATGACCCTTTTGCCCTTGCACACTTCGACCAAGGCATCACATAAGGGGGGTGACACGTGTCGTCCTCCCATTCGTCACAATAATACGTTTTCCGAAAATTTCATAATTCCGATAAATTTTTACAAGTCTCAAAATCTTAACATTGTGAGTTCTTACGTACGTTCTAAAACATGTCCTGTAAATACGGGGTGTAACACCTCACTAGAGGGTCGGGTGATGCGCGAAAAGATGCACACACTTTAACGCAAGTGCACGTTATCGTGACAAGTAATATAGTCTAGGTAAGACCGAATATCGTCCACAAGGATTAGTGTTCAAGTACCAACTATCTATCTTTTGGTATCTATTTGGTAACCGATATTTGATTTTGTTGATTATAACTAACAATTATAAATACTAATTAACTATGTGTTTACTTCAGTAGTGATGGAAATAGGGCTTCCAAGTCTCCTCAACTATCCGCTTATGTTACTTATTAATGCAATGAATTATGGTTCTTCTTCTTTTGGAGCTAGCAGGTTTACTAAATCGTTTTATACTCCCGTTAAGGCTATATAAACACTCAACCCAAGTAGCGCTCCTTTCTA
The DNA here is from genome assembly GCA_029844215.1 of Przewalskia tangutica. Classification (NCBI taxonomy): domain Eukaryota; kingdom Viridiplantae; phylum Streptophyta; class Magnoliopsida; order Solanales; family Solanaceae; genus Przewalskia; species Przewalskia tangutica. The sequence goes on along the minus strand of CM056736.1, from coordinate 29,687,160 downwards.
CCTTTCGGTGATAAGGATGACTCTATAGGAGGATTAAGACCAAAAACCTAGTTAATCATCACGCGCCATGCGTGAAATTAGGTGTTTAAACCTCTCATTAACGCTACACAAGTAATTGAGGTATTTTCATCCCCAATCCAAAATATGTCTACCCAACTTACAGCATAGTCACAACCTCCTCCTTTCGAAGTTTGATTAGAAATCATATAAATAATGATAATTAGTGATCAATTAATTACCAAGCATTCAAAGCAATTATTGGGTAAATCTCAACAATAAGAAGAATAACCATAAACATGCATCAATTCATAACATAAGGTTCAAGTGATTTAACATGGAAAACCCTATAATGGAATTAGTTCCTAGCCATTGACATGACAAGAACTAATTCAATATCCAACATAAAAACTGAAAGTAAAGTAAAGAAAAGAAAATTACTAAGTTAAGGTCTCCAATCTTCAACTCCAAGAAATCTTGTGTTTGTGCAAGAAAGGGAACCCTTGAAAACTGCCTAGGGTTCTCCTTTTATAGGCTCAAAACCGCCTCAAACTTTTCCCTTCAGGCCTGGCCCAGAACACGTCTGAAAACCTGATTTTCCCGCGTTGGCGCCAGCGCAAATATCAGCGCGCAAGGCCGGAACTCTTATTTATTGCGGTGATTTGGCGCGCGACCACGCTCTGCTTTGTCTAGAAGCGCTGCAACTTCTGCGACCTTCTGGATATTGGGCGCCGGGGCGCCTGGACCTGTTGGCAGGAGGCGCCGCGGCGCTGGCCCGTGTCCGTGCCTGGTTCGCCACTTTCTCTGCTTTTAAGCTCTGGAACCTCCACTTTTGCCCTCTTTTCGCTCCTTTTCCGCCATTGGGCCATTTTAACCACTTTGACTCAAAAGAAAGAAAATATATCCTAATACGACACGTATTTGTACAAAAAGGGACAAAAAACTAACTAAAAATGACTCAAAGAGTGTATATAAAATACACCGATCAAATACCCCCAAACTTAACCTTTGCTCGCCCTCGAGCAAAGATAAAAAGAAAGAAATAAAGACTCAAGAAAAAGGAAAATAAACAGACTCAATGACATTGATCACTTTGCTGCATTGGTGTTACTTTAGAAAAACATGAAGATTAGCAGAATAATATGCAGGAACATATAACATGAAATTAGCACACTAAACACATTAAGCTAGATATTTCGCAAACTCATTTTTATCATGCTTAATGGAAGTCACAATACTGAATCATGCATGTTAATTTCAAAAATCCTATGGCATTTTTACTTGCTATTCTCCACTAATCATGGATATGCATCTAAGAGATCTTCGGGACTTTTAAGGGTTGTAATGTAGGCTTAGGTATGGGTAGGTAAAAGTAGGCATTTAGGCTCATTTTTGTGTACCATAAGCTCTTTAGCTTTTCAGTGTTTCCATTTTCTTTCGATTCTTTTCTTCACTTCAAATCTATTTTTCCCCTCTTTTGTTTTGAGAGCGTGAAGTGTATCATAATAGCAAGCACCCCCAAACTTAGGCTTTGCCTATTTCTTATTACTTTTTAATTGGGGTGCATCAATTTTGTTTGCTCTTTTTGTCTCTTTTTTAACACAATCTATTCCAACTTTTTCACATGTTTACTTATGGCACAAGTATGAGAATATAGGGTGTCAAAGAAAAAAGTTCAATTTTTAGGCTCAATAGGGCTGACTAGGGATATTTTTAAAGTCAGGGATAGAAAAAGAGTGGTAAGAATTGGCTAACAAAGAAACGTCTGAGTCACCTCCCTAACATGCATATCCTAACTATTTCGCCTCAAATAGCAAGCAATCATAACACATAGGTTTTCATCATTTAGCATGCACAATTTAAGCAAGAAACTCCAAATAGACAGATTTTGTGAGTTTTTGCCATATTTAACCTAAGTGTTTAGATAGTTGCTTTTAATTCCATTACATTATTCCACCTTACTTCACTAGGTGTTTCTAGTAACTACATCATGCATGATCTTTGACAGACAATTATGACTCAAAAAGAAAAAAAAATTTATGACTCAAAAATATACAAAAACAACAAAAAAACGTAAACATATTATAACAATAAGACACAAATATTATAACAATAAGACACAAATAAGACACCCCCCCAAACTTAAATCACACATTGTCCCCAATGTGTGCAAGACTCAAAGACAATAAAAGAAACAAGACACTTACAGACTTGGTTAAAATGGTGGTGGTGGCGGTGGATAGTACTTTGAATTCTGTGAGGGGAGGAGAGCTCTGGATTTTTGATTTGGCGACAGGGCCTTCGGATTAGGGCGTCTTTCAAAATTCAGATTTTTCTGTTGTGGCGCCGCGGCGCCCAAATTCCTGCGTTCTTCTGAATTTTCTGCGTCGCGGCCACACTCTTGGCGCGGCCCTGCGATTCGAAATCCTTGGCTTCTCTTCAGTTTTCGTCTTCCAAGTTCTTGGCTTACACCTGTCAACACAACACAGACACTACCTCCGTGAGACTGTTCTAAATAAAGACTAATTGCATTAAAATAAATAAATTGAAATACCTTGGGTTGCCTCCCAAGTAGCGCTGTCTTTAACGTCTTTTAGCCGGACGCAAGTTCCTTATTATTCTAGGGTGTGAGAGGTTACTAAGTTCATGTATTCCATTTCATTGATCAGATAGGGTTTTAACCTATGTCCGTTTACCTTGAAGGGAGCTCCCTCTCTCCCTTTTATTTGAATTGCACCATATGGGAATACTCTTACCACCGTGTATGGTCCTGTCCAATGTGATGTTAACTTTCCTGGAAATAATTTCAACCTTGAGTTGAATAAAAGCACTTGTTGTCCTTCTTGGAAGTCTTTCGGTATCAACCTCTTGTCGTGCCATACTTTCGTTCGTTCCTTGTAGATCTTTGCATTCTCATAGGCATTGTGCCTGAATTCATCTAACTCGCTTAGCTGTGGTAGCCTCCTCTGTCCTGCTGCCTTGGCGTCCATGTTTAACTTCTCCATTGCCCAATACGCTCTGTGTTCCAACTCTACTGGCAAATGACATGCTTTACCAAAAACTAACTTATATGGTGACATACCAATTGGTGTTTTGAATGTTGTTCGGTATGCCCACAATGCGTCATCCAGTTTGATAGACCAGTCCTTCCTTGAGCCGTTCACCGTCTTTTCCAATATGCTCTTCACTTCCCTATTTGACACTTCTGCTTGCCCATTCGCTTGAGGGTGGTAGGCAGTTGTGGTGCGGTGGTAGACTCCATATCGGGAAAGCAATGAATTCAGCTGCTTGTTGCAAAAGTGACTTCCTTCGTCACTGATGATGGCTCTCGGAGTGCCGAACCTTGTGAAAATATTCTTTTGAAGGAATTTTTGAACAGTCTTACTGTCGTTTTCTTTTGTGGCTACTGCTTCTACCCATTTGGACACATAGTCCACTGCCAGAAGGATATATTGATTTCCAAAGGATGGCGGGAATGGTCCCATGAAATCGATTCCCCACACATCAAATAGTTCCACTTCCAATATCCCTTGCGAAGGCATTTCGTTTCGTCTTGAAATGTTCCCTGTTCTCTGACAACTATCACATCTCTTCACAAAGGCATGGGCATCCTTAAAAAGTGTTGGCCAATAGAATCCGCTTTGCAGTACCTTTGCCGCTGTTCTTGATGCCCCAAAGTGTCCACCACATGATAGGGTGTGGCAATGAGTGAGAACCTGGTGCATCTCCTCCTCTGGTATACATCGCCTGATGACTTGATCGGCACAGTATTTGTATACCATAGGCTCCTCCCAATAGTAGTGCTTTACTTCGGAGTAAAACCTCTTCACTTGCTGTCTTGTCAATTCTGGGGGTATTTGTCACGACCCGTTCCAGGGCCCGTGACTGGTGCCTTACCCGGACACCCAAGTAGTCATACATCAGAGTAATCAGCGGAATATAAAAACAAGACAAGAAACAAATGTAAATTAAGACACCGTTTATCTGAGAAAAGTCGCCTTTCGGCATATATATATAAACCAAAATCTGGCAGTTACATCCCAACTGTACAATAGGACTACAGACCTCTAAGGAAGTAAACAACTATGGCGGGACAGGGCCCCGCCATACCCTGAATGTACAAAACTATCTACAACAACAGGGAGATCATACCCAAAAGTCGAGCCTCCGGAGAAGATGGAGCTCCTGACACCAAAGAAAAGATCCTAAGACTGAGGATCCGCTACCTGCTTCCCTTTACCTGCGGCATGAACGCAGCCCCCCGAAGGAGGTCAGTACAACAGGTACCAAGTATGTGAAACTGTAAAGTACTTAAATGAAATCATATCATTTTAAAACCAATTTTACAAATGTGTACAAAACAACCAATGTAACCGCACATAGTGCCACATCACAAACAAGAGCAATAATAGGTAAACTGTAACAGGTCTTTTCTAGGCTGCGAATGATCGAAGCAAGGCCAATCGCCCATAGTATCATTATGCATGCCTAATCCTGGACTCCCGCAGTCCGCATAGGCCACTCACATAGGCCCGCATGAGGTATTCCCCGCATCGAGGGTAGCTACTCCTCGGCATCGTCCTGGACTCGTAGTCCGCATGGCCACATAGACCGCATGACCATAAAGGCCGCACACTAACCTGGAACTCGTAGCTCGCATAGGTCCTGGACCCGCGTGAGGTATTCTCGAATCATGGTCCCGGACGCTGAGTCTACCGCGTCGGAGGCGACAACCCCGTATCATGTCAAGAGGTGAGTGATATAATACTAACATAACAGCTTATCGTTAAACAACATAAGCACAACAAGAATACCCTCTCATACAAACGTTACATGACACTAACACACCTAGCATCATAATATGTCTACTTATCAAACCATCTTATTATACTTTCCAGAAATCAATACAAGTCTTTCATAAACACATAAGTAAATTGTTCCTTTTCTTTTTCTTAAGTCGTTATACCTAACTTCCCATAAAGCTAGTATAACTCTTAAGCTTTTTGTTTAAAAACAAATATTCTTCTTTCAAAAATGATTTATAATTCTTTTGAAAGACTTCAAATTCTTATTATTTAGACTCAAGTCAAAAGACGTCAAGTAAAACCATGTTCGATTAACACACGTACGTCTACCGTACTATATATATATATATCTTTAAAATATCATGCTCATGAGTATAGGAAGAATCACATACCTTCTCGGCGAAATCCACCTGCCAAGTTGAATATGTCGCGCGCAGAGAATCGACCTATAACAGTCAAATACGTCTATCAACATCTAGACTGTACTGTACAAAGCTCTAAGAAGAGGGTTCTCAATTCTACGGAAAGTCGGGCAGCACTTCCCTACCCGTCAAGCTACCCAAGTCTACTGTAAATACAGTCCTATGTAAGTACAGTTTAATTCTTCTTCTGTTATACCGCCCTACCGTGATTACAGTTCAATTCTATTCTTTAATATCCTTCTATATCTTATACTCAAGTCTTAACTATTCTTATATGTAATATCCACTTACAATAGAAGGACAAGAGTATTTACCTCGATAAGCCCAAAATTATCCAAGTTAAATGTCGATCCTGAGCAAGGTTTAGCTCTAATTTGCACGCTCAGATAGCTCAAGAAACCCTTAGAAGTTTCTAACAACTTCTACTTAAATACTAAAAGGGATTTGGGGCTAGGGTATTTTGGAATAGTAACTATACTTGGAAGACAACTTTCTACCAAGGGGGGGGGGGGGGGGGTACTCGGCCGAAGCCACTAGGCTAGAGGGGGGAGAGGGGTGTTTCGGCTAGGGCTTCCAAGAGGGGGGGAGAAGGCTTTGGACGAGAGAGCAACTAAGGGGGAGAGCTTTTTTAAGACTTGGAAAGTTGATTTGTGGATGAATAATTCATCAACTCGGGTGTATTTATAGGGCTTTCAAGGGCCAAGATGAAGCCAAGTGGTAGGCAAGTGTAAGGTGGAGATTTGCACAAGTGCACCCTAGCCCTACTCCTCAAATCACTCAACAAACATTGACCCAAGTTTTAGGCCCCAAAACCATGCCAATCGTCCAAGGCATTTGCCCCCTTTGCCGTCCACTTGAGGGTGACAAGTGTCACCCTCTCGTTGGTCCAAAATGTTTCATCTCTCGGAAAAATCCGCAAAAATTATAAATGACATAGCCGTAATTTTCCCTACGCAAGTTTTGGAAAACGTTTCGTCGGAAAACCATTCGTTTCGTGAGTTGTGCCCAAATTTCGCCCATAGTGCCTTTCTTAAGGCTAAACTTTTGTACGTACGCCCTTACGTACATACTCTGGAAATACGGGGTATAACATTCTCCCCTCCTTAGAAACATTCGTCCCGAATGTTCCTTCCCAAGACAGATAACGATAAGGTTTCTCATAACTTAAACAGTTGCAAATGCCACACATGGCCTGTCTGACACTTAAGCAAATATGACAATGAAAATTTACAAGTAGGAAAGTGAGTTACCTGGAGGTGTGGGGAATAGGTGAGGATACTTCTGCCTCATGTCCTCCTCAGCTTCCCACGTCATCTCCTCCCTGAGCTCGTTCCGCCACAAGACTTTGACGGAAGCCACGTCCTTGGTCCGCAGACGCCTAACCTGACGATCGATTATCGATATGGGAATCTCCTCATATGATAACCCCTCGGTCACCTGGACATTGTCAATCGGGTGCACTCTAGATGGATCCCCGATACATCTCCTCAGCATAGAAACATGAAAAACCGGATGCACTGCCTCCAGATCGGACGGCAGATCCAACTCATAGGCAACCTTGCCTACCCTGCGGACAATCGATCGGCCCGATGTACCTTGGGTGAGTTTCCCTTTCTTCCCGAATCTCATCACACCGCCATGGGTTACACCTTCGTGAAAACCCAATCATCAACCTCGAACTCGGATGCCGGCGACGATGATCTGCGCATATGACTTCATGCGACTTCGGTATCGGCAACGCTCTGGATAAGCTTCACCTTATCCAGCACTGCTGCACCAAATCTGGTCCCACTAATCGCACCTCGCCTACATCAAACCAGCCTATCGCGATCTGCACTTCCTCCCATACAAGGCCTCATAAGGCGCCATCGAATCTGGAGTGGTAGCTATTATTATACGCAAACTCAACTAGAGGCAAATGATCCTCCGGCTACCCACGAAGTCAATAACACGGGCTCGAAGCATATCCTCGAGAGTGCGGATAGTGCGCTCGGCTGTCCGTGCATGCGTGGATGGAATGCGATACTCGAGCTCACCTGCGTCCTAAACCCATACGGAAAGACCTCCAAAGTTAGCCGTGGCGGGCTCCTGCATGCGATATGATCGAAATAGGGACTCCATGCGATCGGCGATCTCTCGCAGGTAAAGTCGGCATAATCCTCGGTAGAAAAAGTCGTCACGACGGGAAGAAAGTGGGCTGATTTTCGACTGTCGGCGATAACCCATATAGAATCATGTCTCCTCCGAGTGCGAGGTAATCACGTGATAAAGTCCATGTTGATCACCTCCCACTTCGGTCGGGATCTCGATAAATGCGCAACAAACCACCGGGCCTCTGGTGCTCTATCTTCACTGCGACAACACGGGCGAGCTACAAACTCGCAACGTCCTCTTCAAGCCATCCCACCAATACGGATCTAAGGTCGTGGTACATCTTGGTCGACCACGGATGGATAAACGCGTATTTGTGTGCTTCCCTAGAACTGCTGCCAAGTCCTGCAATATCTGGAACACACAACGCCCTCAAACCTTAGCACCCATCAGGTGCTACCTCAAAAGGACCCTTCCTTTCACGAAGAGTCGTATCGCGATGCAGTGTCAAAATGGATCCTCAAGCGTTGCCTCTTCACCTCGCCGGCGATGGAAGACTCGGCAACCTCTCGAACTCGAACCCACCGCTATCGTAATCAATCGGTCGGACTCCAAAGCTCGCTAATCGGTGTAACTCGCGGACCATGGCCCTCTGCTGCTCTGCACATCGATGGACTCCCATCGACCTACGACTAAGGGCATCTGCTACAACATTGGCCTTCCACGGGTGGTACAGAATGTCGACATCGTAATCCTTGAGCAGCTCTAACCACCGTCTCTGTCGTAAGTTCAGCTCCCTCTGGCTGAAGATATACTGGAGGCTCTTGTGGTCTGTATAAATATCCACATGAACCCCATACAAATAGTGCCTCCGGATCTTGGCGTGAATCACCGCGCGACTCCAAATCATGGGTGGGGTAGTTCCTCTCATGCTTCTTAAGTCGGGATGCGTGCGCTATAACCTTGCCTGCTGCATCAACACACATCCCAACCCGATGCTCGACGTCACAATACACGACATAGCCGTCTGGACCCTGCGGAAGTAAGAACGGGGAGTCGTCGATCTCTCCCGATGGCGGAAACCACTGCTCCACGCATCAGTCCACCGAAACTTATCGCCCGAGTCGGCCTAGTCGGTGGTGCGGAGATAAAGCAAACTTCTCTACGAACGCCGATAATAACGCAAGGCCCGAGCTGCGAACCTCTGTCGGAGTAGTAGGTCTAGGCCAACTCCTGACTGCCTCGATCTTGGCCGTATCCACCCGAATGCCATCAGCCCCGACAATATGCCCAAGAAAAGCCACCGAAGTTAACCAAAACTCACATTTGGAAAACTTCGCGTACAATCTTGGTCTGGAGAACTCGGCCACGGTCCTCAAATGCTCCGCATGCTCCTGCTCTGAGCGAGAATAAACCAAGATGTCATCAATGAACACTATTACAAACGTGTCCAAAAATGGTTTGAACACTCGGTTCATCAAATCCATGAATACCGCCGGAGCATTTGTCAACCCGAAAGACATAACCCTGAACTCATAGTGCCCGTACCGGGTCCGGAATGCAGTCCTAGGGACATCCGCCTCTCTGACTCGCACCTGATGATAGCCCGATCGCAGATCAATCTTGGAAAAACATCTCGCACCCTGCAACTGATCGAACAAATCATCAATCCTGGGAAGGGGGTATCTGTTCTTAATGGTCACCTTGTTCAGCTGCCTGTAATCAACACACATGCGCAGCGTCCCGTCCTTCTTCACGAACAATCTGGCGCTTCCCCAGGGAGAAACACTAGGCCTGATGAAGCCCTTCTCCAGCAAATCTCTCAGCTGGTCCTTCAACTCTCTCAACTCGGCAGGTGCCATTCTGTATGGCGGAATGGAAATAGGCCGAGTGTCTGGCAACACATCTATACAAAACTCAATCTCCCTCTCAGGAGGGATACCTGGGAGGTCGTCTGGAAACACATCTGGGAACTCTCTGACTACTGGAACTGACTGAAAATCTGGTACCGCAGCCTCAGTATCAAACACCCGAATGAGATGGTAGATATACCCCTTCTGCACCATCTTCCTAGCCTTGAGGTAGGAAATAAACCTACCCTCGGTCTGATGTTCCTCCTCCCACTCAACAAGCTCCTGCAGGCGGAACCGTACCACTCTCTCCTGCGGTCTACATTGGCGTAGCAAGACGCTAGCCAATCCATACCCGTGATCACATCGAAATCGGTCATATCCGACTCTATCAAGTCGGCTGAGTCGGCGATTGCATATAGTCCCGGACAAGCCCTATATACCGCCGAGCTACCACCGAATCACCATCGCGTAGCTACCTCGAAAGGGTCTATGGACTCAGGCTCTATCCCTATCCTCCTAGCAATATGGGGAGATATATAGGACAAAGTAGAACCCGGATCTATCAAGGCATACACGCCACATCATGGCCCGATAAGGTACCTGTGACGACATCAGGTGAGGCCTCCTGGTCCTGCCGGCTGGACAAGGCATAAATGCGGTTCTGAGGACCGCTAGAACTGAGACCCGCACCAAGACCTCTGCGGCGACCTGCTGGCCATGAGTACCACGCCTCGGGCGGTAATCGTAGGAGATGAAGAAGACCGTGAAAGACCACGTAGGGTGACCCTACCCTCTGCCGCTTTGGTCGGACAGCTCACAAAGTGACCGGTGGCCGCAATCGTAACAAACTCCGAGTAGTACCACAATTCCGTAATGGGATCTACCGCGGCCACAGCGAGGCGGTGGTCCCGTCGGCCAGCACCTCTGCTACTCGACGGGCGTCGAAGTCACAGGGCCACAGTGCGCCTCGAATATCCCGGTATCACGAGGGCGGTGTAGAGTGCTCTGCTGGCCGTGGTGCAAATCTAGGCTGTTGAGGCCGTCCACCCGATAGCTACCAAAAGACCTGTCCTGGTCTTCTTCTGGCTGTCACAACCGTCGGCCTCTGCGCTCGCCGCATCCAAGTGCATGAGCTGCATGCGGGTAATGTCCATTCTGGTGAAGAGCCACACCCGCACAAGACTTCGTCCATATAATCATCTAGCGGTGGCGTGGCGATGCACCACTCCTCCATATCTGCTACCAACGCAGGGACATATCGAGCCAACGAATCGAACTCAACGTTGTACTCCCTAACTGTGCGCCCTCTCTGTCTCAGCAACAAAAATCTATCGGCCCGTGCCCTCCTCATCTGCGGAGGCAAGAAGTGGGTGAGAAAAGCCTCCGAGAACTCGTCCCAGTAGGCGGGGCGCGTGCTCTCCGGGATAACTCCGTGAATCAAACCAATCGACTGCGGTATCACGCAGCCTATGTGAACCGAAGATCACGAACTCGGTCTCTGAAGCCTTGATCACTCGCATGATCCTCTGTAACTGACGGATGAACTCCTGCGGATCATCCTCAGGCCTCGACCCGTAGAACTCTGGCGGGCTACAACTCAGAAAATCCCGTAGCCTCAAACTGTCCGATCTCGGGTGAACCACAGGCACTTTTGGGCCAGGCTGCTGCGCATCCGGCTATCTCCGTATGCGGCCGCGATCACGGCGATGGCGGGCCATCTCTCTGTAACCCGTCTAAATGCTCCGGTGTGGGACTGGAGATGTAGGTACTGTGGTCTCATCAGCCACTGCTGCGGCCCTAAGCCCTGCTGGGGATGGCGGCGTCGTGGAACTCGATGTCTCGGGTATAGACTGGGCCTGAGCCCTCGTGACTCTCGGTGTCCCACTAGCAGCTCCTCTTTGCCTTGCCGCCTCGGGCGGGTTGCCTTACGTGGAGGCATAAGCGTAAAGAAAGAAATACGTTAGAGGGTCAACTTATAACACGGCTCTAAGGCACGATCTCGAGTGAGAAGAATGGAAACCAATCCTAAATATCCTATAGCCTCCTGATTATTGGTGTGGTGCACAACACATCGATAATCAAGACTCTACTAGATACGGTCTGTAGACACTTTCCGAGGATTAACTGCTTTGATACCACTTTTGTCACGACCCGTTCCAGGGCCCGTGACTGGTGTCTTACCCGGACACCCAAGTAGTCATACATCAGAGTAATCAGCGGAATATAAAAACAAGACATGAAACAAATGTAAATTGAGACACAGTTTATCTGAGAAAAGTCGCCTTTCGGCATATATATATAAACCAAAATCTGGCAGTTACATCCCAACTGTACAATAGGACTACAGACCTCTAAGGAAGTAAACAACTATGGCGGGACAGGGCCCCGCCATACCCTGAATGTACAAAACTATCTACAACAACAGGGAGATCATACCCAAAAGTCGAGCCTCCGGAGAAGATGGAGCTCCTGACACCAAAGAAAATATCCTAAGACTGAGGATCCGCTACCTGCTTCCCTTTACCTGCGGCATGAACGCAGCCCCCCGAAGGAGGTCAGTACAACAGGTACCAAGTATGTGAAACTGTAAAGTACTTAAATAAAATCATATCATTTTAGAACCAATTTTACAAATGTGTACAAAACAACCAATGTAACCGCACATAGTGCCACATCACAAACAAGAGCAATAATAGGTAAGCGTAGTGTCTTTTCTAGCTGCGAATGATCGAAGCAAGGCCAATCGCCCATAGTATCATTATGCATGCCTAATCACGGACTCCGCGATCCGCATAGGCCACTCACATAGGCCCGCGTGGTATTCCCCGTCGAGGTAGCTACTCCTCGGCATCGCCTGGACTCGTAGTCCGCATGGCCACATAGACCGCGTGACCATAAAGGCGCGCACTAACACGGAACTCCCGTAGCTCCGCATAGGTCCCCTGGACCCGCATGAGGTATTCTCGAATCATGGTCCCAGACCGCCTGAGTCTACCCCTCATCGGAGGGCAGCTTAACCCCCGGTATTATGTTAAGAGGTGAGTGATATAATACTAACATAACAGCTTATCGTTAAACAACATAAGCACAACAAGAATACCCTCTCATACAAACGTTACATGACACTAACACACCTAGCATCATAATATGTCTACTTATCAAACCATCTTATTATACTTTCCAGAAATCAATACAAGTCTTTCATAAACACATAAGTAAACTATTCCTTTTCTTTTTCTTAAGTCGTTATACCTAACTTCCCATAAAGCTAGTATAACTCTTAAGCTTTTTGTTTTAAAAACAAATATTCTTCTTCTTTCAAAAATGATTTATAATTCTTTTTGAAAGATTTCAAGATTCTTATTATTTAGACTCAAGTCAAAAGACGTCAAGTAAAACCATGTTCAGTTAACACACGTACGTCTACCGTACTATATATATACTTTAAAATATCATGCTCAAGGGTATAGGAAGAATCACATACCTTCTCGCGAAATCCACCGCCAAGTCGAATATGTCGCGCGAGTATCAACCTATAATAGTTAAATCGTCTATCAACGTCTAGACTATTTTGTATAAAGTTCTAAGCGAGAGGGTTCTCTATTCTACGGAAAATTGGCAGCACTTCCTACCCGTCAAGCTACCCAAGTCTCATCTAAATACAAATTATGTAAGTCTGATTTAATTTTTCTTCATATACCCTTCTCTGTGATTACGATTCAATTCTATTCTTTAATATCCTTCTATATCTTATACTCAAGTCTTAACTATTCTTATATGTAATATCCAATTACAATAGAAGGACAAGAGTATTTACCTCGATAAGCCCAAAATTATCCAAGTTATATGTCGATCTGAGCAAGGTTTAGCTCTAATTTGCGCTCAGATAGCTCCAAGAAACCCTTACAAGTTTCTAACAACTTCTACTTAAATACTAAAAGGGATTTGGGGCTAGGGTATTTTGGAATAGTAACTATACTTGGAAGACAACTTTCTACCAAGGGGGGGTACTCGGCCGAAGCCACTAGGCTAGAGGGGGGAGAGGGGTGTTTCGCTAGGGCTTCCAGAGGGGAGAAGGCTTTGGGCGAGAGAGAGCAACTAAGGGGAGGAGTTTTAAGACTTGGAAAGTTGATTTGTGGATGAATAATTCATCAACTCAAGGGGGTATTTATAGGGCTTTCAAGGGCCAAGATGAAGCCAAGTGGTAGGCAAGTGTAAGGTGGAGATTTGCACAAGTGCACCCTAGCCCTACTCCTCAAATCACTCAACATGAGGGTGACAAGTGCCCCCCTTTGCCGTCCACTTGAGGGTGACAAGTGTCACCCTCTCGTTGGTCCAAAATGTTTCATCTCTCGGAAAAATCTGCAAAAATTATAAATGACATAGCCGTAATTTTCCCTACGCAAGTTTTGGAAAACGTTTCGTCGGAAAACCATTCGTTTCGTGAGTTGTGCCCAAATTTCGCCCATAGTGCCTTTCTTAAGGCTAAACTTTTATACGTACGCCCTTACGTACATACTCTGGAAAAACGGGGTATAACAGTATTACCTTAGCTGCAAGAAAGTTAACAAAATCAGCGTACCAAGGTAAATTAAAATTCATACTTACTTGAAACAGTTGTTCGTCTGGAAAATGATCATTTATTTGCACATCCTTGGTGTTCTGGCTCTCTGTGTTCTCCAGTCTTGACAAGTGGTCTGCAACTGAATTCTCTGTCCCTTTCTTGTCACGAATTTCCACGTCGAATTCTTGTAGTAGCAAGACCCATCGAATGAGGCGAGGTTTTGCATCCTTCTTTGTCATCAAGTACTTTATGGCAGAATGGTCAGTGTATACTATCACCTTATTTCCAATCAAGTATGGCCTGAATTTCTCAAATGCATATACTATTGCTAGTAGTTCCTTTTCGGTAGTCGCGTAATTTAACTGTGCGTCATTTAGAGTTTTACTAGCATAGTAAATGGATCTAAATACCTTGTCGATTCTCTGTCCAAGCACTGCTCCCACTGCATAATCGCTCGCATCGCACATCAGTTCAAATGGGAGCTCCCAATTTGGTGCAATGACTATGGGTGCTGAAATAAGCTTCTCCTTGAGCGTCTGAAAAGCGGATAGGCATTCCTTATTGAAGTCGAAGGCAACCCCCGTCATTAGCAATGTGGAAAGAGGTTTTGAAACCTTTGAAAAATCCTTGATGAATCTTCTATAGAAACCTGCATGCCCAAGGAAACTTCTGACCCCTTTTGTTGATACTGGAGGTGGGAGATTTTCGATTACTGAAATCTTTGCTTTGTCTACCTCAATGCCTTGGTTTGATATTTTGTGTCCCAGAACAATCCTTCATTACCATGAAATGACACTTCTCCCAGTTTAGCACAAGGTTAGATTCTTCACACCGGCTTAACACTGCTTCTAAGTGCCTCAAACATTCATCGAATGATGCTCCAAAGACCGAAAAATCATCCATAAAGATCTCTATGGTCCTCTCTACCATGTCTGAGAAAATTGCCATCATACACCTCTGAAAGGTTGCAGGTGCATTGCAAAGTCCAAATGGCATCCTTCTGAATGCAAATGTACCAAAAGGACAAGTGAATGTTGTTTTTTTCTTATCTTCTGGCGCTATTGCGATCTGGTGATACCCTGAGTACCCATCCAAAAAGCAGTAGTAGTTGTGCCCTGCAAGTCTATCCAACATTTGATCTAGAAATGGCAACGGGAAGTGGTCTTTTCTGGTTGCCTTGTTCAACTTGCGATAGTCAATGCAGATTCTCCATCCAGTAACTGTTCTAGAAGGAATGAGTTCGTTCCTTTCGTTGTTCACCACTGTTATTCCACCCTTTTTGGGCACCACTTGTACTGGACTCACCCATGTGCTGTCAGATATAGGGTAAATTACTCCTGCATCGAGCCATTTCAGGATTTCCTTTCTGACTACCTCTTTCATGTTTGGGTTTAGTCGCCTTTGTGCCTCGATGGATGGTCTGCTCTCCTCATCTAGACGGATCTTATGCATTACCGTTGACGGACTTATCCCTTTTATGTCTGCTAATGTCCATCCAATGGCACGCTTGTGATCCCTCAGTACTCTTAGCAGTTTATCAATCTCTTCGGTGGATAGGTGGCGTGAAATGATCACTGGTAAGGTTTTCTCTTCACCTAGGTATTGGTATTGTAAATGATTGGGTAGGATTTTTAACTCTAACTCTGGAGCCTTCTCTGTGGATGGTAATGATCTTTCTGGCATCTGCCCAAGCTCTTCATACTTCCTCTTATCCCATTTCTCATAAACATTCATCCAATTTGCATACTCCATCAGACCTGGATCGTTTCTACTATCATCATCCCATTTGGTCAGTACTTCTTCAAGCGTATCATCATGTCCGAACTCCTTGGCTGACACTGCATCTTCGATAAGATCAATGGCTGAGCAGTTATCATTGGCATCTGGAAAAGTTGCTGCCCGAAAAACATTGAAAATCACCTCTTCTTCATCTACCCGAAGCTTCAACTCCCCTTTGTGAACATCAATGAGAGCCTGTCCTGTGGCTAAGAAGGGTCTGCCAAGTATGATGGGGATTCCGTCGTTATCTTTTATGTCTAAGATAACGAAGTCAGCGGGAAAGATGAACTTGTCCACCTTCACTAATATATCTTCGATGACTCCTCTAGGATGAACTATGGAGCGGTCAGCTAACTGCAAAGTGATGTTTGTAGATTTGACTTCTCCCATTCCCAGTTTGCAGAAAACTAGATAAGGCATCAGATTTATGCCTGCCCCCAAATCGCACAATGCTTTCTGACATTCAAACTTTCCAATGGTGCATGGGATGGTGAAGCTCCCTGGATCTTGTAATTTCTGAGGTAGTTTTCTCTGTAGGATGGCACTACATTCCTCAGTCAACACCACTGTTTCGTAGTCCTCTATCCTCCTCTTTTTGCTAAGAATATCCTTCATGAACTTTACGTAGCTTGGCATCTGCTCTAACGCTTCAGCAAACGGAATATTGAGTTGCAATTGTTTGAGAATTTCCACAAATTTAGAGAATTGCTTGTCAAGAGCACATGTTTTTAACCTCTGGGGATATGGTATCTTCACCTGGGGTGCGTTCACTACAGCTTCTACCAACTTTTCGGCTTCTGGGCGCCGCGGCCCTGCTCCTGGCCGCCACGACGCTCAAACTCCTGCCCTGTCTCAGAATCTTGCCGCGCCGCTCATCGGCTCCCGTGGCGGCTGTTCTTTGCGAACTTTCTATCTCCCCTAATTCGGCATTCTTCAGGTCAATCGCCTGACATTGTGCTTTCATATTGCCTTCCCCAGGTGCAGATTGCTTTTCTTGCGTTTCACTGTTCAACATGATCGCGAGTTCTCCTATTTGCGTTTCCAACTTCTTCATGGCCATTCTCGTTTCATCCATGAACTGATTTTGATACCTAGTGAAACTGAGTATGGCTTCTCGTAACTCCTCCCTCTCTTCCTCTATGGTTGGAGCTTTATCATATTGACAGTAGAAATCCATGTCTTCAGGATCCCTGAGATGAATCAAAACCAACAACGAATCACGACACACTTGTTTTCACAAAAAAAAATTAAAATAAATAATTTAAAGAAAATAATAAAACAAAAATAAAAACCAAATTAAAAATTAAAAATAGATAAAATTGATATTGAACTATGCCTAATCCCCGACAACGGCGCCAAAAACTTGATGCGCGAAAAGATGCACACACTTTAACGCAAGTGCACGTTATCGTGACAAGTAATATAGTCTAGGTAAGACCGAATATCGTCCACAAGGATTAGTGTTCAAGTACCAACTATCTATCTTTTGGTATCTATTTGGTAACCGATATTTGATTTTGTTGATTATAACTAACAATTATAAATACTAATTAACTATGTGTTTACTTCAGTAGTGATGGAAATAGGGCTTCCAAGTCTCCTCAACTATCCGCTTAGGTTACTTATTAATGCAATGAATTATGGTTCTTCTTCTTTTGGAGCTAGCAGGTTTACTAAATCGTTTTATACTCTCGTTAAGGATATATAAACACTCAACCCCATTAGCGCTCCTTTCTACCTTTAGGTGATAAGGATGACTCTATAGGAGGATTAAGACCAAAAACCTAGTTAATCGTCACGCGCCATGCGTGAAATTAGGTGTTTAAATCTCTCATTAACGCTACACAAGTAATTGATGTATTTTCATCCCCAATCAAAAATATGTCTACCCAACTTACAACATAGTCACAACCTCATCCTTTCGAAGTTTGATTAGAAATCATATAAATAATGATAATTAGTGATCAATTAATTACCAAGCATTCAAAGCAATTATTGGGTAAATCTCAACAATAAGAAGAATAACCATAAACATGTATCAATTCATAACATAAGGTTCAAGTGATTTAACATGGAAAGCCCTATAATGGAATTAGTTCCTAGCCATTGACATGACAAGAACTAATTCAATATCCAACATAAAAACTGAAAGTAAAGTAAAGAAAAGAAAATTACTAAGTTAAGGTCTCCAATCTTCAACTCCAAGAAATCTTGTGTTTGTGCAAGAAAGGGAACCCTTGAAAACTGCCTAGGGTTCTCCTTTTATAGGCTCAAAACCGCCTCAAACTTTTCCCTTTAGGTCTGGCCCAGAACACGTCTGAAAACCTTATTTTCCCGCGTCGGCGTCGCGGTGCCGGAACTTCTACGCTGTTCTGGTGATTTACGCCGCACAGTAACGACTGTTAGGGCGCATCGTGCCTTACCGGGCACCTAGCGATACATACATCAGAGAAAATCAGCGGAACATACAACATGAGTCATTATACAAGAGATATAATAAATAAACAGGCCAACCAAAACGGTTGCCTTCAGTATATACATAAAACCTGAACAGTTTAATCCTTTTACAACCATGCCCACAACAAGATTACTGCACTTAAGATATACATGACTATGACGGGACAGGCCGCCATACCCTGAATGTACAAGAACCTACAACTCGTGGAACACCTACCAAAGATAAGCCTCGGAGAAACGGAGCTTCAAATCTGTTGAATCGTGATCCTATGGCGAGGATCACGGCCGATGTACCTCTACCGCGGCATAACGCACCCGAAGGAGGTCGATAACAGTACCAAGTATGTGAAACTGCATAATATCAGAATGAAATCATACTAGTCTATATAAAGCAGAGACATGTATGATAACCAAACTACGTTCACCACATAAAATACCATCACTCCAATATAACTATGGGTCTCACGCCACAACATCAATCGAGTTCGTGACATGGCCGCATGCCCAGAATACCGCATCGGTGTAGACATGTCCATGATGCAACCATAATACCAATGTCCCATGGCCACATGCCCGGAGTGCATCGGTGTAGACATGTCCATGTGACCTCAACAACAAGACAAGAATCCAAATGGAAGCATACCCGCGCGCTACGATCGCGGTCGGTATGTCCAAAGGAAAACAATAAGACAACTTTCCAAATGGGCGATACCCGCAGCGCTACGATCGCGTGTCGATATGTCCAAAAGGAAATCACAAGGCGATAATCGAAATGGAAACATACCCGCAGCGCTACGTGATCGTCGATATATCCAGAGCGATTAACCACAAGACCTTAACCAAAATGGAAGCATACCCGTGCGCTACGCATCGTGTCAGTATGTCCAAAGCGATTAACGACAATAATACTATCAACAGGAACGTACCCGTGGAATTTCTCCGTCACTGCCGGCACATCCAAGTAAGTTCTCAACCAGTCAACCGACCCTCTATCGAGAGACGCGGTAACACAGAAACACAACGCTTGTACAATAAAGGCTATCATCACAAGCATAGGCAAGTTTCACAACAACAAGCATAGGCAAGTTTCACAACAACAAGCATAGGCAAGTTTCACACAACTCAAAGTACTTTCATTTTATGCCAAAGTCCGGGTTTTTAACCCCAAAGTACTACATACGTTAAGTTCTTTTAAAAGAGATCCATTACTGTTATAAAAGTCACCCGATACCCGTAGTATTAGAATGACCAACCCACCTTCTTTTTTTCAAAATCAAGTAACAACATTCTTTTCCTAAGTTCCAGTTTGCCTAGTTTCAATTACTCAAGCTTCTCATTTTCAAATGGTTTCATAGTTCCCAAACTTAATCACTTGATTCCTTTTAGAGCAATTGAGTAACATATGTCATATATGTGAGTAGTTTATTCTTGTTTATAACGATCTTATTACGACCATGATCTAGAAAATGTAATATCATTTTGTCTTATCTTAGCTTCTATGCGGATGGAGGTTTCTCCGGTTTTAATACAACACATCATTATTCAATACATTTTCCTTTATTAACGCCGCGGTGGTGCTGTCGATACACATTCGATTCCCAAATCGAAGAAACATTATCCCTTTAAAACCAAGTACTCATTACTCACGAATGAGGTTTCACACAAACATCCACATTAAAACAAATAAGTTAAGTCTCTTATCTTATAAGATCAAGTCTCTTAACTTCTAACATCAGTAAACCATTTTCACTTACATAAGGTCGTTATAACTAACTTCCCATAAAGCTATTATAACACCCTATGTTTTAAACCAACCAAATCACTTAGCACACGACGCCTACCGTACTACATAGTTCACAACAATCATGCTAGAAAAGATAGGAAGAGGTTCACATACCTCGCGACGATTATCGACAATAAGCAAAAAGCTCCAAGTACTACAACCATGCTAGCCCTTTCCACTCCTCGAGTAGAATACGCTACTCTTAGTACTTTCACCTATAAAGGTCACAAACGTCTATTAACCCCAAAAAACAACTTCTATCTTTCTACGTAAAATTCGCAAGACTTTCCCCGCAACAACAGAAATCTCCTCCTCTATCGAGGCCACTACCAAGCCAACCGAGGGGTTTACACGTCTACCCGGACGTGTACAATTCTACTCAGTAATACTACACAAGTCTACCGCAATACAGTCCTATGTAAATACAGTTCAGTTCTTTATTCTTCAGGCTTAAGTCAAAAGACATCGCCGAATACTAAGTAGTTCCATATATAGTATACAACAACTATATAGTCAACCAAAACATGTAATTTCCAATTACAATAGAGGGACAAGATAATTACCTCGATAAGCCCAAAATTATCCGAGTTTAATGTCGCTCCTGAGCAAGGTTTAGCTCCACTCCGTGCACTCCAAACCACTCCAAACAACCCTTAGAAGTTCTAACCAACTTCTACTCACATACTTCAACCAACTATGAAGATTTCCTTAGGGTTTCGGTTTGAGACTAAAAGGACAAAAGGTAGTATTTCCGGACTCTACGTAAAGAGGTATCTTTGGAATACTACAAGGTACAAGGCTAAGGTATTTTGGGCATTATAACAATACTAGGGGAGTATTTCTATACCACAACAAGGGGTATTATACGAAACAACTAGGCAGTGGGGTACCCACTGGCCAGACCTCACAAGGGGAGGGGAGACCTCACCCGCCAAAGGCCACTTTCTGGGAGAGGAGCTCTTGGACGAGAGTCAACAAGAGGAGGAGGGTTCTCAAGACTTAGGCAAGTGAAGAGTGGATGAAGAAGTCTTCAAAGAGAGGGTATTTATAGCAAAACCAAAAGCCAACCAATGGCCAAGATCAAGCCATGTGCAAGGCAAGTGTAAGGCCAAGATCAAGCCAAGTGCACCCACAAAACACTCCACAAAACACTCCACAAAACAAGCCACAAAGCAAGGCACAAAAGAGGGAGCCAATCGGCCCAGGCCAAGCCTCCTCTTTGCCGTCAACGAGGTGACATGTGTCACCCTCCCGTTGGTCCAAAATGTTCCGTCGCTCGGAAAAAACCGCAAAAATACTAAATGACATAGCCGGAATTTTCCAAACGTAAGCAGTGGAAACGTTACGTCACAAAACGACTCTAATAGGCACTAGTGCCCAAATTTCGAATCCAATGCCTATCCTAAGGCTCAAATTTCAGACGTCGTCCATACGCATACTCGGAAAACGGTATAACATTCTCCTCCTTAGAAACATTCGTCCCGAATGTTCCTTCTCAAGTCGAATAACGATGAAGTTCCTCTAACAAGTTGCCGACGCCACAGCTTGGCCACGAACTAACACACGTCCTCTTCTTTCCTTACTCGTCGTGCCCTTCTCGAACGCTTGAACTCTCCCAGTACGTACCATACTCCGTCATTACTCCGCTCTCGAAAATCTCGAGTCACTACCTCGAACTTGGTCATCTTACTAACCTCAAACTTCCTTAAGGCCATTCCGGCCTTTACGAACCGCTTCGTCGAACGCGTCCACGAACTCATACGATGATCATACAAACTTGGGCCTAGCATCCTCGTGACCCTACCACCGGCGGGACCACCCAGAATCGACTACCCCAAACCGGTTACGGTTGACCCGCAAATGGTCCTCAACCCGACCCCCAACCGCGCCAAACTCTTGTTCCCCGATCCGAAACAATCTTACTAATTCACATCATGAAAGCTACCACTTCCATCTCACACTACCCACAGACTTATCACACAAATAAATCCCACGTATACTACTACTCTGATAAGGGTCAAAAATAAATCTTTAACTCAAGACGACCTTACCCCTAAGGTCTCAGTCGTGACATAGTCTAAGGTTCACACTTACCATGCCTCCATACGTATCCTTCCAACTAACCATGCATTCTAACTCACACATATCACAATGCTATCCGTACATAGCACACAATAATGAGATCATCATAACAAGCATACCAAAACTCTAGAGGGTTAAGGATATACCTGAAGCTACCGCTCCACTCTAATCATAGGCCTGCCCTGCAGGGCGCATAGCTGTAGAAGGTGATGAACCAGCCACAGATCCTGAAGGCTGAGTCGTAACATCCGCGCTTCCCTTGATAGGACAGTTCCTCGCAAAATGGCCCTGCTGGCCGCATGCAAAACAAACTCCCAATCTAGCACGACACTCTCCAAAATGGAGTCTACCACAATGGTCACAACGAGGTAGGGGTGGCTTCACCGTTAACACCCCGCTCTGCCGAAAATCTGAACCTGGAGCCCCGACCGCTCACAAGACGGTGGAGGACCACTGCACGGTGGGGTATATAACTAGCTGCCAGGCGGTCGCCTCGAAAGCCACCAAAGGACCTGCCGCCACGCCCTCTCTCGCGATCCAGGTCATTCCGTCGACCCCTCCGTGCCTCACATCCTAGTGCATGAGCCTGCATGCGGGCAATGTCCATGCCCGGCTGAAGAGAAACACCCGCACAAGACTCAGCCATATAATCATCTAGCCCGGTGACGTAGCGATGCACCCTATCCTCCATATCTGCAACTAGCGCAGGACATGCTCGAGCCAAAGAATCGAACTCGACATTGTACTCCCGACGAGCGCCTCTGCCTCAAGAACAAAAATCTGCCGCGTGCCCTCCTCATCTGTGGAGGCAAGAAGTGCGTGAGAAAGCCCGAAAACTCATCCCATACTGCCGAGGTGCATGCTCTCCCGAAAGCTCCTATGAATCAAACCGATCATTGCGGTATCACGCGGCCGATGCGAACCAAAGGTCACGCACTCGGTCTCTGAAGCCTTGATCACCCGCGTGATCCGTAGAATCGCCGGATGAACTCCTGCGGATCATCCTCGAGCCTCGACCGTAAAACTCGCGCTACAACTCGAAAGTCCCGTAGCCTCAAACTATGCGCTCGGGGTGAACCATCGTGCTCGAATCGAATCGCCAGATCACCTATCCTCATATCTGCCACGACCACGCCAGAATCGGGCCATCTCCTTGTAACCCATCTCCTCGCCTGCATGGATGGAGGCTCGTGTATGCGGTCTCGGCAGCCTATTGCCGCGCCTAACCTCTCTGGGCGGGCGGCGTCACGTAACCGCCGTCAAGCACAACTCGGTCTTATGCGGGCTCGCGCTCGCATGCTCCTCAGATCTCACTAGCGCACCTCGCCGCTTGCCCTTCGGGCTCGTTGCCTTGCGCGAGGCATAATCGTAAAAACGAGATACGTCGGAGGGTCCAACTTACAACACGACTTCAAGGCACGATCTCAGAATGAGAAGAATGGAAACCAATCCTAAATGTCCTGCAGCCTCCTGATTATAGATGTGGTGCACAACACATCGATAATCAAGACTCTACTAGACACGGTTCCGAGGATTAACTGCTCTGATACCACTTTGTCACTTTGTCGCGAGCCTTGCTCCGACGACCCAACAAATGGTACCGCCGCTGCGATCCACGAGGTTGGACCTTCTCGGGGCGTGCCATACGGAGAGCCACGGTTGCGCATTCCGTGGTAGAGGCTCTGGCCTCTTTATACGCCACCGAAGGAGGTCGATAACAGTACCAAGTATGTGAAACTGCAATAACATCAGAAATGAAATCATACTAGTCTATATAAAGCAGAGACATGTATGATAACCAAACTACGATCACCACATAAAATATGCATCACTCCGATATAACTATGGGTCTCACGCCCACAACATCAATCGAGTTCGCATTATGGCGCATGCCCCTAACATCGTGACGGTGTAGACATGTCCATGATGCAACCATAATACCAATGTCCCATGGCCACATGCCCCGAATTCGTGCCGGTGTAGACATGTCCATGTGACTCAACAACAAGACAAAGAATCCAAATGGAAGCATACCCGCGCGCTACGCATCGTGTCGATGTCCAAAGGAAAACAATAAGACAACTTTCCAAATGGACGATACCCGCGGCGCGCTACGCATCGTGTCAGTATGTCCAAAAGGAAATCACAAGGCGATAATCGAAATGGAAACATACCCGTGCGCTACGCATCGTGTCAGTATATCCAGAGCGATTAACCACAAGACCTTAACCAAAATGGAAGCATACCCGTGCGCTACGCATCGTGTCAGTATGTCCAAAGCGATTAACGACAATAATACTATCAGCGAACGCACTGCGGAATTTCTCCGTCACACGCCGCACATCCAAGTAAGTTCTCAACTACCAACCGACTCTATCGAGACGCGGTAACACAGAAACACAACGCTTGTACAATAAAGGCTATCATCACAAGCATAGGCAAGTTTCACAACAACAAGCATAGGCAAGTTTCACAACAACAAGCATAGGCAAGTTTCACACAACTCAAAGTACTTTCATTTTATGCCAAAGTCCGGGTTTTTAACCCCAAAGTACTACATACGTTAAGTTCTTTTAAAAGAGATCCATTCTTGTTATAAAGTCACCCGATAATTCGTAGTATTAGAATGACCAACCCACCTTCTTTTTTTCAAAATCAAGTAACAACATTCTTTTCCTAAGTTCCAGTTTGCCTAGTTTCAATTACTCAAGCTTCTCATTTTCAAATGGTTTCATAGTTCCCAAACTTAATCACTTGATTCCTTTTTAGAACAATTGAGTAACATATGTCATATATGTGAGTAGTTTATTCTTGTTTATAACGATCTTATTACAGCAGCCATGATCTAGAAAATGTAATATCATTTTGTCTCATCTTAGCTTCTATGCAGATGGAGGTTTCTACTGGTTTTAATACAACACATCATTATTCAATACATTTTCCTTTATTAACGCTGCAGTGGTCTGTCGATACACATTCTGATTCCCGAAATCAGTAAAACATTATCCCTTTAAAAACCAAGTACTCATTACTCACGAATGAGGTTTCACACAAACATCCACATTAAAACAAATAAGTTAAGTCTCTTATCTTATAAGATCAAGTCTCTTAACTTCTAACATCAGTAAACCATTTTCACTTACATAAGGTCGTTATAACTAACTTCCCATAAAGCTATTATAACACCCTATGTTTTAAACCAACCAAATCACTTAGCACATGTACGTCTACCGTACTACATAGTTCACAACAATCATGCTAGAAAAGATAGGAAGAGGTTCACATACCTCGCGACGATTATCGACAATAAGCAAAAAGCTCCAAGTACTACAACCTTGCTAGCCCTTTCCACTCCTCGAGTAGAATACGCTACTCTTAGTACTTTCACCTATAAAGGTCACAAACGTCTATTAACCCCAAAACACAAGTTCTATCTTTCTACAGAAAATTCGAAGACCTCCCGCAACAAACAGAAATCTCCTCCTATCGAGGCCGCTACCAAGCCAACCGTGGGGGTTTACACGTCTACCCGGACGTGTACAATTCTACTCAGTAATACTACACAAGTCTACCGCACACCCTATGTAGATACAGTCGCCAGATTCTTTATTCTTCAGGGTTACGTCAAAGGACAGCGCCGAATACTAAGTAGTTCCATATATAGTATACAACAACTATATAGTCAACCAAAACATGTAATTTCCAATTACAATAGAGGGACAAGATAATTACCTCGATAAGCCCAAAATTATCCGAGTTTAATGTCGCTCCTGAGCAAGGTTTAGCTCCACTCCGTGCGCTCCAAACCACTCCAAACAACCCTTAGAAGTTCTAACCAACTTCTACTCACATACTTCAACCACCTCTGAAGATTTCCTTAGGGTTTCGGTTTGAGACTAAAAAGGACAAAAGGTAGTATTTCCGGACTCTACGTAAAGAGGTATCTTTGGAATACTACAAGGTACAAGGCTAAGGTATTTTGGGCATTATAACAATACTAGGGGAGTATTTCTATACCACAACAAGGGTATTATACGAAAACAACTAGGCAGTGGGGTACCCCACGGCTAGACCTCACAAGGGGGAGGGGGAGACCTCACGGCCAAAGGCCACTTTCAAGGGGGAGAGGAGCTCTTGGACGAGAGTCAACAAGAGGGAGGGGAGGGGTTCTCAAGACTTAGGCAAGTGAAGAGTGGATGAAGAAGTCTTCAAAGAGAGGGGGTATTTATAGCAAAACCAAAAGCCAACCAATGGCCAAGATCAAGCCATGTGCAAGGCAAGTGTAAGGCCAAGATCAAGCCAAGTGCACCCACAAAACACTCCACAAAACACTCCACAAAACAAGCCACAAAGCAAGGCACAAAAGAGGGAGCCAATCGGCCAAGGCCAAGCCTCCTCTTTGCCGTCCAATGAGGGTGACAAGTGTCACCCTCCCGTTGGTCCAAAAATGTTCCGTCGCTCGGAAAAATCCGCAAAAATACTAAATGACATAGCCGGAATTTTCCCAACGTAAGCTGTGGAAACGTTTCGTCAGAAAACGACTCTAATCGGCACTTGTGCCCAAATTTCGAATCCAATGCCTATCCTAAGGCTCTCATACTCCGGAAAAGCGGGGTATAACAGCGCACTCACTGCCGTCTGGCGCGCCATACTGCAACTTCTGCGACCTTCTAGATATTGGGCGCCGGCACTGGACTGTTGGCGGGAGGCCGCGGCCCGCCCGTGCCTGGTTCGCCACTTTCTCTGCTTTTAAGCTCTGGAACCTCCACTTTTGCCCTCTTTTCGCTCATTTTCCGCCATTGGGCTATTTTAACCACTTTGACTCAAAATAAAGCAAATCTATCCTAATACGACACGTATTTGTACAAAAAGGGACAAAAAACTAACTAAAAACGACTCAAGGAGTGTATATAAAATACACCGATCATCGAGTACGGTATGTATATGTATATGACTTCATTCACCGAGTCCCATAATGGGCTGGGTACGGTATATTATATGGACATGTAAGACTCTCATTTCATAAGGCACAGGTGCATTGGTATCTTTGATTATCATACTTGTCTCCTGTTATCTTTTTGGCCAGTTATGATCTTCTTATCGTACTTCATGTTTTATATACTCGGTATATTTTTCGTACTGACCCCCTTTCTTCGGGGGGCTGCATTTCATGCCCGCAGGTACAGGCACTCGATTTGGTGATCCTCCAGCCTAGGATTTCTGCTCAGCTATTTGGAGAGCTCCATTGTTCCGGAGCTTAGTCATTTTGGTACAGAACATTTGTCATAGACTTATGCATATTAAAGGGTACGGCGGGGCCCTGTCCCGTCATATTTCACCGTTATACTTTTAGAGGTATGTGGACATGTGTGGGTTGTAGACGTGTTTTGGTCAGCCATACAGTTGTAGTTCATTTTGGATATTCCCGTGTATAGTGGCAACCTTGTCGGCTTGCCTATTTTGTTATGTTTGATTAACTGTGACTTTTCGGGAGACAGGTTTATTCTAATATGTGGTGTTACGAGTCTGCTGCATACTTTTACAGATTTCTACATTGTCCTTGGTATCAGTCTGATTATATTTAACAGGTTCGTATACAGGTGTCCAACTAGGGCACCACTCACGGCCCAACGGTTTGGGTCGTGATAAAGAGTGGTATCAAAGCAGTTCTTCCTCGGAATGTCTATAGACCGTGTGCAGTAGAATCTTGTTTATCGGTGTGTTGTGCACCATATCTATAAACAGGAAGTTACCGGACATTTAGGATGTCATCTTTTCTTCTTACTCTAGATCATATGATAGAGCTATGTTATTAGAAAAATCTCTCTCTAACGAATTATTGTGTTTTCATCTATGCCTCCAAAGAAAGTGACAGTTGGCCAGAAGGGAAAATCAGTAGCAGGAGATACTAGTCAGATCTGGAGAGTTACTAGGGCCCATTCCCAGTCTATGCCTGAGATTGTACTCCAGTGGGCGAGCTTTACTACACCGCCACCTCCAGAAGAGCTTAGAGCAGCAGCTGCAGCTCCAGTTCGGGGGGCAGCATCACGGCCAGCTCCCGAGGCCCCAGCACCTGAGCCTCCAGCTCCTCAGCCAGGGGCGGAGGATAGTGTCATGAGAGATGCAGTTCAGCTGCTGACCAGATTAGTGGCAGGGCAGACTCGCAGGCATGGACTAGGAGTTGACTATAGATCTGATAGTTTGAGGGTTCGTGACTTCTTAAGTTGTAATCCTCCAGAGTTTTTTGGGTCAAAGCCCGAGGATGATCCGTAGGAGTTTGTTCGACAGATACAACGTACATTGAGGATAATCAAGGCTTCTGAGTCTGAGTCTGTTGAGTTGGCTTCATATCGATTGCGGGATGTAGATATTAATTGGTATGCGTCTTGGGAGTTATCTAGGGGAGAGAGTGCTCCTCCAGCAGTATGGGATGAGTTTGCAGAGGCCTTCTTTGGCCACTTCCTGCCTCCAGAGATGATGAGAGCTAGAGTTGATAGATTATTACATTTGAGGCAGATGGCAGGAGCATTCGAGAGTATATTCTTGAGTTTGATTCATTGGCTAGATATGCGTCTACGATTGTAGCTGATATGCCATATAGAGTACATCTTTATGAGATGGGACTGGATCGCTATTTGATTGATGGTTGCATGGAAGTGGCTCTTCAGCCAGGTATGGATATTACTCAGACATAAGCATCAGGTGGTAGAAGACCGACACATAGGACGTCAACCAGATAGGGATCACGATAGAGGCCAGCATAAGAGGGCTAGGTCGGCTGGATATTCTGGTGAGTTTCGAGGAGGGAAGCCTCAGCAGAATGTTAGATATTCTTCCCAGCCAGAACAGAGTGCACCCTCACAGTTCACAGGTAGGAGATTTGACCGCACAGGGTATTCAGGAGTTGGTCCGAGCTCCAAGGCTTCAGGTTCACAGATGAACAGGGGTTCGAGTCAGTCGAGGCTACTTTTACCTCGATGTTCTCGGTATGGTAAGTCTCATTTTGGGGAATGTCGTCTTACTACAGGTGCTTGTTTTTCTTGTAGCCGTCAAGGCCATATGATGAGAGAATGTCCTTATGGAAGTGGTACAGTTGGTATGGCTCGACCTACTGGATCGGTTGCTGGTTCATCTTCTTCTATAGCTATGCGCCCCACTGGGCAGGGTATTCATATGCCAGCAGGTCGTGGTAGAGGTCGTGGCGGAGCTTCCAGTTCTAGTGGTCCCTCAAACCGTATATATGTTTTGGCTAGTAGGCAGGATCAGGAGGCGTCACCAAATGTGGTTACAGGTATATTATCGATCTTTTTCCGAGACGTATATGCATTGATAGATCTAGATTCCACCTTGTCATATATATCTCCCTTTGTTGCTAGTAGAATCGAAATAGAACCTGAGTTGATAGAACCATTTGAGGTAGCTACACCGGTAGGAGATTTTGTCATAGCTAAGCGAGTATATAGAAATTGTTCGGTGGTTATATATAGTCATCATACCATAGCAGATTTGATAGAGTTAGACATGACTGAATTTGATGTTATTATGGGTATGGATTGGTTGACTTCTTGTTATGCTAATGTCGATTGTAGAGAAAAGATGGTTCGAATTCAGTTTCCAGACGATCCAATTATAGAGTGGAGGGGGAATATAGCAACGCCGAGGGGTAAGTTTATTTCATACCTCAAGGCAAGGAAGATGGTTAGAAAATGTTATATTTATCATTTGGTTCGAGTGCAGGATATGGAAGCAGATGTACCGGCTCTTCGGTCAGTTCCGATAGTTAATGAATTCCCAGATGTATTCCCAGATGACCTTCCAGGTCTTCCTCCAGAACGGGAGATAGAGTTCACTATATATGTACTACCAGATATCCGACCCATATCTATTCCTCTTTATAGAATGGCACCTGCACAGTTGAAGGAATTAAAGGAGCAACTGAGAGACTTGTTAGAAAAAGGTTTCATCAGGCCTAGTACATCACCTTGGGGAGCACCGGTACTATTTGTGAGGAATAAAGATGGGTCGTTGGGGATGTGTATCGATTATAGGCAGCTGAATAAAGTAACAAGAAAGATCAGGTATCCCCTCCCCAGGATTGATGATTTATTTGACCAGTTGCAGGGTGCTAAGTGTTTTTCGAAGATAGACTTGCGGTCAGGTTATCATCAGGTGCAGGTAAAGGAGGCAGATATTCCGAAGACATCATTCAGGAACCGATATGGGCATTATGAATTTAGAGTGATGTCTTTTGGGGGCTGACCAATGCTCCAGCAGTATTTATGGATTTGATGAACCGAGTATTCAAGTCATTCCTAGATATGTCTGTTATTGTATTCATTGATGATATTCTAGTTTATTCACGTTCAGAAGAGGAGCATACAGACCATTTGAAGGCGGTACTTAGGGTATTCTAACACCAGAAGTTGTATGTCAAATTTTCCAAATGTGAATTCTGGTTGACTTCAGTAGCATTCTTGGGGCATATTATCGGAGCTGAAAGTATTCGGGTAGATATACAGAAGATTGAGACAGTAAAGACTTGGCCCAGACCTACGACACCTACTGAGGTACGCAATTTTTTGGGGCTAGGAGGATATTATAGGAGATTCGTAGAAAAGTTTGTCTCGATTTCAGCGCCTTTAACAAGGCTAACTTAGAAGGCAGCTAAGTTCCAGTGGACTGGTCCTTGTGAGAAAAGCTTTCAATTGTTGAAAGACAAATTGACTACGGCTCCAGTTCTAACTCTTCCTGAGGGACCAGATGGTTATGTTATTTATTGTGACGCTTTAGGTGTTGGACTAGGTTGTGTGTTGATGTAGCATGGCAGGGTTATAGCTTATGCCTCCCGACAACTCAGAAAACATGAGAAGAATTACCCTACTCATGATCTGGAGTTAGCAGCAGTGATTCACACTTTGAAGATATGGAGACATTATTTATATGGTGTTCATGTTTATATTTATACGGATCACAAGAGTCTCCAATATATGTTTAAGCAGAAAGAGCTGAATTTACGACAGAGACGTTGGCTAGAGTTACTAGAGGATTATGATGTCTATATTCTATACCATCCAGGGAAAGCAAATGTTGTAGCAGATGCTCTTAGCCGTAGATCTATAGTTAGCTTGATAGATGTGCAACCAGAAAGAAAGGATATGGTTCGTGAGATATAATAGTTACCTAGCCTTGGAGTCCGGTTGGCTAATTTTGGAGATAGTGGCGTTTTTATTCGAGGAGTTGCTGAGTCCTCTATCATAGAAGAGGTAAAGAGACATCAGTATGAGGACCCTGTTCTGGCACAATATAGAGATGCAGCTATTCGAAAGGAGAAGACCCTATTCGAGGTTGTACCTGACGGGGTGCTACGGTATGACGGCAGATTGTGTGTACCTGATGTTGCAGGGCTACGATGGCAGGTTATGGGAGAAGCACACTATGCTCGTTATTCTGTTCATCCAGGGTTAACGAAGATGTATCATGACCTCAGATGCTTATATTGGTGGGATGGCATGAAAAGGGACATAGCGGAGTTTGTTGCTCAGTTCCTGAATTGTCAGCAGGTTAAGGTCGAGCATCAGAAGCCTGATGGATTACTGCAGGAGATAGGATCCCAACATGGAAATGGTAAGTGATTAATATGGACTTCATTACAGGCTTACCTCACACTCAATGGAAGTATGGGTTATTGTAGATAGGTTGACAAAATCAGCCCATTTTCTTCCAGTCATGACTACTTATTCAGCTGAAGACTATGCGAGATTATACATCAGGGAGATAGTGAGACTTCATGGGGTTTCCACATCTATTATATCAGACAGAAGAGCTCAATTTACAGTTAACTTTTGGAGATCGTTCCAGAAGGGATTGGGGACACATGTGAGTCTTAACACGACATTTCATCCTCAGACTGATGGGCAGGTTGAGCGTATTATTTAGACGCTAGAAGATATGTTGCGAGCCTGTATTATTAACTTTAGAGGTAGCTGGGTTGATCATTTACCACTTATTGAGTTTGCTTATAATAATAACTACCATTGTAGTATCCAAATGGCACCGTACGAGGCCTTATATGGGAGGAATTGTAGGTCACCTATTGGTTGGTTCAATGTAGGCGAGACTAAGTTAATCGGCCCAGACATTATTCAGCAAGTTGTTGATAAGGTGAACTTATTCAGGAGAGATTATTGGTAGCCCATAGTCGACAGAAGCCATATGTAGATAATCGACGTCGACACTTAGAATTTCAGATTGGTGATTGGGTATTCCTGAAGGTGTCACCCATGAAGGGTGTGATGAGATTCGGTAAGAAGGGGAAGCTTAGCCCGAGATACATTGGGCCTTATCAAATTATTCACAGGGTAGGCAAGGTTGCCTATGAGTTGGACCTACCATCTGATTTAGAATCGGTACATCCAGTCTTTCATGTATTGATGCTACGTAAATGTATTGGTGACCCTTCTAGAGTATTCCCTGTAGATGATATCCAGGTAATAGAGGAGTTGTCTTATGAGGAGAGTCCCATAGCTATACTTGATCGCCAGGTCAGAAGGTTACGTACTAAGGATGTGTCTTCCGTCAAAGTATTATGGCAAAATAATAATAGGGAATAGGTGACTTGGGAAGCAGAGAACGAGATGAAGAATAAGTATCCTCACTTGTTCCCTATGCCTGCAAGTAATTCAATTCCTTACTTGACTGTATTGATTGGTGAATAATACATGTGATATATTGTGGCCATGTGAGGCATCTCTGGGTTTGTTGAATATAGGTTAGTAGGTATAATCATAAAAGAGACTCTGCCGAAATTTTTATAGCATGAGACCTATTATGAATAATCGAGGACAAATGTTTCTAAGGAGGGAAGGATGTTACACCTCGTAATTTTAGGGCAATAAATTGAGAACGTAATTAAGAAAATAAGATTCGAGTGTTGGAAGAAAAGTATATTTACATATGCTAATACGGAGATTAGTATACAAAATGATGTGATCCCGGAATAATTTTGGATACAACCAAAACATCACAGGCCACACGCAAAAGAAGAGAGAGGATAGCCAGTGTGGCGATGAGAATTAATACTAATAGTTGTATATTCCCAATGGGGTTATGAATTAGTGTCATATTATAAAAAATTTGACATCGAGAATATGAGGTCTTATGAAATTTTCAGGATTTAAATAAAGTGGGATTAATTTTAGTGGAGAGGAGAATAATAAGTGGGAACTAGTGGACAAATTGTGGAGACTTGTGCTCACTTATACAAATGCCTATTTACCTTTAATTCAAAAACTATTCCTTCCAAATACCACTCTCTACCTTCCTCCAACAGATTTTCGACCTCCATATAAGTGTATACTAAATCAACTCCCTCTTCCAAGATTAAGTTCTTCTACTAAGTTCTAAGCTATGGTAAACTCCCCACCAGTGGGTCCCGATAATGCTGGCCGAAAATAGCTCCAGAAACTTTAGCTTTGGAGATGAGCTATTTGGAAGAATGTTCTCTTTCATCTTAGCATGAATTTTCATCATTTTGGTCGTGCTTTATTTTGCATCTAAGATCACAACAACACTATACAAAGGGGTTAAAGTTAAAGGAATCAAAGGATTAGAATCATAACAAAATTCAAATGGACTCATGCCAATATAGAAATGGAGGAATCTATTATAGACAACTTCATTAAAAGGCAAACGGTCTTTCTAAGAAGTGTGTTTTCCTCTATTCATACACCAAAGCATGCTTCAAAGACTCTTTCGAAAATGACTAAGAAATTTGGAATCCCTATCACTAACAATAATGTGAGGTACTTCACGAAACTTAAGCACATTAGCAACAAACAAGGATGCTACGTGAGAAGCATCATCACATTTATGGCATGGTATAAAGTGATATATTTTAGAGAACCTATCTACCACAACAAAAATGCTATCATGACCCCTTTTGGTTCTTGGAAGACCCATCACAAAATTCATAGAAATGTCTATCCAATGGCAATAGGAGTAGGAAGAGGACTATACAAACCTTGAGGACGAGTCTTAGATTTAGCTTGTTTGTACTCCAAGCATTGTCCGCAAAGCTTCTCCACAGCATGTTTTATCCTTGGCTAGTAGAATTGTACATTGATGATGTCTATTGTTTTGGCAACACAAAAGTGCCCCATCATGCATCCAATGTGAGTTTCCTTCACAAATAACTCTCTCCATGAGCTCTTAGGAACACACATTTTTCCATCTTTGAACAAAAACCCATGAACCAATTGGAACCGGTCAACCCTTCACCCTTGGCTAATTCTCACAAATTTCTTGGATGTTGGAATCCTTAGATTAGAAGTCTTTTAGGCTTTCAAATTCTATCATTCTAGAAGTCATAGTGTTTAGCAATACAAGCCTTCTAGATAAAGAATCCGCCATGACATTCTCTTTACCCCTTTTGTAAGTGATCACATAAGGAAATGTTTCAAGGAACTCCACCCATTTTACATGCCTCTTGTTATGCATTGACACTAAGGGATTCAAGGATTCATGGTCCAAATATCACAAACTTCATATGCCATAAATAGTGTTACAAATGAGCCAACATCCTCACAGGTGCGTACAACTCTTTATCATAAGTAGAATAATTTAAAGAAGTCCCTTTTATCTTTTTACTAATGTAGGCCAATGCTTTTTCCTCTTGCACAATACTCTACATATGCCAACACCCGAAGTATCACATTCAATTTCAAATGTTTTCTCAAAATTTGGAAACTGCAACACAATGGAGAAGAACTCAACTTCACCTTAAACTCTTGAAAGGGAATCTCATGCTCATCTCCCCAAACAAAAGGAACTTTCTTTCTTATCAACTCGGTCAAGGGAGAGGCAATGGTGCTAAAGCCCATCACTAATCAAATATAGAAACTTGTCAACCCATGGAAACTCATCACATTGGTTGCATTTTTAGGAGTAGCACAAGTTCTAATGGATTCAACCTTCTCTTCGTCAACCTCTAAACCATTCACACTCACAACAAATCCCAAGAATACCACCCCGTCAACACAAAGAGAGCACTTCTTGAGATTGGCATATAACCTCTCACGCAACAAGACATCAATACTTGCCTCAAATGGCACACATGATATTTAATTGACTTTCTATTTATAGGAATGTCATCGAAATAAATGATGACAAACTTGTTAATGAAATGTTTCAACACATGGTTCATCAACCTCATGAAAGTGCTAGGTGAATCAGGGAGACCAATTGGCATAACAAGTCACTCATATAAACCAAATTCAGTGATATCCATTTCTAAGGTCAACCTTAGAAGACACACTCATCTAACATATCATCAAGTGTAGGAATGGGATTGTGATATTTTATCGTTATTTTATTATGGCTCTACAATCAATTCACATCCTCCAAGTACAATCCTTCTTTGGAACAAATATCACCGAGATGACATACGAACTAAGGCTTTTCTTCACTAGACCTTTGTAAAGTAGTTCTTCAACTTGCCTTTGCAACTTCTTAGTTTTTTCTGGATTGCTCCTATAAGATGGTTTGGTGGGAATTTGAAAACCTGACACAAAATCAATTTAGTGCTCAATTCCTCTCAAAAGAGGAAATCCCTTGGGCATCTCCTCTAGAAAATAAATCATCATATTCCTGCAAAAGAGAAGATACAACACTAGACAAAATGCTAGTGGCATGGTTAGCGCCTCTCGTCAACCCCTTTCAAGCAATTAATTTTGGCTTGGCTAGCGCACAAATCTTTGGACTCTCATGAACCACACTTTGTTCTTCTTGCACAATTAGAGCTTTCCTTTCTTGTTTCTTATTAGCCCCTTTTTGCATTCTCTCCCAAAGCTCCTTCATAACTCTATAGTCTTCACTCACTTAATAAGGTGTTAGTGAAGTGAGAATATGTTGGTGACCCCAGACACAAAATAGATGTGTTAGACTTTCCACTATGGTGTGCATCCCTATCGAATTTCCAAGGCATTACAATCAACATATGACACACTTGCATTGGCACAATATCTCACACTACCTTATCTTGGTACTTGCCAATGCTAAACTTGACACTCACTGTTATACCCCGTATTTCCAGAGTATGTACGTGGGGACGTACGTACGAAAGTTTAAGCCTTAAGTTAGGCAAGAGGTCGAAAATTGTGCACAACCCCCGAAAAGAATTGTTTTCCGACGAAACGTTTTCCAAACTTTGCGAGGGGAAAATTACGATTGCGACAGTAATAATTTTTGCGGATTTTTCCGAGAGATGAAATATTTTGGACCAACGAGAGGGCGACACTTGTCACCCTCAAGTGGGCGGTCATATGGCCGATTGGTTGCACGTTTCTTGGCATGTTTTGTGGCCTAAAACTTGGGTCAATGTTTGGAGTGATTTGTGGAGTAGATGGCTAGGGTGCACTTGTACAAATCTACACCCTCCACTTGCCTTAATCTTGGCCATTGAAAGTCCTATAAATACCCCCCTTGAGTTGAAGACTTCTTCATCCACAACACAACTTCCAAGTCTCAAAAACTCCTTCCCCCTCTCTATATCTTTCGTCCAAGCCTCCCCCTCCCCCTTTGTGAGGCCCTTGGCCGAGAAATACCCCCCCTTTCTAGTGGTACTAGCCGAAAGTACCCCCCCCCCCCTCTTGAGTGTTGTTCTCGTAAAACACCCCCCCTTTTTTGGTAGAAAAATACTCTCCAAGTATTGTTACAATTCCAAAATACCTTAGCCTTATACCTTGTAGTATTCCAAAGTTACCTCTATACGTAGAGCCCGGAAATACTACCTTATGTCCTTTTAGTCTCAAAACGAAACTCTAAGGAAAATCTTCATAGTTGGTTGAAGTGCTAAGTAGAAGTTGTTTGGGAACTTCTAAGGGTTGTTTGGATCGGGTTGGAGCGCCCAGAGTAGGAGCTAAACGTTTGTTATACCCCGTATTTCTTCAGTATGTACGTGAGGGCGTACGTATTATAATTTGAGCCTTAAAGTAAGCATAGTTTCGAAATTTGTACACAAGTGCCAAAAAGAGTCGTTTTTCGACGAAACGTTTCCACAGCTTTCGTAGTGAAAATTCCGGCTATGTCATTAATAATTTTTTGCGGATTTTTCCGTGAGATGAAACATTTTGGACCAACGGGAGGGTGACATGTGTCACCCTCACATTGGAAGGAAGTGGACGGCCAAAGGGGAAGGTTGGCACGTTTTTTGTGCAAAAATTGTGGTCAAGGGTTAGGTAGGATATTTTGTGTAGTTGATGAGCAAGTGGGACCCACAAACACATGGCTTCATCTTGACCTTACACTTGCCTTACACTTGGATAGATCTTGGCCATTGGTTGGCCATTTCTTGACCTATAAATACACCTCTAAGTTGATAAACTTATTCATCCAAAAATTGTCTAAGTCTTGAAAAATCCCTCCTCTCCTTCTTGTTGTTTCGTCCACCACACCCCCTCCCCTTCGAGAGCCCTTGGCCGAGAGCCTCCCCTCCCTGTGGTGTTTAGCAGTGGTACCCCCAGCCTAGTTGTCTCGTATAAATACCCCTTTTTGTGGTATAGAAATACTCTCCAAGTATTGTTATAATGCCCAAATACCTCGCCCAAATACCTTGTAGTTTTCCCAAGGTTACACTTATACAAAAGCCAGAAAATACTATTATACTTCCTCACCACAAAACGAAACCCTAAGTAAATCTTCACCCGTAGTTGAAGTTATAAGTAGAAGTTGGTTAGAACTTCTAAGGGTTGGTGGAGCGGGCCTGAGCGCACGAGTAGGAGCTAAACCTTGCTCAGGATCGACATATAAACTCGGATAATTTTGGGCTTATCGAGGTAAACATTCTTAACCTTCTGTTGTAATTGGAAATTACATGTTGTAGGAGTATATAGTTAAGTATACTATATATAGAAATGAACATAGTTGTGCGGCAATGTCTTTTGACTTAAGCCTGAATAATACTTACGGCAATGTCTTGCGACTTAAGCCTGAATTTAAAGAAGAGAATCGAATCAGAATTACATAGGGTATCTGACATGAGACTTGTGTAGCATTCGTGTAGTAGAATTGTACACGCCCGTTAGGCGTGTTAACCCCTCGTTGGCTTGGTAGCCGCCGATAGAGAGGAGATTTACGCTCATGGGGGAGGTCTTCCGAATTTTCGTAGAATATTCTACGCCGGGATCTAAAGATATTAATAGGAGCTTTGTGGCCTCTATAGGTTGTAGTACTACGTGGAGTGATCCGCTTGACCGAGAGTGTAGCCGACGGTTTGAGGTACTTGGAGCGCTTGCTATTAGTCGATAATCGTCGCGAGGTATGTGAACCTCTTCTTATCTGTTCTAGAATGATAGGTGTATAACTATGTAGTACTTGGACGCATACGTGTTAAATGTATTTGATTGTTTTTAAACATAAAGTGTTATAACAGCTCTATGTAAATGAGAAATGCTTTGTGATAACTGATTTGACTTATAACCAACTTGATGTGTGATAATAAAGAACCTTGAAGTATTCTAAAAGATTAAGAAACTTTTTTTGAAAGAAGTGTATACTTGGTTTGAAAACATAAGAGTTATACCAGCTTTATGAGAAGTTAGGTGTAACGTCTTAAGAGAGATAAAAAGAATGGTTTAATGGTTTAGAAGTTAAGAGACTTATTCTTAAAAGATAAGAGACTTGACTTAATATGGATGTTTGTGTGAAACCTCATTCGTGAGTAATGAGTACCTGGTTTTTGAAAGGAATAATGTTTTACTGATTTCGGAAATCAGAATGTGTATCGACAAACCACTGCAGCGTTAATAAAGGAAAATGTATTGAATAATTAAGTATTAGTAAAACCAGTAGAAACCTCCATCTGCATAGAAGCTAAGATGAGACAAAATGATATTACATTTTCTAGATCATGGCTGCTTAATAAGATTGATTATGAACAAGAATAACCTACTCGCCTATGGCATATGTTACTCAATTGTTTTAAAAGAGATTAAGACATTGAACTATGAAACTTTTCAAAAAAGAGACTTGCGTAATTAAAATTAGGCAAACTGGAACTTTAGGGAAAAGAAAGGCATTGTGTTGTCTTAAAATGGTTTAAAGCATAAGGTGTTATAACAGCTTTATGGGAAGTTGGTTATAACGACCTTATGAAAACAAAATGAAGGTTTTATCATTGGTTTTAATGTGGTAACTTGTCTTAAAAAAAAGAAAGTATGGAAGTTGTTTTGGTTTACTTAAAAGATATAAGTCACTCTATTTTTATACTACGGGTATCGGGTGACTTTTATAAAAGGAATAAATCTCTTTAGAAGGGCCAGCAGGGCCATTTTGGGAGAAACTGTCCGACCAGGGGTAGCACTGGTAGGATAGCACAAACTACGAGATCAGTTGCGGGTTCTTCACCTTCTACAGCTAGGCAGGATGTTCATACATACAGGCCCCTAGAGAGTCGCGGTGGAAGTTCCCAGTTTTAGCGGTCCTTTGAACCGCCTATTTTCAGGTATATCCTTAACCCTCTAGAGACTTGTATGTATTGATGTTATGATAATGTGTTAAGTGTTATGTTCGGATAGCTTTGTGCTAAAACGTGATGTAGAACCTGGTTAGTGAGAAGGGTAAGCTTGGGGGTGAGAAAATGATGAACCTTAGAATATTACAGTTGAGACCTTAGATGTAAGGCCGTCTTGAGTACCAGATTTTGCAAGTGATCCTTGTCGGAGCGCATTTTATGCCTAGAACGTTTTGTGTGATAAAGTCCCTGGGTAGTGTGCAATGGAAGTGGTAGCTTTCATGACCTGTAGAGGTAAGATTGTTCCGGATCGGGAACAAGAGCGTGATGCGTTAAGTGGTCGGGTTGGGGCCATGATGAGGGCCAACCCGCGGCTTTCGGTAGGGTCAGCTCAGGTGGTCCCGCCGGTGGTAGGGTCACGAGGTGTTAGGCCCAAGTTTAGATGACCATCGTATGAGTTCGTGGATATGTTCGACCATAAGCGGATCGTGAAGGCCGGGAATGGCCTTAAGGAAGATTGAGGCTAGTAAGATAACCAAGTTGGAGGTGGTGACTCCAAGGTTTGGAGAACTGAAGCGAGGACTGAAGTGTGGTACGTATACTAGAAGAGTTCAAGTGTTCGAGAAGAGTACGACGAGTAAGGGTAGAGGCGAGCATGTATTGCGAGCATAGATATGATCATTTCTTGTGAAGGGAGAAGGTGCGAAGGATGTATATTTTAGACCTCAGGGATCGCATGCAGTCCGGTACCATTTGTTGGGTCGCCGGAGTGACACTAGAACCTCGCCGCAAAGTGACAAAAGTTTGTGATGTTAGAGGTGTTTCCTCGTGGACTTGGATGTAAGTATTTGCGGGTGTTTCGTACAAAGTGTGGCAGGATTGTTCTCGTAAGTATAGTAGTGAAGACTATACTGGCGCATGTTTGTTTTGAGGCTTAGAAGGAACATTCGGGACGAATGTTTCTAAGGAGGGGAGAATGTTATACCCCGTATTTTCCTGAGTATGTACGTGAGGGCGTACGTATATTAATTTGAGCCTTAAAGTAAGCATAGTTTCGAAATTTGTACACAAGTGCCAAAAAGAGTCGTTTTTCGACGAAACGTTTCCACAGCTTTCGTAGGGAAAATTCCGGCTATGTCATTTATAATTTTTGCGGAGTTTTCCGAGAGATAAAATATTTTGGACCAATAGGAGGCCGACACGTGTCACCCTTAGGTGGCACAAAGTGGACGGTTTTGGAGGGAGTGGTTGGCACGTTTTTGCCATGGAAAATGCCTTAAACATTTGGTCAATGTTTGGCTAGATATTTTGTGTAGTAGATGATAAAGTGGGGCCCACAAACACTTGTCCAAATCCTAGCCCTACACTTGCCTAACACTTGTCTTCATCTTGGCCATTGGTTGGCCATTGCTTGACCTATAAATACCCCCCTTAGTTGATGAACTTCTTCATCCAAAAATCATTCTCCAAGTCTCAAAAATCCCTCCCCCTTAAGTGTAGCATTCGGCCAAGTCCTCCCCTTTGTTGGGCCTTGTGGCGAGAGCCTACCCCCTAGCCTAGTTGTTTTCGTATAATACCCTTGTTGTGGTATAGAAATACTCTCCTAGTATTGTTATAATGCCCAAATACCTTGGCCTAAATACCTTGTAGTATTCCCAAGGTTACCTCTATACAAAAGCCCATAAATACTAGTATACTTTCCTTTAGCCACTAAACGAAACCCTTTGGAAAAATCTTCACCGTAGTTGAAGTTATAAGTAGAAGTTGGTTAGAACTTCTAAGGGTTGAGCGGGCCGGAGCGCACGAGTAGAGCTAAACCTTGCTCAGATCGACATATAAACTCGGATAATTTTGGGCTTATCGAGGTAAACATTCCTAACCTTCTATTGTAATTGGAAATTACATGTTGTAGGAGTGTATAGTTAAGTATACTATATATAGAACTGAACATAGTTGTGCGGCAATGTCTTTTGACTTAAGCCTGAATAATACTTACGGCAATATCTTGCGACTTAAGCCTGAATTTAAATAAGAGAAT
Source organism: Przewalskia tangutica (assembly GCA_029844215.1). Lineage (NCBI taxonomy): Eukaryota > Viridiplantae > Streptophyta > Magnoliopsida > Solanales > Solanaceae > Przewalskia > Przewalskia tangutica. The sequence continues at coordinate 29,645,783 of CM056736.1, read as the reverse complement.
CGAATCAGTAATTACATAGGGTATTAGACATGAGACTTGTGTAGCATTGCTGTGTAGTAGAATTGTACACGTCCGGTCAGACGTGTTAACCCCCCCCCCCCTGGTTGGCTTGGTAGCCGGCCTCGATAGAGGAGGAGATTTACGCTGTTGCGGGGGGGGGAGGTGCTGCCGAATTTTCTGTAGAATATTCTACGTCGGGATCTAAAGATATTAATAGGCGCTTTGTGGCCTCTATAGGTTGTAGTACTACGTGGAGTGATCCGCTGATCGAGAGTGTAGCCGACGGTTTGAGGTACTTGAGCGCTTTTGCTATTAGTCGATAATCGCCGAGGTATGTGAACCTCTTCTTATCTGTTCTAGCATGATAGGTGTATAACTATGTAGTACGGTGACGCGTACGTGTGTTAAATGTATTTGATTGTTTTTAAACGTAAAGTGTTATAACGGCTTTATGGGAAGTTGGTTATAACTCATGTAAATGAGAAATGCTTTGTGGTTTTTTTAAAAGATAAAGCGATTTGACTTATAACCAACTTGATGTGTGATAATAAAGAACTGAAGTATTCTAAAAGATTAAGAAACCTTTTGAAAGAAGTGTATACTTGATTTGAAAACATAAGAGTTATACCAGCTTTATGAGAAGTTAGGTGTAACGTCTTAAGAGAGATAAAAAGAATGGTTTAATGGTTTAGAAGTTAAGAGACTTATTCTTAAAAGATATGAGACTTGACTTAATATGGATGTTTGTGAAACCTCATTCGTGAGTAATGAGTACTTGGTTTTCGAAAGGAATAATGTTTTACTGATTTCGGACATCAGAATGTGTATCGACCAGCCACTGCAGCGTTAATAAAGGAAAATGTATTGAATAACTAAGTATTATTAAAACCAAGAGAAACCTCCATCCGCATGTAAGCTAAGATGAGACAAAATGATATTACATTTTCTAGATCATGGTCGCTTAATAAGATTGATTATGAACAAGAATAACCTACTACATGGCATATGTTACTCAATTGTTTTAAAAGAGATTAAGACATTGAACTATGAAACTTTTCAAAAAGAGACTTGCGTAATTAAAATTAGGCAAACCGAACTTTAGGGGAAAAAAAGGCATTGTGTTGTCTTAAAATGGTTTAAAGCATAAGGTGTTATAACAGCTTTATGGGAAGTTGGTTATAACGACCTTATGAAAACAAAAGAAAGGTTTTATCATTGGTTTTAATGTGGTAACTTGACTTTAAAAAAGAGAAGTGTTTTGGTCAAAAAAGAAGGCATGGTGTTGCCTTAATTTGGTTTTTAAAAAAAGAAAGTATGGAAGTTGTTTTGGTTTACTTAAAAGATATAAGTCACTCTATTTTTATACTACGGGTATCGGGTGACTTTTATAAAAGGAATAGATCTCTTTAAAAGGAATTTAACGTACGTAGTACTTTAGGGTTAAAACCCGGACTTGGGTATAAAATGAAAGTACTTCGAGTTGTGTATAAACTTGCCTATGCTTGTTGTTGTGAAACTTGCCTATGCTTGTTGTTGTGAAACTTGCCTATGCTTGATGTTGTGAAACTTGCCTATGCTTGTTGTTGTGAAACTTGCCTATGCTTGTTGTGATAGCCTTTGTTGTGCAAGAATTGTGTTTCTATACTACCGCGTCTCTCGATGGAGGGTCGGTTGACTTGTTGAGAACTTACTTGGACGTGACCGGCAGTGACGGATAAATTCCACGGGTACGTTCCTGTCGATAGTGTTACTTTTGTTAATCGCTTTGGACATACTGACACGATGCGTAGCGCACGGGTATGCTTCCACTTTGATTACCGCCTTGTTGTCCTATTGTTTCCCTTTGGACATATCGACCACGATGCGTAGCGCGACGTATGCTTCCATTTGGAAGGTCGTCTTATTGTTTCCTTGGACATATCGACACGACGCGTGGCGCGGGTATGCTTCCATTTGGAATGTTGTCTTATTTGTTCCTTTGGACATACTGACACGATGCGTAGCGCACGGGTATGCTCCCATTTGGATTATCACCGTTTTATCATATCATGATCGCCGGTGAGGAAGGTACTCACGCGTGATTGATGTTGTGGGCGTGAGACCCTGAATTGATATAACTGTTATGTGTGTGTACTGTAGTTTGGTTATCATACATGTCTCCTGCTTTTATAGACTATTATGATCTCATTTACGATTTTACGCTTTCACATACTTGGTACTGCATCGACCTTCGGGGTTGCGTTCATGCCGCAGGTAGAAGTACATCGGCTGTCGATCCCCGCGTTTAGGATCTCATTTCATTTGGGAAGCTCCGTTTCGGAGGCTTATCTTTGGTATGTTACCCCGAGTCCGTAAGTTCTTATGCGTTCGGGGTATGGCGGGCCCCCGTCATAGTTGTTGTATAAATCTTAGAGGTCCAGAGTAATCGCTGTGGTGGTTTGTAAAAAGGATAACTGTCGTATTTATGTATATATGATGAAGGCAATCGTTTTGGTTGGCTTTGTTTATTTATCTTGTCTCTTAATTCATGTTCATGTTTTTATTTCCGCTGATTTTCTCTCGATGTTGTATCACTAGGGTGCCCGGTAAGGCACGATCCACGGGCCCGGTTCGGTCGTGACAAAAGTGGTATCGAGCGATTAATCCTCGGAAAGTGTCTGCATCGTGTCTAGTAGAGTCTTGATTATCGGTGTGTTGTGCACCACATCTATAATCGTGAGGCTATAGGACATTTAGGATTGGTTTCCATTCTTCTCATTACGAGATCGTGCCTTAGAGCCGTGTTGTAAGTTGAACCCTCCGACGTATCTCGTTTTTACCGATTATGCCTCGCGCAAGGCAACCCGCCCGTGGGCAAGGCAGCAGAGGAGATACGAGTAGAAATGCGGCCTCTACAGAGACCACAAGACTGAGCCTCCACAGTGGGCGCAGGAGACGGGTTACAAGGAGATGGCCCGATTAATGGCCGTGGTCAGGCAGACTTGAGGATAAGCCGACGCAGCAGTTCCGATCCAGTAGCACCGTAATTCAACCCCGAGCGCATTGAGACTACGGATTTTCCGAGGTGTAACGCGAGTTTTATGGGTCGAGGCACGAGGATGATCCGCAGGAGTTCATCCAGCGATTATAGCGGATCGTAGAGTGATCAAGGCCTCGAGACCGAGTCGCTGGTCCTGGTTCGCGATCGGTGCGTGATACCGCGATCGATTGGTTTGATTCGTGAGCTGTCCCGGGAGAGAATGCACTTCCGGCTTTGGACGAGTTCTCAAAGGCATTTCTTGCACACTTCTTGCCGCCACGTATGAGGGCTCGGCCGGCAGATTTTTGGTGTTGTGGCGAACGCGTGCGGCGGGGAGTACAATGTGAGTTCGACTCATTGGCGACGTCCGCATTAGTAGCTAGTATGGAGGATCGAGTCCACCGATATGTTCTGGGCTCGATGATTACCTAGCGAGAGTTGTTCGGTGTAGCTCTTCACCGCATGGACATTGCCGCATGCAGCTTATGCACTGGAGGTGAGGAGCGGAGAAATCGACGAATGACCAAAGTCGAGAAGAGGCCGAAGCTGCAGGTCCTTTGGTGATTTTCGAGGCGCACCGCCTCGGCAGACTAGTTATGCGCCTCCGCCAAGATCAGTGGTCCTCTACAATCTTGAGCGTCGAGTTTTCGGAGCGGTCGTGGCTCGAGGTTGATTTTCGGGAAGCGGGTGTTAACTAGCTGTAGCCACCCCTACCTCGTTGTGACCGTTGTGGTAGACTCCACAGTGGGGAGTGTCGTGCTCGTCCGGGAGTTTGTTTTACATGCGGCCCGCAGGGCCATTGTGGGAGTCACTGTCCGACTGGGTACCGGTAGGATAGCACGACACGGATCGGGCCATGGGTCCTTCACCTTCCATAGCCAGGCAGGATGTTCATACACCGGCGGGCCACGGTAGAGGTCGCGGTGGAAGTTCCCAGTTTTAGCGGTCCTCTGAATCGCCTATTTTCAGGTATATCCTTAACCCTATAGAGTTTTGTATTTATTGATGTTGTGATGATGTGTTTAGTGTTATGTTCGGATAACTTTGTGCTAAAACGTGATGTAGAACCTGGTTAGTGAGAAGGGTAAGCTTGGGGGTGAGAAAATGATGAACCTTAGAATATTACAGTTGAGACCTTAGATGTAAGGCCGTCTTGAGTACCAGATTTTGCAAGTGATCCTTGTCGGAGCGCATTTTTATGCCTAGAACGTTTTGTGTGATAAAGTCCCTGGGTAGTGTGCAATGGAAGTGGTAGCTTTCATGACCGGTAGAGGTAAGATTGTTCCGGATCGGGAACAAGGCGTGATGCGTTAAGTGGGTCGGGTTGGGCCATGATGAGGCCAACCCGCGGCTGTTCGAGGTAGGTCACTCAGGTGGTCCCGCCAGTGGTAGGGTCACGAGGTGTTAGGCCCAGTTTTAGATGACAATCGTATGAGTTCGTGGATATGTTCGACCATAAGCGGATCGTGAAGGCCGGGAATGGCCTTAAGGAAGATTGAGGCTAGTAAGATAACCAAGTTGGAGGTGGTGACTCCAAGGTTTGGAGAACTGAAGCGAGGACTGAAGTGTGGTACGTATACTAGAAGAGTTCAAGTGTTCGAAAAGAGTACGACGAGTAAGGGTAGAGGCGAGCATGTATTGCGAGCATCGATATGATCATTTCTTGTGAAGGGAGAAGGTGCGAAGGATGTATATTTTAGACCTCAGGGATCGTGATGCATCGGTACCATTTGTTGGGTCGCCGGAGTGACACTAGAACCTCGCGGCAAAGTGACAAAAGTTTGTGATGTTAGAGGTGTTTCCTCGTGGACTTGGATGTAAGTATTTGCGCGGGTGTTTCTGTGGCCAGGTGTGGCAGGATTGTTCTCGTAAGTATAGTAGTGAAGACTATACTGGCGCATGTTTGTTTTGAGGCTTAGAAGGAACATTCGGGACGAATGTTTCTAAGGAGGGGAGAATGTTATACCCCGTATTTCCTGAGTATGTACGTGAGGGCGTACGTATTATAATTTGAGCCTTAAAGTAAGCATAGTTTCGAAATTTGTACACAAGTGCCAAAAAGAGTCGTTTTTCGACGAAACGTTTCCACAGCTTTCGTAGGGAAAATTCCGGCTATGTCATTAATAATTTTTTGCGGATTTTTCCGTGAGACGAAACATTTTGGACCAACGGGAGGGTGACATGTGTCACCCTCACATTGGAAGGAAGTGGACGGCCAAAGGGGAAGGTTGGCACGTTTTTTGTGCAAAAATTGTGGTCAAGGGTTAGGTAGGATATTTTGTGTAGTTGATGAGCAAGTGGGACCCACAAACACATGGCTTCATCTTGACCTTACACTTGCCTTACACTTGGATAGATCTTGGCCATTGGTTGGCCATTTCTTGACCTATAAATACCCCTCTAAGTTGATGAACTTATTCATCCAAAAATTGTCTAAGTCTTGAAAAATCCCTCCCTCTCCTCTCTGTTTTCGTCCACCACACCCCCTCCCCTTTGAGAGCCCTGGCCGAGAGCCTCCTCCTCATGTGGTGTTTAGCCGTGGGTACCCCTAGCCTAGTTGTCTCGTATAAATACCCCCTTTTGTGGTATAGAAATACTCTCCAAGTATTGTTATAATGCCCAAATACCTGGCCCAAATACCTTGTAGTTTTCCCAAGGTTACACTTATACAAAAGCCTAAAATACTATTATACTTCCTCACCACAAAAACGAAACCCTAAGTAAATCTTCTTTAGTAGTTGAAGTTATAAGTAGAAGTTGGTTAGAACTTCTAAGGGTTGGTTGGAGCGGGTCGGAGCGCACGGAGTAGGAGCTAAACCTTGCTCAGGATCGACATATAAACTCGGATAATTTTGGGCTTATCGAGGTAAACTGTTACACCCCGTATTTACAGGACATGGTGTAAGAACGTACGTAAGAACTCACAGTGTTAAGATTTGAGACTTGTAAAAATTTCTCGGAATTATGAAATTTTCGGAAAACGTATTATTGTGACGAATGGGGGGACGACACGTGTCACCCCCCCTTAGATGATGCCTTGGACGATTTTTGCAAGGGCTAAAGGGTCATTGGACCTTTGTTAGCAAGACAAGTCTTGCAACTTGAAAGCTTGACATGTTTGACTTAGTCAAGGGGACAATTAGTCTTGATATTTGTTAAGACCTCATCCTAGCCAACCATTTGTGCACACCTTGACCCTCCATGTCCCTATATAATACTAGTAGCAAGACAAGAGTTCCACACTTAGCTAAAATTCACAAAAAATTGTAGAACAAGAGAGGGAGGCTCACGGGTTGGGCATCCATAAGAGGGAAAAAATTTGTTTGTTGTCAATAATCTCCCCACTTTAAACCAAGGTTCCTAAGTGTATTGTGAGTATATCTCAATAGAAAAATCCCGGAAAAAGAGAGTTTTCGTATTAGTCGCAAGGTGAAAACCTAATGGCTTTTCTAGGTTTTGGTTGGAAGTTTGAAGGAAAATTGTTGGTATGGTTCTAAGGGTCTCAAGTAGCGGATTGAAGTATCTTGGAGAGTCTCTAAGTTGCTAAGGAACGACTTCGGATTTGAAGATTTGGACTGAGATTCGTTGAGGTATAATCTTGTTCTTTGAAGTGTTACAAGGTTATTTATATTGTTGTTAGCCTTACTTGTTGCTAGCATGAAGTATATGTATTGAAGTTTATAAGGATTATGGATTGATTGTAGCCTTGAAAATCCGAAAAGTAATGTAAGCCATGTTTAGTTGGATTACAATTTGGTCGTTGATTAGAATCGTCGCATGTTATTAACTTGAAGATTGTAGTAATTATAATTGGTTGCGACTTGATATCATGTTATGCTACCAATTTGGATTGAAATGGAAATTTGATAAGAATTGGTATGGTTGAACTCAAGGTGGCCGAATTTGGACTTTTAGTTTGTTATTCATTTGTATTGGACTACTTTCTAAATTGTGAGCCAATTGGGGCTGTTTAGTTATTCATTGTATTGGAATACCTTCTATATTGTGGTGAGCCAATTGAGGCTGTTTGGTTATTGTATTCGGCCTTGAAAAAGGTGGCAAAGTGAGTAGAAACAAAGGAGGTGCTGTCCGATTTTTCGTAGAATTTAGCGACTTAGCACCTAAAATATTCTACGTTAGAAGTGAAAGGTTAATGGACATATTGTGACCATTATAGGTTGAAGTACTAAGTATAGCGTATCCTACTTGGAGAGTGGAATAGCTATCAAGGTTGGAGTACTTTGGAGCATTTTGCTATTTGTCGACAATCGTCGCGAGGTATGTGAACCTCTTCCTTCCTTTGGCATGATTCTATGTATGGAATATACCTGTGGTATCATTTCATGTTTCCTTCACTCTTAGAAGTTAAGAGGTAGTTGTGTGATTTACTCTATGTAGAACTTTTCCTATCTTTTGAGCATGACCACAGACGTATGTAGTGCGGTAGGCGTCTGAAGACTATGACATTCTTTACTTGTTTTATGTAATGTCAAGTCGGGTGGGTTAGGAGATTAACTCACTTCTTTGAAAATAGTAAGGATGTCTTAAGTTGATTTTAAAGTTAGGGGACTTGAAGAGTTTTAAAGTATGTGATACTTGCTCCGTTTTAAACGTATAAGTCCTGGATAGGAAATTGTATTTTACTAAGGTATAAAGTAAATATAACGACTTTATGGGGAGTTGGTTATATTTGCTTTATGGAAAGACAAATGACTTGATTTTAAGTGAAAAGGCAACTTGTTCTTAAGGCATCAATTGCCTAAGGTTTTATAATAAAAGGAGTCACTTGTTTTCTAAAGGTTAAGAGACAAATGGTATTTTTGAAGTTAAGAGAATTGATTTGAAAGAATATAATACTTGGTTTCAAAAAGTAGAAGTCTCTTGATTATAAAAGGAACGTATTGGTCTAAACCATAAAGGGTTATAACGGCTTTATGGGAAGTTGGTTATAACGGCTTTATGGAAGGTTAAGAGAATGGTTTTCTCTAGTAAAGTAATCAAAGGAATAACTTGTGTTAAGGAAGGGCAAATTGTTTTAAAGGTACCAATTGCTTAAGGTTTTTAATAAAGAAGTCACTTGATTTGGAAGCCGGTAATTGTATTTCTAAAAAGGTATTGTGACTTGTCTCGAAAGGTGGATAGGACTTGATACTACGGTTGTTAGTATCGGGGAAGTTTTATTCGGAAAGGAGTCTTTTGAAAAGAATGGACGTACGTAGTACTTTGGCTTGTTAAATGAGAATTATTCTATTTGTGCCTTGATTAGTACTTTGGCTTGATTAATTGAGAATTAGTCTAAGTATGCCTTGATAAGTACTTTGGCTTGTTAAATGAGAATTATTCTATTTGTGCCTTGATTAGTACTTTGGCTTGATTAATTGAGAATTAGTCTAAGTATGCCTTGATAAGTACTTTGGCTTGTTAAATGAGAATTATTCTATTTGTGCCTTGATTAGTACTTTGGCTTGATTAATTGAGAATTAGTCTAAGTATGCCTTGATAAGTACTTTGGCTTGTTAAATGAGAATTATTCCATGTGTGCATTGATAAGTACTTTGGCTTGGTTAACTGAGAATTAGCCTATATGTGCTGGTGATAGCCTTTGAGTGCAAGTATTATGTTTTAATACGTTGCGACTCTCGGTTGGAGGTCTGCGCCTTGTTATAAGTACTGGACGCACCGACGGTGATGTGGGATTCCACCGTATGCTTCGCTATTTGTAGTACTGGGTTAAATTCGGATTTTTATAGAAGACATGGTAGTGCTTCGCTTGTTTGACGGCCGGTCGAGATAGGGTAAGAGTATAAATGAGGGGCAAGCCCCAAGACGTTATACCACCTTCTACAGGGTAAGAGTATAAGTGAGGGGTAAACCCCCGATACATTATACCCCCTGCTTGTTTTGTTTGATTGTCGGTTGAGATAGGGTAAGAGTATAAATGAGGGGCAAGCCCCAAGACGTTATACCACCTTCTCCAGGGTAAGAGTATAAGTGAGGGGTAGACCCCCAAGATGCTATACCACCTGCTTTACCACCTTCTCCGTGGTAAGAGTATAAGTGAGGGTAGACCCCAAGATGCTATACCACCTGCTTTACCACCTTCTCCAGGGTAAGAGTATAAGTGAGGGGTAGACCCCCAAGACGCTATACCACCGATGGGACTTGGTGTTCATGTATGCCTATGGGTGTATTATTATACCGGATCGCTTCGATGATGTGGGATTCCACGCGGGATATATATATATGTATTGTGTATGTGTACGCCGACGGTGGTGGGATGCCACGCGCGCGTCACGTGGTTATATTTTACACTAATAGTCATCGATGATGGGGATTTCACGGGCATGCTTTGATATTAGTTTGACTTGATCGCGTCCCGTTGGGGGTAGTATATGTGTCCTCCGTAATGGGCCGGACTATGTTACGAAAGATAAGTAAGTTATATGGTAATGAACTTAATGATTCTTTTTCTAATAATGTACGTAAGAATGTGACTATAACTTTTATTGGGAATGGAAAGGATAATAAGGTACGATTAAGTTCATAAGTGGTAATGACACGGCAGATCCGTATGTATTTTTATACTTGTCCTTGTCATTCTTTTGTACGATTATGATTTGTTTATCAGACGTTATATTCTGCCCATTCATATTGTTATCGATTCTTCTGGGCTGCATTCATGCCCGCAGTTTAGGTACACACAGGATCCGCGAGCTTAGGATCCCTGGTCAAAGAAGTCGAGATGGCTCCAGTGTTCCGGAGTTGTCACGTTTATGTTTATTTAGGGGTACGGCGGGGCCTTGTCCCGCCACAGTTGTTATGTCAAAACTCTTAGAGGTTTGTAGTCACATATTGTGGGTCAGTTTGTAAAAGAAGTGAGGCAACTGCTTCAGTTGTATTTATATATGTTCAGGAAGGTAGCCCTATCGGCTAACCTGTTGTTTTACTTCCGATGTTTTATTTATAAGTTTCATGTATGTTCACTGATTTTCTCTCGATGTTTACTGTAAAGGTGCCTGTGTAGGCACCCGCCCTGGGTGGTCGTGACATAAACATTCTTAACCTCATTTGTAATTGGAAATTACCTGTTGTAGGAGTATATAGTTAAGTATACTATATATAGAACTGAACATAGTTGTGCGGCAATGTCTTTTGACTTAAGCCTGAATAATACTTACGGCAATGTCTTGCGACTTAATCTTGAATTTAAAGAAGAGAACTGAACTGTAATTACATAGGACTGTATTACAGTAGACTTGTGTAGCATTCGTGTAGTAAATTGTACACGTCCGGTTAGGCGTGTTAACCCCCACGGTTGGGCAGCGGCCTCGATAGAGAGGAGGAGATTTCTGTTGTTGGGGAGGTGTTGCGAATTTTCTCGTAGAATATTCTACGTCGGGATCTAAAGATATTAATAGGCGCTTTGTGGCCTCTATAGGTTGTAGTACTACGTGTGGAGTGATGCTTGGCGAGAGTGTGGCCACGGTTTGAGGTACTTGGAGGCGTTTTGCTATTAGTCGATAATCGTCGCGAGGTATGTGAACCTCTCTTATCTGTTCTAGCATGATAGGTGTATAACTATGTAGTACGGTAGACATACGTGTTAAATGTATTTGATTGTTTTTAAACATAAAGTGTTATAACGACTTTATGGGAAGTTGGTTATAACTCTATGTAAATGAGAAATGCTTTGTGGTTTTTTAAAAGATAAGCGATTTGACTTATAACCAACTTGATGTGTGATAATAAAGAACCTTGAAGTATTCTAAAAGATTAAGAAACCTTTTTGAAAGAAGTGTATACTTGATTTGAAAACATAAGAGTTATACCAGCTTTATGAGAAGTTAGGTGTAACGTCTTAAGAGAGATAAAAAGAATGGTTTAATGGTTTAGAAGTTAAGAGACTTATTCTTAAAAGATAAGAGACTTGACTTAATATGGATGTTTGTGTGAAACCTCATTCGTGAGTAATGAGTACTTGGTTTTTGAAGGGAATAATGTTTTACTGATTTCGGAAATCAGAATGTGTATCGACAAACCACTGCAGCGTTAATAAAGGAAAATGTATTGAATAATTAAGTATTATTAAAACCAGTAGAAACCTCCATCTGCATAGAAGCTAAGATGAGACAAAATGATATTACATTTTCTAGATCATGGCTGCTTAATAAGATTGATTATGAACAAGAATAACCTACTCGCCTATGGCATATGTTACTCAATTGTTTTAAAAGAGATTAAGACATTGAACTATGAAACTTTTCAAAAAAGAGACTTGCGTAATTAAAATTAGGCAAACTGGAACTTTAGGGAAAAGAAAGGCATTGTGTTGTCTTAAAATGGTTTAAAGCATAAGGTGTTATAACAGCTTTATGGGAAGTTGGTTATAACGACCTTATGAAAACAAAAGAAAGGTTTTATCATTGGTTTTAATGTGGTAACTTGACTTTAAAAAAAAAAGAAAGTGTTTTGGTCAAAAAAAGAAGGCATGGTGTTGCCTTAATTTGGTTTTAAAAAAGAAAGTATGGAAGTTGTTTTGGTTTACTTAAAAGATATAAGTCACTCTATTTTTATACTACGGGTATCGGGTGACTTTTATAAAAGGAATAGATCTCTTTAAAAGGAATTTAACGTACGTAGTACTTTAGGGTTAAAACCCGGACTTGGGTATAAAATGAAAGTACTTCGAGTTGTGTATAAACTTGCCTATGCTTGTTGTTGTGAAACTTGCCTATGCTTGTTGTTGTGAAACTTGCCTATGCTTGATGTTGTGAAACTTGCCTATGCTTGTTGTTGTGAAACTTGCCTATGCTTGTTGTGATAGCCTTTGTTGTGCAAGAATTGTGTTTCTATACTCTGGCGTCTCGATGGAGGGTCGGTTGACTTGTTGAGAACTTACTTGGGCGTGGCCGTGATGGCGGATAAATTCCACGCACGCGTTCACGCCGATAGTGTTACTTTTGTTAATCGCTTTGGACATACTGACACGATGCGTAGCGCACGGGTATGCTTCCACTTTGATTACCGCCTTGTTGTCCTATTGTTTCCCTTTGGACATCGACCACGATCGTAGCGCATGTAAGCTTCCATTTGGAAGGTCGTCTTATTGTTTCCCTTTGGACATCGACACGACGCGTAGCGCACGGGTATGCTTCCATTTGGAATGTTGTCTTATTTGTTCCTTTGGACATACCGACACGATGCGCGCGGGTATGCTCCCATTTGGATTGCTGTCTGGTTGTTATCATATCATGCATCGCGGCCGGTGGAAGGTACTCACGCGTGATTGATGTTGTGGGCGTGAGACCGAATTGATATAATCATATGTGTGTATCGTAGTTTGGTTATCATACGCTCCTCGCTTTTATAGACTATTATGATTTCATTTACGATTTTACGCTTTCACATACTTAGTACTGTTATCGACCTCCTTCGAGTGCTGCGTTCACGCCGCAGTAAATCTACCGTCGATCCCCGCGTTTAGGATCTCATTTCAAATTTTGGGAAGCTCCGCTTCGTCGAGGCTTATCTTTGGTATGTTACCCGAGTCCGTAAGTTCTTGTACGTTCGTGGTATGGCGGGGCCCCGTCGTCATAGTTGTTGTATAAATCTTAGAGGTGCATGCTTTGTTGTGGCGGGGTTTGTAAAAAGGATAAGCTGTCGGGTATTTATGTATATATGATGAAGGCAATCGCTTTGGTTGGCCTGTTTATTTATCTTGTCTCTTAATTCATGTTCATGTTTTTATTTCCGCTGATTTTCTCCGATGTTGTATCACTAGGGTGCCGGTAGGCACGATCCACGGGCCCGTTCGCCGTGACAACGTTGCTCAGGATCGACATTAAATCTTGGATAATTTTGGGCTTATCGAGGTAAATATCTTGTCCCCCTATTGTATTTAGAAGTTTGCATACTGTTGAAGTATAAGAATTAAGTATAAGTTATATACAAGGAAGGTATATAAGAAGGGAATTGAATCAGCTTACATAGGATTGTATTTATGAGACTTGTAGTTTGTGGGTAGGAAGTCTTTGTCAATTTTCCGTAGAATCTTGTATCTAGATTTATTCTGCAGAGTAGTCTAGACAGTGATAGACTTATATAACTGTTATAGGTTGAAAGTTCTGCGAGTAGCATGTTCTACTTGAAAGGTGGACAAGGCTAGCCGGGTTATAGCCGTGGAGCGTTTTGCTAATTGTCGATAATCGTCGCGAGGTATGTGATTCTTCCTATCCTCTTGAGCATGATATTTTAAAAGAATATATATAGTACGGTAGACGTACGTGTGTTAACTGAACGTGGTTTTACTGCGATGTCTTTTGACTTGAGTCTAATAATAAGAATCTTGAAGTATTTCAAAAGAATTAAGAATCGTTTTTGAAAGAACAGTAATACTTGGTTTTAAAAGCTTAAGAGTTATACTAGCTTTATGGGAAGTTAGGTATAACGACTTAAGGGAGATAAAAGGAACGGTTTACTTAATTGTTTATGAACGCCTTATAGTGATTTCAGAAATGAGAATAAGTATCGAACAAACCACTGCAGCGCTAATAAAGGGAAATGTATTGACTAATTAAGTATTATTGAAATCAGTAGAAACCTCCATCTGCATAGAAGCTAAGATGAGACAAAATGATATTTCATTTCCTAGATCGTGGCTGCTTTAATAAGATTGTTATGAACAAGAATAACCTACTCACACATAAGGCATATGTTTCTCAAATTGTTTTAAAAGAGAATTATATTATTAAGTGATTAAGACTATGAACTACGAAACCTTTCGAAAATAAGAGACTTAAGTATTTGAACTATGATTCGAGAATACCTCATGCGGGTCCAGTGGGCCTATGCGGAGCTACGAGAGTTCCAGGTTAGTGTGCGGTCTATGTGGCCATGCGGTCTACGTGGCCATGCGGATCGCGAGTCGAGCGATCTTACGGGAGTAGCTACCCTCGATGCGGGGAATACCTCATGCGGGCCTATGTGTGTGGCCTATGCGGAGCTGCGGGAAGTTCCAGGATTAGACGCGCACATTTGATACTGCGGGCGAGTGGCCAACTTCGATCATGTGGCGGTCTAGCAAGACCTTGTGATACAGTTTTATGGCATTGTTGGTACTGTGGGTTGTAGTAGTCGGCTATGCCTTCGTACTTACCCCGTACGGTTTTATTATGAGACAGGTGGGACCTGGTGTTCATGTGTATTCCTTGGATGTTTGTATATCATGGATCGCCAGTGGCGAAAGGTATTCCACGGGCATGCTTGATGTTGTGGGCGTGAGACCCATAGTTATATTTGAGTGATGACTTTGAGGGCGTGAGTCCCTGACTTGACATGACAGCTTATTTATTGTGAACTGTAGTTTGGTTATCATACATGTCTCCTGCTTTATATAGACTATTATGATTTCATTTACGATATTTTCATTCACATACTTGGTACTGTTATCGACCTCCTTCTGCGTTCATGCCGCAGTAGAGGTACACCGATCGTCGATTGTCACGACCGAACCGGGCCGTGGTAGTGCCTTACCCGCACCCTAGTGATACAACATCGAGTAATCGGAACATAAAACAAGACATGAAAATATTAAGAAGTAAGAAAGCGATGTCGGAGAAAACTTGTCTTACGGCATATATATAAATCAATTTTAAAACCGAGCTATATCCCATTACAACTCGCCACAACAAGATTACTGCACTCTAAGAATGATACGACAATAATGGCGGGACAGGGCCCCGCCATACCCCTGAATGTAAATACCTACAACGACAGGGGACTATACCACTGATAAGCCTCCGGAGAAACGGAGCTTCCCATACTGTTGGTGTGACCCTGAGAACTAGGATCAACGACTGGTGTACCTCAACCTGCGGCATGAACGCAGCCCCCCGAAGGAGGTCAGTACAACAGGTACCAAGTATGTGAAACTGTAAAGTACTTAAATGAAAACATATCATTTTAAAATCAGTTTTGCAAGTATGTATGAAACAACCAAGGTAACCGCACATAGTGCCATATCATAAACAAGAGCAACAATAGGTAAACTGTAACAGGTCTTTTCTAGGCTGCGAATGATCGAAGCAGGGCCAATTGCCCGTAGTATCACCATGCAAGCCTAATCCTGGACTCCCGTAGTCCGCATAGGCCACTCATATAGGCCCGCATAGGGTATGTAACCGCGTCGGTAGCTACTCCTCGGCGTCGCCCCGACCCGCGATCCGCATGGCCAGACCGCATGACCACAAGGGCCGCAAACTAACCTGGAACTCCCGTAGTTCCGCATGGATCCCTTGGACCCGCATGAGGTATTCTCGAATCATGGTCCCAGACCGCCTGAGTCTACCCCGCATCGGAGGGCAGCTTAACCTCCGGAAATAAGTCAAGGTGAGTGGTACAATACCAACATAACGGCTGATAGTCAAACAACTTTAAGCGCAGTCGAGGGAAAAAACCCCTTTACACTACATCACAAGATACTAACACACGTAGCATCCTAGCATGTTTACTTATCAATCAACAAGAAAGTATTACAAGGCTATCACAAACCAACACAATCAAGTTATACACACAAGGTACTTTCTACTATATGTCAACAAGTTCGGGTTTTTATCCCCAAAGTATTTCATACATTAACTCTTTAAAAGATACGTTACGTTTACAAAAGTCACACAATACCCGTAGTATATGAAAATAGAGTGATTATCTTTTGAAGTAAATCAAAACACTTCTCTTCGTAAAATCAAGTAACAACATTCTTTTCCAAATGTTTCAAGTTTGCCTAATTTCAATTACTCAAGTTTCTCATTTTCTAAAGGTTTCGTAGTTCATAATTTTAATCACTTAATGATATAATTCTCCCTTAAAAGCAATTTGAGAAACATATGTCATACGTCGTGAGTAGGTTATTCTTGTTTATAACAATCTTATCAAGCGATACGATCTAGGCAATGTAACATCATTTTGTCTCATCTTAGTTTCTATGCAGATGGAAGTTTCTACTGGTTTTACTAATACATTATTAGTCAAAACATTTCCCTTTATTAGCGCTGCTGTGGTTTGTTCGATACTTATTCTGATTTTCGAAATCAGTAAAACATTATTGCTTTTAAAATCAAGTACTCATTACTCGCGAATGAGGTTTTACAACATTTTTTAACAAAATGTTAATTACCAAGTAAAACAAGTTAAGTCTCTTATCCTTTAAGATCAAGTCTCTTAACTTTTAAAATCAATAAACCATTCATTTTACCATTCTTAAGACGTTATACCTAACTTCCCATAAAGCTAGTATAACTCTTATGTTTTCAAAACCAAGTATTATTCTTCTGTTAAAAATGATTCAACATTCTTTATTATTACACACTAAGTCAGTTATAAGTCAAATCAGTTACCTTTTAAAACCATAAAGCATTTTCTTACTTACATAAAGCTGTTATAACCAACTTCCCATAAAGCCGTTATAACACTTTATGTTTCAAACCAATCAAATACGTTTAACACATGTACGTCTACCGTACTACATAGTTATACACATATCATGCTAGAAAAGGTAGGAAGAGGTTCACATACCTCGCGACGATTATCGACTAATAGCAAAACGCTCCAAGTACCTCAAACCGTCGGCTACTCCTTAAGCCAAGTAGATCGCGCCACGCATGGTACTTCAACCTATAAGGCCACAAGGCGCTTATTAACATCTAGGTCTAATCGTAGAACATTCTACAGAAAATTCGGCAGCACCTCCCCCCCCGCAACAGCGTAAATCTCCTCCTCTAACGGGGCCGGCTACCAAGCCAACCGGGGGGGGTTATACGTCTAAACCGGACGTGCACAATTCTACCTCACAGAAAAGCTACACAAGTCTACTGTAATACAGTCCTATGTAATTACAGTTCAGCACTCTTCTTTCGAAAAGGTTTCTTATTATTCAGGCTTAAGTCGCGAGACATTGCCGTAAGTATTATTCAGGCTTAAGTCCAAAGACATTGCCGATAACTACGTTCA
Organism: Przewalskia tangutica; assembly: GCA_029844215.1. Classification (NCBI taxonomy): domain Eukaryota; kingdom Viridiplantae; phylum Streptophyta; class Magnoliopsida; order Solanales; family Solanaceae; genus Przewalskia; species Przewalskia tangutica. The sequence continues at coordinate 29,628,757 of CM056736.1, read as the reverse complement.
GTTCTATATATAGTATACTTCAACTATATATTCTAACAACATGTAATTTCCAATTACAATAGGGGGACAAGATAATTACCTCGATAAGCCCATAATTATCCAAGTATAAAGTCGATCCTGGGCAACGTTTAGCTCCAACTCTGTGCGCTCCAACCCGCTCCACACAACCCTTAGAAGTTCTAACCAACTTCTACTTAATACTCCAACCAACTATGGAGATTTTCCTTAGGGTTTTGGTTTTGTGACGGAAGGGAAGTATAATAGTATTTCTGGGCTTTTCGTATAAGTATAACCTTAGAATACTACAAGGTATACGGCTAAGGTAATTTGGGCATTATAACAATACTTTTGAGAGTATTTCTACCAAGAGGGGGGGTATATACCCCTCGGCCTACCCCACAAGGGGGGTACTCGACGTGGGAGAGAACTCTCGGCCAAGGGGGCCTCTCAAAGGGGGGGGGGTGTTTGGACGAAACACAACAAGGAGAGGGGAAGGCTTTCAAGACTTAGAAACTTTGTGGAATGGATGAAGAAGTCATCAAAGAGGGGGGTATTTATAGGTCTAGCAAAGGCCAACCAATGGCCAAGATCATGCCAAGTGCAAGGCAAGTGTAGGGCCATGATCATGCCAAGTGCACCTTATCCATCTACCACCAAAATATCCTACCAACCCCTTGACCAAAACAATGGCCAAATCGTCCCATGTGCCGCCCCATTATTCCGCCAATGAGAGGGTGCCAAGTGGCGCCCTCTCGTTGGTCCAACACGCTTCGTCTCTCGGAAAAATCCGCAAAAATTGGAAATGACATAGCCGGAATTTTCCCTACGAAAGCTGTGAAAACGTTTCGTCAAAAAACGACTCTAATCGGGTGTTGTGCACAAAAATAAATCGGCCAAGCCACTTTAAAGTCCAAACTTTTCTACGTACGTCCTTACGTACATACTCTGGAAATACGGGGTATAACATTCTCCCCTCCTTAGAAACATTCGTCCCGAATGTTCTTTCTATGTCTTGAAACAAACGCACGTCAGTATAGTCTTCACTACTATACTTACGAGAACGATCCTGCCACACCTGGCCACAGAAACATCTGCGCAAATTCTTACATCCAAGTCCACGAGGAACACCTCTAACATCACAAACGCTCCCATCCAGGGGTCTAAAATATAATTCCTTCGCACTTTCTCCATACAAAAGAAATGGTCACATCTCTGCTCGCAATACATGCTCGCTTCTCCCTTTACTCGTCGTGATACCACTTTTGTCACTTTGCCGCGAGGTTCTAGTGTCACTCCGGCGACCTAACAAATGGTACCGGGCTGCATGCGATCCCTGAGGATGTCGTACACTTCTCGTACACTCGAACTCTTACCACACTTCTGTCACTGCTTCAGTTTCCAAAACTCGGGGTTACTATCTCTAACGTGGTCATCATTAACTGGGAACACTCTGGATGGATCTCCGATACTTTCCCGATCATAACAATACGAAAGACCGGACGTATTGCCTCCTAAGTCGGACGGCAAAAGCTAACATATAGGCAACCTGGCCTATTCTTCACATGAACTCAAAAGGGCCCAAAGTAACTCGGGCTAAGTTCCCTCTGTTTTCCAAAACTCGTCACACCCAACCCGGGGTGGTACTTTCAAGAAGACCGACCGTCAACCTGAACTCTAAGCGTCGTCGCCGATTATCCGCACGATTTCTCTGAGCTGCCAGAACCTCTTCTAGACAAGCTTTACCCTATCCACAGTCTGCTGGAACAAGCCTGAACCCACTATCTGAATCTTGCCAACATCGAACCAATCGACTGGCGACTTACACATCCGCCCCTACAAGGCTTCATAAGGCGACATCCGAACACCGAAATGGTAGCTTAAACACTCCCTCCACAGGAGACAACAATCCCCACAACTACCCCTGAAATCCACACACTGGCCCGAGGGCGAATGCGATTCTGAGACTCACCTGAGTTCTTAACCCTGCTTGGTAAAACTTCCAGAAACAAAAACAGCCGTACCCTGGGCTCCACTGTCTGCCATAAGGTAAAGTTAGGCACCCCGTGCAGCCTTACAACCTTTCCGATAAATCAACACTGCCGAGTAAACGGTCTTTGCTAGAAGACAAGACGGCTGACCTCCTCGGCCCGACTACTGGTCGAATGCATCCACGAACTCGTACGCTGGTTAACTAAACTTGGGCCAAACACCCTTATGACCCTAGCACAAGGCGGGACCACCACAAACTGACCCCACCACCAAACATGCCGCGGGTTGACCCGCAACGTGGCCTCAACCCGACCCGGCAACGCGCAAGACATTAGCTCCCCGAACCGGAAAACTCTCACTAATCACTTTACGAAAACCTAGCGGTCTTCTTAGCTCAACTACCCTCTTTCATTCCACACTTCTCAGGGACTTATCCCACAAACATAACTCACGTGCACTATGCACTCCTATAAGGGTCAAACATAAACAATACATCTTTTACTCGGGATGGCCTTACCTCTAAGGTCTCTACGTATAACACTCTAAGGCTCACACTTTCTCTATCCCCCAATCTTCCCCGGTTACTGAACCATGATTTCTAATCACAAATTACACACTGCTATCAGAACATAGCACTTAAGATATACTCATCTCATCATACGCTACTAATCTCTAGAGGGTTAAGGATAAACTCAGATCTCTTGCTCCACTCCCTTAAGTCGTTCTAATCAAACACGCCCGTAGGCGCATAGCTAAGGAAAGGTGACGACTACCCATCGATCTCAAGGCTAAGTCCTCCTACAAGGACACTCTTTCGACATCGGACCACGGCGGTCGTAGGTAAAACAAGTACTAACTAAAGATGACATTCCCGGGATGGCGTGCATCGCGGAAATCTGGGAAAAAGCGAATCCGGTGGTGGAACCTACGTGTAGCCGAGCGGAAGCTCGAGCTCGACCAACTCCTGCATACCCCGAACGTCCTGAACCCTGTGGAGGACCTTTATGCACTGTGGATGTGCATAATCTAATCCGGTGAGGCGACTCGCCTCAAAGTTACCAAGGACCTTCCGCTCGGCCTCTTCTCGCTCGCCGTTAACCCGTTGATCTCTACGTTTCTTGGCCTGCTGCGCATAAGCCCGTACACAGGCCATGCTCAAGCCTAACTGAAGAATTACTCTCGCACAACCCTTTCTAAGATATTCATCAAGACTCGCGGTACATCGGTATACACTCGTAGCCAAATCCATAGCTAATGCGAGGTTGTCTCTTTGCAATCTATATTCTCTGTTTCGGCCGTGGGCGAAGGTTCAAACATCATGGCGCAGAGGAACCGCCGCCATGCTAAACTCTGTTGGGGCTTAGTGACGTCGCAGAACTCCCCGAATGAAGCACCTAACTCAGGTGATGGTTGGGTCTGTGCCCTCGTAACCCTCTGAACTCTACTCGCAGCTCCCTCGACTGCCTTGCCCTCCTGGGCCCGGGTTGCCCTACGCGGAGGCATAACGGTAAGGGAAAGAAATACGTGAGAGGGTCCAACTTACAACACAACTCTAAGGCACGATCTCAGAGTGAGAAGAATAGAAACCAATCCTAAATATCCTATAGCCTCACGATTATTGGTGTGGTGCGCACACCGATAATCAAGACTCTCTTCGACGGTGCATAGACACTTTCAGGATTAATCGCTCGATACCACTTTTGTCACGACCCGAACCGGGCGTGGATCGTGCCTTACCGGGCACCCTAGTGATACAACATCGAGTAATCAATGAACATAAAACAAGACATGAAAATATTAAGAAGTAAGCGATGTCGGAGAAAACTTGCCTTACGGCATATATATAAATCAATTTTAAAACCGACGATTACATCCCATTACAACTCGCCCACGATTACTACGCACCTCTAAGAATGATACGACAATAATGGCGGGCGGGGCCGCCATACCACGAATGTAAATACCTACAACGACAGGACTATACCATGATAAGCCTCGAGAAAGCGGAGCTTCCATCTGTTGGCTGTGACCCCGGAACTAGGATCAACGATTGGTGTACCTCAACTGCGGCATGAACGCAGCCCCCGAAGGAGGTCGATAACTGTACCAAGTATGTGAAATCAGAAGTACTTAAATGAAAACATATCATTTTAAAATCAGTTTTGCAAGTATGTATGAAACAACCAAGGTAACCGCACATAGTGCCATATCATAAACAAGAGCAACTATAGGTGAACTGTAACAGGTCTTTTCTAGGCTGCGAATGATCGAAGCAGGGCCAATTTCCCGTAGTATCACCATGCAAGCCTAATCCTGGACTCCGTAGTCGCGTAGGCCACTCATATAGGCCGCATAGGGTATGTAACCCGCATCGAGGGTATCTACTCCTCGGCATCGTCCCGGACCCGCATCCGCATGGCCACAGAGACCGCATGACCACAAGGGCCGCAAACTAACCTGGAACTCCCGTAGTTCCGCATGGATCCCTTGGACCCGCATGAGGTATTCTCGAATCATGGTCCCAGACCGCCTGAGTCTACCCCGCATCGGAGGGAAGCTTAACCTCCGGAAATAAGTCAAGGTGAGTGGTACAATACCAACATAACGGCTGATAGTCAAACAACTTTAAGCGCAGTCGAGGGAAAAAACCCCTTTACACTACATCACAAGATACTAACACACGTAGCATCCTAGCATGTTTACTTATCAATCAACAAGAAAGTATTACAAGGCTATCACAAACCAACACAATCAAGTTATACACACAAGGTACTTTCTACTATATGTCAACAAGTTCGGGTTTTTATCCCCAAAGTATTTCATACATTAACTCTTTAAAAGATACGTTACGTTTACAAAAGTCACACAATACCCGTAGTATATGAAAATAGAGTGATTATCTTTTGAAGTAAATCAAAACACTTCTCTTCGTAAAATCAAGTAACAACATTCTTTTCCAAATGTTTCAAGTTTGCCTAATTTCAATTACTCAAGTTTCTCATTTTCTAAAGGTTTCGTAGTTCATAATTTTAATCACTTAATGATATAATTCTCCCTTAAAAGCAATTTGAGAAACATATGTCTGATACGTGAGTAGGTTATTCTTGTTTATAACAATCTTATTGAAGCAGCCCTGATCTAGGCAATGTAACATCGTTTTGTCTCATCTTAGTTTCTATGCAGATGGAAGTTTCTACTGGTTTTACTAATACATTATTAGTCAAAACATTTCCCTTTATTAGCGCAACGTGGTTTGTTCGATACTTATTCGATTTTGAAATCAAGAAACATTATTGCTTTTAAAATCAAGTACTCATTACTCATGAATGAGGTTTTACAACATTTTTAACAAAATGTTAATTACCAAGTAAAACAAGTTAAGTCTCTTATCCTTTAAGATCAAGTCTCTTAACTTTTAAAATCAATAAACCATTCATTTTACCATTCTTAAGACGTTATACCTAACTTCCCATAAAGCTAGTATAACTCTTATGTTTTCAAAACCAAGTATTATTCTTCATTAAAAATGATTCAAAGATTCTTTATTATTACACACTAAGTCGGTTATAAGTCAAATCGATTACCTTTTAAAACCATAAAGCATTTTCTTACTTACATAAAGTCGTTATAACCAACTTCCCATAAAGCCGTTATAACACTTTATGTTTCAAACCAATCAAATACGTTTAACACGTATGCGTCTACCGCACTACATAGTTATACACATATCATGCTAGAAAAGGTAGGAAGAGGTTCACATACCTCGCGAAGATTATCGACTAATAGCAAAACGCTCCAAGTACCTCAAACCGTCGTCTACTCCTTAAGCCAAGTAGATCGCGCCCACGCGTGTACTTCAACCTATAAGGCCACAGGCTTATTAACATCTAGGTCAAATCGTAGAACATTCTACAGAAAATTTGGCAGCACCTCCCCACAACAGTAAATCTCCTCCTCTAACGGCCGCTACCAAGCCAACCGGGGTTATACGTCTAACCGGACGTGCACAATTCTACCTCACGTAAAAGCTACACAAGTCTCAGAATACAGTCTATGTAATTACGATTCGAGACTCTTCTTCTTTCGAAAAGGTTTCTTATTATTCAGGCTTAAGTCGCGAGACATTGCCGTAAGTATTATTCAGGCTTAAGTCCAAAGACATTGCCGATAACTACGTTCAGTTCTATATATAGTATACTTCAACTATATATTCTAACAACATGTAATTTCCAATTACAATAGGGGGACAAGATAATTACCTCGATAAGCCCATAATTATCCAAGTATAAAGTCGATCCTGGGCAACGTTTAGCTCCAACTCTGTGCGCTCCAACCCGCTCCACACAACCCTTAGAAGTTCTAACCAACTTCTACTTAATACTCCAACCAACTATGGAGATTTTCCTTAGGGTTTTGGTTTTGTGACGGAAGGGAAGTATAATAGTATTTCTGGGCTTTTCGTATAAGTATAACCTTAGAATACTACAAGGTATACGGCTAAGGTAATTTGGGCATTATAACAATACTTTTGAGAGTATTTCTACCAAGGGGGTACTCTCGGCCAAGGGGGAGAACTCGACCAGGGGGCCTCTCAAAGGGGAGGGGTGTTTGGACGAAACACAACAAGGAGAGGAAGGCTTTCAAGACTTAGAAACTTTGTGGAATGGATGAAGAAGTCATCAAAGAGGGTATTTATAGGTCTAGCAAAGGAAAACCAATGGCCAAGATCATGCCAAGTGCAAGGCAAGTGTAGGGCCATGATCATGCCAAGTGCACCTTATCCATCTACCACCAAAATATCCTACCAACCCCTTGACCAAAACAATGGCCAAATCGTCCCGTGCGCCCCATTATTCCGCCAATGAGAGGGTGCCAAGTGGCGCCTCTCGTTGGTCCAACACGCCGTCTCTCGGAAAAATCCGCAAAATTGGAAATGACATAGCCGGAATTTTCCTACGAAAGCGTGGAAAACGCTTTCGTCAAAACGACTCTAATCGGGTGTTGTGCACAAAAATAAATCGGCCAAGCCACTTTAAAGTCCAAACTTTTCTACGTACGTCCTTACGTACATACTCTGGAAATACGGGGTATAACATCGATCCTCGCTCATAGGATCATAGTTCAGCGTTTTGGGAAGCTCCGTTTCTCCGGAGGCTTATCTTTGGTATAGTCCCCTGTCATTGTAGGTACTTACATTCAGGGGTATGGCGGGGCCCTGTCCCGTCGTTATTATAAAACTCTTAGAGGTCTGTAATCATATGGGCGAGTTTGTAAAGGGATGTAAATCGCTCAATTCAAGTTTTATGTTTATATATATGCCTAAGGCAACTTTTCTCGTAAAAAGCTTTCTCACTTCATTTTGTTTCATGTTTTGCTTTATATTCCGCTGATTACTCTGATGTATGTCTACTTGGGTGCCCGGGTAAGGCACGATCCACGCCACGGCGGTCGTGACAAAAGTAGTATCGTGAGCGATTAATCCTCGGAAAGTGTCTACTGAGACCGTATCTAGTAAGTCTTGATTATCGGTGTGTTGTGCACCACACCAATAATCGTGAGGCTATAGGATATTTAGGATTGGTTTCCATTCGTCTCACTCTGAGATCGGGCCTTAGAGCCGTGTTATAAGTTGGACCCCTCGAACGTATTTCTCTCCCTGACCGATTCTGCCTCCGCGTAAGGCAACCCGGACCCAGAAGGGCAAGCGTGAGGAGTTGTGAGTAAATCTGAGGTTACGAGGCGCGAGCCCAATCATCACCGAGGTGGTGCTTCATTCGGGAGTTCTCGCCACGTCGCGGCCCAGAGTTTAGCCCAGCGGCGATTCCTCTGCGGCCATGATATCTGACCTTCCACGACGATGCGAAAGTATAGATTGCAAGAGGCGACCACATTACTAGCTATGGATTTAGCAACAGAGTATATTATGTATCGATTTATCACGGTCTTGATGACTATCTAAGAGAGGTTGTGCAAGAGTAGCTCTTGATCGAGCGAGCATGGCTGCGTCTGAGCTTATGCTTGCGCGGCGAGAAACGTAGGATCGGCAGGTAACCAAGATCGCCAGAAGAGGCGAGCAGCAGGTCCTTTGGTAACTTTCGAGGTGGACCTTCTCAGCAGCAGACGGGTTATGCGCCTCCGCCAGTGCAGAGTGGTCCTCCACAGGGTTCAGGACGTTCGGGGTATGCAGGAGTTGGTCGAGCTCGAGCTGCTGGTTCACGATACACGTAGGTTCCGGCCCACCGGATTGATTTTCCTCGGTATTCACAATGGCGAGCGTCGCCATCCCGGGAATGTCATCTTTTGTTGGTGCTTGTTTTACTGCGGCCGTCGGCCATGGGTCGAAAGGATGTCCTAGTAGGAGGATGCAAGTAGGAGGACTCACCTACCGGATCGATTCATGCGGTTGATGGCTCGGAGAGGAAGGGGTGTTAGCTGAGGAGGCCACCCGCCGGTGTGGCCGTTGTGGAAGATGTCATTGTGGGGAGTGTCGTACTTCTTCGACAGCTTGTTTTGCTTGCGGCCAGCAGGGCCATTTTGCGAGAAATTGTCCGACCAGAGGTGGCGCAGATGTATAGACTCAGCCTTCAGTATCAGTGGCTAGTTCATCACCTTTCCTAGCTATGCGCCCAGCAGGGCAGGATTAATTGAAATGACAGAGGGGAGTGAAGCAGTAGATACAGGTATATTCTTAACCCTTTAGAGATTTGTATGTGTGATAAGATGAGTATATCATAAGTGTTATGTTCAGATAGCATTGTGTTAATTGTGATTAGAAATCATGGTCAGTTAAAAGGGTAAGATTGGGGATAGGGAAAGTGTGAGCCTTAGAATGTTATACGTGGAAACCTTAGAGGCAAGCCATCTCGAGTAAAAGATTTATTTTATGTTTGACCCTTATTGGAGTGCATAGTATACGTGAGATATGTTGTGTGATAAGTACCCGAGTGGTATGATATGAAAGAGGGTAGTTGAGCTAAGAAGACCACTAGGTTTTCGTGACTCGATGGTGAGATTGTTCTGGATCGGGAAACAAGAGTTTTGCGCGATAGCGGGTCGGGTTGAGGACCGATCGCGGGTCAACCCGCGGCCTGTAATGTGGTGGGGTCAGTTCGAGGTGGTCCCGCCAGGTGGTGGGGTCACGAGGGTGTTAGGCCCAAGTTTAGTTAAACATCGTACGAGTTCGTGGATGCGTTCGACCAGTAGTCGGGCCGATGAGGTCAGCCCATCTTATCTTTCAGTCAGGACCGTGTACTTGGCAGTGGGTTATGCGAGATATTATTTATCGGGAAGATTGTAAGGCTACACGGGGTCCCTACTTTACTTATGACAGGCAGTGGAGCCCAGGTTACGACTATTTCTTTTTCTGGAAGCTTTACCAGGCAGGGTTAGGAACTCAGGTGAGTCTCAGTATTGCATTCACCCTCGGGCCAGTGTTTGGATTTCAGGGGTAGCTGTGAGGATTATTGCCTCCTGATGAGGGAATGTTTTATAGCTACCATTTCAGTATTCGGATATCGCCTTATGATGCCTTGTAGGGGCGGAAGTGTAAGTTGTCGGTCGATTGGTTCGATGTTGGCAAGATTCAGATAGTTGGTTCATATTTATTTCAGCAGGATGTGGATAGGGTAAAGCCTATCCAGGAGAGGTTATTGGCAGCTCAGAGTCAGCAGAAGTCATGCAGATAATCAACGTCGATACTTAGAGTTCAGGTTGACGGTGGGTTTTCTTGAAGGTATCACCCCGGAAAGGGTGTAGCGAGTTTTGGAAAATAGAAGAAACTTAGCCCGAGTTACTTTGGGCCTTTTCAGATCATGTGAAGAATAGGCCATGTTGCCTATATGTTAGCATTTGTCGTCCGACTTAGGAGGCAGTACGTCTGGTCTTTCATGTTGTTATGTTCAGAAAAGTATCGGAGATCCATCCAGAGTGTTCCCAGTTAATGATGACCAAGTTGGAGGTAGTAACCCAGAGATTTTGGAAACTGAAGCAGTAACAGAAATGTGGTAAGTTATGAGAAAGAGTTCGAGTGTACGAGAAGGGTACGACGAGTAAGAGAATAGAAGTGATCATTTCGTTTGTAAAGAAAAGGTGCGAAGGGAGTATCCTTTAGCCCTGGGTGGGAGATTTTGTAATGATGGAGGTGATTCCTCGTGGACTCGGATTAAGTATTGGCGCGTGTGTTGTTTTGGGGCCAGGTGTGGCATTGGCAACTTGTTATGTTAAGAGGAACTTATCATTATCTGTATCGAGAAGGAACATTCGGGACGAATGTTTTTAAGGAGGGGAGAATGTTATACCCCGTATTTCCAGAGTATGTACGTGGGGACGTACGTACGAAAGTTTAAGCCTTAAGTTAGGCAAGGGGTCGAAAATTGTGCACAACCCCCGAAAAGAATTGTTTTCCGACGAAACGTTTTCCAAACTTTGCGAGGGGAAAATTACGGTTGCGACAGTAATAATTTTTGCGGATTTTTCCGAGAGATGAAATATTTTGGACCAACGAGAGGGCGACACTTGTCACCCTCAAGTGGGCGGTCATATGGCCGATTGGTTGCACGTTTCTTGGCATGTTTTGTGGCCTAAAACTTGGGTCAATGTTTGGAGTGATTTGTGGAGTAGATGGCTAGGGTGCACTTGTAAAAATCTACACCCTCCACTTGCCCTCCACTTGCCTTAATCTTGGCCATTGAAAGTCCTATAAATACCCCCCTTGAGTTGAAGACTTCTTCATCCACAACACAACTTCCAAATCTCAAAAACTCCATCCCCCTCTCTATAGTTTTCGTCCAAGCCTCCCCCTCCCCCTTTGTGAGGCCCTTGGCCGAGAAATACCCCCCCCCCCCTTTCTAGTGGTACTAGCCAAAGTACCCCCTCTTGAGTGTTGTTCTCGTAAAACACCCCTTTTTGGTAGAAAAATACTCTCCAAGTATTGTTACAATTCCAAAATACCTTAGCCTTATACCTTGTAGTATTCCAAAGTTACCTCTATACGTAGAGTCTTAAATACTACCTTATGTCCTTTTAGTCTCAAAACGAAACCCTAAGGAAAATCTTCATAGTTGGTTGAAGTGCTAAGTAAGTTGTTTGGGAACTTCTAAGGGTTGTTTGAGCGGGTTGGAGCGCCTGCAGTAGGAGCTAAACGTTGCTCAGATCGACATTAAATCTTGGATAATTTTGGGCTTATCGAGGTAAATATCTTGTCCCTATTGTATTTAGAAGTTTGCATCTTTGAAGTATAAGAATTAAGTATAAGTTATATACAAGAAGGTATATAAGAAGGGAATTGAATCACTTACATAGGATTGTATTCTACGCAGACTTGTGTAGTTTGACTGGGAAGTCTTTCCAATTTTCCGTAGAATCTTGTATCTAGATTTATTCTCGCGAGTAGTCTAGATGATAGACTTATATAATCATATAGGTTGAAAGTTCTGCGAGTAGCATGTTCTACTTGAAAGGTGGACAAGCGGGTTATAAGCGTGGAGCGTTTTGCTAATTGTCGATAATCGTCGCGAGGTATGTGATTCTTCCTATCCTCGAGCATGATATTTTAAAAGAATATATATAGTACGGTAGACGTCGTGTATTAACCGAACGTGGTTTTATCGCGATGTTTTTGACTTGAGTCTAATAATAAGAATCTTGAAGTATTTTAAAAGAATTAAGAATCGTTTTTGAAGAAGAGTAATACTTGGTTTTAAAAGCTAAGAGTTATACTAGCTTTACGGAAGTTAGGTATAACGACTTAAGGAGATAAAAGGAACGCACTTAATTGTTTATGAACGCCTTATAGTGATTTCGAAATGAGAATAAGTATCGAACAAACCATCATACGCTAATAAAGGGAAATGTATTGACTAATTAAGTATTATTGAAACCAGTAGAAACCTCCATCTGCATAGAAGCTAAGATGAGACAAAATGATATTTCATTTCCTAGATCGTGGCTGCTTTAATAAGATTGTTATGAACAAGAATAACCTACTCACACATAAGGCATATGTTTCTCAGATTGTTTTAAAAGAGAATTATATTATTAAGTGATTAAGAATATGAACTACGAAACCTTTCGAAAATAAGAGACTTAAGTATTTGAACTTAGGCAAACTTGAACTTTTGGAAAAGAATGTTGTTACTTGTCTTAAAAAGGGAAATCGTTTTGGTTTGCTTAAAAGATAGTCACTCTATTTTTGATACTACGGGTATCGTGTGACTTTTGTGAAAGAAACATATCTTTTTAAAGAATTAATGTACGTAGTACTTTGGGGATGAAAACCCGAACTTGTTGACATAAAATAGAAAGTACCTTGTGTGAATAACTAGACTATGTTTGGTTTGTGATAGCCTTGTAATACTTTCTTGATTGGTTTGATAGGTAAACATGTTGGGATGCTACGTGTGTTAGTGTCTTGTGATGTTTGTGTAAGAGGTTATTCTTACTGTGCTTATGTTGTTTAACGATAAGTCGTTGTGCTAGTATTATATCACTCACCTCTTGACATGATATACCGGGGGTTAAGCTGCCCCCCGATGCGAGGTACACCTCAGGCAGTCTGTGTGACTATGATTCGAGAATACCTCATGCGGGTCCAGTGGGCCTATGCGGAGCTACGAGTTCGTGTTAGTGTGCGGTCTATGTGGCCATGCGGTCTATGTGGCTACGCGGATCGCGAGTCCAGGGCGATCGGGAGTATCTACCTCGATGGGAATACCTCATGCGGGCTATGTGTGGCCTATGCGAGTCAGCGGGAAGTTCCGAGATTAGACGCAAATATTTGATACTGGGCGAGTGGCGGCGCCGATCATGTGGCGGTCTAGCAAGACCTTGTGATCTGATTTTATGGCATTGTTGGTGCGTGGGTTGTAGTAGTCGGCCATGCCTTCGCATTTACCCGCACGGTTTTATTATGAGCAGGTGGGACACAGTGTTCATGTGTATTCCTTGGATGTTTGTATATCATGGATCGCCGCGATGAGAAGGTATTCCACGGGCATGATTGATGTTGTGGGCGTGAGACCCATAGTTATATTTGAGTGATGACTTTGAGGCGTGAGTCACGACTTGACATGTGGCTTATTTATTGTGAATCGTAGTTTGGTTATCATACATGTCTCCGCTTTATATAGACTACTATGATTTCATTTCTGATATTTTGATTTCACATACTTGGTACTGTTGTCTTGACCTCGCCCGGGGCTGCGTTCATCTGCGCGGTAGAGGTACACGATCGTCGATCCTCGCCATAGGATCACAATTCAGCGTTTTGGGAAGCTCCGTTTCTCGGAGGCTTATCTTTCGTATAGTCCTGTCATTGTAGGTACTTACATTCGTGGGTATGGCGGCACATCCGTCGTTATTATAAAACTCTTAAGTGCAGTAATCATTATGGGCAAAATTTGTAAAAGGGATGTAACTGTTCGAATTCAAGTTTTATGTTTATATATATGCCGGAAGGCAACTTTTCTCAGAAAAACTGTTTCTCACTTCATTTTGTTTCATGTTTTGCTTTATATTCCGCTGATTACTCTGATGTATGTCTACTTGGGTGCGGATAAGGCACGATCCGCGAACCGGGCGGTCGTGACACTCACCCACTTGGATACCTTCACCTCTCCAAAATCATCGAACCATTGCAACATATAAAGACTAGGATTCTTCATTGTAGGAAAATTCATATGCTCAACCAAGGTTGTGCTCACCACATTGGTACAACTACCACCATCAATAATCAAAGAACACACCTTGTCTTGAATTTTGTGTCTAGCATGAAAGAACTTCTCCCTTTGGTCATATACTTCATGAGTCATAGCACCCATACTTCATGAGTCATAGCACCCACTCCTAGTAGCCTCACACCATCATCACCATCTTGGTGTTCCTACTCATCTTACCTCGGTTCACTCTCTTCACTTTCATCACCACCCTCTTCTTCTTCATTGGTATGATACCCATCATATAAGGCCATAATTGACCTTCTATTAGGACATTCACTTGTAATATGTCCTATACATTGACACTTGAAACATTGAATGATTGAAGGACGAAGAAAGTTATATTTAGCATTATTACCTCCTTTAGCCTTATCGTCGCCTTTAGCTTTGTAGACAAACTTGGCATGGGGAGTTAGATTAGTGATCTTGGGCTTTTCAGTTTATCCTTGCTTTTGCTTCATAATGAGGATGGCACATTTTTGGTATTGTAAGATTTCTTCTCTTTCAAATCCGCTACAACTGTGGTTGCATCGTCACATGCCTCTTGAAGTGTACTATAAGATTTAAGCCTCATGGGTTTTAGAGATGTCATAGTTTAAATTGGCCATAAATTGGATCACCGTGTAGTACATGTGCTCTTTGATATTGGATTTCTACCTCAAGTTCTCAAACTCGTCGAAGTACTCTTCCATACTCTTACTACCTCGCCTTAACATGTACACCCTCTTGAGAATTCCTTGATAACAGTCAATGTGTCACATACCTTGCTTTCATGAGCTCAATCAACTCTTGCCAAGTTAGTATATCAAAGATGTATCGTTGAGATCACCCACATTTCTTGGACTTCCACCAAGTGGATGCATATTTCTCAAATTGAGTGAGCGCATACATTTCTTTAAAAGCATCCGATATATTAGTGTTAAGGAAGATCCGCTCACTTTGCAACTTTCACTCCAAGAACTCTTCTGGGTCACTACTTCCTTTGAACTTGGGAAGATGAACCTTAATAATGTTTAAGTTGCGGTCTTTGTCACCTCTATCTTCATGACCTTTCCATCTCACCCGATCATCATGCCTTGCCGTCGACACCTATATTTATGCAAATAGGGTCTAATAATACCTTCTTGCCTCTCTCATCCCCTATGGGCATAATACCCACGTCTCCCTCCATAATGTGGCTCCTCCCACCATATCTCCCGCTCATACTCCTCAATTTCCTCATTGAAAAAGATGTTTCGGTAAAAGTTTGGAAATGGTTCCGAGAGAAAGTCTTGTGGTGGTGCATGTAACGGTGTATGAGGAATATTTTATTGAGTGACTCTTGAAGTCCCTTGTGATGGAGGTTCTTGTTGGGATGGTCGATATAGATAGGGGTTGGTTTGAGGATTGGTTTTTCTTACATATCCTTGGGCATTGGTATTTGGGATAGTAGGTAGTGAGAGACGATGAGAATGATTAAGGGTAGATTAAAGACATTACGTATGCAATTGCCCCGGGGTTATAGTTGGTGAGGTAGTAGTGATGCGCGAAAAGATGCACACACTTTAACGCAAGTGCACGTTATCGTAACAAGTAATATAGTCTTGGTAAGAACGAATATCGTCGACAAGGATTAGGGTTCAATTACCAACTATCTATCTTTTGGTATCTATTTGGTAACCAATATTTGATTTTGTGGTTTATAACTAACAATTATAAAAGCTAATTAACTATAAGTTTACTTCAGTTGTGATGGGAATAGGGCTTCCATGTCTCTTCAACTATCCGCTTATGTTATTTATTAATGCAATGAATTATGGTCTTCTTCTCTCGGAGCTAGCAGGTTTACGAAATCGTTTTATATTCCCGTTAAGGATATATAAACACTCAACCCCAGTATTGCACCTTTCTACCTTTCGGTGATAAGGATAACTCTATAGGAGGATTAAAAACAAAAACCTAGTTAACCGTCACGCACCATGCGTAAAATTAGGGTTGTTAAGCCTCTCATTAACGTTACATAAATAATTGAGGTATTTTCATCCCCAATCCAAAATATGTCTACCCAACTTACAGCATATTCACAACCTCCTCCTTTCGAAGTTTGATTAGAAATCATATAAATAATGATAATTAGTGATCATTTAATTACCAAGCATTCAAAGCAATTATTGGATAAATCTCAACAAGAAGAAGAATAACCATATACATGCATTAATTCATAACATAAGTTTCTAGTGAATCAACATGGAAAGCCCTATAAAAGAATTAGTTCCTAGACATTGACATGACAAGAACTAATTCAAAGTTCATCATACAAAACTGAAATAAAACAAAGAAAAGAAAAGAAGATTAGAAAGTTTAGGGTCTCCCATCTGCAATCCACGAAAACTCAGTGTTGTGCAAGAAAGGGAACCCTTAAAATATGCCTAGGGTTCTCTTTTATAGGTCAAACCGCCTCCAACTTTTCCTTGTGCCAGCCCATTCGTCTAAAAACACGATTTTCCGCGTCGGCGCCACGCTTCGCTGCGCGCCGACGGAACCTGCAGATGCCGGGTGATTTGGCGCGTGCCCCGATCTCGCTGTTTTTGCGCCGGCGCTGGAACCTCTGCAGCCTCTCTGATGATTAGGCGCCGCCCTCGCTTCGATCGCGAGGCGCCGGCGCGTCTGGTTTCTGCCTGCTCACCACTTCTCGTCTTTTAAGCTCGAACCTCCTCTTTTGCCTCTTTAGCTCTTTTTCCACCATTCGGCCATTTTAACCACTTTGACTCAAAAGAAAGAAAATATATCCTAATACGACACTTATTTGTACAAAAAGGGACAAAAGACTAACTAAAAACGACTCGAAAAGTGTATATAAAATACACCGATCAAATACCCCCAAACTTAACCTTTGCTCGCCCTCGAGCAAAGATAGAAAAAAAAGAAATAAAGGACTCAAGAAAACGAAAAATAAAAGACTCACTGACATTGATCACTTTTGCTGCATTAGTGTTATCTAGAAAAACATGAAGGTTAGCAGAATAATATGCAGGAACATGTAGCATGAAATTTCAGCACACTAAACACATTAAGCTAGATATTTCGCAAACTCATTTTTATCATGCTTAATGGAAGTCAATATACTAAATCATGCTTGTAAAATAGAAAATTCCTATGGCATGTTTACTTGCTATTCTCCACTAATCCTGGATATGTATACAAGAGATCTTCAGGACTTTTAAAGGTTGTAATGTAGGCTTAGATATAGGTAGGTAAAAATAGGCATTTTAGGCTCATTCTGTGTACCATAAGCTCTTTTAGCTTTTCAGTATTTCCTTTTTCTTTTGATTCTTTTCTTCACTTCAAATCAATCTTTCCCCTCTTTTGTTTTGGGAGAGTGAAATGTACAATAATGACAAGCACCCCCAAACTTAGGCTTTTGCCTATTTCTTATTACTTTTTTTTATTGGGGTGCAACAAGCTTGTTCACTCTTTTTGTCTCTTTTTTAACACAATTTATTCCACTATTTCATATTTGTACTTATGGCACAATTTGTGGGAATATAGGTGTCAAAGAAGAAGTTTCAATTTTTAGGCTCAATGGGACTAACTAGGGATACTTTTAAAGTCCGGGATAGAAAAGAGTGGTAAGAATTGGCTATCAAAGAAATGTCTGAGTCATCTCCCTAACATGTATATCCTAACTATTTCGCCTCAAATAGCAAGCAATCATAACACATAAGTATTCATCATTTAGCATGCACAATTCAAGCAAGAGACTCCAAATAGACAGATTTTTGTGAGTTTTTGGCATATCTAACCTAAGTGTTTAGATAGTTGCTTCTAATTCCATTACATTATTCCACCTTACTTCACTAGGTGTTTCTAGTAACTACAACATACATGATCTTTTGACAGACAATTATGACTTAAAAGAAAAGAAAAAAAAATTGTGACTCAAAAATACATAAAACAACAAAAACACAAATAAAACACAAATAAAACACCCCCCCAAACTTAAATCACACATTGTCCCCAATGTGTGTAGACTCAAAGATAATAAAGGAAAACAAGACACTTACAGACTTGGCTAAAATGGTGGTGGTGGTGGTGGCATTGGATAGTGCATGGACCACTGACTGAACAAGGAACTCATCTCGTTGATTTGTTGCCTCGTTTCTTGTTGTCCTTGGATCACTGTGTCCAAACTTTGCATCATCCTCATCTGATTCTGAAGCAATTGCTCCATCATGGGCACTGAGGGTTCTGAATCTGTGGTAGGCTGGTGGCTAGGCCCTGCCGCATATTGAGCTCCTATTTCAGGCTCATCTTCGTTCATCGCGCCTCGCCGCTGCTTCTTGGTGGTGGTTGTGCTCTTCTTCTTGCTGCTGGGGGGCTTGGGTCTGGGAAAGAGTGCACTATCCCATAGGACACAGGTAGTTGGTTTCTCTCATTAGTATCAGTGGGTAGGATTGGGACCCCATTCATGTGGCATAAACTGGCGATAACTGAGTCATGTCCCAATCCACCTGTTGTCACCAACCTGCTGATTTCCTCTATGATCTGCACTATTTCTTTCCCCACATCAATCGTCATCCCCCTCATAATTCCATATATCAGTTTGATCCTATCTTCTGTAACTCTGGTGAAGTGCGTGGATGGAATCATGCGGGCGCTAACGAAATATAGCCAACCCTTGGCTGCTTTGTTGAACTGGCACCTGCTTAGTGCTCTTGACCCATTTCTTGCAATATCAAATGCAGCCCCAGGGTAGCTTACTGTGTCTGCGGCGACATTCCAGTTGATGTTGTTGGTGCTCCTAGACCATGTTCTAAAATGGTTTCAATCACTACTTTCTTCAACATCAACCCTCTTCAATTGTGTATTTACATCTTCTGCTGTCACAAGCACATAATTTCCCCTTACAAAGCATCCCCTTTCCACTTTCTCCGGAAAGTTAGCATAGAATTCACGCACCATTGTTGTGTTCATTGGTGCTATCTTCTCCGGATTTACAAATCTCCTCCACCCCATCATCTCAATCATTTCCCGAATGGGCTCATAGGAATCCTCCTCCCCAAGCGACTCCCTCTGATAGTCCATTCCCCTTTCAGGGATTAAGGGCCTAGTACTAAGCTTTTTGTATCTTTGGAAGGCTTGGTAGCTCACAAACCTAGTATCATCGTAATGTGGGGCTGAGGTGGATGTGGAGGCTCTTCTCTTTCTGGCGGACATGGTTAAAACACTTTCTGCAACTTACAACTTAGTAGCACAAATGTTTCCCAACACAATCAACAATTAGCAGCTAAAACACTAATACCCCCAAACTTCAACTCTTCTGCCCAATACCCACACCCTCCTTGTCTACTCCTTCTCTAAACTTCACAACCAATTTTTCAGCACCCCAACTATTTCAACATGCAACACTTCTCCAAACTACTACCTTCTTTAACTACTGAAAGATTTCAAGAAAGGATGAAGATTACCTTTTTATGGTGTTCTTCAAGGTGTTCTTGCTTCTAGTGGTGATTTGAGGCAATGAAATGGGGTTTCTGTTGATAGAGATGGCTGAGGGTTCTAGGAATTTAAGAGTTATGGTTGTTGTTGGGTTTGATTTGTGGGTAAATTGTGGATTTTCGTGGGTTTTGTGGAGAAGGGGTTAGGTTTTGGTTTTGAAAATTGGGAAAACTGATTACGCCTTTTAATTTCTCGATTTCGCCGCGCCGCGACCCTGCTTTTGGGGCCGCGACGCCCAATGTTCTGCACTCCTTCAGAATTTCGCGCCATGACTACATTGGCGCCGCGCCTAGACTTGGCAATTGTTTTGGATTTTTGTCGCCGCGCCTCGATCTCCGCGCCGCGCTTAAACTTCAGCGCCAGTTCTTTTAGCGCCACGCCCTCGCTCTGAGCCACGCGCTAACCCGCTTTTTCGAAATCGGCTTTTCTTCGCCGCCTTTTTATTGCTTTGCACTGCCAATCACAAAGACAAACACTACCTCCGTGAGACCGTTCTTAATAAAAACTATTAAAGTAAAATAAATTAAAATACATTGGGTTGCCTCCCAAGTAGCGCTGTCTTTAACGTCTTTTAGCCGGACGCAAGTTCCTTAGTTTAATAAACGTGGGGTGGATCAACCCCACAACTAATCCATTTTCTCCACATTTTGCGTTTTCTTTTTCTTCTTCTCCTCTTAGCATTATCATTAAGGGGGAGTTCAGGAACACATACCTGCTTCTGTGGAGGTTCGGCAAACCATGCCTGCTTTCGTGGGCTCATCTCCCTTTTGTTGACTTAGACGCTCACTGGGGTTGATGGTGCTGATTGCAAAGCACCTACTCATGGTTGGTGGCTCAATGATGTGTTTAAAAACTTTAAACACCATTTCTTCCTTCTCCACCCTCAATGTCAACTCTCCTCTTTCTACATCGATCAAGGCTCTCCCCGTCGCTAGGAATGGTCTCCCCAATATGATAGAGATTTCTGCATCCTCTTCCATGTCAAGAATGAGGAAGTCCGCAGGAAAAAAGAATTTTCATACTTTGACAATCACGTCCTCAATCTTCCCTCTTGGATGAACCACTGTCCTATCGGCCAGCTGCAGACTTACTGTGGTTGGTTTGGCCTCACTCAACTCCAACCGTTTAAACACTGATAGAGGCATCAGATTTATACTTGCCCCTAAATCGCACAAAGCCCTGTTGTATGTCACCCTGCCCACTGTGCAAGGTAGTGTAAAGCTCCCTGGGTTTTTTAGTTTTGGTGGCAACTTCTTCTGCAAGATAGCACTACACTCCTCCGTCAGTGCTACTATTTCGTACTCTGCCAGTTTCTTCTTCTTCCCCAAGATCTCCTTCATGAACTTGAAATAGGAGGGCATCTGCTCCAAAGCCTCTATAAAAGGTATGTTGATATGCAGCTTCCTGAATGTCTCCAAGAATTTGGAGCATTGTTTATCAACCGCCTTCCGCTGTAATCTCTGGGGGAATGGGATCTTCTCTGTATACTCATTCTCTGGAGTTTTCTCTACTACTGGGCTAGGTTCAACCACCTTCTCTTTTTCTATCTCTGCCCTTTGCTCAATTACTGGCTGAGGCGACTGCTGCTCCAACTGTTTGCCACTTCTCAATTGTACTGCCTGACATTGCTCCCTTGGATTTACCTCTGTGTTACTTGGCAGTGTACCTTGTGGCCTGCTGTTTGGCTTCTTTGCTAGCTGACCCACTTGTGTTTCCAAATTCCTGAACGAGGATCTAGCTTCACACGAATCGTCGGCGGTGAGTGCCAACAAAGCCGCTTCTCACCGCTCGCTTTCACAATCGTGCATTGAATCGCTGAGGCCGCGGGCTCGAGTAGTGCCGACTCGGCTCGCTGGTTCGCATCGCCCCTATATTGATTCTCGCCGCCTCGTCTCTCTCCATGAGAAATTTGGGTGATTCCTCCACCCTAGATTATATGTGTTTGAGTAGGGGTTGTTATGTGGCCTCTGATAATTACCCACGGCCTGACACTCTGCCTACTCCATTGGTATATTATTAGGATCAGCTGAAGGACACCTATCGAATGTATGTGGGCCACCACATATCTCACGCTTTTAGGCATCTGCACCGCATTCATCGACATCAGATGTTGTCGCAATCGCTTTGCCAAAAGGGCCACTGGGCATTCAAGGCAAAGAATGGCATCTATTTCGTGGACTCACCGTTTCTCCTCCCACTTGTCGACCTCTCTTCGCGTGATACGGTTGTTGGTGGCCATATCTTCTAATAACTCGTGGCGTCGTGGGTTGTTTTCCTCATGAATGCCCCACCGCCGCATCTATAATGGTTCCGTTGTACCGCCACGTTATAGAAGATGTGGACCAAGTTCCACAACTCAATGTAATGTGGGCATTTTCTCTGCAAATCCTTGAACCTTTCCCAAGCTTCATATAAGGACTCTCCATCTGCTTGGTAGAAGTTATTCAACTCCCCTCTCAATTTTGCTGCCTTGCATGGGGGAAAGAACTTGGCTAGAATTTCGTGCACTCTGCCATGTAAAAATCGAATCGCCACAGGAATTCAACCATACTTTTGCTCTATCCTCGAGTGAGAAGGAAAGAGCCTCAATCTGACGCATCATCGTGAACGTCGTTATATTCGAAAGTTGCACATAGCTCCAAGAAATTAGCTATGTGCATACGTGATCCTCCATGGTAGTCCTCCAAATTGTATCTGTGTTGTACCATGCTCGAATCGCCGTTTTATCTCAAAGTTGTTCGCTCCTATGGCGGGAGCCTAATACATGTCGTGCTCCATTCACTCTAGGCAGCACATAGTCTCCCAAGCTTCTTTCTCGCTCGACTTGAACTCTTTCCTCGATATCCATAGGTACTTGCCGAGGTATTTCTGGATTGGGTTGATTTTCACCTAACCCTTCTCTCATCATGTTGTTGTTTTGAACACCGTCCATTTCTATCAAGGTTGCGATCCGATTCTTTCTGCTCATTTCAGTTTTCTCAATCTGGATTGAAGGGAACAAGAGTGTCCGCCTCTTCTCCTTCACATAAACCGATTTCCAAATAGATCAAAAATGCATAACAAATCACGGCACTCGATTTTTACCCAAAATAAAGAAAAACGTAAAAATAAAAATTAAAACCAAATTAGAAATTAAAAATAGATAAATTTGATATTGAACTATGCCTAATCCAAACGGGCGCCAAAACTTGATGCGAAAAGATGCACACACACTTTAACGCAAGTGCACGTTATCGTAACAAGTAATATAGTCTTGGTAAGACCGAATAACGCCCACAAGGATTAGGTTCAATTACCAACTATCTATCTTTTGGTATCTATTTGGTAACCAATATTTGATTTTGTGGTTTATAACTAACAATTATAAAAGCTAATTAACTATAAGTTTACTTGGTTGTGATGGGAATAGGCTTCCATGTCTCCTCAAATATCCGCTTATGTTATTTATTAATGCAATGAATTATGGTCTTCTTCTCTGAGCTAGCGGTTTACTGAAATCGCTTTATATTCCCGTTAAGGATATATAAACACTCAACCCCGATTGCACCTTTCTACCTTTCTGATAAGGATAACTCTATAGGAGGATTAAAAACAAAACCTAGTTAACCGTCACGCACTACGCGTAAAATTGTGTTGTTAAGCCTCTCATTAACGCTACATAAATAATTGAGGTATTTTCATCCCCAATCCAAAATATGTCTACCCAACTTACAAAGATATTCACAACCTCCTCCTTTCAAGTTTGATTAGAAATCATATAAATAATGATAATTAGTGATCATTTAATTACCAAGCATTCAAAGCAATTATTGGATAAATCTCAACAAGAAGAAGAATAACCATAGACACGCATTAATTCATAACATAAGTTTCTAGTGAATCAACATGGAAAGCTTATAAAAGAATTAGTTCCTAGACATTGACATGACAAGAACTAATTCAAAGTTCATCATACAAAATCAAATAAAACAAAGAAAAGAAAAGAAAATTACTAAGTTTAGGGTCTCCAATCTTCAATCCAAGAAAACCTTGTTGTGCGAAAGGGAACCCTTAAAATATGCCTAGGTTCTCCTTTTATAGGCTGAAAACCGCCTCCAACTTTTCCTTCAGGCCAGGCCCAGAATTTCGTCTAAAACCTGATTTTCCCGCGCGCGCTCGCTTTCGCGCCATGTTCGCAGCCATGGCGCGGAACTCGCAGATTTGGTGACGGCCGTGGCCCGATTCGCTGTTGTGGGCGCCGCGGCCCTGGAACCTCTGCAGCCTCTCGATGATTAGCGCCGCGCCTCGCTTCGATTGCAGGAGGCACCGCGCGCCTGGTTTACGCCTGTTCGCCACTTTCTCGTCTTTTAAGCTCTAGAACCTCCTCTTTTGCCCTCTTTTAGCTCCTTTTCCGTCATTTGGCCATTTTAACCACTTTGACTCAAAAGAAAGAAAATATATCCTAATACGACACTTATTTGTACAAAAAGGGACAAAAGACTAACTAAAAACGACTCGAAAAGTGTATATAAAATACACCGATCAAGTAGCATTCTTACTTGGGGAGTTCCCACTCAATTCACATGTTCAACATTGACCAACCTCATATCTATACTACCCACTTGCTCCCGCACTCTACTTATCTCCATATTCATCCTCATCAACTCCCTAAGTATAAGGGACATCAAGTCCTCCCCATTATGAGATTGACCCCCTAAGTTAGCCATAACACCTACAAAACTCAACAAACACATTAGAAGTAAAAGTTTCTAACGTAACTTGTATTTGTATACCTACTCCTCACTTTACTCAAGTGCTCTTCCAAGATTGGAAAGAACCTAAGTTCAATCAATCACACAAAGATGCTCAGCCTATGTGGAGAAATGGATTCCTGTTAATTAGAATGACATACGACTGACTCAAATTCTAACGGACGGAGTTAAAGAAGCCTAACTAAATAAAATTGGAAAACATAAGGAGAATTAGCACGAAATGAAATTGGAATCAAGAACTGGTTAACAATCAAATAAGATCAGGTACTTGTTGTTAAGTAGTTTATAGAACGAAATAAGTGAAAAGAAATGGATTAAAAAAAGAATAAGGATCACAAAACTTGAAAAGCGTGATCCGCTAGTGTTAGGCGTATTTTGTATACGCCTTTTGAGTCATTTTTAGTTGGTATTTTACTCGTTTTTGTTGTGTTTAGTATAGTAGTAGGTTTGTTTTTCTTTCTTTTGAGTCACAGTGGTGCAAAAAGGTAAAATGGCAAAAAGGAACGAGAAATGTGCAGAAAAGGTGCTCCCGAGGCGAAAAGGACGAAAGTTGGCAACTCAGAGCGAAAAGGCAAGATCACGTGCACACTATGCAGAACTGCAGTGCCATATTTACCGAGGAGCCACAGGACTTTAAGCACCGCGTTCCATCGCAGATCGCGGTGCCATTTGTCCGAAGTCGCATGAGTTTCGCACCGCGTTCGGATGCGTAATCACGGCCGACACGAAATTTCAGTTCCGAAGGCAAATTGGCTGAGGACGGATTGGTCCATAAGGCATGAAAATTAGAGGATATTTAAGCCCTAGAGATTAATGCTATGAAAAAAGATTGGTCATTCTACAACACAACACAACACGGGCGAATTTGGAGCTATAATTGGAGACTTTGTTCTACGTAATTTTTTTTCTTTCGTTTTTAATTCAGTTTATGTATATATATTGTGTTAGTTCTTAGCGTGACTATGACTTGGAGCTAAACACTCTATTAGAACTTTCCTTATGAATCGCTTGAAACTGTTATTCATGAATTAATGCAATAGTTTGATTTCTTCTTCGCTTGATTAAGATTTAGTCATATTTGGTATGTGTTTGATAATTAATTGATCACTAGTTATCATAACCTATATGATTTCGAATCAAAAACCGAAAGGAGAGATTTGGATATGTTGTAATTGACTAGACATAGGTTAAAATCGTGGACGAAAGTACCCCGATACTTGTGTAGCATTATAGGTTACTGTTCTTAATCCTCATATGTGGTAAATCCTATCATAGAAATATAGAAGGGTTCTACACTAGGGTTGAGTGATTATATGTCCTAATCGGAATATAAGACAGTCTAGTTAACTGCTATCTTAACGAAGAAGAAAAATCATTTTAGTTGCATTAAGGATTGAAGAAAGTGGATAGTCGAGGATTTTGGAAGCCCTAATTCATTCATAACTGATTACAATTTTATTAGTTTAAATCTTGTAATTATTCTAGTAGTTAAATAAATACCCCAATCAAATATCGATTGCCAAATAGATAACATAAAATAGATGAACGATACTTAGAAACCACTGTGATTTATATATATTCTTCTTACTATATTACGTGTGAACGATGCGTACGCTTGCGTGAGCAGTCGAAATATCGCTAACAAGTTTTTGGTGCCGTTGTCGGAGACTGACGTACATATAATATCGAATCATCTGTTTTTATTTCTACTTTGGCTTTATTTTTATTTTATTTTTATTTTTATTTTTACTGTTAGAACCGTATGTCTTGATTTGTTTATTGATTTTGATATGTTTTAGGAATCTAGTGTATGCGAAGAAGGAGATGAGCAGATACACTTGTTCCCTTCAATCCTGAAATCGAAAAATTGTGCAAACAAAACATGCACAACAAAAGGATATATGAGTCAGTGACCATGAACAACGAACCAAATCAGAATGGGGCGGACAATGAGGTTCCTGAGAATGCAGGTGAGCCAATACAGGTCCCAGCAGAGAGAAGTTTAAGGGACTATGTTCTTCCCACGGTCACAGGTGCACAGACTTGCATCAGGCTCCCAGCTATAGGGGCCAACAACTTTGAGATCAAGCCAGCCATCCTGAGCATGGTCCAGAACACAGTACAATTTGGGAGACTGCCATCTGAAGTGTCACGACCTGCCTGTATTCGTGGATCGTGCCTCACCGGCACCCAAGTAGTCATACATCGAGTAATCGAAATATAAAGCAAGACATGAAACAGCTTTATAAAATAGAACACGCTTTATGAGAAAACATCGCTTTCGGCATATATATAAAAACATGGTTTAGCAGCTACATCCGATACTGCATAACAGACTACAGACTTAAGGAAATATACTACTATGGCGGACAGGGCCCCGCCATACCCCGATCAGACAAAACTATCTACAACGGTGAGATCATACCCAAAAGTAGAGCCTCCGGAAAGGATGGAGCTCCCGACACCAACGTAGATCCTAGAATGTGGATCTAGCACCGCTGCCCTTACCGCAGATGAACGCAGCCCCGGGGAGGTCAAGATAACAGTACCAAGTATGTGAAACTATAAAGAATCAAATAAAATCAAAGTATTTAAAACCTTTTCACAAATACAATCGCTCAATTGCACATAGTGTCACATCACAAACAACAACAAGAATAGGAAAATCAGAATGTGTCTATTCTAGGCCGCGAATGATCGGCAAGGCCAATCGCCCATAGTATCATTCTCGCGTGCCTAGTCCTCGACTTCCGCACTCGCATAGGTCACACATGCACTCCGCATTTAGGTATTCCCGCATCGGGGCAGCCAACCCCAGATCCGCCTAGGCTCCCGCACCGCATAGCCTCAAAAGACCGCGTAGTCTCAACAGATCGCATAGAATCCCCGCATCGTGCTAAACACCCGAATGATCAATCTCGAGCATACCGCTGCCCGCATAGTCTCACAGATCGCATAGGCCGTATAGACCGCGATCGGGCAAGCCCTGTGATAACAAAGGGTAGGTGATACAATAACGATAACGGACTTACCGTTAGCAACGTAAGCACAAAGAAGAATGACCCTTTACACAATTCAAGACACTAACCTGTAGCATCATAATATGTCTACTTATCACACAAATCTTACTACACTTAACCAATCAATACAAGGCTTTTATAAACAAACAAGTAAATAGCCTTTTTATCTTCTTAAGTTGTTATACCTAACTTCCCATAAAGCTAGTATAACTCTTAAGCTTTTGTTTTAAAACCAAATATTTATCTTCCGTTAAAAATGATTCAAGATTCTTTTGAAATGTTTTCGCTTCTTTGTTATTAGTGCTTAAGCGTGAGGCATTGCAGTAGTATTATTCGTGCTTAAGCCGTAGGCATCGCCATAAGTATTATTCAGCTTAAGTCAAAGACATTGCCGTAGTTATTATTCGCTTAACACACGACGCCTACCGACTATATATTGTAAAATATCATGCTTTAGGAAGAATCACATACCTTCTCAAATAAAACCACCGCTAAGTCAATATGTCGCGCATGGAGAGTCACCATAATAGTCACAGATATCTATCAAAGACTACTCAAGGTCATTCTAAACAGAGGGTTCATAATTCTACGGTAAGTCGGGCAGACTTCCTACCCTGAGCTATATAAGTCTCATCGTGAAAACAAATCCTATGTGAGTATAGTTTGATTAATCTTCTTTAAACCCTTCTACTGTGGTAATGGCTCAATTCTATTCTCATGATATTCTTCTAAGTATTTAATACTTATTCTAATACTACTACAGATGTATTCTCTAATTCAAAAGAGGGTTAGGATTAGTTACCTCTGTAAGCCTAAAATATCCTAGAAAAGTCACACTGAGCAAGGTTTAGCTCCTAAGTCAGACGCTCCAGCTCCAAGAAACCCTAGAAGTTCTTCACAACTTCTACTAAGTACTATGGAATTTGGGCTAGGTATTTTGGGCATTATAACGATACTAGAAGACAACTTTTCTACCAAGGAGGGGGTAGATTTCGCCAGGCTAGGGGTAGCCCTACCAAGCTCACCTCGGGGAGAGGTGTTGGACGAAAGGCTAAGGAGAGGAGAGGATTTTTTCAAGACTTGGAAGATTTGTGGATGAAGAACTCTTCATCTCTGGGGTATTTATAGCCAAGCCTCGCCAACCAACGGCCAAGATGAAGACAAGTGCAAGGCAAGTGTAGCGAGGATTAACTATACACAAATATCCTACCAACTCTCGACTTGTGCACAAGGCACAAAAACGCAAGGCGCATTCCAATTCGCCCAAATGGACGATTCAAGTTCACCAACGGAGGGTGCCATGTCGCCTCCCGCTGGTCCAAAATGTTTCGCCTCTGAAAAATCCGCAAATTAGTAATGGCATAGCCGAATTTTCCCTACGAAGTCGTGGAAACGCTTTCGTCGAAAACGATTCTTTAGTGAGTTGTGTACAAAAGAAAACGCCCAAGGCTAACTAAGGCCAAGCTTTTTGACGTATTCCTTACGCATATACTGGAAATACGGTATAACATTCTCCTCCTTAGAAACATTCGTCCGAATGTTCCTTCTCAAGACGCTTAACGATAAGATTCTTCATAACTTAAACAGCTTTGCAAATGCCACACGCGCCACAAAACAACACTTAGTCATAAACGATAACGAAAATTTACAAGTAGGAAAGTGAATTACCCGGAGGTGTGGGAATAGTGAGGATACTTCGCCTCATGTCCTCCTCGCCTTCCCACGCCATCTCCTCTACGAGCTCGCTCCGCCACAAGACTTTCGACGGCCACGCCCTTCGTCCGCAGACGCCTAACTCCGACGATCGACTATCGCTATGGGAATCTCTCATACGATAACCCTGGCCACCGACATCGCTAACGGTGTACCTGGATGGATCCCCGATACATCTCTCAAGATAGATACGTGAAAACCGGATGACCGCTTCCGATCGGACGGCAGATCCAACTCATAGGCAACCTTGCCTACCTCGCGGACAATCAAACGCCCAATGTACCTAGGGCCGAAGTTTCCTTCTTCCCAAATCTCATCACACCCTTCATGGGTGACACCTTTAGGAAAACCTAATCTCAACTCGAACTCAAGATGCCGACGACGATGATCTCGTGATACGATTGCCGACTCAGTCATTAATAGCCGCCTCGGATAAGCTTCACCTTATCCATCGCCGCACCAAATTGGTCCCACTAGCCGCACTCGCCCACATCGAACCAACCTATAGGCGATCCGCACTTCCTCCCATACAAGGCCTCATAAGGCGCCATCCGAATACCGGAGTGGTAGCTATTATACGCAAACTCAACCAGAGGCAAATGATCCTCCCAACTACCATCGGTCAATAACACAAAGCTCGCAGATATCCTCAAGAGTCCGATAGTGCGCTCGCCGCCCGTCTGCTCAGGATGAAATGCAGATTTCGTGCTCACTGCGCCCCTAAACTCCTCCGAAGGACTCCGGTTAGCCAGAACCGGGCTCCTGCATGCGATATGATCGGGTAGGGACTCCATGCACCGACGATCTCTGATGTAAAGTCCGCATAATCTCACCAAAAGTCGCCCGACGGAAGAAAGTGGGCTGATTTCGCCACCGACGATAACCCATATAGAATCACGCCTTCTCCGAGTGCGAGGTAATCCCGTGATGAAGTCCATGTTGATTACCTCCCACTTCCGTGTCGGGATCTCAATCGTCAGAATAAACCACGTGCCTCGTGCTCTACCTTCACCGCCGACAACACGCACCGAGCTACGAACTCGCAACGCTCTCTTCAAGCCATCCCACCAATACACGATCTAAGGTCGTGGTACATCTTGGTCGAATTTGACGATGGATAGAGTAACGCCGCCGTATGTGCTTCCCCAAGAACTCCGCCAAGTCTCAAACATCCGGAACACATGCGCCGCCAAACCTTAGCACTCCTCATCAAAGCGACCCTTGCCCTCACGAAGAGTCAGACACGATATCGAATCAAAGCCGATCCTCGAATCGCTGCTCTTCACCTCCTCGACGATGGAAGACTCGCAACCTCACGAACTCTAACCCCACCGCTATCGTAATCAATCAAACGGACACCAAGGCTCGCTAATCGATGCAAATCACGAACCATGTCCTCCTCTCTAGTCGCACATCCGATAGGCTCCCATCGACCTACGACTAAGAGCATCCGCCACAACATTGGCCTTCCCGTGGTACAGGATATCAACATCGTAATCCTTAAGCAACTCTAACCACCGTCTCGCCGTAAGTTCACTCCTCCGGTGAAGATGTACCGAGGCTCTTGTGGTCCGTATAAATATCCACGCGAACCCCATACAAATAGTGCCTCCAGATCTTCAAAGCGAATCACTACCGCTAACTCCAAATCACGCGGGTAGTTCCTCGTGTTTCTTCAAATGTCGGGATACATATGCTATAACTCGCCATGCCGCATCAACACACATCCCAACCCGATGCCCGACGATCACAATACACAACATAACCGTCGACCTCCGAAGAGTAAGAACGGGCGGCCGTCAATCTCTCCTTCAAGAATCGAAACCTCGCCACAAGCATCACCATCGGAACTTGATCGCTTCTCGAGTCACCTAGTCAATGGTGCGTAGATGAAGCAAACTTCTACGAACCGCCGATAATATCCTCGTAAGGCCCGTAAAATCGCGAACCTCTCGGAGTAGTAGGTGCAGGCAAGTCCTGATCGCTTCGATCTTGGCCAGATTCACTGAACGCCATCACCCAGACAATATGCCCAAGAAACGCCATCAAGTCAACCAAAACTCACATTTGGAAAACTTGGCGATACCTGGTCCTGAGAATCACAAGATAGCCTCAAATGCCCGCGTGCTCTGCCTGAGCGAGAATAAACCAAGATATCATCAATGAACACTATCACAAACGTGTCCAAAAATGGTTTGAACACTCGCTCATCAAATCCATGAATACCACGAGCATTCGTCAACCCAAAAGACATGACTGAACTCATAATGCGTCCAGACGTCCCGAATGCGCCAGTGGACATCCACCTCTCGACTCGCACTGATGATAGCCCGATCGCAGATCAATCTTGAGAAACATCTCGCACTCGCAACCGGTCGAACAAATCATCAATCACAGGAAGGGGTATTCGTTTTAATGGTCACCTTGTTCACCGTCAGATCAACACACATGCGCGGCCCCGCCCTTCTTCTTCACGAACAATACCGCGCTCCTGGGAGAAACACTAGGCCCGATGAAGCCGCTTCTCCAACAAATCCCTAAGCCGATCCTTCAACTCTCTCAACTCGGCAGTGTCATTCAGATGGCGGAATGGAAATAGGCCGAGTGTCCGCAATATGTCAATACAAAACTCAATCTCCTCTCGTGAGGATACCCGAGGTCGTCTCGAAACACGTCGGGAACTCTCGACCACCGAATCGACGGAAAATCTGGTACCGCAGCCTTCAAAGATCAAACACCCGAACGATGATAGATATACCCCTTCAGACATCTTCCTAGCCTTGAGGTAGGAAATAAACCTACCCCTCGGCGATACCGTGCTCTCCCACTCAACAACTGCCTCGTGAAACCGGAACTGCATTACTTTCTCTCTCAGCCTACATTGGCGTAGCAGAAGCTAGCCAATCCATCCTCATAATCACGCCGGTCAATCATCTCCAACTCTATCAAGTCGGCTAGGGTCCGACGATCAGAATGGTCACAGACAAGCTCTATATACCCGCCGAGCTACCACCGAATCACCCATCGCGTAGCTACCTCGAAAGCGGTCTATGGACTCGTGCTCATCCCTATCCTACTAGCAACAAGGGAGATATATAGGACAGAGTAGAACCCGATCTATCAAAGCATACATCAAACCCAGAACCGATAAGGTACCGTGACGCACATCAGTGAGGCCTCCGATCTGTCGCTTACCGACAAAGCATATATGCGCTCGAGGACCGCTAGAATCGACTGCGCCACGACCTCCGCCGCGACCGATCCACGTGTACCTTGCCGGGCGAGTAATCGTCGGGGATGAAGAAGCGCAACGCACTATCGGGCCCTACTACGGCGCCGCTCCCGGCCGGACAAACTTCGCGAAATGACCTGGCCGCCACAAGTATAGCAGCTCGAGTCTGCCTCGAATGGTATTCGCCACAACGCACACCGAGCAGACCTCGAACGGTTAGCACCTCGCTACTCGAAATCCAAGTCCCGGGCCTCGACCGCCTCGATCGCCCGCCGCATCAAATGAGGTAGAGCGCTCGCCTGGCCGTGGTGCAACCGACTTCACGATGCCGCCACCCGAAGACCACCAAAAGAACCGCCGCTCGCCTTCTTCTCCGGCTGATATCGCTTACCCGGCGGTCTCTACGCCTCACATCCCAGCACGAGCTCGCATACGGGTTATGTCCATGCTCGGGCAAGGGACACACCCGCACAAGACTCGGCCATGTAATCATCTAGCCCAGGACATAGCGATGCACCGCCCTCCATCTCTCGCTACCAAGTGGGACATATCGAGCCAAAGAATCAAACTCGACATTGTACTCCTCACCGCAAGGCCCTCCCGTCTCAAAGAACAAGAATCTATCACCGTGCCCTCTCTCATCCGTGAGGCAAGAAGTGTGTGAGAAAGCCTCAAAACTCATCCCATACCGCGGAGTGCATGCTCTCCCGAAAGCTCCCATGAATCAAACCAATCGATCATGTATCACGCACCGACGCGAACCGAATGTCACGCACTCGCCTCAAGCCCGATCACCCGATAATCCTTCGCAAATGACGGATGAACTCCTCGGATCATCTTCCGCCGACCAGTAAACTCGAGGGCTACAACTAAGGAAATCCCGTAGTCTCAAACTATCTCGCCTCGTGCACTACGGCGATCGAGCCGAGCTGAATCGAATCGCCAGATCCAGCCTTCTCTCGTATCGGGCCACAACTTTAGCCAAAAGCCGGCTATCTCTCATTCCTAACTCTCCGCCCCAGCCGTGGGACGAGGTGGGTACTGTGGTCTCGCTGGGCCGGGCGGCGCCATAACTCGCCGCCTCGTATAGACGGGCCCGAGCCCTCGTGACTCGGGTGTCTGCTAGCGCCTCCTACGCTTTGCCCTTCTGGGCCGGGTTGCCTTACGTGGAGGCATAATCAAGCATAGAAAGGAATACGTTAGAGGGTCCAACCTATAACACGCCTCTAAAGCACGATCTCGGAATGAGAAGAATGGAAACCAATCCTAAATATCCTATAGCCTCGATTATTGGTGGTGCACAACACACCGATAATCAAGACTTACTAGATACGATCGTAGACACTTTCCGAGGATTAATCGCTCGATACCACTTTGTCACGACCCGTTCAGGTTCGTGGATCGTGCCTTACCGGCACCCAAGTAGTCATACATCGTAGTAATCGGAAATATAAAGCAAGACATGAAACGCTTTATAAAATAGAATACGCTTTAAGTGAAAACATCGCTTTCGCATATATATAAAAACATGGTTTAGCAATTACATCCGATATCGCATAACAGACTGGACACTTCTAAGGAAATATACTACTATGGCGACGGGGCCCCGCCATACCGATCGCACAAAACTATCTACAACGTGAGATCATACCTAAAGTAGAGCCTCCGAAAGGATGGAGCTCCGACACCAACGTAGAGATCCTAGGAATGTGGATCTAGCACCGCTCTTACCGCGCAGATGAGCGCACTTCGGCCGAGGTCGATAACAGTACAGTATGTGAAACTATAAAGAATCAAATAAAATCAAAGTATTTAAAACCTTTTCACAAATACAATCAGTTCAATTGCACATAGTGTCACATCACAAACAACAACAGAATAGGAAAATCAGAATGTCTATTCTAGGCGCGAATGATCGGGCAAGGCCAATCGCCCATAGTATCATTCTCAGTGCCTAGTCCTCGACTTCCGCACTCGCATAGTCACACACGCACCCGCACGAGGTATTCCCGCGTCGGGGCAGCTAACCCCAAGATCCGCCTAGGCTCCCGCACTCGCATAGCCTCAAAAGACCGCGTAGTCTCAGCAGACGCGTAGAATCCCCGCATCGAGCTAAACACCCGAATGATCAATCACGAGCATACCGCTGCCCGCATAGTCTCACAGATCGCGTAGCCGTATAGACCAAGATCGGGGCAAGCCCTCCGATAATAAATCCGGGGGTAGGTGATACAATAACGAGACAACGGACTTACCTGCTAGCAACGTAAGCACAAGAATGACCCTTTACACAAAGAATTCAAGACACTAACCTGTAGCATCATAATATGTCTACTTATCACACAAATCTTACTACACTTAATGAAATCAATACAAGGCTTTTATAAACAAACAAGTAAACAGTTCCTTTTATCTTCTTAAGTTGTTATACCTAACTTCCCATAAAGCTAGTATAACTCTTAAGCTTTTGTTTTAAAACCAAATATTTATCTTCTGTTAAAAATGATTCGATATTCTTTGAAATGTTTTCGCTTCTTTGTTATTCAAAGCTTAAGCCGAGGCATTCAGTAAGTATTATTCAGCTTAAGCGTGAGGCATTACCATAAGTATTATTCGTGCTTAAGTCAAAGACATTGCCGTAGTTATTATTCGATTAACACACGTATGCGCCTACCGTACTATATATTGTAAAATATCATGCTTTAGGAAGAATCACATACCTTCTCAAATAAAACCACCGCTAAGTTGAATATGTCGCTAGGAGAGTCACCTATAATAGTCACGGATATCTATCAAAGACTACTCAAGGTCATTCTAAACAGAGGGTTCATAATTCTACGGTAAGTCAGCGTGACTTCCCTACCCGTGAGCTATATAAGTCTATCTGAAAACAAATTCTATGTGAGTATAGTTTGATTAATCTTCTTTAAACCCTTCATCGTGGTAACAGTTCAATTCTATTCTCATGATATTCTTCTAAGTATTTAATACTTATTCTAATACTACTACAGATGTATTCTCTAATTCAAAAGAGGGTTAGGATTAGTTACCCTCGTAAGCCCAAAATATCCTAGAAAAGTCGCACTGAGCAAGGTTTAGCTCCTAAGTTGTACGCTCCCAGAGCTCCAAGAAACCCTGAAGTTCTTCACAACTTCTACTAAGTACTATGGAATTTGGGCTAGGTATTTTGGGCATTATAACGATACTAGAAGACAACTTTTCTACCAAGGAGGGGGTAGATTTCGGCTAGGCTAGTGGGTAGGCCTCGCCAAGCCCACCTGGGGGGGAGGTGTTGACGAAGGCTAAGGGAGAGGAGAGGATTTATTTTCAAGACTTGGAAGATTTGTGGATGAAGAACTCTTCATCTCTAAGGGTATTTATAGCTCAAGCCTTGGCCAACCAATGGCCAAGATGAAGACAAGTGCAAGGCAAGTGTAGGGTGAGGATTAACTATACACAAATATCCTACCAACTCCTTGACTTGTGCACAAGGCACAAAAAACGTGCCAAGGCATTCCAATTCGTCCAAATGGACGATTCAAGTCCACCAATGGGAGGGTGCCAAGTGTCGCCCTCCCGTTGGTCCAAAATGTTTCGCCTCGGAAAAATCCATAAAAATTAGTAATGGCATAGCCGAATTTTCCTACGAAAGCGTGGAAACGTTTCGTCGGAAAACGATTCTTTTAGTGAGTTGTGTACAAAAGAAAACGTCCAAGGCTAACTAAGGCCAAACTTTTTGTACGTATTCCCTTACGTACATACTCTGGAAATACGGGGTATAACATGAAGATCCCCACATGCACATTACAAACTTTCTGGAGCTGTGTGCCACTTTCAAATACAATGGCGCTACTGACGATGTCATTACACTGAGGCTCTTCTCGTTCTCACTGAGGGATAGAGCCAAAAGCTGGTTGAACTCACTGCCTGCCAACTCCGTCACTATCTGGCAGGACCTGGCCCAAAAGTTTCTAGCAAAGTTCTTCCCTCCTTCTAAAGCAACAAAGTTAAGGGGAGAGCTGAACAACTTTTATCAGGTGGATGGTGAATCACTCTACGATTCATGGGAGCGATTCAAGGATCTGCAAAGGAAATGCCCACATCATGGAATTGAGAAGTTGATGTTAGTCCACATTTTTTATAATGGGCTGAGTGGTACTACTCGTACCATCATTGATGCTGCAGCAGGGGGTGCTTCCATGAGAAAGAGTGTCAATGAGGCACATGATTCTTTGGAAGATATGGTGCCAACAATCATCAAAGAGGCGGTGGCAGTCGATGGCGGCAGGAAGGATATGGCCATACATGAACTAGATGCCATCATCGCCTGACGCATGGTGACCTTTTCGCAGCGAAGCAGCTGCGAGAACACCATGTTCGTGAATGCAGTCCAGCTGCCTGTGAATTGTGAGATTTGTGGTGGACCGCATTCCTTTGACAGATGCACAGCGGTGGACCCTAATATGTGTCAATGGAGCAGGTACATACGGTTGGGAACTTTCAGAGGCCTTATAATTCCAACACATATAACCCAGGGTGGAGAAATCACCCTAACTTTTTGTGGAGGAACGATCAGCCTCAGCAACAACCATATCAAAGTGGTTACCAGAACCAGTAGGTGCAAAATCAGGCCACTTCATCCCAGCAGTATAGACCACCTATACAACAGGAGAAGCCTGATGAACTGAGAGCTGCATTACTTACACTCACCAATTCGCAGAATCAGTTCATATCTGAAACAATGTCCTATCCCAAGAGCTTGGAAACACAGGTTGGGAAACTTGCAAAGATGGTAACAACAGTCGCAGGCACTCCATGAAATACAGAGGTAAATCCTAGAGAGCAGTGTCAAGCAGTGTTGTTGAGGAGTGGAAAGCAGTTGGAGCAGATTGCTCCCCAGCCCGCAGTGGTAAGTGAGAAGGAGTGTGAGAAAGTAGCTGAGGTAGAGAATGAGGGGGTCACTGAGGACCGCCCTACAGTTGAGACAGTTCCACGAACACATTTGATGGAGTGTTGATAGAATCCCTTAACCTCAGAGGTTACAAAAGAAGGCAATTGACAAGCTTCTCAAGTTTTTGAGGCATTTAAGTTTCACATAAATATACCTTCATTGAAGCACTAGAAACATGCCAAAGATACTTTAAATTCATAAGGAGATACTTGGAAAAAGAGAAGGCTAGCGGATTATGGGACATTATCTTTGAAAGAGGAGTGCAGTGCCATCCTCAAAAGAAGCGCCTCTGGTGAAGGATCCGAGGAGCTTCACATTGCCCTACACTATTAGTATGTGAGATGCAACAAGGTGTTGCGTGATCTAAAGGCATCAAGATGCCTCGATATCGTCATGAGCCAAACCAACCACTGCAAACCAAACCAAAACCCTGCGGGTCGCGTGGTCGGGACCTGCACATAATATGCGATGGGTGCTGGCGGTTAGCGCAGCGGTCGTGTGGGAGTTCTTCCTCTATATGTCTTGAGATTGGGGTTGGGTGAAGCGCACCAGACCCGATTGAATTGTGGGTGGCCGACCCGAAATAGTGTACACCAGAGGCATAATAGAAAGATGTGTTTGGTCAAAGAAAGGAAGTTTCTCTTTGACGACGGACATTCTTGATATGGAGGAAGATGATGAAATACTCATCATTTTGGGAGTCCATTCCTTGCAAATGGGAGAGCCTTGATTGATGTAGAAAAAGGATAATTGAGACTAAGGGTTCAGGAGAAAGAGATGGTGTTCAAAGTGTTCAATTCCACCATTGAATCCCAAGCCATCAACAAGTGTTTCGCAGTCAGCACAGCTGACACAGCAGTTCAGCCAGCATAGGCCAAAGCTAAGGAGGTCATTCATACAGCGGTGAACCCACATGTCATCAAGAATGCTGAAACAAAAATGAATGTCATGGAAGTCGTCGAACAGGTAAGTCTTACTGAACCCCCTCCTGTGAAAAAGAAAAACAGAGTGAGAAAGATGAGGATGATTTTGAAATGGATAGGTAGTGGGGTTAAAATACTTCAATGATTTAATGAGTAACATGCATTCGGCTACAAGACGTTAAAGACAACGCTACTTGGGAGGCAACCCAATTTTTTTAAAAATTATGCAATTTAGTTTAATTAGAACAGTCTCACTTTTGGTATTTTATTGTGTGGTGATGCAGGTGAAGGAATGGGACATGAAGCAGGAAACCAACGCTCGAAAACACTGAATCAGGAATTTCAGCACCGCAGTTCCATCGTGCAATACCGCGGTGCCGAAAGATCATAACGGCATCAGTAGTTTAGGCACCGCGGTGCCTGAACACGTTTCCAGAAAATAAAAAGCACTAAAATGGAAAATGCAGTATCCGCCTCCACCACCACCATTTTGAGCCGTTGTATGTCTGTAAGTCGTCCCATTTGAATTTTTGAGTCTTTTACACATTTGGGACAATATGTAGTTTAAGTATGGGGGGGCGGAGTTTTCATTTTATTTTATTTTTGTGAGTCTTTTGTTGTTTTTGTGTTTTATGTATAAGTCTTTTGTTGTTTTTGTGTTTTATGTGAGTCAATTTTTTTTATGATAATGCATGATGTGCTTATTTGAAACGCCTAGTGAACTAAGTGAAATAATGTAATGGAATGAGAAAGCTAAAATATGTGTGCTTAAGTTAGATATGCCAAAAATTCATGAAAATTTAATTAGTTGAAATATTTGATGTTTAGCCTATGTGTTGTCAAGTAAAAAAATGTCTGTGAAGTCTGTTTGCTTGTTATTTGAGACGAAATAGTTAAGATGTACATGTTAGGCAGATGATTCAGACATTTCTTTGATAGCTCTTCATTACCTATCCTAACAATAAATTGTATCCTTAGTCAGTCCCGTTGAACCTAGAATATCTTGTTTTCTTTGACACCTCATGATTCTCTCGTGTGCCATAAGCAGTAATTGAATAAAGGGATGAAAAAGAGTGAAAAAAGCATACAAAAAGAGAGTGAAAAAGTGATACACCCCAATAAAAAAATGTAAAAGATTAAGTTTGGGGGTGCCTATATGAATTGATTCATGCTCTCAAAAAGAGAAAAGGAGAATGATAGGTATAAACTGGAAAGAATACCAAAAAAGACAAAACGGTTGAATGAGAACGCTTATGGTACGTAAATAGAGCCTAAATGTCTACTTTTGCCTACCCCTGCCTAAGCCTACATTTCAACCCTGAAGAGTCCTGAGGATCTTGTTACACCCCGTAGTTCCAGAGTATGTATATGAGGACGTACGTACGAGAATACGACACAAAATTGGAAAGGAAGAAAGATGTGATTTTTCGACGGAAAAGTTTCCGGACTTTGTGAAGGAAAAAGGTTCGTTATTGGGAATTGGATTCCCAGATTTGGTATTCGGACTTTTTGGGATATTTGAGAATTATGGAATTTTATTTCCGGAATTGGGATATTTGAGAATTATGGAATTTTATTTCCGGAATTGGTCACGTGGGGCCCACGGGAAAAATTTACGGTTTTGTGGGGCCCACTTTATTTTCGGATTTTTGGCATTACGGATATTTTCGGAAGACGAAATATTTTGGACGAGTAGGGGGGCGACACGTGGCACCCCACGTGTGGCTCGTCGGCGAAAATTAGGGGGGGACCATATGGCTTGGACGTTTTTTGGGGGACAAGTGGCAAGCCACTTGTCCCATTTTTGTGGTGAACAAATGGTTGGCAAACTACCCACACACATGTACCCCATCCTCACCTTACACTTGCTTTAATCATAGCCCTTGATTTCTCTATAAATACCCCATTGTTTCAAGACTTTATTCATCCTCACTTAAGAGTTTCAAAGGCAAAATTCTCCCTCCCTCCTTGTGTTGTTCTCGTCCAACATCCCCCTTTGTGTAGAAAAATCCTTCAAGTGTTGTTATTATCCCAAATACCTTAGCCTAGTATTCCTAGTAGTATTCCAAAATTATTTCAATACTAAGAGCCGGAAATACTACTTTATTCCAATAGTCGCAAATGAAGCCCTAGAAAAATCTTCATAGCTTAGATGAAGTGTTAAGAGAAGTTGTTTAGAAACTTCTAAGGGTTTCTTGGAGCGGGTTGGAGCGTAAGGAATTGGAGCTAAACGTTGCTCAGGATCGACTTATAAATCTTGGATAATTTTGGGCTTATCGAGGTAATGATCTTTATCCCCCTATTGTAATTGGAAATTACATGTTGTAGTAATGTATAGTTGAGTATACTATATATAGAATGAATATTGATAAGAATTGAACTGTATTTACATTGGGTATGTATTCTGATGAGACTTGTAGTATTATTGTGGAGTAGAATTGTACACGTCCGGTTAGACGTGTAAACCCCCCCCCCCCGTGGAGTAGTTGGCGGGGTAGCGGGCCTTTATAGATGAGGAGATTTATTTGGTTACTACGGGGAGTGTCTTCAATTTTCCGTAGAATAATGACCTTGTGCTTGGAATTGTGCTACGAGATCGGAAGTTGATAGACGTTTTGTGGCTTTTTAGGTGGAAGGTACTACGAGTAGCGTATTCTACTTGAAGGGTGGACAAGGCTAGCAGGGTTACAGTACTTTGGAGCTTTTTGCTTTTTGTCGATAATCGTCGCGAGGTATGTGAACCTCTTCCTATCCTTTCTAGCATGATATTTGTGAAATATATATAGTGCGGTAGACGCACGTGTGTTTAAAGGAATTTGATTTTCCTTTTGTGTCCTTGACTTGATTCCAAAGTTAAGTGACTTGTTATGAAATATTAAGGACTTGAATTATGTTAAAAAGTTGTAAAACCTCACTCATGAGTAATGGGTGTGTGGTCTTTTAAAGAATAAAGTTATCTTGATTTCGAAAATAAGAATAGTTGTCCTTGGTTGGTTTAAAACATAAAGTGTTATAATAGCTTTATGGGAAGTTATTTATAACGACTTTATGAAAACAAAAGAATGGTTTTATCATTGGATTTAAAATGATAACTTGACATTTAAAGGTTAGAGGTTGGTTTCCTTAAAAGATATGATTTAAAGATTAAGAGCCTGATTTTTTGAAAGTAAAGAGACTTGACTTATAAACAACTTGATTTTGGGGAAGGAGAAGTAACTTGATTTAAAGGTATAGGTTACTTGTTTTTAAAAGAGTAAGACACCTGGTTTAAAAAGTATATTGCTACTTGACTTTAAAAAGGAAAAAGTGTCTTTGTTTTAAAGGAAGGCATGGTTTTGTCTTAAAATTGTTTAAAAAAAAAAGAAGGCATGCTTTTGTCTTAAGATTGGTTTCAAAAGAAGGTATGGAAATTGTTTTGGTTTACTTAAAAGATAGTTACTATATTTTGATACTACGGGTATCGTGTGACTTTTGTGTGACTAACTTGACTATGTTGGCTTGTGATAGCCTTGTAATACTTTCTTGTTGGTTTGATAAGTAAACATGTTATGATGCTACGTGTGTTAGTTTCTTGTGATGTTTGTGTAAGGGGGTTATTCTTGTTGTGCTTACGTTGTTAAACGATAAGCCCGTTGTACTAGTATTATATCACATACCCCCCTGACTTGTTATGATGCCGAGGATTTGCCACCCTCGATGCGATGAATACCTCACGCGGTCCACGCGACCTATGCGGAGTCGCGGAGTTCGAGTTGATCACTCGGGTGTGTTCTGCCGATGCGAGAATACCTCACGCGGTCAGTGACTATGCGGACTTCGGGGTCGAGGATGATGTCGCGGGTTAGCTACCCCGATCACGAGAATACCTCATGCGCACCTAGGTGGTCTATGCGGATGCGGGAGTTCCAGATTAGGCTCGCATAATGATACTATGGGCGATTGGCCTTGCCCGATCATTAGCGTCTAGAAAAGACCGATTACGTTATATCTATTTTGCTCTTGTTTATCTTTGTGGCACTATGTGCGATTAAATTGGTTGTTAAATGCGTATTTGTAATTGGTTTTAAAATGTTATGATTTTATTTCAAGATTTTCTGATTTCACATACTTGGTACTGTTATCGACCTCCTTCGGCCGCGTTCATGCCGCAGTAGAGGTACACCAGTTGTTGATCCTCGCTCATAGGATCACAGTTCAGCGTTTTGGGAAGCTCCGTTTCTCCGGAGGCTTATCTTGTGGTATGATTCCCTGAGAGTGTAGGTTCTTATACATTCAGGGGCATGGCGGGCCCCTGTCCCGTCGTTGTTGTTATAAAACTCTTAGAGGTCTGTAGTACTGTTGTGGGCAGGGTTTGTAAAAGGGATGTAACTGTTCAAGTTTTTATTTATATATACAGAAAGGTAACCGTTTTGGTTAGCCTATTTTTTTATTTCACTTGCTTATCTTTTATGAGTTTTTATTTCCGATTTTCTCGATGTTGTATCACTAGGTGCCCGGTAAGGCACCATCCACGCCCGGTCGGGTCGTGACAAAAGTGGTATCGTGAGCGCTTAATCCTCGAAAGTGTCTGAGACCGTATCTAGT
Source organism: Przewalskia tangutica (assembly GCA_029844215.1). Lineage (NCBI taxonomy): Eukaryota > Viridiplantae > Streptophyta > Magnoliopsida > Solanales > Solanaceae > Przewalskia > Przewalskia tangutica. The sequence goes on along the minus strand of CM056736.1, from coordinate 29,586,405 downwards.
AAGTCTTGATTTGGCGTGTTGTGCACCACACTTATAATCGTGAGGTCGCAGGATATTTAGGATTGGTTTCCATTCTTCACTCACGAGATCGTTCCTTATAGTTGTGTTATAAGTTGGACTCCCTCTGGCGTATTCGTTTGTGCTAGTTATGCCTCTACGCAAGGCAACCAGGGCCCAGATGGGCAAGACAGCGGAGGGAGCTACGAGTAGAACACGGAGAATGCGAGGGCACAGCCCGGTCATTACGAGATAGTGCTTCATTCGGGAGTTTGGCGACGCCGCTAGCCCGTGAGAGTTTAGAGCAGCAGCGGTAGCTACATGCACCACGATACTGAAGTCTTCGATTCACGACCGGAGCGAGGATACGAGTTACAAGGAGATGGCCGATTACTAGCGCACTTGTGGCTAGGAATGAGGCCGACGAGAGTCGGAGGTTCCGTGCATCGATGAGTTCACCCAGATCCGATAGTTTTGAGACTTGGGACTTCTTGAGTTGCGATCCACCCGAGTTCTATGGATTGAGAACCGAGGAAGATCCTCGTGAGTTTATTCGACGATTTCAATGGATCATGAAAGTGATCAAGACCTTAGAGGCATTTCTACACGCGCTTGCCCTCGCGGATGAGGAGAGCTCGAGATAGATTTATGATGTTAAGGCGAGAACGGGCGAGCGGTTCGAATCTGATGTAGAGTTTGACTCATTGGCTCGTTATGTCCCGCTTTAGTGGCGCATATGGAGGATAGAGTGCACCGATATGTCACAGACTTGACGATTATCTAGCAGAGTTGTACAAGTGTAACTCTTGATCGGACATGGACATTGCCGCATACAGATTATGCGCAGATCGCGAGAACGTAGAGATCGACGGATTAACCAAGATCGGCGAGAGGAGGGCCAGACGCAGGTCCTTTGGTAACTTTCGAGGCGGATCTTCTCGGCAGATCGTTATGCGCCTCCGCCGATCTGAGTGGTCCTCCACGTGCCGGGGCGTTCGGGGTATGCAGGAGTTGGTCGAACTCGGGGTTTCGTTCACGCGATTTACATAGTTCTAGCCACCCGATTCGGTTTTCCTCGGTGTTCACTATGTGGTAGGCGTCGTCGGGAATGTCGTCTTTACGGGTGCTTGTTTTACCAGCGGCCGTCAGGGCCATATGAGGAGAGAATGTCCTAGTAGGGGGGATACAGGTGGGACGACTTAGCCTACCAAGTCAGTTGCGGATTAAGTGGTTCGGAAAGGAAAGGGTGTTAGCCAGAGGAGGCCACCCCCACCTCGGTATGGCCGTTGTTGTTACACCCCGTAAGTTCAGGACATGTGTAAGTGAAGGTACGTAAGGAACACAAGACTTGGAAATTTGTACTAAAGGAAGAATTGTTTTTCCGACGGAAAATCTTCCGGACGTCGGAAAGGAAAAATGTTCGTTGTTGAGAATTGGATTCTCAAAATACATTATTTGAAGAGTATGGGACTTAGTAATATTATGGAAATTTATTTTTACGGATTTGGTCACGTGGGACCACAGGAATTTTACTTTTTTGTGGGGCCCACGAGAGTTACCGAATTTTTATGGACGAATGAGAGGGCGACACGTGGCACCCCCACATGGTCTTGGTCGAATTATTCCAAGGGTAAAATGGTCATTTACCATGGTGGAAGATAAGTCTTGCAAGCTTGACATAATTGACTAGTCAACTGCCACATAAGCTCGATCCTTGTGATAATCATCCTAGCCTCACATTTGTTTAAGTCTAAGCCCTCAAATTGTGTTATATACTAACTAGTAGCAAGACTAGCTCATTTAACACTTAGAATTATTTCACTCTTTCTTGTGCAAAACAAGAGCTCTCGGCCAAAGCGGTTTCTTAGTGACAAAATTTTTGTAGTTTTGATCTATTAGCCACAAGACTTAAAACCAAGGTTCTAAGAGTGTTGTAAGGTTATCTCAATAGAAAGATTTGGAAAAACGTATTTTTACGTTAGTCGCAAGCGGAAACTATGGGAGTTCTTCAACTTTGAAGTTGGAACTTGAAGATAGGTTCTTGTAGGCCTCTACGAGTGCTTGGAGCGGATTGGAACTTAAGGAAATGAGCTAAGAATTTCTAAGGCGCGACTTTGGATCTTGGAAATTTTTAAGGGCTTGGAAAGGTATAATTTTGTCGTTTTAGTAGTTAAGACTTGCTTATTGTTGTAGCTATGGATTTTAGCATGTGTTATATAGTATGAAGTTTGATATGTTTATTGGCTATTGGAACCCTAATCCGAAAACTAGCATGTTTAGCTTTAAGATTACAATTCAAGTCGATTATTAGTCTAAGCGTCGCATGTTGTATAAAGAAGGAAATTGTAGTTGTTGAAGTTGTTTATGACTAGATAACATGTTAGACCTTAGAACTTGGAATTGGAAAAGGATTGGAAAAGACTTAGTGTTCTATGTAAGTTGGCCGAGAATTGGCTAGTGTGCTCTTAGACTATTTCGTATGAATTGTGGGGCGGAATTTTACGTATTGTAAGGCGTGTAATCCCTTTGTTGGTTGTTGTTTGGAGCCTTAAATGTGGCTTGTTGGTTATTGTATTCGCCTTGAAAAGGTGGCAAAGTAAGTAGAAACAAAGGAGGTGCTGCCCGATTTTCCGTAGAATTAGAGACCCTATACTTAGTGTTATTCTACGTTAGAGACTAGAAGTTGATAGTCTTATTGTGACCATTATAGGTTGACACTTCTACGTACGGCGTATTCGCAGCTTGTGGATTTAGCCAGAAAGGTATGTGAACTATCTCTCTTCTAGCATGATTCCTAAAGATAAAGAAAGTAGGTTCTACTCTTAAATGATCTATTCCTTGGTTGTATTTGGATTGCCTAAAATAGAATTTGTTCTATGTACTTCCGATTGTACTTTGATGTTTAGATTGTAAGTTGTAGAATCCATTTTCTTGATGAAGTTTGGATTCTTAAAAGTGAAGGTATTTTTACTTAAAGTACATGTAGTCTTAAAAAGGAAGTGGTTTCCAAATCTTTTGGCTAGTGCCTTAGTTCTAAAACCTAAAGGTCATTATAGTGACTTTAGGGGAGTCAAATGAGTGATTTACTTATTTGATTTAAAAGAGGAGAAATGACATGATTTAAGAGAAGTAACTTGTGTTAAGGGTGAGGTTACTTGAGGTTTAAAAAGTAGAAGAAAACTTGTTTTCTAACTATTAAGAGACTGGGAGTATTTTTGAAAGTTAAGAACTTGATTTGTAAGTATGTGATACTTGGTTTTAATAGTATAAGTCTCTTGGTCATTGAAGGTATGGATATGTCTAAAATCATAAAGGGTTATAACGGCTTTATGGGAAGTTGGTTATAACGGCTTTATGAAAGATTTAGAAAGTTGTCTATTTTGATAAAAGGGCATAAGTTGCCAAGATTGTGAAAATTTGGAGTTACTTGATTTCAAGACTTGAAATGAGTTTTCTAAAAGTATAGTAACTTACTTTGAAAAATAGACACGCCTTGATACTACGGGTGTTAGTATCTTGGGGCTTTACATAGAAAGGAGTCTTTTATAAAAGAATGTACGTACGTAGTAGTTTGGCTTGATAAATTGAGAATTTGTCTAAGTGTGCCTTGATAAGTACTTTGACTTGTTAAAAGAGAATTATTCTATGTATGCCTTGATTAGTACTTTGGCTTGATAAATTGAGAATTTTTCTATTTGTGCCCGGATAAGTACTTTGGCTAGTTAAATGAGAATTTATTCTATTTGTGCCCTGATAAGTACTTTGGCTTGTTAAATGAGAATTTATTCTATTTGTGCCCTGATAAGTACTTTGGCTTGTTAAATGAGAATTTATTCTATTTGTGCCTGATAGTACTTTGGCTTGTTAAATGAGAATTTATTCTAATTGTGCCCTGATAAGTACTTTGGCTTGTTAAATGAGAATTTATCCTATGTGTGCCTTGATAAGTACTTTGGCTTGGTTAATTGAGAACTTGCCTATATGTCTTTGGTAATAGCCTTTGAGTGCAAGTATTATGTTTTATTAAGTTGTCGCGACTCTCGGTTGAAGAATTCGGTTTGTCTTGTTGTAAGTTCTTGGGACGTGCAGCGGTGATGTGGGATTCCACGGGTATGCTTCCGTTACTTGTAGTACTTGGGTTAAATTCCCGGATTTTTATAGAAGACATGGTAGTGCTTATGTCTTGTTTGATGGTCGGTCGAGATAGGGTAAGAGTATAAGTGAGGGGTAAACCCCAGGCACGTACCACCTACTCCAGGGTAAGAGTATAAGTGAGGGTAAACCCCGAGACGTTGTACCACTGCTTTATGTGTTGTTTGTGTGGTTGAGATAGGGTAAGAGTATAAATGAGGGCAAGCCCAGATGTTATACCACCTTTTCCAGGGTAAGAGTATAAGTGAGGGGTAAACCCCCAAGATGCTATACCACCTGCTTTACCACCTTCTCCAGGGTAAGAGTATAAGTGAGGGGTAAACCCCCAAGACGCTATACCACTGGTGGGACTTGGTGTTCATGTATGCCTATTGGTGTTATATTATATCATGGACTGCCGGCAGTGAGGAAGGATTCCACGGGCAGGATTGATATTATGGGCGTGAGACCCATGGTTATGTTTTTAGTAATGACTTTGAGGGCGTGCTTCCCTGGCTTGATATGACTATTTATGTATGGTGTACTGTAATTTGATTATCATACATGTCTCCTGTTTTGTTAAATCGTTATGATTTTATTCTGATATTTTTGATTCCACATACTTGGTACATTCTTCGTCTTGACCTCGCCCGGAAGTGCGTTAAATCTGCAGGTTTAGGTACGCTGTTTGGTGATCGGCAGGTGTAGGATCCTGCTCAGGGTTTTTGGATAGCTCCCTCTGTCCAGGAGTTTATCTTTTTGGTATATGTCCTTCAGTACAGGCTTTGTACAGTTTTGGGTACGGCGGGGCCTTGTCCCGTCACATTTCAGTTTAACTCCTAGAGGTCTGTATTCATATGTGGGATTGGACTCATGTACAATGTAGTGTCTTTTGTATGTATATTATATGGCAGCCTAGTCGGCTTTGCCTTACACGTACGGTTGTTTTAAAAGAAAAAAAAAATGAGCTGTTATTAATTTCCGCAATGTACTTAGTTGTTAAGGTAGAAGGGTGCCCAGGTAGGGCACCAGTCACGGGCCCGGGGTTCGGGGTGTGACAGAGTGGTATCAGAGCAGTCAGTCCTCGGAATGTTTACAGACCGTGTCTAGTAGAGTCTTGATTATCGGTGTGTTGCGCGCCACACCCATAAACAGGAGGCTACAGGACATTTAGGAGTTGGTTTCTATTCTTCTCACTCTAAGATCGTGCCACAGAAATTGTGTTAGAAAGATAATTCCTCTCTGACGTAATTTTGTGTTCTGATTATGCCTCGAGAGCAACACCCTTGAAGGGCAAAGGAGTAGCGAGAGCTACTAGTCGGACTCGAGAGTTGATAGGGCTTATGCCGAGTTATACTGGATGTTGTTCATGATGGCGAGTTCTTCTTCGCGAGTTTGAGAACACTGACACGAGCCTCAGATTTCTCGATTAGGGCGGACTTTAGGGTCATGAAGGAAGCCATTATGTTATTGACCAAGATAGCGATTACTCTGATTTCCTCGTGAGAGGTTATTCGGCGGTCTGACGGGTGTCAGAGGGTAGAGAGGCAACGCGGAGATCTGCGTAAGAGGCTAGACCGGTTGGTTATCGGCGAGTTTTGGACGAGCGCCTCGGCGGCAAGTGAGATATTCGTCCCGGCCTACCCAGTACATACCCCGCGGCTCACGGTGGGAGATTTGATCTCACAAGGTATTTAGGAGCGGTCCAAGCTCCGAAGTCGAGGTTCTCGAGAGGAGCGGAGGATTTTCTCGATCGAGGCAACTTATTCCTCGGTGTTTCCATTGTAGTAAAGCGTCATTTGAAATGCCGTCTTGGCACAGTCTTTGTTTTTATTGTGGCCGTCGGGCCATATTCGGCGGTATGTCCTTTTAGGAGGAGCAGGTGAGTGGCTCGGCCTTTGAGGCCGATGGTTGATTCCGCTTTCCTCGCGGTATGCGTTCCCGTGACAGGTGTTCGGATGTTAGCCACCGTGGTAGAGGTCGGGGTAGAGTTTATAGTTCGCGGTCCTTGAACCGCATAGATGACGTGACTCTTGGGCGGATCGGGAGGCGACATCGCACGAGGTTCTGGTATATTCGATTCTTTGGAATCATACGTGCGTTGATAGATTCGATTTTACCCTAGCATATATGTTTTCCCTTTATTCTTTGGAGTTGTAAAGTGATAGTACCCAGGTAGGGATACCTTGATTAGTAAAGTGAAAAAGTTAAGAATATTGACAAGAATGATAAGTGGCGAGACTATAGTTGTGTAGAGTTCACAAGTTGTATTTACCAGTAACGATGTAAGGCCAGATAGGAAGATTGTGCGATAGAAATACTTTGGCTTATGTGTGAACCTCTAGTGAATAGGGGTAGGGTAAGAAGTACCTTGAGATAAGAGAGATTTATTTGGACTAAGAATGAGAAGTTAAGCGTGGCGATGAGTCGGGTTATGGACTCATTTCGGTCGTAGATAGTTTGGAATGGGGTGATGTCGATTAGAAATGGTCAGATTATGTGATAGGGTCACGAGGATGTCGAGCCCAAGTTTAGTTAATCGTTGTACAAGTTTGTGGATGCGTTCCAGAACTAGGTCGTGGGACCAGAAAAGCCTTAACGGGAATGTGAGTAGCTTAATGGCGAGGTTTGATTAGTAACTCCAAGAGTGGAGAAGCGAAACAAAATTTGAGATTTTATGCGTGTACTAGATGAGTTTGAAAATGCGAGAAAGTATGACAAGTAAGGAAAGAAAGGAACCTCTAGGATCCGTATTTTAGTAATTTGTAACCTTCGAGTTTGTGAGAAGGGTAGCGGACGGAAGGTCCATTGATATGTTTACGTATGTTAGGCGATGGTCAGGTGTGGCATCGTTGGTCTTGTGCAGTTGTGATTGGTAGGCATAGTATAGAGTTTATGCCGGAGTTTGTATAGCTTGATAACCGACTAAGAACATTCGGGGACGAATGTTTCTAAGGAAGAATGTTACACCCGTAAGTTCGTGACATGTGTAAGTGAAGGTGCGTAAGGAACCTGAAGACTTGAAAATTTGTACTAAAGGAAGAATTGTTTTTCCGACGGAAAATCTTCCGGACGTCGGAAAGGAAAAATGTTCGTTGTTGAGAATTGGATTCTCAAAATACATTATTTGAAGAGTATGGGACTTAGTAATATTATGGAAATTTATTTTTACGGATTTGGTCACGTGGGACCCACCCGAGGAATTTTACTTTTTTGTGGGGCCCACGAGAGTTACCGAATTTTTATGGACGAATGAGAGGGCGACACGTGGCACCCCCACATGGTCTTGGTCGAATTATTCCAAGGGTAAAATGGTCATTTACCATGGTGGAAGATAAGTCTTGCAAGCTTGACATAATTGACTAGTCAACACCACATAAGCTTGATCCTTGTGATAATCATCCTAGCCTCACATTTGTTTAAGTCTAAGCCCTCCAAATTGTGTTATATACTAACTAGTAGCAAGACTAGCTCATTTAACACTTAGAATTATTTCACTCTTTCTTGTGCAAGAACAAGAGCTCTCGGCCAAAGGGTTTCTTAGGGACAAAATTTTTGTAGTTTTGATCCATTAGCCACAAGACTTAAAACCAAGGTTCCTAAGAGTGTTGTAAGGTTATCTCAATAGAAAGATTTCGGAAAAAACGTATTTTTACGTTAGTCGCAAGGCGGAAACTATGGGAGTTCTTCAACTTTGAAGTTGGAACTTGAAGATGGGTTCTTCATAGGCCTCTAGGAGTGCTTGGGCGGATTGGAACTTAAGGAAAGGAGCTAAGAATTTCTAAGGCGCGACTTTGGATCTTGGAAATTTTTAAGGGCTTGGAAAGGTATAATTTTGTCGTTTTAGTAGTTAAGACTTACTTATTGTTGTAGCTATGGATTTTAGCAAGCATGTGTTATATAGTATGAAGTTTGATATGTTTATTGGCTATTGGAACCCTAATCCGAAAACTAGCATGTTTAGCTTTAAGATTACAATTCAAGTCGATTATTAGTCTAAGCGTCGCATGTTGTATAAAGAAGGAAATTGTAGTTGTTGAAGTTGTTTATGACTAGATAACATGTTAGACCTTAGAACTTGGAATTGGAAAAGGATTGGAAAAGACTTAGTGTTGCTATGTAAGTTGGCCGAGAATTGGCTAGTGTGCCTTAGACTATTTCGTATGAATTGTGGGGCGGAATTTTACACGTATTGTAAGGCGTGTAATCCCCTTTGTTGGTTGTTGTTTGGAGCCTTAAATGTGGCTTGTTGGTTATTGTATTCGGCCTTGAAAAAGGTGGCAAAGTAAGTAGAAACAAAGGAGGTGCTGCCCGATTTTCCGTAGAATTAGAGACCCTATACTTAGTGTTATTCTACGTTAGAGACTAGAAGTTGATAGTCTTATTGTGACCATTATAGGTTGACACTTCTACGTACGGCGTATTCGGCTTAGCTTGTGGATTTAGCCGAAAAGGTATGTGAACTATCTCCTCTTCTAGCATGATTCCTAAAGATAAAGAAAGTAGGTTCTACTCCTTAAATGATCTATTCCTTGGTTGTATTTGGATTGCCTAAAATAGAATTTGTTCTATGTACTTCCTTGATTGTACTTTGATGTTTAGATTGTAAGTTGTAGAATCCATTTTTTTGATGAAGTTTGGATTCTTAAAAGTGAAGGTATTTTTACTTAAAGTACATGTAGTCTTAAAGGAAGTGGTTTCAAATCTTTTGGCTAGGCCTTAGTTCTAAAACCTAAAGGTCATTATAGTGACTTTAGAGTCAAAGAGTGATTTACTTATTTGATTTAAAGAGGAGAAATGACATGATTTAAGAGAAGTAACTTGTGTTAAGGGTGAAGTTACTTGAGGTTTAAAAGTAGAAGAAAACTTGTTTTCTAACTATTAAGAATCGGGAGTATTTTTGAAAGTTAAGAACTTGATTTGTAAGTATGTGATACTTGGTTTTAATAGTATAAGTCTCTTGGTCATTGAAGGTATGGATATGTCTAAAATCATAAAGGGTTATAACGGCTTTATGGGAAGTTGGTTATAACGGCTTTATGAAAGATTTAGAAAGTTGTCTATTTTGATATAGGGCATAAGTTGCCAAGATTGTGAAAATTTGGAGTTACTTGATTTCAAGACTTGAAATGAGTTTTCTAAAAGTATAGTAACTTACTTTGAAAAATAGACACGCCTTGATACTACGGGTGTTAGTATCTTGGGGCTTTACATAGAAAGGAGTCTTTTATAAAAGAATGTACGTACGTAGTACTTTGGCTTGATAAATTGAGAATTTGTCTAAGTGTGCCTTGATAAGTACTTTGACTTGTTAAAAGAGAATTATTCTATGTATGCCTTGATTAGTACTTTGGCTTGATAAATTGAGAATTTTTCTATTTGTGCCCGGATAAGTACTTTGGCTAGTTAAATGAGAATTTATTCTATTTGTGCCCTGATAAGTACTTTGGCTTGTTAAATGAGAATTTATTCTATTTGTGCCCTGATAAGTACTTTGGCTTGTTAAATGAGAATTTATTCTATTTGTGCACTGATAAGTACTTTGGCTTGTTAAATGAGAATTTATTCTAATTGTGCCCTGATAAGTACTTTGGCTTGTTAAATGAGAATTTATCCTATGTGTGCCTTGATAAGTACTTTGGCTTGGTTAAATGAGAACTTGCCTATATGTGCTGGTAATAGCCTTTGAGTGCAAGTATTATGTTTTATTAAGTTGTCGCGACTCTCGGTTGAAGGGTCACCGCCTTGTTGTAAGTTCTTGGGACGTCGCAACGGTGATGTGGGATTCCACGGTTATGATCAGTTACTTGTAGTACTTTTTTTAAATTCCAGGATTTTTATAGAAGACATGGTAGTGCTTATGTCTTGTTTGATGGTCGGTCGAGATAGGGTAAGAGTATAAGTGAGGGGTAAACCCCCAAGACGCTGTACCACCTTCTCCAGGGTAAGAGTATAAGTGAGGGGTAAACCCCCAAGACGTTGTACCACCTGCTTTATGTGTTGTTTGACGGCCGGTTGAGATAGGGTAAGAGTATAAATGAGGGGCAAGCCCCAAGATGTTATACCACCTTTTCGAGTAAGAGTATAAGTGAGGGTAAACCCCCAAGATGCTATACCACCTGCTTTACCACCTTCTCCAGGGTAAGAGTATAAGTGAGGGGTAAACCCCCAAGACGCTATACCACTGGTGGGACTTGGTGTTCATGTATGCCTATTGGTGTTATATTATATCATGGACTGCCGGCAGTGAGGAAGGATTCCACGCGGGATTGATATTATGGGCGTGAGACCCATGGTTATGTTTTTAGTAATGACTTTGAGGCGTGCTTCCACGGCTTGATATGACTATTTATGTATGGTGTCTCGTAATTTGATTATCATACATGTCTCCGCCTTGTTAGATCATATGATTTTGTTCTGATATTTTGGTTCACATACTTGGTACATTCTTCGTCTTGACCTCCTTGGGGCTGCGTTAAATCTGCAGTTTAGGTCTGTTGTTTGGTGATCGGCAGTGTAGGATCTGCTCGGGGTTTTGGATAGCTCCTCTGTCGAGTTTATCTTTTTGGTAAATGTCCTTGATGCAGGCTTTATGGTTTTGGGTACAGCGGGGCCTTGTCGTCACATTTCGCTTTAACTCCTAGAGTGCAGATTCATATGTGGATTGGACTCATGTACAATGTAGTGTCTTTGTATGTATATTATATGGCAGCCTAGTCGGCTTTGCCTTACACGTCTGGATGTTTTAAAAGAAAAAAAATTTAGTATTATTAATTTCAAATGTACTTAGTTGTTAAGGTAGAAGGGTGCCCAGTAGGGCACGATCCACGCTTGAGGTTGGGGTGTGACAGTGGTATCGAGCGATCGGTCCTCGGAATGTTTACAGATTGTGTCTAGTAGAGTCTTGATTATCGGTGTGTTGCGCGCCACACCCATAAACAGGAGGCTACAGGACATTTAGGAGTTGGTTTCTATTCTTCTCACTCTAAGATCGTGCCCTAGAGCTGTGTTAGAAAGATAATTCCTCTCGACGTAATTTTGTGTTACGCTTATGCCTCGAGAGAAACAACGGCCGAGAAGGGCAAAGGAGTAGCAGAGCTACTAGTCGGACTCGAGAGTTGATAGGGCTTATGCCTGAGTTATACTGGATGTTGTTCATGATCGAGTTCTTCGCGGGTTTGAGAACACAGCACCAGAGCCTACAGTTTCTCAGTTAGGGGCAGACTTTAGGGTCATGAAGGAAGCCATTATGTTATTGACCAAGATAGCGATTACCTGATTTCCTCAGCAGAGGTTATTCGGCGGACTGAGACGGGTGTACAGAGGGTAGAGGCAACGGAGATCTGCGTAAGAGGCTAGGACCGGTTGGTTATCCGCGAGTTTTTGGACGAGTGCCTCGGCAAAGTGAGATATTCGTCCCACCTACCCGGACATACCCCGCGGCTCGCGGTGGGAGATTTGATCTCACAAGGTATTTAGGGCGGTCCAAGCTCCAGTCGAGGTTCTCGAGAGGAGCGGAGGATTTTCTCGATCGAGGCAACTTATTCCTCAGTGTTTCCATTGTAGTAAGCGTCATTTGGGGAAATGCCGTCTTGGCACAGGTCTTTGTTTTTATTGTGGCCGTCCGGGCCATATTCTGAGGGTATGTCCTTTTAGGAGAACGGTGAGGTGGCTCGGCCTTTGAGGCGATGGTTGATTCCCTTTCCTCCAGCGGTGTCGTTCCCGTGACGGTGTTGGATGTTAGCCACGGTAGTGGTAGAGGTCGAGTAGAGTTTATAGTTCTGGCGGTCCTTCGAACCGCATAGATGACGTGACTACTGGGCAGGATCAGGAGGCGATATCGCACGGGGTTACAGGTATATTCGATTCTTTGGAATCATACGTGCGTTGATAGATTCAGATTTTACCCTAGCATATATGTTTTCCCTTTATTCTTTGGAGTTGTAAAGTGATAGTACCCAGGTAGGGATACCTTGATTAGTAAAGTGAAAAAGTTAAGAATATTGACAAGAATGATAAGTGGCGAGACTATAGTTGTGTAGAGTTCACAAGTTGTATTTACCAGTAGCAGTGTAAGGCCGATAGGAAGATTGTGCGATAGAAATACTTTGGCTTATGTGTGAACCTCTAGTGAATAGGGGTAGGGTAAGAAGTACCTTGAGATAAGAGAGAGATTTATTTGGACTAAGAATGAGAAGTTAAAGCGTGACGATGAGTCGGGTTATGGACTCATTTCGGTCAGATAGTTTGGAATGGGGTGATGTCGATTAGAAATGGTCAGATTATGTGATAGGTCCCGAGGATGTCGGGCCCAAGTTTAGTTAATCGTTGTACAAGTTTGTGGATCGTTCCACGAACTAGGTCGTAAGGACCGAGAAAAGCCTTAACGGGAATGTGAGTAGCTTAATGGCCAGGTTTGATTAGTAACTCCAAGGAGTGGAGAACAGAAACAAAATTTGAGATTTTGTACGTGTACTAGATGAGTTTGAAAGTACGAGAAAGTATGACAAGTAAGGAAAGAAAGGAACCTCTAAGGATCCCGTATTTTAGTAGATTGTAACCTTCGAGTTTGTGAGAAGGGGTAGCGGACGGAAGGTCCATTGATATGTTTACGTATGTTAGGCGATGGCCAGGTGTGGCATCGTTGGTCTTGTGCAGTTGTGATTGGTAGGCATAGTATAGAGTTTATGCCGGAGTTTGTATAGCTTGATAACCGACTAAGAACATTCGGGGACGAATGTTTCTAAGGGGGGAAGAATGTTACACCCCGTAAGTTCAGGACATGTGTAAGTGAAGGTACGTAAGGAACACAAGACTTGGAAATTTGTACTAAAGGAAGAATTGTTTTTCCGACGGAAAATCTTCCGGACGTCGGAAAGGAAAAATGTTCGTTGTTGAGAATTGGATTCTCAAAATACATTATTTGAAGAGTATGGGACTTAGTAATATTATGGAAATTTATTTTTACGGATTTGGTCACGTGGGACCCACCCGAGGAATTTTACTTTTTTGTGGGGCCCACGAGAGTTACCGAATTTTTATGGACGAATGAGAGGGCGACACGTGGCACCCCCATATGGTCTTGGTCGAATTATTCCAAGGGTAAAATGGTCATTTACCATGGTGGAAGATAAGTCTTGCAAGCTTGACATAATTGACTAGTCAACTTGCCACATAAGCTTGATCCTTGTGATAATCATCCTAGCCTCACATTTGTTTAAGTCTAAGCCCTCCAAATTGTGTTATATACTAACTAGTAGCAAGACTAGCTCATTTAACACTTAGAATTATTTCACTCTTTCTTGTGCAAGAACAAGAGCTCTCGGCCAAAGGGTTTCTTAGGGACAAAATTTTTGTAGTTTTGATCCATTAGCCATGAACTTAAAACCAAGGTTCTAAGAGTGTTGTAAGGTTATCTCAATAGAAAGATTTGGAAAAAGCGTATTTTTACGTTAGTCGCAGCGGAAACTATGGGAGTTCTTCAACTTTGAAGTTGGAACTTGAAGATGGGTTCTTCATAGGCCTGCAGGAGTGCTTGAGCGGATTGGAACTTAAGGAAAGGAGCTAAGAATTTCTAAGCGCGACTTTGGATCTTGGAAATTTTAAGGGCTTGGAAAGGTATAATTTTGTCGCTTTAGTAGTTAAGACTTACTTATTGTTGTAGCTATGGATTTTAGCAAGCATGTGTTATATAGTATGAAGTTTGATATGTTTATTCGCTATTGGAACCCTAATCAAAACTAGCATGTTTAGCTTTAAGATTACAATTCAAGTCGATTATTAGTCTAAGCGTCGCATGTTGTATAAAGAAGGAAATTGTAGTTGTTGAAGTTGTTTATGACTAGATAACATGTTAGACCTTAGAACTTGGAATTGGAAAAGGATTGGAAAAGACTTAGTGTTGCTATGTAAGTTGGTAGGAATTGGCTAGTGTCTTAGACTATTTCATTATGAATTGTGGGGCGGAATTTTACGTATTGTAAGGCGTGTAATCCCTTTGTTGGTTGTTGTTTGGAGCCTTAAATGTGGCTTGTTGGTTATTGTATTCGGCCTTGAAAAGGTGGCAAAGTAAGTAGAAACAAAGGAGGTCTTTGCCCGATTTTCCGTAGAATTAGAGACCACATACTTAGTGTTATTCTACGTTAGAGACTAGAAGTTGATAGTCTTATTGTGACCATTATAGGTTGACACTTCTACGTACGGCGTATTCGGCTTAGCTTGTGGATTTAGCCGAAAAGGTATGTGAACTATCTCCTCTTCTAGCATGATTCCTAAAGATAAAGAAAGTAGGTTCTACTCCTTAAATGATCTATTCCTTGGTTGTATTTGGATTGCCTAAAATAGAATTTGTTCTATGTACTTCCTTGATTGTACTTTGATGTTTAGATTGTAAGTTGTAGAATCCATTTTCTTGATGAAGTTTGGATTCTTAAAAGTGAAGGTATTTTTACTTAAAGTACATGTAGTCTTAAAAAGGAAGTGGTTTCAAATCTTTTGGCTAGTGCCTTAGTTCTAAAACCTAAAGGTCATTATAGTGACTTTAGAAGTCAAAGGAGTGATTTACTTATTTGATTTAAAAGAGGAGAAATGACATGATTTAAGAGAAGTAACTTGTGTTAAGGGTGAAGTTACTTGAGGTTTAAAAAGTAGAAGAAAACTTGTTTTCTAACTATTAAGAGACTGGGAGTATTTTTGAAAGTTAAGAACTTGATTTGTAAGTATGTGATACTTGGTTTTAATAGTATAAGTCTCTTGGTCATTGAAGGTATGGATATGTCTAAAATCATAAAAGGGTTATAACGCTTTATGGGAAGTTGGTTATAACGGCTTTATGAAAGATTTAGAAAGTTGTCTATTTTGATAAAGGGCATAAGTTGCCAAGATTGTGAAAATTTGGAGTTACTTGATTTCAAGACTTGAAATGAGTTTTCTAAAGTATAGTAACTTACTTTGAAAAATAGACACGCCTTGATACTACGGTGTTAGTATCTTGGGGCTTTACATAGAAAGGAGTCTTTTATAAAAGAATGTACGTCGTAGTACTTTGGCTTGATAAATTGAGAATTTGTCTAAGTGTGCCTTGATAAGTACTTTGACTTGTTAAAGAGAATTATTCTATGTATGCCTTGATTAGTACTTTGGCTTGATAAATTGAGAATTTTTCTATTTGTGCCTGATAAGTACTTTGGCTAGTTAAATGAGAATTTATTCTATTTGTGCCCTGATAAGTACTTTGGCTTGTTAAATGAGAATTTATTCTATTTGTACTCGATAAGTACTTTGGCTTGTTAAATGAGAATTTATTCTATTTGTGCCTTGATAAGTACTTTGGCTTGTTAAATGAGAATTTATTCTAATTGTGCCTGATAAGTACTTTGGCTTGTTAAATGAGAATTTATCCTATGTGTGCCTTGATAAGTACTTTGGCTTGGTTAAATGAGAACTTGCCTATATGTGCGTAATAGCCTTCGAGCGCAAGTATTATGTTTTATTAAGTTGTCGCGACTCTCGGTTGAAGGGTCACCGTCTTGTTGCAATTCTTGGGACGTGCAAGCGGTGATGTGGGATTCCACGTATGCTTCCGCTACTTGTAGTACTTGGGTTAAATTCGGATTTTTATAGAAGACATGGTAGTGCTTATGTCTTGTTTGATGGTCGGTCGAGATAGGGTAAGAGTATAAGTGAGGGTAAACCCCAAGACGCCGTACCACCTTCTCCGGGGGTAAGAGTATAAGTGAGGGTAAACCCCAAGACGTTGTACCACCCTTTATGTGTTGTTTGTGGCCGGTTGAGATAGGGTAAGAGTATAAATGAGGGCAAGCCCAAGACGTTATACCACCTTTTCCAGGTAAGAGTATAAGTGAGGGTAAACCCCAGACGCTATACCACCGCTTACCACCTTCTCCGTGGTAAGAGTATAAGTGAGGTAAACCCCAAGACGTTATACCACCGTGGGACTTCGTGTTCATGTATGCCTATGGTGTTATATTATATCATGGATCACGGCAGTGAGGAAGGATTCCACGGGCAGGATTGATATTATGGGCGTGAGACCCATGGTTATGTTTTTAGTAATGACTTTGAGGACGTGCTTCCCTGGCTTGATATGACTATTTATGTATGGTGTACTGTAATTTGATTATCATACATGTCTCCTGTTTTGTTAGACTGTTATGATTTTGTTCTGATATTTTTCGTTCACATGGTACATTCTTCGTGCGACCTCGCCCGGCTGCGTTCATGCCGCAGGTTTAGGTACGCTGTTTGGTGATCGGCAGGTGTAGGATCCTGCTCAGGGTTTTTGGATAGCTCCCTCTGTCCAGGAGTTTATCTTTTTGGTATATGTCCTTCAGTACAGGCTTTGTACAGTTTTGGGTACGGCGGGGCCTTGTCCGTCATTTCGATTTAACTCCTGAGTCCAGATTCATACGCTGGATTGGACTCATGTACAATGTAGTGTCTTTTGTATGTATATTATATGGCAGCCTAGTCGGCTTTGCCTTACACGTACGGATGTTTTAAAAGAAAAAAAAATGAGCTGTTATTAATTTCCGCAATGTACTTAGTTGTTAAGGTAGAAGGGTGCCCAGGTAGGGCACCAGTCACGGGCCCGAGGTTTGGGGTGTGACAGTTGTGGTAGGTGTTCTTATGGGGAGTGTCGTACTACTTAGATAGCTTGTTAGGCTTGCGGCCAGCAGGGCCATTTTGCGAGAAATTGTCCGACCAGAGGTGGCGCGGATGTTACGACTCACCCTTCAGATCGATGGGTGGTTCATCACCTTACGCAGTTATGCGCCACAGAGCAGGTTTGTTGATTGTGCGCGAGGAAAGAAAAAGAGCGTGAGAGGATATCTTGACCGCCAAGAGAGACTTGCGCCGTATATGTTACGTGGAGTGCTATGTTCGGTTAGCATTGTGTAAGTTGTGATTAGAAAACATGGGTAGTTGAAAAGGGTAAGTCTGGGGACGAGAAAATGGGGAGCCTTAGAATTTATAACAGTTGGGACCTTGGATGCAAGGCCGTCCTGAGTGGATGATTTTACGGTTGGTCTTTGTCGAAGTACTTGGTATGCGTGATATATATTGTGGGATAATTCCATGGGTAGTGTGAGATGGAAGTGGTAGCTTTCATGACGTGAACTGGTAAGATTGTTCCGGATCGGGGAACGAGAGTTTAGTACAAAGTGGGTCGGGTTGAGGCCATATCGCGAGTCAACCGCGGCCGGAATGTGGTGGGGTCAGTTTGAGGTGGTCCCGCTAGATGATAGGGTCACGAGGGTGTTAGGCCCAAGTTTAGGTAACCATCGTACGAGTTCGTGGATGCGTCCGACTAGTAGTCGGGCCGATGAGGTCAGCCCATCTTGTCTTTCAGTTAGGCCTGCTTACTCGGCGGAGGGTTATACGAGATGTTATGTATCAGGGAAGTTGTAAGGCTGCACGGGATTCCTACTTTTTATGACAGGCAGTGGAGCCCAGTTTTCGGCTATTTCTTTTGTTTCTGGAGGTTTTACCAGGCGGGGTTAGGGACTCAGGTGAGTCTCGGTATTGCATTCACCCTCGGGCCGACAGACAAACAGCGCGTTTATCCAGATATTTGAGGATAGGTTACGGGCCGGTGTTTTGATTTCAGGGGTAGCTGTAAGGATTATTTGCCTCTTGTTGAGTGAGCATTGTAATAGCTACCATTTCAGTATTCGGATGTCGCCTTATGAAGCCTTGTATGGGCGGGAGTGTAGGTTCCCGGTCGATTGATTCGATGTTGGCAAGGTTCAGATAGTTGGTCCATACTTGATTCAGCAGGATGTGGGTAATGTGAAGCTTATCCAGAAGAGGTTATTAGCGACTCGAGTCAGCGAAGTCGTGCGGATAATCGGCGTCGACACTGGGAGTTCAGGTTGACGGTGGGTCTTCTTGAAGGTACCACCCCGGATGGGTGTGACGAGATTTGGAAAGCAGGGGAAACTTAGCCCGGGGTACTTTGGGCCTTTCAGATCGTTGTAGAATAGGCGGGTTGCTATAAGTTGCCTAGACCGTCCAGACTTAGGAAGCGATCGTCCAGATTCCATGTTGCTATGTTCAAGAGTATCGGAGATCCATCAGTGTTCCCGATTAATGATGACCAAGTTAGAGATAGTAACCCAGATTTTGGCCAAGCAATGACAGAATGTGGTAAGTATATTAGGAATAGTTCGAGTGTACGGGGAGGGTACGACGAGTAAGAAAAGAGGCGTAGATGTGTTAAGAAGATGGAAGTGTCCTTTTTATAAAGTAAATGTGCGAAGAAAGTATCCTTCGGACCATGGGTGGAGCTAATAGTATTGTTATACGCTTTAGAGATGATTCTTCGTTGGCTTGGATGTGAGTTTTTGCGCGTATGTGGTATTATGGCCAGGTGTGACATAATTGGTTTTGTAAGTATAGTAGTGAAGACTATACCGGCGCATGTGTGTTTAGAGACTTAGAAGGAACATTCGGGATGAATGTTTCTAAGGGGGGAAGAATGTTACACCCCGTAGTTCCGAGTATGTATATGAGGGCGTGCGTGCGAGAATACGACACAAAGTGGAAAGGAAGAAAGATGTGATTTTTACGGAAAAGTTTCGGATTTTGTGAAGGAAAAAGGTTCGTTATTGGGAATTGGATTCCCAGTTTGGTATTCGAACTTTTTGGGATATTTGAGAATTATGGAATTTTATTTCCGAATTGGTCACGTGGGCCCACGGAAAAATTCTGATTTTGTAGGGCCACTTTATTTTCGGATTTTGGCATTACGGATATTTTCGGAAGACGAAATATTTTGGACGAGTAGGGGCGACACGTGGCACCCTGTGTGGCTCGTTGGCGAAAATTGGGGACCGTGGCGGGCGTTTTTGGGGGACAAGTGGCAAGCCACTTGTCCCATTTTTGTGGTGAACAAATGATTGACAAACTACCCACACACATGTACCCCATACTCACCTTACACTTGCTTTAATCATAGCCCTTTATTTCTCTATAAATACCCCTTGTTTCAAGACTTTATTCATCCTCACTTAAGAGTTTCAAAGGCAAAATTCTCCCTCCTCCTCGTGTTGTTCTCGCCCAACATCCCCTTTGTGTAGAAAAATCCTTCAAGTGTTGTTATTATCCCAAATACCTTAGCCTAGTATTCCTAGTAGTATTCCAAAGTTATTTCAATACTAAGAGCGGAAATACTACTTTATTCCAATAGTCATGAAACGAAGCCCTAGAAAATCTTCATAGCTTAGATGAAGTGTTAAGAGAAGTTGTTTAGAAACTTCTAAGGGTTCTTGGAAGCGGGTTGGGCGTAAGGAATTGGAGCTAAACGTTGCTCGGGATCGACTTATAAATCTTGGATAATTTTGGGCTTATCGAGGTAATGATCTTTATCCCTATTGTAATTGGAAATTACATGTTGTAGTAATGTATAGTTGAGTATCCTCTATCTAGAATGAATATTGATAAGAATTGCACTGGATTTACATTGGAATGTCTTTACAGTAGACTTGTAGTATTATTGTGGAGTAGAATTGTACACGTCAGGTTAGACGTGTAACCCCTCAAGTTGTTGGCTGGGTAGCGGGCCTTGATAGAGGAGGAGATTTATGTGGTTACGGGGAGGTCTGCCAATTTTCCGTAGAATAATGACCTTGTGCTTGGAATTGTGCTACGAGATCGGAAGTTGATAGACGTTTTGTGGCTTTTTAGGTGGAAGTACTACGAGTAGCGTATTCTACTTGAAGGGTGGACAAGGCTAGCAGGGTTACAGTACTTTGGAGCTTTTTGCTTTTTGTCGATAATCGTCGCGAGGTATGTGAACCTCTTCCTATCCTTTCTAGCATGATATTTGTGAAATATATATAGTGCGGTAGACGCACGTGTGTTTAAAGGAATTTGATTTTCCTTTTGTTAAGTGACTTGTTATGAAATATTAAGGACTTGAATTATGTTTAAAAGTTGTAAAACCTCACTCATGAGTAATGGGTGTGTGGTCTTTTAAAGAATAAAGTTATCTTGATTTCGAAAATAAGAATAGTTGTCCTTGGTTGGTTTAAAACATAAAGTGTTATAATAGCTTTATGGGAAGTTATTTATAACGACTTTATGAAAACAAAAGAACGGTTTTATCATTGGATTTAAAATGATAACTTGACATTTAAAGGTTGGAGGTTGGTTTCCTTAAAAGATATGATTTAAAGATTAATAGCCTGATTTTTTGAAAGTAAAGAGACTTGATGTCATCACTCAAATATAACCCGGGAATTTAACCCGCACAACGGCCGCATGCCCCGGCATCTTACCTCGGTATAAGCATGGTCATGGAACCATCCTAATGGAAGCATACTCGTGGGCCACCCATCGTGTCAGTATGTCCAAAGGAAATAACAAGATAACAATCATAATGGAAGCATACTCGTGGGCCACCCATCGTGTCAGTATGTCCAAAGCAAATAACAAGATAACACTCCTAATGGAAGCATACCCGTGGGCCACCCATCGTGTCAGTATGTCCAAAGGAAATAACAAGATAACAATCATAATGGAAGCATACTCGTGGGCACCCATCGTGTCGGTATGTCAAAGCAAATAACAAGATAACACTCACAATGGAAGCATACGTGGGCCACCCATCGTGTCGGTATATCCAAAAGGAAATAACAAGATAACAATCATAATGGAAGCATACCTGGGCCCCCCAACGTGTCAGTATGTCCAAAGCAAATAACAAGATAACACTCCTAATGGAAGCATACCCGTGGGCCACCCATCGTGTCAGTATGTCCAAAAGGATCGATATAGTGGAAGCATACCTGTGGGCCACCCATCGTGTCAGTATGTCCATCAATCAACCAGATAGCCGGCCCTCCAACGAGAGACGCGGTAGCACAGAAATACAACACTTGCACAACAAAGGCTATCACCACAAGCATAGGCAAGTTCAACATACTCATAGACTTTCATTTTATTACAATAAATCCGGATTTTAACCCCAAGGTACTACGTATTTTAACTCTTTAAAAGATCAATTTCTTTCACAAAAAGTCACACGATACCCGTAGTTTCAAAATAGAGTAACTATCTTTTTAAGTAAACCAAAACAATTTCCATATCAAGTCATTTATAAGTCAAGTCTCTTATCTTTTAAAAACCACAGACCATTTCTTTACCTACATAAAGTTGTTATAACAAACTTCCCATAAAGCCGTTATAACACTTTATGTTTTAAACCAACCAAATTCGTTTAGCACACGTACGTCTACCGTACTACATAGTTCACAACAATCATGCGAGAAAAGATAGGAAGAGGTTCACATACCTCGCGACGATTATCGACAATTAGCAAAATGCTCCAAAGTACTATAACCCTGCTAGCCTTTTCCACCCTTCAAGTAGAATACGCTACTCGTAGTACTTCAACCTATAAAGGACACAAAACGTCTATCAACCTCTAGATCTCTTCGTAGAACAATTCAAAGCACAAGGTCATTATTCTACGGAAAATTCGGCAGCACCTCCTCCCCCGTAACCACATAAATCTCCTCTATCAAGGCGCTACCAACCCAACAACTCCAAGGGTTACATCGTCTAACCGACGTGTACAACATCGCCACAATAATACTACAAGTCTCGTAAATCTGGTTCAATTATTATCAATATTCATTCTATATATAGTATACTCAACTATACATTACTCTGACATGTAATTTCCAATTCTGATAGGGGATAAAGATCATTACCTCGATAAGCCCAAAATTATCCAAGTTTTATAAGTCGATCCTGAGCAACGTTTAGCTCCAATTCCTTACGCTCCAACCCGCTCCAAGCAACCCTTAGAAGTTTCTAAACAACTTCTCTTAACACTTCATCTAAGCTTATGAAGATTTTTCTAGGATTTTATTTTGCGACTAAGGAATAAAGTAGTATTTTCGGGCTCTTAGTATAAAGATAACTTTGGAATACTACAAGGGATTTTTGGCTAAGGTATATGGGATTATAACAATACTTGAAGAAATTCTTTCACAAGAGGGGGGGGGTGTTGGACGAGAACCACAAAGGGAGGGAGGGGAAATTTTTGCCTTGGAAAAATATTTCAAGTGAGGGATGAATAAAGTCTTGCAACAAGGGGGGTATTTATAGAGAAATCAATGGCTAGGATCAAAGCAAGTGTATGGTGAGGATTTGGTCCATGTGGGAGTGGAGTCTTCCAACCAAGTGTCCACCACAACAATGAGACATGTGTCCACCACAAAAATGGGACAAGTACCAAAACGTCCAAACACTTGTCCACCAACCATTCGGCCAACATGGCCACATGGGGGTGACACGTGTCGCCCCCTACTCGTCCAAAATATCTCATCTTTCGAAAATATCCGTAATGCCAAAAATCCGAAAATAAAGTGGGCCCCACAAAATCGTAAATTCTCCCGTGGGCCCCACGTGACCAATTTCGGAAATAAAATTCCATAATTCTCAAATATTCTAAAAAGTCCGAATACCAAATCTGGGAATCCAATTCCCATTAACGAACCTTTTTCTTCACAAAATCCGGAAACTTTTCCGTCGAAAAATCACATCTTTCTTCCTTTCCAATTTTAATGTCGTGTTCTCGTACGTACGTCCTCATATAGATACCCTGGAACTACGGGGTGTAACACTTGACTTATAAACAACTTGATTTTGGGGAAGGAGAAGTAACTTGATTTAAAGGTATAGGTTACTTGTTTTTAAAAGAGTAAGACACTTGGTTTAAAAAGTATATTGCTACTTGACTTTAAAAAGGAAAAAGTGTCTTTGTTTTAAAGGAAGGCATGATTTTGTCTTAAAATGGTTTAAAAAAAAGAAGGCATGCTTTTGTCTTAAGATTGGTTTAAAAAGAAGGTATGGAAATTGTTTTGGTTTACTTAAAAGATAGTTACTCTATTTTGATACAACGGGTATCGTGTGACTTTTGTGTGAGTAACTTGACTATGTTGGCTTGTGATAGCCTTGTAATACTTTCTTGTTGGTTTGATAAGTAAACATGTTATGATGCTACGTGTGTTAGTGTCTTGTGATGTTTGTGTAAGGGGGTTATTCTTGTTGTGCTTACGTTGTTAAGCGATAAGCCCGTTATCGTATTATATCACATACCCCGACTTGTTATGATCAGGATTTGCCACCTCGATGCGAGGAATACCTCATGCGGGTCCATGCGACCTATCGCGGGCTGCGGGAGTTCCGGATTGATCACTCGGGTGTGTTACGCCGTCACGAGAATACCTCATGCGGTCCAGGTGACTATGCGGACTTCGGTGGTCTAGGATGATGTCGCGGGTTAGCTACCCCCGATGCGAGGAATACCTCATGCAGACCTAGGTGGTCTATGCGGACTGCGGGAGTTCCAGGATTAGGCTCGCATAATGATACTATGGGCGATTGGCCTTGCTTCGATCATTAGCGGCCTAGAAAAGACCAGTTACGTTATATCTATTTTGCTCTTGTTTATGTTGTGGCACTATGTGCAGTTAAATTAGTTGTTAAATGCGTATTTGTAATTGGTTTTAAAATGTTATGATTTTATTTGATGCTTTCTGATTTCACATACTTGGTACTGTTATCGACCTCCTCGGGCTGCGTTCATGCCGCAGGTAGAGGTACACCAGTTGTTGAACCTCGCTCATAGGATCACAGTTCAGCGTTTTGGGAAGCTCTGTTTCTCCGGAGGCTTATCTTGTGGTATGATTCCCTGAGAGTGTAGGTTCTTATACATTCAGGGGCATGGCGGGCCCCTGTCCCGTCGTTGTTGTTATAAAACTCTTAGAGGTCTCAGTAATCTTGTTGTGGCGGGGGTTTGTAAAAGGGATGTAACTGTTCAAGTTTTTATTTATATATACAGAAAGGTAACCGTTTTGGTTAGCCTATTTTCTTAATTCACTGTTTATCTTTTATGAGTTTTTATTTCCCGTGATTTTCTCTGATGTTGCATCACTAGGGTGCCCGGGGTAAGGCACCAGTCACGGGCCCGGGGTCGGGTCATGACAGATCTCTAGTATATGTGTCTATGATTAGTGGAGAATAGCAAGTACATAAGCCCGTAGAACTAAATGAAATTGACATGCATAGGTTAGGTAATACCATGCTTCCATTACTTGTGATTGAAATGAATTTGTAAAATATCTAACTTGAAATTTTAGATTGCTGAATTCATGCTATATTTGTTCCTACATATTATCCCAACTGTCGTTCATGTGTTTCTAAGTCTTTGTGCAGCTACTTGATTTGAGTCTTTGAGTTTTGTATTTTTGTGTCTTTGTTTTTGTTTTGATCTTTGCTCGAGGGCGAGCAAAGGTTAAGTTTGGGGGTGTTTGTGAGGCGTATTTTGTATACGCCTTTTGAGTCATTTTTAGTTGATATTTTACTCGTTTTTGTTGTGTTTAGTATAGTAGTAG
Organism: Przewalskia tangutica; assembly: GCA_029844215.1. Classification (NCBI taxonomy): domain Eukaryota; kingdom Viridiplantae; phylum Streptophyta; class Magnoliopsida; order Solanales; family Solanaceae; genus Przewalskia; species Przewalskia tangutica. The sequence continues at coordinate 29,561,848 of CM056736.1, read as the reverse complement.
GTTTGTTTTTCTTTCTTTTGAGTCACAGCGGTGCAAAAAGGCAAAATGGCAAAAAGGAACGAGAAATGTGCAGAAAAGGCGCTCCCGAGGCGAAAAGACGAAAGTTGGCAACTCAGAGCGAAAGAAGGCAGCACCGCGGTTCCACTATGAAGAAGCGCGGTGCCATATTTACCGAGGAGCCACAAGACTTTCAGCACCGCGGTGCCATCAGGCCGTACCGCGGTGCCATTTGTGCTGAGAAGCTGCGGGAGTTTCGGCACCGCGGTGCCGACGCGGGAAATTTCGGTTTCGAAGGCAAATTGGCTAAGGGTGGATTGGTCCATAGGACACGAAAATTAGAGGATATTTAAGCCCTATGGATTAATGCTATGAAAAAAGGTTGGTCATTCTACAACACAACACAACACAGGCAGATTTGGAGCAACAATGAGAGACTTTGTTCTACGTAATTTTCTTTCTTTCGTTTTTAATTCAGTTTTTGTATGGATATTGTGTTAGTTCATAGCGTTACTATGGCTAGGAGCTAAACACTCTATTAGGGTTTTCCTTATGAATCGCTTGAAACTGTTATTCATGAATTAATGCAGTAGTTTATTTCTTCTTCGCTTGATTAAGATTTAGTCAATATTTGGTATGAATGTTTGATAATTAATTGATCACTAGTTATTATAACCTATATGATTTCGAATAAAAAATCGAAAGGAGAGATTTGGATATGCTGTAATTGACTAGACATAGGTTAATATCGCGGACGAAAGTACTCCGATACTTGTGTAGCATTATAGGGTACTGTTCTTAATTCTCATATGTGGTAAATCCTATCATATAAATATAGAAGGGTTCTGCACTGGGGTTGAGTGATTATATGTCCTAACCGGAATATAAGACAGTCTAGTTAATTGTTATCTTAACGAAGAAGAAGAATCATTTTAGTTGCATTAAGGATTGAAGAAAGTGGATAGTCGAGGATTTTGAAAGCTCTAATTCATTCATAACTGATTACAACTTTATTAGTTTAAATCTTGCAATTATTCTAGTAAAATAAATACCCCAATCAAATATCGATTGTCAAATAGATAACTTAAAATAGATGAACTGTACTTAGAAACCAGTCTCTGTGGACGATATTCGGTCTTACAAACTATATTACGTGTGAACGATGCGTACGCTTGCGTGAGCAGTCGAAATATCGCTAACAAGTTTTTGGTGCCGTTGTCGGGGACTGGCGTACTTCGAATATCTAATCATCTGTTTTTATTTCTACTTTGGCTTTATTTTTATTTTATTTTTATTTTATTTTTTACTGTTAGAACCGTGTGCCTTGATTTGTTTGTTGATTTTGATCTGTTTTAGGAATCTAGTGTATGCGAAGAAGGAGAGGAGCATATACATTTGTTCCCTTCAATCCTGAAATCGAAAAATTGTGCAAACAAAACATGCGCAACAAAAGGATATATGAGTCAGTGACCATGAACAACGAACCAAATCAGAATGGGGCGGACAATGAGGTTCCTGAGAATGCAGGTGAGCCAATACAGGTCCCAGCAGAGAGAAGTTTGGGGGACTATGTTCTTCCAACGGTCCACAGTGCAGACTTGCACGTCGGGCTCCGGTATAGGGACAACAACTTTGAGATCAAGCCAGCCATCCTGAGCATGGTCCAGAACACAGAACAATTTGGGAGACTGCCATCTGAAGATCCCCACATGCACATTACAAACTTTCTGGAGTTGTGTGCCACTTTCAAATACAATGGCGTTACTGACGATGTCATTACACTGAGGCTCTTCCTGTTCTCACTGAGGGATAGAGCCAAAAGCTGGTTGAACTCACTGCCTGCCAACTCCGTCACTATCTGGCAGGACCTGGCCCAAAAGTTTCTAGCAAAGTTCTTCCCTCCTTCCAAAGCAACAAAGTTAAGGGGAGAGCTGAACAACTTTTATCAGGTGGATGGTGAATCACTCTACGATTCATGGGAGCGATTCAAGGATCTGCAAAGGAAATGCCCACATCATGGAATTGAGAAGTTGATGTTAGTCCACATTTTTTATAATGGGCTGAGTGGTACTACTCGTACCATCATTGATGCTGCAGCAGGGGGTGCTTCCATAAGAAAGAGTGTCAATGAGGCACATGAGTTACTGGAAGATATGGCTGCCAACAATCATCAAAGGGCAGCTGACAGGTCAGTGAGCAGCAGGAAGGCTATGGGCATACATGAACTAGATGCCATCACTGCCCTGAACGCACAGGTGGCCCTTTTGACGAAGCAACTGCAGCAGAACACCATGTTCGTGAATGCAATCCAGCTGCCTGTGAATTGTGAGATTTGTGGTGGACCGCATTCCTTTGACAGATGCACAGCGGTGGACCCTAATAATGTGCCAATGGAGCAGGTACAGGCGGTTGAGAACTTTCAGAGGCCTTATAATTCCAACACATATAACCCAGGGTAGAGAAATCACCCTAACTTTTTGTGGAGGAACGATCAGCCTCAGCAACAACCATATCAAAGTGGTTACCAGAACCAGTAGGTGCAAAATCAGGCCACTTCATCCCAGCAGTTTAGACCAACTATACAACAGGAGAAGCCTGATGAACTGAGAGTTGCATTACTTACACTCACCAATTCGCAGAATCAGTTCATGTCTGAAACAAGGTCCTATCCCAAGAGCTTGGAAACACAGGTTGGGAAACTTGCAAAGATGGTAACCAACAGGCCGCAGGGCACTCTCCCATGAAATACAGAGGTAAATCCTAGAGAGCAGTGTCAAGCAGTGTTGTTGAGGAGTGGAAAGCAGTTGGAGCAGGTTGCTCCCCAGCCCGCAGTGGTAAGTGAGAAGGAGTGTGAGAAAGCAGCTGAGGTAGAGTATGAGGGGGTCACTGAGGACCGCCCTACAGTTGAGATAGTTCCACGAACACATTTGAGGGAGTGTTGATAGAATCCCTTAACCTCAGAGGTTACAAAAGAAGGCAATTGACAAGCAGTTCTCCAAGTTTTTGGAGGTGTTTAAGAAGTTTCACATAAATATCCCCTTCATTGAAGCACTAGAACAGATGCCAGCATACTTTAAATTCATGAAGGAGATACTTGGAAAAAAGAGAAGGCTAGCGGATTATGGGACATTATCTTTGAAAAGAGGAGTGCAGTGCCATCCTGCAAAAGAAACTGCCTCCTAAGCTGAAGGATCCAGGGAGCTTCACATTGCCCTACACTATTAGTAAGGTGACATGCAACAAGGTGTTGCGTGATCTAGGGGCCAGTATCAATCTCATGCCTCTATATGTCTTCAAGAGATTGGGTTTGGGTGAAGCCAAACCAACCACAGTGAATTTGTGGTTGGCCGACCGAACCGTAGTGCACCCTAGAGGCATAATAGAAGATGTGCTGGTCAAGGTGGGAAAGTTCTTCTTCCCAGCAGACTTCCTCATTCTTGATATGGAGGAAGATGATGAAATACTCATCATTTTGGGAGTCCATTCCTTGCAAATGGGAGAGCCTTGATTGATGTAGAAAAGGGAGAATTGAGACTAAGGGTTCAGGAGGAAGAGATGGTGTTCAAAGTGTTCAATTCCACCATTGAATCCCAAGCCATCAACAAGTGTTTAGCGATTACGTGACACAATGATTCAGCCAAAGATAGGCCAAAGCTAGGGAGGTCATTCATACAGCGGTGAACTCACATGTCATCAAGAATGCTGAAACAAAAATGAATGTCATGGAAGCCGTCGAACAGGTAAGTCTTACTGAACCCCCTCCTGTGAAAAAGAAAAACAGAGTGAGAAAGAGGAGGATGATTTTGAAATGGATATGTAGTGGGGTTAAAATACTCCAATGATTTAATGAGTAACATGCGTTCGGCAACAAGACGTTAAAGACAACGCTACTTGGGAGGCAACCCAATTTTTTTAATTAGATCAGTCTCACTTTTGGTATTTTGTTGTGTGGTGATGCAGGTGAAGGAATGGGACATGAAGCAGGAAACCAACGCTCGAAAACACTGAATCAGGAATTTCAGCACCGCGGTTCCATCATGCAATACCGCGGTGCCGAAAGATCGAAGCGGCTCGAGTTTAGGCACCGCGGTGCCTGAACACGTTTCCAGAAAATAAAAAGCACTAAAATGGACAATGCAGTATCCGCCTCCACCACCACCATTTTGAGCCGCTGTATGTATGTAAGTCGTCTCATTTGAATTTTTTAGTCTTTTGCACATTTGGGACAATATGTAGTTTAAGTATGGGGGGGGGGGGGGAGTTTTCATTTTATTTTATTTTTGTGAGTCTTTTGTTATTTTTGTGTTTTATGTATAAGTCTTTTGTTGTTTTTGTGTTTTATGTGAGTCAATTTTTTTTTATGATAATGCATGATGTGCTTATTTGAAACGCCTAGTGAACTAAGTGAGATAATGTAATGGAATGAGAAAGCTAAAATATGTGTGCTTAAGTTAGATATGCCAAAAATTCATAAAAATTTGATTAGTTGAAATATTTGATGTTTAGCCTATGTGTTGTCAAGTAAAAAAATGTCTGTGAAGTCTGTTTGCTTGTTATTTGAGGCGAAATAGTTAAGATGTACATGTTAGGGAGATGATTCGGACATTTCTTTGATAGCTCTTCATTACCTATCCTAACAATAAATTGTATCCCTAGTCAGTCCCGTTGAACCTAGAATATGTTGTTTTCTTTGACACCTCATGATTCTCTCGTGTGTCATAAGCAGTAATTGAATAAAGGGATGAAAAAGAGTGAAAAAAGAATACAAAAAGAGAGTGAAAAAGTGATACACCCCAATAAAAAAATGTAAAAGATTAAGTTTGGGGGTGCCTATATGAATTGATTCATGCTCTCAAAAAGAGAAAAGGAGAATGATAGGTATAAACTGAAAAGAATACCAAAAAAGACAAAACGGTTGAATGAGAACGCTTATGGTACGTAAATTGAGCCTAAATGCCTACTTTTGCCTACCCCTGCCTAAGCCTACATTTCAACCCTGAAAAGTCCTGAGGATCTCTAGTATATATGTCTATGATTAGTGGAGAATAGCAAGTACACAAGCCCGTAGAACTAAATGAAATTGACATGCATAGGTTAGCTAATACCATGCTTCCATTACTTGTGATTGAAATGAATTTGCAAAATATCTGACTTGAAATTTTAGATTGTTGAATTCATGCTATATTTGTTCCTACATATTATCCCAACTGTCGTTCATGTGTTTCTAAGTCTTTGTGCAGCTACTTGATTTGAGTCTTTGAGTTTTGTATTTTTGTGTCTTTGTTTTGGTTTTGATCTTTGCTCGAGGGTGAGCAAAGGTTAAGTTTGGGAGTGTTTGTTAGACGTATTTTGTATACGCCTTTTGTGTCATTTTTAGTTGGTATTTTACTCGTTTTTGTTGTGTTTAGTATAATAGTAGGTTTGTTTTTCTTTCTTTTGAGTCACAGCGGTGCAAAAAGGCAAAATGGCAAAAAGGAACGAGAAATGTGCAGAAAAGGCGCTCCCGAGGCGAAAAGACGAAAGTTGGCAACTCAGAGCGAAAGAAGCCAGCACCGCGGTTCCACTATGCAGAAGCGCAGTGCCATATTTACCGAGGAGCCACAAGACTTTCAGCACCGCGGTGCCATCAGGCCGTACCGCGGTGCCATTTGTCTTGAAGGCTGGAGTTTCGCACGCGTCGACGCGGGAAATTTCGGTATCGAAGGCAAATTGGCTAAGGGTGGATTGGTCCATAGGACACGAAAATTAGAGGATATTTAAGCCTTATGGATTAATGCTATGAAAAAAGGTTGATCATTCTACAACACAACACAACACAGGCAGATTTGGAGCAACAATGAGAGACTTTGTTCTACGTAATTTTCTTTCTTTCGTTTTTAATTCAGTTTATGTATGGATATTGTGTTAGTTCATAGCGTTACTATGGCTAGGAGCTAAAAACTCTATTAGGGCTTTCCTTATGAATCGCTTGAAACTGTTATTTATGAATTAATGCAGTAGTTTATTTCTTCTTCGCTTGATTAAGATTTAGTCAATATTTGGTATGAATGTTTGATAATTAATTGCTCACTAGTTATCATAACCTATATGATTTCGAATAAAAAATCGAAAGGAGAGATTTGGATATGCTGTAATTGACTAGACATAGGTTAATATCGCGGACGAAAGTACCCCGATACTTGTGTAGCATTATAGGGTACTGTTCTTAATTCTCATATGTGGTAAATCCTATCATATAAATATAGAAGAGTTCTGCACTGGGGTTGAGTGATTATATGTCATAACCGGAATATAAGACAGTCTAGTTAATCGCTATCTTAACGAAGAAGAAGAATCATTTTAGTTGCATTAAGGATTGAAGAAAGTGGATAGTCGAGTATTTTGAAAGCTCTAATTCATTCATAACTGATTACAACTTTATTAGTTTAAATCTTGCAATTATTCTAGTAGTTAAATAAATTCCCCAATCAAATATCGATTGCCAAATAGATAACTTAAAATAGATGAACTGTACTTAGAAACCAGTCTCTGTGGACGATATTCGGTCTTACAAACTACATTACGTGTGAACGATGCGTACGCTTGCGTGAGCAGTCGAAATATCGCTAACAAGTTTTTGGTGCGTTCGCCGTTGACCGGACGACTTGGCCGACTTGTAGTTTAACGACCGGCCGGACGGTGAGGAATACTGGGTTGGGGTTGGATTGCCCCAACCCCAACCCGCATGGGTTATAAAAAACGGTAAGGCGGACGGTTAGGCGAACGAAAAACCTGTTCCATTACGGTTAACCGGACGGGCCGAATAAAAAAAAAAAAAAATTAATACTTTTGCCAAAACGGTATTGTTACCGTTGGGCTTGGGAGGGGGGGCTGGGGGGGGCAGGGGCCTTGCCAACGGTCATTTCGACCGTTGGCCCTATTATTATTATTTTTATTTTTTTTATTTATTTTAATTCCATTTTTACCCTTTAAAAAATCTATAAATTCTCTACATTTTCTTCATTTTTATCACACAACATTTCTCTCAATTCTCTTATTCTCATACTCTCTTAATTATCTTTATTATCAATTTTCAAGTTATTATTATTATTAGTTTTCAAATTACAAGTAGCAAGACGCAAGACTTGAGCTTGAGTTTCAATTTAATTGAATCCGAAGTTTGGTACACTCGTTTCATTCTCTAATTATTTTATTAAATTGTCATATTTATTTGTTGATTATTTAAATATTTTATAATGTCTTTACTAAGGGGAATTGCGTCGGGACTGCGCCGTAAATCTAGTTCAAGGGGTAAAAATCAGAGGTTCTTCATCATCTAATCAAAATATAGATTATAATCAAATGCAAGAAGATTTTGGAATAGAAGATAATGAATGTGATAACGTTCAATTAGATGATATTGATGAACTTGAAGAAGAAGAACAAGAACAAGAACCTCCTACACCTACTAGTGTTCCTTCACAACGATGTACCGCTAGTGATAGTCGTAGTCGAGTCGTAGACCTCCTTACCGGGACCCGATGCAAGAAAAAAAAGGAGTAAAGTGTGGCTCTTTTATGATAAAGTTGTGGTATCGATAGAGTTAAATGTAATATTTGTGGGAAAACTTATAAACATAAGACGTGGTGGCGGGGACGGGCACTATAGGTAGACATATAAAATACGATCATACGGCACAATGGAATGTCATCCCGATTTAGAACCCGTCAACAACAACTTAATCCATTAACTGGGGTTGGCTAAATACGATCCAAAAAGATCGCGTTGAATTAGCAAAAATGATTATCGAGGTTGTTTGCCTTTTTCTTTTCGCTTCTTCTTCATATTTAATTACATATATTCAAAGAGTATATAATCCTTTTTTAAAGGTGTTCCTCGTAGTACTACTAGAGCCGATATTTTTAGACTTCATAATGATTATGTTATTTTCTTGCAATATTTGTTTGCTAACCTTCCATGCCATATTAGTTTTACTGGACATTAGACATGCGTTGAGCATTCGTTATGATTATTTAACAATTACTTGTCATTGGATTGATGAAAATTTTAGAATGGAAAACGTATTATTGCTTTTGCGTATGGCGAGGATCAAAGTCATACGGAAAAAATATATAAGCGAAACTATTTGTTTTATGCCCAAAAATATAATCTTTATAATAAAATACTTTGTGTATCATTCGATAATGCATCTAATAATACACTGTAGATCTTTTAAAAGCGGAAGTACAACCACCACTTCCTGATATATTTCATGTTCGTTGTGCTTGTCATATTTATAATTTAATTGTTAAAAGTGGTCTTGATTTATTTTCACCTGAAATAAAACTTGTCAAAAGAGCTGTTGGAGTTATTCAGGGTAATAATAGGAAAAATAGAATTATAGAATTTAAAGAAAAATGTAATCAATATAATTTGAGACCTAAATTCATGCCAGAAGAGATTATTACACGGTGGAATTATACTTATTTATTTTTAAAAGAATGTTATAAGTATAAAGACCCCATAACACATGTTGCAAATGTGCATTGTAAGAACGTGATGTATATGTTAATCGACGAACATTGGAAATCAATTGGTGAACTTTTAAAAAATTTACGTAAATTTTACACTGCAACTGTTGAATTTTCAGGATCTTATTACCCAACAGTTTGTAATGCTTTAGCTCTTATAGCTGAAATTTCATATTTACTTTATGGTTTAAAATCAAATGTGAAATATAAAGATGTAGTTACAGTTATGTTTGAAAAGTTAAAAAAATATTTTTTTCCTATTCCTGATGTTTATTGTATTGGTGCAGTCTTAAATCATTCTATTAAAAAAGTAGATTGTCATAATTTAATATTTAGTTTATATACTTATATGGAAATAGGTCAAACAGAAACTCCATCTTCATTTGATTGCATAAGTAAACTTGATACTAATTTAACTACATTATATGAATATTATGCTACATTACATGATAACACCAACTCTGCTACTAATATTCCTTCTAGTTCTGGTTCTGTGTCTACACCTGCAGGATTCAATGATGATGACGATGAAAAAGAATCTTTAGACATATGGAGCACTTTTACAACACAACCAACCACAAGCCGATCTTGCGATGAGATGCAATTTTATTTGCAAAAGCCAGCGGAGCCGAAGAAAAATTTTGACCCTTTACAATGGTGGCAGGATAACAAAAGACAATTCCCGGTACTTGCAGCGATGGCCCGGGATGTTCTTAATGTGTCGATCTCAACAGTGGCTTCTGAAAGTGCATTTAGCCAAGCACGAGATCAAATAGGAGACACACGTCACTCATTGGGTGGAAGCACATTAGAAGTGTTAGTGCAGCAAGGATTGGATCGGATCGAGAGAAGAAATCAAGGATGTGGAGACGTTAATTTTCCGGAAGATGAAGAAATAGGCAATATTTTGGAAGGCGGGAGCGGAGGCGGGACTGGAATTAATACTCCAGATTTAGAGGCTATGGAGCATAACCAATTCAATCAACCTATAGATTACGAAGAACTTGCAAAAAGGATGTATAATATGTAAATAAAATTGTTATTACTTCATTATGTACTCTTATTAACGTTATGAAAGTTCAAAAGTTTACATCTTATCATTAATTTTAATTTTACTATCTATTTAGTTGTTAATCTGTTATTACTTATTTGTTAACTTATATCTACTAATCTAATAAATTAATAAAAGTATAATTACAAATTTACAATATAAAGTTATAAACTATAAACTGTATAAAGTATAAAGTTATAAACTATAAAATAAAAAGTTAACTTTAAAGTTTCAATTTTAATATATACAACTAAATTATATATTATATTATTATATTACATATTTAAATTGAATTTAGTTTATATTATAGAAAATAAATACTAGAAATTTTAAAAAAAAAAATAGAAACCAGGACGGTAGGAATGGTTCGACCGAGCACGGGCCGCACGGAATCCGTGCGACCGGATCGGTTGGCTTAGTCCGATGAACGGGCCGTAACGATCGGCAAGTTAAGCCGGTAAGGCTACTGGTCGACCGGTCACTGTTAGACACCTATAGTATCAATCTCATGCCTCTATATGTCTTCAAGAGATTGGGTTTGGGTGAAGCCAAACCAACCACAGTGAATTTGTGGTTGGCCGACCGAACCGTAGTGCACCACAGAGGCATAATAGAAGATGTCTTTGGTCAAGGTGGGAAAGTTCTTCTTCCCCAGACTTCCTCATTCTTGATATGGAGGAAGATGATGAAATACTCAGCATTTTGGGAGTCCATTCCTTGCAAATGGGAGAGCCTTGATTGATGTAGAAAAGGGAGAATTGAGACTAAGGGTTCAGGAGGAAGAGATGGTGTTCAAAGTGTTCAATTCCACCATTGAATCCCAAGCCATCAACAAGTGTTTCATGGTGACACAACAGGTCAACACAAAGATAGGCCAAAGCTAGGGAGGTCATTCATACAGCGGTGAACTCACATGTCATCAAGAATGCTGAAACAAAAATGAATGTCATGGAAGCCGTCGAGCAGTAAGTCTTCTTGAACCCTCCTATGAAAAGAAAAAGCAGTGAGAAAGAGGAGGATGATTTTGAAATGGATATGTAGTGGGGTTAAAATACTCCAATGATTTAATGAGTAACATGCGTTCGGCAACAAGACGTTAAAGACAACGCTACTTGGGAGGCAACCCAATTTTTTTAATTAGATCAGTCTCACTTTTGGTATTCTGTTGTGTGGTGATGCAGGTGAAGGAATGTGACATGAAGCAGGAAACCAACACTCGAAAACACTGAATCAGGAATTTCAGCACCGCGGTTCCATCATGCAATACCGCGGTGGCGAAAGATCAGAACGGTCTCAGTAGTTTAGGCACCGCGGTGCCTGAACACGTTTCCAGAAAATAAAAAGCACTAAAATGGACAATGCAGTATCCGCCTCCACCACCACCATTTTGAGCCGTTGTATGTCTGTAAGTCGTCCCATTTGAATTTTTGAGTCTTTTACACATTTGGGACAATATGTAGTTTAAGTATGGGGGGGCGGAGTTTTCATTTTATTTTATTTTTGTGAGTCTTTTGTTGTTTTTGTGTTTTATGTATAAGTCTTTTGTTGTTTTTGTGTTTTATGTGAGTCAATTTTTTTTTATGATAATGCATGATGTGCTTATTTGAAACGCCTAGTGAACTAAGTGAGATAATGTAATGGAATGAGAAAGCTAAAATATGTGTGCTTAAGTTAGATATGCCAAAAATTCATGAAAATTTGATTAGTTGAAATATTTGATGTTTAGCCTATATGTTGTCAAGTAAAAAAATGTCTGTGAAGTCTGTTTGCTTGTTATTTGAGGCGAAATAGTTAAGATGTACATGTTAGGGAGATGATTCAGACATTTCTTTGATAGCTCTTCATTACCCATCCTAACAATAAATTGTATCCCTAGTCAGTCCCGTTGAACCTAGAATATCTTGTTTTCTTTGACACCTCATGATTCTTTCGTGTGCCATAAGCAGTAATTGAATAAAGGGATGAAAAAGAGTGAAAAAAGAATACAAAAGAGAGTGAAAAAGTGATACACCCAAAAAAATGTAAAAGATTAAGTTTGGGGTGCCTATATGAATTGATTCATGCTCTCAAAAGAGAAAAGGAGAATGATAGGTATAAAGCAAAAGAATACCAAAAAAGACAAAACGGTTGAATGAGAACGCTTATGGTACGTAAATTGAGCCTAAATGCCTACTTTTGCCTACCCCTTCCTAAGCCTACATTTCAACCCTGAAAAGTCCTGAGGATCTCTAGTATATATGTCTATGATTAGTGGAGAATAGCAAGTACACAAGCCCGTAGAACTAAATGAAATTGACATGCATAGGTTAGGTAATACCATGCTTCCATTACTTGTGATTGAAATGAATTTGCAAAATATCTGACTTGAAATTTTAGATTGTTGAATTCATGCTATATTTGTTCCTACATATTATCCCAACTGTCGTTCATGTGTTTCTAAGTCTTTGTGCAGCTACTTGATTTGAGTCTTTGAGTTTTGTATTTTTGTGTCTTTGTTTTTGTTTTGATCTTTGCTCGAGGGCGATCAAAGGTTAAGTTTGGGAGTGTTTGTTAGGCGTATTTTGTATACGCCTTTTGTGTCATTTTTAGTTGGTATTTTACTCGTTTTTGTTGTGTTTAGTATAGTAGTAGGTTTGTTTTTCTTTCTTTTGAGTCACAGCGGTGCAAAAAGGCAAAATGGCAAAAAGGAACGAGAAATGTGCAGAAAAGGCGCTCCCGAGGCGAAAAGACGAAAGTTGGCAACTCAGAGCGAAAGAAGCCAGCACCGCGGTTCCACTATGCAGAAGCGCAGTGCCATATTTACCGAGGAGCCACAAGACTTTCAGACCGCGCCATCAGCCGATCACGCGGTGCCATTTATCCGAGAAGCTGGAGTTTCGGCGCGCTGATCTGTACGCGAAATTTCGGTTTCGAAGGCAAATTGGCTAAGGGTGGATTGGTCCATAGGACACGAAAATTAGAGGATATTTAAGCCCTATGGATTAATGCTATGAAAAAAGGTTGGTCATTCTACAACATAGCACAACACAGGCAGATTTGGAGCAACAATGAGATACTTTGTTCTACGTAATTTTCTTTCTTTCGTTTTTAATTCAGTTTATGTATGGATATTGTGTTAGTTCATAGCGTTACTATGGCTAGGAGCTAAACACTCTATTAGGGCTTTCCTTATGAATCGCTTGAAACTGTTATTTATGAATTAATGCAGTAGTTTATTTCTTCTTCGCTTGATTAAGATTTAGTCAATATTTGGTATGAATGTTTGATAATTAATTGATCACTAGTTATCATAACCTATATGATTTCGAATAAAAAATCGAAAGGAGAGATTTGGATATGCTGTAATTGACTAGACATAGGTTAATATCGCGGACGAAAGTACCCCGATACTTGTGTAGCATTATAGGGTACTGTTCTTAATTCTCATATGTGGTAAATGCTATCATATAAATATAGAAAGGGTTCTGCACTGGGGTTGAGTGATTATATGTCCTAACCGGAATATAAGACAGTCTAGTTAATCGCTATCTTAACGAAGAAGAAGAATCATTTTAGTTGCATTAAGGATTGAAGAAAGTGGATAGTCGAGTATTTTGAAAGCTCTAATTCATTCATAACTGATTACAACTTTATTAGTTTAAATCTTGCAATTATTCTAGTAGTTAAATAAATTCCCCAATCAAATATCGATTGCCAAATAGATAACTTAAAATAGATGAACTGTACTTAGAAACCAGTCTCTGTGGACGATATTCGGTCTTACAAACTATATTACGTGTGAACGATGCGTACGCTTGCGTGAGCAGTCGAAATATCGCTAACAAGTTTTTGGTGCCGTTGCCGGGGACTGGCGTACTTCTAATATCTAATCATCTGTTTTTATTTCTACTTTGGCTTTATTTTTATTTTATTTTTATTTTATTTTTTACTGTTAGAACCGTGTGCCTTGATTTGTTTGTTGATTTTGATCTGTTTTAGGAATCTAGTGTATGCGAAGAAGGAGAGGGGCATATACACTTGTTCCCTTCAATTCTGAAATCGAAAAATTGTGCAAACAAAACATGCGCAACAAAAGGATATATGAGTCAGTGACCATGAACAACGAACTAAATCAGAATGGGGCGTACAATAAGGTTCCTGAGAATGCAGGTGAGCCAATACAGGTCCCAGCAGAGAGAAGTTTGGGGGACTATGTTCTTCCAACGGTCACAGGTGCACAGACTTGCATCAGGCTCCCAGCTATAGGGGCCAACAACTTTGAGATCAAGCCAGCCATCCTGAGCATGGTCCAGAACACAGTACAATTTGGGAGACTGTCATCTGAAGATCCCCACATGCACATTACAAACTTTCTGGAGTTGTGTGCCACTTTCAAATACAATGGCGTTACTGACGATGTCATTACACTGAGGCTCTTCCTGTTCTCACTGAGGGATAGAGCCAAAAGCTAGTTGAACTCATGCACGCCAACTCTCACTATCCGCGGGACACAGCTCAAAGTTTCTAGCAAAGTTCTTCCCTCCTTCCAAAGCAACAAAGTTAAGGGGAGAGCTGAACAACTTTTATCAGGTGGATGGTGAATCACTCTACGATCCATGGGAGCGATTCAAGGATCTGCAAAGGAAATTCCCACATCATGGAATTGAGAAGTTGATGTTAGTCCACATTTTTTATAATGGGCTGAGTGGTACTACTCGTACCATCATTGATGCTGCAGCAGGGGGTGCTTCCATAAGAAAGAGTGTCAATGAGGCACATGAGTTACTGGAAGATATGGCTGCCAACAATCATCAAAGGGTAGTTGACAGGTCAGTGAGCAGCAGGAAGGCTATGAGCATACATGAACTAGATGACATCAACGCCTGACGCATGTGGCCGCTTTGACAGCGAAGCAGCTGCGTGAGAACACCATGTTCGTGAATGCAATCCAGCTGCCTGTGAATTGTGAGATTTGTGGTGGACCGCATTCCTTTGACAGATGCACAACGGTGGACCCTAATAATGTGCCAATGGAGCAGGTATAGGCGGTTGAGAACTTTTAGAGGCCTTATAATTCCAACACATATAACCCAGGGTAGAGAAATCACCCTAACTTTTTGTGGAGGAACGATCAGCCTCAACAACAACCATAATGTTATACCCCGTATTTACAGAGTATGTACGTGAGGGCGTACGTATATAAATTTAAGCCTTAAGGATTGGCAAGGATCGAAATTTGGGCACAAGTACCAAAAAGAATCGTTTTTCGACGAAACGTTTTACTAAACTTGCGAAGGGAAAATTCCGGCTATGTCATTTCTAATTTTTGCGGATTTTTCCGAGAGACGAAACATTTTGGACCAACGGGAGGTTGACATGTGTCACCCTCACATTGGGCGTGTTTGGGGCGGCAAGTGGGACTAAAATGGGGTCTTGGTTAGGTAGGATATTTTGGTGGTAGATGGATAAGGTGTACTTGGCTTAATCTTGGCCTTACACTTGCCTAACACTTGGATTGATCTTGGCCATTGGTTGGCCCTTTCTTGACCTATAAATACCCCTCTAAGTTGAAGACTTTATTCATCCTCACTTGATAATTTCTAAGGCAAAAATCCCTCCCCTCTTAGTGAGAGTTCTCGTCCAAAGTCCCCTCCCCCTTGTGAGGCCCTTGGCCGAGCCTACCCCCCCTTGGTTGAGAAATACTTCTCCAAGTATTGTTATAATGCCCTAAATACTCTAGCCCAAATACATTGTAGTATTCCAAAAGTTACCCCTATACGAAAAGCCCCGAAATACTCTTATAATTCCTTTGTAAACGAAACCCTGAGGAAAACCATAGTCGGTTGAAGTGTTAAGTAGAAGTTGCGTAGAACTTCTAAGGGTTGTTTGGAGCGGGTTGGAGCGCACGGAGTAGGAGCTTAACGTTGCTCAGGAGCGACATTAAACTTGGATAATTTTGGGCTCATCGAGGTAAATACTACTGTCCTTCTATTGTAATTGGGAATTACATACTGTAGTTGTATAGAAATGAATATAAGATTCATAGAAGAGAATTGAACTGTAATAGAAGGATATTACAGAAAAGACTTGAACTGAAATCACATCAGAAGAATATATAAGTAGAAGAATAAACTGTACTTACATAGAATTTGTATTCTGATGGTGATAACCTTTATTGGTTGAATGTTAGTAGCATGTGCTACTTGGAAGGTGGACAAGGCTAGGGTTATGGCCGTGGGCGTTTTGCTTATAGTCGATAATCGTCGCGAGGTATGTGATTCTTCCTATACTCTTGAGCATGATATTTTAAAGATATATATATATATAGTACGGTGAAGCGTCGTGTGTTGGTGAGCGTAGTTGTATGGCAATGTCTTTTGACTTAAGCCTGAATAAAATATATATATATAGTACGGTGACGCGTCGTGTGCTAAGCGAGCGTAGTCATGCGGCAATGTCTTTTGACTTAAGCTGAATAATAAGAATCTTGAAGTATTTCAAAAGAATTAAGAAACCTTTTTGAAAGAAGAGTAATACTTGGTTTTGAAAACATAAGAGTTATACTAGCTTTATGGGAAGTTAAGTATAACGTCTTAAGAGAGATAAAGAGAATGGTTTACTAATTTTTAGAAGTTAAGAGACTTAATCTTAAAAGATAAGAGACTTGAGTTAATATGGATGTTAGTGTGAAACCTCATTCGCGAGTAATGAGTACTTGGTTTTAAAAGGAATAATGTTTTACTGATTTCGGAAATCAGAATAAGTATCGAACAAACCACTGCAGCGCTAATAAAGGAAAATGTATTGAATAATGAAGTATTATTAAAACCAGTAGAAACCTCCATCTGCATAGAAGTTAAGATGAGACAAAATGATATTACATTTTCTAGATCATGGCTGCTTTAATAAATGGTTATAAACAAGTATAAAGCTACACCTTTATGGCATATGTTACTCAATTGTTTTAAAAGGGATTAAGACATTGAACTATGAAACTCTTCTAAAATAAAGAGACTTGAGTAATTGAAATTAGGCAAACTGGAACTTTAGGGAAAAGAAAGGCATTGTTTTGTCTTAAATTGGTTTAAAACATAAAGTGTTATAACAACCTTATGGGAAGTTAGTTATAACGACTTTATGAAAACAAAAGAAGGTTTTATCATTGGATTTTAATGTGGTAACGACTTTAAAGAAGTGTTTTGGTCCAAAAAGAAGGCATGGTATTGCCTTAATTTGGTTTAAAAGGAAAGTATGGAAGTTGTTTTGGTTTACTTAAAAGATGTAAGTCAACTCTATTTTTATACTAAGGGTATCGGGTGACTTTTATAAAAGATGGATCTCTTTAAAAGGAATTTAACGTCACGTAGTACTTTGGAGTTAAACACGGACTATTGAAGCATAAAATGAAAGTACCTTGAGTTGTGTATAACTTACACTATGCTTGTTTTGTGAAACTTGCCTATGTTTTGCGTGTGATAGCCTTGTCGTGCTAGCGTTGTATTTTATCTGCAGCGTCTCGATGGAGCGGGCGATTTATTCCCAATGTGCTTGGGCGTCTGCAGAGCGGGTGGCGGAAGAATTTCCGCGAAGATGCGCTCTTGTTGATAGTGTTATTCGTGGACTAGCTCTCAGCGAGGTTTCTTCTTCATTAAACCCGAGTACACAGTGGTCGGCTTTGCGTGCCAGTCATAAGTAGGCGATTCGACCCTTGGTGCACGGTAGTTAGCCCCTCGCCTTACGCCCCGTTGGTGTAGTAGCGAAGTCTCGTGAATCTCACGGCACTTGGTACACAGTAATTAACCTCGTACTTGCCGATGCGACTCGTGGCCAAACTGCCGGAGTATCTGGTAGTCGGCTTTACGTGCCGCCAGTGTCGAACAGTGGTTTGGTTGTATTGTATTGTTAGTCGACTTTGGCGTGGTGAGACTTGGTGTTGGTGTATAACGGTGTTATCATATAAGCTGGTATGCGGTGAGGAAGGTATTCCATGCAGTGGGGCCGTCGCATTACTCTAATTTGAGATGACCGGGAGCGTCATTGCCACTATTCGATATTAGCGGTAAATGGTGACAGCAACCAGGTAGGTTCGCGTGATTTTGTCTACGTGCCGGTCGATATCACATCCGCGTTTAGGATCACATTTTATGGCGTGGAAGCTCGTTCTTTGGAGGCTTGTCTTTTGGTATGTTACCCCGAGTACGTAGGTTAGCATGCGTTCGGGGTATGGCCGGGGCACGCCAGTCATAGTTGTTATATAAATCTTAAGTGCCTTGTGGCGAGTTGCCAAGTTGCTTGTTCAAATATCCGATATATTTATATATCTTTGAAAACCTTGCGTTTTAGTTGGCCTCTTCTTTATCTTGATCGTATCTAAATTGTATGTTTAAGTTTATTTCATTTGGTTTTTCTACGATGTTGTATCATAAGTGCGGGGTAAACACGATCCCGGCGGTCGGGTTGACCCGAGCCCGGCCAGTTGACAAGACCGATGGTTGAGCCACCGGAATGGCCGGTCGGGCCAGCGAGGTACTGAAGAATAGGTTGGGCCAGCCCTACAGATGGTAACCCAATGGTAGCGGGACCTTTGCCCGTGAAATCTGAGGAGGTAAATCCTAGAGAAGCGGTGTCAAGCGGTGTTGTTGAGTTAGATTTCCGAAGTTGCGTACCGCTGCTTGGTCGCGAGAATCGGTTCATGTCACGAAACAGGTCCTATCCCAAGACAGCCCCAACTTTTGAGGAGTGTTCTTGGGTTCACATAAATATCCGGTAAGAAGCACTACCGGCCAGTCTGACGGTCGCAGTATCTTTGGCCGATTGAAGCGGATTTGGTTCTGGACGAGCAGGAATGAATATCCGGTTGGGGTTGGATCGGGCCGTGAACGGGTTATAAAAACGAGGCCGGGCCAGTTAGGAAAAAAATTAAAAATTAAATTTTGCCCAAGCGGTATTGTTACCGTTGGGCAGGAGGGAGGCGAGGGCCTTGCCAGCAGTCATTTTTTTTTTTTGTTTTGTTTATTTTTTTATTTTAATTCCATTTTTACTCTTTAAAAATCTATAAATTCTCTACATTTTCTTCATTTTTATCACACAACATTTCTCTCAATTCTCTTATTCTCATACTCTCTTAATCATCTTTATTATCAATTTTCAAGTTATTATTATTATTAGTTTTCAAATTCAAAGTAGCAAGACGCAGACTTGAGCTTGAGTTTCAATTGAATTCTGAATCCCGAAGTTTGGTACACTCGTTTCATTCTCTAATTATTTTATTAAATTGTCATATTTATTTGTTGATTATTTAAATATTTTATAATGTCTTTACTAAGGAATTGCGTGATCGTAGTAAATCTAGTTCAAAGGGTAAAAAATCTGTAGGTTCTTCATCATCTAATCAAAATATAGATTATAATCAAATGCAAGAAGATTTTGGAATAGAAGATAATGAATGTGATAACGTTCAATTAGATGATATTGATGAACTTGAAGAAGAAGAACAAGAACAAGAACCTCCTACACCTACTAGTGTTCCTTCACACGATGTTGCTAGTGATAGTCGTAGTCGTAGTCGTAGACCTCCTTTACCAGGACCAGTAGCAAGAAAAAATGAGTAAAGTGTGGCTCTTTTATGATAAAGTTGTGGGTACTGATAGAGTTAAATGTAATATTTGTGGGAAAACTTATAAACATAAGACAGGGGGTGGTGACGGGGGGACGGGCACTATAGGTAGACATATAAAATACGATCATACGGCACAATGGAATGATGTCCCTGATTTAGAACTCGGTCAACAACAACTTAATCCATTAAGCGGGGGTTGGCTAAATGCGATCCAAAAAGATCGCATTGAATTAGCAAAAATGATTGTCGAGGTTGTTTGCCCTTTTTCTTTGCTTCTTCTTCATATTTAATTACATATATTCAAAGAGTATATAATCCTTTTTTTAAAGGTGTTCCTCGTAGTACTACTAGAGCCGATATTTTTAGACTTCATAATGATTATGTTATTTTCTTGCAATATTTGTTTGCTAACCTTCCATGCCATGTTAGTTTTACTTCAGACATTGGACATGCATTGAACGGTTATGATTATTTAACAATTACTTGTCATTGGATTGATGAAAATTTTAGAATGGAAAAACGTATTATTGTTTTTGCGTATGACGAGGATCAAAGTCATACTGGAAAATATATAAGCGAAACTATTTGTTTTTATGCCCAAAAATATAATCTTTATAATAAAATACTTTGTGTATCATTCGATAATGCATCTAATAATACTGTTGCTGTAGATCTTTTAAAAGCGGAAGTACAACCACCACTTCCTGATATATTTCATGTTCGTTGTGCTTGTCATATTTATAATTTAATTGTTAAAAGTGGTCTTGATTTATTTTCACCTGAAATAAAACTTGTCAAAAGAGCTGTTGGAGTTATTCAGGGTAATAATAGGAAAAATAGAATTATAGAATTTAAAGAAAAATGTAAACAATTTAATTTGAGACCTAAATTCATGCCAGAAGAGATTATTACACGGTGGAATTATACTTATTTATTTTTAAAAGAATGTTATAAGTATAAAGACCCCATAACACATGTTGCAAATGCTCATTGTAAGAACGTGATGTATATGTTAACCGACGAACATTGGAAATCAATTGGTGAACTTTTAAAAAATTTACGTAAATTTTACACTGCAACTGTTGAATTTTCAGGATCTTATTACCCAACAGTTTGTAATGCTTTAGCTCTTATAGCTGAAATTTCATATTTACTTTATGGTTTAAAATCAAATGTGAAATATAAAGATGCGATTCTGATTATGTTTGAAAAGTTTAAAAATATTTTTTTCCTATTCCTGATGTTTATTGTATTGGTGCAGTCTTAAATCCTTCTATTAAAAAAGTAGATTGTCATAATTTAATATTTAGTTTATATACTTATATGGAAATAGGTCAAACAGAAACTCCATCTTCATTTGATTGCATAAGTAAACTTGATACTAATTTAACTACATTATATGAATATTATGCTACATTACATGATAACACCAACTCTGCTACTAATATTCCTTCTAGTTCAGTTACGTGTCTACACCTGCAGGATTCAATGATGATGACGATGAAGAAGAATCTTTAGACATATGGAGCACTTTTACAACACAACCAACCACAAGCCGATCTTGCGATGAGATGCAATTTTATTTGCAAAAGCCGAGCCAAGAAAATTTTGACCCTTTACAATGGTGGAAGGATAACAAAAGGCAATTCCGGTACTTGCGATGGCGGGATGTTCTTAATGTGTCGATCTCAACAGTGGCTTCTGAAAGTGCATTTAGCCAAACACGAGATCAAATAGTAGACACACGTCACTCATTGGGTGGAAGCACATTAGAAGTGTTAGTCTGCTGGCGGATTGGATCAGATCAGAGAGAAGAAATCAAGGATGTGGAGACGTTAATTCTCCGGAAGATGAAGAAATAGGCAATATTTTGGAAGGCGGAAGCGGAGGCGGGACTGAAATTAATACTCCAAATTTAGAGGCTATGGAGCATAACCAATTCAATCAACCTATAGATTACGAAGAACTTGCAAAAAGGATGCATAATATGTAAATAAAATTATTATTACTTCATTATGTACTCTTATTAACGTTATGAAAGTTCAAAAGTTTACATCTTATCATTAATTTTAATTTTACTATCTATTTAGTTGTTAATCTGTTATTACTTATTTGTTAACTTATATCTACTAATCTAATAAATTAATAAAAGTATAATTACAAATTTACAATATAAAGTTATAAACTATAAACTGTATAAAGTATAAAGTTATAAACTATAAAATAAAAAGTTAACTTTAAAGTTTCAATTTTAATATATACAACTAAATTATATATTATATTATTATATTACATATTTAAATTGAATTTAGTTTATATTATAGAAAATAAATACTAGAAATAAAAAAAAATAGAAACCGGACGGTGGGGAGTTCGATCCGAACATACGGGCCGACACGGAATCGAACGACCGGACCAGTTGGCGAGTCCGATGAACCGGATCAGAACCGGTTAAAACCGGTAAGGGGCTACCGGTCCGGACCGGGTCAGCCCGTTAGACACCTATAGTATCAATCTCATGCCTCTATATGTCTTCAAGAGATTGGGTTTGGGTGAAGCCAAACCAACCACAGTGAATTTGTGGTTGGCCGACCGAACCGTAGTGCACCCTAGAGGCATAATAGAAGATGTGCTGGTCAAGGTGGGAAAGTTCTTCTTCCCAACAGACTTCCTCATTCTTGATATGGAGGAAGATGATGAAATACTCATCATTTTGGGAGTCCATTCCTTGCAAATGGGAGAGCCTTGATTGATGTAGAAAAGGGAGAATTGAGACTAAGGGTTCAGGAGGAAGAGATGGTGTTCAAAGTGTTCAATTCCACCATTGAATCCCAAGCCATCAACAAGTGTTTCGCAGTCAGCACAGCTGACACAGCAGTTCAGCCAGCATAGGCCAAAGCTAGGGAGGTCATTCATACAGCGGTGAACTCACATGTCATCAAGAATGCTGAAACAAAAATGAATGTCATGGAAGCCGTCGAACAGGTAAGTCTTACTGAACCCCCTCCTGTGAAAAAGAAAAACAGAGTGAGAAAGAGGAGGATGATTTTGAAATGGATATGTAGTGGGGTTAAAATACTCCAATGATTTAATGAGTAACATGCGTTCGGCAACAAGACGTTAAAGACAACGCTACTTGGGAGGCAACCCAATTTTTTTTAAAATTATGCAATTTAGTTTAATTAGATCAGTCTCACTTTTGGTATTTTGTTGTGTGGTGATGCAGGTGAAGGAATGGGACATGAAGCAGGAAACCAACGCTCGAAAACACTGAATCAGGAATTTCAGCACCGCGGTTCCATCATGCAATACCGCGGTGCCGAAAGATCAGAACGGCCTCAGTAGTTTAGGCACCGCGGTGCCTGAACACGTTTCCAGAAAATAAAAAGCACTAAAATGGACAATGCAGTATCCGCCTCCACCACCACCATTTTGAGCCGATGTATGTCTGTAAGTCGTCTCATTTGAATTTTTGAGTCTTTTGCACATTTGGGACAATATGTAGTTTAAGTATGGGGGGGGGGGGAGTTTTCATTTTATTTTATTTTTGTGAGTCTTTTGTTATTTTTGTGTTTTATGTATAAGTCTTTTGTTATTTTGTGTTTTATGTGAGTCAATTTTTTTTATGATAATGCATGATGTGCTTATTTGAAACGCCTAGTGAACTAAGTGAGATAATGTAATGGAATGAGAAAGCTAAAATATGTGTGCTTAAGTTAGATATGCCAAAAATTCATGAAAATTTGATTAGTTGAAATATTTGATGTTTAGCCTATGTGTTGTCAAGTAAAAAAATGTCTGTGAAGTCTGATTGTTTGTTATTTGAGGCGAAATAGTTAAGATGTACATGTTAGGGAGATGATTCAGACATTTCTTTGATAGCTCTTCATTACCTATCCTGACAATAAATTGTATCCCTAGTCAGTCCCGTTGAACCTAGAATATGTTGTTTTCTTTGACACCTCATGATTCCCTCGTGTGCCATAAGCAATAATTGAATAAAGGGATGAAAAAAAGTGAAAAGGAAATACAAAAAGAGAGTGAAAAAAAGTGATACACCCCAATAAAAAAATGTAAAAGATTAAGTTTGGGGGTGCCTATATGAATTGATTCATGCTCTCAAAAAGAGAAAAGGAGAATGATAGGTATGAACTGAAAAGAATACCAAAAAGGACAAAACGGTTGAATGAGAACGCTTATTGTATGTAAATTGAGCCTAAATGCCTACTTTTGCCTACCCCAGCCTAAGCCTACATTACCATCCTGAAAAGTCCTGAGGATCTCTAGTATATATGTCTATGATTAGTGGAGAATAGCAAGTACACAAGCCCGTAGAACTAAATGAAATTGACATGCATAGGTTAGGTAATACCATGCTTCCATTACTTGTGATTGAAATGAATTTGCAAAATATCTGACTTGAAATTTTAGATTGCTGAATTCATGCTATATTTGTTCCTACATATTATCCCAACTGTCGTTCATGTGTTTCTAAGTCTTTGTGCAGCTACTTGATTTGAGTCTTTGAGTTTTGTATTTTTGTGTCTTTGTTTTTGTTTTGATCTTTGCTCGAGGGCGAGCAAAGGTTAAGTGTGGGGGTGTTTGTTAGGAGTATTTTGTATACGCCTTTTGAGTCATTTTTAGTTGGTATTTTACTCGTTTTTGTTGTGCTTAGTATAGTAGTAGGTTTGTTTTTCTTTCTTTTGAGTCACAGCGGTGCAAAAAGGCAAAATTGCAAAAAGGAACGAGAAATGTGCAGAAAAGGTGCTCCCGAGGCGAAAAGACGAAAGTTGGCAACTCAGAGCGAAAGAAGGAAGTACCGCGGTGCCATATTTACCGAGGAGCCACAAGACTTTCAGCACCGCGGTTCCATCAGGCCGTACCGCGGTGCCATTTGTGCTGAGAAGCTGCAGGAGTTTCGGCACCGCGGTGCCGACACGAGAAATTTCAGTTTCGGAGGCATATTGGCTAAGGGCGGATTGGTCCATAGGGCATAAAAATAGTGGATATTTAAGCCCTAGGGATTAATGCTATGAAAAAAGGTTGGTCATTCTACAACACAACACAACACAGGCGGATTTGGAGCAACAATGAGAGACTTTGTTCTACGTAATTTTCTTTCTTTCATTTTAATTCAGTTTATGTATAGATATTGTGTTGGTTCTTAGCGTTACTATGGCTAGGAGCTAAACACTCTATTAGAGCTTTCCTTATGAATCGCTTGAAACTGTTATTCATGAATTAATGCAGTAGTTTACTTCTTCTTCGCTTGATTAAGATTTAGTCAATATTTGGTATGAATGTTTGATAATTAATTGATCACTAGTTATCATAACCTATATGATTTCGAATAAAAAATCGAAAGGAGAGATTTGAATATGCTGTAATTGACTTGACATAGGTTAATATCGCGGACGAAAGTACCCCGATACTTGTGTAGCATTATAGGTTACTGTTCTTAATCCTCATATGTGGTAAATCCTATCATATAAATATAGAAGGGTTCTGCACTGGGGTTGAGTGATTATACGTCCTAATCGGAATATAAGACAGTCTAGTTAACCGCTATCTTAACGAAGAAGAAGAATCATTTTAGTTGCATTAAGGATTGAAGAAAGTGGATAGCCGAGGATTTTAAAAGTCCTAATTCATTCATAACTGATTACAACTTTATTAGTTTAAATCTTGCAATTATTCTAGTAGTTAAATAAATACCCCAATCAAATATCGATTGCCAAATAGATAACATAAAATAGATGAACGGTACTTAGAAACCAGTCTCTGTGGACGATATTCGGTCTTACAGACTGTATTACTTGTGAACGATGCGTACACTTGCGTGAGCAGTCGAAATATCGCTAACAGCTAGACCTGTGCAAAGTCTGCGGTTCGCAGATGATGTCTGCGATTCATAGATGCTGCAGCCTCTAACCTAAAGTTTCTGTCAATGTTTGTGGAAGATGTGTGGTTCGCATGTGAGGTATGCGACCCTCCCTGTGATTCGTAGGCTGAGTTTTGCGGCCAAAAAATTGATGACATTAATTCTTTTTGGGATCCATTTGGATGACGACTTTTTGATCATTTCTTGTACTTTGCAAGAATTGGACCCACTTTCTTCACATTTTTTGATATTTTTGGCCTCAAAGATACTTTTCTAACTTTAACTTGAAGATATTGGATCAAACATCATTTTTTGTCTTCTTCTCAAGATGAACTTGATGAACAATGAAGAACTTCAAAATTCCAACTCGTATGAAATCAACTCTGAATTTGCTCATATTTTAGATCTAGCTTCCTCTCAACAAGAAGAACAAAGACCAATAGTTTTCGGAATCAATTGAACGCTAATTCACTAAGACCCAATTGGTGTTCTTAAAGGTTGAAAGTCCTCCAATCGTGATCTAACTCAAATCAGATCCAGATCACTTGAAATTTTAGTATGTGATATCAAATGATAAGGACAATCCTTTAACCTAAGCTCTGATATCAAATGATACGACCTAAAGCAAAACTCTAAGAATTCAAATCAAAATTGCAGAAAAGTAAAAGATAGAAGTTACACATAAGAATAGAAATTCAAAAGCAATCAATGATATATGAAACCAAAGACCTCGATTGAATAAATCTATAAAACCATCTAACCTATGAAAGTTTGATTCCACAATTGATCGTGCTCATGTGTGAATCAATACAAGGTTGTCAATCAACCAAGCAATTACACTGCACCAGACTAAGATTATCAATAAACTAGGCTAGCAATTTCAATATCACTCATATGAGTTCTCATCCATATTTAAGCTAAGCCTTCTCAAATGACTAAGGCATCTATTTATAATATCCTTATTATAAGCTCGGCCCAAAAGTGACAAAAGTGGTATAAAGAACATTGTACAAAATGTGAGTTATGGTGTAGGGTTGGTCGGGAGGTACTAGATTTTTTTTTTTTGCATAAGGACTGTGGATGTAAGGTGCTGGTTTTTCTTGTGGTATTGCAATAAAATATGTTCGTTTTTAAAACAAAAAGTGACCAAAGCCTCTGAATTACAAGAATAACTAAAATTGCCCAAAAGGCATCCGCCAGCATGACATGTGATTCACAGACCATGTCACAAATGGTGTTTGCGAATCAAATCGCAGATTGTGACAGCCCACATTGCGGGATACTCTTAACTCCAAGTCATCCTCCAAATGTTGTATACTTGTGAATGCAGCTCCTCAAGAGCCGTCAAGGTTCCTTTATGCATGAACATGGCTTGCATGGCTTGGAGTTCCTTCGCTTGACTTCGTGTGAAAGGTCTTGAGATAGATGTGGCCCCCGATATCGCATCATGATTATGAATATTTCTACAGATTGACCAAGTTTGATCAAATTTTTGGAAAGTACAAGCCAAAGATTTTCTACGGGATGGTAACTCGACAACTGCCTATTACATAGAAATGCAATGCTAATGGAGCCAACAAAGGAAATCTAGGAAGAAGTGCATATGATTTTTGCTTAAGAGATTTCAGAGGTGATAAAATATATGCATAAGCTGAAGAGATTCATATCACTACTAATGTTGAAGCAGAAGCAGTAGCAATCACGAAAGCTCTTCACTATTGTCAAATAACAACTTACATGAATATATAAGTTGAGACTGACTCACTGGTTCTCAAACAAATCATTGTCAGGAAATGGGATAGACCTTGGGCAATAACATACATTGTTTAGGAGATTCTAGAGGCTAAGGTATACGTCCAAGCATAAATCACACATATTTTCAGAGAGGGAAACATGCTAGCTAATTTTTTAGTAGATTATACTTTTGACATCACAGATGATACGCTCAATTAACACCTATTAAATAACGTAAAGCAAACATTGACAAATATAGTAATCCAACTAGGTTGGGGTTGAATCGCACAGGGATTAGATTGTAAAAAGGTTACTATCATAGTGTAATACTTAACATAGATCTTTGTTCGTATCCCGTTAAGGTTGTAAAAGTTGATTTGTTTCTACTAACTATCTTGAATTGGTTGTAAATAAGTTGATTAAAAAAACAAGGTTGTTTCCCCACTAGATTAGATGTTATGCTTTAGGAATTAGTGTGATATACCTCTAATGGATTATTGTATTGTATACAATTAATCTCTATGTGAATTTCTAATAATTCTCAATAGTTAGGACATATTTGTTTTTATGATTTTTCAAATATAAAAGAGTGAAATTAATAATGATTAATTATGCCATGTAAAGTCCTCTTATTACTAATTGAGTTTATTAAATGAGAGTTAACGTCCTGGGTCCTTCTTACTTACCCCTACCAAACCGTACTCACTTTCCAAGTAAAATAAAATTTATGGCTTAAGCTAATATTTGCAACCATTAACCGACATGAACCAATAAGAGATAAATAAATACTAACACCCCATTATTCATATATCAAGATTAAACACCCATCAATGGGTTCACAACTTTAGTATTAAGTTTAGCTACTCATAATATTGATAAAAGTAAAGCAATAAAGTATTCATTGAAAGTAATAATTGAATAATGAAGATTAAAAAAATGAAATCTTTGTTCTTGAAAGCTTCAAAATATTCTCCGTACTAACTACTATCGAAACAAGTCTTAAAACGAATGATAAATGACACACAAAATCCTAAAAAGTATATATACATGTACAAAAACTCATAATTAAAATATGACAAAACTGCCACTGTCGCTACAAAGTACGGACCGTACAAATAAGTACGGTCCGTATAAGTTTCTACGGTTATCTTCTACGCCAAGTGTGTACGGTCTGTACCAATATGTATGGTCCACACAAATCCATCGTTGGCATCTTCCTCAGATTCCCAACATTATGCCTCACCTCCACCAATTACACTCCAATTGTACGGCCCGTACAACTCTGAATCAGGGGGACTTTGATGAAATTTGCTTAATCTTGCCTTTTTGTTGTCAATTACCTGATACATAAACAAAATACATCAAAACGACACAAATTTACTTTAAAATAAGTAAAACTTATCGTCAAAAGGCATCAAATGTTCCCTAATTCTACGGCACATCAACACCCCAACTTAAAGTCTTTGGTTTTCCGCAAGCAACATAACACACTCTACTCACAAACATGCTCATATATCACAAAGTAAAAATGTCTACAGTTATTTTGGCAAGTAACTACGGACACATAGTTTTACACACGTGACTCCCCCCATATCCTCAATATTACATAAGATGTATGGCTAAATATTATTTCAACTTATGATGAAGCTTCAATAAATGACATAAAGTTATTAGAGGAACCATTGTGCACATGAATCTTAATTTTCGAAAAGTCAATCAATTTCACGAATCTACCAACCCTTATGCCCTAACATAGATCAAAGAACGTCCCAACACACATATATAAAAATACATGGGATGAGAGACTACAGAGAATATAAACACTCACACTCACAAAGAAGTTCTCAAACTACACATGAAAATACCATATGCTTGCCCTTATTTTCAATGCCTTTGACTTTAAACAGTTCGGCTGTGATCACATTAGGACTTTTTCTGGCTTGTAATGTAAGATTAGGGATGGGTAAAATATATATTTGTATAATAGTGACTTACGGGTAAAATATATATTTGTATAATAGTGACTTACCGTCCTTGAACACTATACTTTATTCACTTGTTATGACCTTTCTTTCCTCCCTTTTAATCTTGTTACCTCAATGTGGGTCATTTGCTAATCTGTTTCTATCTTTCTTTTACAACATTTTCAGCATTTTTCTTATTTTCAACAACCACACCATTGCATTTACTAGGCAACTCGCATTCAGCCCAAATATTAGGCTTACACCTCATTTTCCCCATATTTCACAAAACGCCCCCAACTTAGGCTTTTAGCCTCTTCTTTCATCATTCTGAAGTGTCAATGAGGGAAGGGGTACAAAAATAAGGTTATTTCAAACAAATGGTATAGGCTCATTAGCGGCTAGTCAAATAACATGCTTAAAGGCTAAAAAATGGGAGACTAGTATACTTTTTGTACACGAGTTACGTTCATGAAAGGAAAAAGGGTTAAAATTATATAAACAAGGCCTAAGATCATTTCAACAACTCAACTATCCTTAGAAACAAAGCATGACTAACCAGTAAAGTTCTAGATTGAACGTATAGCGAACACATACTAGCAACTCACACACACTGGCATAAGGATTGATATATACTAACTCGATTTGACTTCCCGATTAAGCATTCAACACACAAGGTAACACAATACTCTCAATGTCACAATGAGAATCATGCATGTCAATTAAGCAACACATTTTGAGTGTACATCAGAAAAATTATGAGGGGAATATTTCAATTACGCAACATTGTGCATGCCATAAATTACTCAAACCACCACCACATAAGTCACATTTACTTAGGGCATGTGTGATAATTCAATCACTGTGGAATCTAGCCAAAGATGTTCCAAGCCAACCGGTATAATTGCGGCAATCCTCATCATTGCATTCGGGATTATTATGACCTTGCTGCCTATATCAATAAACTAATGGTGAAAGATGATTGTGGATGATTCCAAGGAGCAACAAGAGTCTTTGAAGCCTTGAAGAAAAAGATTTATGAAGCCCTGGTCCTAACTATTCTGAACCGTGAAAAGCCATTGGTCGTTAAACATGAAACTACAGTAGGTGCCATCTTTTTATCTGGCACAAGATTGAGTGGTGCACGACATCATTATCCTACTTATGATGAGGACGTTTATACTAATCTATCCAAGATGGAGATTTCCCGGAGTTAGATCGAGTATATAAGTGTAAGTAGGATAAGAGGCTCCCATTGTTCGGCTTTGTTGTATCATTATTTTATTCAAGGTTGTAGCACCCTTTATGCCCCCATTTTGTACCTTGATATACCAATCGACATTGAATGTGATATTAGAAAAGTTGGTACCAGATTAATCCAAAACAAAGAGCTCGTCGCATTCTCTAGCAAGAAATTGAGTAGTCCTCCCACATATGACTCCTTGATCGGATGGAAAAATTATTTGGAGTATGGTCCTTTCAAGCTATTTGTTAGGTTACGATAAGGTACCTACAAGGAGGAACCCCCGGTTAATTTTGGAGGTTCAACGTTTCGTGGTAAAAACTTGTCCTCTTATTTAGATGACAAGAATTTGAGGATGAATTCTTTTAAAGAATGGGAGTATGATGTAAAAATTCCCGTGAACTTAAAGTTCCAATTTGACCATCAAGGTGATAAGCTCGGAGTTCCAAAGATGGGTGATCATCCGATGATAATATGCTTACAATGACATGGAAAATGGATCGGGGTTGGAGTTATCACGTGAAAATCTAAGAAACATGTTTCTTATTCGGTCTTCTTGTTGGTCTTGGCCGAGACCATGTTTATATTTTAGCTTATTTTTATTTCTTAATTTAGCTGTTAGTTCTTCTTAGGACATATTTAATGAGTTATATAATAGGAAGGAATGACCAGGCCTTGTAATAAGGTGACTAGGCTGTGTGAAGTGATCAAGATGATAGGACAAGGACAAGGACAAAAAGCATCTAGAAGTTGAGGCTTCTAATGGGAGAACTTATGAACTAACAAGTTCATGTATTTGATCACATGGAAGACACCAAGAAGACGAATGGTTGGTCGAAATGCTCACTTCCATTCGGCCAAAGAATATGTTCAAGGAATGAAAGATTTCAAACCTATCCCAAGAAGACCACAAATGGAGCATGAAAGATTCATCATTGTCCCCAAGAAAAGCCAAGACCTTTTCCATTGTCTTGTTTTGGTCGAAACACCCTTGGTCACCAAGTAAATCCAAACCCGTTCTCATTTATCCACACTTGGTCGAAAGTTTACATGTAGTTTTTGTCATTTAATTTGTCTTCTAGAATGGTATATTTACTACTATAAATAGGACCCTTAGGACATTATAAATATTCAAAGTTGATTGAAATATAAACTTGAGTTTTACTCATACTCTAAAGTATTCAACTTGTGTGCTGTCTACCTTAGATTGGTCCTTGTGTGGACCTTTGGTTCCTATGTGAACCAAACCCTTAGTGTAAGTTTAGCTAAGACTTGTGTGACTTAGTTGAACCCAAACTAAGGTCTCTTCGGCGTAAGTCTTAGTTAGAACTTATGTGATCTAATCAAATTCAAGCTTAAGGAACCCCTTGATTGCAACTGAACATTTGAACTTGTGTGATCCAACCTAACCTGCCTAAGGTCTATCTTAAGGGTTTCGGCCACCCTTACTTAGTTTGTATCCGAGCTTGTACTTAGCAACCCCGATCAAGTCCTTGTGAAATTGGTCACCTTCATCTTGGTGTCGAATCGGGCATTAAAACCCCCATCTCCATATCCTTGACATATCAACCGTACCCCACTTAAACCATATCAACCGAACCAATACTTAACTAAACCAACCATCCTTCACTCGAGCTTGCATCTTGCAACTCATGTTCAATCCTTATCCAACCCACTATATACTAACCACCCTTTCCTCTCACATTACTTCACAAACACCCCCTCCAAAGGTTATCAACCGAAACCACACGTACACAACCGTCGAAACCCGACAACCACAAATAATCCACTTAAATAACTTTCACCAGAACCTCAATGTTTTAGATCATTCCCGAGACCTTGCCACTATAAAAACACCATGTTACGATCACCAACACAATCTTCAACGTGTCCACAACACCCCTATAAAACGCCTTGACAAAACTCCACCTAAATCTACCCGTCTAAACCACCAAAACCCCAATGCCAGGCTAGAAACCAAGAATCCGAGAACTACCTTGTGTCCAATTTTGGGTCAACCCAAATATAATCAAGACCCGACCCACTTACCATCTAACGCCCCTCCTTACTTGCATCAAAAGGTTTCCCAACAAGTGGATGACCAAATTGATGCCTAAGGGAGATGGTCCATTCGAGTTACTTGAACGCCTCAATGATGATGCATACAAGATTGACCTACATCTGGAATACCAAGTTCATAACACCTAAAATGTGTGTGATCTCTCTCATATGGATGTGGTTGGTGATGACCCCTTACATTTGAGGATACATATTTTTCAAGAAGGAAAGAATGATACAAGCAAAAATTGCATCAATACTTTTCACACAGAGCCAAGCTCGTGAGCTCCAAGTGCTTAAAGGTTTTATCATGAAAAGAGATGCACTTGAGTGCATTATGGAGTCATCCCGGGGATGCCATGTGTTCATGATAGCTTGGGAAATGGAAGAAATGATGAGTCACAAGATGGCCATGAGAGTGAAGTGGATAGCCATGCATGCAAAGTGGCTATCTCTTGAATTTCAAGATTTCACCACTAAGGAAGACAACCAAACAAGGCTCTTACTTCATTAAGGGTGTAATTGTAATAGATAGTTGTCTTTCTTTCTATCCTAGGATAATAGTAGTATTTTTTATTTCCCCGTAGACAAATATTTCCTTGAGTGTTAGAAAGCTTGTTAAGCTTTAAATTGTGTGTTGGTTGTTTGGGTTCTTTATTACCCTTGAGGCCACTCTAAATTGGTGTTTGACTTGATATTAATTTTAAGGTTTTGACTAATCTAGAGTCTTAATTGTCAAATTAAATTGGTCTTATGTCAGTTTAGTTATCTTCTTTTTGTTGTTTGTTAGTTTCTTTGTCATTCCTTTGTTTCCATATCCTTGGTTATATCAATCTAGCTTTGTGACTTTGTCTAACATCCCGTATTTTTGGGTCACGGTTTGAATCGCTAGGCGTGTGTAAATAGACCCACGCTTTGGGAAAATTATATTATGTTTACATATGTTAATAAAGGGATTAGTATACAAGAATGTGATTCCGAAATAATTTTTGGACGTAACAAGTGTGACGATAGGAATTAATAATAATAGTTGGATATCCCAAAGAGGTTATGGACTAATGTTATATTACGAAAATTATGACATTGAGTATATAAATGTCTTATAAGTTATTAGGATTTAAGTAAATTGGGATCACGAAATTATTATGTGTGTGATTGATAAATTATATGGAGGCAGGTCTTAAATAAAAGGGGGCACTGACAGAATGACTAAGAATTAGGGGCATATGTGTCGATTAACAAGGCTCCCCCACCGCCAAAATTGGCCAAGTGGGAGGCCTTATAAGATTAAAATGTTCTGAATACAATTCTCCTCTCTACATTATTGTAATATTTTCCCTATTTTGGTTGCACTTAAGACCCTATTCTGTTTCGACCTGTCCCTGAAGGGAAAACCTTGCAATTTCGATTAGCCACTTTTATATCCTGTAAAATATAAGGTATGTTAAGATAAATTATTTCTTTCTTTTGGCATGATTCATATAACGAAATATAATTGTGGTATTGCTCCATAATTTATTCTACTCCTAGAAGTTAAGAATAATCATGTTGTTGATTCTTATACTAAAAGCATGTCTAAATTGTTTCTAACTTGTTATTGAGGCATATGGAAAAGGGTGTTGATATTTACGTTGTTAGCCAAAGGGGCAATGATATTACTGTTAGCCGATAAATCCAGGAAATATTTTATATTTATTCATGCACTTTCATTTGCATTGTATTTATATATTACCCTGAACCACTGATTCTATACACACTACTATATAGTAAATATTATATATATATATATATATATATAGGAAAATGTATTATATACGCACACTGCCTGCAGCTGATACATACTATCACAAAAGAGCCCTGAGAGGCCAATATGATGTGATGATGTGATGCCTGTGTGGCTTATTAGTATGAGTTGCACGATCCACAACACTAACATATATTGGGACGACTTTCATGATCCGCAACACTAATATTATATATATATATATATATATATATATATATATATATATATATATATATATACACCTCATGTGCATCATGAATACATTAATATTAAAGCATGTGTGGCAGGTCTGTGTGACAGAAAAAGCCTGATGCCAAGAGGCCGATATTGAAACTTGTGTGGATAATATGATATGATGCACACAGAGGCAATTATGGGAAGAAAGATGCCCTTGTATGGCCAATATTTATATGTATACCACATATGCATTAGCTTATGTATTAGGACCCATAGAGGCGTTTATTGTTGGTCTGCTGTTTTGTTTCAGTTATTATTATATCCCTGTATGCTTTTATGTATGCCTGACATACTCAGCATATCAGTCGTACTAATATCCCTTTTGTCGGGGGACTCTGTGTTTCATACCCGCAGGTTCGCACAGGCAGGACGGCGGTCCACGTTAATAGGTTGTAGATTTCAGCGGATTTTTTTGAAGCACTCCTCTCTTTCCAGAGTGTCAATCTGATTTTGGTATGATATATTTTTTGCGTGTCTATATGGGTATGGCGGGGCCCTATCCCAACCTGTTGATGTTGTACATTCCGTAGAGGCTTGTAGACAGGTGTCCTGTGTATAGTAGTTTTGTATAGTCTTGTCGCCTTGGCGTGGATATGTATATATATGAGTCAGTTTTCTCGTTAAGAGTTTTTATAATCTTTTTCGGCTTAGTCCGTGCTTATTTGGGATTATATGTTGGGTGTGATTTGGGGTACCCGGTGGGTGGGATCTGGGTGCCCATCGCGGCCCTCCGACTTGGGTTGCAATAAACTTGGTATCATAGCATGTCTATCCTAGGGAGTCTACAAGCCGTGTCTAGTAGGGTCTTGTTTATGGGTATGTTGTGCACCATACTTATAAGCAGGAGGCTGCCTGATATTTAAGGATGGTTTCCATTCTTTCATTTTATAAATCGTGCTATATAATTGAGTTATAAGTATTTTGTCCCTAATCCATTTCATGTATATGATTACAGAGATGCATACCCCAAGGAAAATGTCCAAGAGTATGAGGGCGTTGAATACGGCTGCGAGAGGAGGTACTAGTTGTTTGCCACCCGCAACAAGGGTCAGAGTGAGACCCTAAGTACGACTCCTTCGTACGATGCTCCTAGCTCGCCACCATCGGAGGAGAGTGGTGGAACTGCAATACCCCCGGTACCTCCAATTAATACTCCAGCTGAGGATCTTGATATGCGGAGTGCAGTGAAGTTATTGACTGGGTTAGTGGAAGCTCAGGCCTAATGACAGGTTCCCAGTCCTTCTGATAGACCTGCTAGTGCAAGAGATAAGGATTTTATTAGTCTAGACCCTCCGGTATTTATGGGGTCAGACTTGAAAGCGGACCTAGTACATCATACTTTGCGGGTGATGGATGTTATTGATACTGAGTCGGTAAAGTTTACTTCTTATAGACTACGGGATGTCGCAGTGACTTCATTTGAGACATGGGATAAATCCATAGGACGTTGTGCTCCACCAGCAGGATGAAAAGAATTTCTGGAGGCCTTTTTACAACATTTTCTGCCAGTCGAACTTCGATGGGCCAGGCAGGACAGGTTCCTGCATCTTGAACAAGGATGCATAAGCGTTTGAGAGTATAGTTTGTTGTTTAATTCCTTGGCTGCTACTACAATTATAGCAGAAATGAGTGACCGGGTACACATGTTCGTTAATGGCTTAGGGCCACACTTGTTCAATGATTGTACTATGACTTCTTTGAATCCGGATATGGATATTGCTCGCATCCAGACTTATGCACAGAACCTGGAGGATTGCAAGAGGCAATAACAAGAAGATCGAGAACATGATAACGACCAACATAAGAGGGATCGATCCGTCGGTGATGTGAGAAA
The DNA here is from genome assembly GCA_029844215.1 of Przewalskia tangutica. Taxonomy (NCBI): domain Eukaryota; kingdom Viridiplantae; phylum Streptophyta; class Magnoliopsida; order Solanales; family Solanaceae; genus Przewalskia; species Przewalskia tangutica. The sequence continues at coordinate 29,525,958 of CM056736.1, read as the reverse complement.
TTTCAGAGGTGGGCCCAAGCCACAACTTTATAGACGACCATCTTACCTAGTAGCCAACACATCATTTCCATTTTTAGGATCGAGGCCTGACCGGTATATTCAAACGGGATCAGGTCAGAGTTCACAAATACCAGGATCTTATTATATAGGGAAGTCTATACAGATGAGGCAGTCATTGGCTCGATGTAGGAGGCGTGGTGGGACCCATACATGGTCGTGCCAACAAGAGGGAAAAGTGTGCTATTCTTGCGAGGAGTGTGGTCATATAGTGCGAGATTGTCCGACAATAGGTGAAGGTGTTAGAGCCCAGCTAGTCGGATCTGTAACAGCTTCATCCCAATTTGTAGACGTTATCTGATTGAGGCAGAGGAAGGGGCCAGAATCGTACTTATGCACTGATGGGACGACAGGATCAGGAATCCTCACCTGATGTCATTATAGGTACATTATCGGTCCTTTCACATAATGTTTACGCGTTGTTAGATCCAGACTCAAATTTATCATATATTACTCATTTCGTTGCCTATAAATTTGGTATGGATCCGGAGTTGATAAGGGATCTATTTGTGGTATCTACACCGGTTGGTGAATCGGTAATTGCTAGACGGGTCTATCGAAATTGTGCAGTATTAGTTTGAGTCATCAGACCCTAGCAGATTTAGTAGAATTGGAAATGGTTGATTTCGATGTTATTATGGGCATGAATTGGCTAGCGTCATCCTACGCTAATGTTGATTGCCGAACAAATATTGTTAGATTTCAGTTTCCAGGCAATCCAGTCCTTGAATGGAAGGTCATTATGGCAACAGCAAAAGGTAGGTTTATTTCATACCTTAAGGTAAGAAAGATGATCTCTAAAGGTTGTATATACCATCTTGTTCGGGCAAGAGATGTCGATGCCAAACCACCTAGTTCTCAATCAATTTCGGTGGTCAGTGAATATCTTGATGTATTTCCAGATGAACTTCCAGGTCTTCCTCTTGAAAGGGAAATTGAGTTCGGTAAAGACCTGTTGCCAGACACTCAACCGATATATATTCCTCCTTATAGAGTGGCTCCAGTCGAATTGAAAGAGTTAAAGGAGAAATTGAGAGATCTGCTTGAGAAGGGCTTTATTAGGCCCAGTATATCTCCTTGGGGCGCACCGGTATTGTTCGTATGAAAGAAATATGGCTTGTTGCGGATGTGTATCGACTATCGGCAGTTGAATAAATCCACTATCAAGAACAAATACCCTCTTCCCGAATTGATGACTTGTTTGACCAGTTACAAGGTGCAAGATTTTTTTCAATGATTAACCTAAGGTCAGGATACTTCCAGCTAAGGGTTAAGGAGAAAGAAATTCCAAATATGGCTTTCAAGATGAGGTATGAGCACTTCGAGTTCTTAGTAATGTCATTTGGAATCACGAATGCACCAGCAGCATTTATGGATCTAATGAACTGCGTATTTCTCCCATTTTTTGATGTATATGTGATAGTATTTATAGATGACATCCTGATTTATTCTCACTCGGAAGCAGAGCATGTGGAGCATTTGCAGATAGTACTACAGACGCTCCGGGACCATAAGTTGTATGCAATGCTCTCCAAGTGCGTGTTTTGGTTAAAGTTAGTGGCCTTTCTTGGTCATATAGTGTCAGACAGTGGTATAAGAGTTGACACTCAGAAGATTGAAGCGATGAAGAATTGGTCGAGGCCTACAACTCCAACAGAGGTTCGCAGCTTTCTAGGCCTAGACGACTATTATAGAAGGTTCGTAGAAGAGTTTTCTACCATATCAGCACCATTAACAAAGTTGACATAAAAGGCTATAAAAGTTTAGTGGTCCGATGCTTGTGAGTGGGGTTTCCAAGTGCTGAAGGATAGATTAACATCGGCACCAGTCCTTACTCTTCCAAAAGGTCCAAAAGGTTATGTTTTGTATTGTGATGCCTTGGGAGTAGGTTTAGGATGTGTGCTGATGCAACATGGTAAAGTGATTGCCTATGTTTCAAGGCAATTGAGGAAACATGAGGAGAACTATCTGATTTAGAGTTGGCCGCAGTAGTCTATGCACTGAAAATTTGGCGGGACTATTTATATGGTGTTCATATAAATATTTTCACAGATCATAAAGGCCTACAATACATATTCAAACAGAAGGAGCTGAACTTGAGACAAAGAAGGTGGTTTGAATTATTAAAGGATTATGATGTGGATATCTTATATCACCCTGGTAAAGCTAATGTTGTATCAGGCGCGCTCAGCCGTAAGTCAATGGTCAGTTAGATGCCAATGCAAGTCAAAATGAAGGAATTGGTAAGAGAGCTTCATCAGTTAGCTAGTTTAGGAGACCGACTAGTGGATTCAGAGTATAGTGGTTTTGTGGTCCAGAATGTGTCAGAATCGTCCCTTATATCAGAAATTAAGGAACGTCACTGGGAAGACCCCAATTTGAGAAAAATCAGGGAAGGAATTCAACAGAAGAATACCACGACTTTTGAGATTGACGAACATGGAACTCTCAGGAACCAGAGCCGTCTATGTGTTCCAAATATAGCAGGATTGTACGATATAATTATGATGGAGATTCACTGTTCACGGTATTCTATTCATCCGGAATCAAGTAAAATGTATCATGACCTCAAAAGCATTTATTGGTGGAACAACATGAAAAAGAGCGTGGTGGAATTCGTAGCTCAGTGTCCCAATTATCAACAGGTAAAAATAGAGCACCAAAAGTCTGGTGGCTTGGCTCAGAACATTGAGATTTCGATGTGGAAATGGGAAATTATTAACATGGATTTCATTACGGGTTTACCTAGTTCTTTCAGAAAGTTTGATTCTATTTGGGTGATTATTGACAGGCTGACCAAATTAGCTCATTTCTTGCCGGTGAAAATTACTTATACATTCGAGGACTACGCAAAGTTATATATTAAGGAGATTTTTCGACTTCATGGTGTGCCTGTTTCTATTGTATCTGACTGAGGTACTTAGTTTACAACTAACTTCTGGAAGTCATTTCAGAAAGGGTTAGGCACCCGAGTTAATTTAAGTACGACTTTTCATCCTCAGACAGACGGTCAGACCGAGCAAATGATTCAGACGCTCGAGGACATGTTATGAGCTTGTGTGTTTGACTTCAAGGGATGTTGGAATGATCACTTACCCCTTATTTAGTTCGCGTATAATAACATCTATCACACAAGTATTAAAATGGCTCTATATGAGGCATTGTACTGACGAAGATGTAGATCTCCTATTGGATGGTTCGAGGTAGGAAAGTCAGAGTTATTTGGGCCTAACTTAGTACATCACCATAAAAAAGGTGAAACTTATCTAAAAGCGATTGTTAACGACTCAGAGTCGTCATAAGTCATATTCAAATGTGCGACGACGATACTTAGAATTCCAGGTAGATGATTGGACATTCTTGAAGATTTCGCCTATGAAGGTAGTAATGAGATTCGAAAAGAAGGGAAAGCTTAGTCCAAGATATATTGGACCATATCGCATAATTCGACGTATTGGTCAAATAGCTTATGAATTGGATTTACCTTCAGAGTTGGAGTTTGTTCATCTGATTTTCCATGTTTCTATGTTGAGAGCATGTGTTGGAGAGACTTCTCGGATTATGCTAATTGAGGATGTGCAGGTTACACAGAATATGTCATATGAAGAGATTCCTGTTGCTATCCTAGATCGACAAGTCCTCAAGCTGAGGACTAAGGAACTAGCTTCTCTGAAAGTGTTGTGGCAAATAAGAACATGGAAGAGATGACATGGGAAGCGAAAGAGGAAATGATGCAAAAATATCCACACTTATTCCAGACTAATGTGGAGATTTCAAGATAAGCCTAAGGTAAATTTCAATTCCTGTTATGATGATTAATGCTTGTATATTGTATACTCGGGCTACGTAACAATATTCGAGGACGGATCTTTCTAAGGGGGAAAGATGTAACATCCCGTATTTTTGGGTCACAGTTTGAATCGCTAGGCATGTGTAAATAGACTCAAGCGTTGGGAAAATTTATATTATGTTTACGTATGCTAATAATGAGATTAGTATACAAGGAACGCGATCCCGAAATAATTTTGGACGTAACAAATGTGACGATAGAGATTATTAATAATAGTTGGATATCCCAAAGAGGTTATGGACTAATGTCATATTACAGAAATTATGACATTGAGTATATAAAGGTCTTATGAGTTATTAGGATTTAAGTAAATTGGGATCACAAAATTATTATGTGTGTGATTGATAAATTATACGGAGGCATGTCTTAAATAAAAGGGGGGCACGGACAGGTTGACAGAATGACTAAGAATTAGGGGTATAGGTCTCGATTAACAAGACCCTCCGACCGCCGAAATTGGACAAGTGGGAGGCCTTATAAGAATAAGATGTTCTGAATACAATTCTCTTCTCTACAGTGTTGTAATATTGTCCTATTTTGGCTGCACTTAAGCCCATATTCTGTTTCGACCAGTCCCTGAAGGAAAAACCTTGCAATATCGATTAGCCACTTTTATATCCCTGTAAAATACAAGGTATGTTAAGATAAATTGTTTCTTTCTTTTCGCATGATTCATATTACGCAATATAACTGTGGTATTGCTCCATAATGTATTCTACTCCTAGAAGCTAATAATAATCATGTTATTGATTCTTATGCTAAAAGCATGTCTAAATTGTTACTAAGTCCTTATTGAGGCATATGAAAAAATGTGTTGATATTTACAGTGTTAGCTAAAGGGGCAAGGATATTATTGTTAGCCGATAAATCCAAAGAAATATTTTATTGTTATTCATGCATTTTCATTTGCATTGTATTCATATATTACTCTGGACCACTGGTGCTATGCACACTACTATATGGTAAATATTTTATATATATGTACGGGACATGAGAAAAGAGGGAAAGGTGTTATATACACACACCACATACAGCTGGTACAGACAATCACAAAAGAGCCCAGAGAGGCCAATATGATGTGATGATATGATGTGATGATATGATGTGATGATTGTGTGGCTTATTGGGACGGGTTGCACCATCTGCAACACTAACATATATTGGGACGGATTGCACGATCCACAACACTAACATAAATATATATATATATATATATATATATATATATATATATATATATATATATATATATATTAAAGCTTTGTGGGTACATGTGACAATAAGGCTTATGCGTGTGGACCAGAAAAGCTGATGCCAATAGGCCGATATCGAAACTTGTGTGATCAATATGATGTGATGCCCACATAGGTGATTATGAGAAGAAATATACCCTTGTGTGGCCAATATTTATATGTATACCACATATGCATTGGCATAACATTTAGGCATATATATTAGGACCCACAAAGGCGTTTGTTGATGGTCTGCTGTTTTGTTTCAGTTATTGTTATATCCATGTATGTTGTTATTTATGTCTGACATACTCAGTACATCAGTCATACTAACGTGGGGTATGCTTCGTTTCATGCCCATAGGTTCGCACAGGCAGGACGACGGTCCACATTGATAAGTTGCAGATTTCAGCGGATTTTTTGGAAGCACTCCTCTTTTTCAGGAGTGTCGATCTGATTTTGGTATGATACATTTTTTGCGTGTCTATATGGGTATGGTGTGGTCCTATCCCGACCTGTTGATGTTGTACACTTTGTAGAGGCTTGTAGACAGGTGTCCTGTGTATAGTAGTTTTGTATGGCCTTGTCGGCCTTATCGTGGATATGTATATATATGAGTCAGTTTTCTGGTTAAGAGTTTTCATAATCTTTTTTGGCTTAGTCTGTGCTTATTTGTGATTATATGTTGATGGTGTGATTGTAGGCCTTCCCAAAGGCGGCTATGATACGTTAGCCACCATGATTCAATAGGCAGATCTGCTACCCAGTTTTAACAAAGCTCGCTCGCAGCTGTTGCTCGAAGAGACTCGACGTGATAAGCAGGATGAACATAGTCAGAAGGAGTTAGCTGTCGAAACGCGCCCTCAAAATCCAACGCCGCCAGAAAACTCGAAACCGCAGCAGGGACGTGGTGGCAAGGTGGCAAGGGTCGCGGCAGAGGAGACCGTGGTCGTCGTAAGGGTCGCGAACGATGAGCTTCGGCGGCAACAACAGGCCCACAGAATCGATTCGGCGGCTGCACGCGATTCCGTGCGGCAACCGCCCAACCAAGACTCCGCGCGGGTTGTGGGAATTGCTCTAGCCCCTCGGCAAGTCCAGTACCCGCAACAAGCCCACTTTACGGACGACCAGTTCCAGCAGCCCTCGTCCAACATGACACCCACTGAGTTAGGTTAGGCCTTGGCCAATCTCGATATACGCGATCGACAACAACTGGTACATGGACTCCGGAGCCACTTCTCACCTCACCCGGTCTGCAGGTAATATTTCCAAACTGTTTGGTTTAAAGCATCCTCAATTTGTGACAGTTGGTAGTGGCCACCGCATTCCAGTAAAGGGTTATGGTACAACCTACACACAACCTCCTAATCCATTCCCTCTTAAAAATACCTTATATTCCCCATATGTGATTAAAAATCTAATCTCTATCCGCAAATTTACTCGTAATAATTATGTCTCTATTAATTTTTACCCTTTTGGTTTCACTGTGAATGAAATTCATACGGGGACACCTCTGTTACACCCCGTATTTACAGGACATGTGTTAAGAACGTACGTAAGAACTCGCAAGTGTTAAAATTTGAGACTGTAAAAAATTTTAACGGAATTATGGAATTGTCGGAAAACGTATTATTGTGACGAATGGGAGGGCGACACGTGTCACCCCCCTTATGTTGTCTTGGACGAATTGAAGCATGGGCACAATGGTCATTTGACCTTTGGTTGGATGATTTAGTCTTGCAAGTAGTAGCATGAGTAAATTGACTAAGTCAATGACCCCACTTAGTCTTGATATTTAGCTAGAGCTCATCCAAACCACCCAATTGGTTGCATCTTAACCCTCCATGTCCCTATATTTAATACTAGTAGCAAGAGAGGACTTAACACTTAGCAAAATTTCACAAAATTGAAGACTACACTAATGGTGCTCTCGGGTTCACCATGGAGAAGAAAGGAAAAAATTTCGTTGCTTGTTCTTTAAGCTCCACATTTTAAACCAAGGTTCTTGAGTGTTATGTAAGTGTATCTCAATAGAAAAATCCCGGAAAAAGAGAGTTTTCGTAGTAGTCGCAAAGCAAAAACCTAGTTGTCTTTCTAGGTTTTGTTTAGAAGTTTGAAGGAAAATTGTTGGGGTTGTTCTAAGGGTCTCATGAGGCGGATTGAGGTGTCTTGAAGAGGCTCTAGGTTGCTAAGGAGTAACTTCGGTTTTGAAGATTGGATTACAATTCGTGGAGGTATAATCTTGTTCTCTTTAAAGTGTTCTGAGATTATGTAATTGTTGTTAGCCTTACATTTTACTAGCATGAAGTATATGTGTGAAGTTTTATAAGTATTATGGATTGTTGTAGCTTAAAATCCGAAATGACATGTAAGCCATGATTAAGTTGGATTACAATTTAATCGTTGTTAGAATCGTCGCATGTAATTGACTTGAAGATTACGGTTGTTATAATCAAATGCGACTTGATATCATGTGAGGCTACCAATTTGGATTGAAATGGAAATTGGATAAGAATTGGTATTGTTGTATTCTTTATGGCCGAAAATTGGACTTGTAGTTTGTTATTAATTTGTTTTGGACTACCTTATAGATTGTGGTGAGCGATTGGGGCTGTTTGGTTATTGTATTCGACCTTGAAAAGGTGGCAAAGTAAGTAGAAACAAAGGAGGTCTTTGTCAGATTTCAGTAGAATTTAGTGACTTAGCACAGGATATTCTACGTTGAAGTAAGAGGTTAATGGACATATTGTGACCATTATAGGTTGAAGTACTTTGGAGCATTTTGCTACTTGTCGACAATCGTCGCGAGGTATGTGAACCTCTTCCTTCCTTTGGCATGATTCTATGTATGGAATATACTTGTGGTATCATTTCATGTTTCCTTACTCTTAGAAGTTAAGAGGTAGTTGTGTGATCTACTCTATGTAGAACTTTTCCTATCTTTGAGCATGACTAGTTGCACGTATGTAGTACGGAAGACGTATAACACCTAGATATCCTTTACTAATTTTATGAATAGCCAAGTCGGGTGAGTTAGGGGATTAACTCAACTTTGAAAGAATAAAGGATGTCTTGAGTTTTATTAAGTTAAGGGACTTGAAGAGTTTTAAAGTATGTGATACTTGTTCCGTTTTAAACGTATAATTCCCTTGGATAGGAAATTGTTTTTGGCTAAGATATAAAGTGAATATAACGGCTTTATGGGAAGTTAGTTATATTTGCTTTATGGAAAGATAAATGAATTGATTTTAGTGAAAAGGCAACTTGTTTTTAAGGCATTAATTGCCTAAGGTTTTATATAAAATGAGTCACTTGTTTTCTAAAGGTTAAGAGACTAGTAGTATTTTTGAAAGGTATGAGAATTGATTTGAAAGTATTTAATACTTGGTTTCAAAAAGTAGAAGTCTCTTGGTTATAAAAGGAACGTGTTGGTCTAAACCATAAAGGGTTATAACGGCTTTATGGGAAGTTGGTTATAACGGCTTTATGGAAGGTTAAGAGAATAGTTTTCTCTAATAAAGTAATCAAAGAAATAACTTGTATTAAGGCAGCAAATTGGTTTAAAGGTACCAATTGCTTAAGGTTTTAATAAAAGAAGTCACTTGATTTAGAAGCCGTATTTGCATTTCTAAAAAGGTATTGTGACTTGTCTTGAAAGGTGAATAGGACTTGATACTACGGTGTTAGTATCTTGGAGCTTTACATAGAAAGGAGTCTTTTATAAAAGAATGCGTATGTAGTACTTTGGCTTGATAAATTGAGAATTTGTCTAAGTGTGCCTTGATAAGTACTTTGACTTGTTAAAAGAATTATTCTATGTATGCCTTGATTAGTACTTTGGCTTGATAAATTTAGAATTTGTCTAAGTGTGCATTGATAAGTACTTTGACATGTTCAAATAGAATAATTCTAAGTACGCCTTAATTAGTACTTTGGCTTGATAAAGCGAGAATTTGTCTAAGTGTGCCTTGATAAGTACTTTGACTTGTTAAAGAGAATTATTCTATGTATGCCTTGATTAGTACTTTGGCTTGATAAATTGAGAAGTTGTCTAGGTGTTCCTTGATAATTACTTTTACTATTTTTAAGAGAATTATTATATGTATGCCTTGATTAGTACTTTGGCTTGATAAATTGAGAATTTGTCTAAGTGTGCCTTGATAAGTACTTTGACTTGTTAAAGAGAATTATTCTATGTATGCCTTGATTAGTACTTTGGCTTGATAAATTGAGAATTTGTCTAAGTGTGCCTTGATAAGTACTTTGACTTGTTAAAGAGAATTATTCTATGTATGCCTTGATAAGTACTTTGGCTTAGTTAATTGAGAACTTGCCTATATGTCTTGGTAATAGCCTTTGAGTGCAAGTATTATGTTTTATTAAGTTATCGCGACTCGGTTGAAGAATTCGGATGTCTTGTTGTAAGTTCTTGGGGCGTCTAAGCGGTGATGTGGGATTCACGGGTATCTTCCGTTACTTGTAGTACTTGGGTTAAATTCGGATTTTTATAGAAGACATGGTAGTGCTTATGTCTTGTTGATGGTCGGTCGAGATAGGGTAAGAGTATAAATGAGGGCAAGCCCAGGCGTTGTACCACCTTCTCGGGGTAAGAGTATAAGTGAGGGTAAACCCCAAGACGACTGTACCACTTTATGTGTTGATTGTCGGTAGGTTGAGATAGGGTAAGAGTATAAATGAGGCAAGCCCCAAGACGTTGTACCACCTTCTCGGGGTAAGAGTATAAATGAGGCAAGCCCAGACGTTATACCCTGCTTTACCACCTCCTCGGGGTAAGAGTATAAATGAGAGCAAGCCCAGGCTATACCACTGTTTGATTGGTATTATGGGCGTGAGACCCGTGGTTATATTTTACACTTATAGGCATCGACGATGATGTAGGATTCCACGCGGGAGATATATGTATGTATTGTGTATGTGTCGCCCGACGGTGAGGTGGGATGCCACGGCGCGTCACGTGGTTATATTTTACACTTATAGGCTTGGCGGTGATGGGTATTCCACGGGCACACTTTGCTATTTGTGTGACTTGATCGCGTCCCAGTTAGGTAGGGTAGTATATGTGTCCCTCTGTAATGGGCGGACTATGTTATGAAAGATAAGTAAGTTAGATAGAGATGAACTTAATGACTTCTCCTAAGTAAATGCGTAGATATGGCTATAACTCTTACGGAATGTAAAAGATATTGATGTGAAATTAAGTTCATAAGTGGTAATGACACGGCGAGAATCTGTATGTATTTTTATACTTGTCCTTGTCATTCTTTTATGCGATTATGATCTGTTTCTTGACGTTATTTACATTCCATATTAAATTTTGTTATGCGACCCCGAAGTGCGTTAAATGCCGCGAGTTTTAGGTACCAGTTGGTGATCCTTGCTCTTAGGATCTCGGTTCGATTTTGAGAAAGCTCCACTTGCTCGGAGGCTTATCTCTTGGAGCAGTTTTCCTGAGTAGAAGATTCATGTATATTCGGGGTATGGCGGGGCCTGTCCCGCCACGATTATTATTCTAAGTGCAGTAGTCACATGTGTGGGTCGGTTTGTAAGGAAAGAAGGAGGCAACCGTTTATGTATGTCGTTCGGGAAGGTAGCCTATCGGCTAACTTTGTTGTTTTATTCTTATTGTTTTATTTTATAAGTTTCATGCATATTCGCTGATTTTCTCGATGTTTACAGTAAGGGTGCCCGGAGTAGGGCACGATCGCGATCGAGGGGTCGGGTCGTGACAAAAGTGGTATCGAAGCGATTAGTCCTCGGAAAGTGTCTGACCGTGTCTAGTAGAGTCTTGATTATCGGTGTGTTGTGCACCACATCTATAATCGGGAGGCTGCGGGACATTTAGGATTAGTTTCCATTCTTCTCACTCACGAGATCGTGCGATAGAGTTGTATTGTATTGTTAAGTCGTCCCTCCCTAACGAGTTATGTTGATTGCAGCTACGAGAAAGGCAGCAGTGACCCAGGAATGACTAGGTGGATTGCGCATCAAGGTTGGTAATGATTACAGTATAGTTGGTATTGTGACATACATCTATACGGAGTTATGTATGAAATTGGGCGGCGTGTTGCCTAGAATGATTTTAGATTACCGAGAATTGGTAAAGACTAACTAGATCTGGGAAGGTATGGAATAGTTAATGAATTTTCGCCAAGGTTTTGTGTTTTATTTCGAGATAATTGGGAAAGGATGAGGTATGCGATAGGGTAGTGAACCGCCAGAAGCCATATTAAGGAACCTAACGGAATGTCATGTTGATAGATTAAGCTGCGTAGTAGGCTTAAGAGAATTGTACGGATGAGGTCCGTATAGAGTAAGTAATGGTTGTTGTGATCGAGACAACATGGTTATAGTTTTATGAGAAGTTTTTGTACCCGTTTACTGGGGGATTGATAAGGTAGGCTTGGAGCATGGAAATTGCGAGCCTAAGAATATTGATTCTTCTTGAGACCTTAGGTATATAAGGCTTTCTCTGTGATAAGATTTATTATAGACCGAGAATAAGAGTTAAGTGCGACGTTGAGTCGGGTTGAGGACTGTTGCGGGTCTCCCATGGCCTGGAATGGAGTGGGATCAGTTGGTAGTAGTTAAAGCTGCGGCAGTCACGCAGCGCAAGGCCCAAGTCTAGTTAGTTGTTTACGGGTTCGTGGACACGTTCCACGAACCAGTCGTGGCGGAAATGGCCTTATTTTGTTTTATAGAGTGATTCCAAAGATTAGAGGCCAAAAATTGGTATGGAAGTTATGTATGTATGTTAGAAGGAGTTGGAAATGCGAAAAGGTAATCTCTTTTGGGCTTATGATGGACGGATGTGCGTGTGCGAGTATTAGGGCCATGTGTGGCATTATTAGTATGTCGGGGTTGTGAAAGGAAACTATGTCGCTAATTATAAAGATTGACTCGAAAGAACATTCGAGGGCGAATGTTTCTAAGGGAGAATGTTACACCAGTATTTACGGGGCGTGTGTTAGAGCGTCGTAAGAACTTCATGAGTGTTAAAATTTGAGGTAAAAAATTTTAGCGGAATTATGGAATTGTCGGAAAGCGTATTATTGTGTGAATGGGAGGCGACCGTGTTACCCCCCACTTATGTTGTCTTGGGCGAATTGAAGCATGGGCACTGATGGTCATTTGACCTTTGGTTGGATGATTTAGTCTTGCAAGTAGTAGCATAAGTAAATTGACTAAGTCAATGACCCCACTTAGTCTTGATATTTAGCTAGAGCTCATCAAACCACCCGATTGGTTGCATCTTAACCCTCAGTGTCCCTATATTTAATACTAGTAGCAAGAGAGGACTTAACACTTAGCAAAATTTCACAAAATTGAAGACTACACTAATGGTGCTCTCGGGTTCACCATGGAGAAGAAAGGAAAAATTTTCGTTGCTTGTTCTTTAAGCTCCACATTTTAAACCAAGGTTCTTGAGTGTTATGTAAGTGTATCTCAATAGAAAAATCCCGGAAAAAGAGAGTTTTCGTAGTAGTCGCAAAGCAAAAACCTAGTTGTCTTTCTAGGTTTTGTTTAGAAGTTTGAAGGAAAATTGTTGGGGTTGTTCTAAGGGTCTCAAGGAGCGGATTGAGGTGTCTTGAAGAGGCTCACAGGTTGCTAAGGAGCAACCGGTTTGAAAGATTGGATTACAATTCGTGGAGGTATAATCTTGTTCTCTTTAAGTGTTACAAGATTATGTAATTGTTGTTAGCCTTACATTTTTACTAGCATGAAGTATATGTGTTGAAGTTTTATAAGTATTATGGATTGTTGTAGCTTAAAATCCGAAATGACATGTAAGCCATGATTAAGTTGGATTACAATTTAATCGTTGTTAGAATCGTCGCATGTAATTGACTTGAAGATTACGGTTGTTATAATCAAATGCGACTTGATATCATGTGAGGCTACCAATTTGGATTGAAATGGAAATTGGATAAGAATTGGTATTGTTGTATTCTTTATGGCCGAAAATTGGACTTGTAGTTTGTTATTCATTTGTTTTGGACTACCTTATAGATTGTGGTGAGCGATTGGGGCTGTTTGGTTATTGTATTCGACCTTGAAAAGGTGGCAAAGTAAGTAGAAACAAAGGAGGTCTTTGTCCGATTTCCAGTAGAATTTAGTGACTTAGCACCTAGGATATTCTACGTTGAAGTAAGAGGTTAATGGACATATTGTGACCATTATAGGTTGAAGTACTTTGGAGCATTTTGCTACTTGTCGACAATCGTCGCGAGGTATGTGAACCTCTTCCTTCCTTTGGCATGATTCTATGTATGGAATATACTTGTGGTATCATTTCATGTTTCCTTCTACTCTTAGAAGTTAAGAGGTAGTTGTGTGATCTACTCTATGTAGAACTTTTCCTATCTTTGAGCATGACTAGTTGCATGTAGTACGGAAGGCGTATAACACCTAGATATCCTTTACTAATTTTATGAATAGCCAAGTCGGGTGAGTTAGGGATTAACTCACTTCTTTGAAAGAATAAAGGATGTCTTGAGTTTTATTAAGTTAAGGGACTTGAAGAGTTTTAAAGTATGTGATACTTGTTCCGTTTTAAACGTATAATTCCTTGGATAGGAAATTGTTTTTGGCTAAGATATAAAGTGAATATAACGGCTTTATGGGAAGTTAGTTATATTTGCTTTATGGAAAGATAAATGAATTGATTTTAGTGAAAAGGCAACTTGTTTTTAAGGCATTAATTGCCTAAGGTTTTATATAAAATGAGTCACTTGTTTTCTAAAGGTTAAGAGACTAGTAGTATTTTTGAAAGGTATGAGAATTGATTTGAAAGTATTTAATACTTGGTTTCAAAAAGTAGAAGTCTCTTGGTTATAAAAAGGCGTGTTGGTCTAAACCATAAAGGGTTATAACGGCTTTATGAGAAGTTGGTTATAACGGCTTTATGGAAGGTTAAGAGAATAGTTTTCTCTAATAAAGTAATCAAAGAAATAACTTGTATTAAGGAACGGCAAATTGGTTTAAAGGTACCAATTGCTTAAGGTTTTAATAAAAGAAGTCACTTGATTTAGAAGCCGGTATTTGCATTTCTAAAAAAGGTAGTGTGACTTGTCTTGAAAGGTGAATAGGACTTGATACTACGGGTGTTAGTATCTTGGAGCTTTACATAGAAAGGAGTCTTTTATAAAAGAATATGCATTATGTAGTACTTTGGCTTGATAAATTGAGAATTTGTCTAAGTGTGCCTTGATAAGTACTTTGACTTGTTAAAGAGAATTATTCTATGTATGCCTTGATTAGTACTTTGGCTTGATAAATTGAGAATTTGTCTAAGTGTGCCTTGATAAGTACTTTGACTTGTTAAAGAGAATTATTCTATGTATGCCTTGATTAGTACTTTGGCTTGATAAATTGAGACTTTGTCTAAGTGTGCCTTGATAAGTACTTTGACTTGTTAAAGAGAATTATTCTATGTATGCCTTGATTAGTACTTTGGCTTGATAAATTGAGAATTTGTCTAAGTGTGCCTTGATAAGTACTTTGACTTGTTAAAGAGAATTATTCTATGTATGCCTTGATAAGTACTTTGGCTTAGTTAATTGAGAACTTGCCTATATGTCTTTAATAGCCTTTGAGTGCAAGTATTATGTTTTATTAAGTTGTCGCGACTCTCGGTTGAAGGTGGATGTCTTGTTGTAAGTTCTTGGGACGTCTGAAAGCGGTGATGTGGGATTCCACGGGTATGCTTAGTTACTTGTAGTACTTGGGTTAAATTCGGATTTTATAGAAGACATGGTAGTGCTTATGTCTTGTTGATGGTCGATCGAGATAGAGTAAGAGTATAAATGAGGCAAGCCCGAGACGTTATACCACCTTCTCCGGGTAAGAGTATAAGTGAGGGTAAACCCCAAGGCGGCATCTGCCGCTTTATGTGTTGATTGTTGGCGGTTGAGATAGGGTAGAGTATAAATGAGGCAAGCCCCAGACGTTATACCACCTTCTCCGGTAAGAGTATAAATGAGGGCAAGCCCAGGCGTTATACCCCGCACCACCCTCCGGGTAAGAGTATAAATGGCGGCAAGCCCAGACGCTATACCACTGTTTTGATTGGTATTATGGGCGTGAGACCCATGGTTATGTTTTACACTTATAGCTCATGATGATGTGGGATTCCACGAGCGGGAGATATATGTATGTATTGTGTATGTATGCGAAGCGGTGAGGTGGGATGCCGCAGGCGCGTCACGTGGTTATATTTTACACTTATAGCGTTGGCGGTGATGGGGTATTCCACGGGCACACTTTGCTATTTGTGTGACTTGATCGCGTCCCAGTTGGTAGGGTAGTATATGTGTCCCTGTAATGGGCGGACTATGTTAGGAAAGATAAGTAAGTTAGATAGAGATGAACTTAATGACTTCTCCTAAGTAAGTACGTAAGATATGGCTATAACTCTTAACGGAATGTAAAAGATATTGATGTGAAATTAAGTTCATAAGTGGTAATGACACGGCAGAATCTGGTATGTATTTTTATACTTGTCCTTGTCATTCTTTTATCTGATTATGATCATTTCTTGCGTTATTTCATTCCATATTAGGTACTGTTGTGCGACCCCGCCGGAAGTGCGTTAAATGCCGCAGGTTTTAGGTACCAGGTTGGTGATCCTTGCTCTTAGGATCTCGGTTCGATTTGAGAAAGCTCCACTTGCTCGAGGCTTATCTCTTGGAGCAGTTTTCCACGAGTAGAAGATTCATGTATATTGGGGTATGGCGGGGCCACTGTCATACGATTATTATTCCTAAGTGCAGTAGTCACATATTGTGGGTCGATTTGTAAAGAAAGGAGGCAACGGCTAACCGTTTATGTATATGCGTTCGGGAAGGTAGCCTGTCGGCTAACTATTGTTTTATTCTTGTTGTTTTATTTTATAAGTTTCATGTATGTTCCGCTGATTTTCTCGATGTTTCAGTAAGGGTGCCAGGTAGGGCACGATCGCGATCGGGGGTGGTCGTGACAACCTCTTCTGAATCTGATAGCACGGGGGATCTCTATCCATTCACTCCCACCTACGCTGCCAGATCTTGCTCTCCTGTCTCTTTAGCGGCTATTTCTCCTTCAACATGACATAATAAGTTTGGTCATCCAGGAGTCCCAGTTTTTAATTTTCTTAGAGGCAATAATTTTATTACTTGTAATGGGAAGCTTGCCCAAAATTGTGTTTCTTGTACTTTAGGCAAACATACTCGTCTTCCGTTTAAATCATCTACTATTATTACTTTTGCAACTTTTGATATTATACATACCAATTTATGGACATCACATGTTGCTATTTCTCTCGATCATAAATATTATCTTATCTTACTAGATGATTTTTCTCCTGCGAGCAGTTTCCTCCAGCGCTGCGGTCCTTGATCACGGCGCCGCGGTGCTTCCGATGGTGTCACCTCCTCCTTCTCCCTATCCAACCAATCCCTCAGTCTCGACTCTTCCCACTCCGCCGACACAGCCTCCCACTGTCTCCACTCACCAAATGGAAACTCGTGCCAAGTATGGAATCTTTAAACCCAAAGTCTAATTTAACTTGTCTACCCAAACTATTTCTCCAATTTCCAAGAACCCTATATTGGTTAAACAAGACCGTAATTGGAATGCGGATATGTCTGAGGAATTCAATACTTTAACTAAATAGCACACATGGGATCTAGTACCTATAACTGAGGGGGTGAATATGATTCGTTGTTTGTGGTTGTTTCGTCACAAATTCAGAGACAATGAAGATCTTGAGAGGTATAAGGTACAACTTATAACTAATGGCACAAATTAGCAGAAGGGCATAGATTGTGGTGAGACTTTTAGCCCGATTGTCAAATCGGCTACCATCTGCACAGTTTTGAGCATTGCCATGGGAAAACACTGGCCGATCCATCAGCTTGATATGAAGAATTCATTCTTACATGGGGATCTGAGAGAGACAGTCTACATGCATCAGCCGTCAGGGTTCACCCATACAGCAGTTTATCACTATGTGTGTCGTCTCCGTAAGTCATTATATGGCCTGAAATAGGCCCCCCCGTGAGTGGTATGATCGCTTTGACAGGTATATCTTGCAGATTGGGTTTGTATGCAGCAATAGTGATATATCACTCTTCATTTTTCATCGAGGTAGTAACACTACTTACTTATTACTTTATGTGGATGATATTGTTCTTACTTCCTCCTCCGACAAGTTGAAAAATGAGATTATTGCCGCTTAAGTCCGAATTTGCAATGACTGATTTGGGGAAGCTGAGTTATTTTTTGGGGATATCAGTGACCATGTCTGCCAACCGCGTGTTCTTATGTCAGCGTAAGTATACAGATGGGATCGTGTACAGGGCTAAGATGACGAATTGCAAAGTTTCACCTACTCCAGTTGATTCAAAATATAAGCTCAGTGCTATGGATGGTGCTTCAATCTCCGATCCTACTCTGTATAGGAGTCTTGCAGGTGCACTTCAGTATCTCACATTTACAAGACCAGACATTGCTTATGATGTTCAGCAGGTATGTCTATTCATGCATGCCCCTAGGGAGTCTCATTTCACTGCTCTTAAGCGTATCATCTGATACATTAAGGGCACACTTGATTATGGTTTGCACCTATAACCCTCTGCACCAAACAGGTTGCTCTCTTATATGGATGTAGATTGGGCAGGGTGTCCGTACACGCGACGCTCCACCTCCGGCTTTTGTGTATTTTTAGGGGATAATCTAATTTCTTGGTCTGCCAAGCGACATGCTACCCTATCTCACTCCAGTGCCGAGGCTGAGTACAGAGGCATTGCAAATGTGGTAGCTGAGATTTGTTGGCTCGGAAATTTACTGTTAGAACTTTAGTGTCCTTTGCGTTTGACATCTATTATGTAATGTGATAACATCTCTGTCATCTATCTTTCTCATAATTCTGTTCAACATCAGCGAACCAATCGCATTGAGATAGATCTATACTTCGTTCGTGAGAAGTTTGCACTAGGTCATGTCAGAGTGTTACATGTTCCATCATCCTATCAGTATGCAGACAGATTTATCAAAGGACTTCCCAGACAGTTATTTCTTGACTTCAGATCCAGTCTCAGCGCCCGACCTCCTCCCGCTCCGACTGAGGAGGTGTGTAAACGTGTATATAGTCAATTAGTTATCCCTACCCCATAATTAGAATATATTCCATATATTGTGTAAATATAATTATGGTAAGACTAGGATTCCTCTTGTGATTGGGTTTACAATTCCTATTGTATAAGGAATGAACATTGTACACTATATATACTTTGATATTAATGAGAAGACTTCCCAAGGGAGATTAATATCATCTTATATTTTACTTCACCCAGATTCATATTCAAAAAATGATATGTTTAAATTCAAGCATAAAATAGTTATCTCTCTTGGGATTTCACCGAACTAAGATCGATTCGCTCCAGGTTATAATAAATCAAAGGTTTCTTCATAGTAAGGGAGGTGACAAGAAGTTTTAAAAGTAGAGGAATCTAGTTTCGACATAGTTAATATAAGTTCGACACAAAAGGTATGTTAAGGAAAATCATTTTTTTCTTTTGGCATGTTTCATGTTATAAAATATAACTGTGGTATTGTTTCATAATTTATACTACACCTAGAAGTTAAGAATAATCATGTTATTGATTTTTATGCTGAAAGCATGTTTAAATTGTTTCTAAGTCCTTAAAAATACATATGAAAAAAATCATAATGTTATTCACAGTGTCATCAAAGGTACAAAGGTAATATGTCACATGTTGAGATTGGAATATGGTGTGGTTATTCATGCATTTTCATTTGCATTGCATTCACATATTACCCTGGATCACTTGTGATATGCACATTACTATATGGTAAATATTGTATATATGTAGGGGATATGGGAAAAGTGAAAGACGTTATATACACACACCACCTGCAGCTGATACAAATTTTCACAAAAGAGCCCTAAGAAGCCACATATCATGCATGTGTGGCCTAAATGGATGCCTGTGTGGCCAAGACGATATGATATGAATGCTCATGTGGCCAATATAACCATATGCCCACTGAAGCGGTTATGGGTAAGATGCCTGTGTGGCCATAGTATATCGCATGTGAAGTATGCATGACATTTATGTATATTATACCCACAGAGGCTGTTATGAAAAGAAAGACGCTTGTGTGGCCATCAGTATACTGCATTGGTATTGCATAACATTTAGACATATGTACTAGGGCCCTTAGAGGCATGTATAGTTGTTCAGTGTTTTTGTTTCAGATTATGATACATCTCTTTTATATTATTCGTTATGCCTAACATACTCAGTACATCAGTCGTACTGACATTCCTTTTGTTGGGGGACGCTGCATTTCATGCCCACAGGTTCAGTTAAAGAGAGTGATGATTCGCACTGGTAGGTTGCTGATTCAGTTGATGTTGGAGCACTCTATTTGTTGCAGAGTTGCAGTTTAGTCTTGGTAAGATATTCTTGTTATACCGTATTTCGGAGTATATGCGTGAGGCGTGCGTCTGAAAAGTTTAAGCCTTAAAGTAGACTAAGGGACGAAATTTTGTGCCTGACTAGCGAAAAGAATCGTTTTCGACGAAACGTTTTCCGGACTTTGCGAAGGGAAAATTACGGCTATGTCATTTATTATTTTTGCGGATTTTTCCGAGAGATGAAATATTTTGAACCAACGGGAGGGTGACTTGTCACCCTCAGTGACGAAGGCAGGCGTTTTTGGCCTTGTTTTGGTCAAGGGTTAGGTAGGATATTTTGTAGATATTTTTGTGTGGTAGATGAGCAAGTGGGACCCACAAACACTTGTCCAAATCTTGACCCTCCACTTGCCCCCCACTTGGCTCAATCTTGGCCATTGAATGTCCTATCAATACCCCTCTAATGCAAGACCATTTCTTCCTCCCCAAATCATTTTTCCAAGTCTAAAAATCCTCCCTCTTAGCAAGGCTCTCGTCAAGAGCTCCCCTCCCCTTTGTGAGGCCTTGGCCGAAACCCCCCCCCCCCATTGTCTAGTTGTTTTCGTAAAATACCCCCTCTTGGTAGAAAAGTATTCTCCAAGTATTGTTACTATTCCAAAATACCTTGGCCCAAATACCTTGTAGTATTCCAAGGTTATACCTATACTAAAAGCCCAGAAATACTATTATACTTCCTTTAGCCACTAAACGAAACCCTAAGGAAAATCTTCATAGTCGGTTGAAGTGTTAAGTAGAAGTTGTGTAGAACTTCTAAGGGTTTCTGGGAGCGAATTGGAGCGTTCAGAATAGGAGCTAAACGTTGCTCAGGATCGACATTAAACTTGGATAATTTTGGGCTTATCGAGGTAAATACTACTGTCCTTCTATTGTAATTGGAAATTACATACTGTAGTAGTATAGAAATGAATATAAGATACATAGAAGGATATTACAGAAGAAAATTGAACTGTAATAGAAGGATGTTATAAAAGAAGAGAATTGAATTGATATCACATCAGAAGAATATTAAAGAAGAAGACTGAACTGTACTTACATGGGGTGTATTCTGATGAACTTGTGTAGTTTGGCGGTAGGAAGTCTTTGCCCAATTTTCCGTAGAATAAAGGAATCTGTATCTAGAATTATTTTACAGAGTAGTCTAGACGTTGATAGACTTGTATGACCATTATAGGTTGAAGTACTGCGAGTAGCGTATTCTACTCGAAGAAGTGAAAAAGGCTAGCAGGATTACAGTACTTTGGAGCTATTTGTTGATAGTCGATAATCGTCGCGAGGTATGTGATTCTTCCTATCCTCTTGAGCATGATATTTTAAAAGAATATATATATAGTACGGTAGACGTACGTGTGTTAACTGAATGTAGTTTTACGGCAATGTCTTTTGACTTAAGCATGAATAATAAGAATCTTGAAGTAGTTCAAAAGAGTTAAGAATCGTTTTTGAAAGAAGAGTAATACTTGGTTTTAAAAGATTAAGAGTTATACTAGCTTTATGGGAAGTTAGGTATAACGACTTAAGAAAGACAAAAAGAATGGTTTATTGATTTTAGAAGTTAAGAGACTTGATCTTAAAAGATAAGAGACTTAACTTAATTGAATTGATATGAAAGTTGTTAAGAAGTCTGAAACCTCATTCGTGAGTAATGAGTACTTGGTTTTTAAAGAATAATGTTTTACTGATTTTGGAAATGAGAATAAGTATCGAACGAACCACTACAGCGTTAACAAAGGAAAATGTATTGACAAATACGTAATTATATTAAAACCAGTAGAAATCTCCATCTGCATAGAAGCTAAGATAAGACAAAATTGTATTACATTTCCTAGATCATGGCTGCTGTGATAAGATTGTTATAAACAAGAATAAACTGCTCACACATAAGACATATGTTACTCAATTGTTTTAAAAGAGATTAAGACTATGAACTATGAAACCTTTCTAAAGTAAGAGACTTGAGTATTTGAAATTAGGCAAACTTGAACTTTTTGAAAAGAATGTTGTTGCTTGATTTTAAAAAGAAAGTGTTCCGGTTTACTTAAAAACGTGAGTCACTCTATTTTTAATACTACGGGTATCGGGTGACCCTTATAAAGGAATTGGATCTTTTAAAAGAATTTAATGTACGTAATACTTTGGGGTCAGAACCGGGATTTTGGCATAAAATGAAAGTACTTTGAGTTGTGTGTAACTTGCTTATGTTTGCGTGTGATAGGCTTGTTGTGCAAGTACTGTATTTCTATACCACCGCGTCTCTCGATGGAGGGCCGGCTGATTTGTTATGGGCTTTTCTATACCGCGTTCATGGGATGAACCGGGAATGTATTTCACTCGACTACCGCGTTCATGGGATGAACCGAGAATGTATTTCACTCGACTACCGCGTTCATGGGATGAACCGGGAATGTATTTCACTCGACTACCGCGTTCATGGGATGAGCGGGAATGTATTTCACTTCGACTACGCGTTATGGGATGAGCAGGAATGTATTCACTCGATTCTGGCGTTCGTGGATGAAGCGGGAATGTATTTCACTCATTCTGGCGTTCATGGGATGAGCGGGAATGTATTTCACTCGACTACCGCGTTAAGTGGATGAGCGGGAATGTATTCACTCGACCACCGCGTTCATAGGATGAGCGGGAATGTATTCCACGACACGCGTTCATGTGATGAGCAGGAATGTATACCACGATTTGATCTGAGTCCATGAGATGGGCCGGGAATGTATTCATACGATTTCACCTCGAGTCCATGAGATGGGACCGAGACATGTTACACGTATCACATGACTTATACCTATGGCGGTGAGAAGGAGTTCCACGGGCGTGAGGATGACTTTGAGGCGAAGTCCACGACTTGACATGACTACTTTTATATTGTGAACTATAGCTTTGTTATCATACATGCCTCTGCTTTATATAAATTATGATTTCATTTCTGATATTTTTGATTTCACATACTTGGTACTGTTATGCGACCTCCTTGAGGCTGCGTTCATCCGCATGGTAGGTACATCGGTTGTGGATCCTCGCCATAAGATCACGATTCGTGTTGGGAAGCCCCGTTTCTCGGAGGCTTATCTTTTGGTATGTTACCACAGTCAGCAGGTTCTTGTACATTCGGGAGTATGGCGGGGCCACTGTCCGTCATAGTTGTTATCACTTTCTTAGAGTGCATGTAATCTTGTTGTGGGCGAATTTGTAAAAAGGATAAGCTTCGGGTTTTATGTATATATATCTGAGAGCAAGCTGTTTTGGTTGCTTTGTTTATTTATCATATCTCTTGTTTCATGTTTATGTTTTATTTCATTTGGTTTTCTCGATGTTGTATCACTAGGGTGCGAGGTAAGACACGATCACGGGCACAGAACGTCGTGACAAAAGTGGTATCGAGCGATTAATCCTCGGAAAGTGTCTGACACCGTGTCTAGTAGAGTCTTGATTATCGGTGTGTTGTGCACCACATCTATAATCGGGAGGTGCGAGACATTTAGGATTGGTTTCCATTCTTCTCATTCGAGATCGTGCCTTAGAGTTGTGTGATAAGTTGGACCCTCGGCGTATTTCGTTTTTACGATTATGCCTCCTCGCGCAACGGCGGGCAGTGGGCAAGACGATCGAGGAGCTGCTAGTATGATCTGAGAGTACGAGGCACAGCCGATCATTACACGAGATAGTACTTCCGGCAGCGAGTTTTGCGACGCCACCGCCCAACAGAGTTGAGCGCAGCGATGGGCTGCTGAGACCACAATACGAGCCTCGGTCCCACAACTGGCGGAGGAGATGGGTTACAAGGAGATGGCGATTATTGGCGGGATAGTGGCAAGGCACGAGGATAAGCCTGGATCGCGATTCCGGTTCAGTAGTACCCACGGTTCACGAGATCGGATAGTTTGAGGCTACGGGACTTTACGAGTTGTAGCCCGCGAGTTCTACGTCGAGCACGAGGATGATCGCAGGAGTTCATTCGGCGATTCTGACGGATCATGAGTGATCAAGGCTTCGAGACCGAGTCGGTGGTCTTAGGTTCGCATCGGTGCGTGATCTGCGATCGGTGGTTTGATTCGTGGGAGCGATCCGGGAGAGTATGCACTTCGGCCCATATGGGACGAGTTCTCGGGGACATTTCTTGCACACTTCTTGCCTCGCGGATGAGAAGGGCTCGGGCAGATTTTTGACGTTGAGGCGGTAGGCGTGCGGTTCCGAGTACAATGTGGAGTTTGACTCATTAGCTCGATGCGTCCCGCATTGGTAGCCGACATGGAGGGAGTGCACCGCCACGTCACCGCTCGATGACTACTTGGCGAGGCTTGTTCGGTGTAGCTCTTGACGAGCATGGACATTGCCGCATGCGAGCTTACGCCTGGGATGTGAGGCGGAGAGGTCGACGGAATGGCCGAGATCAGCGAGAAGAGGCAGGGCAGGTCCTTTGGTAACTTTCGAGGCGGACCGCCTCGCCGAGCTAGTTATGTACCTCCGCCAAGACATAGTGGTCCTCCGCGATCTTGACGCGTTCGGGTATTCGGGGCTGGTCGAGCTCTAAGGCTTAGTTTCTGGATATACACTGTTCTAGCGGCCGGGATTCATGTTCCCGCCGATGTGCGCGATGTGGCGGCATCATCCGGGAATGTCGTCTTTTTGCGGTGCTTGTTTCACTGCGGCCGTCGGGGCCATGTGTGAAGGCTGAGTATAGGAGAATGCAGGCGGTATGGCGCGACCTACCGGGTCGATGCGTGTTCCTGCCTTCTACGGTATGCGCGCAGTGAGCCTATGATTAGAGTGGCGGTAGATACATGTATATCCTTAACCCTCAGAGCTTGTATGCTTGATATGATGATCTTATTATTGTGTGCTATGCGGATGGCGTTGTGTTGTTTGTGAGTTAGAAAACAGTTAGTTGGAAGGATAAGTATGGGGACAGGGAAGGTATGAACCTTAGAATTTTACACGTTGAGACCTTAGATGTAAGGCCGTCTTGAGTAAGAGATTTATGTTTATGTTGACCTTTGTCGGAGTGCATTGTATGCTTGGGATATATTTGTGTGATAAATCTTTGAGTGGTATGAGACGAGAGAGGGTAGTGGAGCTAAGAAGACCAATAGGTTTTCGTGACTTGATTTGTGAGATTGTTCCGGATCGGGGGAACAAGAGAGTTCGGCACGACGGAGGGTCGGGTTGAGGGCGTATTGCGGGTCAACCGTGGCCGGATTAAGGTGAAGTCGGTTAGGTGGTCCTGCCAGGTGGTAGGGTCACGAGGGCGCCAGGCCCAAGTTTAGATGACCAAGTTTGGAGGTAGTGGCTCCAGAAATTTTGGGAACTGAAGCGATGACTGAAGTATGGTCCGTATACTAGAAAGAGTTCAAGTGTTCGAGAAGAGTACGACGAGTAAGGAAATAAGTGAACATGTGCTGAGAGAATAGAAACGATCAGTACTTTGTGAAGTAAAGGTGCGAGGGGAATATCTTTTACACCGTGGGTGGAAGCTTTTGTAATGCTAGAGGTGAGTCCTCCTTGACTTGGGTTAAGTAATTGCGCGTGTGTTATTTTGTGGCCAGGTGTGGCATTGTCAACTTGTTAAGAGAAACTTTATCGTTATCCGTCGTGAGAAGGAACATTCGGGACGAATGTTTCTAAGGAGGGGAGAATGTTATACCCCGTATTTCCAGAGTATGTACGTGAGGGCGTCGCATAAAAGTTTAAGCCTTAAAGTAGACTAAGGGACGAAATTTTGTGCACAACTAGCGAAAAGAATCGTTTTCCGACGAAACGTTTTCCGGACTTTGCGAAGGGAAAATTACGGCTATGTCATTTATTATTTTTGCGGATTTTTCCGAGAGATGAAATATTTTGAACCAACGGGAGGGTGACACTTGTCACCCTCAAGTGGACGAAACTTGGGCGTTTTTTTTGCCTTGTTTTGGTCAAGGGTTAGGTAGGATATTTTGTAGATATTTTTGTGTGGTAGATGAGCAAGTGGGACCCACAAACACTTGTTCAAATCTTGACCCTCCACTTGCCCCCCACTTGGCTCAATCTTGGCCATTGAATGTCCTATAAATACCCCTCTAATGCAAGACCATTTCTTCATCCACAAATCATCTTTCCAAGTCTAAAAATCCCCCCCCTCTTAGCAAGGCTCTCGTCCAAAAGAGCTCCTCCCCTGTGAGGCCTCGCCGAACCCCCTTCCTAGTTGTTTTCGTAAAATACCCCCCCCTCCTTGGTAGAAAAGTATTCTCCAAGTATTGTTACTATTCCAAAATACCTTGGCACAAATACCTTGTAGTATTCCAAGGTTATACCTATACTAAAAGCCCAGAAATACTATTATACTTCCTTTAGCCACTAAACGAAACCCTAAGGAAAATCTTCATAGTCGGTTGAAGTGTTAAGTAGAAGTTGTGTAGAACTTCTAAGGGTTTCTGGGAGCGAATTAGAGCGTTCAGAATAGGAGCTAAACGTTGCTCAGGATCGACATTAAACTTGGATAATTTTGGGCTTATCGAGGTAAATACTACTGTCCTTCTATTGTAATTGGAAATTACATACTGTAGTAGTATAGAAATGAATATAAGATACATAGAAGGATATTACAGAAGAGAATTGAACTGTAATAGAAGGATGGTATAAAAGAAGAGAATTGAATTGATATCACATCAGAAGAATATTAAAGAAGAAATCAGACTTACATGCAGATGTATTTATGAGACTTGTGTAGTTTGGCAGGTAGGGAAGTGCTACCCAATTTTTCGTAGAATAAAGGAATCTGTATCTAGAATTATTTTACAGAGTAGTCTAGACGTTGATAGACTTGTATGACCATTATAGGTTGAAGTACTGCGAGTAGCGTATTCTACTCGAAGAAGTGAAAAAGGCTAGCAGGATTACAGTACTTTGGAGCTATTTGCTGATAGTCGATAATCATCGCGAGGTATGTGATTCTTCCTATCCTCTTGAGCATGATATTTTAAAAGAATATATATATAGTACGGTAGACGTACGTGTGTTAACTGAATGTAGTTTTACGGCAATGTCTTTTGACTTAAGCCTGAATTATAAGAATCTTGAAGTATTTTAAAAGAGTTAAGAATCGTTTTTGAAAGAAGAGTAATACTTGGTTTTAAAAGATTAAGAGTTATACTAGCTTTATGGGAAGTTAGGTATAACGACTTAAGAAAGACAAAAAGAATGGTTTATTGATTTTAGAAGTTAAGAGACTTGATCTTAAAAGATAAGAGACTTAACTTAATTGAATTGATATGAAAGTTGTTAAGAAGTCTGAAACCTCATTCGTGAGTAATGAGTACTTGGTTTTAAAGAATAATGTTTCTTGATTTGAAATGAGAATAAGTATCGAACGAACCACTGCAGCGTTAACAAAGGAAAATGTATTGACAAATACGTAATTATATTAAAACCAGTAGAAACCTCCATCTGCATAGAAGCTAAGATAAGACAAAATTGTATTACATTTCCTAGATCATGGCTGCTGTGATAAGATTGTTATAAACAAGAATAAACTGCTCACACATAAGACATATGTTACTCAATTGTTTTAAAAGAGATTAAGACTATGAACTATGAAACCTTTCTAAAGTAAGAGACTTGAGTATTTGAAATTAGGCAAACTTGAACTTTTTGAAAAGAATGTTGTTGCTTGATTTTAAAAAGAAAGTGTTCTGGTTTACTTAAAAATGTGAGTCACTCTATTTTTAATACTACGGGTATCGGGTGACCCTTATAAAGGAATTGGATCTTTTAAAAGAATTTAACGTACGTAATACTTTGGGGTCAGAACCGGGATTTTGGCATAAAATGAAAGTACTTTGAGTTGTGTGTAACTTGCTTATGTTTGCGTGTGATAGCCTTGTTGTGCAAGTACTGTATTTCTATACCACCGCGTCTCTCGATGGAGGGCCGGCTGATTTGTTATGGGTGTTTCTATACCGCGTTCATGGGATGAACCGGGAATGTATTTCACTCGACTACCGCGTTCATGGGATGAACCGGGAATGTATTTCACTCGACTACAGCGTTCAGGATGAGCCGAATGTATTTCACTCGACTACCGCGTTATGGGATGAACCGGAATGTATTTCACTCGACTACCGCGTCATGGATGAACCGAATGTATTTCACTCGACCACGCGTTCACGGATGAACCGAGAATGTATTTCACTCCACCGCGTTGGGATGAAGCGGGAATGTATTTCACTCGACTACCGCGTTCATGGGATGAACCGGGAATGTATTTCACTCGACTACCGCGTTCATGGGATGAACCGGGAATGTATTTCACTAGACCACCGCGTTCATGGGATGAATCGGTAATGTATTCCACACGACACCGCGTTCATGGGATGAACCGGGAATGTATACCACCTGATTTGATACCGAGTCCATGAGATGGACCGGGAATGTATTCCATACGATTTCACCTCGAGTCCATGAGATGGACTGAGACATGTTACACGTATCACATGACTTATACCTAGACTGCCGGCAGTGAGGAAGGAGTTCCACGGGCATGAGGGATGACTTTGAGGGCGTGAGTCCCTGACTTGACATGACTACTTTTATATTGTGAACTGTAGCTTTGTTATCATACATGCCTCTGCTTTATATAGATCATTATGATTTCATTTACTGATTTTTCACATACTTGGTACTGTTATCGACCTCCCGAGTGCGTTCATCTGCAGAGTAGGTACATCGGTTGTGGATCCTCGCCATAAGATCACGTTCAACGTGTTGGAAGCCCCGCTTTCTGAGGCTTATCTTTTAGTATGTTACCACGAGTCCGTAGGTTCTTGTACATTCGTGGTATGGCGGGCCTGTCCCGTCATAGTTGTTGTCACTTTCTTAGGTCTGTAGTAATCTTGTAGGCGTAATTTGTAAAAGGATAAGCGTTCGGGTTTTATGTATATATACGTAAGGCAACTGTTTGGTTGGCCTGTTTATTTATCATATCTCTTGTTTCATGTTTATGTTTTATTTCCGCTGGTTTTTCTCTGATGTTGTATCACTAGGTGGCCCGGGGTAAGGCACCAGTCACGGGCCCGGAACGGGTCGTGACAATTCTGATGTCATATACTCTTTAGAGGCTTGTAGACAGGTGTTCTGTTGATAGGGGTTTTGTATGGCTTTATCAACCTTAGCGTGAGTGTGTACTTGTATGAGTCAGCTTTTATGGTTAAGATTTTTTATAATCTTTTTCGACTTAGTCAGTGCTTATTGTGATTATACGGTGATGGTGTGATTTGTGGTACCTGACGTGTGAGATCCGGGCGCCCATCGCGGCCCTCCGGTTTGGGTCGTGACAAACTTGGTATAAGAGCATGTCTGTCCTAGGGAGTCTACAAGCCGTGTCTAGTAGAGTCTTGTGTATAAGTATGTTGTGCATCATACTTATACGCAGGAGGCTGCCTGACATTTAGGGATGATTTCTATTCTTTCATCTCGTAAATCGTGCAATAAAGCTAAGTTTCAAGAATTTGATTTTAACTCATGCCTGTTACGGTTTCGGTAACGTCGATTACTAATGTCACGACCCGACCTCGGGCCCGCGACTGGTGCCTTACCCCGGGCACCATAGTGATACTACATCAGATAAAATCAGCGGAAATAAAAACTTAAACAGGAAACAAGATACAACATAAGAAAACAAAGCAACTAAAGCGGTCACCTTCATGTATATACATACAACCGACGATACAATCCTTTACAAACCACGCCACAACAAGATTACTGCACTTAAGATTTTTACAACAACTATGGCGGACAGGCCCCGCCATACCCTGAATGTACAAAAACTTACAAACTCGGGAAACATACCAAAAGATAAGCCTCCGAGAAACGGAGCTTCCAATACGTTGAATCGTGATCCTAAGAACGAGGATCAACAACCGATGTCTCTACCTGCGATGAACGCAACCCCAAGGAGGTCGATGCAACATGTACCAAGTATGTGAAATCAAATATCAGAACGAAATCATAACAAATCTAAATAAAACAGAGACATGTATGATAACCAAACTACGATCACGACATAAAAGCGATCATGTCAAGCGGACTCACGCCTCAAAGTCATCACTCAAATATAACCGCGGTCTCACGCCCACAATATCAATCATGCGCATCATGGCCACGTGCCCCGAATTCTCCATCGGTGTAGACATGTCGGGATGCACAACGATACCTGGGTAATCAACCTTCCACGTGGCCACGCCGGAATTCTTCATCGGTGCGAGCATGTCCATGTAACAACAATAACAATATATCGGGTGATCAACTCGCCATGACGCACATGCCCCGGAATTCTGCATCGGTGCAGACATGTCCATGTAACAACAATAACAATATACCGGGTGATTAACCCGCCGCATGGCCGTATGCCCCCGGAATTCTGCATCGGTGCAGACATGTTCATGTAACAACAATAACAATATACCGGCTGATTAACCCGTCGCATGCCCCCGAAATTCTGCATCGGTGCAGACATGTCCATGTAACAACAATAACAATATACCGGCCCTCCATCGAGAGACGCGGTAGCATAGGAATACAACTTTTACACAACAAGGCTATCACAAGCAAGCACAAGCAAATTACCATACTTCAATTCTCTTACAATTATCCATTCTTTCACAAGAAGTCACCTGATACCAATACTCGTAGTATCCAAAACAGAGTAACTATTATTTTAAGTATACCAAAATAATTTCCCTTTTTTAAAGACAAGTAACAACATTATTTTCCAAAAGTTCAAGTTTGCCTAATTTCAAATACTCAAGTCTCTTATTTTCGAAAGGTTTCGTAGTTCATAGTCTTAATCACTTAATAACATAATTCTCTTTTAAAACAATTTGAGTAACATATGCCTTATGTGTGAGTAGGTTATTCTTGTTTATAACAATCTTATTAAAGCAGCCATGATCTATAAAATGTAATACAATTTTGTCTTATCTTAGCTTCTATGCAGATGGAGGTTTCTACTGGTTTTAATAATAATTACTTAGTCAATACATTTTCCTTTATTAACGCTGCAGTGGTTAGTTCGATACTTGTTCTCATTTCCGAAATCAATATAACATTATTCCTTTTAAATCCCAATTACCCATTTCTCATTAAAGCGGTTTCACAACTTTTTAACACAACCCAAGTCCTTATTATTTCACATCAAGTCTTTTATCTTTTAAAAACCACAAACCATTTCTTTTCCCACACAAAGTTGTTATAACAAACTTCCCATAAAGCCGTTATAACACTTTATGTTTTAAATCAACCAAATTCATTTAACACATGTACGTCTACCGTACTACATAGTTCACAACATATCATGCTAGAAAAGATAGGAAGAGGTTGACATACCTCGCGACGATTATCGACAATTAGCAAAATGCTCCAAGTACTACAACCTTGCTAGCCTTTTCCACCCTTCAAGTAGAATACGCTACTCGTAGTACTTCCACCTATAATGGCCATAAAACGCCTATTAACTTCTAGTTCTCTTCGTAGAATATTTCTACGGAAAATTCGTGACACCTCCCCTATCACATAAATCTCCTTCCCCATCAAGGCCCGCTACCAGGCCAACAACTCCCAGGGGATTACACGTCTAACCGGACGTGTTCAATTCTACTTCACAGGAATACTACAAGTCTACTGTAAATACAGTCCTATGTAATTACAGTTCAATTCTTCATAATAATACTTCCAATATATCTTATACTCAATTATTAACTACTACAACATGCAATTTCCAATTACAATAGGGGGATAAAGATCATTACCTCGATAAGCCCAAAATTATCCAAGATTATATGTCGATCCTGAGCAAAGTTTAGCTCCAATTCCTTACGCTCCAACCCGCTCCAAGCAACCCTTAGAAGTTTCTAAACAACTTCTCTTAACACTTCAACTCCAAAAAGTGAAGAACACTTAGGCTTTGATTGTGGCAACTCTCGGCCAAGGGGGTGTATTTAGGCTAGGGGTGTGAAATCTTTTCCAACTCTTGGTACACAATCTTCCTAACACCCTAAGGAAGAACACTTATAAGTTTAAGGATTTTTGGAAAACTTTTGGCAAGGGAGAGGCTCAAGGACGAGAACAACAACAAGGGGAGGGAGTATTTTAAGCTTGGAAATCTCTAAGTGTGGATGAAGAAGTCTTGCACTCAAGGGGGTATTTATAGAGAAATCAAGGGCTAGGATTGAAGCATGTGTGTGGCCTAGATTGGGCCATGTGTGTGTGGGTCCCACTTATCTATCTACTACACAAATATCTTGCAAGACTTTGACCAAATGTTTTAAGCCTTTTTCATGAAAAAAACGTGCCACTCCTTGCCCACAATTTCGTCCAACCTTGCCACCTAGGGGTGACACATGTTGCCCTCCTATTGGTCCAAAATATTTCACCTTCCAAAATATCAGTAAAAAATAAAGTGGGCCCACAAACCGTAAATTCCTCCCGTGGACCCCACGTGACCAATTCCGGATAAATAATTCCATAATTCTTAATTAATCCAAAAAGTCCGAGTACCAAAACTGGGAATCCAATTCCCATTAGCGAACCTTTTCCCTTCACAAAATCCGAAAACTTTTCCGTCGAAAAATCACATCTTTCTTTCTTTCCAAAATTATCGCCAGATTCTCGCACGTGCGTCTTCACATACATACCCCGGAATTACGAGTATAACATTCTTCCCCTTAGAAACATTCATCCCGAATGTTCCTTCTAAGTCTCCAAACGCATACGCGTCGGTATAGTCTTCACTACTATACTTACGAAACCAACTATGCCCCATATTGCCATAATAAAATCATACGCGCGAAACCCACATCCAAGCCAACGAGGAATCACCTCGAAGGTATAAAACAACACCAACTCTCGCTCCTGGTCCAAAGGATACTCCTGTCGCACATTTACTTCACAAAAATGATCACTTCTATCTCTCAGCACATGTTCACTTCTTTCCTTACTCGTCGTACTCTTATCGAAGACTCGAACTAATTCTAGTACACGTACCATAATTCAGTCATCACTTCAGATTCCAAAATATTTGGAGTCACATCCTCCAAACTTGGTCATCTTACTAGCCTCGAATTTCTTGAGGCCATTCCCGCTTTCACGATCCGATTCTCGTCGAACACGTCCACGAACTCATACTGATGGTTACTAAACTTGGGCCTTGCACCTCGTGATCCTACCACCGCGGGACCACCTCGAACCGACCCACCTTATTTCGGGCTACGGGTTGACCCGCGAATGGTCCTCAACCCGACCCATAATCGCACCAGACTCTTGTTCCCCGATCTGGAACAATCTTACCTATTCAAGTCCTGAAAGCTACCACTTTCATCTTACACAACCCAAGGAATCATCCCACAATATATTTCACGCATACCACGTACTTCAACAAAGACCAACCGTAAAATCTTTTACTTAAGACGGCCTTACATCTAAGGTCTCAACGTAAAATTTTCTAAGGCTTATAATTTCCCTATCCCTAAGCTTACCTTTTCAACTAACCATGTTCTCTAGATCACAATTTCTACACAATGCTATCCAAACATAACACTTAACATAAAATCATCATATCACACATACAAATCTCTAGAGGGTTAAGGATATACCTGTAACTACCGCTTCACTCTAATCACACCCGATCGCAGGCGATAGCATTAGAAGGTGACGAACCAGCCACTGATCCTGAAGGCTGAGTCGTAACATCCGTGCTAACCCTGATCGGACAGTTCCTCGCAAAATGGCCCTGCTGGCCGCAAAAATAACAAGCTCCCTTGGCACCACGACACTCCCCAAAATGCGGTCTACCACATCGACCACACCGAGGTAGGGGTGGCGTGATCCGCCAACACCCAACTCAAAACACAACCTTGGAGCTCGACCGCTCCTGAATACCTGGATGCCACGAAGGTTGGAGGACCACTCTCTGGCGAAGGTGCATAACTAACTTTCTTTGAGGCGATCCGCCTCGAAAGTCACCAAAGGACCTCGCTGCTCGCCTCTTCTCGCGATCTCGCCATTCCGTCGACCTCTCCGCCTCACATCCAGTGCATAAGCTGCGTGCGAGCAATGTCCATGCCGGTGAAGAGCTACACCAACAAGCCTCGCCAAGTAGTCATCGAGCGGTGGCGTGGCGGTGTACTCATCCTCCATATCAGCTACTAACGCGAGGACATATCGAGCCGATGAGTCGAACTCCACGTTGTACTCCCGAATCGCACGTCCTCCTGTCTCAAAGATCATAAATTTGTCGCCGTGCCCTCCTCATCTGAGGCAAGAAGTGTGAGGAATGCCTCGAGAACTCATCCCATATGGAAGTGCATGCTCTCCCGACAGCTCCACGAATCAAACCCAATCGGCGGATCACGCGGCCGATGCGAACCGAAGATCACGGACTCGGTCTCGAAGCCTTGATCACTCACGATCCGTCAGAATCGCCGGATGAACTCCTGCGGATCATCCTCAGGCCTCGACTCGTAGAATTCTGGCGGGCTACAACTCAGAAAATCCCGTAGCCTCAAACTATCCGATCTCGGGTGAACCACGGTCTTCTTGAACCGCTGCGTCACTTTATCCTCACGCTGCCACAACTCGCCAATAATCGCCATCTCTTTGTAACCCATCTCCTCTCGCCTGTTGTGGGATCGAGGCTCAGTACCGTGGTCTCGTGAGCCATCGCCGCTTCTACTCGCAGCCTCCTCACGCCGCTTTGCCCTTCGGGCCCCGATTGCGCTGCATTGGAGGCAAAACTAGTAAAAACGAAATACGTCAGAGGGGTCCAAC
This sequence comes from Przewalskia tangutica, assembly GCA_029844215.1. Classification (NCBI taxonomy): domain Eukaryota; kingdom Viridiplantae; phylum Streptophyta; class Magnoliopsida; order Solanales; family Solanaceae; genus Przewalskia; species Przewalskia tangutica. The sequence goes on along the minus strand of CM056736.1, from coordinate 29,491,514 downwards.
TTATAACACAGCTCTAAGGCAAGATCTTAGAGTGAGAAGAATGGAAACCAATCCTAAATGTCCTGCATCCTCCTGATTATAGATGTGGTGCACAACACACCGATAATCAAGACTCTACACACTGTGCCCAGACACTTTCCGAGGACTAACACGCTCGATACCACTTTTGTCACGACCCGACCTCGGGCGCGATCGTGCCTTACCGGGCACCTGGTGATACTACATCGAGAAAATCAGCGAAATAAAAACTTAAACAGAAACAAGATACAACATAAGAAACAAAGCAACCAAAACGGCCACCTTCATGTATATACATACAACCAACAGCCATAACTTTACAAACCCCGCCCACAATAAGATTACATGCACCTCTAAGATTTTTACAACAACTATGACGACAGGCCCCGCCATACCACGAATGTACAAAAACTTACAAACTCGGGAAACATACTAAAAGATAAGCTCCGAGAAACGGGAGCTTCCAATACGTTGAATCGTGATCCTAAGAACGAGGATCAACAACCGATGTACTTACCGCGCATGAACGCAACCCCCCGAAGGAGGTCAGTATAACATGTACTAAGTATGTGAAACTGAAACAACTGTAAACGAAATCATAACAGTCTAAATAAAACATGAGACATGTATGATAACCAAACTACAGTTCACGACATAAAAGCAGTCATGTCAAAGCAGGGACTCACGCCCTCAAAGTCATCACTCAAATATAACCAAAGGTCTCACGCCCACAATATCAATCATGCCCGCATCATGGCCACATGCCCCTGCATTCCATCGGTGTAGACATGTCCAGATGCAATAACGATATCGTAATCAACCCTGCCGCGTGGGCCGCATGCCCCTAATTCTTCATCGGCGACATGTCCATGTAACAACAATAACAATATATCGGGTGATCAACACGCCAGTAGCCACATGCCCCGAATTCTTCATCTGCAGACATGTCCATGTAACAACAATAACAATATACCGTGATTAACCCGCGTGGCCGCATGCCCCGAAATTCTTCATCTGCGCATATGTCCATGTAACAACAATAACAATATACCGGGTGATTAACCCGCCGCATGGCCGCATGCCCCCGGAATTCTTCATCGGTGCAGACATGTCCATGTAACAACAATAACTACCGGCCCTCCATCGAGAGACGCGGTAGCATAGGAATACAACTTTTACACAACACGGCTATCACAAGCAAGCACAAGCAAATTACCATACTTCAATTCTCTTACAATTATCCATTCTTTCACAAAAAGTCACCTGATACCAACACTCGTAGTATCCAAAACAGAGTAACTATTATTTTAAGTAAACCAAAATAATTTCCCTTTTTTAAAGACAAGTAACAACATTCTTTTCCAAAAGTTCAAGTTTGCCTAATTTTAAATACTCAAGTCTCTTATTTTCGAAAGGTTTCGTAGTTCATAGTCTTAATCACTTAATAACATAATTCTCTTTTAAAACAATTTGAGTAACATATGCCTTATGTGTGAGTAGGTTATTCTTGTTTATAACAATCTTATTAAAGCAGCCATGATCTATAAAATGTAATATAATTTTGTCTTATCTTAGCTTCTATGCAGATGGAGGTTTCTACTGGTTTTAATAATAATTACTTAGTCAATACATTTTCCTTTATTAACGCTGCAGTGGTTAGTTCGATACTTGTTCTCATTTCCGAAATCAATATAACATTATTCCTTTTAAATCCCAATTACCCATTTCTCATTAAAGCGGTTTCACAACTTTTTAACACAACCCAAGTCCTTATTATTTCACATCAAGTCTTTTATCTTTTAAAAACCACAAACCATTTCTTTGCCCACACAAAGTTGTTATAACAAACTTCCCATAAAGCCGTTATAACACTTTATGTTTTAAATCAACCAAATTCATTTAACACATGTACGTCTACCGTACTACATAGTTCACAACATATCATGCTAGAAAAGATAGGAAGATGTTGACATACCTCGCGACGATTATCGACAATTAGCAAAATGCTCCAAGTACTACAACCTTGCTAGCCTTTTCCACCCTTCAAGTAGAATACGCTACTCGTAGTACTTCCACCTATAATGGCCATAAAACGCCTATTAACTTCTAGTTCTCTTCGTAGAATATTTCTACGGAAAATTCGCAGCACCTCCCCTATCACATAAATCTCCTTCATCAAGGCCCGCTACCGTGCCAACAACTCCTGAGGATTACCGTCTAACCGGACGTGTTCAATTCTACTTCACACAGGAATACTACAAGTCTACTGTAAATACAGTCCTATGTAATTACAGTTCAATTCTTCATAATAATACTTCCAATATATCTTATACTCAATTATTAACTACTACAACATGCAATTTCCAATTACAATAGGGGGATAAAGATCATTACCTCGATAAGCCCAAAATTATCCAAGATTATATGTCGATCCTGAGCAACGTTTAGCTCCAATTCCTTACGCTCCAACCCGCTCCAAGCAACCCTTAGAAGTTTCTAAACAACTTCTCTTAACACTTCAACTCCAAAAAGTGAAGAACACTTAGGCTTTGATTGTGGCAACTCTCGGCCAAGGGGGTGTATTTAGGCTAGGGGTGTGAAATCTTTTCCAACTCTTGGTACACAATCTTCCTAACATCCTAAGGAAGAACACTTATAAGTTTAAGGATTTTTGGAAAACTTTTGGCTAAGGGAGAGGCTCAAGGACGAGAACAACAACAAGGGGAGGGAGTATTTTAAGCTTGGAAATCTCTAAGTGTGGATGAAGAAGTCTTGCACTCAAGGGGGTATTTATAAAGAAATCAAGGGCTAGGATTGAAGCATGTGTGTGGCCTAGATTGGGCCATGTGTGTGTGGGTCCCACTTATCTATCTACTACACAAATATCTTGCAAGACTTTGACCAAATGTTTTAAGCCTTTTTCATGAAAAAAACGTGCCACTCCTTGCCCACAATTTCGTCCAACCTTGCCACCTAGGGGTGACACATGTCTCCCTCCTATTGGTCCAAAATATTTCACCTTCCGAAAATATCCGTAAAAAAATAAAGTGGGCCCCACAAACCGTAAATTCCTCCCGTGGGCCCCACGTGACCAATTCCGGATAAATAATTCCATAATTCTTAATTAATCCAAAAAGTCCGAGTACCAAAACTGGGAATCCAATTCCCATTAGCAAACCTTTTTCCTTCACAAAATCCGGAAACTTTTCCGTCGAAAAATCACATCTTTCTTTCTTTCCAAAATTACTGTCGTATTCTCGTACGTACGTCTTCACATACATACCCTGGAATTACGGGGTATAACAACTAAAAAGACTTCGGTTAGTGTATACTCGTAGCCAGTAAATGGGTAATTTCTATCGTAATGTTTGATACGCCAGAAAGGGCAGTAGTATGTTAAAAAGTTTTGAGATTATGAGAAGGTGTCTCATGCATATATGAAAGAGATAATGCAAGCATGGGAAGTGAAATATTCGTTTTGGGATGAAGTAAAATAAAGGAGGTACTACACATCGGAACACATGAGTTTGTAAGGATTCTCCTTGTATACCTATTGTGTTTATAATTATAGCAATGCTTTCTTCTAGTAGGATTATGATTAGCAGGGAGGATTTGAGTTATGTGAAATCCCAAATTTATCACATATATTGTCCTATCCACATATACTCAGTTTATTCATGCAATAATTAGAGATCATACAGACAACCTGGACTTTTATATGGCTGTAATACATGGGTTGCACACTTGTGGAGATAGAAGAGGCATTTGGCAAGAGTTGATAGGGATCAACATCACTATGCAGGGTAACTGGATCACTTTGGGAGATTTTAATGGACTCTGAAGATGATAGATATAATGACACTGAGCTTACTGACTCTAAATTACAAATTTTACTGAATATATAACAGATGCACATCTCTCAAAAATTAGAACCACTGGAGGAGAATATACTTGGACTAATGGTACTGTATTTTGCAAAATTGATAAGGCATTTGGAAATGCAGATTGGGTAATGAGTCTTCTAGAGGTTGAGATAGTCCTACTTAACATACAATATTTTGATCACACACCCCTGAGCTTTAAAATAGGGGAACACACTAACACTTGGAGGAAGCCTTTCAAGTTTTTTTAACAATCCTGCAAACCATCACAACTTTTAGATGTTAGTTGGAAAAGGCTGGACAGAGGTAGTGGAAGGTGCTCCATTGGAAAAGGTATGGAAGAAGCTCAAGCATCTTAATCACACTCAGTATTCTGGAACTGAAACAAGATCAGGGATATCATGATCCAATTAGAAGTTAAAAAAAAATGTCACAACTGTCCAAATGAACTGAGAGCATAACTGGAAAATGAACAGGGGTAGAAGAAAACATCATCAAAAAAAAAAGTTTAGAGTACTCTGGATGAAGGAAGGAAACTCAAAGAGTGCATATTTCTTTGCAAGCATGAAGAACAAATACTCAGTTAACATGATAAGGAGCCTAGTAAATACATCTGATGAGTTACTACAAACAGACCAACATATAGAATAGGAGATAACAAACTTGTATACACAACTGCTTGGAACATCTGCAAATCACCGACCAGCAATAAAACTGGATATCACGAGGACTGGTACAACACTGGACATGCAACACGAGCTTGTATTGATCAGGCCAGTGACAAAGAAGGAAATTTATGTGGCTCTACAAAGTATAGATGACAATAAAGCCCCTGGGAAAGATAGATTGAATGTTGTATTCTATAAGAAAGCATGACCAGTTATTGGAAGTGAGGCGACAAAAGTTGTGATCAACTTCTTTGAGCAAGGGATAATGCCAACATCATTGAACTACACATCAGTGACACTAATTGCCAAGGTACAACATCTCGTGTCAGTTAAATAGTTTAGGATAATTTTATATTGTAATGTGTTATATAAGATCATCTCCAAAGTCATCATGAAGAGAATGTCAGGTGTAATAAACTTATCAGTTGACAGTGGTCATGTAACACTCCATAAATCCGGATTAGGTAGGAATGTGTCAAATGAGTAATAGTGTGACATTTTAGCCATCTAAAGTCTCATCGGAATGAGTTTGAGTGGAAATAGATGGATTGAAATCGAAACGAATAGTGAGGTACATAATATTCGATAGAATCGACTAAGTTTACGATAGGTTCGCCTTCCATCATGTTTACTCTTGATCAAGGAATTTTTTTTTTTTCATTTAATGATGAGTATAAGGAAGGATTACGACAAGAATGATAAAGATGAATGAAATTATAGTAACGCATGTTTCACAAAGGTATGATTACTCCAGAACAGTGTAAGGACCAAAGTTGCTTAAAGCTCATCCATTGCGCTCGGCCCTAAAGTGGCATCTTAACAATAGAAAACAGAGGAGGGACTGTAAGAACACTTCTGCCAAAAATGGAAATGTAAAGGTAAGACGAATGGGCATTCGGTCGATGAAAGACCTAATAATGATAAGATAAGAAATCTTGACAACTCATTGGATCATGTAACACCGTGAATTGAATCTAATCATATGAAGCATTGGTTCCACGACATATGCAGTCATATCTTTCAGAAAGTATGTAAACAGGAGTAACAGTGAGTAAAGCTCGAGATTAGCACCTAAATATGTGAAAAGAGGCCAATGACACTTATGGATATAAGGTAGACATTAAAGATATATGTTAATAGAAAATGATATTATAATGCAGATAAAATATCAGGCAAATGCAGATGTCTATGAGCATTTTTTAACTGACCAAAAGTTCTACGAGATAGGTAAAGTAATGTGTTTACTGTTTAACGAGATCAAGGAATTTTTTTCGTAAAACGCCATTGACAAAAAGAGTTAGCCATAAGACAAGTGGAAGAATTTGAATCGAAGTATAATGATCAGGTTTGGAGATAGTAGGTCAACATCATGTGATGCAATTCTTCAGAGTCTTCTATGTACTGAGTAAAGAAATAAGTTAACAATTCATCCCTTAAAGGGTAGTAATGCCAAGGATTAGAATAAGGAGCAATATTTGAGATTATGTATGTATACCAGAATATTTTGGAATTATGAAGAGTACGACAAGTAAGAAAATAAGTGAACAAGTGTCAAAAGAAATGAGTTGTTTATAATTACGAGTAGTGAGAAGGTACAAAAAAAGGATTTTTTTCAGACTATGCATGAGAGTTAACTGCGATGATACACGCACTTTAGATTCGATGATATTATCTATAAAATGTTCACGATTGAGATACTACAAATATAAGAGTTTCCAACACACCAGTTAGTAAACAAAACTAAGTTGACAATAGGATCATTTACCCACAAACAACTTGACTAATGTGAGGACTAAGGAAAGAAGTTGACATGAGGGAACACATCAGTTAGTTAAGTAGGAGTTCAATTGAAGGATTCAGATAGTGATATCCCTATGACTTAGAATACATCAGGGTCATCCCTCATACGGGAATAAAAAAGAACGTCATGATGAAGGTCCCATTTTTAGAGAAGATTAGGAGAGAGTCTTAACAAAAAAAAAGAACTGCAACCTTCGAGTACAATGGGAGATGGAAAAAAATGGGAGAGGGACCCTCAGATGGAAGGTCCATTTGTGTATTCCGAATATAGCAGGATTACAAGACAAGATTACGATGGAGGTCCATTGTTCACGACATTTCATTCATCCGAGATCAACTAAAATGTATCATGACCTCAAGAAAATTTATTGGTGAAACGACGTGAAGAGGAACGTGGCGGAGTTCGTAGTTCAGTGTCGTAATTGTCAGCAGGTAAAAGTAGAGAACCAAAAGCCCGACGGCTTAACTTAGAACATTGAGATTCCAATATGAAAATGAGAAATGATTAATATGGACTTCATTACGGGGTTACCTCATTCTTTCTGTAAGTTTCATTCTATTTGGGTAATTTTTGACAGACTGACCAAATCAGCTCATTTCTTGCCGGTGAAAATTACCTACACAACCGAGGATTACGCAAAGTTATATATTAAGGAAATTGTTCGACAGCTAATTTATGGAGGTCATTTCAGAAATGGTTAGGCACCTGAGTTAATTTAAGTATGACTTTTCATCCTCAGACAGACGGGCAAGCCGATCGTACGATTCAGATGTTCGAGGACATATTACGAGCTTGATTATTTGATTTTAAAGGGAATTAAGATGATCATTTACCTCTTATTGAGTTCACATAAAATAACAATTATCATGTCAGCATTAAAATGGCTCCATATGAGGCTTTATATGAACGGAAATATAGATCTCCTATTGGATGGTTCGAACTAGGCGAGTCAGAGTTATTTGGGCCTGACTTAGTACATCAAGCAATAGAGAAGGTGAATCTTATCCAAGAGCTACTGTTAATGGCACAGAGTCATCAAACCTGGAGTTTCAGATAACCGATTGGGTATTTTTTTAAGATTTCGCCGATGAAGGGCGTGGTGAGATTCAGAAAGAATGGAAATCTCAGTCCAGGATATATTGGACCCTATCATATAATTTGATGTATTGGTCAAGTAACTTATGAACTGCTTAACTTCAGAGTTGGAGTTTGTTCATCAAATTTTTCATGTTTCTATGTTAAAAAGCATATGTTTGAAAAACAAATTGGTCAATGAAGTAAAGTTAAAGGTCATATATGGGACAAATGATGAGTTGCTTGAAGAGGTTGTTGAGTTTGCGGATGGAAGCCATGTTCCAGCACATAGCTAGATGCAAGAGAACGCAATTGATGATATTAGGAGATTCAAAATTGGACATGATTAAAAGCACAGAGATACTTCATACTCTCTTATGCTTAATGGCGCAATACATAGAATTAGTTCAACCTGCAAGTACGTCGATATAAATATGGTAACTCACATCTACAGTGAAGAGCAGCGTGTTGGTTATAGGTTGATGTATGAGTTGTATCATTAATGTTTGAAATCCATGAGATGTTTGATGTAGTGATGTACACTATATTTCACCCAACATTTGAGGACGAAAGTTTTTAAGGGGGAAATGATGTAACGTCTCATAATTTTGGGAGATAATTCGCGCACCTAAACAAAGGAAATTGACCCGAGCAATGGGAAAATTTTGTATATAAAAGGATCTGATCCCGAAATAAATTTGGGCACAATAAGTGTGACGACGGGGATCGAAAATAAATTTGAAGTATCCATAAAAAAAGTTATGGACTAGTGTCATATTATAGGAATTATGACATTATGTATATGAGAATTTTATAAGTCATCAGGATCTAAGTAATTTGGGATTAAGAGTTAATTATGTGTGTGATGAGTTAAACACAAAGGGTGGTCTAAAGGGATTAATTAAGAAGATTTAGCAAATGTTGGGTTGACACTAAATGTCCACCATTCAGAATGGAAAAGAGGACAACAAGTGAAATAAGTGGCATCACCTAGTTGTTGTGCTTATGTCTATTAATGAGAAAGTTTGGTCACTCTTCCAAAGGTTATGTGGCAGCACATTAAGACATGATCAACAAGGCATCAATATATATATACATATGAATAACCTTGATATAGATAGAGAGAAGATAGTAACTTCTTTTTTTCTCTCCAATTAAGGATCTCACCACACAACCAAATTGGAGAATATCTAAAATAAACATTTTCAACACGTCGTGCAGCAAGCAAACATGGTGCAGCAAGGAATTTCTATGTTTTACTTCAAACCAGATTCATATTAAAAAATGATATGTTTAAATTCAAGCATAAAATAGTAATCTCTCTTGGGATTTCACCGAACTAACATCGGTTCGCTCCGGGTTATAATAAATCAAATGTTTCTTCATAGTAAGGGAAGGTGACAAGAAGTTTTAAAAGTAGAGGACGCTAGTTTCGACATAGTTAATATAAGTTCTAACACAAAAGGTATGTTAAGGCAAATTATTTTTTCCTTTTGGCATGTTTCATGTTATAAAATATAACTATGGTATTGTTCCATAATTTATTCTACTCCTAGAAGTTAAGAATAATCATGTTATTGATTCTTATGCTGAAAGCATGTCTAAATTGTTTCTAAGTCCTTAAAAAGACATATGAAAAAGATGATAATATTCATAGTGTCGTCAAAGGTACAAAGGTAATATGTCACCTGTTGAGATTGGAATATGGTGTGGTCATTCATGCATTTTTATTTGCATTGCATTCGCATATTACCCTGGACCACTTATGTTATGCACATTACTATATGGTAATATTGTATATATGTAGGGGATATGGGGAAAGGTAAAGGCGTTATATAAGCACACCACCTGCAGCTGGTACAGATTATCACAAAAGAGCCCTAAGAGGCCACATATCGTGCCTGTGTGGCCTAAATGGATGCATGTGTGGTCAAGACTATATAATTTGAATTCTTGTGTGGCCAATATAACCTGATGCCCACATAGGCGGTTATGGGTAAGATGCATGTGTGGCTGTAGTATACCTCATGTACATCATGCATGATATTTATGTATATTATGCCCACAGATGCTATTATGAAAAGAAAGACGCATGTTTAGCCATCAGTATACTGCATTTGTATTGCATAATATTTAGACATATGTACTAGGGCCCTCAGAGGCATGTACTGTTGGTCAGTATTTCTATTTCAAATTATGATACATCTCGGTTATGTTATTCGTTATGCCTAATATACTCAGTACATCAGTCGTACTGACATTTCTTTTGCTGGGGGAAATTGTGTTTCATGTCCGCAGGTTCAGTTAAAGAGAGTGATGGTTCGCACTGGGTTGTTGATGCAGCTGATGTTGGAGCACTCTATTTGTTGCAGAGTTGCAGTCTAGTCTTGGTAGGATATTCTGATGTCATATACCCTTTAGAGGCTTGTAGACAGGTGTCCTGTGGATTGTAGTTTTGTATGGCTTTATCGGCCTTGGCGTGAGTGTGTACATGTATGAGTCAGTTTTTCTGGTTAAGAATTGTTATAATCTTTTCGACTTAGCTTATTATGATTATACGGTGATGGTGTGATTTGTGGTACCCGGCGGGTGAGATCTGGGCGCTCGGCGCGACCCTCCGATTTGGATCGTGACAATTGAACTAGAGCACTTTTTTGGATGTTTCTTGTTCTATTAAAATCCAATGGACGGGGGTCGGGGGCAGACCTTACCTCCAGGTACTCCAATTCGGTTGCTAAATAAAATCAAGACAAACACAGAGTTACAGATGATATGGATAAAAATTTATAATTACTCCTTCCTCCTCTTCTTTTATACAGCTCAACATACAAAAAGATTGGATTTATGATCATATCTAATTCTAATATTTGGCAGTTGCTGAAAGTATATGTATGTCCTAAAGACAATCTGTATTAGGACAAAATGTACTTTATACACATTCGTATTTATATTAATGATGATTAATATTATGGCATTTGCATTTGTTGAATTATTAGTTGATTGTTTATAATATTCTATATATGAATCTCTAGAGTTTACGTGTTTATTAATGATGTGAGAATTAATGTTATAACGTAACTCTTGAATTACCTCGACTAATGATCATCGAGATTGGGATATCGATGATATGCGATACGTCGACATGTGGTCTGCATCATATCCTTAGGGGATGTAGTATGTCTCACTTGCTACGAGTTATGGCAACTCGTGATGGACACATGGATGTTGAAGTATTGGTATACGTTGCTGATGTACTGTTTTGTTATATGTCTATATTGTCATCGGCATGTGGGAGATAGAAGTCCTTAGACTTGAGGTCAATATCACCTTGTTTACGGAGTAATGTATTTTGATCCTATCATAAGCTCAAATACCTTATAGGTTCAGACGCGACTTATTTTGGGTGCATTACAAAGTAGATTAAAGGTGGTAGGTGAGCCAAGATTAGGATTCATTCCTTGAATGTATATTCGAGTGAACACTCAGGTACTCGTATGGTATTAGGTTGACTAAGTCATTGGCCAATGAAATGGACATGTCTTTGATATAGTTCTGTTGTCAACTAATATAGATGAGTTATAATTATCAAGTCATTTGGATAGATACTTGACAAATTGTAAGATTGATTGAGTGTGTCATGAATGAAATGATTTATCTTCTCACATAGAGGTTCAATTCACATGTTTCGTGTAGCTAAATTTTACATATTGAGTGTCACGACCCGACCCCGGGGCCGCGACTGGTGCCCTACCTGGGCACCCCGTTCAGGTATACATCAGAGAATAGCAGTGGAACATACACAACATACAACATATTTAGACAAAATATCACAGGCTAGCCGATAAGGCCGCCTTCCATAAAATATGCATAATCAAAGTCAAAACTGTAAAACCCGGTTCTTACTGCCCCAAACCACAACATGTGACTACAGACCTCTAAGAATAACAACAGTGGCGGGACAGGGCCCCGCCATACCCCTGAATGTACATAAATCTACAACATCAGGGAAAGACTGTACCAAAAAGACAAGCCTCCGGAGAAATGGAGCTTCTGACGTCTGATAAGTGATCCTAAGAATGAGGATCCACCACCGCTACCCCCTACCACAGATGAACGCAGCCCCCGAGGAAGGGGGTCAGTACACAATATGTACTAAGTATGTAAAACTGGAAAATACTGTAAATTACATCATAAGTTTAAAACAAAGCCGGAGACATGTATGATAATAAAATTACAGTACACAGTGCCTTACTAACAATGAGAGTAACTAATAGTATACGTACAACATAAAAATAGAAAGCTCACGATCAAAGCAGGACCATCCGCCCACAGTGTCATTAAGAAATCCTACTCCTGGGACTATTTCACCCGTATAGGTCGTGTGGACCCGCATGAGGTATTCCTCGCATAGGTTGTACCCACCCGCATGGGACTATTTCACCCGCATAAGCCCATAAGGACTCGCATGAGGTATTCCTCGCATCGTGGGTAGCAAATCCACGGAAAAACAGGTGGTATAACGTCTTGGGGGTTCACCCCTCATTTATACTCTTACCCTGAAGCAGGTGGTATAACATCTTGGGGATTTACCCCTTATTTATACTCTTACCCTGGAGAAGGTGGTATAACGTCTTGGGGGTTTACCCCTCATTTATACACTTACCCTATCTCAACCGGCCATCATACATAACATAAGCCCTACCGGCTTATCATACAATAAATAAGAAAGTTAAGAAATCCCCTTAACTTCTTATTAGTCTTATTCATAAACACTCTCATTTTAGTTTAGTTAAGGCACTAACATAACTTTTATGAAAATCCGGGAATTTAACCCAAGTACTACATACTTCTACTCTTTAAAACAAATGACTCTTTTTAGTATAAAACTTCCAAGATACTATTAACCGTAGTATCAAGTCAAAATTACTTTTCAAGACAAGTCACAATACCTTTAGAAATAAAGTTAGGTTTCTAAATCAAGTGACTCCTTTTCTTATAAAACCTTAGGCAATTGATGCCTTAAAATCAAATTGCCTTTTTCATTAAAATCAAGTCATTTATCTTTCCATAAAGCAAATATAACCAACTTCCCATAAAGTCGTTATATTCACTTTATACCTTAGCCAAATACAATTTCTTATCCAAGGGACTTATACGTTTAAAACGGAACAAGTATCACATACTTTAAAACTCTTCAAGTCCCTTAACTTTAATAAAATTTAAGACATCCTTAATACTTTCAAAGAAGTGAGTTAATCTCCTAACTCACCCGACTTGGTTATTCATAGAACTAGTAAAGGATATCAAGGTCTTGTACGTCTACCGTACTATATACGTGCAACTAGTCATGCTCAAAAGATAGGAAATGTTCTACATACCTCTTCGGGTCAAACCACTTGCCAAGTACAAAGTCCCGCCCGTAGTATGTCAACCTATAATATTCACAATACGTCTATTAACGCCTTACTTCAAACGTAGAATATTATAAGTGTAAAGTCTCTAAATTCTACGGAAAATCGGACAGCACCTCCTTTGTTTCTACTTACTTTGCCACCTTTTTCAAGGCCGAATACAATAACCAAACACGCCACATTTAAGTCCCAATCAATACAATCAACAATAAGGGATTACACGCCTACTAGACGTGTAAAATTCCGCCCCACAAACGATATCAAACTAATACAAACTACTAGTCCAAATTCGGCCACATTGAGATGCAACAATACCAATTCTTATCCAATTTCCATTTCAATCCAAGTTGTTAGCATAACATGATATCAAGTCGCAATCGATTATACTACTATAATCTTCAAGTAAGTAACATGCGACGATTCTAGTAAACGACCAACTTATAATCCAACTTCACATGGCTTACATTACATTTCGGATTTTAAGGCTACAAGCAATCCATAATACTTATAAACTTCAACACATATACTTCATGCTAGCAACATGGAAAGCTAATAACAATAGAAATAATCTTGTAACACTTTTAATAGACAAGATTATACCTCAACGAATCTTAATCCAACTCCAAATACGAAGTCGCTCCTTAGCAACTTAGAGCCTCTTCAAGACACTTCAATCCGCTACTTGAGACCCTTAGAACAACACCAACAAATTTCCTTCAAACCTCCAAACAAAACCTAGAAAGCAACTAGTTTTTCACCTTGCGACTAATACGAAAACTCTCTTTTTCCGAGATTTTTCTATTGAGATACACTCACAATACACTCATGAACCTTGGTTTAAAGTGGGGAGCTTAATGAACAAGAAACAAAAAAAATTCTTTTTCTCCAAGAGTGAACCCGAGAGCACTCTTGTTCTTCTTTCAATTTTCTTGAAATTTTTTCTAAGTGTTAGGCTTGTCTTGCTACTACTAGTATTATATAGCACAATGGAGGGTCAAGATGTAAACAAATGGGTGGCTTGGATGAGGTCTTATAAAATATCAAGACTTTGTGGACCCTTTGACTTAGTCAATATTCTCAAGCTCACTACTTGCAAGACTTAGTCATCCTACAAAGGTCAAATGACCCTTAAGTCCTTGCCAAAATCGTCCAAGGCAACCATAAGGGGGGTGACACGTGTCGCCCTCCCATTCGTCACAATATTACGTTTTCCGACAATTTCATAATTCCGATAAATTTTTACAAGTCTCAAATCTTAACACTTGTGAGTTCTTACGTACGTTCTTAAAGCATGTCCTGAAAATACGGGGTGTAACATTCTTCCCCCCTTAGAAACATTCGTCCCTAAATGTTCTTTCGGAGTCAACTTATAATTAGCGACATAGTTTCCTTTAACAACCCCGACATACCAACAATGCCACACATGGCCACATAATAGCATTTACACAAAACAAATGCTTCAATTAAAACTTGACAAGTAAGGGAAAAGAATTACCTGAAGGTGTAGGGAATAAGTGAGGATACTTCCTCAACATGTCCTTCTCCGCTTTCCAAGTCATCTCCTCCCGGTTATCATTCCTCCACAAGACTTTGTGGAAGCCACATCCTTGGTCGCGATCGCTTCGACTGGCGATCGAGTATCGCTATGGGACTCTCTCATACGATAACCCTCTCACACCGGACCTCACTAGCGGGAAAACTCGCTGAATCTCCGATACACTTCCGCAACATAGAAACATGGAAGACCGGATGTACCGCCTCTAACTCTGATGGCAGATCCAACTCATAGGCAACCTTTCCTACTCGACGGACGATCTGGTAGGGCCCAATGTACCTTGGGCTGAGTTTCCCCTTCTTACCGAATCTCATCACACCCTTCATGGGTGATACCTTCAAGAAGACCCAATCGTGCACGAAACTCCAAATGCCGACGCCATTATCTGATATGACTTCGCCGACTACGAGTCGCTATCAGCTCTCTCGATAAGTTTCACCTTATCCACAGCCTGCTGAACCAAGTCTGGGCCAACTAACTGCACCTCGCCCACGTCGAACCAACCAATCGGCGATCTACATTTCCGCCCATATAAAGCCTCGTATGGCGTCATCTGTATACTGGAATGGTAGCTGTTGTTATATGCAAACTCCACAAGAGTCAAATGATCCTCCCAGCTACCCCTGAAATCAATCACGCAGGCTCGCATCATATCCTCAAGTGTCTGGATAGTACGCTCTGCCTGCCCGTCCGTCTGAGGATGAAATGTTGTACTGAGACTCACCTGTGTCCCTAAACCCTTCTGGAAAGACCTTCGAAGTTAGCCAGAACCGGCTCCCTATCGGATATAATCGACACCGACACCGCAACCTCACAATCTCTCCGATGTACACCGCATAGTCTCACCAAAACGTCGCCCCGATCGAAGGAAATGGGATGATTTCGTCAGCCTGTCAACAATAACCCAAATGGAGTCGTACTTCCTCTGAGTACGAGGTAACCCTGTAACAAAGTCCATGTTGATCACCTCCCACTTCCAAGTCGGAATCTCAATAGCCTGCAATAATCCACTGGGCCTCTGGTGCTCGACCTTGACTGCCGCAATTAGGACATCAGGCAACAAAACTCGCCACGTCCTCTTCGTGCCATCCCACCAATACAAACATCTGAGGTCATGGTACATCTTGGTCGACCCCGGATGAATAGAATAACGAGCACTGTGTGCCTCCCCCAAAATCTGCTGACGAAGTCCTGTTACATCGGGAACACACAACCGGCCCTCAAATCTTAGCACCCCATCAAGCGCTACCCCGAATACTCTTCCTCCCAAGAGTTGCATCTCGATATCAGTGCAACACGGGTCCTCAAACCGTCGCCTCTTCACCTCATCAATGATGGAAGACTCGCAACCTCACGAACCCGCACTCCCACTATCGTCGGTGTCGATCAATCGAACCCCAAGGCTCGCTTAATCGGTGGATCTGACGGACCATGTCCTCGTCTCCGCAGTACCTCACAGGGCTCCCATCGATCTACGACTCAAGGCATCAAGAATCGCATTGGCTTTCCCGGATGGTATAGAATATCAACATCATAATCTTTCAAAGAACTCTAACCACCGCCTCTCGCCGCAAGTTCAGCTCTGCTGAAGATATCGAGGCTCTTGTGGTCTGTATAAATATCCACATGAACCTCATACAAATAATGTCTCCAAATCTTCAAGGCATGAATAACTGCGGCCAACTCTAAGTCGTGGGTAGGGTAATTCCTCTCATGCTTCCGTAACTGCCGGGAAGCATAGGCTATAACCTTGCCGTGCTGCATCAAAACACACCCTAGCCCGATACCCGAGGCATCACAATAGATCACGTATCCGTCTAACCCCTCAGGAAGAGTAAGAACTGGAGCCGTAGTCAACCTTTCCTTCAAGAATCGGAAACCCTTCTCGCATGACCTCGCCCACCGAACTTGGCGCCGAGTCGAGTCGCCAGTCAACGGTGCTGAAATCAAGCAACCGCCCACGAACCTACGATAATAACTCGCTAGCCCCAAGAAATCGCGCACTCGGCCGGAGTAGAGGTCTCGCCAAGACTTGATCGCCTCATCTTTGCCGTATCCACCCGAACACCATCAGCCCCAGGAATGCCACTAAGGCCAACCAAAACTCACACTTGGAGAACTTGGCGACAATCGCCGGCCCGAGGACCCCAAGTACCGCCCTCAGTGATCGCATGCTCTCGCTCGACTGCGAATAAACCAGATGTCATCAATGAATACTATCACAAATGTATCCAAAATGGCTTGAACACCCGTTCATCAAATCCATAAATACTTTGAGCGTTGGTCAAACCGAAAGACATAACCTCAACTCATAGTGACCATACCGTCCCGAATACGATCTTTGGGATATCTCGCCTCGAACTCGTACTGATGATAACTGCATCGCAGTCTATCTTGAGAAACACATCGCACTGCAACCGTCAAACAAATCATCAATCACGGGAGCGGGTACCTATTCTTGATGGTTACCTTATTAAGCCGCTCAGAATCAACACACATACGCAGCGTCCCATCCTTCTTCTTCATAAACAAAATCGGCGCTCCCCAGGGAGAAACACTAGGCCTGATAAAGCCTTTCTCCAAAGAAATCTTTCACCGGTCCTTCACTCCTCAACTCAGCAGGTGCCATCCTGTATGGCGGAATGGAAATAGGTCGAGTGTCTGGAAACGTGTCAATACAAAACTCAATCTCCCTCTCAGGAGGGATACCCGGAAGATCGTCTGGGAACACATCCGAAACTCTAACCATCGGCATCGATCAAGAATCGCACCTCAACCTCGTATCAAATACCCAAACCGGATGATAGATGCACTTTCGCACCATCTTCCTAGCCTTGAGATAAGAAATAAACCTACCTCGGCGACGCCGTGTTGCCGCTTCCACTCGATAATCGGCTCACCAGAAATCGAACCGAACCAACTGTCTTTACGATCCAACGTTGGCATAACAAGAAGCCAACCACCCATACCCATAATGACATCAAAATCACATCTCCAACTCTATCAAGTCTGCAAGTGGTCGATGATCAGAATAAACACCGGACATCCTCTATACACCCGCTCAGCTAACACCGAATCACCCACTGGCGTAGCTACCTCAAAAGGCTCTATCGACACCGGCTCTATCCCGATTATACCCGCAATAAGAGGGGACACATAGGACAAGGTAGAACCTGGATCTATCAAAGCATAAATGTCACAGAATGAAATCAATAATGTACCTGTGACGACGTCCGGGGAAGCCTCCTGATCTGGAGGCTGGCTAATGAATATATGCGTTACGTGGACCGCTAGAATCGAACCACCACCACCACGACCTCTACCGCGCCCGCCGATCCGTGAGTACCGCCTCGGCGCATAACCACGTAAGGAGAGGAAGACCAAAGAATCGATCTGGCCGACTGTACCACCCATGCCGCCTCTAGACGGATAATCTCTCCTCAAATGGTCCTGCTGGCCACAAGAGTAACAAGCTCCCGGAGCCCTGTGACACTCGCCCTGGTGAAACCTACCGCATCGAGTACACTGAGATGTGGGTGGTCCCGATCGGTGACGGCCGCCTCGAAACCTCGAAGTCCTGGAGCCACGACTGCTCCGAATGACTGGCCGATCGGACCTCCCGCCGTAAAACCGTGAAGGAGCACTCTGGCCGGCCGGGATGTGGACCTAGTTCGCCGAGGCCGCCCGCCGAAATCGCCCCGAGACCTCGCTGCCCCGGCCTCGGGCCGGCTCGAGTCAACTGGTCCTCCTCTCTATCCTCTATCCTCGCATAGGCCTGCATCTGGCAATGTCCATGCAAGGCTAAAGAGCCACCCTAAGCATGCAATAATCATATGACGGTCTAGCCCCATCACATAACGATGAACTCTATCCGTCATGTCAGCTACAATAGTGTGCGCATGTCTGGCCAAGGAGTCAAACTCCAGGCTGTACTCCCTGATAGTCCTCCCATTCTGCCTCAAGGTCAAGAATCTATCTACACGGCTCTCTCATCTCGGGAGGCAAAAGTGATCCATGAAGGCCTTTGTGAACTCCTCCCAAACACCGGAAGAGCATCCTCACCTCTCGGCACTCCCATGACTCAAACTTCAACGCAATATCGCAGAACCGAAGAGGCTAGCATAATGCACTCGATCTCAAGCCCTAAGAACTCGCATAGTCCGTCAGTAGCTGGAATGAACTCCTGCGATCCTCGCCGGACTCGAACCATAAAACTCGGGCGGATGACAACCTAAAATCCCGAATCCGCAAACCGCCGACTCTAGGTTAGCCGCTGCTCACCGTGCCACGCTCGCTACTATCTTGGTCAATAACCGATCTACCCCGTAGTTCTATACTCGCTCTGGCCGGGATCGAGGCTCGTAACGGAACCTCTGGAGCTACCGCCGCTCGGCCTCTAATACTGTCGGCGTGGCTGAACTTCGCCTGACCGCCTCTACCTCGTGCATAGTCCGTGCTCGAGTCCGTAACCCTCTCGAGTACCGCTAGCGACTCCTGCCGCTTTGCCCTTCGGGCCCCAGTCGCCTTCCGCGAGGCATAATCGTTTCAAGAATAGGTCGAGAGGATTCAACCTAATAAGACACTCTATCGCACGATCTCAGAGAGAGAAGAATGGAAACCAATCCTAAATGTCCTGCAGCCTCCTGATTATAGATGTGGTGCACAACACACCGATAATCAAGACTCTACTAGACACGGTCTGTAGAAACTTTCCGAGGACTAACTGCTCTGATACCACTTTTGTCACAACTCGACCCCGGGTCCGCGACTGGTGCCCTACCTGGGCACCCCGTTCAGGTATACATCAGAGAATAGCAGCGGAACATACACAACATACAACATATTTAGACAAAATATCATAGGCTAGCCGATAAGGCCGCCTTCCATAAAATATGCATAATCAAAGTCAAAATCAAACCTAACCTTACTTGGCCCCAAACCACAACATGTGACTACGCACTTCTAAGAATAACAACAAGTGGCGGATGGAGCCTCTCCATACCCCGAATGTACATAAATCTACAACATCGTGGAAAGATCACTAAAAGACAAGCCTCCGAGAAATGGAGCTTCGACGTCGATAAGTGATCCTAAGAATGAGGATCCACCACCGCTACCCTACTGCGGATGAACGCAACCCCGAGGAAGGGTCGGTACACAATATGTACTAAGTATGTAAAGCGAAAATATCGTAAATTACATCATAAGTTTAAAACAAAGCCGAGACATGTATGATAATAAAATTACGATACGTGTCTTACTAACAATGAGAGTAACTAATAGTATCGTCAACATAAAAATAGGAAGCTCACGATCAAAGCGGGACCATCCGCCCACGCGATCATTAAGCAATCCTACTCGGGACTATTTCACCCGTAGATAGTGTGGACCCGCATGAGGTATTCCTCGTGATAGTCAGACTACCGCGTGGGACTATTTCACCCGCATAAGCCCATAAGGACTCGCGTGAGGTATTCTCGCGTCGTGGGTAGCAAATCCACTAAAACAGTGGTATAACGTCTTGGGGTTCACCCTCATTTATACTCTTACCCCAAGCGGGTGGTATAACGTCTTGGGATTTACCCTCATTTATACTCTTACCCGAGAAGGTGGTATAACGTCTTGGGGTTTACCCTCATTTATACTCTTACCCTATCTCAACCGGCCATCATACATAACATAAGCCCTACCGGCTTATCATACAATAAATAAGCAAGTTAAGAAATCCCCCTAACTTCTTATTAGTCTTATTCATAAACACTCTCATTTTAGTTTAGTTAAGGCACTAACATAACTTTTATGAAAATCCGGGAATTTAATCCAAGTACTACATACTTCTACTCTTTAAAACAAATGACTCTTTTTAGTATAAAACTTCCAAGATACTATTAACCGTAGTATCAAGTCAAAATTACTTTTCAAGACAAGTCACAATACCTTTAGAAATAAAGTTAGGTTTCTAATTCAAGTGACTCATTTTCTTATAAAACCTTAGGCAATTGATGCCTTAAAATCAAATTGTCTATTTCATTAAAATCAAGTCATTTATCTTTCCATAAAGCAAATATAACCAACTTCCCATAAAGTCGTTATATTCACTTTATACCTTATCCAAATACAATTTCCTATCCAAGGGACTTATACGTTTAAAACGGAACAAGTATCACATACTTTAAAACTCTTCAAGTCCCTTAACTTTAATAAAATTTAAGACATCCTTAATACTTTCAAAGAAGTGAGTTAATCTCCTAACTCACCCGACTTGGTTATTCATAGAACTAGTAAAGGATATCAAGGTCTTGTACGTCTACCGTACTATATACGTGCAACTAGTCATGCTCAAAAGATAGGAAATGTTCTACATACCTCTTCGGGTCAAACCACTAGCCAAGTACAAAGTCCCGCCCGTAGTATGTCAACCTATAATATTCACAATACGTCTATTAACGCCTTACTTCAAACGTAGAATATTATAAGTGTAAAGTCTCTAAATTCTACGGAAAATCGGACAGCACCTCCTTTGTTTCTACTTACTTTGCCACCTTTTTCAAGGCCGAATACAATAACCAAACACGCCACATTTAAGGCCCAATCAATACAATCAACAATAGGGGATTACACGCCTACTAGACGTGTAAAATTCCGCCCCACAAACGATATCAAACTAATACAAACTACTAGTCCAAATTCGGCCACATTGAGATGCAACAATACCAATTCTTATCCAATTTCCATTTCAATCCAAGTTGTTAGCATAACATGATATCAAGTCGCAATCGATTATACTACTATAATCTTCAAGTAAGTAACATGCGACGATTCTAGTAAACGACCAAATTGTAATCCAACTTCACATGGCTTACATTACATTTTGGATTTTAAGGCTACAAGCAATCCATAATACTTATAAACTTCAACACATATACTTCATGCTAGCAACATGTAAAGCTAACAACAATATAAATAATCTTGTGACACTTTTAATAGACAAGATTATACCTCAACGAATCTTAATCCAACTCCAAATCCGAAGTCGCTCCTTAGCAACTTAGAGCCTCTTCAAGACACTTCAATCCTCTACTTGAGACCCTTAGAACAACACCAACAAATTTCCTTCAAACCTCCAAACAAAACCTAGAAAGCAACTAGGTTTTCACCTTTCTAATAATAATAAACTCTCTTTTTCCGAGATTTTTCTATTGAGATACACTCACAATACACTCATGAACCTTGGTTTAAAGTGGGGAGCTTAATGAACAAGAAACAAAAAAATTGCTTTTTCTCCAAGAGTGAACCCGAGAGCACTCTTGTTCTTCTTTCAATTTTCTTGAAATGTTTTCTAAGTGTTAGGCTTGTCTTGCTACTACTAGTATTATATAGCACAATGGAGGGTCAAGATGTAAACAAATGGGTGGCTTGGATGAGGTCTTATAAAATATCAAGACTTTGCGGACCCTTTGACTTAGTCAATATTCTCAAGCTCACTACTTGCAAGACTTAGTCATTCTACAAAGGTCAAATGACCCTTAAGTCCTTGCCAAAATCGTCCAAGGCAACCATAAGGGGGGTGACACGTGTCGCCCTCCCATTCGTCACAATATTACGTTTTCCGACAATTTCATAATTCCGATAAATTTTTACAAGTCTCAAATCTTAACACTTATGAGTTCTTACGTACGTTCTTAAAGCATGTCCTGAAAATACGGGGTGTAACATTGAGTTCGTATTTCGGCGCAGTCTAGGAGTTTCGTGTAGACCCTAATGTTATTAGTGTCAATTTGTAAATGTCTGAAGGGTAACACTAAGTCAATTGTTCCGTCGATTCAAGGATGTAATCAGAGAGTATATAAATGTTCGGTTGATAATCGAGACATTAGAATAAAATAGAAACGAAGCAAAAATGGAGCTGGGCCACAGCACGAGTGAGTCATGGCCGGGTGTCACAGTTCCGCAGCGCCATGCATCCAGTGGGTCCGAAATGACCCACTCTATTTCGGTTTCTGGTCCTGACCCACTGGGAAACCCTAGCTGATATATTCAGTTATATATACAGGGTTTAGCCTCATATTTTATACACCATCTTTTCATAAGATTAAACTCTACTGAAACTCTGCTAGAATTTCTAGCTTTCCAAAGGAGAATTACATCACAGTCTTTGACTTGCAAATTGAGGGATTGCGTGCGCACCCTCGGACTACACAAAGCTTCAACAATCCAGATTGCTATCTACAATGTAAGTCTTCGCTCGAAGTATTACATTATTGTTTTGTGTTATTTACATTGTATAATCATCCTATAGTTTGACCGTCGTCGGATTTGAAACATAAATTTTCAAATTTTGTTGTGTGTACGAACTCGACAAAACCCTACAGTGGTACCAGAGCCTGTGTTGTTTTGTGTGATTATACAATGAATATTAATGATAATATGAGTTAGGATTTGTTTAAATTTAATTTATGTCGTTTAAAAGTTTTAAAACCTTAAAATCCCAAGAACACATAGTTTTCTCCAGATCTGTTAAACAGTGATGTAATCGAGGAAGTCATTCAGATCTAACTCATCTAAGTTGATATGCGTAACCGGTTTGATTCGAACATGAAGAACGAAAAAGGGTTTGATGATGGTCGATGAACGTGCTGTAAAATAGTGAAAATGGTACGAAATGGATCTGCAAATCTGGGCATAAACCAGTTTTAGGGTTTCGTAATTGCAGAAATTGTGTTTACTGGGGTCGAGGCGCCGCTGCTCCACCATGGAGCGTCGTACGCTGACTAGGGTTTTGCGGCGGCACCGCAACTCTGTTCAATATGGCCACGATGATGTTCATCCAGAAAGCTTAAAATAAAATTTCGTGTTAGGGCCGCGGTGCTGACGAGACAGTCTGCAGGTTTCTATTCTCTGATCTTTCAGCGTCGCGGTGCCACCCTGCAAGGCCGCGGCACTGTCGACGGAAATAAAAAAATCGAAATCAGAAACTGAAGTTTTAAAAGTTTCAGAATCTGATTCTGAAAGTTTTAAAAGTTTCAAAATCTGAAAATAAAATTTTAAATTAGACATATTTGGTCCTTTGGGCAAATCTGTAATTAAAGAAACTTTTTGGAAATTTGATTTTAAGTTCTGGGAATTGCAAACAGGTCTCTGAAACCTGAAAATATTTTTTGAGAGTCAAAATTGTATTTTCTGAATTTAATGGGGTTCGAATTGAACATTTAAATTCTTGAGGGACTAAACTATAAATTTTAAGAGTTTGCAGAATTCCTGAAAATCAGAATTTTAAAATAAAAAAAAGTTTAGGGACTGTTTGGCATAGACATAGATTTAAAGTTTAGACAAATAGACTCATGATTATCATTAATGGTATATTATTCTATAATATATAAATGTGTTAAGTGTTTGAATGTGATGCATTTAACTTATTAGCATAGCGTTCACAATTATTATTTGGGTAGGCAGCGCCCAGTAATTGTTTACTTTTAATGACCGCTATAACTGTCTGGGTAGATGGCGTCTAGTATTTGATTAAAATCATCTTATATCATGCCTATTGGATTTGATGGTTTCTCATCTAAATGTGTTTAGAAATTGCATGATAGGATGTCATATGATGCATGACATATGTTATACCCCGTAGTTCTGGCCACACGTGT
Organism: Przewalskia tangutica; assembly: GCA_029844215.1. Taxonomy (NCBI): domain Eukaryota; kingdom Viridiplantae; phylum Streptophyta; class Magnoliopsida; order Solanales; family Solanaceae; genus Przewalskia; species Przewalskia tangutica. The sequence continues at coordinate 29,467,459 of CM056736.1, read as the reverse complement.
GAGAGCGTGCGAAAGGGAGTAAGACTTAAAAAATTTCGAAAGATAAGTTGACAGATTGTTCCGGACGGGTTTTAGTCAACTTTGAGGCGGGTTATGACCCGGTACGTTGAGAGTTCCTAAGTGTTTCAAAGGCCTAGGGCGTAGTTCGTTGAGTCTAGTTTCCAACGCAACCAACCGTTCATCGATAGGACGTCGGAGTAGAAAGCTATGGGAGTTACAAGTTCGGTCTGTGACGGACAGAAATGCGTTCGAGCAAAGCGGCGGGCGCGGCGCGGATATCGAGGGGTCGCTGAAGTTGCAGTGCCGCGGCGCCAGAACAGCAGGGCCGCGGCGACGGAAGTTCCGAGAGTCCGCAGAGGTTTCAGCGCCGCGCTGGCAGCGGCCATGGCGCCCAGGGATTCTGGTGGAAAAACTTAGGAAAAATCAGATTTCTCTTTTAAAAGACCTTGGGAGGGTGACAAGTGTCCCCCCATCTGATTTCTTGCATGCCTTATATTGACCAAGTCTTGAAGACTTGGTCATCTTTCAAATCCCTCTCTCTCTCTAAGCTTAAGCTCCCACTTCTCTCTAAAATTCCAAGAGGAATTCAAGCCTAAGAAAAATCTGAAAAGTTAAGAACAAGAAGGAAGCTTGTGGCTAGCTTGTTGGTGTTATTGTGGTGGTGTTCTTGGAAAGGAGGCTAGCAAAGTTGTTGGAATAAGTTTGGCTAAAGCTTTAAGGTAACATTTCTTCTCTTGTGGTTAGTTATTAATGTTACATGTGAAGAAGAAGGGATGTGTAGTAGTAAATAATGCACTTAGAGTCCTTGCATGTAAGAAATATGGTTTGGATATGAAAGAATTGGTTAAGAAGATATTATGAGCATGTTGTAGCCTAAAAACTACCTTAGAATTGTTAAGTGAATTGTTGTACCTTATGGGGCAGAATTTTACACACCCAAGTTTAGGTGTGTAATCCCCTTTGAAATGTTTGGATTGTTGAGCCTTAAAAGTGGCGTTTGGATGTTAGATTCGGCCTTGAGAAAGGTGGCAAAGTATGTAGAAACAAAGGAAATGTTGCCCAATTTTCCATAGAATTTAGTAACTTTGAACTTGGATTATTCTACATTGAAATTAGAGGTTAATAAACGTATCATGGTTATTTTAGGTTGACATATTACTTGCGGTAGTTGGACTTAGCAAGTGGATTGACCGAAGAGGTATGTGGAGCTTTCCTATCTCTTGAGCATGAATAGATGTAATTATGTAGTACGGTAGACGTACAAGATTTGGTATTCTTACTTGTTTTAAGTATATAAAGACTTGTTTCGTTTTAAGAATGTATAAGTCTCTTGGTTAGGGGAAAAGTGTAATTTTACTAAAGTGTAGGGTTAATATAACAACTTTATGGGAAGTTGGTTTATTAGTTTTATAAAAGGTTAATGAGAAGAGGTTTACTCTAAGTAAGACAAGTAAGGACAAATGATTTGATTTATGAAAGGCAAATTGACTTTAAGGCATCAATTGCCCAAAGGTTTTATGTATGAGAAAGAGTCACTTTTAAAAGAGTTGAAGTATGTAGTACTTTGGGTTAAATTCCCGGTTTTCTTTTATTAAAGATATGATTAAGTGCCTTAAGTAAACTAAAATGAGAGGGTATATCAACAAGGCTAATAAGAAGTTATAAGTTTTCTTAACTTATTTATGATTATGATATGATGTGATTTGAGCTAGGTAAGATTATATCGAGGCAAGCCCCAAGATCGTTATACCACCTTCTCCAGGGTAAGAGTATGAATGAGGGGCAAGCCCCAAGATCGTCATACCACCTTCTCCAGTGTAAGAGTATATCTGAGGGGTAAGTCCCCAAGATCGTTATACCATCCGCCAGCAAAGAGTATATCCGAGGGTAAGTCCCAAGATCGTTATACCATCCGCCTGTAAGAGTATATCCGGCGGGTAAGTCTCCAAGATCGTTATACCACCTGTTCCGTGGATTTGCTACCCACGATGCGAGGAATACCTCATGCGAGTCCTTATGGGCTTATGCGGGTGAAATAGTTCCACGCGCGGCGGCTGACGCGAGGAATACCTCATGCGGGTCCACAGGACCTATGCGGGTGAAATAGTCCCAGGAGTAGGGGTGCTTATTGATACTACGGGCGAGGTACCATGTTTTGATCATGAGGCCCCTATTTTATGCAGTATCATATATATACTTGTCACTCTCATTGTTAGTAAGGCACAGTAAAAGGTATTTTGATTGTCTTCCATGACTCCAGCTTACTTTTAGACTTATGATATCATTATTACAGTATTTTCCAGCATTACATACTTGGTACATATTGTGTACTGACCCCCTTCCTCGGGGGATGCGTTCATGCCGCAGGTAAGGGTAAGCAGATTGTTGATCCTCGTTCTTAGGATCACTGTTCCGGTGTCAGAAGCTCCATTCCTCCGGAAGCTTGTTTGTTGGTACGGATATTCCCTGATGCTATAGGTATTTTGTACATTCAGGGGTATGGCGGGGCCCTGTCCCGCCACAGTTGTTATCCTTAGAGGTCTGTGGTCACATATGTGTTGGGCTGTAAGAACAGGTTGTACGGCTATACTTTTGATTAGTATGTTTTTATGGAAGGCAGCCTTATCGGCTAGCCAGTGATGTTACCTTTTTATAAGTTATGTGTTATGTATGTTCCGCTGCTATTCTCTGATGTATACCTGACAGGGTACCCCGGTAGGGTACTAGTCGCGGCCCCGGGGTCGGGTCGTGACAACATAATTGTTGATCTTGATTGAAATCCCCAAAACTGAAAATGTTCCCCAAACATTAAAATACAAGTCTAATTAAAACGTGTCATCCATTATAATTGTTAGGGTGCAAAATCTTTTTCGGCGATACGAGTATTTATGTCAAAGCATTTGCTCTAAGTCTACGAGGACTCAGGCCCTTTCATAGATGTGTTAAAGTAAAAGTAGAGAATAAACTTTTGTAGGTATTTACACCAAAGTGTTTGCTTGCAAAGGCTAAATTTACTTAGGCACTTAAACGCAGTCGCATAATGGGGTTGGCTTGTTTAGATGAATCTTGGCGCCAAAGTGTTGGACTAATCTAAAGACGTAAGATTAAAATGAAAGATATTTAATCAAACTAAGAGTTGTGAATAAGCTTTACAATTGGTTGAGAACCTACCGAAGTGTGCTATTGAAGTTATCAGCCAAAGCAAACGCGGATATAGCATATGTTTGGATCTTGGCCCATTATGACTTTAAAATGTTTTAAGTCAGTATTCTACCTTGGGGTCGTAGAAGTATGCAAAATAGTGGGAGCTAATTAAACAAAGGTCATGTTAAATTAGCATATAATGAATGTGTATAATTAGAAGAATGAATTTTTTATTGCATTTTTCCTGTCTACCTATATCTTCAAATCTTCAGAATGTCGGACTTCTCAATGAAAATGCTAATGGAATTCAATAGATTGAATGGACCCAACTTTATATATTAGCTCAGGAATGTAAGAATAGTCCTGAGACAAGAGAAAATTGAATATACATTGGACCAGGTATTCCCTACAGTGCCTGCGGAGGACTCTGCCGAATATGCAACCTTTGACAAAGTGGCTTATCAAAAACATTATGATGATGTCATTTCAGCTCAGTGTTTGATGATGTCTTCTATGTCACATACATTACAAAGACAACATGAGAACATGGGGCCTAATGAAATGCTTGTACATTTGAAGAGTCTCTATGACTCTCAGTCTCAGACAATGGAGTATGAGCTGCTCATAGAACTCTTTAAGTGTAAACTCATTGAAGGGGGCCAAGTGTCACCACATGCGAAAATGATTGAGTTGATAGAAAGGTTGGCATCCATTGAAATAAAGTTTCACGACAGAGTTGCTACCACACTCATCCTCCATTCACTTTCACATTTGTTCGATAGTTTCATTATAAATTACAATATGAATGAAACTAAGGCGAAGTTGCCAAAATTGCACAATATCCTGAAAACTTTTGAATCTTCGATCTCCAAAATCAAACCTATTCTGATGGTTGACTCCTCTAGTCATCCCAAACCGAAAGGTAAGGGACAACAGAAGAGGAAGGACAAAGTTATTGCTCCGGCATCAGCAATGAATCCCAAAGGAGGGGCGAAGAAGAAGAAGAAGAAGAAGAAGAAGAAGAAGAAGAAGAAACTTCCAGCATCGGATGTGTGCATGGACTGCAATAGGAAGGGGCATTGGAGGAAGGACTGTCCAGCTCCAGGATGAGGGATGGCACCAGGTGCACCATCCTCTAGTTGACAAGGGGCTAACTAATAGCAGGAAGGTCGGACCTCGAGAGGTGGACCTGCGCGTCAGAAACAGAGCACGTGTTGATGCTGAGCGCGTGGGAGATTATAGATTAGATTTACCTTCCGGCAATATTTTAATGTTAAACAGTTGTTATTATGTTCCTTCTTTGACAAGGAACATTATTTCCATTCATGTTCTTGACACTGAGGGCTTTTCCTCGAGCATTAATAATAGCAATATGATTTTGGCTTATGATAATGTTGGGTACGAAATTGCGCCTATTGTGAATCGATTGTATATATTAAACTGCCGCAGTAAAATTTTCAATGTACAAAATAAAAGAGCTAAGTTAAATGAAAGAAATTCTACCTACTTGTGGCATTACATACTTGGTCATATCAATCAAACGAGGATAGAACAGTTGAGGAAATTAACTTACCTTGAACCATTTGACTTACAATCTTATGGTAACTGTGAATCATGTTTGAAAGGTAAGATGACCATTAAACCTCTTTCTGGAAAGGGGATCCGTGCCAAAAAGGTGCTTGAGTTGGTACATACGGACGTATGTGGACCATTTTCGACTCAAGCTAGAGAAGGTTTCTCTTACTTCATCACTTTTATAGATGACTTATCAAGGTATGGATTTGTGTATCTTTTGAGACACAAATCCGAGGCTTCGAGAAGTTTAAGGAGTTTAAGTGTGAAGCTGAGAAACAGCTCTCGAAGAGTATCAAGACTCTCCGATCTAATCATGGGGGTGAATACTTAAGTAAAGAATTTCTTGAATACTTAAGGCTATATGGAGTTCATTCGGAATGGACACCTCCTGGAACACCTCAGATTAATGGTGTTGCCGAGAGGAGAAACCGAATCTTGCTTGACATGGTTCGTTCCATGATGAGTTTTTTCAACTCTTCCAACATACCTTTGGGGATACGCTATTCTAACCTCGATATATGTTCTGAAAAGAGTTCCTTCTAAATCAGTTGAAAATACACCATATGAGGTATGGTGTGGCAAAAAGACATCACTTAGACACATGAGGCCTTGGGGGTGTCCTACATATGTCAAGAAGTTGATCACTGATAAGTTGGAGTCTAAAAGTGAAAATGTTACTTCGTTGGGTATCTAAATGAAACTAAGGGATACTATTTCTATCTTCTTGGAGAACATAAGATATTTGTTTCTAGGAACACAACTTTTCTTGAAGATGAATATGTCTACAAGAAAGAGAGTTGCACAGAGATAGAACTTGAAGAAATTCAAGAACAAATTAACATAGATGTTGAACCCTTGCCGAGTGAACAAGGCAAGGATTCAGTGGAAGCTTATACGAGGAGAGATGCAGAAATGCAAGATGCTCCTGCACAGACCTTGGGAGCAAATGCACCAGTTGCACCTTCTCCCATTCAGTAAATTCATGAAAATGATATTCCTGAAAGCTCTAATGTTGGTGGATCAACTAGCGCACAAGAACATTCTCACAATCAGAGCATACCTGTAACTGAACTGCAATACACTCAACTCTGTAGGTCTAATAGAGCTCATCGTCCTCCGGAAAGACTAAATCTACTTGTGGAAACAAAAAATGAGTTAGATATTCCAGATGGTGACGAGCCTAGAACCTACAACGAAGTAATGCTAGACATTGATTCAAAGAGATGGCAAGAAGCCATGAAATCCGAAATAGAATCTATGAATATCAATCAAGTGTGGACTTAGTTGATTTTCCAAATGGGGTTAAACCCATAGGATGCAAATGGGTCTTCAAGAAGAAGATTGATGCATCTGAAAAGGTTCAAACTTATAAAGCTAGACTAGTGGCTAAAGGTTTTACTCAGCGTCCTGGCGTGGATTATGATGAAATATTTTCACCGGTGGCTAAGATAAAGTCTATTCGAATTTTGCTTGCTATAGTTGCACATTACGATTATGACATTTGGCAGATGGACGTCAAAACTGCATTTCTCAATGGTAATCTAATTGAGGAAGTGTTTATGAAACAACTCGAGGGTTTTTCATCCGAGTCCAGATCAAATACTGTGTGCAGGCTACAGAAGTCCATTTATGGGCTTAAGCAAGCCTCTAGGAGTTGGAACATTCTTTGACAAGTCTATCAAATCTTTTGATTTCGTCAGAAGCAAAGAGGATCCTTGAGTTTATATCAAACGCAAGGATGAGGGTATTGTCTTCATTATTACATATGTTGATGACATATTGATAATGGGAGACAATAAGACTCATGCAGTCAGTTAAGGATTGGTTGTCCAAGACCTTCATGATGAAGGATTTAGGTGAAGCCTGCTACATTCTGGGATTTAGGATCTATAGAGATAGACATAATAGATTGTTAGGGATGTCACAGTCGGTCTATATAGACAAAGTGCTTAGACGTTTTTCTATGGAAAATTTCAAGAAAGGCGGTCTTCCTATGGGTCAAGACATCAAGTTATCTAAGAAGGATAGTCCTTCTAATGCGGTAGAACTTGAGCGCATGAAGAGGATCGCATATGTTTCGGCTATAAGATCAATCATGTATGCCATGACCTGTACTAGGCCAGATGTGGCCTTTTCACTTAGTATGACTTGCAAGTTCCAGCAGAATCCTGGTGAGAAACACTGGAAGGCAGTCAAGAGTATTCTTAAGTATCTCAGACGTACTAAAGATTACTTCTTAGTCTATAGTGGAGGAGATAAGCTGGTTGTCACTGGTTATACCGATGTTAGTTCCACACAGATGTTGATGATTTCAAATCTCAATCTGGTTACACGTTTATTTTCAATGGAAGAGCAGTGAGCTGGAAAAGTTCCAAACAAGCTACTACTGCTGACTCGACTACTGAAGTTGAGTACATTGCTGGATCAGAAGCTGCTAAGGAAGCTGTCATAATTTCTGAGTTCCTGAAGGAACTAGGGATTGTTCCGAGTGCTAGTTATCCAATAACCATTTATTGTGACAACACTGGTGCTATTGCACAAGCAAAGGAACCAAGATCAACTAACAGAAATAAGCATGTACCGATGAAGTACCACATTCTCCGAGAGATGGTGGATGCTGAAGATATTATGATAGATTATGTTCCCACAGACAATAATCTAGAAGACCCGTTTACTAAACCATTAAGCTTGATGAAGCATAATGGTCATTTTGAGAACATGGGTATTATATATGTTGGTGATTAGCTCTAGGCTAAGTGAGAGATTGAAAGTATATGTATGTCCTAGAGACAATCTGTATTAGGACAAAATGTACTTTATACACATTCGTATTTATATTAATGATGATTAATATTATGGCATTTGCATTTGTTGAATTATTAGTTGATTGTTTATAATATTCTATAAATGTATCCCTAGAGTTTACGTGTTTATTTATGATGTGAGAATTAATGTTATAACGTAACTCTTGAATTACCTCGACTAATGATCATCGAGATTGGGATATCGATGATATGTGATAAGTCGACATGTGTTCTGTATCATATCCTTAGGGGATGTAGTATGTCTCACTTGCTACCAGTTATGGCAATTCGTGATGGACACATGGATGCTTGTTAAAGTATTGATATACCCTGCTGATGTATTATTTTGTTATATGTCTATAATGTCATCGACATGTGGGAGATAAAAGTCCTTAGACTTGAGGTCAATATCACCTTGTTTACGGAGTAATGTACTTTGATCCTGTCCTAAGCTCAAATGCCTTATAGGTTGAGACGCGGCTTGTTTTGGGTGCATTACGAAGTAGATTAAATGTGGTATGTGAGCCAAAATTAGGATTCACTCCTTGAATGTATATTTGAGTGAACGCTCAGGTACTCGTATGGTATTAGGTTGACTAAGTCATTGGCCAATGCAATGGACATGTCTTTGATATGGTCCTGTTGACAACTAATATAGATGAGTTATAATGATCAAGCCATTTGGATAGACACTTGACAAATCCTAAGCTTGATTGAGTGTGTCATGAATGAAAGGATTTTATCTTCTCACATAGAGGTTCAGTTCACATGTTTCGTGTAGCTAAACTTTACATATTGAGTTCATCTTTCGGTGCAGTCTAGGAGTTTCGTGTAGACCCTAATGTTATTAGTGTCGATATGTAAAAGCCTGAAGGGTAACACTAAGTCGATTGTTCCGTCGATTCAAGTATGTAATAAAAGAGTATATAAATGTTAGGTTGATAATCGAGACATTAGAATAAAATAGAAACGAAGCAAAAATGGAGCAGGGCCACAGCACGAGTGAGTCAGGGCCGCGGTGTCATAGCGCCGCGGCTCCCGCCACGCTTCCAGATTGTCCGAAATGACCCACTCTGTTTCGGTTTCTGGGCCTAGCCCACTGGGGAAACCCTAGCTGATATATTCAGCTATATATACAGGGTTTAGCCTCATATTTTATACACCATCTTTTCATAAGATTAAACTCTACTGAAACTCTGCTGGAATTCCTAGCTTTCCAAAGGAGAATTACATTACAGTCTTTGACTTGCAAATCGAGGGACTATTGCGTGCGCACCCTCGGACTACACAAAGCTTCAACAATCCAGATTGATATCTACAATGTAAGTCTTCGTTCGAAGTATTACATTATTCCTTTGTGTTATTTACATTGTATAATCATCCTACAGTTTGACCGTCGTCGGATTTGAAACATAAATTTTCAAATTCCGCTGCGTGTACGAACCCGACAAAACCCTACAGTTGCTGATACGAGAGGTAGATCCTGTCTTCTCCGAGTTTAGTGGCTATTTTAGAAAGAGATTGGATTAGATAACTTAATATTTTAAGATTAGTATTTTCGAAAATTGTTATTTTCTCTGTTCCGATTTATATGATGTAGTTTGACTGGACACGGAGTTTAAGAAATAAACAAAGACTTTTGAATCTTGTGATGTAAAACTATCCAAAGATATTTGTGTGATTATAGATTATCTCGTTAAGCGTAAAAGGTAAAGTTTAAGGTTAAATTATTGTCAAATAAGAAAATGTATCATTCTTTTTTTTATTGACTAAAAAGAAAAATGTATAATATAAATTAGGACAGAAAGAGTACTATACGTTACAAATTTTCTTATATCAATTTGATTAAAAAATACATCTTCAATATTGATAAAAAATTCATGCAGTTTGAAAAGTAACTATTCCATTCGCCTGGTTCAAGTATTGACAATCCACGTCTATCTATCCAGTTAACTTGAAAAAGAATTTTTTTTACTATGGGACAACCTTGTACTCATCATCGTATGTCTTATCCAACCTCAACACAAAGTTGTTCTGCCACGTACGCATTTAACTCCCAATCAAGTGATCCTTCATTAGGGATGTCAGTGGGGCGGATAAATGCGGGTACCGCCCCGCACCCGCTCCAATTGGGGCGGGTATAGGGGATGGTTTGGTGGGTGATGGGGCGGGTATAGGTATCAAAAATGTTACCCGCCATGGGTAGTGGGGCGGGGGTGGATTTCATATAAGACCCGCCCAGCACCCGTCCCACCCCGCTACCCGCATCGTACCCACACCGACCGTACCCGCACCGCCCATATCCGTATCATCTATTAGTTTAATTAGGCTATTTACGAATTTATTTGGCCCTTTCTTGATTTAAAATATGACTTGAGCTAACCCGCACCGTGTCCTGCTTGTTAAACACAAATGCACAACGTTTTTTTTTCTCATTCTCTTTGTTCTCCTTTTTTTGTTAAATATTTTCATCTTTACTGTTTTTTAATATTCATAATATTTTGGCAAGGTTTTAGACTTATATTTGATACACCATAGTGGAAAGGTTCCTTTTTTTTCCTTTTTCTTATATAACTTTCATTTTGGTGATTAAAACAATTGCTAGACATTATTTGAGCATTTTATTAATGGGTACCCGCCGGGTAAGTGGGTATCCGCGTGAAGTAAGTGGGGCGGGGGCGGGTGGAGGAATTACTACCCGTGATGGGTGGTGGGGCGGGGGTAGGAATGTGTTTTAGGTGGTGGGTACGGGTATGGGATACCCTTCCCCCGCCCCCGCCCCGCCCCATTGACATCTACAAAGTGATAAAATAATTTCCCTTTTACTTTTACTTTTGAGATCCAATTAAGGCAGATTGTTTATCATGAATCCTTGCCAAATTTGGTCATTGTCTCGGAAGAGAAAAACAAAATTACCCAGAAAAAGAATAAGTGAAAGAAGGAATAGTACTATTATAATGAATCTTGGTTGTTTATTCGACAAAAGACCTAGACACATATATAGTTCCATAATATTAATTTGATTTGCTATTCCTATCATGATTTTACTATCTTCAAATGACTTTCGGGTCAGTAAACTAACGAACGAGGATGGATCTGATTCGAACTACCAACATCGTAATTCATGGTAAGGTGCGCGATCTTCTGAATTGGAGTACCTTAAAATTCAAAGGATTATTTTCTCTCCCTAGTTATTTCCTTAGGTAACGAAAAAGTGACGGCAGATGAATCATTTAAATGAGTTGTATTTAATTTCTCATAATTGAAAATTTTGGGATATATATAATACATTATGAGAAATGGGATTTTTATATATATTCAGCAAATCCATCAAAAGACATACATAAATAGTTGCCAAAAGCATTACAAAACTTATTTTTATTCCACAGCCATTTGATAAGAACTGTTTTTTGACATAAACTCAAACTACATATAGAAATCATTTTAAACATTTCACTCATCACCAGCGATGGCAATGGAAACCAATGCAAAAGCACACTCGAATTAATCAACCCCCACACCAACAAGCAAGAAAAAAAAATGAAAAAGTAACCTTCCTATACAAATTAAAGATGAAATCTCTAAACAAAAGATGGTTAGTTAAGCATCTCTAACATGGAAAACATTAGGGTTTTTAACAACGATATCGTACATGTGAATGGAGTTGAACTTGGCGAAATCCTTAGGAAGTGAAATCAAGTCAATGGAAGAATGCTTGTGGAATTGGTAAAGTTCAGTGTCACCTCCATAGTACCTTTCCCATCCCAAACCATTGAGAATTCTTTCAAGAGAACAATAGGATGACACCACTTGGCCACCTGGTAAGTGTACCAAAACCTTCCTTCTTCTTTGAGCTTGATCTCCTGATCCATTCTCTACCAAACGGAAAACCCCATTGTTAAATACCCAAACTCCAGACATGATTTATTTATTTTTCAGATATATGTGCTAGAACTAGCTAGGTTAATGAAGAAGAATGGATTGATGATTAATGGTGGTTTTGAGTTGGTGGAATGTGAGAGAGATTTGGAGGGTATTTATACAAGTGAAGAGGTACATAAAACAAGGGGAAAATACTCTTTGAAGTGGGCTGAAAAGATAGGTGATGTGTAGAATCTAGATATTGTGGGACAGACAAAGACACCCATGGGGTATTCATTTGAGAGAGCACGTACTATTACTATCCCATCTCACCTAGGTGGTTCCACTTGGGGTTGGAGAATCACGGCTTAAGAATAGAATCTTCTTTTTCTTCTCTAACTTTTTCTTGGGAGCAAAGGCGAAATCCCTCGCCCACAGGGCCTCCACCCCTTCGACCCGACAGAGATTGGTGGAGGAAGGTAAATTATGGTAATTTCACTAGGTGAGAGGCACGCGACGCCGATGCACAAGAAATATCCTCACAGCGAGAAATGAACTCCCACATCATGCTGCCGCGCCAAACTCGCTCTTGGGGCAATCTTCCCTGGAACTAATCAGAATACACCCACATGTGCTCTAACTTTTTCTATATAGCTGTTTGAGCACCAGAATTATATATTCATTTTTCTTTTATTTAAAAATCAGTATTTGATTATTTAAAATTTCTCAAAACCTTTTTTTTTTCATCTCACGTTTTATAGAATGAGCCACTTCAATTTGATCAAGTGTGCCTCCACTTTGAACTTTTGGTCGGATCGAGTCTAATTTTTATTTATTAGATAGATTAAAAAGAATAAAAATATATTAATCATGGTATTTAAATTGGTGAAGCAATTTTGTACTTAAAAAAATATGAGATCCAATTTATTACATTGTGTGATTATCCATTATGAGATATTACTCTTTTAGAGCAAATTTGGTTGTGTGTCAAATTCAGGTACATTAGTCAAGTTTGGTGATTTTGTTAATTTTTAGAAATTGGAGATATAAATCATATTTAATATTTTTTTTGAGAAATATCGCATTTAAATAATTAAATATTCTTTGCAAAAAATATAACCAAACATAATTCCATTTTCAAAAATCCCAAATAAAGTTAAAAATATTTAGTTTCTATGGCCAAACGCCTACTAAGTTGTATAATACTCCCTTCGATCTAATTTATGTGACATATTCTTTTTTAGTCACCCCACCCCAATAAAACAATATGTTTAATATTCAGTAATAATTCATCCTTAAAATGATCATTTTATCCTTAATTAGATGATTTATAGTCTCACAAATCTTTATGATTTGCTTTAGACCACAAGTTTTATGAAGTCTTTCGTTCTTCTTAAATTTGTTACCCAATCAAATACCACCATATAAATTAGGACGGAAGAAGTATATTAACTGTGTATAATTAGTAATTACATAGATAATAATTATATGTACTTTCTAGCTAGTCATATTAATAATAGTTGGTAATTTGGAACAAATGGTAGTTAATTTATTATAATAGGTTAATTTATATTAATAATGTAAAAGAATTATAATGTCAATGCATATAATTATATTCTTTAAGTTTAGCTCTTTTTCTATTCTTTATTATCAAATATTAATGAGCTTGATCTACTTTATTCGCTTGGAGAAACGTTTATTTTCTTCAAAAGAAGGCACGGGAATCTAGGTTAGCATTAGGACATGGTGGCGCATTACGTATATGGATTTAGTTGTTAATTATTTCTTAATATATGTAGATTAATATTTGGGAAGGTCAATTGAACAGTGCCCACTTTATCACGTGTGGTACACGTGAAAACATTACTACTATTTAGATAGAGAGCAAGCTTTGAGATTATGACTACTCATCATTGAGAATTATCAATCCTAGTTACGAACAAATTTCTTTTTCTCTCTACGTTCCCATCACTTTTGATGTATGTAGGACCTGAAATCTTTTTTTTTTATCAATACAAGGGAGTCATTTCATTACTAGTTGAACGGTAGTATCAAATATTTTTGGAATCCTATTTTAATTTATAAAAGTGGCCCTTAATATAAGTAAATATACGATTTCAATAACTAGAAATTATTTTAAATTATAAATAACAACTCAATACAATTTCAAGTTAATCAACTCATACTTTGATTGAACTAGACCTGTGAATTATGGACATTTACAGTAAATTCTGGCTAATACTACTTAATAAAAAATGAAAAAAATGGGCTCCTAAAATTTATTATTTTTCGAAAGCCCTCTGCAATAGCACATCTCGCACGGATCCAAAGACGATCCTGATTAGTTGTCATATTAGAATTCCTTTTTCAATTATGATGTTTCCTTTTACTGCATCTGTGGAGATGGTCTTCAGTCTTCACTGAGTTAAAACCTTACAGTTCAGTGATATTATTTTCTTACTGTGATATTATATTAGTAGAAGAAAAGGAAAACTAACAATTTAGTTTAATATGGCTAAGTGTAAATATCTGTTTATTGAGGAGTACTTCCGTTTCAATTTATGTGATATTATTTGACTTGATACGAAGTTAAAAAAAAAAATTGAAATTTGTGATCCAAAACAAATTTAGCTATTTATATAGCTATAAAGCATCCAATAAAATAAAATTATTTTTAAATATAAAAATATGACATATTTTTTGGGACATGCTAAAAAGAAAATGCTTGTTGAGATTTTAAAGTGTGAATGGAAAATGAGAAGAGGTACATTTTGAAATGCACCTAAAAGACACCTTTTTGATTACAACAATTCATTTTACCTTTTAATTGTCTATAAATCCAGAGAAATAACCTCACTTTCTGCACTGAATTCTAGAACTTTTGCATACTTTCTTACAAACAAAAAATCTAGTCTTTGTGTGATTTGTTGTTGAATTTGTGTTCGACGAAGTTGGTGGAGTTTGAGATACCGCTACGTCATCAATAAGTATATCCGTTTTATCTTAGGTGAAAATAATTCATAATCTCTGATACAGAGATGATTAAATTCTTTAAGGATAAATATTGAATTCTATGATCTCGGATATCTAAAGTTTTGCATTTCCAATTTATTTTCATTACTGGTTTACTGAATTATTTAACACTATACTAACAATCTTAAAGAATTTAATGCTTTTATAATTTTATTTATTGTGTTCATCTTAAAATCTGTTTATTGGAGAATCAACAGAAAGTTGGATTGAGTTTACACAATATGGCTATAGTGGCGGTTGCAATATTAAAGTATATGAAAGTATATTTTTGTCTTACAGATTATTTGTATTAGAAAAAATATACTTTATACATATTCATATTTTATTAATGGATATTAATATTTTTACATTTACAATTATTGAATTATTAGTTGATTGTTTATAATATTCTATAAAATGCAACCCTAGAGGTTACATGGTTATTAATAATAATATGTGAGATATTAATATTATAGCGTAACTCTTAAAGCAGTCTTGACTAATGATCATCGAAAATGGGATATCGATGATATGTGATAAGTCGACATGTGATCTGTATCATATCCTTAGAGGATGTAGTATGTCTCACCTGCTACGAGTTATGGTAACACATGATGGACACGTGGATACAGTATTTGTATACCCTGCTGATATATTATTTGTTATATATGTCTAAGGTATGAAAAGCGTGTGGGAGATAGAAGTCCTTAGACTTGAAGTCGATACGCGCCTTGTTTACAAAGTAATGTACTTTGATCCTGTCCTAAGCTCAAATGCCTTATAGGTTGAGACACGACTTGTATTCGGTACATTGGGATGTAGATTAAATATTGTAGTTGAGCCAAGATTACGATTCATTCCTCGAATATATCTTCGAGAGAACACTCAGATTCTCATATGGTATTAGGTTGACTAAGTCGTTGGCCAACGTAGAAGACATATATATGATATGATCTTGTTTTCAGCTACACATGTCCAAAGCTCGGGTCGAGCAAGGGTTGGGTCAGGTGACTTTTTTTTCCTACTTGCCCGACCCTGATCCTATTTTTTTTAAATTTCCCGACCCTGACCCTACGGGCCTCGGGTCGGCCCTGACCCGCCCTACAAAATAAAAAAATGGGGAATTTAGGACGGGTCGGATCGGGTGGCAGGCCCGGCATATTTTTTAAAAAATTGAATTTCCAATACTGAAATTGACATTCTCAGAAACATTACTACGAAATTTGGACATTGAAATCTATTGTATATCGTGAGATCTCAACTAAAGAAAAGAGAAAATTAGAAACTGATTTGGGGGAAAAGTGAAATCGATTGGGAAG
Organism: Przewalskia tangutica; assembly: GCA_029844215.1. Classification (NCBI taxonomy): domain Eukaryota; kingdom Viridiplantae; phylum Streptophyta; class Magnoliopsida; order Solanales; family Solanaceae; genus Przewalskia; species Przewalskia tangutica. The sequence continues at coordinate 29,451,744 of CM056736.1, read as the reverse complement.
ACGGACGTTTTTCGAGAAATCTATTGCTTGCCTGGCCCCGTCTCGAAAAATATGCGAAATCAAATTTTTGTTTGGGTAAAACGGACATCCGAGCGCATAGTTTTGACAATTTAAATTTGCGCCAATTTAAAATTATTTTCTTCTCTCCCTATATTATGCTTCACATTAAAAGATAAAGTCTACATCACATATATTCTTAAAACGTGTAAATATTAATAAAGGAAAAATAATATAAATTATATTAAAAAGATTAAGTGGAGTCGACGCGTCGTGTGGTCGAGTCGGGCCGAGGATATGAGGGTAAAATTATGACCTGGCGTCGACGCCGTCCCCGCTTTTATGGTCGTGGCTCACGGTCGAAAACGCGACCACTCGGTTTTGTGCAGTCGTCCCGACCACGGACATGTCTATTGTCAGCTAATATAGATGAGATAAACGATCACGACATTTGGATAGACACTTGGCAGATCCTAAACTTGATCGAGTGTGTCGTAAATAAAAGGATTTTATCTTCCCACATAGAGGTTCAGTTTATAGGATTCATGTAACTATACTTCACATATTTAGTTCGTCTTCCAGCGCCGTCTAGGAGTTCCGTGTAGACCCTAATGTAATTAGTGTCGATATGTGAAGGCCTGTAGGGTAACACTAAGTTAATTGTTCTGTCGATTCAAGGATGTAATAAGAGAGAATATAAATGTTCGATTTATGATCGAGACATTAGAATAAATAATGATTATTTAATTAAATCGAGATAGGATTTCAGATTTAATTAAAATAGAAACGAGGGAAAAATGGACTACGGCCGCGGCGCCACCCATTCAGCGTCGCGGCGCCGCTTGTCTAGTGGGTCAGACTGACCCAGTTCGCCTCCATTTCTGGGCCTGACCCACGTGGGAACCCTAACTGTTTTTTGCAGCTATAAATAAAGGGTTCCAACATTATTTATTACACTTAATTCACAAATTATTCTTTGCTGAAACTCTGTCGGATTTTCTAGCTTTCCGAAAGAGTAATTACATCACAGTTCTTGAAACTTGCAATCGAAGAAATAGTTGCGTGCTCACCCTCGGATTACGCTCGAAAATTCCAGATTACAAAACCGTTAGTATTCTATCGATGTATTACGGTTAACAACGTGTTTGTTTGTTTTATCATTACATAATCATCCTGTAGTTCATTGTCTTGTTGGGTTTGAAACCAAAATTTTCAAATTTCACTGCGTACACGAACCCAACAAAATCCTACAGTATAGACCCTCATCCGACACAATGTCTCTTTGGAATACTGTCTAGATGAAATTGAAATAGGAAGTGATTAGTTTTTTATCACCAAGACACCGTTTCATTCTTATTATTAGTGTTAACTAATATACTCAGTTTGCAAAAGGGTTCTCCAATATACTCAGACACAATCTCTTCTATATTTGGTTGAACATGGGATCACATTTTATAAAATTGCGAAGTCATTGTAAAACGGAGCGACTATTGGTCTCTATGATCAAGCCATACATTGCAAAGAAATTTATAGGCGGCAATTAAATTTGAGATGGCATATGGATTTAAACATACATTTATGAAAGATTAAAATGGTTCGGTGACGATAAAATCGGGTTCAATTTTCTCTTTCTCTGATTGTCTTGTAATTTTCCATCCTTTATAATTTAAGAACTTGAGTTTTTATAAGTATTAGGGTAGTCGTTTATTATTTGATAATCTCAAAGCATAATCTATCTACATGCCATAAAATTAATTAATCGGTATACAACTTGGTCGCATGTATGAGATTATGTTCAAGGTTGTAAGGCATGAATTAGGCTTACATAAATATTTAAAAATTATTCTTGAGATGGTGATATATATATAAGAGAAAAGAAAGTTGTTCTTTCCATAGAGAAGAAAGTTACTCTTTTCAGAGATTATAATTTTGTGATTTTTACTTCCTATATTTGGAGATTAAAATATGGGTGATTTTATTTAGTCCAATTTAAAATTCTATTTGAAGATATAAAAACTTTACCGATTTATTAAATATGTTTGTTTTGTATTCAATTTGAAGATATAAAAACTTTACCAATTTATTGAATCGGTTTTTTTTGAAAGATAAAAAAAAACTTCACCGTTAAATATAGTTAAGAAAACATATAGATAAGAAACTTAATTTATCAACTGATATTTCCAGGAAAATTGGAGCGCAAGTTGTCTGTTCGGTATGACCAAACGATGAACAAAACAATTTTATTGGTGGTTATGTGGAAAATGCCAAAAGCAATGAAGGATAAACCTGGCGCCAGCATGAGCCGTGGAGCCAAGTAATATGTAATGTTCCATTAGTTCATTGCAAGTGTACGTACTCAACTGTTAAATATACATACAATATACACAATACATATAATATACATGTTGTGTATATTGTATGTATATTAAATATATTGTCAAGGTAACACCAAGAGATTGGGCCAGCAGTGCAGTCCAGTGCCGAGAGGCAGTGGGCCTCGGTCAAAAAAAATTCTCCCCTCAAATATGAATACTAGATTGGAGTTTTACAAAGCCCCTTATCGGATTTGAACCGATGACTTACGCCTTACCATGGCGTTACTAATATTTGCATATTAGACTTGTATAATAATTAGTCTTGTAGTCTTACCATAATTGTATGATTAGTCTTCATATAGAATAGGGATTTAGAAGTAGAATAGGAAAATGATCTTCCTATTGTAACTTGTATATATATGCCTTTCATAAATAAAAATAATCAAGGGATTAATTCTTTCATGGTATCAAGAATCTAAGTTATTTTCCTTGCTTCCGCTTCTCACTTCCTTCTCATTTAATTGTTGAAAACCGTGACAAAAAAAATCCCCCTCCCTCTCGGTTTCTGCAAAACCCGAGCCCCTCTCCCTAAAACAGTCTTGACCAAAGTTCGTTCTATTCACCATGACTGATAAGAACAATTTTCATCCTGCCCTCATAGTTTCTAATATCAAGAGCGTTCTTCCTATTGTTCTTGACCTAGAAAACGTCCAATATGGGACGTGGGCGGAATTATTTAAGATTCATGCTATGGCACATCAAGTTCTTCACCACATCATCCCTCCGCCTACTCCTAAGGAGGGTGATACGGAGACTACAGAGGATGTGCCCACCAAAGCAGACGATCCAAAATTATGGGTCACGCTTGACGCAAAGGTTCTCCAATGGATTTATGCCACAATATCCATGGACCTTTTACAAAAGATTATGGAACCCAACTCCACAACTATGGAGGCTTGGAATCGATTGCGTGATATCTTCCAAGATAACAGTCATTCTCGCATTGTTACCCTTGAACATGAATTTTCTCAAGTTGCTATGACGAATTTTCCTAACGTTTCATCTTATTGTAAACGACTCAAGGACTTGGCGGATAAACTTCGCAACGTGGGTGCTCCAGTTACTAATAGTCATCTCGCTCTACAGATGGTTGCAGGCTTATCTGAGGCCTATAACGGTGTTGCTTTGATCTTTCGTCAAAGTAACCCCCTTCCGGAATTCTATCAAGTCTGCTTCATGCTTACGTTGGAAGAAGTCGGTTTAGCAAAAAAATTGGTTATTAGCGCTAATTCCGCCATGATGGCCACATCCAATGGTTCTTTGACATTTTATGACAATTCAAACCAAAATCGTAACAACGATGGCGGCAAGAAGGGTCAAAATCACAAGAATAAAAATAAATGTGGTGGACGTGGCAAAAATTGCGACGTCGATGGACAAGCCATCGACCTCGCGGTGGACCACCGACGAAGCGGCCTGAGCCTCGCGGCCATGGGCAAATTACGATGCCGCCTAAACAATTACGCCCAACAGGCTCTAGAAATAAGCGGGTCGCAGCCAGTCCGAGCCCAACGATAGCGTCGCCCGATTCCAGCGGCGGTATACGGCGATCGTGGGCGGCCATAGTCACGGCCAGTTGGGCCTTGGCAGGCCCCAGGCCTACTTGGGCCTCGTCCACAACAGACTTTTTCAGATGAGGGGCCCACTTGCGTCCCGTCTATGACAGATATTGAAGCCGCGATGCACACGCTTGGATTAAATCAACCTGACCCAAATTGGTACATGGACACCGGTGCAACTACCTACATGACATCCGATCAAGATACTCTCTCGTCTTATTCTAATTTGAGCACTAATCGTGGTATAATTATTGGTAATGGTAATTCGATTCCAATTAAGAGTTATGGTCATAAAACTTTTTCCCCTCCTCATCCACCACTTGTCTTGAAATATACCCTTCATGCCCCAAAATTAATTAAAAATTTGGTGTTTGTCTGTAAATTCACCACAGATAATTGAGTTTCTATTGATTTTGATCCTTTTGAGTTTTCTATGAAGGATTTCAAAACGGGGAGTCCTCTCATGAGGTGTGACAGTAGGGTAGATCTTTATCCAATCACACCAAGTCTCAGTTTTTTGAGTCAAGCCATGTCGTCTACTTTTGCAGCTTTTGTTCCTTCCTTGAGGCATGCTCGTCTTGGTCATCTGGGATCGTCTATTTTGTATGTCCTAGCTAAAAATAATCTTATTTCTTGTAAGAGTACGCGTAGTACTCTGAATTGTCAATATTGTTCTTTAGCAAAAATTGTTAAGTTGTCATTTAAGGATTCTAATTCTACTACTTCAATTCCATTCGATATTATCATAGCGATTTATTGGCATCTCCTGTTCTTAGTTCATTGGGTCATCGTTATTATGTTCTATTTTTAGATGAGTATTCTATTTTTTTATGGACGTTTCCAATAGCAAAAAAATCTCAAGTTTTTTCTATCTTCCAAAAATTTAGAGCTTTCATTAAAACCCAATTCGAAAGGAAAATAAAAAATATTCAATGTGATAATGACAAAGAATATGACAATGGGGAGTTTTGAGAATTTTGTGCTAATAATGGAATCAATTTTTGTTTTTTTGTCCTCATACGTCTTCACAAAATGGAAAAGCCGAACGCAAAATTTGTACCATTAATAACATTATCCGAACTTTTTTGGTTCATGCTTCTGTGCCCCCATCTTTTTGGCATCATGCTCTTCAAATTGCTACCGATATCCTTAACATTCTTCCTTCCAAAGGTTTGACATATTCGTCCCCTCTTCAAATTTTATATAATAAGACTCTCTCATACACACTGTCACGACCCAACCCCGGTCAGAATCGTGCTCCTACCGGGCACCCGACAGTATACATCGAGAATAGCAATGAGCATACATAACACATAACTCAGTATAAAGTAAACATCATCGGCAAGCCGATAAAGTCGCTTTCCATAAAAATATACTTAATCAAAAGTACAACTTGTTCTTACCCCAAAACACAAATGTGACCACGCACCTCTAAGAATAACAATCGTGACAGGCCCCGCCATACCCCGAATGTACAATACCTATAGCATCGGGAAGAACTGCACTAACAAAACAAGCTTCCGAGGAATGGAGCTTCGACACCGAATGGTGATCCTAAGAATGAGGATCCACCACCGCCTACCTCTACCGCGCATGAACGCAAATTTCACGAGCGGGTCAAGACACAATACGCATTAAGTATGCGAAATCGAAAATACCGAAATACCTCATAAGTATAAAATAACCGAGACATGTATAAAAATCAGTTTACAGAACACTGTGTCTTACCAATAATGAGAATATCAAACATAAACAATACTGCATGAAAATAGGAAGCTCATGGTCAAAGCAAGGTCATCCGCCCCACAAGATTACAAGACTCCTACTCTCGACTATTTCACCCGCATGGGTCATGTGGACCCGCATGAGGTATTCCTCGTGATAGGTCAGACTCACCCGCATGGGACTATTTCACCCGCATGAGCCCTACGGACTCGCATGAGGTATTCCTCGCATCATGGGTAGCAAATCCACAGAATAGGTGGTATAACGTCTTGGGGATTTACCCCTCATTTATACTCTTACCCTGAAGAAGGTGGTATAACGTCTTGGGGATTTACCCCTCATTTATACTCTTACCCCGAGAAGGTGGTATAACGCCTTGGGGATTTACCTCATTTATACTCTTACCCTAGCTCAACCTACCATCATACATAACATAAATAAGAGAAAATCCGGATTTAACCCAAAGTCGCATACTTCCACTCTTTTAAAATGACTCTTTTTCACATAAAACTTTTGGGCAATTGATGCCTTAAAACCAATTTGCCTTTCACAACCTCAAATCATTTATCCGTACTTACTTTACTTAGAGTAAATATTTCTTTGTTAACCTTTCATAAAGCTAATATAATCAACTTCTCATAAAGCCATTATATTAATGTTATACCTTAGTCAAATACATTTTCCTAAAACCCAAGGGACTTACACTTTTAAAAGGAAACAAGAATCATATACTTGAACACATCAAGTCCCTTAACTTTGAAAACTCAAGACATCCTTAAAACAAGTAAGGGATATCAAACCTTGTACGTATATCGTACTACATAGGTAAAACCATTCATGCTCAAGAGATAGGAAAGTTCCACATACCTCTTCGGTCAATCCACTTGCTAAGTCCAAAATACCGTACGTAGTATGTCAACCTAGAATGACCATAATACGTTTATTAACTTCTAGTTTCAATGTAGAATATTCCAAGTTCAAGTCACTAAATCCTATGGAAAAATTGGGCAGCATTTCCTTTGTTTCTACATACTTTGCCACCTTTTTCAAGGCCGAATTCAACATCCAAACGCCACATTTAAGGCCCAACAATCCAAACTTTTCAAAGGGGATTACACACCTAAACTTGGATGTGTAAAATTCTGCCCCACAATGTACAACAACTAACTTAACAAGTTTAAGGTAGTATTTAGGCTACAATATGCTTACATAACCTTCTTATCCAACTCTTTCATATCCAAACCATATTTCTTATATGCAATTCATCTAAGAGCAATATTTCCAACTACAAGTTCCTTCTTCTTCACATGCAACACAAATAACTAGCTACAAGAGAAGAATTGTTACCTTAGAGTTTTAGCCAAAATTATTCCAACAACTTTGCTAGCCTCCTTTCCAAGAACACCACCACAATAACTCCTACAAGCTAGCCACAAGCTTCCTTCTTGCCACACTTTTCAGATTTTCCCCAAGCTTAGATTTCCTCTTGAAAATCTAGAGAGAAGTGAGAGCTTTATTTTTAGAGAGAGGTGAGAGTTTGAAGAATGACCAAGTCTTCAAGACTTGGTCAATAAGTAGTGCATGCAAAAATCAGATGGGGGGGGACACTTGTCACCCTCCCATGGCCTTTTAAAAGAAGAAATCTGATTTTCCCGCTTTTCCGCGCTTTGCCATGCCGCCTACAACGCGCCGCGGCGCTGAAACTTCTGTCGACTCCCAGCATTCCGCGCGCGCCCACGCTTCCCGGCCGCGCTGCAACTTCAGCGCTCCTCGAATATCCGCGCCGCTGCCTGCATCCGCGCCTACCTGTGGCTCTCGCTCAAACACCTTTCTCGTCCGATCACGACCGAACTTGTAACTCTCATTACTTTCTACTCTGATGTCCTATCGACGAATGGTTGGTTGCGTTGGAAACTAGACTCAACGAACTACGCACTAGGCTTTTGAAACACCTAGGAACTCTCAATGTAACGGGTCATAACCCGCCCCAAAGTTGACCAAAAACTCGTCCGAAACAATCCGTCAACCTATCCTTCTAGAATTTAAGTCTTAACCCCTTTCGTACGCCCTCACACGTATGGCCAGAACTACGGGGTATAACACACACATCTTAGAGTCTTTAGGTGTTTGTGTTATCCCTTTTTTTCCATCCACCACAATTAACAAACTTCAGGCCCGTTCTACCCCTTGTGTATTTTTGGGTTATCCTTCAAATCATTGTGGTTATAAATGTTTTGATTTATCCTCTAATCGAATCATTATTAGTCGTCATGTTATTTTTTATGAGTCCCGTTAGGCATATTTTATATACGCCTTTTGAGTCATTTTTAGTTAGTATTTTACAAATTTTTGTCCAAATATGTGTCGTGTTAGGATAGTTTTTCTTTATTTTGAGTCACAGTGGTTTAAAAAGGCAACATGGAGAAAAAAAACAAAAAGAGGGCAAAAAAGGAGGTTCCCGAGCCAAAAGAGATGAAAGTTGGCATCCCGGACGAGAACAGGGCGGCGCCGTGGCGCCAATCCATCAGAAACTGCAGGATTGCATGGCCACGGCGCCAAAAGTACTGAGAGGCTGCAGAAGTTTGGGCGCCGCGGTGCCAGAGTTCATGACCGCGGCGCCAAGGCGGGAAATTGCCAGATCCGAGCAAGAATGGGCCAAGGCCATGAAGGAAAAGTTGCACACGTTTTTGAGAGCTATAAAAGGCCATTTGTGCAGATTTTTCAAGGGTTCCTCATTCCTCTATTCACAACATAACTTAATTCTTAGAGATTTCAAGATTGAAGACTTGTTCTTAAGTATTTTTCTTTCTTTACTTTATTTACTTTCAGTTTATGTTGGATAATCTTTTGGTTCTTAGCATGTCTATGGCTAGGAACTAAACTTTATTTAGGGCTTTCCTTTCGAATCTCTTGAACCTCGTCTTTATAACTTAATGCATTAATTTGGTTTCTTCTTCATATAGTTAAGATTTATTCAATAGTTGTTTTAATTGCTTGGTAATTAACTGATCACTAGTTATCATCACTAGTTATCATCACTTATATGATTTCGAATTGAAATCCGAAAGGGGAGATTTAAATATGCTATAGTTGAATAAACATAGGTTAAAATCGTGGACGAAAGTACTCCGATACTGTTATACCCCGTATTTCCAGAGTATGTACGTGTGGGCGTACGTAGAAAAGTTTGAGCCTTAAAGTTAGGCAAGATTCGAAATTTGTACACAACCCCCGAAAAGAATCGTTTTTCGACGAAATGTTTTACAGAACTTGCGAAGGGAAAATTCCGGCTATGTCATTTATTATTTTTGCGGATTTTTCCGAGAGACGGAATATTTTGGACCAACGAGAGGGTGACACTTGTCACCCTGGACGCTGGGCGGTTTGCCTTCGACGAATGGCATGAATTTGGGGCCTAAAACATGGGCCATTGTTTGTGGAGTGATTTGAGGAGTAGGTTGTGGGCACTGGGCAAATCTTGGCCATCCACTTGCCCCCACTGGCTTGATCATAGCCATTGGTTTCCTATAAATACCCCTCCCTTGTTGAAGACTTCTTCATCCTAAATTGTTTCTAAGTCTTGAAATCCCTCTCCTCTTAGTGTAGTGTTCTCGCCCAAGAACACCCTCCCCTTTTGTGAGGCCCGGCCGAGTTATTTCCTCCTAGTGGTGCTAGCCGAGGGTACCCCCTACCTTGAGTTGTTCTCGTAAATACACCCCCTTGGTAGAAAGTATTCTCCAAGTATTGTTACTATTTCAAAATACCTTAGCCTTATACCTTGTAGTATTCCAAAAGTTACCTCTATCGTAGAGCAAAATACTACCTTTTGTCCTTTTAGTCTCAAACCAAAACCCTAAGGAAAATCTTCATAGCGAGTTGAAGTATTAAGTAGAAGTTGCGTAGAACTTCTAAGGGTTGTTTGGAGCGGGTTGGGCGCCTAATCGAGCTAAACGTTGCTCGGGATCGACATTTAAACTTGGATAATTTTGGGCTTATCGAGGTAAATACGCTTGACCTTCTTTTTGTAATTAGAGTACATACCGTGAAGTATAAGAATTAAGTATAAGTTATATACCGGGAAGGTATATAAGAAGGAATGAATCAGACTTACATAAGATGTATTCTGAGACTTATGTAGTTTGGCGGGTAGTGAAGTCTTGCCAATTTTCCGTGAGAATTATTTCTGAGATAGTCTAGTCGTTGATAGACTTGTGTGACCATTATAGGGTGAAATCGCGAGTAGCGTATTCTACTCGAAGAAGTGAAAAAGGCTAGCAGGATTACAGTACTTTGGAGCTATTTGCCGATAGTCGATAATCGTCGCGAGGTATGTGATTCTTCCTATACTCTTGAGCATGATATTTTAAAAGAATATATATATAGTACGAGACGACGTGTGACAATGTCTTTTGACTTAAGCCCGAATAATAAGAATCGAAGTATTTTACAAGAATATATATATAGTACCAGCGACGTGTTAATCGAATGTAGTGTTACAAGTGATGTCTTTTGACTTAAGCTGAATAATAAGAATCTTGAAGTATTTCAAAAGATTTAAGAACCGCTTTTGAAGAAGAGTAATACTTGGTTTTGAAAGCTTAAAAGTTATACTAGCTTTATGGGAAGTTAGGTATAACGACTTAAGTTGATAAAAGGAAGGGTTTATTGATTTTAGAAGTTAAGAGACTTAATCTTAAAAGATAAGAGACTTGACTTAATTAAATTGATGTGAAGGTTGTTAAGAAGTGTGAAACCTCATTCGTGAGTAATGAGTACTTGGTTTTTAAAGAATAATGTTTTACTGATTTCGGAAATGAGAATAAGGAACTTGATTTCTAAAAGAGACTTGAGGAAATTAAAGAGTTTTTGGTTTAAAAGAAAGGCATTGTTTTGTCTTAAAATTGGTTTAAAACATAAAGTGTTATAACAGCTTTATGGGAAGGTAGTTATAACGACATTATGAAACGAAAGAATGGTTTTATCATTGGTTTTAAAGTGGTAACTTGACTTTAAAAGGAGAAGTGTTTTGGTCTAAAAAGAAGGCATGCTATTGCCTTAATTTGGTTTTAAAAGGAAAGTATGGAAGTTGTTTTGGTTTACTTAAAAGATGTTAGTCACTCTATACTGCGGGTATCGGGTGACCTTTGTAAAAGAAATGGATCCTTTAAAAAGAGTTTAACATACGTAGTGCTTTGGGGTTAAAACCTGGACTTTGGCATAAAATAAAAAGTACTTGAGTCAGGTGTAACTTTCCTATGTTTGTGTATGATAGCCTTGTTGTGCAAAGTGTTGTATTCTTATGTTCTGGCGTCTCGAATGGAGGGTCGGTCGTGTTATTCTTGATCATTTTGGACATCCGACACGATGGGGCCCACGTATGCTTCCACTATGATAGTCCACGGGCATACCGACTCGATGGATGGTCCACGTATCGGCCGATGAGGGTTCGTTTCCTGCTGATAGTGTTATTCCATGGACTAGCTCTCACGAGGTTTCTTCTTGATTCGGCCTTGGTATCCGTGGTCGGATTCGTGCTGCCGTCTCGTGGCTGATTCGGCCTTAGTACCAGTAGTTAGCCCTCGTATTTGCTCCGGTCAACTCGTGACACGCTTGGTATCCGTAGTCGGCCTTTCGTGCCCCGTGTCGCCTTCGTGGTTTGGTTGTATAGTATTGTTAGTCTGCACTTGGTGTTCATGTGTACTCCGTGGTGTTATTTTATCATGAAGCCGCATGGCGAAGGTATTCCACGCATGATTGATGTTGCGCGTGAGACCCATAGTTATATTTGAGTGATGACTCGAGGTGAGTCCACGACTTACATGTCGCTTATTTATTGTGGAAGCGTAGTTTGGTTATCATACATGTCTCCCGCTTTATATAGATCGCTATGATTTCATTTACGATTTTCGCCATACTGTACTGTTATCGACCTTCGCGGCCGCGCTCATGCCGCAGTAGAGGTACATCGATTGCCGATCCTCGCTTAGGATCACAAGGCGTTAGGAAGCTCCGTTTCTCCGGAGGCTTATCTTTGGTATGTTACCCTGAGTTGTAGGTTCTTGTACATTCAGGGGTATGGCGGGGCCCTGTCCCGTCATGTTGTATAAAAACTCTTAGAGGTCTGTAGTACTGTTGTGGGCAGGGTTTGTAAAAAGGATTAAACTGTTCGGTTTGAAAGATTTGTATACATATATTTTATTGAAAGGTAACCGTTTGGTTGGCCTGTTTTATGATCTTATCTCTTGTTTCATGTTTAAGTTTTATTTCCGTTGATTTTCTCTGATATTGTATCACTAGGGTGCCCGGTAGGCACGATCACGCCCGGATCGGTCGTGACAAAAGTGGTATCGAGCGCTTAATCCTCGGAAAGTGTCTAGCACTGTCTAGTAAGTCTTGATTATCGATTGTGCACCACATCTATAATCGCGAGGTGCAGGACATTTAGGATTGGTTTCCTTCTTCTCATTCCGAGATCGTGCCTTGAGTCGTTGTAAGTTGGACCCTCCGACGTATCTCGTTTTACCGATTATGCCTCCGCGCAGTGCAACCGGGCCCAGTGGGCAAGGCAGCCGGAGTCGCTAGTGAGATACTGAGGAGTACGAGCGCGCAGCCCGGCCGACGAGATAGTGCTTGACGGCGAGTTTTGCGACGCCACCGCCCCAGAGAGTTTAGAGCGCAGCAGCGGTCGCCGAGACAACGATACTGAGCCTCCAATCCCACACCGGAGCAGGAGATGGGTTACAAAGAGATGGCCCGCCATCGCCGGGATCGTGGCTGCATACGAGGATAGTGACGCAGCAGCCCAAAGAAGACCGCGTTCACCCGAGATCGGATAGTTTGAGGCTACGGACTTTCTCGAGTTAGAGCCCGCCAGAGTTCTACGGTCGAGGCACGAGGATGATCCGCAGGAGTTCATCCGACAGATTCTGGATCAGAGAGTGATCAAGGCCGAGACCGAGTCAGTGGTCTTGGGTTCGCATCGGCTGTGTGATACTGCAGTCGACTGGTTTGATTCGTGGGAGCTGTCCCGGGGAGAGCATGCACTTCCAGCCGTATGGAACGAGTTCTCAGAGGTATTTCTTGCACATTTCTTACCTCCACAGGCGAGGAGGGCTCGGGCCGACATATTATTGGTGTTGATGCAGAGCGCGCATTCGGGAGTACAATGTGGAGTTCGACTCATTGACTCGATATGTCCCCGCGTTAGTAGCCAGTATGGAGGACAGAGTGCACCGCTACGTCACCGGGCTCGAAGACTACTTGGAAGAGGCTTGTTCGGGTGTAGCTCTTCAGCCGGGCATGGACATTGCCCGCATGCAGGCTTATGCACTTGGATGTGAGGAGCGTAGAGGTCGACGGAATGACCAAGATCAGCAGAAGAGGGCCAGAACAGCAGGGTCCTTTGATAACTTTCGAGGCGGACCGCCTCAAAGATCGACTAGTTATGTACCTCGTCGTCAGAGTGGTCCTCCACAGCCTTCGACCTTCGGGCGTTCAGAGCAGTCGTGGCTCCCGTGTTTCAGATTTTCGCGAGTGAGTGCTCGCGGATGAGGTCGCCTTGTCTCGGTGGCCGTTGTGGAAAACTTCATAAGGGAGAGGTCGTACTAACTTGGGAGATTGTTATGCTTGCGCCAGCGGGCCATTTGGCGGAGATCGTCCGACTGTGGGTAGCACCGGTAGGATAGCATGACTACGAGATCAATTGCGGGTTCTTCACCTTCCATACTAAAGGCGATGTTCATACACCGGCAGCCACGCCAGAGGTCGCGTGGAAGTTCCCAGATTTAGCGGTCCTTTGAACCGCCTATCTTTTCAGGTATATCCTTAACCCTCTAGAGTTTTGCATGCGTGATACGATGATTGTATGTTGAGTGCTATGTACAGATAGCTTTGTGTGTATCGTAGTTTATAGACGTGGATAGTTGAAAGAATAAGTGTAGGACGGAAGGTATGAACCTTAGAATATTACACGTTGAGACCTTAGATGTAAGGCCGGCTTGAATAAAAGATGTTACGGTTAGTCTTTGTCAAAATACTTGGTTTGCGTATAATGTATTGTGGGATAATTCCGTGAGTTGTGTAAAATGAAAGTGGTAGCTTTCCTGATGTGAATTAGTAAGATTGTTCCGTATCGAGGAGCAAGAGTTGGCACGACGGAGGGTCGGGTTGAGGGTGTATTGCGGGTCAACCCGTGAGTCTTGATTTAGTCGGGTCAGGTGGTCCCGGATGGTAGGGTCACGCGGTGCTAGGCCCAGTTTAGATGGCCATCGTATGAGCTCGTGGGTATGTTCAACCGAAGCGGATCGTGAAGGCCGGATTGGCCTTAAAGAAGATCGAGGCTAGTAAGATGACCGAAGTTGGAGGTAGTGACTCCAGATTTTGGAAATCAAGTAATGGTGAAGTATGGTACGTATTCTAGAAGAGTTCAAGTGTTCGAGAAGAGTGCGACGAGTAAGGAAGAAGCGAGCATGTTGAGAGCATAGAAGTGATAATTTTGTTGTGAAGTGAAATTGCGAAGGAAGTATCCTTTAGACCAGGTGGAAGCTTTTGTTATGCTGAGGTGAATTCTCGGACTTGGATTAAATATTTGAGCGTGTGTTATTTTGTGGCGGGTGTGGCATTGGCAATCGCTTAAGTTATGAGGAATCGATCATTATCTGTTTGAGAAGGAACATTCAGGACGAATGTTTCTAAGGAGGGGAGAATGTTATACCCCGTATTTCCAGAGTATGTACGTGTGGGCGTACGTAGAAAAGTTTGAGCCTTAAAGTTAGGCAAGATTCGAAATTTGTACACAACCCCCGAAAAGAATCGTTTTTCGACGAAACGTTTTACAGAACTTGCGAAGGGAAAATTCCGGCTATGTCATTTATTATTTTTGCGGATTTTTCCGAGAGACGGAATATTTTGGACCAACGAGAGGGTGACACTTGTCACCCTCAGTGGACGCCAAAGCGGTTTGCCTTGGACGAATGGCATGAATTTGGGGCCTAAAACATGGGCCATTGTTTGTGGAGTGATTTGAGGAGTAGGTTAGGGGGCACTTGGGCAAATCTTGGCCATCCACTTGCCCCCCACTTGGCTTGATCATAGCCATTGGTTTCCCTATAAATACCCCTCCCTTGTTGAAGACTTCTTCATCCTAAAATTGTTTCTAAGTCTTGAAAGCCCTCTCCCCCTCTTAGTGTAGTGTTCTCGTCCAAGAACACCCCCCTCCCCTTTCGTGAGGCCCCCTTGGCCGAGAGTTATTTCCCCCCCTCCTAGTGGTGCTAGCCGAGGGGTACCCCCCCTACCTTGAGTTGTTCTCGTAAAATACACCCCCCCCTTGGTAGAAAGTATTCTCCAAGTATTGTTACTATTTCAAAATACCTTAGCCTTATACCTTGTAGTATTCCAAAAGTTACCTCTATACGTAGAGCCCGAAAATACTACCTTTTGTCCTTTTAGTCTCAAACCAAAACCCTAAGGAAAATCTTCATAGCGAGTTGAAGTATTAAGTAGAAGTTGCGTAGAACTTCTAAGGGTTGTTTGAGCGGGTTGAGCGCCTTAATGGAGCTAAACGTTGCTCAGGATCGACATTTAAACTTGGATAATTTTGGGCTTATCGAGGTAAATACGCTTGACCTTCTTTTTGTAATTAGAGTACATACTGTTGAAGTATAAGAATTAAGTATAAGTTATATACCAGAAAGGTATATAAGAAGGGAACTGAATCAGATTTTACATAAGATCTGATGAGACTTATGTAGTTTGGCGGTAGGAAGTCGCCAATTTTCCGTAGAATTATTTTACGATAGTCTAGTCGTTGATAGACTTGTGTGACCATTATAGGGTGAAATCATGCGAGTGGCGTATTCTACTCGAAGAAGTGAAAAAGGCTAGCGAGATTACGATCTTTGGAGCTATTTGTCGATAGTCGATAATCGTCGCGAGGTATGTGATTCTTCCTATACTCTTGAGCATGATATTTTAAAGGAATATATATATAGTACGGTAGACGACGTGACAATGTCTTTTGACTTAAGCCCAATAATAAGAATGGAAGTATTTTACAAGAATATATATATAGTACGGTAGACGTGCGTGTGTTAATCGAATGTAGTGTTACGCAATGTCTTTTGACTTAAGCTGAATAATAAGAATCTTGAAGTATTTCAAAAGATTTAAGAACCGCTTTTGAAGAAGAGTAATACTTGGTTTTGAAAGCTTAAAAGTTATACTAGCTTTGGGAAGTTAGGTAAAACGACTTAAGTTGATAAAAGGAAGGGTTTATTGATTTTAGAAGTTAAGAGACTTAATCTTAAAAGATAAGAGACTTGACTTAATTAAATTGATGTGAAGGTTGTTAAGAAGTGTGAAACCTCATTCGTGAGTAATGAGTACTTGGTTTTAAAGAATAATGTTTTACTAATTTTAAATGAGAATAAGTAAGGAACTTGATTTCTAAAAGAGACTTGAGGAAATTAAAGAGTTTTTGGTTTAAAAAGAAAGGCATTGTTTTGTCTTAAATTTGGTTTAAAACATAAAGTGTTATAACAGCTTTATGGGAAGTTAGTTATAACGACTTTATGAAAACGAAAGAATGGTTTTATCATTGGTTTTAAAGTGGTAACTTGACTTTAAAAGGAGAAGTGTGTTGTCTAAAAGAAGGCATGGTATTGCCTTAATTTAGTTTTAAAAGGAAAGTATGGAAGTTGTTTTGGTTTACTTAAAAGATGTTAGTCACTCTATATCATGTATCGTGACCTTTGTAAAAGAAATGGATCATTTAAAAAGAGGTTAACATCCGTAGTGCTTTGGGGTTACACCCGGGACTGTGGCATAAAATAACAAGTACCTTGAGGTGGGTTTAACTTGCCGCTGTTTGTGTATGATAGCCTTGTTGTGCAAAGTGTTGTATTCTTATGTTATCGCGTCTCGAATTGGAGGGCGGTCGTGTTATTCTTGATCATTTTGGACATACCGACATCGATGGGTGCCCACTGTATGCTTCCACTATGATAGTCCATGGGCATATCGACTCGATGGATGGTCCACTGTATGCGCCATGATGAGGGTTCGTTTCGTTGATAGTGTTATTCCACGGACTAGCTCTCCGCGAGGTGTCTTACCGATTCGCCTTGGTATCCGTGGTCGGCCAGATTGCCCCGCCTCGTTCTTGATTCGCCTTGGTACCAGTAGTTAGCCCTCGTGACTTGCCCCGCTCGGTGTAGTGACGGTCTCGTGACACGCCTCGTACCGTAGTTAGCCCTCGACTTGCCCGGCCAACACGTGACACGCCTTGGTATCCGTAGTCGGCTTTCAGACTTGCCCCCGTGTCGCCTTCGTGGTTTGGTTGTATAGTATTGTTAGTACGCACTTGGTGTTCATGTGTACTCCGTGGTGTTATTTTATCATAGATCGCCAAGCGAGGAAGGTATTCCACGCATGATTGATGTTGCGCGCGTGAGACCCATAGTTATATTTGAGTGACGACTCGGCGTGAGTCCACGACTTACATGATCGCTATTTATTGTGGAATCGTAGTTTGGTTATCATACATGTCTCGCTTTATATAGATCGCTATGATTTCATTTACGATTTTCAGCCATATACTTGGTACTGTTGTCTCGACCTCCTTCGGGGCTGCTCATGCCGCAGTAGAGGTACATCGATTGCGATCCTCGCCTTAGGATCACGATTCATTGGAAGCTCCGTTTCTCGAGGTTTATCTTTGGTATGTTACCCGAGTCAGAGGTTCTTGTACATTCTGTGGTATGGCGAAGCCCTGTCGTCATGTTGTATAAAACTCTTAGAGGTGCAGTAGTAATGCAAAGGTGGCGGGGTTTGTAAAAGGATTAAACTGTTCGGTTTGAAAGAATTGTATACATATATTTTATTGGAAGTTAACCGTTTGGTTGACCTGTTTTATGATCTTATCTCTTGTTTCATGTTTAAAGTTTTATTTCCGCTGATTTTCTCTGATGTTGTATCACTAGGGTGCCCGGGGTAAGGCACCAGTCACGGGCCCGGGATCGGGTCGTGACAGATACTTGTGTAGTTTACTAGGTTATTGTGCTTAATCCTCCTATGTGGTAAAATCTGTCATAGAAATATAGAAGATTTCTGCACTGGGGTTGAGTGTTTATATATCTTAACCGGAATATTAAACAATTCAGTTAACCTGTTATCTTAACATAGAAGACCATATTTGTTGCATTAAGGATTAAAGCGAGCGGATAGTTGAGGAGATTGGAAGCCCTATCTCCACCATATCTGATTTAAGTAAAGTATTTTAGTTCATTTCTGCAACTATTCAGTAGTTATAGATAAAAACAACAACACAATATCGACAGTCAAATAGATAACATAGAATAGATGTTTGGTAATTAAACACCAGTCCCTGAAGACGATATTCGGTCTTACCTAGACTATATTACTTGTCCCGATACGTACACTTGCGTTAAGCGTGTGGAAAATCGCTAATAAGTTTTTGGCGCCGTTGGGGGGATTGACGTAGTTCAATATCAATTTATCTATTCTTAATTTCTAATTTGGTTTTTCTTTTTTATTTTCTTTTATTTGTGGAACCGTGATCCGTGATTTGTTTGTTGGTTTTGACCCATCTCAGGGATCCAGCAAACATGGACTATCACTATCACAGGTTACAGAACTATCAACAGTAATGTAACCCTCATGTCCCCCAGGAAGAGCAGAATGGGTTGCGAGCGGCAATACGCAGGCTAACTAAGCACCAAATTCAGTTCATGGATGAGACAAGAGTGTCCCTAAAGAATTTGGAGACACAAATAGGACAACTCATGGGCATGCTGAGCAACAGAATACAAAGGAATCACCCTGAAAATATTAGGGTGAATCCAAAAGTGCAGTGTCAGGAAGTTGATCTAAGGAATGGAGAACTAGTGGAAGATAGCCCACCACCACCGTGTTCGGAGAAGGAAGACTCAGAAGGATCGCAGGATTCCCAGCGCCGCGGCGCCGAAATATCAGACGACATATGATTGCTGGAGACCTTCATCCGAAGCAAGGGACATTGCCAACAGCTGTTGGAAATCCTCAGGTTAAGATACCATATCCTCAGAGGCTAAAGACAAGTTCCCTTGACAAACAGTTCTCTACATTTCTGGAAGTTTTCAAACAACTGCAAATCAACATCCAATTTGCTGAGGCTCTAGAGCAGATGCCAAGTTACGTAAAGTTCATGAAGGAGATTCTCAATAAAAAGAGGAGGTTAGATAACTATGAAACTGTGGTGTTGACTGAGGAATGTAGTGCCATCCTACAGAGGAAGCAACCACAGAAGCTGAAAGATCCAGGGAGCTTCACCATCCCTTGCACTATAGGGAGGTTTGAATGTCAGAAGGCCTTGTGTGATTTGGGGGCAGGTATAAATCTGATGCCCTAACTGGTGTTTTTCAAACTTGGAATGGGAGAGGCATGACCTACAAATATCACTTTGCAGCTAGTTGATCGCTCCATCGTCCATCCTAGAGGAGTCATCGAGGATGTGTTGGTTAAAGTGGACAAGTTTATCTTCCCCGCTGATTTCAGCATTTTAGACATGAAATAAGATGAATTGATTCCCATTATCCTTGGCAGACCATTCCTAGCCACATGACAGACACTTATTGATGTTCAAAAAGGTGAGCTGAGACTTCGTGTTCAGGAAGAAGAAGTGATTTTTCAATGTATTCCAAGCAGCAACCTTCCCAAAGGCAAGTGACAATTGTTATGCTATTGATATGATTGAAGCGAGCTTCAAAACCGGTTCGTAAACGCAGATGCTCTTGAAGAAGTGCTGACCCAATGGGGTGAGGATAGTGGCAATAACCCGAAATTGATAGAGTATGCAAATTGGATGGATTCTTATGAGCCATGTTGAAAGAAAAAATATGAAGGGCTCGGGCAGATGCCAGAGAGAGCAGTGCTATCCATAAAAAGCTCCAGAGTTAGAATTGAAGACTCTACCAGATCATTTGCAGTATCGATATCTGGGTGAGAACCAATCCTTGCCAGTGATCGTATCATGTCATCTATCCACAGTGGTGGTTGAGAAGCTGCCGAGAGTGTTAAGGGCTCACAAGCGTGCCATTGGATGGACATTGGCAGACATAAAGGGGATAAGCCCTTCAACAGTGATGCATAAAATTCGTCTAGAAGATGATAGTAGATCCTCCATTGAGGCACAGAGGAGACTGAATCCAAACATGAAGGAGGTGGTGAGGAAAGAAATCATGAAATGGCTTGATGCTGGGGTAATCTATCATATTTCTGACAGTGCATGGGTGAGTTCTGTGTAAGTAGTGCCCAAGAAGGGTGGCATGACGATGGTGACCAATGGTAAGAATGAGCTAATTCTATCTAGAACAGTTACCGGTTGGAGGATTAGAATTGACTACCGCAAGTTGAACAAGGCAACCAGAAAAGACCATTTTCCATTGTCTTTTCTAGATCAGATACTGGACAGGCTCGCAGGGCACAACTATTATTGTTTCTTGGATGGTTACTCAGGATACCATCAGATTGCCATAGCACCAGAAGATCAGGAAAAGACAACATTCACCTGCCCTTTTGGTACGTTTGTTTTCAGAAGGATGACATTTGGGCTTTGCAATGCACCTGTTACCTTTCAGTGGTGCATGATGGCAATTTTCTCTGACATGGTGGAGAGGACCATAGAAATTTTTATGGATGATTTTTCTATCTTTGGGTCTTCTTTTGATGAGTGTTTGAAGCATTTGGAAGCAGTGTTGAAACGGTGTGAAGAGTCCAACCTTGTGCTAAATTGGGAAAAATGTCATTTCATGGTGAAAGAGGGGATTGTTCTTGGCCACAAAATATCCAACCAAGGTATTGAGGTGGACAGAGCAAAGATTTCAGTAATTGAAAATCTACCACCTCCAATGTCAGCAAAGGGGGTTAGAAGTTTCCCTGGGCATTCTGGTTTTTATAGAAGATTCATCAAGGACTTCTCCAAAGTGTCGAAACCCCTTTCCACCTTACTAATGAATGGAGTTGCTTTTGAATTCAATGAGGAATGCATGACCGCTTTCCAGACACTCAAGGAGAGGCTAATCTCAGCACCTATAGTCATTGCACCAAACTGGGAGCTCCCATTTGAGCTAATGTGTGATGCAAGTGATTATGCAGTGGGAGAAGTTCTTGGGCAGGGAGTTGATAAGGTATTCAAATCCATTTACTATGCTAGAAAAACTCTTAATGATGCACAATTGAATTATGCCACTACAGAGAAAGAGTTGCTAGCGATAGTTTACGCATTTGAAAAGTTCAGGCCATACCTAATTGGAATAAGGTGATAGTGTACACTGACCACTCTGCTATAAAGTACTTGATGACAAAGAAGGACGCAAAACCCCGTCTTATCCGATGGGTGGTGTTATTACAAGAATTTGACATGGAAATCCGTGATAAGAAGGGAACCGAGAACTCGGTTACTGACCACCTATCAAGGCTTGAAAACAAAGAGAGCCAGAATACCAAGGATGTGCAGATAAATGATCACTTCCCAGATGAGCAACTGTTTCAGGTAAGCGTTGTTTTTAATTTACCTTGGTACGCTGATTTTGTTAATTTTCTTGCAGCTAAGGTAGTACCACCAGGATTGACAAGGCAGCAGGTGAAGAGGTTCTACTCAGAGGTAAAACATTACTATTGGGAGGAGCCAATCCTATACAAGTACTGCGCCGACCAAGTCATCAGACGATGTATACCAGAGGATGAGATGCACCAGATTCTCACCCATTGTCACACCTTACAATGTGGTGGGCATTTTGGGGCATCAAGAACAGCCGCCAAAGTACTGCAGAGTGGGTTCTATTGGCCATCCCTTTTCAAAAATGTCAACACCTTTGTGAAAGGTTGTGATCGTTGTCAACGAACGGGGAACATATCAAGGCGAAATGAAATGCCCTTGAATGTGATCTTGGAGGTGGAACTGTTTGATGTGTGGGGGATCGACTTCATGGGTCCATTCCCGTCGTCCTTTGGATATCAATACATTCTTCTTGTAGTGGATTATATGTTCAAATGGGTAGAAGCAGTAGCCATTAGAGAAAATGACAGTAAGACAGTCCAAAGGTTCCTCCAAAAGAACATATTCACAAGGTTTGGTACCCCCATGGCCATCATC
Source organism: Przewalskia tangutica (assembly GCA_029844215.1). Lineage (NCBI taxonomy): Eukaryota > Viridiplantae > Streptophyta > Magnoliopsida > Solanales > Solanaceae > Przewalskia > Przewalskia tangutica. The sequence continues at coordinate 29,429,938 of CM056736.1, read as the reverse complement.
AGTGATAAAGGAAGCCACTTTTGCAACAAGCAGCTTGATACACTACTTTCCCGCTATAGAGTCTACCACCGTACCACATTTGCCTACCATCATCAGGCGAATGGGCAGGCGGAAATTTCTAACAGGGAAGTGAAAAGCATACTGGAAAAGACAGTGGATGGCTCGAGGAAGAATTGGTCTATCAATTTGGATGACGCACTATGGGCGTATAGAACAGCGTTCAAAACTCCCATTGAAATGTCACCATATCGGTTGGTTTTTGGGAAAGCATGTCATCTGCCAGTAGAGTTAGAACACATGGCTTATTGGGCAATGAAGAAGCTGAACATGGATGCCTAGGCAGCAGGGCAGAAGAGGTTGCTACAACTGAGTGAGTTGGATGAATTCAGATACAACGCTTATGAGAATGCAAAGATCTACAAGGAAATAACCAAGGCATGGCATGATAAGAGCTTGGTCCCTAAAGATTTCCAATCAGGACAATAATTGCTCTTATTCAACTCAAGGTTGATGCTTTTTCCAAGCAAGCTCAAATCTCGATGGTCAGGCTCATACACTGTTGAAAGAGTATTTCCCTATGGTGCAGTTGAAGTAAGAGGGAGAGAGGGTGCCTCATTCAAAGTGAACGGACAGAGGTTGAAACCATACTTGATCAATGACATGGAACATGTGAGCTCTGTGACCAATCTCAAGCCAATATAAAGAGGAACCGGCGTCCGGCTACAAGACGTTAAAGACAACGCTTGTTGGAGGAAACCCAACACTTTAGAAAGTTTGTTAGTTTTTCTCATGAACAGACTCACAATCTTGAAATCCCAGGAAAATCACGGACTAGAAGTAGAGAGGGAGCCTCAGGAAAAATGGCGCCGTGGCGCCAAACATCAGTGTCGCGGCGCCTAAAGATCAGAGAGCCCGCAGAAGTTTGGGCGCCACGGCTCTGAAATGCAGGGCCGCGGCGCATATCGAAGATTCTCTGTCATGCACTATCAGCCACCGCCACCATTTTAAACCACAAGTCTGTAAGTAGTCCCATTTTTTTATATATTTTTTTGAACACATTGGGGACAATGTGTGATTTAAGTTTGGGGGAGGGGGGGAAATCATCTCAACCTTGCTTCACGTATCTTATCCTTCACCGAGGCTACTCTCACTCTACCCATATATCTTCATTTCTAATTTTATCCTTCCTCGTATGCCCGCACATCCATCTTAGCATCCTCATCTCTGTTTGGGGGACAATGTGTGATTTAAGTTTGGGGGGGGGGGGGGGTTCTTAGTTTATTTTTGTGTTTTTGTGTCTATTTTATTGTCTTATTTATGTTTTATATGAGACAATTTCTTTTATGATCATGCATGATGTAGTTACTTGAAACGCCTAAGTGAAGTAAGTGAGATAATGTAATGGAATTAGAAGCAAAAATCTGAATGCTTAAGTGAGATATGCCAAGGACTCATGAAATCAAAGTATTTGGGGTATCTGTGCTTGATTTATGCATTGTTAATGATAAAGCCTATGTGTCTGCTTGCTTGTTATTTGAGGCAAAATAGTTAGGATGTACATGTTAAAGAGATGACTCAAGCATTTCTTTGTTAGCCCTTCTTACCATTCACTGTCTATCCCTGACAATAAAATTTATCACTAGTCAGCCCCTTTGAGCCTAAAATAAGATCTTTCTTGGACACTCTATAATTCCATGTTTGTGCCATAAAAAAATTAAAGACCCTTGGAATGAAAAGTGTTGAAGAAGAAAAACAAAAAGAGAGTGAAAAATTGATGCACCCCAATGAAAAATAGGTAAAAGCCTAAGTTTGGGGGTGCCTGTTATTCATAATGCACCTCACTCTATCAAAACAAAAGAGGGAAAAGATAGGGATGAGATTAAAAAGGAAATAAAAAATAAGGAAAATGAGTTGAATGCAAATAGATTATGGTACGTGAATTGAGCCTAAAATGCCTATTGTTACCTACCCCTGGCTAAGCCTACATTACAACCCTGAAAAGTCCTGAAGATATCTAGTATGTATGTCCATGATTAGTGAAGAATAGCAAGTGAACAGGCCATAGAATTTTGAAATTAACATGCATAGGTTGGGTGCTCTTACTTACATTGAACATGATTGAAATGAATTTGTGATATATCTGACTTGAAAGTTTAGAATGCTAAAAATTCATGCTATACTTGTTCCTGTATATTATCCTAACTAACCTTCATGCTTTTCTAGGGACTATTGTGCAGCAGATTGATCAGAGTCTTTGAGTATTTATTTTCTTTTCTTTTGTGTCTTTGACTTTATTTTGATCTTTACTCGAGGGCGAGCAAAGATTAAGGTTTGGGTGTTTGTTAGGCATATTTTATATACGTCTTTTGAGTCATTTTTAGTTAGTATTTACCCGTTTTTGTCCAAATATGTGTCGTGTTAGGATATTTTTTCTTTCTTTTGAGTCACAGTGGTTTAAAAAGGCAACGTGGAGAAAAGAAGCAAAAATAGGGCAGAAAAGGAGGTTCCCGAGCCAAAAGAGACAAAAGTTGACATCCCGGACGAGAACAGGGCGGTGCCATGGCGCCAATCCATCAGAAACTACAGGATTGCTTGGCCACGGCGCCGAAAGTACTGAGAGGCTGCAGAAGTTTGGGCGCCGCGGTACCAGAGTTCATGGCCGCGGCGCCAAGGCGGGAAATTGCCAGATCCGAGCAGGAATGGGCCAAGGTCATGAAGCAAAAGTTGCACACGTTTTTTAGAGCTATAAAAGGCCCTTTGAGCAGATTTTTCAAGGGTTCCTCATTCCTCTATTCACAACATAACTTAATTCTTGGAGATTTAAAGATTGAAGACTTGTTCTTAAGTAGTTTTCTTTCTTTACTTTATTTACTTTCAGTTTATGTGGATAATCTTTTGGTTCTTAGCATGTCTATGGCTAGGAGCTAAACTTTATTTAGGGCTTTCCTTTCGAATCGCTTAAACCTCGTCTTTATGACTTAATGCATTAATTTGGTTTCTTCTTCATATAGTTAAGATTTATTCAATAGTTGTTTTGATTGCTTGGTAATTAAGTGATCACTAGTTATCATCACTTATATGATTTCGAATCGAAATCCGAAAGGGGAGATTTGAATATGCTATAGTTGAATAAACATAGGTTAAAATCGTGGATGAAAGTACCCCGATACTTGTGTAGTTTACTAGGTTATTGTGCTTAATCCTTCTATGTGGTAAATCCTGTCATAGAAATATAGACGATTTCTGCACTGGGGTTGAGTGTTTATATATCTTAATCGGAATATAAAATAATTTAGTTAACCTGCTATCTTAACATAGAAGAAGAACCATATTTGTTGCATTAAGGATTAAAGCGACCGGATAGTTGAGGAGATTGGAAGCCCTATCTACACCATATCTGATTTAAGTAAAGTATTTTAGTTAATTTCTGCAACTATTCAGTAGTTATAGATAAAAACAACAACACACTATCGACAGCCAAATAGATAACATAAAATATATGTTTGGTAATTGAACACCAGTCCCTGAGGATGATATTCGGTCTTACCTAGACTATATTACTTGTCCCGATACGTACACTTGCATTAAGCGTGTGGAAAATCGCTAACAAGTCCCAATTTCCATTTGCTAAGGTAGATAGTCCCATGCCTAGTTTGTATAATTTTTTGGATGATAATATATCCCCGTATTTAATTCACCATTTTTCGAACATATCTTGTACCCCTAATACGCCAGCGGGCCCACTAGCCCCACTACCTCGATACAACCAGTTCCTACTTCCTCCAATCATGGTTCTAGGCCAGTCAAGACCATTGGGCCAGTTGCCCAACCTAGTACCGTGACTGGACATCTTCCAGCTATTCCCAGTGATGTTTGTGTTGGGCCAACAGGCCCACTGCCTGCTGGCCTATCCGTGTCGTGTCCCGGGCCCTCCCAAAATTCATCCAATCTAGCCCCGAGTCATGGACCAGTCAACCGAGCCCAACGGGGTATTTTTAAACCAAAAGACATTTTAATTTAAATTCTAATATTCTTAAATCACCCTTACCCCATAATCATGTGTCTGCTTTAAATGACCCAAATTTGAAAATTGTCATGACTGAGGAATATAATTCTCTTATTGATAATAAGACATGAGAGTTGGTACCCCGTCCATCCGGTGTTAATATTATTCGGTCTATGTGGATTTTTTCTCATAAGGATAATTCTGACGGATCATTTGCGAGGCACAAGGCTCGTCTTGTATGTGATGGTAAGACTCAGCAGATTGGTGTAGATTGTGGTGAGACATTTAGCCCGGCGGTCAAGCCGACTACCATTCACACTTTACTCAGCTTGGATCTTTCAAAATCATGGCCTATTCATCAGACGTGAAGAATGCTTTCCTATATGGTGATCCCAATGAGACAATGTATATGCATCAACCCTTGGGGTTTAGGGATACTCGATATCCTCAGCATGTATGTTTGTTGAAGAAGTTCGTGTATGGGCTTAAGCAGTCTCCACGAGCTTGTTATAAGAGGTTTGCTAACTATATTTCGACTATTGGGTTCTCTCACAACAGGTTTGATAATTCATTGTTCATGTATCGTCGGGGTTCTTCGATGGCTTATATACTGTTATATGTGGATGATATTATTTTGACTGCTTCTTCTGATACATTACGCTAGTCTATTATGACAATGCTCAGTTCTGAGTTTGCCATAATAGCCTTGGGGTCATTGAGTTATTTTTTGGGGATTGCTGTCACTCGTCATACAGGGGGTCTATTCTTATCTCAGAGGAAGTATGCAGTAGAGATCATTAAGATGGCTGGGATGTCATCCTGTGAATCCATTTCTACTCTAGTTGATACTAATCCCAAGTTGGGTGCTGCAGCTGGCTCTCCCTATGAGGATCCGACCCGCTATCATAGTCTTGCAGGTGCCCTTCAGTAACTTACGTTCACATGACCTAATATTACATATGTCATACAACAGGTGTGTTTGTTTATGCATGATCCAAGGATTGAACATATGAATGCGCTCAAACACATTATTAGGTACATTCAGGGAACACTTGATTATGGCTTGCATTTGTATCCTTTATCAACGTCTACACTTGTCTCCTATACAGATGATGATTGGGGTGGTTGTCCAGATACCAGACGGTCTACGTCTGCCTATTGTATATTTTAGGTAATAACTTGGTCTCATGGTCTGCCAAGCGTCAATCCACGCTTTCACGTTCAAGTGTAGAGGCCGAGTATCGAGGGGTAGCCAATGTGGTTTATAAGTCATATTGGTTACATAATTTTCTTTTAGAGCCTCATTGTCCTATTCAGAAAGCTACCTTGGTGATTGTGATAATATAAGTGTCATCTACCTTTCTGGTAATCCAGTTCAGCACCAGCGCACTAAACATATAGAGATGGATATTAACTTTGTTCGAGAAAAGGTAACTAGAGGACAAGTACGCGTATGTCATGTCCCTTCCAGATATCAAATTGCAGACATCTTTACAAAGGGTCTTCCTTCGGCCCTTTTTGAAGATTTTAGAGACAGTCTCAACGTACGAATACCACTCACTATGACTGCGACGGTGTGTTAAATATACATACAATATACACATGATATACATATATATTGTATGTATATTGAATATATTGTCAAGGTAACACCAAGAGATCGCCAGATGCGTCCAATCTTAGAGGCGATGGGCCTGGCCATCCAAGCCCATCCGTGTATAGTGTCTCATTTATGGTATATTTGTATATTAGACTTGTATAATAATTAGTCTTGTAGTCTTACCATAATTGTGTGATTAGTCTCCATATAGAATAGGGATTTAGAAGTAGAATAGGAAAAGGATCTTCCTATTGTAACTTATATATATATGTCTTTCATAAATAAGAATAATCAAGGGATAAATTCTTTCATCAACAATGACCATACAGTTTAGTATATATTCCCATTCTTACATGGAATTGTAGAAACAAGTCGTATTGGAGTTTTGAGCCCGAGCTGTTTCTAGATTTTGTTTTGTGCTTCCTAGGCGAAAGTTTCATGGATTGGTCAAAGTATAATACAATCGTTGCAAAAAATATATCATAAAATGCAGTTTTGGTTTATCCTAAAATTTGTGGGGGAAAGTCATTCTTCAGGCTAGTCAAATACTTAATTGAATGGACCATAGAAAAACACAATCTATTCAATATGAAAAATAAAAAAGAATGAAAAGCCCAATTTGAAATACTTTAAAATGTGGGGGTGTTGACTAAATTGCAAGCTCCTAAACCTAAAAGGGTAAAAATAAGACCTAAAACTATTGATTGTGTTTTCATAGGATATGCCACAAATAGTAAAACATATCAATTTCTGCTTCACAAATCAGAAAATTCTGACATTCAAGTGAATACGGTAATTGATAAGATAATGTTGACTTCTTTGAAAATATATATATATATATATGTATAAAAGGGAATGTGAGTCATCTAGCGAAGGATCTAAACGACCTCGGGAAGAAACAAAAGAAGATATTTCTGATGAAGAAACTCCAAGACGTAGCAAACGTCAAAGGATATCTACTTCCTTTGGACTATATTTTCTAACATTTTTGTTGGATAATGATCCTCCAACGTTTCAAGAAGCTATGTCTTCCTCGAAAGCTCAATTGCAGAAAGAGGAAATCAATAGCGACATAGAATCCATATTGAACAATGATATTTGGGAACTTTAATGTACATCATGAACTGTACATGACTAGCTATAACTTGTGCTATAGTAAACTAACTCGGTACACAAGTAATCTCAATGTTAGGCGTATTTTGTATACGCTTTTGAGTCATTTTTAGTTAGTGTTTTTCCCATTTTCATTTAAATAAGTGTCTTGTTAGGGTTGTTTTCCTTTCTTTTGAGTCACAGCGGTTCAAAAAGGTAAAATGGCGAAAAGAAGCGAAAAGTTCGCATAAAAGGAGAGTCCCGAGGCAAAAAGGACGGAAGTTGGCAATTCAGGACAAAAGACTGCAGCACCACGGTGCCATTCATACAGAACTGCGGTACCATAATTACTGAGAGGCTGCAGGACATTCGGCACCACGATGCCATTCTGCAGAACCGCGGTGCCGAGACGTGAATTTTCAGATCCGAAATAGAATTTGCCAAGGGCAGAAGGGTCCATAGGGCACGAAATTTGCAACATATTTAAGCCATAGGGATTAGTCTAGTGAAGGAGGTGGGACATTCTATCGCACAACACAACTGAGGGCAGATTTGAAGCTACAATTGGAGACTTTAGTTCACAGTACTTTTCTTTATTTCTTTTTAATTCAATTTATGTTTGGAATTTTACTAGTTCTTAGCGTGACTATAGCTAGGAGCTAAAACATTTTATTAGGAATTTCCTTTTGAATCGCTTGAAACTCTTATTCATGAATTAATGCAATAGTTTGATTTCTTCTTCACTTGTTTAAGATTTATTCAATAATTGGTATGAATGTTTGATAATTAATTGATCACTAATTATCATAACCTATATGATTTCGAATCAAGAACCGAGAGGAGGGATTTGGATATGCTGTAATTGAATAGACATAGGTTAAAATCGTGGACGAAAGTACCCCGATACTTATGTAGCATTATAGGTTACTGTTCTTAATCCTCCTATGTCGTAAATCCTATCATAGAAATATAAAAGGATTCTGCACTGGGGTTGAGCGATTATATATCCTAACCGGAATATAAGACAGTCTAGTTAACTGTTATTTTAACGTAAAAGAAGAAGTTATTCTAGTTGCATTAAGGATTGAATATAGTGGATAGTCGAGGATTTTGGAAGACCTAATTCGTTCATAACTGATTAAAACTTCAATAATTTAGTTAATTCTTGCAATTATTCTAGTAGATAAACAAAAACCCAATTCAATTATCGATTGTCAAATAGATAACATAAAATAGATGAACGGTAATTAGAAACCAGTCTATGTGGACGATAAACTCGGTCTTACATACTATATTACTTGTGAACGATATGTACACTTACGTGAGTAATTGAACACGGTCCTAACAAGATTTTGGCGCCGTTGCCGGGGACTGGCGTACTTCTAATATCGAACCATCTATTTTTAATTTCTAATTTGGGCACTCCCAAAACAAGTTTCTAACTTGTTCCGAGAGAATATTTTTATCACTTTTTATTGTTTGTGTAATCTTGAAGGTAAGGTCAAGTATAGGTACATGGACTATCACTATCAGAGGCTGCAGGACTATGACCTTTGTCCACCGCAACAACTTAGACCCCAGGCTCCGCAAGAGGAGCGAAATGAGTTGCAGGAAGCCTTTTCGGCTCGCCGAGTGTCAGAATCCTCAAGGAATAACTCATCCACCACCAGATCAGGCCCCATCAGGAAGGCTAGATGACATGAGAGCAGTTCTTTTGGGCACTCTCAAATGCCCAGAATCAGTTCATGGAGGAAACAAGATTATCCATCAGGAATCTAGAGATGTAACTGGGACAGCTAGCTAGCAAGCTGAGAAATGGTATGCAAGGGAACCGCCCTAGTAATACTGGTGCGGATCCGCAAGAACAGTGCCAAGAAATTGATTTGAGAAGTGGCAAACAAACGGAGACAGGTTCATCCCCAATATGTCCAAAAAAAGAGGGTGAACCCAGTGAGGTGAAGGAGTCAGAGGATGCAGTAATCAGAGAAGATCTTCCTACGGACCAAAGATCACCACCAACAGTAGTTAACATACCACAGGTGAAGATACCATATCCTCAGAGACTTAGAAAAAATTCTCTTGACAAGCAGTTTTCTAAGTTTCTGGAGGTCTTCAAAAAACTGCACATCAACATTCCATTTGCTGAAGCCTTAGAACAAATGTCAAGTTATGTGAAGTTCATGAAGGAGATCCTCTGTAAAAAGAAGAGGTTGGAGGAGTATGAAACAGTGGTGTTGACTGAGGAATGCAGTGACATCCTACAGAGAAAGTTACCTCAGAAGTTGAAAGATCCGGGAAACTTCACCATCCCTTGCACTATAGGGATGTTTGAATGTCAGCAGTCTTTATGTGATCTAGGGGCAAGAATAAATTTGATGCCCTATTCTGTGTTCTGCAAACTTGGAGTGGGGGAAGCAAGACCTATAACCATAACATTACAACTAGCAAACCGCTCCATCGTCCACCCTAGAGGAATAATAGAGGATGTGTTGGTTAAGGTGGACAAGTTTATCTTCCCCGCTGATTTCATCATCCTAGACATGGAAGAAGATGAGGAGATGTCCATCATTCTTGGAAGGCCATTCTTAGACACGGGACAGGCACTCATTGATGTTCAGAAAGGTGAGCTGAGACTTTGTGTTCAGGGAGAATAAGTGATTTTCAATGTATTCAGGGAAGCAACCTACCCAAGGGAAAGTGATAACTTCTATGCTATTGTTGTGGTTGATAACACAGTTTCTGAAAATGGGTTCAGGAGTGCAGATGCTCTTGAAGTGGTGATGACACAATGGGATGAGGATAGTGGTAATGACACAGAATTGATAGAGTATGCAAATTGGTTGAATTCCCATGAGCCCTGCTTTAAAAGAAAATATGAGGAGCTAGGAACCATGCCAGAGAGACCAGTTCCATCCACAGAACAAGCTCCAGAACTAGAGTTGAAGACTCTGCCAGATCATTTGCGCTATCAATATCTAGGTGAGAACCACTCCTTATCAGTGATCGTATCATATCATCTATCCAAAGTGGAGGTTGAAAAACTGTTGAGAGTATTGAGGGCTTACAAGCTCGCGATTGGGTGGACACTGGCAGACATTAGAGGGATAAGTCTTTCTACAGTAATGCATAAAATTCGTCTAGAAGATGAGAGCAGACCCTCTATTGAGGCATAGAGGAGACTAAATCCAATCATGAAAGAGGTGGTGAGAAAAGAAATCTTGAAATGGATCGATGTTGGGGTGATTTATCCTATCTCTGACAGTGCATGGGTAAGCCCTGTGCAAATGGTACCCAAGAAATGTGGCATGACTGTGGTGACCAACGAAAAGAATGAGCTTATTCCATCCAAGAACAACTACAAGGTGGAGAATGTGTATTGACTACCGCAAGTTGAACAAAGCAACCAGGAAGGATCATTTTCCTTTTACTTTTCTTGACCAAATGTTTGACAGGCTTGCAGGACACAACTACAATTGCTTCCTGGATGGTTATTCAGGGTATCAAATTGCCATCTCTCCAGAAGATCAGGAGAAGACAACTTTCACATGCCCCTTTGGTACGTTTACTTTCAAGGGAATGCCATTTGGGCTTTGCAATGCACCCGCCACTCTTCAGCGTTGTATGATGGCTATCTTTTTTGACATGGTGGAGAGGACCATAGAAATCTTCATGGATGATTTTTCTGTATTTGGGTCCTCCTTTGATGAATGCTTAAAGCATTTAGAAGCAGTATTACAGCGGTGCAAAGACTCGAATCTGGTAGTAAACTGAGAGAAGTGTCACTTTATGGTGCAGGAAGGTATCGTTCTTGGCCACAAGATTTCCAGCAAAGGCATTGAGGTAGACAAGGCTAAAGTTTCAGTGATCGAAAATCTGCCACCTCCATTATCGGTAAAAGGGATCAGAAGTTTCTTTGGGCACGCTGGTTTCTACAGAAGATTCATCAAGGACTTCTCAAAGATCTCTAAACATCTGTCCACCTTGTTGATGAATGGGTTTCTTTTGAATTCAATGAAGAATGTCTGACGGCCTTTCAGACACTTAAGGAGAGGCTAACCTCAGGACCTATAGTCACTGCACCTGACTGGACAATCCCATTTGAATTGATGTGTGATGCAAGTGACTACGCAGTGGGATCAGTTCTTGGACAGAGAATTGACAAGGTATTCAGGTCAATTTACTATGCTAGCAAAACCCTCAATGATGCTCAGCTGAATTATGTGATGACAGAGAAAGAGCTGCTAGCCATAGTATACGCATTTGAAAAATTCAGGCCATACCTTATTGGGAATAAGGTGATAGTGTACACTGACCACTCAGCTATTAAGTATTTGATGACTAAGAAGGATGCAAAACCTCGACTTATACTATGGGTGCTGCTACTACAAGAATTTGACATGGAGATCCGCGATAAAAAAGGGACTGAGAACGTGGTTGCAGACCACTTGTCAAGGCGTGAAGTGGAAGAGAGCCAGAACACCAAGGATGTGCAAATAAATGACTTCTTCCCAGACGAGCAACTGTTTCAGGTAAGTACCAGTGTAAATTTACCTTGGTTCGGTGACTTTGTTAATTTTCTTGCAGTAAAAGTATTGCCTTCAGGAATGACAAGGCAGCAGGTGAAAAAGTTCTATTCAGAGGTAAAACATGGGAGGAGCCAATTCTCTACAAGCATTGTGCTGACCAAGTCATAAGGCGGTGTGTACCCGATGATGAAATGCACCAAATTCTCATTCATTGTCACACCTTACAATGTGGTGGGAATTTTGGAGCATCACTGACAGCAGCCAAGGTATTGCAGAGTGGATTCTATTGGCCAACCCTATTCAAGGATGTCAACACCTTCGTGAGGGGCTGTGATCGTTGCCAAAGAACTGGGAACATGTCAAGGCGAAATGAAATGACCCTAACTGGGATCTTAGAAGTGGAGCTGTTTGATGTGTGGGGGATTGATTTCATGAGCCCGTTCCCAACGTCCTTTGGGAACCAATACATTCTTCTCGCAGTGGATTATGTGTCCAAATGGGTCGAGGCAGTGGCTACGAAAGAGAATGATAGTAAAACTATCTTGAAAATCCTCCAGAAAAACATATGCACAAGGTTTGACACTCCAAGAGCCCTCATCAGCGATGAAGGGAGTCATTTTTGCAACAAAAAGCTTGACACCTTGCTGGCACGTTATGGAGTCTACCACAGGACTGCTTGCCATACCACCCGCAAGCCAATGGGCAGGCTGAAATTTCAAACAGGGCAGTGAAAAGCATACTGGAAAAGACAGTGGATGGCTGAAGGAATAATTGGTCTACGAAGCTGGATGATGCACTATGGGCCTATAGGACAACTTTCAAGACTCCCATTGGGATGTCACCATACAGGATGGTCTATGGGAATGCATGTCATCTACAAGTGGAGTTGGAACACAGGGCATACTAGGAAATGAGAAAGCTGAACATGGATGCCAAAGCAGCAGGGCAGAAGAGGCTACTGCAACTAAACTAGCTAGATAAATTTCGGAACAATGCCTATGAAAATGCAAAAATCTACAAGGAAAGGTCCAAGGCATGGCACGACAAGAACTTGATCCTGAAAGAGCTACAGCCTGGGCAACAAGTACTCCTATTCAACTCAAGGCTTAGATTGTTGCCAGACAAGTTAAAGTCCAGATGGTCAGGGCCATTCATGGTGGATAAAGTGTTCCCCTATGGTGCAGTCGAAGTGAAAGGGAAAGAAGGTGCTCCATTCAAAGTGAACGGACAGAGATTGAAACCATACTTATTGAACGACATAGAACAAGTCAACTCTGCTATCCGTTTCAAGCCACAGTGAGGAGGAACATGCATTCGGCTAAAAGACGTTAAAGACAGAGCTACTTGAGAGGCAACCCAATGTTTAAATTATGTAATTAGTTTAAATTGAACAGTCTCACTTTTGGTATTTTTTTGGTTGTGATGTGATGACAGGTGCGGGAATCAGAGAATGAGCAGGAAGAAAAGGGTGGAAAATGCGGAATCGGGTCGGTACCGCGGTGCCGAATGTTCAGAGAGGTCACAGTACTTTAGGCACCGCGGGACCGCGGTGCCGAAGAACGATTTCAGAAATAAAAAGCCCTAAATCACCAAATCATTTCCCACAGATATCGTCTCAATGCAGTATCCGCCGCCACCACCTCCATTTTGAACCGCTATTGTCTGTAAGATGTCCCTTTTTAATTTTTGAGTCGTTACACATTTGAGACAATGTGTCGTTTAAGTTTGGGGGGTACTTATTTTATTTTTGTACCTATGTTTTTGAGTTGTTTTGATTGAGTTTTTGTATCTTTTATTGTGTCTATATGAGTCAATTTTTTTTTATGATCATGCATGTTGTAGTTGTTGAAAACGCCTAGTGAATTAAGTGGGATAATGTAATGGAATTAGAAGCTAAAATATATGTGCTTAAGTTAGATATGCCAAAAATTCACGAAAATCTAATTATTTGGGATAATTGTGCTTAGCCTATGTGTTGTCAATTATAAAAAATGTCTATGAGTCTGTTTGCTTGTTATTTGAGGCGAAATAGTTAAAGATGTACATGTTTAGGGAGATGATTCAGACATTTCTTTGTTAGCCCTTCTTACCTTTCATTACTTACCTTGTAATAAATTATATCCTTAGTCAGTCCATTTGAACCTAAAATGAGTTATTTTTTTGACACCCTGTGATTTCCTTATGTGTCATAAGCAGTAATTGAAAAATTGGGACAAAAGAAGTGTGAAAAAATAATACGAAAAGAGAGTGAAAAATTGATGCACCCTAATGAAAAAGATGTAAAAGCTTAAGTTTGGGGGTGCCTATGTGAGTGTGTTTCATGCTCTCAAAAACAGAAAATGGGAGTGATAGGTATGAATTGAAAATGATAACAAAAAGAAGGACAAAAAGAGTTGAATGAAAAAAAAAAAACGCTTATGGTACATAAATTGAGCCTAAATGTCTACTCTTACCTACCCCTGCCTAAGCCTACATTACTCATTGATTGTGATTGAAATGAATTTGCGAAATATTTGGCTTGAAATTCTAGATTGCTATATTCATGATGTATGTTCCAACATATTATCCCAACTAACGTTCATGCTTTTCTAAGTAACCTTGTGCAGCTGCTTGATTGGAGTCTTTGAGTATTTTTTATTTTGTTTCTTTGTTTTTGTTTTGATCTTTTGCTCGAGGGCGAGCAAATGTTAAGTTTGGGGGTATTTGTTAGGCATATTTTGTATATGCTTGAGTCAGTTTTAGTTAGTATTTTTCCCATTTTCGTTTAAATAAGTATCGTGTTAGGGTCGTTTTCCTTTCTTTTGAGTCACAGCGGTTCAAAAAGGCAAAATGACGAAAAAAGCGAAAAGTGAGCATAAAAGGAGAGTCCCGAGGCAAAAAGGACGGAAGTTGGCAATTCATGACAAAAGACTGCAGCACCTTGGTGCCATTCATACAGAACCGCGGTGCCATAATTACTGAGAGGCTGCAGGACTTTCGGCACCGTGATGCCATTCTGCAGAACCGCGGTGTCGAGACGTGAATTTTTAGATCCGAAATAAAATTGGCGAAGGGCAGAAGGGTCCATAAGGCACGAAATTTGCAACATATTTAAGCCCTAGGGATTAGTCTAGTGAAAGAGGTGGGACATTCTATCGCACAACACAACTGAGGGCAGATTTGAAGCTACAATTGGAGACTTTAGTTCACAGTACTTTTCTTTCTTTCTTTTTAATTCAGTTTATGTTTGGAATTTTATTAGTTCTTAGCGTGACTATGGCTAGGAGCTAAAACACTTTATTAGGAATTTCCTTTTGAATCGCTTGAAACTCTTATTCATGAATTAATGCAATAGTTTGATTTATTCTTCAATTGTTTAAGATTTATTCAATAATTGGTATGAATGTTTGATAATTAATTGATCACTAATTATCATAACCTATATGATTTCGAATCAAGAACTAAGAGGAGAGATTTGGATATGATGTAATTGAATAGACATAGGTTAAAATCGCGGACGAAAGTACCCCGATACTTGTGTAGCATTATAGGTTACTGTTCTTAATCCTCCTATGTGGTAAATCCTATCATAGAAATATAGAAGGGTTCTGCACTAGGGTTGAGCGATTATATATCCTAACCGGAATATAAGACAGTGTAGTTAACCGCTATCTTAATGTAGAAGAAGAAGTCATTCTAGTTGCATTAAGGATTGAATAGAGTGGATAGTTGAGGATTTTGGAAGCCCTAATTCCTTCATAACTGATTACAACTTCAATAATTTAGTTAATTCTTGCAATTATTCTAGTAGATAAATAAAAACCAACTCAATTATCGATTGCCAAATAGATAACATAAAATAGATGATAAACTCGATCTTACAGACTATATTACTTGTGAACGATACGTACACTTGCGTGAGCAATTGGACACGGTCCTACCACTCAATCAAACACATTGGATAGCAATGAAACGAGTTCTTGGATATTTAAAACATAGAAAAACTTTTCATTGCATTACAATAAAATATATCCTGCAGTTATTGAAGGATACAATAATGCAAATTGGATCACCGGATCAACAAAATCCAAATTCACAAGTGCATATGTATTCACGATTGGTGGAGAATGTAACATCCCGTACTTTCGAACAATGATTTAAACAGCTAAACGGGTGAAAGTAGACCCGAGCCCTAGAGAATTTTGGTCATATTCAAGTATGTATATAAAGAGCTTGTTGTATAAAAAGATGAAGTCCTGAAATAATTTGGGACTTAACAAGTGTGACGACGGTGATTGAAAATTAATTATGTGTGTAGTTATTTAAACGAGCGATAGTAATGGAATAGGATAACGTTTAGGGATATAGTCATGTTATTGAGGTGGCATATTATGGTGATAAATCATAAAGAGGTGATCTAGGAGGGTGACACATGTAGAGCTCAAAGATTACATAAACTTGTAATTTCGGTGCATTGCATTTTCGCACAAGAAGGAGTTGCCACAACAATAACTATTTTTTTCAGCTAGTCATTTTTGTTTCATTAAGTAAGGAACAACAACATATTTTTCCTTCCCGATTTTAAGTAAATTGAAAATACTCCGTAGTGAAGTAAAGTGAAGCTAAGGTTGAGGCGCTAGACTATCTGGGTGAATGGTGTTGTTAGGCGATTCGACATCGGTATGTTAAGGAAAATTTCGTTCTTTCTTTTGGCATTTTCCATATTCCATGTAACGAAACGTAACCGTAATATTGTTTCATACATTATTCTACTCTTAGTAGTTAAAAATGTGCATATTATTCATTCCTATGTTAAAAACATGTCTAAATATGTTCGTAAATCCTTATTGAGGTATATGGGAAAGATGTCAATATTCCTAATGTTAGCCGAAGGCACAAGGATATTATGTTATCCGATAAGTTTAGATTATTTTATTGTCATTCTTGCATTTGCATTATATTCATGTATTACCCTGGACCCACATGTGTTATACACACTACTATATGGTAGATATTATATATATGTTGGGGATGGGGAAAAGTGAAGGCGTTATATACGCACACCACCTACAGCTGATACAGACTATCACAAAAAGAAAGATGTCCAATGAGGCCAATATGATAATGATTATGCCCACAAATGACGATATAACATGATGCATAGGCGATTATGCGGAAGGAAGATGGCCTTGTGTGGCCAATATATATATGTATACCGCATTTGCATCATGCATGATATTTAGGTATCCACAATATGATATGATGCCCACCGAGGCTGTTATGGTAAGGAAGATGCCCAAAGAGGACAATGTACATGTATATCGCATTGTGCATGACATTTAGGCATTCAGTACTGGTCAACTGTTTCTGTCGGCTAATGTTATCAATTGTTACTGTCGGTTGGTTTTATTTCAGTTTATTATTATATCTCTTTTATGTTGTTGTTCATGCCTAACACACTAAGTACACCAGTCGTACTGATTTCCCTTTTGTCGGGGGACATTGTGTTTCATGCCCGCATGTTTAGTTAAAGAGGGTGATGGTTCACACTAGTAGGTTGTTGGTTCAGTTGATATTGGAGCACTCTATTTGTTCTAGAGTTGCAGTCTAGTCTAGGTATGATGTTTGCATATGCATATGGGTATGGCGGGGCCCTATCCCGTCTTTGTGATGTCATGTATTCTTTAGAGGCTTGTAGACAGATATCATGTGTATAGTAGTTGTATATGGCCCTGTCGGCTGTGATATACATGTCAGCCAAGTATTTGGTAACGACCCTTGTGTCCATGATTGATTTCGATTAGCTGGTCTGTCCTAGGGAGTCTACAAGCCGTATCTAGTAGAGTCTTGTTTATGGGTGTGATGTGCGCCACACTTATAAGTAGAAGGCTGCAAGGCATTTAAAGATGGTTTCCATTCTTTCATATCATAGATCGTGCAGCAGAGCCGAGTCTTAAGAATTCGGGTTTGACTTGTGCCTAATACCGTTTAGTGATGTTGGTGATCCAAAAGACTTCGATTAGTTCAAATTCGTAGTCAGTAAATGAGTGACTTTTACCAAACGATTGATACACTGGAAGGAAAGTATGATAGAAAAAGTTTCGAGATTATGAGAAGTTGTCTAATGCATACACCGAAGAGATAATGCAAGTCTGGGAAGCGAAACATTTATTTTAGAAAAAAAGATAGAGTTAAGTAAGTAAGTACTATGCACCAGAATGCAGAATATTCTGAGGATTCTCTTTGTAGACCTTATTGTGTTTACGATTACAATAATAATTTCTTCCGATAAAAATATGATTAGCAGGGAGATTGAACTTGGATTGAGTATAAATACAAGTAGTATGCCCTATATTAGGAAAGATCTGTCAGAGGATATGCGTAATTTGCTTTCCCAGACATGACTTCATCCTAGAGCATCTGATAGAGGTATGCCCTAGGAGGGTCAGAGAGCTCGTAACCCAGGTAGTTTATTAGTCAGGGATCACCGATAGTTAAAAAGGTCAAAGATGCTGATATCTCATGGTCAAAGTTGTAAAGGTCGAGTGAGACCGCCTCGACCATCTTGTAGTCAGTATGATTGAGCGCATGTCGAATTATACCGCACAAGTATAGGGGGTTGGTTTAGTGTGGCAGCTATGGCCACAATGCTCTGAAGTTTCCTATGTCGATGCACAAATGTAAGGATAAGATGATTATGAGTTGTACAAATGAAAATCAGAAGACATAATTGCAGGGATTAGTAGGTTATGAAAAGCTACACGTTTTACAATGACTCATGCTGATTAGAATAAGGGAATATATTGTGTATGTGCAACCTACATTATAATGGCTTATGCAGAATAAATTGGGAATTGTCCAAGGATATAACTAATAAGAATGAATTGCCACAATCGAATTATGTGAGAATTGACCATCAATAATTTAAGAAGATCACGTAAAGTGACGTACCCAAGATAGTGATCCAAAGTCATATATAATGATCAAGTTATCCACAACAGAGGAAAGTGACGTAAGCCTCTCATCCATGTGTAAAGGGTGATACTGTGTATTATTTAGAATTACATGTATCAATGTTAGTAAAGTAACAAGAGTAACAAGTAAAGAGTAACCAAAGTGACGTACCCAAGATAGTGATCCAAAGTATCCCAGAATATATTAGAATTAAGAAGAGTAACAAGTAAAGAAATGAGGAAGTGCGAATCCTTGTGGGTCATAGTAGACAGGCTGACGAGGTCAGCCCATTTTTCTTCCGGTCAGGACTATCTACTCGGCTGAGGATTATGCGAGATTATATATCAGGAAGAGTATGAGACTGCACGGGGTTCCTATATTTATGATGTCAGATGGATGAGCTCAGTTTACAGATAACTCTGGAGGTTTTCCAGAAGGGATTAGGGACACATGTGAGTCTCAGTGTTGCATTTCACCCTCAGACCGACGGACAGGCAGAGCGTACTATCCAGGAACTTGAGGATAGGTTGCGGGTCCGTATTGATTTCGTAGATACCGGAGGATTATTTGCCTCTTGTTGAGTTACGACGATAACAGATACCCTTCCAGATTCGATGGCCCCGTGAGGCCTTGTATGAAAGAAAGTGTAGATCGCTTGGGTTGGTTCGACGAGGCGGTTCGCTTAATTGGCCCGCACTTGATTCTGGCTGTGGATAAGGCGAAGCTTATCCAGCAAAGGTTGTTAGTAAGCTCAGGGTCAGCATAAGCTTTATGCAGATAACCGACGTCGACACTTGGAGTTCAGATTGACGTTTTAGTATAAGTATTGTTATGTGGCCATGTGTGGCAAGTGTGATTATGTTGGGTGTAGTCAAGGGACCATGCCAATATCCGTTTAGATGGAACCTCGAAGGAACATTTGGGGACGAATGTTTCTAAGGGGGGGGAGAATGTTACACCCCGTTATTCCAGGATATATATATATAGGAATGTACGTAAGGAATCAGGATGTTAAAAATTTGAACGAAAGAAAGAATTGTTTTCCGAAGGAAAAATCTTCCGAACCTCGGCAAAGAGAAGTGTTTGTTAAGGGGAATTGGGTTCTCGAGTTTGCTATTTGAGACGTTTAGAATTTATCAGAACTATGGAAGTTTATTTACAGAGTTGGATACGTGTGGCCCACCCGAGAAATTTTACGTTTTTGTGAGGCCCACGAGGTTTCCGATATTTTGACCAATTATGGAAATTTCGGGAAACGAAACATTATGGATGAATGGGAGGGTGACACGTGTCCCCCCCCCCCCCCACACTTGGGCTTGGACGAAAATGGTCAAAAATGAGCCTTGTCTTGAAAGGTCAAGGCTTGACATTATTGACCAAGTCAATAAGCCCACTTAGCTTGATATTTAAATGAATTCATCCAAGCCACACAAATGTTCTAATCTAGACCCTTGAATGTAGTATATATCTATACTAGTAGTGCAAGACTTGGTCATCTCAACACTTAGAAAAAAATTGAAGAAACTTGAGCTTGAGAGAGAGGTGCTCTCGGCTTTGCACTCTCATGAAGAAGAAAAAATTTCGTTTGTGGTTCAATAATCCAAATACTTTAAACCAAGGTTACTAGAGGTATTGTAAGGTTATCTCAATAGAAAGATTCCGGAAAAACTATGTTTTCACGTTAGTCGCAAGGCGAAAATCTAAGGAGTTCTTCAACTTTGAAGTTGGAACTTGAAGAAGAGTTATTCATGAGCTTCTAAGGAGTTCTTGGAGCGGATTGGAACGTAAGAAGAGGATCTAAAAGTTGCTAAGGATCGACTTTTACGCTTGGACATTATTAGGGCTTATTGAGGTAAAATCTTCATCTTCTTAATGTGATTAAAGATTACATGTTATAGTAGTTGATATGAGCATGTGATATGTATAGATTGAAGTTTGAAAATATTTGGATCATGTCGACACGTTAAAACCGAAAATGGACAAGTTAGCCATTTATGTTGTAATCAATTTGGTCGTTAGTTACAATCGTCGCATGATAAGGAAGAAATGATTTATAGTTGTTGTAATTGTTATCATGTATATAACATGTTGGAATAACAACTTGGATTAAAAAGGAAATTGAAAGAGAATTGATATTGTTGTGATACATTGTAGCCGAATATGGCTTTGGATTAATGGATAATTTTATATTGATTGTGGGGCAGAATTTTACACGCCCGGCTAGGCATGTAATCCCCTTTGGTTAGCTGAATTGTTGAGCCTTAAATATGGCATTTGGTTATTGATTTTCGGGCCTTGAAAAAGGTGGAAAAGTACGTAGAAACAAAGGAAGTGCTGCCTGATTTTCCGTAGAATAAAAGTCCTTATACTTAGAAATATTCTACGTTGAAAGCTAGAAGTTGATAGGCGTATTGTGGTCATTATAGGTTGACATTATACGCGCGACGTATTCAACTTGGAAAGTGGATTAAGCCGAAGAGGTATGTGGAAACTTTTTCTTATCTCTTGAGCATGAATCTTGTAAAAATGTATAGTACGATAGACGTACGTAAATTAAGGGAACTCGGTTCCATTTTAGTATCCTTGCCTTGATTCTTGAAAGTGTAGTAACTTGACTTTTGAAAAGTATAAGTTGCTTAATCTTATGTATAAAGACATCTTGACGTGTAAAGTATTGATTACTTGAACTATGTTAAGTTAAGAAACTTGATATTCTAAGTTAAGAAACTTGATTTCTAAAGCTAAGAGACTTGAAGTATTTTGAAAGTTATGTAACTTGATTTGAAAGTATAAGTCTCTTGGTTATAAAAAGAATGAATTTGTCTAAAACATAAAGAGCTATAACGGCTTTATGGGAAGTTAGTTATGACGACTTTATGAAAGGTTAAAGATGTCTTAGTTTCTAAAGCATAAAGTTAGTATAACGACTTTATAGGAAGTTGGTTATAACAACTTTATGGAAGGTTAAAGGAATGGTTTTCTCTAGTAATGTAAACAAGGATTAATGATTTGAAATAAGGAAGGGCAATTTGATTTAAAGGCATCAATTGCTTAAAGTTTTAAAGTAAGGGTCACTTGATTTAGAAGCCTAAAAATGTATTTCTAAAAGTGTAGTGACTTGTTAAATGTAGACAAGCCTTGATACTACGAGTGTTATGGGGTTTTATATGAAAAGGAGTCTTTTGAAAAGAATGGAAGTACGTAGTACTTTGGGTTAAATTCCCAGATTTCTAATAACATGTTAGTTCCTTAAGTTAAATAAAATGAGAGTGCATGATAATTAAGGCTAATAAGAAGTTAGGGGATGTCTTAACTTGCTTATGATAATTATGATAAGCCGGTGGTGCTTATGTTATGTATGATAAGCCGGTGGTGCTTATGTTATGTATGATAGCCGGTTGTGCTAGTGATGTATTGTTCATTACGGGGTCATTCCCCGGGCTTGTTGTATTTGCATTTCCGTGGATTTGCTCCCCACGATGCGAGGAATACCTCATGCGAGTCCGTAGGGCTCATGCAGGTGAAATAGTCTCATGCGGGGCGGACCAGTCCTATGCGAGGAGATTACCTCATGCAGGTCCATACGACCTATGCGGGCGGATACAATATATGTGAGGAAATTACCTCATGCGGGTCCATACGGCCTATGCGGGTGAAATAGTCCCAAGAGTAGGATTGCAGAATGATACTACGGGCGGATGGCCCTAGGTTAATTATGAGCTTCCTGTTTTAAAACAGGAAAAGTTTATTCTTGTCCACTCTCATTGTTAGTAAGGCATAGTGTACGGTTAATGTGGTTATCATACATGTCCCCAGCTTTATTTTAGACTATTATGATTTCATTACAATACTTTCAGTTTCACATACTTGGTACCTGTTGTACTGACCTCCTTCGGGGGGCTGCGTTCATGCCGCAGGTCGAGTTATACAGGTTGCTGATCCTCACTCTTAGGATCACTGTTCAGCTGTTGAGAAACTCTATTACTCCGGAGGCTTATCTTTGGTTCAGATCCCTGGTATTGTCGGTTGTTGTACATTCAGGGGTATGTCGGGGCCCTGTCCCATCACAGTTGTTATTCTTAGATGTCTGTAGTCATATCTTGTGGATTAGGTTGTAAAGAAAAAAAAAGAGGTAACTGCTTTTTGGGTTATGTGTATACTTTTGGAAGGTGGCCTTATCGGCTAGCCTATTATTTATTTCTTTTGAGTTATATGTATGTTCCGCTACTATTCTCTGATGTATACCGGTAAGGGGTGCCCAGGTAGGGCACCAGTCGCGGGCCCGGGGTCGGGTCGTGACAGTATGCATTGGTGAAATTACATGAAGAGGAACATTGTGAAGGTGGTAGTTCAGTATCTTAATTGTCAGTAAATAAAATTAGAGCACCAAAAGTCGGTCTGCGTGACTCAGAACATTGAGGTCCTGATATAGAAATGGGGGATGATTAATATGGATTTTATTATGGGTTTACCTCGCCTTTATCATAAGTTTGATTCTAGTTGGGTGATCTTTTGATAGACTGGCAACATCAGTTTGTGTCCTAGCGGTCAAAACTACCTACATAGACGAGGATTATACACAGTTGTATGTTAAGGTGATTGGTTGCCTTTATGGTATGCCTATTTATATTATATCTGACCGAGATGCATAAATCACAGCTAACCTATGGAGATCATTTAAAAAAATGAGGTTTGGACACCCAAGTTAATTATAGCACAACTTTCTACCTTGAGATAGACGGGCAGGCCAAACGTACGATTCAAATGCTCAAGGACTTGTTACGAGCTTGCGTATTGGACTTCAAGGTAAGTTGGGATGATCATTTACCTCTTATTGAATTTGTGTACAATAACGATTATCATACTAGCAGTAAAATGGATCCATACGAGGCTCCATATAAATATCCTATGGGATGATTCGAAGTAGGCGAATTAGAAGTATTTGGGCCTGACCTAGTGCACCAAGCTATGGAGAATGTAAAGCTTATCTAAGAACGCATGTTAACTGCTCAGAGTCATCAAAAGTCGTATTCAGATGTGCGACAACAGGACTTAGAGATCCAATTGGATGATTGTGTCTTTTTGAATATCTCTCCTATGAAGGGAGTAATGAAGTTTGGAAGAAAAGGACAACCCAATCCAAAATACATTGGGTCGTATCACATAATCCGATGAATATGCCAAGTGGCTTACGAATTGGACTTGCCTTTGGAGTTGAAGGTTGTTTGATTGGTTTTTATGTTTTAATGTTAAGGGCGTGTGTTGGAAATCATTCTCGGATTGTACCAATTAACGATGTGAAAATTTCAGAGGATCTATCATATGAAGAGGTTCCTATTTGCTATCTTAAATCGAGAAATCTGCAAGTTGAGAACTAAAGAAGTAGCCTCCGTGAAAGTTCTATGGCGGAATAAGAATATAGAAGAAATAACATAGGAGGCAGAAGAGGAGATGAATCACAAATATCCTTACCTATTTCATACCAACGACAAGGTTCCGAGAGAAGCATAAGGTGAGTTATATTTCGTATTATTTTAATGCTTGAAGACCATGTGAGGTCTGATGTAAAGATGTGTGTTATATTATATGAACCCATGAAAAAGGTGGTTGTGGTTGCTGGCAAAGTGACGGGGATTAGATACATTAGCCAAACATTCGAGGATGAATATTTCTAAGAGGAGAATGATGTAACATGTCGTACTTTCGGGTGATGGTTTAAACAGCTAACAAGGTGGAAGTAGACCCGAGCTTTAGAGAATTTTGGTCATATTCAATTATGTATATAAAGAGCTTGTTGTATAAAAAGATAAAGTCTTGAAATAATTTGGGACTTAACAAGTGTGACGACGATGATTGTAAATTAATTATGTGTGTAGTTATTTAAATGAGGGATAGTAGTGGATTAGGATAACGTTTAAGGGGACATAATCATGTGATTGAGGTGGCATATTAAGGTGATAAGTCATAAAGAGGTGATCTAGAGGGGTGACACCTGTAGAGTTCAAGGATTACATAAACTTGTAATTTCAGTGCATTGCATTTTCGCACAAGAAGGAGTTGATGCACATTCCTTTTATTGTTAGACTTTTCTCTTCTTGGATCCTAGATAAAACGTAGCAACAACAACTATTTGTTTTAGCTAGTAATTTTTGTTTCATTAAGTAAGGAAGCAACAACGTGTTTTTCCCTCCCGATTTTAAGTAAATTGAAAACACTCCGTAGTGAAGTAAAGTGAAGCTAAGGTTGAGGCACTAGATGAGCTGCGTGAATGGTGTTGTTAGGCGATTTGACATCGGTATGTTAAGGCAAATTTATTTCTTTCTTTTGGCATGTTCCATGTAACAAAATGTAACTGTAATATTATTCCACTCTTAGTAGTTAAGGATGTTCATTTTATTCATTCCTATTTTAAAGGCATGTCTAAGTATGTTCCTAAATCCTTATTGAGGTATATGGGAAAGATGTCAATATTCCCAATATTAGCCGAAGGCACAATGATATTATGGCATCCGATAAGTTCAGATTATTTCATTGTCATTCCTGCATTTGCATTATATTAATGTATTACCCTGGACCCACATATGTTATACACACTACTATATGGTAAATATTATATATATATAGGATGGGGAAAATGGAAGGCATTATATACGCACACCACCTGCAACTGGTACAGACTATCACTAAGAATGATGTCTGATGAGGCCAATATGATAATGATTATGTCCACAGAGGCCGATATAACCTGATACCCATAGAGGCGGTTATGGGGAAAGAAGATGTCCTTGTGTGGTCAATATATATATATATACCGCATTTGCATCATGCATGACATTTAGGCATCCACAATATGATATGATGCCCACCGAGACTGTTTTATGGTAAGGATATAGCCAAAGAGGCCAATGTATATTATTCCGCATTGTGCATGACATTTACGCATTCACTACTGGTCAGTTGTTTCTGTCGGCTAATGTTGTTAGTTGTTACTATCGGCTGTTATTATCGGCTGGTTCTATTTCAGTTTATTATTATCTCTGTTATGTTGTTGTTCATGCCTAACATACTCAGTACACTAGTCGTACTGACGTCCTTTTTGTCGGGGGTACTGCGTTTCATGCCTGCAGGTTTAGTTAAATAGGGTGACAATTCGCACTAGTAGGTTGTTGGTTCAGCTGATGTTGGAGCACTCTATTTGTTCTAGAGTTGCAGTCTAGTCTCGGTATGATGTTTGTATATGTATATGGGTATGGCGGGGCCCTGTCCAATCATTGTGATGTCATGTATTCTTTAAAGGCTTGTAGACAGATGTCCTATGTATAGTAGTTGTATATGGCCCTATCGGCTGTGATGTATATGTCAGCCGAGTATTTGGTAACGACCCTTATGACCATGATTGATTTCGGTTAGCTAGCTAATTGTATGAGGAGCGGTGTCTGGTAGGTAAGGTCTGGGTGCCCGTCATGGCCCTCCAGATTGGGTCGTGACAGAAAAACGGTGTCATCGAAGTCATCCAAACAGACCTGTATTGCTCACTCTATAATGAAGTCTGAGTTCATAGCTCTAGACAAAGCCGATGCAGAAGTTGAATGGCTCCAGAATTTCTTAGAAGATATTTCATTCTAGCCCAAACATGTAGCACCTATATGCATATATTTTGATAGTCAAGCAACAATAGGAAGGGTAGAAAGCGTTATGTATAACAGTAAATCTCGTCACATACGATAGACACACAATATCGTTCAACAACTACTCTCTAATTCAGTTATCACAATTGACTATGTAAAGTCAAGAGATAACGTGTCGAATCCACTTACAAAAGGCCTAACTAGAGAGGCAATTGAAAGATCATCAAGGGAAATGGGTTTAAGGCCTAGGATATTCATCATGATGGTAACTCTACCTAGTATACTGGAGATCCCAAGAGCTAGGTTCAAAGAGATTAAACAAAGTTATGAATGACGGTTCAACATTGTCAATAACTCAACTTATTCTCATGATGAAGACAATGTTCAGAAACAAGGATAAAACATTAAGACTTTTTAATGGTTTTTAAGTTTGACATGTATGACCAGATACTATATCTACGGGATGACACGTTTAGGAATCCTCTATGTGACTATGAAGTTTAAACCGCTTCAAGGAGTATGTTAGGTAAAGGTTCATGCTCTACGCACTCATGAAATCAAGTGGTGTTCATGGCTGAAACAAACACAACAATGAGAACCAAATACGGTTAAAGGGTTAAATGTGTGATATGTTGTTGTCAAGGTATACACCAAAGCTCGACGGTTTACAGATATCAAATTTAACGATTGACCGAGTATATCCGACATATGTTCACTAGGAAAAATTCAAAGAAAAACCTACTTATCAAGATGCAATTATTCCTTGCTTACGAATCACATAATTTTCATGCATGTTTTAATCATAGAGTCATTTCCCATTCATGTGGGGATTGTTGAGATTTTTGTTATACCCCGTATTTCCAGAGTATGTACGTAAGGGAATACGTATAAAAAGTTTGGCCTTAAAGTTTAGGCCTTGGACGATTTTTGGGCACAACTCACAAAGCAAATAGTTTTCCGACGAAACGTTTCCACAGCTTTCGTAGGGTAAATTCCGGCTATGCCATTTCTAATTTTTGCGGATTTTTCCGAGAGACGAAACATTTTGGACCAACGGGAGGGCGACACTTGTCACCCTCCAATTGATGGACTTGTGGCGGAATTAGACCGAATTGGAGAGCCAATTTTGTCAAGTAGTTGGTAGGATATTTTGTGTGCAAGTTGGCTAGGTACACTTGCCCTAATCTTGGCCTTACACTTGCCTAGCACTTGGCTACATCTTGGCCCTTGGTTGGCCATCCCTTGACCTATAAATACCCCTCTTGAGATGAAGAGCTCTTCATCCACAAAAGCTTCCAAGTCTAAAAATCCTCTCCTCTCCCTTTGTAGCCTTTTCGTCCAAACACCTCCCCTCCCTGAAGGCCTTGGCCGAATACCCCCCCTAGCCTAGCCAAAATCTACCCCCCCTCCCTTGGTAGAAAAGTTGTTTTCTAGTATTGTTATAATGCCTAAAATACCCTAGCTCAAATCCCTTAGTACTTAGTAGAAGTTGTGAAGAACTTCTAAGGTTTCTCGAGCATACAACTTAGAGCAAAACCTTGCTCAGCGACTTTATCTAGGATATTATTGGGCTTACCGGGTAACTAATCCTAACCCTCTTTGAATTAGAGAATACTTCTTTGTAGTAGTATAAGAATAAGTATTAGATACTTAGAAGAATATTGCAGAATAGAATTGGAATTATCACGATGAAGGGTTTAAAGAAGAATAATCAAACCGTATTTACATGGGAATTTGTT
Organism: Przewalskia tangutica; assembly: GCA_029844215.1. Classification (NCBI taxonomy): domain Eukaryota; kingdom Viridiplantae; phylum Streptophyta; class Magnoliopsida; order Solanales; family Solanaceae; genus Przewalskia; species Przewalskia tangutica. The sequence goes on along the minus strand of CM056736.1, from coordinate 29,402,414 downwards.
TTCACGATGAACTTGAGTAGCTCACCGTAGGGAAGTCGCCCAATTTTCCGTAGGATATAGAACCCTCTGCTTAGAATCATTTACAAAGTAGTCTAACGTTGATAGACGTTCGACTATTATAAAGTGATTCTCTACGCGACATATTCAACTTCGCGGTGGTTTTTTTGAGAAGGTATGTGATTCTTCCTAAAGCATGATATTTTACAATATATATGTAGTAATGCGGTGACGCATACGTGTTAATCGAATAATAACTACGGCAATGTCTTTGACTTAAGCTGAATAATACTTACGGCAATGCCTCAGCTTAAGCTGAATAATACTTACAATGATGCCTCAACTTAAGCTGAATAATAAAGATCCAAAGCATTTCAAAAAATCTTCAATCATTTTTTACATAAGAGAACTAATTGGTTTTTTTAAAACAAAAGCTTAAGAGTTATACTAGCTTTATGGGAAGTTAGGTATAACCACTTAATCATGATAAAAGAAACAGTTTGCCTATGTATTTATAACAGACTTATATTGACTTGTGGAAAGAATAATAAGATGGTTTGATAAAGTAGACATGATATGATGCTGTGTGTGTTAGTGTCTTGTAACGTTTGTATAAGAGAGTATTCTTGTTGTGCTTATGTTGTTTAACGATAAGTGTTATGTTAGTATAATATCACTCACCTCTTGACATATTACGAGGTTGCCGCCTCCGACGGGGTAGACTCGGTGATGCAGGACCATGATTCGAGAATACCTCATGCGGGTCCGGGACCTATGCGAGCTACGGAGTTCGGGTTAGTGATGCGGGGTTATACCTCATGCGGTCTATGTGGCCACGCGGACTACGAGTCGGGGCGGTGCTTGAGTAGCTACCCTCGACGCGGGGTTATGTACCTATGCGGGCCTATGTGAGTGGCCTATGCGGACTACGGAGTCGAGATTAGGCTTGCATGGTGATACTACGCAATTGGCCCGCTTGATCATTCGCAGCCTAGAAAAGACACATTCTAATTTATTGTTGCTCTTGTTTATGATGTAGCACTATGCGGTCCCAGTTGTTTCATACATACTTGCAAAACTGATTTTAACATGATATGTTTTCATTTAAGTATTTCTGATTTCATATACTTAGTACTGTTGTCTCGACCTCCTTGAAGCTGCGTTCATGCCACGGTAAGGGCAAGCAGTGCTAGATCCACATTCTTAGGATCTCTACGTTGGTGTCGAGCTCCATCTTTTGAGGCTCTACTTTTGGGTATGATCTCCTGTTGTAGATAGTTTTGTGCTGATCGGTATGGCGGGCCCCTGTCCGCCATAGTTGTATATTTCCTTAGAGGTATGTAGTCATGTTATGCAAGATCGGATGTAATCTAAACCATGTTTATATATATATATGCCGAAAGGCGATGTTTTCTCACATAAACTGTGTCTTATTTTATAAACTGTTTCATGTCTTGTTTTATATTTCCGCTGATTACTCTGATGTATGACTACTTGGGTGCCCCGGTAAGGCACCAGTCACGGGCCCCGGAATGGGTCGTGACAAAAATGGTATCAGAGCAGTTAATCCTCGGAAAGTGTCTACAGACCGTATCCAGTAGAGTCTTGGTTATCGGTGTGTTGTGCACCACACCAATAATCAGGAGGCTATAGGGTATTTAGGATTGGTTTCCATTCTTCTCACTCGAGATCGTGCTTTAGAGTCATGTTAAAGTTGGACCCCTCTAACGTATTCCTTGTTTCATGTGATTATGCCTCCACGTAAGGCAACCCGCCCGTAGGGCAAGGCGTGAGGAACTGCTAGTGGGACACCTAGAGTCACGAGGGCTCGAGCCCGATCTATACCGCAGACGGCGAGTTCTATGGCCGCCCGGCCCAGCGAGACCACAGCACCCACACCTCCGTCCCCACGGCTGGCGGAGGTTAGGACAAGGAGATGGCCCACTATTGGCTAGAGTTGTGGCGAATCGAGATAAGGCTGGATCGCGGCGATTCGATTCAGCTCGGCCGGCCGCACCGTGGTGCACCGAGGCGAATAGTTTGAGGCTACGAGATTTCTTGAGTTGTAGCCCGCGAGTTTTACGGTCAAGGCGGAGGATGATCGCAGGAGTTCATCCGTCGGCTCTGCAGGATCGTCACGGGTGATCAAGGCCTCGAGAGACAGTCTGTGACGCCGGTTCGCATCGGCCGCGTGATACCGCAATCGATTGGTTTGATTCATGGGAGTTATCCGGGAGAGCACGCGTCGTCCCCTACTGGGATGAGTTCTCGCAGGCTTTCCTCACTCACTTCTTGCCTCACGGATGAGAGAGGCGCGGTGATAGATTTTTCTGGCGAGGCGGAGGACACACTGTCGTGAGTACAATGTCGAGTTTGATTCATTGGCTCGATATGTCCAGCGTTAGTAGCGATTATGGAGATAGGGTGCACCGCCACGCCACCGCTAGATGACTATATGGCCGAGTCACGTGCGGGTGTTTCTCTTCACCGTATGGACATTACCGCATGCGAGCTCATGCTCTTGGATGTGAGGCGTAGAGACCACGGGTTGACAGCAGTGAAGAAGGCCGGGGCGGCGGGGTCTTTTGGTGGCTATCGTGGTGGCGGCCTCGGCGATCTAGATTTGCACCACGGCCCGGCTGAGCACTCTGCGCGTCGGCCTGACACCAGATATTCGAGGCGCACCGAGCCCCGGGACTTGACGTCGAGGCGGCAGAAGTCGGCGACAGGACCACCCCCGGTGTGGCCGTCGGCAGATCCAGCCGGGAGTTGTGGTGCTACGGAGCTTGTTTGATTGTAGCGGCCAGGTCACTATGCGAGCTGTCACGGCGAGGCGATCGCGATGGTAAGTCGGCTACGAGTTCTTTCGGGTCTTCTTCATCCCCGACGATTACTGCCCGGAGGGCAAGGTACTCATGGACCCGGCCAGTCGCGGCGGTCGTGGCGCGGGTCCCGATTCTAGCGGTCCTCGAACGGCATTTATGCTTTGTCCAAAGCGAGATCGTGAGGCCTCACCGATGTCGCCACGTACCTTATCGGTTTAGGTTTGATGTTTATGCCTTGATAGATCGGGTTCTACTCTGTCCCATATATCTCCCATTGTTGCTAGTAGGATAGGGATAGAGCACGATTCCATAGACCCTTTCGAGGTAGCTACGCCAGGGTGATTCGGTGGTAGCTCGGCGGTATATAGAGCTTGTCCGTGACCATTCTGATCGTCGGACCCTGGCGACTTGATAGAGTTGGAGATGATTGACTTGACGTGATCATGGGGATGGATTGGCTAGCTTCTTACGCCAATGTAGACCGCAGAGAGAGAGTAGTGCAGTTCCATTTCTGAGGAGCCGGTTGTTGAGTGGGAGCACGCAGTATCGCCGGTGGTAGGTTTATTTCCTACCTCGAGGCTAGGAAGATAGTGCGAAGGGTATATCTACCATCTCGTTCGTGTTTGATCATGAAGGCTGCGGTACCAGATTTTCCGTCGATTCCGATGGTCGAGAGTTCCCGGATGTGTTTCTGACGACCTCGTATCCTCCCGAGAGGAGATTGAGTTTTGTATTGACATTTTGCGGACACTCGGCCTATTTCCATTCCGCCATACGTAATGGCACCGCCGAGTTGAGAGAGTTGAAGGATCGGCTTAGAGATTTCTTTGGAGAAGCGGCTTCATCGAGCCTAGTGTTTCTCCCCAGGAGCGCCGGTATTGTTCGTGAAGAAGAAGGGCGGGGCCGCGCGTGTGTTGATCTGACGGTGAACAAGGTGACCATTAAGAACAGATACCCCTTCCGTGATTGATGATTTGTTCGACGATGGGCGAGTGCGAGATGCTTCTCCAAGATTGATCTACGGTCGGGCTATCATCAGTGCGAGTCGAGAGGTGGATGTCCCTAGAATCGCATTCAGACGTGACGCATTATGAGTTCGTGGTCATGTCTTTTGGGTTGACCAATGCTCGCGGTATTCATGGATTTGATGAACCGAGTGTTCAAACCATTTTTGGACACGCTTGTGATAGTGTTCATTGATGATATCTTGGTTTATTCTTGCTCGAGCGAGTACGCGAGCATTTGAGGCGATCTTGTGATTCTCCAGACTGGCGATTTACGCCAAGTTTTCCAAATGTGAGTTTTGGTTGACTTGATGGCGTTTCTTGGGCATATTATCGGCCGATGGCATTCGAGTGGATACGCCAAGATCGAGGCGATCGGGACTTGGCCTAGACCTACTACTCCGGCGAGGTTCGCAGCTGGCCTTGCAGATATTATCCGGTTCGTGAGAAGTTTGCTTCTATCTCGCACCATTGACTAGGGTGACTCGGAAGGCGACCAAGTTTGATGGACTGATGCTTGTGGCGGGGTTTCGATTCTTTGAAAGAAGAGACCGACGACGCCTCGTTCTTACTCTTCCGGAGGTCCGGATGGTTATGTCGTGTATTGCGATCGTCGGGCATCGGGTTGGGATGTGTGTTGATGCAGCATGGCGGGGTTATAGCATATGCATCCCGACGGTGAAGAAACACGAGAGGAACTACCCACCCATGATTTGGAGTTGGCGTGATTCACGCTTCGAAGATCCGAGGCACTATTTGTATGGGGTTCACGTGGATATTTTTACAGACCACAAGAGCCTCCAAGATATCTTCACGGAGGAGTCGAACTTACGACATAGACGGTGGTTAGAGTTGCTTAAGGATTACGATGTTGATATCACGTACCACGGGAAGGCCAATGTTGTGGCGGATGCCTTAGTCGTAGGTCGATGGGAGCCTATCGGATGTGCGGCTAGAGAGGAGGGACATGGTTCGTGATTTGCATCGATTAGCGAGCCTTGGTGTCCGCTTGATTGATTACGATAGCAGGGGTTAGAGTTCGTGAGGTTGCCGAGTCTTCCATCGCCGAGGAGGTGAAGGCAACGATTCGAGGATCCACTTTGATTCGATATCGTGATACAGCCTCTTCGTGAGGGCAAGGGTCCTTGAGGTAGCACCATGGGGTGCTAAGGTTTGAGGGCGATTGTGTGTTCCGGATGTTTCGTGACTTGGCAGCGAGTTCTTGGGAAGCACACAATAGCGTTACTCTATCCATCCGGTCGACCAAGATGTACCACGACCTTAGATCTGTGTATTGGTGGGATGGCTTGAAGAGGGCGTTGCGAGTTTGTAGCTCGGTGCCATGTTGTCGCAGTGAAGGTAGAGCACCGCAGGCACGGTGGTTTGTTGCAGCGATAGAGATCCCGACACAGAAGTGGGAGGTGATCAACATGGACTTCATCACGGGATTACCTCGCACTCGGAGGAGACATGATTCTATATGGGTTATCGTCGGCCGACGAAATCAGCCCACTTTCTTTCCGTCGGGACGACTTTTTCTACCGAGGATTATGCGGACTTTACATCCGAAGTCGTCGATCGCATGGAGTCCCTATTTCGATCATATCGCATGCAGGAGCCCGATTTCGCTAACTTCCTGAGGTCTTTCCAGAGGTTTAGGGCGCAGTGAGCTCGAGTCTTGCATTCCATCCACGCAGACGACAGTCGGGCCGCACTATCCGGACTCTTGAGGATATCTGCGAGCACATGTTATCGACCGTGGTAGCCGGGAGGATCATTTGCCTCTAGTTGAGTTCGCGTACAATAATAGCTACCACTCCGGTATTCGGATGGCGCCTTATGAGGCCTTGTATGGGAGGAAGTGCGGATCGCCTATAGGTTGGTTCGATGTGGGCGAGTGCGGCTAGTGGGACCAGATTTGGTGCAGCGATGGATAAGGTAAAGCTTATCGAGCGGCTATCGACAACTCGAGTCGGCCAGTCGTATCACGAGATCATCGCCGTCGGCATCTTGAGTTCGAGGTTCATGATTGGGTTTTCCTAGCGTGTCACCCATGAAGGGTGTGATGAGATTCGGAAGAAGAAACTCACCAAGGTACATCGGGCCGTTTCAGATTGTCCGCGAGGTAGGCAAGGTCGCCATGAGTTGGATCTGCCGTCCGATCCGGGAGGCGCGGTCATCCGGTTTTTCACGTATCTATCTTTGAGAGATGTATCGGATCCATCTAGAGTGCACCCGATTGACGATGTCCGGTGGCCGGGGGTTATCGTATGAGAGGTTCCCATAGCGATAATCGATCGTCGGGTTAGGCGTCTGCGGACGGGGCGTGGCCACAAAGTCTTGTGGCGGAGCAGCTCGGGAGGAGATGACGTGGGAAGCCGAGGAGGACATGAGGCGAAGTATCTCACCTATTCCCACACCTCCGTAATTCACTTTCCTACTTGTAAATTTTCATTATCGTTTTGCCTAAGTGTTGTTTTGTGGCGTGTGTGGCTTTTGCAAAGCTTAGGTTATGAAGAACCTTATCGTTATCTGTCTTGGGAAGGAACATTCGACGAATGTTTCTAAGGAGGAGAATGTTATACCCGTATTTCCAGTATACGCAAGTGGAATACGCATAAAAGTTTGGCCTTAAAGTTTAGGCCTTGGGCGATTTTGGGCACAACTCACAAAGCAAATAGTTTTCCGACGCAAACGCTTCCACGACTTTCGTAGGGTAAATTCCGGCTATGCCATTTCTAATTTTTGCGGATTTTTCCGAGAGACGAAACATTTTGGACCAACGGGAGGGCGACACTTGTCACCCTCCAATTGATGGACTTGTGGCGGAATTGGACCGAATTGGAGAGCCAATTTTGTCAAGTAGTTGGTAGGATATTTTGTGTGCAAGTTGGCTAGGTACACTTGCCCTAATCTTGGCCTTACACTTGCCTAGCACTTGGCTACATCTTGGCCCTTGGTTAGCCATCCCTTGACCTATAAATACCCCTCTTGAGATGAAGAGTTCTTCATCCACAAAAGCTTCCAAGTCTAAAAATCCTATCCTCTCCCTTTGTAGCCTTTTCGTCCAAACACCTCCCCCTCCCCTTGTGAAGGCCCTTGGCCGAATACCCCCCCCCCTAGCCTAGCCAAAATCTACCCCCCCTCCCTTGGTAGAAAAGTTGTCTTCTAGTATTGTTATAATGCCCAAAATACCCTAGCCCAAATCCCTTAGTACTTAGTAGAAGTTGTGAAGAACTTCTAAGGTTTCCTGGAGCATACAACTTAGAGCAAAACCTTGCTCAGCGCGACTTTATCTAGGATATTATTGGGCTTACCGAGGTAACTAATCCTAACCCTCTTTTGAATTAGAGAATACTTCTTGTAGTAGTATAAGAATAAGTATTAGATACTTAGAAGAATATTGAGAATAGAATTGAACTGTTATCACGAGAAGGGTTTAAAGAAGAATAATCAAACAGATTTACATAGAACTGTTTTCTGATGAACTTGAGTAGCTCACCGGGTAGGAAGTGCGCCCAATTTTTCGTAGGATATAGAACCTCTGTTTAGAAGCCATTACAAAGTAGTCGAGCGTTGATAGGCGTGTCGACTATTATAAGTGATTCTCTGCGCGACATATTCAACTTGGCGGTGGTTTTATTTGAGAAGGTATGTGATTCTTCCTAAAGCATGATATTTTACAATATATATGTAGTACGGTGAGCGTACGTGTGTTAATGAATAATAACTACGGCAATGTCTTTGACTTAAGCTGAATAATACTTACGGCAATGCTCACGCTTAAGCTCGAATAATACTTACTAAGCAATGCCTCACTTACTTTGAATAATAAAGATCCGAAAGCATTTCAAAAGAATCTTGAATCATTTTTCTGAAGAGAACTAATTGGTTTTAAAACAAAAGCTTAAGAGTTATACTAGCTTTATGGGAAGTTAGGTATAACCACTTAAGCATGATAAAAGAAAGCAGTTTGCCTATGTATTTATAATGGACTTATATTGACTTGTGAAAAGAATAATAAGATGGTTTGATAAAGTAGACATGATATGATGCTATGTGTGTTAGTGTCTTGTAACGTTTGTATAAGAGAGTATTCTTGTTGTGCTTATGTTGTTTAACGATAAGTTATGTTAGTATAATATCACTCACCTCTTGACATATTAGGGGTTAAGTGCCTCTGTCACGGGGTAGACTCGGCGATGCAGGACCATGATTCGAGAATACCTCATGCGGGTCCAGGACCTATGCGGAGCTACGGAGTTCCGTGTTAGTGATGCGGGGTTATACCTCACGCGTCTATGTGGCCACGCGGACTACGAGTCGGGACGGTCGGAGTAGCTACCCTCGATGCGGGGTTATGTACCCTATGCGGGCCTATGTGAGTGGCCTATGCGGACTACGGAGTCGAGATTAGGCTTGCATGGTGATACTACGCAATTGGCCCGCTTGATCATCGCGGCCTAGAAAAGACACATTCTGATTTACATTGTTGCTCTTGTTTATGATGTGGCACTATATGCGGTCCCTCGTTGTTTCATACATACTTGCAAAACTGATTTTAACATGATATGTTTTCATTTAAGTATTTTCTGATTTCATATACTTAGTACTGTTGTCTCGACCTCCTTGGGGCTGCGTTCATGCCGCGGTAAGAGCAGTGCTAGATCCACATTCTTAGGATCTCTACGTTGGTGTCGAGCTCCATCTTTTCCGAGGCTCTACTTTTGGGTATGATCTCCTGTTGTAGATAGTTTTGTACTGTCGAGGTATGGTAGGGCCTGTCGCCATAGTTGTATATTTCCTTAGAGGTGCAGTAGTCATGTTATGCAGATTTCGGATGTAACTGCTAAACCATGTTTATATATATATATGCCGAAAGGCGATGTTTTCTCACATAAACTGTGTCTTATTTTATAAACTGTTTCATGTCTTGTTTTATATTTCCGCTGATTACTCTGATGTATGACTACTTGGGTGCCCCGGTAAGGCACCAGTCACGGGCCCCGGAATGGGTCGTGACAATTTTAAAGTGTGAATGAAAAATGAGAAGATGTACCTTTTAGAATGCACCCAAAAGATACCTTTTGGATTACAACTATTCATTTCACCCTTTCATTGCCTATAAATTCAGAGGAATAATGTCACGACCCGGCTCAACGATCGTAGTGCCCTACAGGCACCCTTCAGTATACATCATAGAATAGCAGCGGAACATACAAAACTCATAAAATACTTAAACAATAAATCTCAACAGGCTAGCCGATAAGGCCACCTTCCGAGAAATATACATAACCCAAAAATAAAGACAGTTACATCTTTGTTCTTACAACCCAATCCACAAGATATGACTACGCACTCTAGGAATAATAATCGGAGACAGGCCCCGCCATACCACGAATGTACATAAATCTACAACATCGTAAACTGCACTAAAAGACAAGCCTCCGAGAAATGGAGCTTCGACACTGATCGTTGATCCTAAGAATGAGGATCCACCACCGCTACTCCCTACCGCGACATTTAACGCACTCGAGGAAAGCGATCACAACAGATGTACTAAGTATGTAAACTGAAAATCAAATGAAATCATAAAGTCTAAAAATAAAGCCGAGACATGTATGATAACTCAAATAACGATCAGGCCTCACTAACAATGAGAGTAAACAAGAGTATACTTTACTGCATAAAAGTAGGAGGCTCATGATCAAAGTAGGGTCACTCGCCCGTAGTATCATTAAGCAGTCCTACTCCTGGGACTATTTCACCCGTATAGGTCATGTGGACCCGCAATGAGGTCATCCGCCTCGCATGAGACTATTTCACCCGCATAGGACTATTTCACCCGCATGGGCCCGATGGGCCCGCAATGAGTACAAACGTCGCACTCGCATCATGGGTAGCAAATCCATGGAATAAGTAGTAACCCGGGGGTTTACCCCGCTAGAATAACATAACCTAGCACAACTGACTATCATACATAACATAAGCACTACCGACTTATCATACATAACATAAGCACCACCGGCTTATCATACATAACATAAGCATCACCGACTTATCATACATAACATAAGCAAGTTAAGAAATCCCCTAAGTTCTTATTAGCCTTCTTTATATTCACTCTCATTTTAGTTTACTTAAGACACTAACATGTCATTATAAAATCCGGGAATTTAACCCAAAATACTATGTACTTCTATTCTTTTAAAATGACTCTTTTTCATATAAGACTCCAAGATACTAATAATCGTAGTATCAAGTCATATCTACCTTTCAAGACAAGTCACAATACCTTTTAGAAATACATTTATAGGCTTCTAAACCAAGTGACTTTTTACTTTAAAACTTTACGCAATTGATGCCTTTAAATCAATTTTCCTTTCTTCATTTCAAGTCCTTTATCTTTATTTACACCACTAGAGTAAACCATTCTTTTAACTTTCCATAAAGTTATTATAACCAACTTCCCATAAAGTCGTTATACTAACTTTATGCTTTTGACACTTACATTTGTCACGCCCCGACTTTTCCTAAGTCTTTACTTAGGGCGTGATGGCACCTGGACAATTATTTTCCACCAGGAGCACCATTTAATTCTCTTTATTTAGAAATTTAAACTTATATCCAAATACGGAGCTATTAATAAAATAACAATAAAGAAATTTGCTTATGACTTTATTAAAAATATAACGCGAGCCCATGCTCGTGCAAATATTGTTTCAACATAGACATACTGACAAATATTATTCTAAGTTGGAAGGGAGATCATTCCACACGGGCATATCCCGAGACATTGGAACTGACATTCTGAACCTGACGAGTACCAAGCCCGAAACAATGGACTTGGTATGAAAAGAGGCTGCGGGACGATCGCTAGCCTTGACGTGGAGCCTTTCCTCTATCACCCTTTCCTGAAACATGTTAAATAAAGAGTCAGCCCTACCATCTGGGGCTGAGTGAGAACCTTACCCTGCAATTCAAAGTAACACCACAATATTCCAAGTGCAATCACATTATAACGTAATAAGCATATTGCAAAAACATATCAGGTTACAACATCTTTAAATATGCAACAACTCCTCATAGGAAATTCTTGGTTTAACTAACACTTCATTTTATCTCGTATTATACGTTAAGACATTCCCCTGCATTTCCACATGTTTATTACATTTATATATTTGTGAACGCGTATTCACTTTTCATATTTATATATAGGTGAACATGTGTTCATCTTTCATATTTGTTGCGGCGTGCAACCCGATCCATTATATTTACGTATTTGTGAACACGTATTCACTTTACGTTTTGTTGCGGCGTGCAACCCGAACCATTATGTTTACGTATTTGTGAATGTGTATTCACTTTACGTTTTTGTTGCGGCGTGCAACCCGACCCATTATATTTACGTATTTGTGAACGCGTATTCACTTTACGTTTTGTTGCGGCGTGCAACCCGACCCATTATATTTACGTAATTGTGAACACGTATTCACTTTACGTTTTGTTGCGGCGTGCAACCCGATCCATTATGTTTACGTATTTGTGAACGCGTATTCACTTTACGTTTTGTTGCGGCGTGCAACCCGATCCATTATGTTTACGTATTTGTGAACGCGTATTCACTTTACGTTTTGTTGCGGCGTGCAACCCGGTCCATTATATATTTATATATTTATGTGAACACGTATTCACTTTTCATATTTTTCAGAAGATCGAATAAACACTATTCTCTTTTCTAACATTCTGTCATTCATACTTGTAACGATTATAACTTTTTAACCATAACTCCAACTAAGGTGTTTCTCAAGCGGAAACTAAGGTAAGACAGAGATATTTCACTGTACCAAATTTCATTTAAAACTACTTTGGGTAACTAACACAAATTTATCCTCAAAACAGCCACATAAAATTTGTTTCGGCAGAATTTTTATTAAACAACACCCAATATTAGAATAGTCATAACTCCTAATCTGTAAACTCGTTCAAGCCCCATAAAATCTCAAACCGACGAGAACAGAGAGATACACGTCTCCATGTGAACCATCCTTTCATATTATGTACCATTTGGTACAGTTTTACACTTTTGTTCGCTGCCCTTCCTGGATATCGATAGATCCGAGGCAGAAACTTTAAACAGCGATAACTCTCAATCCGTAAGTCAGATAGACCCCCGTAAGGTCTCAAAATGTCCACAACAAAGAGATCTAGAACTTTCATTTAGCAACAATTTTCATATTCCCCACAGATTAGTACAGTTTTACGTTTCAACGTCCTGCCCTTCTGGATTCCGACGAATCCGAGGCAGCAACTTAAAACTACAATAACTCTCAACTCGTAAGTCCGTTTTAATAAATCTTTATATACATCTGTCCGTAACAGAGATATTTACAACCATGTAAATTTTCATATAATTCTAATAAGTAAAACTCAATAAAAACAGTCTGTAATTATGCCTTTCCGAATTTCGACCAAATCTAAGGCAGGAACTTTGAACTATGATAACTTTCAAACCGTATGTCCATTTTACCTCATTTTTGGTTCTATATGATCATATTAGAGAGGTGTACAATTCTTCCAAATTTCATCAAATTCTAACAATTATAACTCAGTGAGAACAGTTCGTAAAATGCATGACGCAACTAGTTGTCTAAACAATCAAAAGTTCAATATTTCTTTTCAACAATCAATTCTTATTCCAACATGTATTGAACTAAAAATAAAGGATGTTACCAAGAATTTCTGAGTAAGAAAACTCACCTTGTAAGTGTGAAAAAGATTGTGGTTCGGTTGCTACAAGTGGTCTTTGCTCCTTAGTGTTCCCTAATTTTATTGTTCTCCTTCCTCCCTTGATATTTTCTTGATTTTTTTTCCTTCTTGTTCACTTGTTTTTTTATGATTTTCTAACCTTTATGTTATGTCCTTTGTTTGTGTGTAAATACAATGTATAAATGAAGGAGTTTTCTATAACCTATGGGAGGTGAAAAACCAAAAGATTGAAGGGAAATGAAAAGGGGGGAAGGGGTGAAGGGTGAAGCAAAGACGTGCAGCAATGCTGCATGTTTGTTTTTTTTTTTTGTTTTTTTTTATTTTTTTATTTTTTTGTTTTCTTATTTTCATTTTATCTATCTATTTATCCAACTTTAACATTAACTCTATCCCATGCAATTTATTCATTGTTTTCTTATATATATATATATATTTATTTATTTATTAACTCAACCACAACTATATATTATTTTTATTTTTTCCGGATTTTACATTCTCTCCTCCTTAAGCAACATTCGTCCTCGAATGTGAATAAAATAAATAACATAATCACATAGACACAATAATGTTTATTGTTATTGTAACAAATTTGGGACTTCACATTCTCCCTTCCTTAAGAAGCATTCGTCCTCGAATGAGAGTAAGGTTGTAACACATGCATAAAGACACGAAAATGGCACACATATGAAATACTATGTAATGCATTTTTTTTATTACCTTAGTCAAATAGGAACGGATATTTGACTTTCATCGCCTCCTCCGCTTCCCAGGTGGCTTCCTCGGTGGAGTGGTTCCTCCATAGGACCTTCACGGAAGCAATATCTTTATTCCTAAGGCGCTTAACCTTTCTATCAAGTATTTCTACCGGAGCCTCTTCATATTGAAGCTCTTTATTAAGAACTATCTCCTGGGGAAGGATGACGTGACTTGGATCGTGCAAGTATTTTCGTAACATTGACACATGAAATACCGGATGCACTGCTTCCAGCTCTTGTGGAAGTGCTAATTCGTAAGCCACATTCCCCACTCTTCGCAAGATCTCATATGGCCCAACAAACCTTGGGCTCAATTTCCCTTTCTTACCAAAGCGCATCACTCCCTTCATTGGGGACACTTTTAAAAATACTTTCTCCCCCTCTTGGAATTCAAGATCTCTTTTCCGATGATCCGCATAGGACTTATGACGACTATGAGCTGTTTTGATCCGCTCCCGAATCATCTGTACCTTATCATTTGTTTCTTGAATGACTTCAGGTCCGAACAGTTGCGTCTCACCCACCTCGAACCATCCAAGTGGAGACCTACATTTTCGTCCATATAATGCTTCAAACGGGGCTATTTGTATGCTAGAGTGAAAACTATTGTTGTAGGCGAACTCAATTAGACATAGATGGTCCAACCAGCTTCCCTGGAAATCTAACACACACGATCGCAACATGTCCTCAAGTGTTTGAATTGTTCGCTCAGCTTTCCCATCTGTTTGCGGGTGGAAAGTCGTGCTTAACTTAACTTTTGTCCCGATACCCTGCTGGAAACTTTGCCAAAAGTGTGAGGTGAACTGGGAACTCCTATCTGAAATAATTTGTAAAGAAATCCCGTGTAACCGCACAATCTCAGTCAAATAAATCATGCATCGTAGTGCGCGTACGTAGTCTTGACCGGTAAGAAATTGGTGACTTTGTGCCGATCAACAATCACCCAAATAGAATCATACCTTCTCGAGTTTTGGTAGACCAGTTACAAAATCCATATGAATCGCCTCCCATTTTCACACGGGACCCCAATGTCCTGAAGTAATCCGCCGGGTTTTGATGTTCACTTTCACTGTTGACATATAAGACACCTCCCGACAAACTCCGAAACGTCTTTATTCATCCCGTCCCACCAGTAATTTGCCTTGAGGTCCTGATACATTTTTGTTGACCCTGGATGAATGGAATCTCTTGTGTTGTGACCCTCATCTAAGATCTTCCTCCTTAGATTCTTTACCTTAGGAACACATAACCTACCCTTATACCGAAGGGTCCGTCATTATCTCCCAATGTAAAACTGTGAAGGTTTTCCCTGTTGGATCCTCTCCCGAAATCCAACAAACTCCGTATCCTCAAGCTGACTTTCTTTTATTTACGCAGCTAAAATGATGCGAGGTATCATGTACCACCACCCTACCTTCACCGATCTCAGTTAAGCTAACCCCGAGGTTTCCCAATCTTTGTATCTCACGAACAATACCCCTCTTTTGTATTGCCAAATGGGCCAAGCTGCCCATTGATCTCCTACTGAGTGCATCAGCCACCACGTTGGCTTTCCCAGGATGGTAAAGAATACTAAGGTCATAATCCTTAAGCAACTCTAACCATCTTCTTTGCCTGAGATTCAGATCCTTCTGTGTGGTTATGTACTGCAAACTCTTATGATCTGTAAATATGTCCACATGCACACCATACAAATAATGTCTCCATATTCGTAAGGCAAACACCACCGCAGCTAATTCCAAGTCATGAGTTGGATAATTCTTCTCATGTATCTTCAACTGTCTAGATGCATACGCAATAACCTTTCCAAACTGCATCAAGACACATCCTAACCCAACTCTGGAGGCATCGCAATAGACTGTGAACCCTTCTTGTCCCGATGGTAAGGTTAGATCGTGCAGAGTCAACAATTCCTTCGCCAAAAACTTGCTTCACATGCTTCGACCACGTGTACTTAACCGCTTTTGAGTCAATCGGTCAAAGGAGCAAAGAAGACTAGAAAACCTTTACGAATCTTCTATAATACCCAACCAAACCCAAGAAACTTCTAACCTCTGCTTGAGTGGTCGGCTTTGGCTTCTTATCTTGTTTCTATCTTCTGGGGGTCTACCATAATTCCATCCCTTGACACAACATGGCCCAAAAAGGCTACCTTTTCCAACCAAAATTCACACTTTGAAAATTTAGCATATAGTTTCTCCTGTTTCAAGACTTGAAGCACTACACTCAGATGCTCTTCATGTTCTTCAACACTCTTATCAGAAATTAGATATCATCTATGAACACAATCACGAACAAATCTAGGAATGATTTGAAGATTCTGCTCATTAAATCCATAAAAGTCGCTGGGCATCGTTAACCCAAAAGACATGACCAAGAACTCATAATGGCCAGACGGGTTCTAAAGGTCGCTTTGGATATATCATCCGGATTTATTTTCAGCTGGTGATATCCCGAACGAAGATCAATCTTGGAAAAATTGCTAGCTCCCTGAAGTTGGTCAAAAAGATCATCGATTCTTAGTAATGGGTACCGGTTCTTGATCGTGACCTTATTGAGTCGATAATCGATGCACATCTCGAGCGATCCGTCTTTCTTTTTCACAAACAGATCGTGCACCCAAGGGAAACACTAGGCCTTATAAAGCCTTTATCCGTAAGATCCTTCAATTGTTCTTTTAACTCCTCAATTCACCGGGCCATTCGATATGGAGGAATAGAAATAGGTCTTGTACCTAATTAACTTTATGGCAAACTCCACTTCTCTATCCTAGGAAGGCCGGAAGATCTTCAGAAAACCTCCTAAAATTTCAACAATAGAATAAAGATTCACCGGGGATTCTTTTGGGTATCCACTATATTAGCCAGATATGCATACTCCACTGTGACTTCTCAATAACTTTTGAGCCCCAAGGTAGAAATAAACTAACCGGGGATATTCCAATCCTACCCTTATAACAACTTCGGTTCTCCGAAAAGTTAATCTCACTATCTTTCGCCGACAATCTAACATGGCATAACATGCCGACAACCAATCCATACCTAAAATGACGTCGAAGTCTACCATATCATGTAGTACTAGGTTCACCATTGTTCCCCTGCCATTCACTTCTAATGGGAAATTATTTACCACCCGAGAGGCCCAAATTGAGGCCCCTACTGGTGTCATAACCTCAAAAGGTTCACTTAAATAAGAAGGTTCTATGTGTAAATTCTTAGCAAAGCCCATTGACACATATGAAAATGTAGAGCCGGATCGCATAAATACAAATCTGCAGAATACTCGAGACTAGCAAAATACCCGTGACCACCGCATTAGATGCTTTCGCCATTCCTCTGGGGCAAAGCGTAGAGCCGATTAGAATTGTTGGGTTGTTGACCTCCCTGACTCTGGCGGGGTTGGTTTCCCTGATTTCCCCTGTAGGCAGCTGTGGTTGCTTCTGATCTCCCCTGAATAGATTGAGTTTGGGTCCTCTTCTTGCAATCCCTGGTATAGTGGCCTGACTCTCCACAGTTATAACATGTCTTCGTTAAGAGTCGACATTCTCCAGTGTGTTTTCTTTGACAAATCTTACAAATCGGTTTGTCACCTCCTGTGTTAGGGTTGGTGGCCTTGTCCTTGCTACCTTGGTAATTAGACCAATTGTGCCCCTTAGGCTTGAAATAAGACTGGCCCACAGATTGGTTCGGTCTTGAAGATCCCTTACTAAACTCCTGCTTCTGATTTTGACTCTGGTTAAATGATCCTGACGTCCGAAATCTCTTCTGCGAATATTCTCTTTTTGCTTTAGCGAAACCTTCTACCCTCAAAGCCATATCGACAATCTGAAGATAAGTTCGATCGTTGGCTAACGCCACCACCTTCTTCGCTATGTTCGGTTTAAACCTCTACAAATCGCTGACTCTATCCATTTCGTAGGGACGACATGTGTCAGATGCCGATAACCTCACGAACCGTGTATCATATTCTTGTACACTACTTCACCTTGCTTCAATTGTTCAAACTCCCGTTCGAGCGCATCTCGCGCTGATTAGCATAAATTTCTCAATGAATGACGCTCTGAACCCTCCCCAAGTCATTAGTGGTGACATCGGGGGACGATTTTTCCTAAAATTTCTCCACCACACCCGTGTGTCATCCACTAACCGTGTGATTACCAAATTGACGTCATGCGTCTCCACACATCCTCGTAAACAAGAGGTTTTCTACCTCATCGAAATACTATCAAGTTAGACTTGTAGTCCTTCCTCGTATAGATATGTTCCTTCTTCTCACAAAATTTACCCCATAGTCTATCTGTACCTCTCCTACCTTTTCTACATGGTGCAATACATCTGGTTATTTTATCGTTGTACACTCCTTCCACAATCCTTTCAAGGAGGTAGTACGAGAACCAAGTCTTTGAAAAGACTCAAGATAGGCACGAGAAGAGTATGAAAGAAGTGAAACTTTAGGATGTTATTTCGCTTACTTATTACTAAGGTGCGCGCACACCGTCGCAATAAGTAACCGCTCAAACACCCAACTCAAGAAACTTCCTAGAATCTCCTAACCTCGGTTTAGCTTTGATACCAAATTGTCACGCCCGACTTTTCCTAAGTCTTTACTTAGGACGTGATGGCACTGACAATTATTTTCCACCTGAGCACCATTTAATTCTCTTTATTTAGAAATTTAAACTTATATCCAAAATACGAGCTATTAATAAAATAACAATAAAGAAATTTGCTTATGACTTTATTAAAATATAACGCGAGCCCATGCTCGTGCAAATATTGTTTCAACATAGACATACCGACAAATATTATTCTAAGTTGGAAGGAGATCATTCCACACGCATATCCCGAGACATTGAACCGACATTCAACTCGACGAGTACCAAGCCCAAACAATGGACTTGGTATGAAAAGAGGTGGGACGATCGCTAGCCTTGACGTGGAGCCTTTCCTCTATCACCCTTTCCTAAACATGTTAAATAAAGAGTCACCCTACCATCCAATGAGGAGAACCTTACCTGCAATTCAAAGTAACACCACAAAATTCCAAGTGCAATCACATTATAAAGTAAAAAGCATATTGAAAAAACATATCAGCTTACAACATCTTTAAATATCCAACAACTACTCAAAGGAAAATATTGTTTTAACAAACACTTCAATTTATCTCGTTTTATAAGTTAATACATTCCTGCATTTCCACATGTTTATTACATTTATATATTTGTGAACGCGTATTCACTTTTCATATTTATATATAGGTGAACATGTGTTCATCTTTCATATTTGTTGCGGCGCAACCCGATCCATTATATTTACGTATTTGTGAACACGTATTCACTTTACGCTTTGTTGCGCGCAACCCGATCCATTATGTTTACGTATTTGTGAATGTGTATTCACTTTACGCTTTGTTGCGCGCGCAACCCGACCCATTATATTTACGTATTTGTGAACGCGTATTCACTTTACGTTTTGTTGCGTCGTGCAACCCTACCCATTATATTTACGTAATTTTGTACACGTATTCACTTTACGCTTTTTTGCGCGCAACCCGATCCATTATGTTTACGTATTTGTGAACGCGTATTCACTTTACGTTTTGTTGCGTGCAACCCGATCCATTATGTTTACGTATTTGTGAACGCGTATTCACTTTACGCTTTGTTGCGCGCAACCCGGTCCATTATATATTTATATATTTATGTGAACACGTATTCACTTTTCATATTTTTCAGAAGATCGAATAAACACTATTCTCTTTTCTAACATTCTGTCATTCATACTTGTAACGATTATAACTTTTTAACCATAACTCCAACTAAGGTATTTCTCAAGCGGAAACTAAGGTAAGACAGAGATATTTCACTGTACCAAATTTCATTTAAAACTACTTTGGGTAACTAACACAAATTTATCCTCAAAACAGCCACATACAATTTGTTTCGGCAGAATTTTTATTAAACAACACCCAATATTAGAATAGTCATAACTCCTAATCTGTAAACCCGTTCAAGCCCCATAAAATCTCAAAACGACGAGAACAGAGAGATACACGTCTCCATGTGAACCATCCTTTCATATTATGTACCATTTGGTACAGTTTTACACTTTTGTTCGCTGCCCTTCCTGAATATCGATAGATCCGAGGCAGAAACTTTAAACAGCGATAACTCTCAATCCGTAAGTCAGATATACCCCCGTAAGGTCTAAAAATGTCCACAACAAAGAGATCTAGAACTTTCATTTAGCAACAATTTTCATATTCCCCACATATTAGTACAGTTTTACGTTTCAACGTCCTGCCCTTCTGGATTCCGACGAATCCGAGGCAGCAACTTCAAACTACAATAACTCTCAACTCGTAAGTCCGTTTTAATAAATCTTTATATACATATGTCCGTAACAGAGATATTTACAACCATGTAAATTTTCATATAATTCTAATAAGTAAAACTCAATAAAAACAGTCCGTAATTATGCCTTTCCGAATTTCGACCAAATCTAAGGCAGGAACTTTGAACTATGATAACTTTCAAACCGTATGTCCATTTTACCTCATTTTTGGTTCTATATGATCATATTAGAGAGGTGTACAATTCTTCCGAATTGCATCAAATTCTAACAATTATAACTCAGTGAGAACAGTTCGTAAAGTTCATGACGCAACTAGTTGTCTAAACAATCAAAAGTTCAATATTTCTTTTCAACACTCAATTCTTATTCCAACATGTATTGAACTAAAAATAAAGGATGTTACCAAGAATTTCTGAGTGAGAAAACTCACCTTGTAAGTGTGAAAAAGATTGTGGTTCGGTTGCTACAAGTGGTCCTTGCTCTTTAGTGTTCCCTAATTTTATTGTTCTCGTTCCTCCCTTGATATTTTCTTGATTTTTTTTCCTTCTTGTTCACTTGTTTTTTTCTGATTTTCTAACCTTTATGTTATGTCCTTTGTTTGTGTGTAAATACAATGTATAAATGAAGGAGTTTTCTATAACCTATGGGAGGTGAAAAACCAAAAGATTGAAGGGAAATGAAAAGGGGGGCAGGGGTGAAGGGTGAAGAAAGACGTGCAGAATGCTGCATGTTTTTTTTGTTTTGTTTTTTTTTTTTTATTCTTTTGTTTTTTGTTTTCTTATTTTGATTTTATCTATCTATTTATACAACTTTATCATTAAATCTATCCCCTTGAATTTTTTCATTGTTTTCTTATATATATATATATATATATATATATATTTATTTATTAACTCAACCACAACTATATATTATTTTTATTTTTTCCGGATTTTACAACATTCTTTTTTATGACCAAGAGACTTATAATTTCAAAAACCAAGTATCATATACTTTCAAAATACTTCAAGTCTCTTAACTTTAGAAACTAAGATATCCTTAATCTTTAAAACAAGTGAGTTAATTCTCTAACCCAATCAACTTGGACATTCTTAAAACAAGTCAAGGATATCAAATGAAACTAGATTCATCAAAATCTCGTACGTCTACCGTACTATATATTTACAACTACTCATGCTCAAGAGATAGGAAAGTTCCACAGACCTCTTCGGTTCAATCCACTTGCTAAGTCCAATATGTCGTACGTAGTATGTCAACCTATAATGACCATAATACGTCTATTAACTTCTAGCTTCAACGTAGAATATTCTAAGTGTAAAGTCACTAAATTCTACGGAAAATCGGACAACACTTCCTTTGTTTCTACGTACTTTTCCACCTTTTTCAAGGCCCGAATTCAATAACCAAACATGCCACATTAAGGCTCAACAATGTAGCTAACAATAATGGGATTACACGCCTAACAAGACGTGTAAAATTCTGCCCCACAATTAATATCAAGCAATTCAATAACCAATGACATTTCAGCTATAAAGTACAACAATGCAAAGTCTTATCCAATTCCTTTTACAATCCAAGTTGTTTAGTCTTACATGTTATATAGTCGCAATTGATTATAACAACTACAATCTTCAATTAGATAACATGCGACGATTCTAACTATCGACCAAATTGTATTTCAATTTCAAATGGTTAACAAGGTCATTTCGGATTTAGGCTTTCAATATCCATAACACTTATGAATCTCCAATACATATATCTCATGCTTGTTAAAATGTAAGGCTACAACAATATGTAATCTTATAACACTTAAGAGAACAAGATTGTTACCTTGACGAGCCTTAATCCAACTTCAAGATCCGAAGTCGCTCCCTAGCAACTTAGCGCCTCTCCTTGACACTCCAATCCGCCACTTGAAGCCCTTAGAAGTTCACAAACAACTTTCCTTCAATTTCCAATCCAAACCTATGAAAGCGACTTAGGTTTTCACATTGCGACTAATGCAAAAACGACATTTTTCCGGGATCTTTCTATTGAGATACCCTTACAATACCCTTAGGAACCTTGTTTTAAAGTATTGAGATTATTGAACCATAAACAAAAAAAAATTCTTGCTCACTTGAACCCTAACCCGAGAGCTCTCTATCAAGTCCAAATTTTTCGAAGTGTAGAAAGTCTTGTCTTGCTACTAGTGTTATTATATAACAACATGGAGGGTCAAGATTAGAACAATTGGGTGGCTTTGATGCATTTCATTAAAAGATCAAGTCAGGTGGGCTCTTTGACTAAGTCAATAAACTCAAGCTCTTAGCTTGCAAGACTTGGTCATCTTTACTTTGGTCAAATGACCTTTCTATCCATGGTCAATTTCGACCAAGACCAACCAAGGGGGTGACACGTGTCGTCCTCCCATTCATCGCAATATTTCGTTTCCCGACATTTCCATAATTCCGATAAATTTTTACTAGTCTCCAATCTTAACATTTTTGAGTTCTTATAAACATGTCCTGGAATTACGGGGTGTAACAAATAACTTCATTTTCTGCATTGAATTTTAAAAATTTCGACATACTTTCTTACAAACAAAAATCGAGTCTTTGTGTGATTTGTTGCCGAATTTTCATTCGATGAAGTTCGTGGGGTTTGTGCTACCGCTACACCATCAATTGGTATATCGTTTTATCCTAGGAGAAAATAATTTATAATCTCGGGTACAGTGAAGAGATTAAATTCCTTAAGGACACACAGTGAATAGTATGGTCTTAAATATTTTAAGTTTTGCATTTTCATTCTATTTTTCAGTTTATTTTTATTACTGATTTACTGAATTATTGAACTCAGTATACTAACAATGGTGCCACCTAAATTGAAACATAAAGAATAATATTTATTTCTTGTGACATCACTAAAATTAGCTGGATTTTCGACCGCCTTTTCCCTACGTGTTTCCGACAATCATATCGAGTCGGACGAATTTTTTTTGAAATGCTGACAAATATTTCTGTCAGTCAACCATCGATAATAGCAAAGTAGCATCATTTAAATCTATTTCTGTAAGGTAAAAATTCTTTACTTTCTGCTTTATAAAAAAATATTCGTTTCAGAAAAAAAAAAATCGTTTCAGAAAAGTGCGCTATTTCTATGGTGAATTTCATTTTATTTTTTATTTTTTACTTCTATGAGAAAATAGAAAGAGGACAATTATAACACATTCGTATTATTAATATATTTATGACTTTTGCAATTATTGAATTATATTTGATTGTTTGTATTATTCATTAATGTGCATCCCTTGAACTAAACGTTGTCATTGATAGTGTGAGATATTAATGATAGAACATAGTTCTTAAAATAGCATCGACTGATGATCATTGAGAATGAAATATCAATGATATATTATAAGTCGACATGTGGTCTGCATCACATTCTTAGAGAATGTAGTATGTCTTACTTACTACTAATAATAGTTACAAGTGATGGATACATGAATACTCTTAGAGGGTATTGGCATGCCCTACTGATAAACTATTTGTTCTACATGTCTAGAGTATTATCAGCATGTGGGAGATAGATGTCTTTTGACTTGAGGTCAATACACACCTGGTTTGTAGAATAATGTACGTTGATCCTGTCCTAAGCTTAAATTCCTTATAGGATAAGACATGACTTGAATTGGGTACATTGCGATACAGAATAAGGTGGTAGTTGAGCCAAGAATAGGATTCATTCCTCGATTAGATATTCGAGAGAACACTCAGCTTCTAAGTGATATTAGGTCGACCAAGTCATTGAAAAATGCAAGAGACATATTTGAGATATGATCTAGTTGTCGGCTAATATAGATGAGATAAAGTGATCAAGCCATTTGAATAGACATTTGGCAAATCGTAAGCTTGATAGAGTGTGTTGAGAATGAAAAGAATTTATCATCCCGCATAGAGGTTGTTTTTACTAAGAGTCTTGTAAACGCACTTCACACATTGAGTTCGTCACCGGCGCAGTCTAGGAGTTCCGTGTGAATCTTAATTTGATTAAGTGTCGATGTGAGAAGGCCTAAAGGGTCACACTAAGTCGATTGTCTTTTTGGCCTAAGGGTATATTGAGAGAGAATAAATATTCGATTTAGAATCGAGATATTCTAACCAATAATAAATTATGAGATAAATTCTATTTGATGAGAATTATTTAATTAAGTCAAAATTAGATTTTGGATTTAATCAAAATTAAAACGTGCAGAAATATTAGAAAAAAATGAGAGGCGCCGCGGCGCTGGTACGACAGTGGGCCCAGCTCGACTGGCCCACTGCAACTCGGTTTTAGGACAGATTTTTAAGCCTAATCTCAGTATGATTTGTATCATAATCTCCCCTATATATTCAGCACTTAACCTCATAATTTAGGTTACACCAATTCTACATAGAATTGACACATAATCTCTTACTTTCTGAACTCATAGTTCAGAGATTAAAATCTTCTCAAACCTCTGCCAAGATTTCCTGGCTTTCCTGACAGAGGAGTATACCGTAGTGAAGGCTTGCACCCGAAGAGACAATCGCGTGCGCACGCTTTAGTAGAGATTCAAAATATCAACTGTAAGTTTATATTTAATATCTTTACAGGTTTCAATTGTAACGTAATCATATCAGACGACTTTGTTGGGGCAAGTAAGTTAACAAAAATTTTAAACTTCCGTTGTGCCTTACTTGTGTGTTTTAGACCCAAAAAAACCCTACAAATTATAATCGAAATACCAAAAAAATGAGTGGCTTTTTGGGCGGGGGAAGAACAAAAATGTCTGGTAGGAACAGAAGAAATTGGATCTGTTGGTTGACCAACTTGACATAAAATATTATACTACTCTGACTCAAAAAGATGACTTACTTTTCTTATTAGTTTATCCCAAAAAAATTGTTTTCTTTCTATATTAAGAAATAATTTACAGCCAAACAATTATCTAAGATTTCTTTTTGAATCACATATTTCAAAAGTCTTCCTTTATTAAATTTTATGCTAAATCAACCTAGACCAATCTTTTTGGGACGGAGGTGTAGGAGTTTTGTCGGGTTCGTACACGCAGCTGAATTTGAAAATTTATGTTTCAAACCTGACATGGCGGTCAAACTGTAGTATGATTATATAATGTAAATAACACAAAGCAATAATGTAATACTTTGAACGAAGACTTAAATTGTAGATAGCAATCTGAAACCTTGAAGCTTTGTGTAGTCCGAGGATGCGCACGCAAATGTCCCTCGATTTGCAAGTCAAAACTTCGATGTAATTTTCTAACTCTTGGAATGCTAGGGATTCCAGCAGAACTTTAGAAGAGATTAGTATCTTGCTTTTGGTGTAGAAAATATGTGAGGGGACCCTTTTATTTATAGCTGAAAAGGACAGCTAGGGTTCCCCAAATGGGTCAGCCCATAAAACCTCAGCATACTGGGCCAACTCGGACCTGCAGGACATTTATCTCCGCGGCCCTGAGTAAGTGGCGCCGCTGCGCTAACGCACTCTGACGCTGCGGCCCTGAGTCTTAGGCGCTGCGGCCTTGTTCCAATTTCTGCCTTGTTTTATATTTTCTTTATAATGTCTCGATCATCAATCGAACATATATATATATAATCTCTTCTCTTATTACATCCTTCAATCGACGGAACATTTGACTTAGTGTTACGCTTCAGGCCTTTACATATCGATACTAACAACCTTCACGGAACTCCTAGACTGCACCGGAAGACGAACTCAATATGTAAAGTTTAGCTACACGAAACATGTGAACTGAACCTCTATGTGGGAAGATAAAATCCTTTCATTCATGACACACTCAATCAAGCTTAGAATTTGTCAAGTGTCTATCCAAATGGCTTGATCATTATATCTCATCTATATTAGTTGACAATATGACCATATCAGACATGTCCATTGCGTTGGCCAACGACTTAGTCAATCTAATACCATATGAGAATCTGAGTGTTCTTTCGAATACACATCCGAGGAATGAATCATAATATTGGCTCAACTACCACCTTTAATCTACTTCGTAATGCACCCAAAACAAGCCGCGTCTCAACCTATAAGGCATTTGAGCTTAGGACATGATCAAAGTACATCACTCTGTAAACAAGGTGTTATCAACCTCAAGTCTAAGGACTTTTATCTCCCACACACCGATGACACTTTATACATACACAACAAAAGTGCATCAGCAGGGTATACCAATACTTCAACAAGTATACATGCGTCCATCATGAGTTTCCATAACTCGTAGCAAGTGAGACATACTATATCCCCTAAGGATATGATGCAGACCATATATCGATGTATCGCATATCATCGATATCCCAATCTCGGTGATCATTAGTCGAGGCTATTTAAGAGTTACGTTACAATATTAATTCTCACACTATTAATAAATATGTAAACTCTAGGGATGCATTTATAGAATATTATAAACAATCAACTAATAATTCAACAAATTCAAATTCCATAATAATAATCATCATTATTATAAATACGAATGTGTATAAAGTACATTTTGTCCTAATACATATTGTCTCTAGGAAATACATATACTTTCAATCTCTCACTTGGCCTAGAGTCAATCACCAACATATCTAATACCCATGTTCTCAAAATGACCATTATGCTTTACCAAGATTAATGGTTTAGTAAATAGTTCTGCTAGATTATTGTCTGTGAGAACATAATCTATCCTAATATCTTCAACTTCCATCATCTCTCTGAGAATCTAGTACTTCCTCGGTACATGCTTGTTTCTGTTTGTTGATCTTGGTTCCTTTGCCTGTGCAATTGCACCAGTGTTGTCACAATAAATGGTTATTGGACAAGTAACACTCGGAACAACCCCTAGTTCCTTCAGGAACTCAGAAATCGCGACAGCATTTTTAGCAACTTCCGATATAGCAATGTACTCCGCTTCAGTAGTCGAATCAGCAGTAGTAGCTTGTTTGGAACTCTTCCAGCTCACTGCTCCTCTTGAAAATGAACGTGTAATCAGATTGAGATTTGAAATCATCAACATATGTCTGGAAACTAGCATCAGTATACCCATTGACAACTAGCTTATCATCTCCACCATAGACTAAGAAGTAATCTTTAGTACGTCTGAGATACTTAAGAATACTTTTGACTGCCTTTCAGTGTTCCTTACTAGGATTCTGCTGGAACTTGCAAGTCATACTAAGTGCAAAAGCCACATCTGGCCTAGTACAAGTCATGACATACATGATTGATCCTATATCCGAAGCATATGAGGTCCTCTTCATGCGCTCAAGTTCTATAGCACTAGAAGGACAACCCTTCTTAGATAACTTGACGTCTTGACCCATTGGAAGATCGCCTTTCTTGGAATTCTCCATTAAAAAACATCTAAGCACTTTGTCTATGTAGATTGACTGTGACAACCCCAATAATCTATTAGGTCTTCTCTATAGATCCTAATTCCCAAAATGTAGCAGGCTTCACCTAAATTCTTCATCATGAAGGTTTTGGAAAACCATTCTTTAACTGACTGCATGAGAGTCTTATTGTCTCTCATTATCAATATGCCATCAACATATATAATAATGAAGACAATATCCTCATCATTGCATTGATATAAACACAAGGATCATCTTTGCTTCTGACGAAATCAAAAGATTTGATAGCCTTGTCAAAGCTAATATTCCGACTCCTAGAGGCTTGCTTAAGTCCATAAATGGACTTCTGTAGCTTTCACACAACATTTGGTCTGGACTCAGATGAAAAACCCTCGGGTTGTTTCATATTCGCTTCCTCAATTAGATTACCATTGAGGAATGCAATTTTGACGTCAATATGCCAAATATCATAATCATAATGTGCAGCTATAGCAAGCAAAATCCGAATAGACTTTATCTTAGAAACTGGTGAAAAAGTTTCATCATAATCCACACCAGGACGCTGATTAAAACCTTTAGCCACTAGTCTAGCTTTATAAGTCTGAATCTTGTCAAATGCATCAATCTTCTTCTTGAAGATCGTATTGAGGATTGATTTCTATTCTTATTACTCTAAGATCGTGCTATAGAGTTATGTTGTTAGGGTAGTCCCTCCCTAACGTATTATTGTGGTTCCAGCTATGAGAAAACGACAGCGGCCCAGAAGGGGAATATATGGACTTTGTATCTAGGTTGGTAAAAAAGATTGTTGTATAGTTGGTGTGATAATGATGTACATATATACGGACATATTTATTAGGGTCATGTGTGTGTTGCATAATGTGATTGTGGGTTATCATGTGTTGGTTAAGCTTTGATAATGGCTTGGAAGGTATGAAACAGTTTAATGAATCCACATCAAGGTTATATATATGCTAATTTGGAATAATTAGGAGGTGATGAGCTGTCTGAGAGGGTGATGAACCCTTAAAGGATCATGTTTAATTGACTTAATGGCATACCATGTTGTTAGATTAAGTTGTGTTGTATGCTTAAGAGAGATGCACGAATAATATTGGTATGGAGTAAATAGGGTTGTTGTGATTAAGACAATATGATTTTGAGATATTGAGAAGCTATCTTGCCCGTATACGGGGAGAGATAATGTAAGCTTGGGACATAAAATATTTGAAGATCTTGGAGTATTGGATAATCGTTGAAACCTTAGATAGACAAGGCCTTCAAGAGTAAAGTATTTTATGTGTGATCGTGGTTACAGTACATGGTATATGTGAAGTATATTAGAGGTGATGATTTCTTGGTTTGAGAATAAACCACTTGTGATTGTTGTTGATGATTGTTGAGTGTAACACCCCATTTTAAACCGGAGTCGAAAACGAGATTCTAGCGAACCCTGCTTGAATAAAAGTGTTAGAAAATAAATAAAAGTGCTAAATGTTTAAAAGGGTGCTAAAAATGTTAAGGGGTGCTAAAGTTTTAAAAGGGTTGCTAGGGAGTCGCCACCTAATTAATTTGGGTGAATTAGGACACCTAAATGTCAACTAGTTTTAAGTAAACATTAACTCCATTTTTATGGTCTGCAAAACTTATGTAAGATTCTGGGTAAGGGCTCCTTATTATCATAAAGGGAAGGGGTTAGGCACCCTAAAGGATCCGCTAACTTGCGGTTGTCCGTTCAAACCTAGGGAATTATTATTCTATAAAAATGCATGTTTAAAAATGCTTAAATAAAGGGATAAAAATTGTAAGGTTTATTTAGAATATAAAATTAGCTTTGGATAAAAACTTGCATTCGTAACGTATTAGATAAGATACATGTATTGCAAAATCTTATTATGACGAAATGTGTACTTTATAAAATAAGATGTAGAATATCTATTATGCAAAGACTAACAAAATAATTTTTAATTATGAATGTTAGTAAGAGTTTATGAAGAAATTAATTTATTATGCTAAGGATTTAATAGTGAGTGACGTTTTAGCTACGTGAATATTTATGTCATTTTGGTATGGCTTAGTCAATGCATAACTAGTCATAACATAACTAATTTAAGACGAGTGAATTTCTAGCGTCAAACTATTTTCTAATAACAGCCCAAAGTTTAATTATTCTAAATGTACTACTAGTGGTGTAATGTTAGACAAATAATTACAACAAATAATAGGGGAGGATATGAATTAATGACGACTCGAAGAAGCGGCGAGGCCATCTCGCCTATGATTTGGAGTTTGTGATGCGGAGTGGATGAAGCACATAAGATGTGGGTCTTCATTTGTTGTAGCTTGTGATGAGTCTCGCCATGAGACTCTTCGTTTCGCTCCAATGCATGCCATGTAAAAAAGATAAGGAAAGAAAAGGATTAGTTAAATGTCCAAAGTCTATAAGGTGCAGATAAAGGAGACACTGGGCCCAACGTTATACATTGCAGCGCTTAAGTAACAAATAATACAATTTAGGCAAACCCAAGAAAAGCAGGTCTGAGCGTCTCAACTTAATGCCAAGCCTGCAACTCATACATTGTGCAATAAACAAGAAAGAACACAAAACAGGAGCAGCTGAGTGACTAACAGATTAATAACTTTAAGAGGTAAGAGAGTAGGTTTTCTATTTTATTTTCTTTCTGCAGATTTAGCTAGCATGGATATATGTGGGCTGAGTTGGCCATAACCTTATTTAACCCTATTTAAATTACTAGGTCAAATCCATCACATACTCTCATATTAAAATTTAAACAAAGAGGAGCATGCAAGAATGTAAGCTAAAATGAGGTTTTTGTCAAAGCCCAATACAATACTCAAATTTCATGCGCGAATACTTGAGTATTAACAATCGATGCATACGGTAAGAGTAGATGGATCACAATTCCTTTTCAGCATGTGTTATGGTCAGAATAAGAAATGCAAGTACTCGAGACAAAGACACAATGGACAATTCAGCAAACAAAGCAAAACATTTATTCGAGCGAGGAATCGCGTACGCAGATTCGATAGATCATGTCTAGGCCATATCCTACCATATAGTCATGCAAACAGGCCATAACTCAAAATAGAAAGAGATGGGTAGGAAATCCAATGCCAAACCTATATGTCATTTGGAAACAACAGATAAGCAATTTTAATATGAAATCGAGACATATACGCCGCTTTTGTGGTTTTCATACAGGAGGGACCTACTTAGAAACTAATGGACTGATTTAGTAAGCATGCTAGACCCCTTAACAATCAAATAGCTCATTCCAAATAGTATTTAAGCAGGCTTAATTGCTAGCATATAGCAAAACCCAACTAGGCTAACACAGATTTCCTAAGGCAACGGTCACGCGTTTAAGTCAAGTACATATATCGAGATGACTCATGTAATCTCAAAGTAACGCCTAAATCATGCTAGAAACAGCAGGACAAGTATCACATTGATTTGTAACACCTAAGGCTAGATGGAACCTCGATAGATATACTTAGGATCTTTGCCGGGTTTGAACCATCCGCAACTGTCCATATATGTGACCGCCTAAGCTTTCGCATAATTGGTTTGAGGAAAGACTTTCAAAGAGCATTTAATATTAACTAACGTGTTTAACACCAAATAAATATACTTCATGGATTTATGAAACTGAATTGCGTTAAGCATTTTTAACAAAGCATATGATCATCATACCGACCAAACGAAGTTCATACAACTTACCAACAACACATAATTGTTCAATACAATACATAATACATCATCGCATCCTATGCTAATCTCGGATTATGCGATCAAACTAAATTGCTATACGTTTAATACGAAAAGGCACGAAACCAAATGAACGAAAAGAGTTTGGGTTTACCTTCTCCGTGCAAATGAACCGAGGTACGATCAAGTCGCTTGCTCACTCGTTTTGGTTTTGCGATGCGAGATAAAGGGCAAGGTTTGTTTGCTGATTTCCTTTCCTGGTGTTCAACTATTTGTTTTCTGATTGAGTCCTGGATCCTTCCCCTGTGTCCTTCAAATTCTCCCCCTGAGCTCTGAATCGATGACTGCTGCTAGAGGACGTAAATCGATGCCTATCGATTCTATGTGCCTACTGATTTCTGCCTCCCCTCCGGGTTGTTGCCATCGCTAGAGTCTCCAATCGACGCCGTGTCTTCTCCCGCCTCACTGCGGCTTGACCGATGCTAATGTTCTATTGCATGTGCCTTTTTATAGCCCTCCTTCTAGGTTTTAAGTTTGGTAAGTAATTAAGGCTGAGATTTGTGCTTGATTCGACGAGATTTGTGCTGATTTACTGTTTTATTCTTCGACGAATCTTGGCGATTTAGTGCTGATTTTATGGTAAGAAATCATTGCCTGGCTTCGCGTGCTGGTGAAGGAAGCCCGGATTCTCCTACGAAATCCGGCGCGCGATTCACGCTTAGGTTTTTTAGGGTTCTATCTTTAGGTTTTTTTTCTAAGGGCTGTTGAAGGGGAAGGGACGATGGGGGATCAACTGTGGGCTGTTGGTTTTTTCTCTTGTTTTATGGGTTGTGGGCGATGGATTGTGGGTCGCGTTTTGAAATGTGAAGAGGAGGTCATGGGTGATGGGAAAAGCTTGGGTGGCGAATTTTTAAGGGGTGTTGGGCTAATTAAATGGGTATTAGTTCTAGGTTAGTTTTAAGGTATTAGTTTTAGGTGCTTAATTAGTTAATTAGTAGTAAATTAAATTAATAAATTGTGCTTAAATTATTTAGGTGCTTTATTAACCTAATTGTTATAAATGCGGGCGTGCTATTTAATTAATGCTTAATACTTTATAATGTGATGTCGTTATTAAGACTTATTAAATAAAATTAGGACTTCTTAATTCTTTTATGAATGCTATTATTAAAACGCGGGTGTTAGATTATTATTTTACGTATTTATTGTTTATTTATGCCTGTATTAATGTTTTTTATCACGTGATTTTATTATTTAAGAATTGTTGAAAATTAGTGTAATTTTATAGTTAATGATCGACGGGAGGGTCAAAATCAGTGCCAACATTGTCCTCTTTGTATGGAGACGATGGAAGAATCTTCTGACAAAGACGCTGACTCATAGCCAATTTTGTCTCGATCCTCGAATTGAAAGGTTTGGGAAAAGACAAGGCCGATGCAAAATTTAAAATTGTCCCAAAGGTCGAGTTATGACGACATCGCTACCATGGTCAAAATACCAAGGCGGGATAACGCGGACTCAAAATTTGTCCCAGTGTCGAGTTATGACGACACTGGGCTATGGTGTAAAAATAAAAATAAAAGTAATCGGCTCAACTCGGTGTACCGCTATGGCTTATGGTCTTTGGGTTTTATGGTGATGTGGAGCGAGTGGACCGACGCTGAGGCCGCCGCCATTCATTGGGAAGGTTGGCCCCAACAAATTGCCCGGTCAGAAGAGAAAATCCACGTTGTGCTCGCTTCCCGCATGCTAAGACTTGAACAAACGGTTAGTGCATAATCGTTAAAACAAAATAATGGAAGCATGTAAATTTTGTGGTGTGGTTGTAGTCAAATCGTATAGGAAATGAGGTGATGATACGCCGTCTTGTATAGACGACGCAGATGACGCCATGTGGGCGTTATCGCCTCAGATGGACGAAATGCAAATGTCGCCTTGTATGGGTGGAATCATCTTGTATGGACGAAATGCAAATGACGATTGTATGGCGCTTCGCTTGTATGGACGAGATGCATATGACGCCTGTATGGCGTTCTTCGCTCAGATGGACGAGATGACGTGGCGCCAGATGGGCGTTCGCTTGATGGACGAGATGCATATGACGCCAGGCATAGATAAAAATTGTTCTATATATGGAGTTGGTCGTAATTAATGCGTAATCAAAACTAGATGAAATAATTAAAGTGTAAATGATGTAGCGTGGTTTTTGCAAGATGTATTTGATGTAGACTTGTTGCAATTTGACTTTGTGGCGAATTTGTCAGGTTGGAATGTTGCTATTGGCGCCGTTTTGGACTTATCGCTTTTTGGACTTGTTGTGTTGATGACGCCGTTGCCTTTGGATTTGTTGTGTTGATGACGCCGCGTTCGGACGTGTTCTGCCTCAGACTAAAGCTCAAGAAAGAGTTAGTGCATAACGCTAAGACGTAATAATAATAAAGCATAAAATGAGAAAATGCAATTTTGAGAACAGAAAATCGCCCTGCGTAGATGTGATATGTTGATGATGGCGCTGCTTTTGGACTTGGCGTCGTTGACTTGGCGCTTTCTGACTTGGCGTCGCTGGACGCGGGCGCGTCGCTTTCTGACTTAGCGTCGCTTTCGACGTGGCGCTTTCGACGCAGAGTCGCTTTCGGACGCCGCTGATCGCGTGTCGCTTACGACTTAGCGTCGCTTTCGACGCGAGTCGCTTTCTGACGCAGAGTCGCTTTCGACCGAGTCGCCGACTCGACGCCGTTTTGGACGTGGTGTCGCTTTCGACTTAGCGTCGTTTGGACGCGGCGCCGCTTTCGGACGCAGTCGCTTTCGACTCGAGTCGCTTTCGACCGACGTCGCTTTTGGACGGTGTCGCTTTCGGACTTAGCGCCGCTTTCGGACGTGGCGCCGCCGGACGCAGAGTCGCTTTCGGACCGAGTCGTTTGACTCGCGTTTTTGGACGTGGTGTCGTTTCCGACTTAGCGCCGTTTTCGACGCGGGCGCCGCTTTCGGACGCGAGTCGCTTTAGGACTCCTGAGTCGCCGACCGGCGTCGCTGGACGTGGTGTCGCTTTCGACTTAGCCGCTTTCGGACGACGCCGTTTCGGACGCAGAGTCGCGGACTGAGTCGTTTTCGACCGACGTCGTTTTGGATCGCGTGTCGCTTTCTGACTTAGCGTCGTTTTCGGACGTGTCGTCGTTTTCGGACGCGGAGTCGTTTTCGGACTCGAGTCGCCGACCGATGTCATTTTTGGGCGTGGTGTCGCTTTCGGACTTGGTGTCGCCGACTTGGCCGCTTTCGGACGAAATGCAGATGTTCGTCGTTGTATGGACGAAATGTAGATGTTCGTCGTTGTATGGACGAAATGCCGACGTTCGTCGTTGTATGGACGAAATGCGATGTTAACGTTGTACGGACGAAATGCAGATGTTCGTCGTTGTACGGACGAAATGTAGATGTTCGTCGTTGTATGGACGAAATGTAGATGTTGTATTTATTGTCCTCCTCGTTCCTGTTGACCTGCAACATTCACTCAAAGAAAAATTGTGAGTTCGGGGAGGGGGTCGGCCGATTTGTGTTGGCTCTTGATATTTGCACGCGTTGTCTTGTCTGGACCATGTAACCCCTGTCTGATTTCGAGTCTCGGTCGAAAACATTTGTTGAAAATATTCTATCTTGAGAAAATACTAGTAGGAAATTATGTCGATTTTTGAATAGCGACATGTTATGAAACAGAGCGAGCATCCTTATCCGAAATCGGCGGTATATTCTCTCATACTCTCGGTGCTCCGCTGCCGTCAGGCTTTCTTTTTAAAATTTTGTCCCAGTTTTGGGACATGGAACTCTTCGCGTAAATTGACCATGTCCATTGATGTCATTTGTAGTAAAGTCCTTAAAATTGTCCCGCTTATGTCGATCTTTCAAGCATACGGGATCATATTTGTCAATGTCCTTCGTGGCGAAGTCCTTAAAAATTGTCCCGCTGATTTTAAACCGAAGCCTGATATATGTCGTCGCTGGACATAATGTTGATAACGCCGTTATGCGGACGTGTTCTGCACATCGTAGAATAAATGTTCCCGCAGCTAAGCTTGAGAAAAGTTAGTGTATAATCATTAAAACAACTGATAAATATTTGAGAAAGACAATTATGTAGGTAGAGATGTCGCCCCGAGATGTTTCCTTGTAAATCATTTAATTGCCGTGATGCCTTTGTTGTGATGCATTTGTGAACTATGTGGATTGTCATGATGTCTTTGTCGCGGCGCGTAATTGCATTTGAGTTGCAATTTGACTCTAGGCCCGGCTGCGCTATAATTTGTTGCGGATTTGAACTCGATTGTTGATGTTTATCGCTTCGCCGCTTCAAGAATTTTGTTGTATTTTTGCCGCTAGTATGCGTAACTTTGTTGTACCTTCGCTAATATGAGGGACCTGTGCTCAAAGAAAAATTTGTGAGTTTGAGGGGGCGGTTGATTCGCGTTTGACTTCGCCGCCTTGTTCCTTGATATCTGCGTGCCTGGCCTGTTTGGACTTGCAACCCCTGTCTGGTTTCCTACCGAGGTTTTGATCATTGGTGTTTCTCCTTTCCAACGCCTCTGCATCCTCTACAAGAACGGACGAGTCCTGTTGTTTCTGCTGCCTCTCGATTAGTCATTTATTGGATGATTGTGCTTCTACCACCAACGCGAATCAACCTTTGGGGATAAAAATAACCTTTTAACAAATGGCAAACCAAGTTAGTATAATATGCAAAAAGTTGCGGTGCAATATATGATAAATCAAGTGCGTGTTCCAACATGTTTGGGACCTCTTTATGCCAGAGGTAGGCCTAAACGTCACATATGCGAGGTTGTGATAGATTTGTCCAAGCCGTCCAACTGTAGTGCTTTTGTTGGAAATGGCGACCAAATGACGGTGCACTTTTCCCAATTTCAGCATGACATGATTAGGTTTGGATTTGTCTATCAACCGCCATGCTACACATAATACGCTGGTCGTTGGGTTGAGAAACCCGTCGACAAGTTTGGTGTCTTCCTAATTGTGGTGTCGCCGCGACCGACCCACCTAAGGTAAATGATGCATGCCCTAAAATGAAGGGTGGTATAGCTCTATCTTAAGTTTCTAAGATTTGGCTTTTCTAGACGCAAGGTTCCCAAGCGGACAACTCGAGTGAGAAGGCTACGCGGCCACCGGTTAGACCGGACACTCCACGTATGTTACCAACTCTCCTAAATTCGGGTTTTGAAGAAAGAATTTTGCTGATGCACCAAGCGCACCTCGCATGTAGTGTGTGATTGTGTGAATTTTCCGTAATGGAAGAAATATGAGCGGAATGCCGCTTTAAGAAAAGCAGAAAGCAGTAGCAATTAAAATAAACAAAATATAGCACACAAAAATTAAATGTAAAAAATAATGCCAAATAATAACTCTAGGTTTGTTATGGTTAAGAACCTTAATTCCCAAATGAGTCGCTTATCCGTAATAACCCCATTTTAAACCGGAGTGAAACGGATTCTAGCTAACCTCGCGAATAAAAGTGTTAGAAAATAAATAAAAGTGCAAAATGTTTAAAAGGGTGCTAAAAATGTTAAGGGGTGCTAAAGTTTTAAAAGGGTTGCTAGGGAGTCGTCACCTAATTAATTTGGGTGAATTAGGACACCTAAATGTCAACTAGTTTTAAGTAAACATTAACTCCATTTTTATGGTCTGCAAAACTTATGTAAGATTCTGGGTAAGGGCTTCTTATTATCCTAAAGGGAAGGGGTTAGGCACCCTAAAGGATCCGCTAACTCATATTGTCTGCTCAAACCTAGGGAATTATTATTCTATAAAAATGCATGTTTAAAAATGCTTAAATAAAGGGATAAAAATTGTAAGGTTTATTTAGAATATAAAATTAGCTTTGGATAAAAACTTGCATTCGTAACGTATTAGATAAGATACATGTATTGCAAAATCTTATTATGACGAAATGTGTACTTTATAAAATAAGATGTAGAATATCTATTATGCAAAGACTAACAAAATAATTTTTAATTATGAATGTTAGTAAGAGTTTATGAAGAAATTAATTTATTATGCTAAGGATTTAATAGTGAGTGACGTTTTAGCTACGTGAATATTTATGTCATTTTGGTATGGCTTAGTCAATGCATAACTAGTCATAACATAACTAATTTAAGACGAGTGAATTTCTAGCGTCAAACTATTTTCTAATAACAGCCCAAAGTTTAATTATTCTAAATGTACTACTAGTGGTGTAATGTTAGACAAATAATTACAACAAATAATAGGGGAGGATATGAATTAATGACGACTCGAAGAAGCGGCGAGGCCATCTCGCCTATGATTTGGAGTTTGTGATGCGGAGTGGATGAAGCACATAAGATGTGGTCTTCATTTGTTGTAGCCAGATGAGTCTCGCCATGAGACTCTTCGTTTCGCTCCAATGCATGCCATGTAAAAAAGATAAGGAAAGAAAAGGATTAGTTAAATGTCCAAAGTCTATAAGGTGCAGATAAAGGAGACACTGGGCCCAACGTTATACATCATAGCCGCTTAAGTAACAAATAATACAATTTAGGCAAACCCAAGAAAAGGTGTCCGAGCGTCTCAACTTAATGCCAAGCCTGCAAAAAATACATTGTGAAATAAACAAGAAAGAACACAAACAGAGCAAATTGAGTGACTAATGATTAATAACTTTAAGAGGTAAGAGAGTAGGTTTTCTATTTTATTTTCTTTCTGCAGATTTAGCTAGCATGGATATATGTGGGCTGAGTTGGCCATAACCTTATTTAACCCTATTTAAATTACTAGGTCAAATCCATCACATACTCTCATATTAAAATTTAAACAAAGAGGGGAGCATGCAAGAATGTAAGCTAAAATGAGGTTTTTTGTTGAACAGACCCAAAACAATACTCAAATTTCACTGTGCGCGAATACTTGAGTATTAACAATCAGATGCATACGGTAAGAGTAGATGGATCACAATTCCTTTTCAAGATGTGTTATGGTCGTAACAAGAAATGCAAGTACTCGAGACAAGACACAATGGACAATTCAGCAAACAAAGCAAAACATTTATTCGAGCGAGGAATCGCGGTACGCAGATTCGATAGATCATGTCTAGGCCATATCCGACCATATAGTCATGCAAACAGGGCCATAACTCAAAAATAGAAACAGAGATGGGTAGGAAATCCAATGCCAAACCTATATGTCATTTGGAAACAACAGATAAGTAATTTTAATATGAAATCGAGACATATATACTCTTTGTGGTTTTCAATACAGAGAAGGACCTACTTAGAAACTAATGGACTGATTTAGTAAGCATGCTAGACCGTAACAATCAAATAGCTCATTCCAAATAGTATTTAAGGTGCTTAATTGCTAGCATATAACAAAACCCAACTAGGCTAACGATTTCCTTAAGCGCAACGGTCACGCGTTTAAGTCAAGTACATATATTGGCGAGATGACTCATGTAATCTCAAAGTAACGCCTAAATCATGCTAGAAACAGCAGGACAAGTATCACATTGATTTGTAACACCTAAGGCTAGATGGAACCTCGATAGATATACTTAGGATCTTTGCCCTGGTTTGAACCATCTGCAATCTGGTCCATATATGTTGACTGTCCAAGCTTTCAGACAATTGGTTTGAGGAAAGACTTTCAGTAGCATTTAATATTAACTAACAGGTTTAACACCAAATAAATATACTTCACAGATGATGAAACTGAATTGCGTTAAGCATTTTTAACAAAGCATATGATCATCATACCGACCAAACGAGTTCATACAACTTACCAACAACACATAATTGTTCAATACAACACATAATACATCACTGCATCCTATGCTAATCTCGGATTATGCGACTGAAACTAAATTGCTATACGTTTAATACGAAAAAGGCACAGAAACCAAATGAACTGAAAAGAGTTTGGATTTACCTTTCTCAGCAATAACCGAGGTAGCGTATCAAGTCGTCGGTTCACTCGGGTTTTGGTTTTGCGATGCGAGATAAAGGGCAAGGTTTGTTTGCTGATTTCCTTTCCTGGTGTTCAACTATTTGTTTTCTGATTGAGTCCTGGATCCTTCCCCTGTGTCCTTCAAATTCTCCCCCTGAGCTCTGAATCGACGATCGCTGGAGAGGGCGAAACCGATGCCTATCGGTTCTATGTGCCTACCGATTTCTGTCTCCCCTCAGGTTGTTGCTCATTGCTAGGAGTCTCCAATCGACGCGTGTCTTCTCCCGCCTCACCGTGCTTGACCGATGCTAATGTTCTATTGCATGTGCCTTTTTATAGCCCTCCTTCTAGGTTTTAAGTTTGGTAAGTAATTAAGGCTGAGATTTGTGCTTGATTCGACGAGATTTGTGCTGATTTACTGTTTTATTCTTCGACGAATCTTGGCGATTTAGTGCTGATTTTATGGTAAGAAATCGTTGGTCGCTTCGTGCGCTGGTGAAGGAAGCCGGATTCTCCAGAAATCGGGCGTGGCGCGATGAAGCTTAGGTTTTGTGGTTCTATCTTTAGGTTTTTTCTAAGGGTCATTGAAAGGAAGGGACGATGGGGATCAACCGGTCGTTGGTTTTTCTCTTGTTTTATGAGTTGTGGGCGATGGATTGCGGTCGCGTTTTGTCAAGAGAGCGGTGATGGGAAAAGGCTTGAAATGTCAATTTTAAGGGGTGTTGGGCTAATTAAATGGGTATTAGTTCTAGGTTAGTTTAAAGGTATTAGTTTTAGGTGCTTAATTAGTTAATTAGTAGTAAATTAAATTAATAAATTGTGCTTAAATTATTTAGGTGCTTTATTAACCTAATTGTTATAAATGCGGGCGTGCTATTTAATTAATGCTTAATACTTTATAATGTGATGTCGTTATTAAGACTTATTAAATAAAATTAGGACTTCTTAATTCTTTTATGAATGCTATTATTAAAACGCGGGTGTTAGATTATTATTTTACGTATTTATTGTTTATTTATGCCTGTATTAATGTTTTTTTATTGCTGCATTTTATTATTTAAGAATTGTTGAAAATTAGTGTAATTTTATAGTTAATGACTGGACGGGAGGGTCAAAATTGGGTGTCAACATTGAGCCGATTGG
The DNA here is from genome assembly GCA_029844215.1 of Przewalskia tangutica. Taxonomy (NCBI): domain Eukaryota; kingdom Viridiplantae; phylum Streptophyta; class Magnoliopsida; order Solanales; family Solanaceae; genus Przewalskia; species Przewalskia tangutica. Next base: position 29,362,497 of record CM056736.1, on the reverse strand, counting down.
GAATTTGTATAGCTTGAGACCTTGGATGAACATTCGAGGACGAATGTTTCTAAGGGGGGAAGAAAGTTACACCCCGTAGTTCTAGAGCATATAAGTGAGAACGTAAGTAAGGAAATAAGATGTGAAAATTGGAAGGAAAGTATATTTACATTTTCGGATATGGAAAAAATTTGGATAAAAAAAATGTGACGACGAGAATTAATATTAGTGGTTGAATTCTTTCCAAATGGAGTTATGGACTTTGAATTGTATTACTAAATCTTGGGATTAAGAATATGAGCCAATTGAAAATTTCACAATTTGGGGTTCCATCGAAAATAGTAAGATTTGGCTAAGTGTTGGATTAATATTTTGTGAAGAGATTAGTGTGGATTAATTAAGTCTTAGTATTATGGAGTGTGTCCATCAAAATTATTGAGAAATGACTAACTGTGGGAGACATTTTATGTATTGCAAGATTGGATTAGTGTGGAAGATATTTTCATACAAGTGGACAAGTGAGTCCCCCATCTACTTGGCTTGTGCACTTATTAGAGATACAAGTCTTGCAAGACTCACAAGACTTACATAATATCTTCATCACTTCAAACCCTTATTCTCTCCCTTCTCCTTAGTTATTTTCGAACCAACCATGGAGAGTGAAGAACAAGGTTTACTTATTTTCCAAGATTAAGCCCTCTACCTAAGTTCTAAGCCAAGTTAATACTCCATAACATGTGATCATGGTACTTGGCCGAGAAGGAGGTCTTGAAACTCTAAGCTTGAAGATGAACTTTTTGGAAGAGAAATAAGAAAGTAAGATGGTTACAAGCTAGTAAGGGATACATGTGTGTTGTTGTAACTTGAAGAAATGGTGCAAAGGTGAAGATGGTTGGCCGAGACATAGGGACTGTTTTGGCTAAGATTTAAGGTAAGATTTCTTCTTCCTCTTGAAGTAATTGGATATTACATGTTGTTATAATTGGTAGATGAACTTGTGTTAAGAAGAATGGAGAATAAGAAGTGCATGTGACATTTGGCATGTTAGCCGATTTAATAGACAGTTTTGTATATATTGGATTTGTTGGTTGTTGTTGTTATTATCGTCACTAAGTGCATGTTAGAATGAAGGATATCTTTTTACTACAAGTTGATATGGTTTATTTAAAGTGTTGAAAAATGAATTGGATTTTAAGGAGTTAAAAAATGGTTGTTGGCCGAGAGTTTCCTAAAATAGTGGGATATTGTGGTGTCGTTTTAGGGACTGTTTTGTGGCGTTGGAATGCTGAAAATTCAGTCACCAATATGCATGTTTAAATGTAGTAATTGCTAATGAAAATCCTAAGGGAATAAGGGTGTGGAAAGGTGTTGAAAGGCCTCACATTTTACCCTTGTCGTTGTTGGATTGTGGGATGATTTTTGTGGACTGTTTTACGTGATTAAGAGGTTGTTTTGGCGTGAGAAATAGGTGTGTGAATCACCTTGGTTGCTGTTTTGTTGTGCCCTTAATTGGTGTCTTGGTTATTGTTGAAATTGGTCTTCTTGAAAGGTGGAAAAGTACGTATAAATAGGGGAAGTGCTGCCCAAATTTTTATAAGAAAGGAGATACATTATGTGGTATAAGTATATACTAGTATCATGAAGTTGATAGAAATGTCATTGTCATTATAGGTTGAAGTACTACTTGTGGTGTATTCTACTTAGCGGGTGGTATAGCCGATAAGGTATGCAAACTCTTCCTTTCTTCCTTGAGCATGAACTTTATAAAATGAGTGTACGGTGGACGTACGTGTTTTAAATGGATCTATATTTCATGTGGTACATGAGGTGGTAGTGACTTGATTTTAAAAGTATACTTGACTTGATTTTAAAAGTGTAAGTTACTTGATTTAAAAGTGAAAGTGCCTTGATGCTACAAGTGCTAGTGTCTTGGTTTTTCTAAAATGGAAGGCATGGTATTGCCTTGGTTATTCTAAAAAGGAAGGCATGGTATTGCCTTGGTTTTACTAAAAAGAAAGACATGATATTGCCTTGGTTATTCTAAAAAGGAAGACATGGTATTGCCTTGGTTTTTCTAAAAAGGAAGGCATGATATTGCCTTGGTTTTTCTAAAAAGGAAGGCATGGTATTGCCTTGGTTATTCTAAAAAAGAAGGCATGGTATTGCCTTGGTTTTCCTAAAAAGGAAGGCATGATATTGCCTTGGTTTTCTAAAAAGGAAGGCATGGTATTGCCTTGGTTATTCTAAAAAGGAAGGCATGATATTGTCTTGGTTTTTCTAAAAGGAAGGCATGGTATTGCCTTGGTTATTCTAAAAAGGAAGGCATGGTATTGCCTTGGTTTTTCTAAAAAGGAAGACATGGTATTGCCTTGGTTATTCTAAAATGGAAGGCATGTTATTGCCTTGGTTTTTCTAAAAATGAAGGCATGGTATTGCCTTGATTATTCTAAAAAGGAAGGCATGGTATTGCCTTGGTTATTCTAAAAAAGAAGGCATGATATTTCCTTGGTTATTTTAAAAAGGAAGACATGGTATTGCCTTCGTTTTTCTAAAAAGGAAGGCATGGTATTGTCTTGGTTTTTCTAAAAAGGAAGGCATGATATTGCCTTGGGTTTTCTAAAAGGAAGGTATGATAGTGCCTTGGTGTTTTCTAAAATGAAAGATGTGATAGTACCTTGGTTTTTCTAAAATGATAGTTCATTCTATTTGTTCTAATGAGAGTCAAAGATTATTTAACTTGCATATGGTTGATCATGATAGCTATTCGTGCAAGTGTTATATTTACACATCACCGCGTCTCACTAGAGGGTCGGCAACATTATATATATATTTCATGGATTAACTCCCATGACGTGAGTAGGTATACTCATTGCGGGTCTAAAGGGCTCATGCGGGTTCAACTCCCATGATATTATTTCGTGGACTAGCTCTCCATTATGCGGGTATCGTGTATAGATACTCATTGCGGGTCTACAAGATCCATGCGGGTTCGAGTCCCATGAATATTCCATTGACTAGCTCTCCATGATGCGGGTATATATACTCATTGCGGGTCTACAAGATCTATGCAGGTGAAATAGTCTCATGAATAGTATATGCATAATGATCCTGAGGGCAGGCGTCCCTGATTTTGACATGACTTTCATATTTTGAAACGGTATTTTGAAAAGATACAATTGACTCTCATTACTCTCATTTTTCATAAGGCACAGTTGTACTGGTAGTTTGATTATCATACTTGGCTCCTGTTATCTTTTGGATTGTTATGATCTCATTTACAGTACTTATTGTTTCACATATTTGGTACATCTTTCGTACGACCCCGTTTCCTCGGGGGGCTGCATTTCATGCCGCAGGTATAGGTACAGAGTTTGGTGATCCTCGCTCTTAGGATCTCTACTCAATTTTTGGGAAAGCTCCATTATTTCGGAGGATTGTCATTTTGGTACGGACCCTTGTATTGTAGGCTTATGTACATTCGAAGTGCGCATGTCCTCGTCCCACATAGTTTCGCCCAAACTCTTTGAGGTCTGTATTCATATGTGGGTTGGACTTGCGGGAGTTGTATATACTGTTGGTCATTTGTACTACTGTATTGTCGGGTTATTCCTCTTTATATATAGCGGCAGTCTCATCGGCTTGCCTTGTTGCTACATATATAGTTTTTCATTTATTATTTGGCCTATGTCCTGTATAGGATGTGAGGGTATAAGAGGGGGGTGCCCAGGTAGGGCACCAGTCATGGGCCCGGGGTTCGGGTCGTGACAAGCGTATCCCCAAAGGTATGTAGGAAGAGATGAAAAGCTCATCATAGATCGAACCATGTCAAACAAGGTTCGGTTTCTCCTCTCGGAAACACCATTCATCTGAGGTGTTCAAGGATGTGTCCATTCTGAATGAACTCCATGAAGCTTTAAGTAATCCAGAAAATCTTTACTCAAGTATTCACCTCCTCGATCAGATCGAAGAGTCTTGATACTCTTTGAGAGTTGTTTCTCAACTTCACACTTAAACTTTTCGAAGGCCTCAGATTTGTGTCTCATAAGATACACATATTCATACCTTGGCAAGCCGTCTGTAAAAGTAATGAAGTAAGAGAAACCCTCTCTAGCTTGAGTAAAAAATGGTCCACATACATCAGTATGTACCAACTCAAGCATCTCCTTGGCACGAATCCCCTTTCTAGAAAGAGGTTTAATAGTCATCTTACCATTCAAACAGGATTCACAGTTACCATAAGATTGTAAGTCAAATGGTTCAAGGTAATTTAATTTCCTCAACCGTTCTATCCTCGTTTGATTTGATATGACCAAGTCTACAATGCCACAAATAGGTGGAATTTCTTTCACTTAACTTAGCTCTTTTATTTTGTACATTGAAAATTTTCCTGCGGTAGTTTAATGTATAATCCATTCACAAAAGGCGCAATTCCATACACAACATCATCATATGCCAAAATCATATTGCCATTATTAATGCTTGAGGAAAAGCCCTCAGTGTCTAAAACTGGATTGGAAATAATGTTCCTCGTCAATGAGGGAATATAAAAACAATTGTTTAACATTAAAATTTTGCCGGAAGGTAAATCTAATCTATAATCTCTCATGCGCTCAACATCAACACGTGCTCCATTTTCGATGAACAGGTCCACCTCTCGAGGCCCGACCTTCCTGCTATTAGTTAGACCTGTACATTTGTACAAATGTGTGAGCCACAAGCGGTATATAGTACCCAGGAATGAGAATAATTTATAGATAGATTAATTTCAATTACAAACATACCTTGTCCACTAGAGGATGGAGCACCAGGTGCCTTTCCTCCTCCTGGTGCAGTACAGTCCTTCTTTCAATGCCCCTTCCTGTTGCAGTTCATGCACACATCCGTGGCCGAGTGTTTCTTCTTCTTCGCCCCTCCTTTGGGCTTCATTGCCGTGTGCACAACCACAACTTTGCCCTTCCTCTTCTGTTGTCCTTTATATTTCGATTTGGGATGACTAGAGGAGCCAACCATTAGGATAGGTTTACTCTTGGAGACCGAAGATTCGAAGGTTTTCAGCATATTGTGCAACTCCGGCAACTTCGCCTTAGTTCCATTCATATTGTAGTTAATGATGAAACTTTCGAACGATCGTGGAAGTGAATGCAGGATGATGGTGGATGCAACTCTGTCATGAAACTTTATTTCAATGGAGGCCAACCTTTCTATCAACTCAATAATTTTCAGCATATGTGGAGACACCTGACCCCCTTCAATGAGTTTACACTTAAGAGTTTTATGAGCAACTCATATTCCACGGTCTGAGACTGAGAGTCATAGAGATTATTCAAATGTTCTAACATTTCATTGGGCCCCATGTTCTCATGTTGTCTTTGTAGTGAAGGTGACATAGAAGACAACATCAAACATTTAGCTGAAATGACATCATCATAATGTTTCTGATGAGTAACTTTATCAAATGTGGCATATTCGACAGTCTTCCGCAGACACTGTAGGGAATATCTGGACCAATGTATACTCAATTTTCTCTTGTCTCAGGACGATTCTTACATTCCTGATCCAATCTATAAAATTGTTTGATTCCATTAGCATTTTCATTGAGAAGTTCGACATTATGAAGATATGAAGATATAGATAGAATAGGATAAATGCAATCAAAATTCATTCTCCTAATTATACACATTCATTATAGGCTAATTTAACATGACCTTTTGTTTAATTAGCTTCCACTATTTTACATACTTCTACGACCCCAAGGTAGAATACGGACCTAAAACATTTTAAGGTCATAATGGGTCAAGATCCAAACATATGCTATATCCACATTTGCTTTGGTTGATAACTTCAATAGCACATTTCGGTAGGTTCTCAACCAATTGCAAAGCTTATTTACAACTCTTGATTTGATTAAATATCTTTCATTTTAATCTTGCGTCTTTAGATTAGTCCGACACTTTGACGTCAATATTCATCTAAACAAGTCAACCCCATTACGCGACTTTGTTTAAGCACCTAAGTAAATTTGTCCTTTGCGAGCAAACACTTTGGTGTAAATACCCACAAAAGTTTATTATCTACTTTTACTTTAACACGTTTATGAAAGGGTCTGAGTCCTCGTAGACTTAAAGCAAATGCTTTGGCATAAATACTCATATCGCCGAAAAGGATTTTGCACCCTAACAGTTATAATGGACGACGCGTTTTAATTTAGACTTGTATTAAATGTTTGGGGAACATTTTCAGTTTTCGGGGATTTTCTATCAAGATCAATAAACATGTCATACATCATATGACATCCTATCATGTAATTTCTAAACATATTTAGATGGAAAACCATCAAACCCATTAGGCATAATATAAGATAGTTTTAATCAAATACTGGGTGTCGTCTACCCAGACAGTTATTGCGGTCATTGAAAGTAAAAAATTACTGGGCGCCGTCTACCCAAACAAAAATTGCGGATGCTATGCTAATAATTTACACATTCAAACACTTAACACATTTGTATATTATAGAATAATATACCATTAATGATAATCATGAGTCTATTTGTCTAACTCTAAAATCTATGTGTATGTCAAACAGTCCCTAAATATTTTCTGATTTTAAAATTATGATTTTCAGGAATTCTGCAAACTCTTAAAATTTACAGTTTAGTTCCTCAAGAATTTAAATGTTTAATTTGAACCCCATTAATTCAGAAAATACAATTTCAACTTTAAGAAAATATTTTCAGGTTTCAGGGACATGTTTGCAATTTCCAAAACTTAAAATCCAATTTTTAGAAACTTTATTTAATTACAAATTTGCCCGAAAGGACCAAATCTGTCCAATTAAAACTTTTATTTTCAGATTATGTTATTATGAAATCTTCAGAATCAGAAACTGAAGTTTTATTTTCAGATTCAGGAATTTTTTTTAAAAATTATCGCTCGGCCATGGGCGCCTAAAGTTCGCAGACGTAACTCGCAGTTGTCTGCGCCACACGCGACTTAACGGTGATGCCGCGCACCTCGAGCGATAAGTTCGAAAATTTATTTTAAGCTTTCTGGATGAATAGCGTCGCGACGCTCTAGAATAGACCCGCGGCGCCTCTAGCGTCATCTGGGAAGCACTACGACACTCCATCGTGGAGTCGCGGCGCTGCCACAAAACCCTAGTAGGCACCGCGATGCTCCATTGTGGAGCCGCTGCGCCTTACCTCCAGAAACGCAAATCTCGAAAATCTGAACTCCTAAAATTGATTTAGGGTCAGATTTTCAGATCTATCACTTGTCAAGCCATCACCATTAAACAATACGTTCATCGACCATCATTCCAATTTTCTTTCTCGTTCTTCGTTTCAATTCACCATGCTCTAAACGAACCGAATAACGCATATCAACTTATAAGAGTTATATATTGGAATGACTTCCTCAATTACATCATTGTTTTAACAGATCTGTGTGCAAGGACTATGCGTTCTAAAGATTTAGGATTTAAAGCCTTTAACGACATAAAATTAGATCTAAACAAATCCTAACTCATATTATCATTAATATTCATCATATAATCACACAAAACATCCCACTCTGATACCATTGTAGGTGTTTTGTCGGGTTCGTACACGCAGCAAAATTTGAAAATTTATGTTTGAAACACGACATTACGGTCAAAATGTAGTATGATTATATAATGTAAATAACACAAAGCAATAATGTAATACTTCGAACGAAGACTTACATTGTAGATAGCAATATGAAACCTTGAAGCTTTGTGTAGTTCGAGGGTGCGCACGCAAATGTCTCTCGATTTGCAAGTCAAAACGATGATGTAATTTTTTAACTCTTGGAATGCTAGGGATTCTAGCAGAGCTTTAAAAGAGATTAGTCTCTTTCTTTTGGTGTAGAAAATATGTGAGGGGAACCCTTTTATTTATAGCTGAAAAGGACATCTAGGGTTCTCCAAATGGGCCAGCCCATAAAACCTCAGCAGACTGGGTCAACGCAGCCCTGAGTAAGTGACGCCGCGACGCTGACGTGCTCTGGCACCGCGACCCTGTTCCAAATTCTGCCTTGTTTTTTATTTTCTTTCTAATGTCTCGATCATCAACCGAACATATATATATATAATCTCTTCTCTAATTACATTCTTCAATCGACGGAACTTTTGACTTAGTGTTACCCTTCAGGCCTTTACATATCGACACTAATAACATTAGGGTCTTCATGGAACTCCTAGACTGCGCCGGAAGACGAACTCAATATGTAAAGTTTAGCTACATGAAACATGTGAATTGAACCTCTATGTGGGAAGATAAAATCTTTTCATTCACGACACACTCAATCAAGCTTAGAATTTGTCAAGTGTCTATCCAAATGGCTTGATATTATATCTCATCTATATTAGTTGACAAAGGACCATATCAAAGACATGTCCATTGCGCTGGCCAACAACTTAGTCAACCTAATACCATATGAGAATCTGAGTGTTCTCTCGAATACACATCCGAGGAATGAATCCTAATCTTGGCTTAACTACCACCTTTAATCTACTTCGTAATGCACTCAAAACAAGCCGCGTCTCAACCTATAAGTCGTTTGAGCTTAGAATATGATCAAAGTACATCACTCCGTAAACAAGGTGGTATCGACCTCAAGTCTAAGGAATTTTATCTCTCACACACTGATGACACTTTAGACATACACAACAAAAGTGCATCAGCAGGGTATACCAATACTTCAACAAGTATTCATGCGTCCATCATGAGTTGACATAACTCGTAGCAAGTGAGACATACTACATCCCTAAGGATATGATGCAGACCACATGTCGACGTATCGCATATTATCAATATTCCAATCTCGATGATCATTAGTCGAGGCTATTTAAGAGTTACGTTACAATACTAATTCTCACACCATTAATAAACACATAAACTCTAGGAATACATTTATAGAATATTATAAACAATCAACTAATAATTCAACAAATGCAAATGTCATAATATTAATCATCATTAATATAAATATGAATATATATAAAGTACATTTTGTTCTAATACATATTGTCTCTAGGACATACATGTACTTTCGGGAGGGAGTATATGTTTTTCAAAAGGACCACCGTGCACCAGGTGCAACCGTGCAAGCATTTTATATGGGACCTCATTAACTTTCCAGGCTCCATCATCTTTTTCTTTTTTCCTATTGGTTCGAAGAATTCTTTTAGAACATTACAATTTACGGCCAATTTTAAAGGCAGAAATATAATGTGCCAATTTCAGGTCACACTTGATAAAGTAGATATCTTTTTCCGAATAAACGAGACATCATTAAATACAAAGTCTTATAATAATAAGCTGTGCTAAAATGATTCTCCTCGATTAGATACCGTAATCATTAAATACAAAGTCTTATACAGGTCACACTTGATAAAGTAGACCGCCAACGTAGTATACCGTAATTATAATTTTATAATTTATGATATTTCTCTATTAAATATCTAAATTCTAACATGAAAAAAAAGTTTTGACATGAAACATGTGTTATTTAAAAATGCTAAATACTTTAAATGTCAGTGACTCATCTTGTTACCAACAGAATAAGATGTACTTTTCCAGTACACTTTCGATTTACTAGTATAGATCCGTCCTATGGTGCAACTTCAAATGTGTCACGCTAAGCAGCAAATATTTTTCATTCCACCTCATTGAATATAATAATCCATTCTTTTCAATTTTTATGATGTAGTTTGACTGAGTATGTTGTTTAAAAAATAAAGAAAGACTTTTGAATCTTGTGGTGTAAAATAAACCACAAATATTTATGTGGTTATAGATCATCTTATTAAGCGTAAAAGATACTCCTTTCATTTCAATTTATATGATGTAATTTGACTGGACACATACTTTAAGAAATAAATAAAGACTTTTAAATCTTGTGGTCTAAAACGGACCAACAATATTTGTCTAGTTATAGATTATCTCGTTAATCGTAAAAGATAAAATCTAAAGTTAAATTGTTGTCAAATAAATAAACGTGTCATTCTCTTTGGGACTGAGTCGCAAAAACGAAAGTGTGTCATATAAATTGGGACGGATGAGGTAAAATTTAAAGTTAAATTATTGTCAAATAATAAAATGTGTCATTCTTTTTGGGACTAACTAAAAAAGAAAGTGTATTATATAAATGGAACAGGTGGAGTAATCTTTACGAAAAAAAGAATGCATGAAACATCGATTATCCTACAAATTAATGTAAAGGACACTCACACAATATGTGTTAGTAAAATAATTCCACATAGTTGTTGAAAATAAATTTACAACATCTTATTACTTTGTACCAGAAAAACATCTTTTTACACAAGACAAGGGCAAAAGGTGTTTCATGTGTATACTGTTCCACTTTGTTGCATCAAATGCTTATAACAAGACCGTCTGGGTCTGACATATCGTTGTTTGTGTTAAACAGCAGTGGGTCTTGTGGGCCTCGGGTGGAGCAGCCCATTTATGGTATATTGTGAGTAGTAAAATTGTATATTACTTAGTCTTAGTCTTGTAATCTTATTATAATTGTATTATTAGTCTCCATATAGAATAGAGATTTAGAAGTATAATAGAAAAATGATCTTCTTATTGTAACGTGTATATATATGTCTTTCATTAATAAGAATAATAAAGAGATTATTTCTTTCATGGTATCAAGAGTCTATGTTCTCTTTACCGTGCTTCCGCTCCTCAAAATTTCCTCTCTTATTTTCGGATTTTTGACCTAAAAATTCTCGATTTTTGTTCTTCCTTGTTTAACAAAAATCGAGTCTATTCTCTTACAAAAACCTTCCTCACAAATTCTCTTCTCCGAATCTTGTTGTTCTATTCCCTATGGCTGATAAGAACAATTTTCATCATGCCCTCACAGTTTCTAACATCAAGAGCGTCATCCCTATCGTTATTGACCTAGAAAACGTCAATGTAGAAGTATGAAATAGAATTGTAGTTAACCATAGTTGGGAAGTTATGATTAACTATGGTTGTGTATGTGGTCAAAATAGATATTTTACATTGTGTACATAGTAGTTGTATTCTATATAGGGTACTTGTACAGAATACTTGGCAATTAATTCAAATTGATCTTTTCTCTTTCATCTGTACGCTCTCACTCTCTCTCTCTCTCGTTCCAGAACCTTCATCTCCCTTCTCCTTCTTCTTCTTCTTTCTTCTTCCTCCTTCTTCTTCCTTACCTATACTGAAGCTATGTAATTCTGGACTGTGTGTTTCTCTTACATGGTATCAAAGCAGGGTTACACAGAAGATTCAATCGACATAAGGAAACCACAGATCCAGATGAAATCGGACTAAGACAAACATAACACAAGGAAATCACAGATCCAGATGAGATCGGACGAAGATAAAGGCATACAACACATTCTCTGAAGAAACTTTGACAGTGGAAGGAAAATCAGTCGATATCGAAGGTAATATTGATTACGATGGACAAGGTTCAGGAGGATTTTGTCGAGATTAAAGGTAATCAAGTTACATGCAACTAGGATCTAGGAGTGTATTTCCTTTTCTCGTTAAGTTTTAGTGAGTTTACATTAGAACTCGTGTGTGCGAACCGATTAGGATCAAGATAGAGGTAATCGAGTAAGAAATTGTTAAAATGACTATATCCAAATCGCTGAGGATGGTGGAACGAATGTGATAGGAGAGACATCAAATTTGAGGAATAATGTCGATCACAACCATCCTCTATACTTGTTCCCATCAGACGCACCTGGATCCTTGTCGATTGGGATAACTCTGAGTGGGATGGACAATTACACTTTGTGGAGTAGGGCCATGAAGTTAGCAGGGCCATGAAGTTAGCATTGTTAGGGAAGAATAAGATAGGGTTCATAGATGGAACTATCAAAAGAGAACATTATAATGAAGATTTGGCAAGAGTATGGGACAGATGTAACGCAATCGTGGTATCTTGGTTAATGGGGAGTGTTAGCAAGAGTCTACTAACAGGAATGTTATATAACGCTGACTCGCACAACATATGGGAGGAATTAAAAGAGAGATTTGACAAAGTCAACAGTTCAAGAGCTTTTCAACTTCATAAAGAGATTTTCACCTTGCGATATGAACAACGCCGCCTCGTGGTATTATTCGGTGAAAGACCTGCAGGATGAATATGATTCCATCATGCCTCCACCTTCGTGTTGTCCCGCATCAAAAGAGTTCACTAGTCACTGCACATCGGAGACTTCGCTTTCATGGGGTTAAATGAAAGTTACAATGCTACAAGAAGTCAAGTCCTACTGATGCAAAGAGTTCCAAATTTAAACCGTGCTTATGACCGTTAATCGGAGAGAGTCAAAGATTCTTGACAGGGGGGAGTAGAGCAGTGAATGACAATGTTGAATCTGCAATGTTTACAGCAAGAAGTAAAAACAACAGGGGTGGACAAGGGGGAAATCACAAACCGAGAAAACCTTTAATCCCAATGCTACGTGATTTTTGTCACGGGGACACTACAAACTTGATTGTTTTAAACTAATGAAGTGTAATCATTGTGGAAAGACAGGACATTTAGAGGAAGGATGCTATCAACTGATTGGATATCCAGAAGATTTCAAGCCTAAGCAAAAAAAGGCCTATGCAAAGAATGTGGTTTTGAAAACGCAGACAAGATTTTGGTGGTTCATTACAACTGAAGCGGCAAAGATCAAGACGAAGTTCTTCACTCACAATGAGGCGCAGATTCTTAATATGTTGGAAGAGAAGGACGAGCGAAACCATAGTGCAAACTCCGCGGTATACACACTACTGAAGAATTATTGCAATGGATTGTTGACTCAGGTGCAACTAACCACATGATAAGTGATCCTAAATACCTGCTTAATAATGTGATAATGTATGAACTGAAAGTTCGATTACCAATGTGAGATTCAAAGAAAATCTCACATGTTGCGACTATAGACCGAAAAGGTGATGTCCTCGTAAATGTTCTTTGTGTGCCGATTTCAAATTTAATTTGACGTCAGGTCAAAAGTGACCAAGGAACTAAATCAGAAGTGTCAACTTTTTCCCATCATGTCAGATATTTCAGACCTATTATCCGGGAAGGTGAGGGATTGGTAGTGAAAAGGATGGACTCTACATTCTATGTTTGGAAGACCAGTTGAGAGGAAGGACGTTGGAAGACGTATGGGTCCGCCAAAGATATAGATGCAAAGAATACGGCATAAGAGGTTACGCCATGTACCTATGGCAATTTTAAGAAAAATTCGACTTCAAAAATAGTTCGATTTGTTTTGAATAATCGTGATATATGCCCTTTGGCAAGACAAACTAGGTCTCCTTTTCCGCTGTAGTACTGTAACAACAAAGCTTTTTCAATTGATACATTTAGATGTTTGGGGACCATATAGAGTCAAACATATAATGGAATGAAATACTTTGACAATCGGATGACTTTTCTAGATGGACTTGGATCTTCTTAATAAGATCAAGTCCGATGTCTATACCGCCATAAAGAATTTCTTGAATGAAATAAACACACGCTTAATTCCAAAGTTCGAGAATAAGATCGCATAACGTGGAGAATTCTTTAATCATAGCTGTAGAGAATTGTTCTTAACACTTGGCATTATACATGAAAGTTCCTGTCCTCATACACCACAACAGAATGGTGTAGTTGAGAGAAAGCATAGGCACATTCTTGAAACAGCAAGAGCCATTAAACTGCAAGGCGCCTACTGCATGTTTTGGGGCATGTGTGTGAAAGTCAGATATGTTATTAATAGAATTCCCTCTACAATTCTACAAAACAAAACTCCATACCACATACTGTATAACAAATGTCCACAACTCAGTCATTTGAGAGTTATAGGATGTTTGTGTTTTGCCACCATACTATATACACATGACAAGTTTAGCCCAAGAGCTGTTAAATGTGTCCTGTTGGGATATGCTCCCACACAAAAGGGGTATACACTTTATGATCTGGAAAACAGAAATATAATTGTCAGCAGAGATGTATTGTTTAGGGAAAACATATTTCCTTTTAAGAATGATAGATATGAAGAGCATGTCAAAATAAAGGCACATGAGCAATTTTGTTATGAAGAACTGCTTAACACTCCTATAACTAATGTGATTCCAGAAGATGAAGAAGATTTTGCAGGAGAGAAGCATATTCTCAATCCATATCCGTGTCCGTAGTCGAGCTATCAAGAATCGTCATCGACACGTAATCAATGTGCGTAAACTCGTGAACTGGAAAATGTTACACAGACAAATCCAAATGTAGCTGCAGAACCTACAGTCAGAAGATCAGGAAGGAATGACAAGCCCCCTATATGGCACAAGGACTACATCACCAGCAAAGGCTCCTCAAATTGCTTATACTCCATATCTAACAACATCACATATGCAGGTGTTACTTCCACATATCAGGAATTCATTGCCAAAGTGTCCCTAGAGACAGAACCATCAAACTATTCGTATAAAGAAAAGACTCCGATGGACTGCAATATGAGTTCGAGATCAAAGCATTGGAAGACAATGGAACTTGGCAACTGGTAAAGCTGCCTGAAGGAAAGAAAGCAATAGGCTGCAGATGGGTTTACAAAATAAAGTACAAAGCATCAGGAGAGATTGAAAGATTCAAAGCTAGACTCGTGGCAAAGGGATACAATCAGAAGGAAGGAATCGACTATCAGGAGACATTTTCCCCAGTGGTTAAAATGGCCACAGTCAGGGCAGTAGTAGCAGTTGCAGCAGTAAAGCATTGGGTCATACATCAAATGGATGTATACAATGCCTTCCTTCAAGGAGATCTGACTGAAGAAGTATTCATGACAATTCCGGAAGGGTTTAATACTCAGCACAGACAGACACATGTTTGCAAGTTACTAAAATCTCTATATGGCTTGAAGCAGGCCTCTAGACAATGGAATATCAAGCTGACTACAGCCCTACTGTCCTCCGGATTCACCCAAAGCCATAGAGATTATTCCCTCTTCACTAAACAGAAAAATGAGAAGATTGTGGTGGTCTTAGTCTACGTAGATGATCTGTTGCTGACTGGTAATGATGCATAACTCATTCAGTCTACAAAGGAATCACTACAGGCAGCCTTCAAAATTAAGGATTTGGGGGAATTGAAATACTTCCTTGGAATTGAGTTTGCAAGAAGTTCACAGGGAATCCTGATGCACCAGAGGAAATATGCATTGGAGTTAATATCAGATATGGGATTATCAGGAGCAAAGCCTGCTTCTTCTCCCATGGAGCTTAATCAGAGACTCACCACAGTGGACATGGATAACCTGTTAGCTGCTCAATCAAGAGAAACACCTGACACAGACAACTTGTTGAAAGATCCAGGCATGTATAGGAGATTGATTGGAAGGCTGCTTTACTTGACAACTACCAGGCCAGACATCACATTTGCAGTTAATTCACTCAGCCAGTTTATGCAAGCACCAAAGGACTCACATCTAGAGGCAAGTCTTAGGCTTGTGAGATATGTCAAGCAGTCACCAGGAATGGGAATTCTGATGAGTAGTTCACCAGACAGTACTCCACAACTTAAAATGTACTGTGATGCAGATTGGGGAAGTTGTGTCAACACTAGACGATCAGTTACCGGCTACCTGGCAGTATATGGCTCTTCACCCATCTCATGGAAATCAAAAAAACAAGACACAACATCAAGGAGCTCAGCAGAAGCTGAGTACAGGGCTATGGCCTCTGCGGTTTCTGAAGTTGTCTGGTTAGTTGGTCTACTACAAGAACTAGGAACAGACATATCTCCACCAGTAAAGGTTTTCTCGGACAGCAAATCTGCCATTCAAATTGCTAGTAATCCAGTCTTTCACGAAAGAACTAAGCACATAGACATCGACTGCCACTTCATTCGAGAGAAGATACAAGTTGGGCTGATCAATACACAGTACATGTCTTCACACGAGCAACCAGCCGATATTTTAACTAAAGCCTTGAGTCGAACTCAGCATGCGCATTTGCTACCCAAGCTAGGAATGAAGGACATATTCATACATCCTAGCTTGAGGGGGGGTGTAGAAGTATGAAATAGAATTGTAGTTAACCATAGTTGGGAAGTTATGATTAACTATGGTTGTGTATGTGGTCAAAATAGATATTTTACATTGTGTACATAGTAGTTGTATTCTATATAGGGTACTTGTACAGAATACTTGGCAATTAATTCAAATTGATCTTTTCTCTTTCATCTGTACGCTCTCACTCTCTCTCTCTCTCGTTCCAGAACCTTCATCTCCCTTCTCCTTCTTCTTCTTCTTCTTTCTTCTTCCTCTTTCTTCTTCCTCCTTCTTCTTCCTTACCTATACTGAAGCTATGTAATTCTGGAATGTGTGTTTCTCTTACAGTCAAATATGGGACGTGGGCGAAATGGTTTAATATTCATGCCTTGACACACAAAGTCCTCCACCACATCATTCCTCCATCTCCTCCTAAGGAGGGTGATATGGCGTCTTCTTTTACGACGATTGTGCCCACTAAAGAATCACATCCAGAATTATGGGTCATGTTTGATACCAAGGTTCTTCGGTGGATTTATGTCACTATCTCCTTGGATCTTTTACAGACGATTATGGAACCCAATTCCACGGCTATGGCGGCGTGGGATCGATTGCGAGACATATTTCAAGATAACAATCATTCTCGAATTGTTATCCTTGAGCAGGAATTCTCACATGTGGCTATGGCGAGTTTTCCCAATGTTTCTTCTTTTATTGCAAACGCCTCAAGGACATGGCAGACTAACTCAGTAACGTGGGTTCTCCTGTTTCTCCTAGTCGTCTAGTTCTTCAAATGGGTGCATGTCTGTCAGAGGCCTATAGCGGTGTTGCTTCGGTTATTCGTCAGAGTAACCTCCTGTCAGGATTTTATCAAGCCTGTTCTATGCTTACTTTGGAAGAAGTCGGGATTGGCTAAGAAAGTGGCGATTGGGGCCAATCATGTCGTCATGATGACTTCTTCCAATATTTATCCTTCCAATCCAGCAAATCACACCCAAAATCACAACAACGGGGGTGGTAAGAAGGGCCAAAATCGGAAGAATAGTGGCAAGAATCGCAGCGGCAACAAAGGGGGAAACCGTCAGAAGAATAACTCGAGCCCTCGGGCCCCGAACGATGGCGATGGGCCCGATTGCCTTCAAAGATCGCGGCTCAGCCTTATAGCATCGCGACGCCTCGATATCGGCGATGCGTGCGGGCTCAGCCCTTCCCGTGTCGGACTCGGGTTTAGACCAGTATGGGCAGCGACAAGAATCCAAAGATACTTGGGCGCACCCCATTAGGCCCACCATGCAGTAGGCCCCACTCAAACCGACATTGAAGCAGTGATGCACACACTTGACTTGACTAAAACATACCCTAATTGGTACATGGACACCGGCACCACTACCCACATGACATCCGATCAAGGTACTCTCTCGTCTTATTCTAATTTGAGCACTAATCGTGGTATAACTGTTCGTAATGACAATTCTATTCCAATTAAGGATTATGGTCATAAAACATTGTCCCTTCCTCATCCACCACTTGTCCTGAAACATACTCTTCATGCCCAATTGATTAAAAATTTGGTGTATGTCCGTAAATTCACCACTGATAATTGGGTTTCTATTAATTTTGATCCGTTTGTGTTTTCTGTAAAGGATTTCAAGACGGGGAGTCATCTCATGAGGTGTGACAGTAGGGAATATATTTATCCAATCACACCAAGTCTCAGCATCCCGCGTCAAGCTATGCCGTCCACTTTTGCAGCTCTTGCTCCTTCCTTGTGGCATGCTCGTCTAGGTCATACAGGGTCGTCTATTTTATCTTCTTTAAATAGACATAAGATTATTTCTTGTAAGGGTACGTGTAGTACTCCACTTTGTCAATCCTGTGCTTTGGGAAAAATTATTAAGTTACCATTTGTAGCATCGAATTCTAATACTTCAATGTCATTTGATATTATTCATAGTGATTTGTGGACATCTCCGGTTCTCAGTTCTATGGGTCATCGTTATTATGTTTTATTCTTAGATGACGATTCTAAATATTTATGGACGTTTCCAATTGCGAAAAAATCTCATGTTTTTTTCATTTTCATAAAATTTAGAGCTTTCATAAGAACGCAATTCGAACGGAAAATAAAAAACATTCAATGTGATAATGACAAAGAGTATGACAATGGAGAATTTAGGGAGTTTTGTGCTCAAAATGAGATAAATTTTCGTTTTTCTTGTCCTCATACGTCTTCACAAAATGAGAAAGCTGAGCGAAAAATTCGTACAATTAATAATATTGTTCGCACTTTATTGGTTCATTCTTTCGTTCCTCCATTATTTTGTCATCATGCGCTATAAATGGCTATCGATCTACTCAATATTCTTTCCTTTAAAGGTTTGACATATTCATCCCTTCTAAAAGTGTTATACAATAAGACTCCGTCATATTCTCATCTTAGGGTCTTCAGATGCTTATGTTATCTACTGTTTCCATCCACTACGATCAACAAACTTCAGACACGTTCTACTCATTGTGTGTTTTTGGGTTTTTCGTCAAATCATCGTGGTTATAAATGTTTTGATTTGTCCTCTAAACGAATCATAATTAGTCGTCATGTTCTCTTTGATGAATCCCAATTTCCCTTTTCTAAAGTAGAAAACCCCGTGCCTAGTTCTTATGATTTTTTGGATGAAGATATCTCCCCCTATGTTCTCCGTCTTTTTTCAGATTTGTCCGACAAAACGCCATCAGTGTCGCGACACCAAAACTTCTGTGAGCCAACGCCGCGGCCCTGCACAGAGGCGCCACGACGCCAAAACTTCAGAGAGCTCTACAACTCTTCTGGCACAACGGCTCTCACCCTCGGCGCCGCAGCTCCTTCGACGTTCATTCTGAAAATTCCCTAAAACTCACCCAATCCAACTCAGAGTCATGGTCCAGTCACTTGTAGTCAACAAAGTACTTTTAAACCAAAATGACATTTTAGTTTTAATTTTAATATTCTTAAATCCCTACCCCGTAATCATGTGTCTGCCTTAAATGACCCTAATTGGAAAATTGCCATGACCGAGGAATATAATGCTCTTATTGATAATAAGATGTGAGAGTTAGTACCGTGTCCATATGGTGTTAATATTATTGGTCTATGTGGATTTTTGTTCAAAAGGAAAACTGTGATGGTTCATTTTCAAGACATAAGGCTATACTTGTAGGTAATGGTAAGACTCAGTAGGTTGGTGTGGATTGTGGTGAGACGTTTAGCCCGGTGGTCAAATCGGCTACCATTTTTTTTCTTTTTTAATAATCCTCCAGGCTTTTGGGTCCAGGTTGTTTTATTAATAACAGGAATAAAGTGCCCAAAATGGGAATTACAAGCTAAGGGGGACTCATCCTATTACCTCGCCCGCTACTCTTATCTGGGCAAGGCAATGGGCTATCCCGAATGAAGGAAAAAGGAACTGGACAGAATCAAATATTCTATGATTATTATAAAGTTTATAATACACTCTATGATGATATTACATAAGATGATACTTAAGTAATGAAAGAGTAATATAAGAACAAAGCTAGAAGAACTAAACTCTGACCTTATATAATCATCAAACCTAAGTACCTTGTCTTCCTTGTCCTCCAAGTACTGATGAGATTGAATCATTTTGCTCTGGATCTTGTGAAAATTGTGGATGCAGTCGGGACTGTCCTTTTTGGATATGATACATTTTTCTTTGCTTTCTTTTTTGGCATGAAACGTGTCAGCATCTCGTCAAAAATGTCATCAACCTCCTCAACCGTTTTCCGCCCATACCTTCCATTAAGCAATGCTCTACTGCCAAGCATTAGCTTGAGCTCATCAAGCGGATATTTTAGAGGTTGATGTCCCATAAGTCTCTCACTTTTCCTTATCAAAACTTCTTCAATTGTTACTAATGACGGCTTACCATTATCCGCAAAATATGTCTTTGCATCCCATTGCCTTAGCCTTTGCACAACCCTAACTTCATATAATGTCTTGATGAAATCAGAACTTTGCGCAGTTAATTTTAGTACAATATCCATCCTTGCCTCTTCTGGATCATATTCCTCCTCATCTGTCTCTGGTAAAATAGAAGAGGAAGAAGGTACATGTGAGGTCTGATGTTTCTCTGGCTGTGACTGCTTCTCTTGTGTGTGTCTCTTCTCATCCTCAGAATCGGTGGCAACTGATCTTCCCTGCTTAACCATTGGCCCATCATCAACATATAGTTCTCCAATATCCTCAATAGCAAGTGGATATGGTTCCCATTCCTCATCAAATAAGCCATACGCATCATAGTCACAGTCTTCCACTGTATTACTTGGTACTATAGCCTTTTCTTTATTTAGAGTGCAATTTGGAGTTGATGGGCTTTTAGTGACTGGGATATAGGCTTTAGCTGTGGGATTAAGGATTGGTTTAGGACTTTGATTAGGTTGAAGAGCCCATATCCAAAATTTTACCAGATTCGGCTAGGGTGGGGTTCCTGAGGGGGGTTGGGTTTTAGGAGGGGGTGGGGTAGTAGAATGAGTGGTTTTGATGTTTAGGTTTGTGGTTTCAAAGTGGGGTTGGGTCTCGAGTCTGGGTTGATTGCTGGATGGGGTTAGGTGGGTTAGTTGGGTCAGGTTGGGGGTGGATTTAGAGGTCGGTGGGTCGTCAGTATTAGAGCCTGTTAGGGTTTCGAGGTGGTATGGGGTTTTGGTGGTGGTTTTCGGCGGGTGTTGGAGGCATGTCTCGATGGGGGTGGGGTATTTCCTGGGCTGGGGGTTAGGTCTGAGGGGTGGAGTGGGGTGGTAGTTAGGTCAGGTTGGGTAATGGATCGGGTCAAAGTGACAGTTAGGGTTTGGGTAGGTGGATTAGGGTTTTTTAAAAGGTGTTGTGGTCTAGGGTTTGGCCCAGCAGCCATTGCGGGTGCTGGGGTGGGTAGTGATAGGTTTCCGGGGATGGGGTGGACTCTGGTAGGGTTCTAGTAGGACTTCTGGCGCCGCCTAGGGTTCCGTCATGGTTTCCAGCGATCCCTAGGTTTCCGGCGTCGGATTTTTTTCCAGAATTCAATGGTAGGTTTTCCGACGTGGACTTGGATGTATTTTGGGACAGATTCCGTCACTGCTATAGTGTTTCCGGCATGAACAGTGGTCGGAATCACTGTAGCAGGAACAGTGATTTCTCGATTTTTGTTTCGGTTTCTCTTGTTTTTCTTTCCAACAATTGTGGTCCATTCTTGGCTTGTATTTGTATTTTTTGGTTCAGAATCAGGGATTGTAGAGGGGTATCTCGGCTAGGGTTTGAAGTTGAAGAAGAAGGATTAGGGTTACCTTTTTATTTCCTCGTCGCCGCCGCCGCATCTCTACCACTTCTATCCTCCTTTTCTGGTTTCGATTCAGGATGCTCTTTCCAACATCCATTCACATCATGCCCTTGCAATTTACAAGTTGTACAATATTTGGGAAGAAAATCAAATCTTATTTCTTGTGGATAAGATTCGATAATACCACCCTTAACAACTCGTATTGCAACACTCTTGGGATGATCTTTGAGTAGATCTACTTCAACGTTGGCCCTCGCACAACTAGGTCTTATTCTATTCCTTGTAGCCGCATCAATTGCAATGGGCCTCACCACTGCCGAAGCCAACGAAAATATGGCAGATTGACCAATCGCACTGTGCTCAGC
This sequence comes from Przewalskia tangutica, assembly GCA_029844215.1. Classification (NCBI taxonomy): domain Eukaryota; kingdom Viridiplantae; phylum Streptophyta; class Magnoliopsida; order Solanales; family Solanaceae; genus Przewalskia; species Przewalskia tangutica. The sequence continues at coordinate 29,340,814 of CM056736.1, read as the reverse complement.
TTGACTCTCTCAAAATCATGGCCCATTCATCAGCTAGATGTGAAGAATGTTTTTCTACATGGTGATCTTCAGGAGACAGTGTATATGCATCAGCCCTTGGTGTTTAGGAATACTAGATATACTAATCATGTCTGTCTATTGAAGAAGTCCTTGTATGGGCTTAAGCAGTCTCCACGGGCTTGGTATAAGAGGTTTGCTGATTTTGTTTCGACTATAGGTTTTTCTCACAACATGTCTGATAATTCATTGTTCATATATCGTCGGGGTTCTTCCATGGCTTATATATTGTTATATTTTGATGATATTATCTTGACTGTCTCTTCTGATGCTTTGCGAAAGTCTATTATGACAATGCTCAGTTCTGAGTTTGTCATGAAAGACAGCCCATTAAGTTATTTTTGGGGATTGCAATCACTGTCTACGCAGCGGATTATTCTTATCACAGAGGAAGTATGCATCAGAGATCATTGAGAGGGCTGGGATGTCATCATGTAAGTCCATTTCTACTCCAGTTGATACTAAACCCAAGTTAGGTGCTGCAGCTGGCTCTCCATATGAGGATCCGACCCGCTATCGCAGTCTTGCAGGCGCCCTTCAGTATCTGTCGTTCACGCGACCTGATATTACATATGTCGTACAACAGGTGTTTTGTTTATGCATGATCCTAGAGTTGAACATATGAATGCGCTCAAACACATTCTTAGGAACATTCAGGGAACACTTGTATATGGTTTGCATTTGTATCCCTCATCGACGTCTACACTTGTCTCCTACAGAGATGTTGATTGGGGTGATTGACCTGACACCAGATGGTCTATGTCTGGCTATTGCATGTTTTTAGGTAATAAATTGGTCTCATGGTCTGTCAAGCGTCAATCAACGCTTTCACATTTAAGTACAGAGGCCGAGTATAGAGGGGTAACCAATGTGGTTTCTGTGTCATGTTAGTTACAAAATCTATTGTTAGAGATTCATTGTCCTATTGAGAAGGCTACCTTGGTATATTGTTATAATATAAGTGCCATCTACCTTTCTGGTAATCCAGTTCAGCACCAGCGTACTAAACACATAGAGATGGATATTCACTTTTTTCGATAGAAGGTAGCCAAAGGACAAGTACGCGTCTGTCATGTTCCATCAAGATATCAAATTGCAGACATATTTACAAAGGGTCTTTCCTCGGTCCTTTTTGAAGATTTTAGAGCAACAGCTGTCAAGACCGCCCATCAGGATCGAGGGTGTGTTAAGCAAAGAATGGGCCTCGGTGAAGCGACCATTTCAAATTGTAAATATGTTTATGGTATATTGTTAGTAGTAAAATTATATATTACTTAGTCTTGTAGTCTTACCATAATTGTATTATTAGTTTCCATATAGAATAAGGATTTAAAAGTAGAATAGGAAAAGGATATTCCTATTGTAACTTGTATATATATGTCTTTCATTAATAATAATAATAAAGTGATTATTTCTTCAGTTTGAAAGATAACCTGCTCAACAATAATATTTATAATTAAAAATACCTGCACAATTTTAAAAGTGAAAACAAAGTAGTGTAATAAATTTTTTCTTGATATCAATTTGACATTGCTGTCAAAATGTAATTTTCTTGATAAGCCTTATCCTAGAATCACTACAAAAAATTTGCCATATACCAACGACAAATTAGTTGTTGGTATAGTCTATACCTACGACAGTTTCAATCCGTTGGACAAAAAGTTTGGAGATATACCAACGACTAATGACACCTATTTAATAACTTTACACACCACTTGTTTCCGTAGGTATAGGACCACATTATCCATTGGTACATGTCTGATTTCTTTTATAAATAATATTTTTGCCTCACATAAATATTTTTTTTAATAATAAAAGCTTGATAATATTTTTTATATGCACCACACAAAATTTAAAGCAAAATAAAATAAAATTTTAATTATATTATCAAACTAACAAGTCTTACAAACGTGTAAAACTTACAAGTCTTACAAACATATTAAACTAACAAAGTATTTATAATAACCACCAAAACAACTTCTACGACAGCAAAAACACACAATACAGTAGATGAACAAAAACCTATTTTAGATAAAAGCAGCTTCTAATCTTTCTCTCTTCCATCTTCATCAGTGTATGGACTTGGAGAATTTATTTGGTTGGGGACACTAGAAGCATCTGTAGCCTATTGAAAATAAAAGAAAATAAGTTACAAACTCAACTTAATAGATGTTTTCATAATATTCGAATATGAACTCGAAGAGTAAAATATAATATATCTGTCTTGCAGCTTGTAAAATAACATTCAAATCTTCTCGAAATAATCGATCTTCTATCAATGTCATCATATTTGCCATAAACACATTTGTCCTTTCTTGACTTTTCCGCATTTTCTCTTGACTTTCCTGCATTTTCTTAAGCTCATCCCGCAATTCTTGATTTTCAGACAAGGAAGCTTTTGATTTTTTAGGTTTGGGAATCTTGCCCATACAACGCACACATCCTCTCTTTTCCGATCCTTTTACCTGGGAATAAATGTCATCCTTCCAAGAAATATGACTTTGTGTCTTTTGGATCGATTGAGAAGTTTCATTCTCATTATTATGTTTGTTTAGTTCTTCCTGAAATATTAAAAGTAATTACTTTGTCATTGTAAATATCAAACTGGATTTCTAGAGGCAGTAGCAAAAGTAAGAATCAACACTTTTAAGTGTATCCTCTGTTCATTTCAAGGTATCAATAGCAAAATGGCCAAGAAATCAGTAGCAAATGACCCAAAAATCAGTCCAAAAAAATGGCCAAAAATCAGTCCGAAGACAGTAAAAAACAAGTAACAACAGGGCTGAAAATCAGTCCGAAAAATGATCAAAATCTATCCGAAAATAGTAAAAAACCAGTAGCCAAAAGGTGAAAATCAGTCCCAAAATTTGCTCAAAATCAGTCCGAAAACAGTCAAAAACCAGTAGCCAAAAGGACTGAAAATCAATCTGAAAATTGGCCCAAAATAAGTCCGAAAAGTGACCAAAATCAGTCCGAAAACAGTCGAAAATCAATAGCCAAAAGGGTCGAAAATCATTCCAAAGGCGTTCAAAAACCAGTAACATGCAGGACTGAAAATCAGTAGTGGCCAAATAGAGAATTCAAGTTATTGTATTTTATTAAGAAACTAAAAGGAATATTCTATTAAGAAATATTTTAATTAAAGAATACAAAAGTTACTGTATGATCTAGTTTAGTGGCCTAATGGAGAATTCAATATGATTTAATAACTTCTATATAGCCAAGGATGATAAAATTACAGAGACAAAAAAAAAATTCCATGAGGAGTTTGCAATACAAGAAATTCATTTTTTTTACAAATATACAACATGACGACTGCATTTATCTATTACACCCCGTAATTCCAGGGCAATAGATTGAGAACGTGATTAAGGAAATAAGATTTGAACGTTGGAAGAAAAGTATATTTATATTTTCTTATGAAATAATTTTGGATACAACAAATGTGACGACGAAAATTATTAACTAGTAGTTAAATTCTTTCCAATGGATTTATGGACTTAATATTGTATTATTAAATCTTGACATTGATAATATGGGGCCCATAAAAAATTTCACAATTTTGGGGGGAGGTCCATCGAAATTTTTCAAGAATTGGCTAAGTGTGAGAGATATTTTTGTGACAAGAAGATATTTGTGAAGACAAGTGGTCCATATGGGTCCCCATCCACTTGTGCTTGTGCACATGTTATAGATACAAGTCTTGCAAGACTTATTTGCCTTAGCTCATAATATCTTCACCATCCAAACTCTCTTATCTCTTCTCTTCTCCTCTAAGTCTCGAAAAACCTTAGCCAAAGTGAAGAACAAGATCAACTTATTTTCCAGGATTAAGCATCTTAACTAAGTTCTAAGCCAAGTTAACTCTCCATAACAAGTGGTCACGATTTTGGCCAAGAAAGCTATCTTGAAACCCTAAGCTTGGAGATGAACTTTATGGAAGGAGAATATGAAAGCAAGATGGTTGCAAGCTTGTAGAGGATACGTGTGTTATTGAAACGTGTAGAAGTGGTGCTAAAGTGAAGTAGTGTGCCGTGTGTTGTGGACTGTTTTTGGCTAAGATTTCTTCTTCCTCTTGAAGTAATTGGAAGTTACATGATGTTATAGTTAAAAGATGAACTTGTGTTAAGTAAAATGGAAAATAAGAAGTGCATGTCACAGCTTTGGCATGTTAGCCAATTCTGGACAGTTTTTATATTGTTGGATTAGTTGGTTATTGTTGTTGTTATCGTTACTTATTGCATGTTAAAAATGAAGAAATCTTGTTGTTAAAAGTTGATATGGATTATATAAAAGTGTTGAAATATGAATTGGACTTTAAGGAGTTATGGAAAGGGCTTTGGTTTTGGTGGTTGGCCGAAAACTACATGAAACTGTGGGATGTTGTTGTGCTGTTTTAGGGACTATTTTGTGGGGTTATAATGCTGGAAATTTAGTTACAATTATGCATGTTTAAATGTGGTAATTGCTAACGTATGTCCTAAAAGAATAAGGGTATAAAAAGGTGTAGAAAGACTTCACATTTTACCCTTGCTGTGTTGGATTATGGACTGTTTTTAGTGGATTGTTTTATATGGATTAAGAGGCCGGATTAACATAAGAAGTAGGTGTGTGAATCACCTTGGTTGTTGTTGTCACGACCCGAGCCGGACTTCGCGGTGCCCAACACAGGCACCTTTCAGTATCTGATGAGAATATCGTGGAACATACAAAGACTAATAAAATACAAGACAATAGAAATCAACAGGCTAGCCGATAAGGCCACCTTCCGTGAAATATACATAACCAAAAATAACAGTTGCATTTTTGTTCTTACAACCCAATCCACAAGATATGACTACAGACATCTAAGAATAACAACTGTGATGGGACAGGGCCCCGCCATACCCCTGAATATACATAAATCTACAACATCAGGGAAACCGTACCAAAAGACAAGTGTCGCGCCCTTTTTCGGCCGCGACATTTTCTAGCGAACCCTGCTCAAATAAAATGTTAGAAAATAAATAAAAAGTGCTAAAAAGGTGCTAAATGCTAAAGGGGTTCGCGGAGTCGCCACCTAATTAGTTTGGGTGAATTAGGACACCTAAATGTCAACTAGGCTAAAGTCAACATTAACTCCATTTTTTATGGTCTGCTAAACTTAATGAGATTCTGGGCAAGGGTTCTTTATTATCCTAAAGGGAAGGGGTCATGCACCCTAAATGATCCGCTAACTTGCGGTTGTCCGTTCAAACCTAGGAAATTATTATTGCTAAGAAAAGACATGTTGAAGGCATTTTGAGTAAATGAAATTGTATGTATAAGATATATTCTTAAAATTTGCAAGATTTGTGTATAAAAGACAAAGTTAGTTTTTGAAAAAATATGCGTTTAAGGTACCTAAGTACTATATTAGATATGTGTTATATATAATAAAAGTAATAGTGCAAAATCTATTATGACAAAATATTTATTTATGAGATAAGGTGTAAAATGGCTTCATGCTAACAACCTATGATTTAAATGATTTTTTCTTACGTGGAGGCTAATAAAGATTTATAGCAAAATGGGTTTCTCATATTAGCTATCTAAATACTTATGCAAATGAAGATTATTAAATGGTTTCCTATAACTTAAGAGGTGGCAAACTACCTTCGAATTTATGTTCAACTACTCCAAGTGTTTTACTAGTAGCATAATATTGAGCAATTATATTACAATAAATGAATAGGGCGGGATAAGAAAACAATAAAGGTGACTCGAGGGATGGCGATGTCCTTTCGCCCGCGGATTGGAATTTCCGGCATGGACAGCAAGATGCACACAAATGCGGGTGAATGCGAATCTTCGATTGATGGAAGGAGCGATGAGTCTCACAATGAAACTCTTTATTCGGCTCCGGTGCATTTCATGTGAAAGAAAAAAGATAAGGATTAGTATTCATTCAAATCCTATCAATAATGCAAAACAAGAAGAAAAAAAATATATATATATATATGTTATGCGTAATTCAGAAACCCAGACCCCACGACTACATACCTTCAGTAAGTATATACACTATTTTATCAACAGGAAAAGGCATGGTAGTATTTAGTGGCAACCAATTATTGAAAGAGAATTCTCTAATACTAGCTAAGTTTCCATGCAATGTTTGATATTTCCTTAGGCATAAAACTAAACTTGTTTGAACAATTCAATTAAGTAGCAACAAATGTCTTATAGCCGCGATGAAATTCGACACAAATGAACACTAAACCATTTATATGCACGTAATTCAATTTGCTATTTCAAATACTTCTAACAAAAGAATGCCTTAGTTTGATTTGACAAGAAGCGAAAAAGCTGATAGTCGATGCTACTTATAATTGCATGCAACAATATTTAGGAATCCATATTAAGTACCCCTCCTTTAATGATAAGTGGGAAAGACAATTTAGTATAGAAGTGCATACATTCACCAAGATGGGAATGACAAAATGTGTCTAATTAGAAATAAAATGAAGTCCTACACAGAAATTCTAATTTAAGCAAATAGACACTCAATCACAACACTGTGATATAGTGAGTGAAGAGGTACTCAATTCTAAGAATCTACACAACTAGTGACACGCGATGGAGCTGGTTCAAAAATGAAATAGAAACAAGAAGGATACAAGGTTGGATATGACTGGAACGCGATGATATTTAAGTAGATAGACACCCAAGGCAATTTTCCAGATTATAACATTTGCAAGTATAGCCAAAGAACATTGCAGTACCCAGAAACACACCAAAGCATTCTTCACATTTATCGAACACGCAAATAACAAATCGACACCATACTCACATATTTCTCAAACGACAGGCATCATACAGATTAACATAACAGAAAGTTAGGAAATGTGATGAATTTACCTTCTCCGGGCAGCGAACCGAGACAGCGTATCAAGTCGTCGATCCACTCGGAGATTTGTGCTTATGCGATAAAGATGGATGAGGTTTCTTTTCCCCTGCTAATTTTCAGATGCTTTTTGGATGCCTTTTGCCTTGCTGATTTTTGGATTTGCCAGTGTTTTACTCTATCTACTCCTTTCTCCCTGTATTGCCGATTCTCGACTGATTTTTGGATGTCGATTTCTTACTGCTTTTTTTTTTTTTTTAAATTTCTCCTCCCCGTTTTTGCATGGTCAAAAGAGATACCTTTGTATGCATAAATTGTTCCTATATATAGTCTTGATCTGGTTCCCCAGTTTGGTAAGCTTGGGACAACTTTTAGGGATAATCCGATTGTGGTTATTGGTACTGATTTTAGACGATTTGATTGAGATTCTTCAGTGCTGATTTTGGTAAGGTTTTATTATCGATTTGACACGATTTGGGGCGAGATTTTGTACTGGTTCGTGGAACATCTGATATAGTAAGATTTTGGAAGATTTTGATGTGGTTTTGATATGGCATTTCTTAATTTCGAGCGTGACTTGGGTGTTTTTGCACAGATTTAGGTGTAGTGAATGGTGGAGGCGATTTCTTTTAGGGTTTCTTAGTTTAGTTTTTCTTTTTTCCTTTTTCAGTCTTTGTTTATTTAGGTTGCAGATGAATGTGGGAAAGGTCTGGGCGATATAGGCCAGTGGGGGGTTGGGCCTGCGGGTCGCGTGGGCTGATAAGGGTAGAGAGTGGGCTGCGGGTTGTTGGGCTTTCGGGTGGTGGGCTGGTTTTATTTAATTAGGGGTAGAGTTTAAGTGTATTAGTTTAGGTGTATTATTAATTAATTAGTGGTAAATTAAACTAATAAATTGTGATTATTTTAGGTGCTTTGTTAGTCTAATTTTGAGTTTAAAATTATTACAATAATAAATGCGGGTGTGCTAATTAATTAGTGCTTAATGTTTATAATGCGACGCCGTTATTAAAACTTTATAAAAAATTGAGTTATTTAAAAGCTACATGCAGATTGGACTTCTTAATTCTTTTATAAATGTTATTATTAAAACGCGTGTGTATCTATTATTTATTATTAAGAATTATGACAGGGCTTAAAATTAATAAATATGGGCGCGAGACTCTAAGTGCGTAAGACGCGGTGTCATTATTAAATTATTTATTTATTTATACCTGTATTAATGTTTTATCGCTGCATTTTATTATTTAAAAATTATTAAAAATTATTAAAAATTATTGTTGAAAATTAGTGTCATTTTATGGTTAATGACTGGACGGGAGGGTCAAAATTGGGTGTCAACAGTTGTCCCTCTTTGTATGGAGATGATGGAAGAATCTTCGGACAAAGACGTTGACTCAGAGCCAATTTTGTCTCGATCCTCAGGATTAAAATGTTGGGCACTTAGGCAAGGCTGACGCGGACTCAGCGCCCCGATGTCGAGTTATGGCGACTTTGGTTACCATGGTCAAACACGAGTGGGCTAACGCGGACTCAAAATTTGTCCCAGTGTCGAGTTATGACGACACTGGGCTACCATGGTCAAAACACCAAGGCGGGCTAACGCGGACTCAAAATTTGTCCCAGTGTCGAGTTATGACGACACTGGGCTACCATGGTCAAAACACCAGGGCGGGCTAATGCGGACTCAAAATTTGTCCCAGTGTCGAGTTATGACGACACTGGGCTACCATGGTCAAAACACCAGTGCGGGCTAACGCGACTCAAAATTTGTCCCGGTCGAGTTATGGCGACACCGGGCTACCATGGTCAAAACACCGGCGGGCTAACGCGACTCAATTGTCGATGTCGAGTTATGGCGACCTTTGGATTACCATGATCAAAACACCAAGGCGGGCTAATGCGGACTCAAAATTTGTCCCAGTGTCGAGTTATGACGACACTGGGCTACCATGGTCGAAACACCAAGGCGGGCTAACACAAACTCAAAATTTGTCCCAGTGTCGAGTTATGACGACACTGGGTATGTGGTGCTAAAAAAATAAAATAACTGGCTTGAACCTGGGGTGTACTGGTGTCGACTTATGATGCTGGGTTTTATGGTGATGTGGAACGAGTGAATCAACGCTTGAGGCCGCTTCTGCCATTCGTCGGGAAGGTTGACCCCCCAATAAATTGCCCCGGTTCGCTGTAAGAGAAAATTCACGTTGTGCTCCTGCTCCTGCATGCTAAGACTTAAGCAAACGGTTAGTGCATAACTGTTAAGGCAAAATGATGATGCGTAATTTTAAAATCAATGTAACTGTGAGTAGACAATGTTATCGTGCAAAAATGTGATGCATGTTGTGTTGATGCGATCTTTGCAAATCTTTGTGATTTTCGTCCTTGCACAGACGTGTTGCGATTGTGAACGCGGATATGTTGTCCTTGCTGCAACTACCCCTGTAGACTAAGGCTCAAGAAAGAGTTAGTGCATAACTGCTAAGACAGAATAATAAAGCATGAACGAGAAAAAATGCAATTTTGAGAACAGAGAAATCATCCCTGCGTAGATGTGATATGCTGATGATGGCGTCGTTATCAGATTTGTCGTCGTTTTCGGACTCGTCGTCGTTTTCGGACTTGTCGTCGTTTTCGGACTTGTCGTCGTTTTCGGACTTGGCGTCATTTTCGGACTTGGCGTCGTTTTCGGACTTGGCGTCGTTTTCGGACTTGGCGTCGTTTTCGGACTTGGCGTCGTTTTCGGACTTGACGTCGTTTTTGGACTTGGCGTCGTTTTCGGACTTGGCGTCGTTTTCGGACTTGGCGTCGTTTTCGGACTTGTTGCTGTTGTTCCTGTAGAATAAATGTTCCTGCAAGCTGAGCTTGAGAAAAAGTTAGTGTGTAACTGTTAAAACAGAATGATAAATATATGAGAAATGCAATTCTGTGAGTAGGGATGTCGTCCCTGTATGATACGTGGGGTACTGCGAATGTAGAGATGTTGTTGTAATGCATTTTGTGAGCCGTATGAATTGTCATGATGTCTTTGTTGCGCGTTTGTGCACTGCATGGATTGCAATTTGACTCTAGGCCCGAGCTGATGTGCTAGACTTTGTTGCGGGATTCGATTGTTGATGTGCATGCCGCTATACGCTAACATGAAAAACCTGCGCTCAAAGAAAATTTGTGAGTTTGAGGGGGTTGGTTGATTCGCATTGACTTTGTAGTTTTGACTCTTGATGCTCGGACGTCTGCCTTTTTTGGACTCATAATCCGCTGGTTTCGTACACTTGTCCCGATTTTGAATATCTGAATGGCGTTTCGGCCTAAAGTGGGTCTTAATGGGGCTGCTTGTATATTATGTGTATTTTTGTTATTTTCAAAATGAAGGGAAAGTTTCCTAATGGTGTGACCGAAGCCGATTTAGGCCGCCTACGTATCCCCATGAGGGAATCAGGTCATGACGTAGTTCATTACAGCGAATATTGGGTAAAAATTTCTAGAGTTGGGACCGAAGCCGAAACGGCCGCCTACGTATCCACCAAGGGAATCAGGTCAAACGTAGTTCCTTTTTATTACATATAAAGGGCAAAATATATTAAACTAACTATTTCAGGACTTGGCGGGCCAAGGCAGGGGCATAAGTCCATTTCTTCTCGCTTTGTGTCTTCAACGGCTTGGTCTTCAGCAGGATCATCTCTTGCAGCACACAACTAGACGAATGACTTATTCAATGGTTAAACAATCTCCGGCAAGGAGCACCTCCTTTTCTCTGGTGGTTGGTTGATGATTCAACTTTCTTCCCTTTACGGGCTGGCGTAATAGTTCCTTCCATACTGTCTTCTTCATTTTCAGCTATCATGTTCACATGGGCATCTTCATAACCCGGAAGAAGGTTATTGTTTGCATTGAGAGGAGAATCTTTCAGCCGAATGACTCCTCCTTCGATTAACTCCTCTATTCTGTCCTTGAGTGTATAGCAATTTTCGATGTCGTGTCCCTCTGCACCGGAGTGGTATGCACAATGTTTAGTTTTATCGTGCCCTCGGGAGGTAGGCCTGGGGGTATTTCTGGGAATTGGATGGAGTATTCCTGCGGCTTTCAGCTTCTCATACACTTGGGCTATGGGTTCGGCTAAAGGTGTATAGGTTTTTGTTGGTTTTCTTTCGGCATCTATGCGGGGTTTGGGTCCGTTTGGTGTGCGGTTTCGTGATTGTGGTGAGTATTTTGGGTATGCTGGTTGGGTATGGTAAACAGGATATGGGGTGGCGCAGTGCTGATAATATGACTGTGGATTTTGAGTGTTTTGGTTATGGTAAGAAGGCGGTGGGCTTTGATACGCTGGAAGCTGTTCTGGCCTATGCTCCTGAATGACCATGATAGAGGGTGATGCATCTCTTCTCCTCTGGGAGGTACCTCCGATGGAATTTGACTGCACTGCTCTGCTAGTTGCTTGTAGGGCTGTCAGGTTTGTAATCCTGCCTGTCTTAATGCCTTCTTCCACGAAGTCGCCCATTCTTACGACTTCTGCAAAACTTCGCCCAATTACACTGATCATCCTTTCATAATACGTCGCGTCTTTTAACGACTGCACGAACAAAGTGGTCATTTCGCTCTCTGCCATTGGAGGTTGGACCTTTGCTGCCTCTGACCGCCACCTCATGGCGTATTCCCTGAAAGTTTCTGTGGATTTCTTTTCAAGTTTCATAAGATAAAATCTGTCCAGGACAGTGTCAGTGTTGAACCTGAATCTATCCATGAAATCTTGTGCCATGGCATTCCAACCGTCCCATTTTCGAGGGTCTTGGCATGTGTACCAGTCCAGCGCCTCGCCGGTTAGACTCCTGATGAATAGCTTCATGATGATTGCTTGATTTTTACCAACTCCAATCAATTTATCGCAATATGACCTTAGATGAGCTCGAGGATTCCCCTTTCCATCGAACATGTCAAATTTGGGCACCTTGTACCCTACAGGTAATTCAACGTCGGGATGCATGCATAAGTTTTCATATTCTAAATCTTCCTCCCCTTTGTTCATTTGAATGCTTTTGAATGCCTCTTTCAAACTACGGATTTCTTTTGCCATATTTTCAGCAGCCCTAGTCTGCCGCCCCACTTCCCTGTACTGATCTGTCTCTTGAGAGGATGCATGCATAATAAATGGTTGGCTTTCGGTCGGATGTGCTAATCCCCCATATTGTTTGTTGGGACTAGTGATGCGTGTCCTCTGCTCGTATTGGGTGGTAGGCAATTTGGGATGAGTGAGGAGATATAAGTAGGTGGAGGTTGAGATGTGTATGTAGTAAACGGATCATTTTGGAAGTCGGTTTGCAAATTGACCGGGCGAGTGACATTTTGGTGTGAGCTGGTATGTTGCGGCCTCTACGGGGAGCTTTGGGGAAGTGGAGGCTCAAGGGCTTGTGACACGATTGCATTTGTCCCTTGCTCTGGGAGTGGTGCATTCAAGCTAATAGACAGGTTTGTGATATCTCGGAGTCTTTCTATTTCGGCTTGCATGATTTCCATTTGCTGCAATAGTTTGGCGAGGTGTTGATCATTGGTGTTTCTCCTTTCTAACGCTTCTGCATCCTCTACAGGAACGGGGATGAGTCCTAATGTTACACCCCGTAAGTCCAGGACATGTATAAGAGAGTGTACGTAAGGAACCAAGACTTGGAAATTAGTACGAAAGGAAGAATTGTTTTTCCAACGGAAAATGTTCCGAACGTCGGAAAGGAAAAATGTTCGTTGTTGAGAATTGGATTATCAAAATACATTATTTGAAGAGTATGGGACTTAGTAATATTATGGAAACTTATTTTTGCGGATTTGGTCACGTGGGGCCCACCCGAGGAATTTTACGTTTTGTGGGGCCCACGAGGGTTACGGAATTTTAATGGACGAATGAGAGGGCGACACGTGGCACCCCCACATGGCTTGGTCGAAATTTGTACAAGGGTAAAATGGTCATTGACCACTTTGGAAGATTAGTCTTGCTAGCTTGATTTTGTTGACTAGTCAACTTGTCCACTTGGCCTTTCATTATTTGTCTTTCATCCTAGACCACAAGTGTATTAATCCAAGCCCTCCAATGTGTTTTATATACATAGCTAGTGCAAGACAAGCTCATTTTACACTTAGAAAATATCCCAACAATTGTTGTTCTTCAACATGCTCTCGCATAAGGTCAATTTCCCACATGAGAAATTTGTACTATTGATCCATTAGCCACAAGACAGTAACCCAATGTCCCTTAGGGTATTGTAAGGATATCTCGATAGAAAGATTTGGAAAACGGAGTTTTCACGTTAGTCAAGGCGGAAACTATTGGAGTTCTTGACTTTGAAGTTGGAACTTGAAGATGGGTTCTTCATAGGCCTCTAAGGAGTGCTTGGAGCGGATTGGAACTTAAGGAAAGGAGCTAAGAATTGCTAAGGCGCGACTTTGGATCTTGGAAATTTTAAGGGCTTATAAAGGTATTATTTTTGTCGTTTTAGCAATTAAGGTTTACTTATCATTGTAGCTATGGTTATTAGCAAGCATGAGTTTTATAGTATGAAGTTTGATAAGTATTTGGACTATTGGAACCCTAATCCGAAATCTAGCATGTTTAGCTTTAAGATTTCAATTCAAGTCGATTATTAGTTAAGTCGTCACATGTTGTATAAAGAAGGGAATTTTAGTTGTTAGAGTTGTTTATGACTAAGTAACATGTTGACCTAAGAACTTGAATTGGAAAAGGATTGGAAAAGACTTTGAATTGTTAGTATGTAGTTGGCCGAGAATGGCTTGGAGTTTTAAGCTATTTCGTATGAATTGTGGGGCGGAATTTTACACGTATTGTAAGGCGTGTAATCCCCTTTTGTTTGGTTGTTGTTTGGAGCCTTAAATGTGGCTTGTTGGTTATTGTATTCGGCCTTGAAAAAGGTGGCAAGTGAGTCGAAACAAAGGAAGTGCTGCCCGATTTTCCGTAGAATTAGAGACTAAATACTTAGTATTATTCTACGTAGGGACTAGAAGTTGATAGTCTTGTTGTGACCATTATAGGTTGACACTTCTACGTACGGCATATTCGGCTTAGCTTGTGGATATTAGCCGAAAAGGTATGTGAACTATCTCCTCTTCTAGCGTGATTCCTTAGAATAAAGAAAGTAAGTTCTACTAGAATGATCCATTCCTTGCTTGTATTTGGATTGCCTAAAATAGAATTTGTTCTATGTACTTCCTTGAGTGTACTTTGATGTTTAAATTGTAAGTAGTATAATCCATTTCCTTAGGGAAGTTTGGATTCTTAAAAGTGAAGGTATTTTTCTTAAAGTACATAGAAACTTAAAAAGGAAGTGATTTCCAAATCTTTTGGCTAGTGCCTTAATTCTAAAACCTAAAGGTCATTATAATGACTTTAGGGGAGTCAAGGAGTGATTTACTTATTTGATTTAAAAGAGGAGAAATGACATGATTTAAGAGAAGTAACTTGCGTTAAGGGTGAAGTTACTTGAGGTTTAAAAAGTAGAAGAAAACTTGTTTTCTAACTATTAAGAGACTTGAAGTATTTTTGAAAGTTAAGAACTTGATTTGTAAGTATGTGATACTTGGTTTTAATAGTATAAGTCTCTTGGTTATTGAAGGAATGGATACGTCTAAAACCATAAAGGGTTATAACGGCTTTATGGGAAGTTGGTTATAACGGCTTTATGGAAGGTTTAGAAAGTTGTCTATTTTGATTAAATCGCATAAGTTGCCTAGATTATAAAAATTTGGAGTTACTTGATTTCAAGCTTTGAAATGAGTTTTCTGAAGTGTAGTAACTTACCTTGAAAAATAGACACGCCTTGATACTACGGTGTTAGTATCTTGGGCTTTACATAGAAAGGAGTCTTTTATAAAAGAATGTATGTATGCCTTGCTAAGTACTTTGGCTTGATAAATTGAGGATTTGTCTAAGTGTGCCTTGATAAGTACTTTGACTTGTTAAAAGAGAATTATTCTATGTATGCCTTGATAAGTACTTTGGCTTGATAAATGAGAATTTATTCTATTTGTGCGGATAAGTACTTTGGCTTGTTAAATGAGAATTTATTCTATTTGTGCCTGATAAGTACTTTGGCTTGTTAATTGAGAATTTATTCTATTTGTGCGGATAAGTACTTTGGCTTATTAAATGAGAATTTATTCTATTTGTGCGGATAAGTACTTTGGCTTGTTAAATGAGAATTTATTCTATTTGTGCGGATAAGTACTTTGGCTTGTTAAATGAGAATTTATTCTATTTGTGCTGATAAGTACTTTGGCTTGTTAAATGAGAATTTATTCTATTTGTGCGGATAAGTACTTTGGCTTGTTAAATGAGAATTTATTCTATTTGTGCGGATAAGTACTTTGGCTTGTTAAATGAGAATTTATTCTATTTGTGCCCGGATAAGTACTTTGGCTTGTTAAATGAGAATTTATTCTATTTGTGCCCGGATAAGTACTTTGGCTTGATAAATGAGAATTTATTCTATTTGTGCCCTGATAAGTACTTTGGATTGGTTAATTGAGAACTTGCCTATATGTCTTTGGTAATAGCCTTTGAGTCAAGTATTATGTTTTATTAAGTTCTTGCGACTCGGTTGAAGGTGGCTGTCTTGTTGTAAGTTCTTGGACGTCTAAGCGGTGATGTGGGATTCCACGGGTATGCTTCCGCTACTTGTAGTACTTGGGTTAAATTCGGATTTTTATAGAAGACATGGTAGTGCTTATGTCTTGTTTGATGGTCGGTCGAGATAGGGTAAGAGTATAAGTGAGGGGTAAACCCCCAAGATGCTATACCACCTGCTTTACCACCTTCTCCAGGGTAGAGTATATGTGAGGGTAAACCCCCAAGATGCTATACCACCTGTTTACCACCTTCTCGGTAGAGTATATGTGAAGTACACCCCAAGATGCTATACCACCTGCACCACCTTCTCGTGGTAGAGTATATGTGAGGGTAAACCCCCAGATGCTATACCACCGCTTTACCACTCTCCGGGGTAAGAGTATAAGTGAGGGTAAACCCCAAGATCTTTATACCAGGTGGGACTTGGTGTTCATGTATGCCTATTGGTGTTATGTTATATCCTGGGATCGCGCGGTGAGGAAGGATTCCACGCACGATTGATATTATGGGCGTGAGACCCGTAGTTATATTTGAGTAGTGACTTTGAGGGCTGCGTCCCCGACTTGATATGATCGCTTATGTGCTATGCGTAGGTTGGCTATCATACATGTCTCTGTTTTGTTTAGACTGTTATGATTTCATTACTGATTTCTTTGTTCACATACTTGGTACATTCTTCGATCGACCTCGCCCGAAGTGCGTTCATCTGCATGAGTTTAGGTGATTCGGTGATCGGCAGTGTAGGATCACG
The DNA here is from genome assembly GCA_029844215.1 of Przewalskia tangutica. NCBI lineage: Eukaryota > Viridiplantae > Streptophyta > Magnoliopsida > Solanales > Solanaceae > Przewalskia > Przewalskia tangutica. The sequence continues at coordinate 29,324,521 of CM056736.1, read as the reverse complement.
CTCGTGGTTTTGGATAAGCTCCTTCTATTCAGGAGCTTATCTTTGGTATATGTCCTTCAGTACAGGCTTTGTATAGTTTTGGGTACGGCGGGGCCTTGTCCCGTCATAGTTCAGTTTAACTCCTAGAGGTCTGTATTCATATGTGGGATTGGACTCATGTACGGTGTAGTGTCTTTTGTTTATGTATATATGGCAGCCTTGTCGGCTTTGCCCTTGCACGTACGTTTGTTTTAAAAGAAAAAAAATGAGGTGTTATTTCAGTTCCGCAGCTTACTTGTATTGTTAAGGTAGAAGGGTGCCGGGTAGGCACTACCACGCCCGGGGTTGGTGTGACACTAAGTTGTTCGTTCCGTGCCTCCGGATTAGTCATTTATGATTGTGCTTCTACCACCAACGAATCAACCTTTTGGGGATAAGCTAGGCAAAAATAACCCTTTAACAAATGAAGCAAACCAAGTTAGTATAATACGCAAAAAGTTGCAGGCAATATATACTAATAAGCAAATTGCAAATCAAGTGCGTGTTCTAACATGTTTGGGACCTCTTTATGCCAGAGGTAGGCCTAAACGTCACTTATGCGAGATTATGACGGATTTGTCCAAGTCGTCCAACTGTAATGCTTTTGTTGGAAATGGCGACCAAATGACGGTGCACTTTTTCCAATTTCAGCATGTCATGATTAGGCTTGGATTTATCTATCATTGTCACGCTACACATAATATGTTGGTTGGCCGTTGGGTTGAGAAACCCGTCGACAAGTTTGGTGTCTTCCTAATTGTGGTGTCAATGCCAAAGATTGACCCACCTAGGGTAAATGCATGCATGCCTTAAAATAAATAGTGATATAGCTCTATCTTAAGTTTCTAAGATTTGGCTTTTCTAGACGCAAGGTTTCCGAGCGAACAACTCGAGTGAGAAGGCTACGCGGCCACCGGTTAGACCGGACACTCCACGTATGTTACCAACTCTCCTAAATATGGGTTTTTGAAGAAAAAATTTTGCTGATGCACCAAGCGCACCTCGCATGTAGTGTGTGATTGTGTGAATTTTCCAGAGTGGAAGAAATATGAGTGCATTGCCAGTTTAAGGAAAGCAGTAAAGCAGGTAGCAATTAAAATAAACAAAATACAACACACAAAATTAGATGCAAAAATAATGCCAAATAATAACCCTAGGTCTGTTGTGGTTAAGAACCTTAAATCCCCAGCGGAGTCGCCATTCTGTCGCGCCCTTTTTCGGCCGCGACATTTTCTAGCGAACCCTACTCAAATAAAATGTTAGAAAATAAATAAAAAGTGCTAAAAAGGTGCTAAATGCTAAAGGGGTTCGCGGAGTCGCCACCTAATTAGTTTGGGTGAATTAGGACACCTAAATGTCAACTAGGCTAAAGTCAACATTAACTCCATTTTTTATGGTCTGCTAAACTTAATGAGATTCTGGGCAAGGGTTCTTTATTATCCTAAAGGGAAGGGGTCAGGCACCCTAAATGATCCGCTAACTTGCGGTTGTCCGTTCAAACCTAGGAAATTATTATTGCTAAGAAAAGACATGTTGAAGGCATTTTGAGTAACTGAAATTGTATGTATAAGATATATTCTTAAAATTTGCAAGATTTGTGTATAAAAGACAAAGTTAGTTTTTGAAAAAATATGCGGTTAAGGTACCTAAGTACTATATTAGATATGTGTTATATATAATAAAAGTAATAGTGCAAAATCTATTATGACAAAATATTTATTTATGAGATAAGGTGTAAAATGGCTTCATGCTAACAACCTATGATTTAAATGATTTTTTCTTACGTGGAGGCTAATAAAGATTTATACCAAAATGGGTTTCTCATATTAGCTATCTAAATACTTATGCAAATGAAGATTATTAAATGGTTTCCTATAACTTAAGAGGTGGCAAACTACCTTCGAATTTATGTTCAACTACTCCAAGTGTTTTACTAGTAGCATAATGTTGAGCAATTATATTACAATAAATGAATAGGGCGGGATAAGAAAACAATAAAGGTGACTCGAGGGATGGCGATGTCCTTTCGCCCGCGGGTTGGAATTTCCGGCATGGACAGCAAGATGCACACAAATGCGGGTGAATGCGAATCTCCGATTGATGGAAGGAGCGATGAGTCTCACAATGAAACTCTTTATTCGGCTCCGGTGCATTTCATGTGAAAGAAAAAAGATAAGGATTAGTATTCATTCAAATCCTATCAATAATGCAAAACAAGAAGAAAAAAAAATATATATATGTTATGCGTAATTCAGAAACGCAGACCCCACGACTACATACCTTCGGTGAGTATATACACTATTTTATCAACAGGAAAAGGCATGGTAGTATTTAGTGGCAACCAATTATTGAAAGAGAATTCTCTAATACTAGCTAAGTGTCCATGCAATGTTTGATATTTCCTTAGGCATAAAACTAAACTTGTTTGAACAATTCAATTAAGTAGCAACAAATGTCTTATAGCCGCGATGAAATTCAACACAAATGAACACTAAACCATTTATATGCACGTAATTCAATTTGCTATTTCAAATACTTCTAACAAAAGAATGCCTTAGTTTGATTTGACAAGAAGCGAAAAAGCTGATAGTCGATGCTACTTATAATTGCATGCAACAATATTTGGGAATCCATATTAAGTACCCCTCCTTTAATGATAAGTGGGAAAGACAATTTAGTATAGAAATGCATACAGTCACCAAGATGGGGAATGACAAAATATGTCTAATTAGAAATAAAATGAAGTCCTACACAAAAATTCTAATTTAAGCAAATAGACACTCAATCACAACACTGTGATATAGTGAGTGAAGAGGTACTCAATTCCAAGAATCTACACAACTAGTGACACGCGATGGAGCTGGTTCAAAAATGAAACATAAACAAGAAGGATACAAGGTTGGATATGACTGGAACGCGATGATATTTAAGTAGATAGACTCCCAAGGCAATTTTCCAGATTATAACATTTGCAAGTATAGCCAAGGAACATTGCAGTACCCAGAAACACACCAAAGCATTCTTCACATTTATCGAGCACGCAAATAACAAGTCGACACCATACTCACATATTTCTCAAGCAGCGGGCATCATACGATTAACATAATGAAGTTAGGAAAGGTGATGAATTTACCTTCTCTGGGCAGCGAACCGAGACAGCGTATCAAGTCGTCGATCCACTCGGAGATTTGTGCTTATGCGATAAAGATGGATGAGGTTTCTTTTCCCCTGCTAATTTTCAGATGCTTTTTGGATGCCTTTTGCCTTGCTGATTTTTGGATTTGCCAGTGTTTTACTCTATCTACTCCTTTCTCCCTGTATTGCCGATTCTCGACTGATTTTTGGATGTCGATTTCTTACTGCTCTTTTTTTTAAAAAAAATTTCTCCTCCCCGTTTTTGAATGGTCAAAAGAGATACCTTTGTATGCATAAATTGTTCCTATATATAGTCTTGATCTGGTTCCCCAGTTTGGTAAGCTTGGGACAACTTTTAGGGATAATCCGATTGTGGTTATTGGTACTGATTTTAGACGATTTGATTGAGATTCTTCAGTGCTGATTTTGGTAAGGTTTTATTATCGATTTGACACGATTTGGGGCGAGATTTTGTGCTGGTTCATGGAACATCTGATATAGTAAGATTTTGGAAGATTTTGATGTGGTTTTGATATGGCATTTCTTAATTTCGAGCGTGATTTGGGTGTTTTTGCACAGATTTAGGTGTAGTGAATGGTGGAGGCGATTTCTTTTAGGGTTTCTTAGTTTAGTTTTTCTTTTTTCCTTTTTCAGTCTTTGTTTATTTAGGTTGCAGATGAATGTGGGAAATGTCTGGGCGATATAGGCCAGTGGGGGGTTGGGCCTGCGGGTCGCGTGGGCTGATAAGGGTAGAGAGTGGGCTGCGGGTTGTTGGGCTTTCGGGTGGTGGGCTGGTTTTATTTAATTAGGGGTAGAGTTTAAGTGTATTAGTTTAGGTGTATTATTAATTAATTAGTGGTAAATTAAACTAATAAATTGTGATTATTTTAGGTGCTTTGTTAGTCTAATTTTGAGTTTAAAATTATTACAATAATAAATGCGGGTGTGCTAATTAATTAGTGCTTAATGTTTATAATGCGACGCCGTTATTAAAACTTTATAAAAAATTGAGTTATTTAAAAGCTACATGCAGATTGGACTTCTTAATTCTTTTATAAATGTTATTATTAAAACGCGTGTGTATCTATTATTTATTATTAAGAATTATGACAGGGCTTAAAATTAATAAATATGGGCGCGAGACTCTAAGTGCGTAAGACGCGGTGCCATTATTAAATTATTTATTTATTTATACCTGTATTAATGTTTTATCGCTGCATTTTATTTTGAAAATTATTAAAAATTATTGTTGAAAATTAGTGTAATTTCATGATTAATGACTGGACGGGAGGGTCAAAATTGGGTGTCAACAACAAGCCTCCGGAGAAATGGAGCTTCTGACACCTGATCAGTGATCCTAAGAATGAGGATCCACCACCTGTTTACCCCTACCTGCGGCATGAGCAAACCCAGGAAAGGGGGTCGATAACCTGATATGTACCAAGTATGTAAAACTGGAAAATACTGCAATTTACATCATAAGTCTAAAATAAAGTTGGAGACATGTATGATAATCAATTTAATAGTATATTGTGCCTTACTAACAATGAGAGTAAAATATACATTTTCGATTCTTAAAAATAGGAAGCCTGTGATTAACCTATGACCATACGCCCGTAGTATTATCACGTAATCCTACTCTTGGGACTATTTCACCTGCATAGGCCGTATAGACTCGTATGAGGTAACTTCCTCGCATAGGACTGGTCCGCCCCGCATAGGACTATTTCACCCGCATGAGCCCTACAGACTCGCATGAGGTATTCCTCGCATCGTGGGTAGCAAATCCACGGAAAATGCAAATGCCACAAGCCCGGATAATGACCCCGTAATGAACAATATATCACAAGCACGACCGGCTACTACGAATAACATAAACAAGTTAAGAAACCCCTTAACTTCTCATTTGACTTAATTAGCATACACTCTCATTTCTTTTAACTTAAGGCACTATCGTATCATGAAAGATCCGGGAATTTAACCCAAAGTATTACGTACTTCTATTCTTTTAGAATGACTCTTTTTCATATAAAACTCCAAGATACTAATAACCGTAGTATCAAGTCATTTCTAACTTTTCAAGACAAGTCACAATACCTTTTAGAAATACATTTATAGGCTTCTAAATCAAGTGACTTTTTACTTTAAAACTTTAAGCAATTGATGCCTTTAAATCAATTTGCTTTTCTACATTTCAAGTCATTTATCTTTATTTACATCACTAGAGTAAACCATTCTTTCAACTTTCCATAAAGTTATTATAACCAACTTCCCATAAAGCCGTTATACTAACTTTATGCTTTAGATACTTACATTCTTTCTTTATAACCAAGAGACTTGTACTTTCAAAAACCAAGTATCATATACTTTCAAAATACTTCAAGTCTCTTAACTTTAGAAATAAGATATCCTTAATCTTTAAAACAAGTGAGTTAATTCCCTAACTCAACCAACTTGAACATTCTTAAAACAAGTCAAGGATTTCAAATGAAACTAAATTCATCAAAATCTCGTACGTCTACCGTACTATATATTTACAAAAACTCATGCTCAAGAGATAGGAAAGTTCCACATACCTCTTCGGTTCAATCCACTTGCTAAGTCCAATATGCCGTACGTAGTATGTCAACCTATAATGGCCATAATACGTCTATTAACTTCTAACTTCAAACATAGAATATTCTAAGTGTAAAATCACCAAATTCTACGGAAAATCGGACAACACTTCCTTTGTTTCTACGTACTTTTCCACCTTTTTTAAGGCCCGAATTCAATAACCAAACATGCCACATTTAAGGCTCAACAATGTAGTTATCAAAAGGGGATTATACGCCTAACAAGACGTGTAAACTTCTCCCCACAATTAATACCAAGTTATTCAATAACCAATGCCATTTTCGGCCATAAAGTACAACAATGCAAAGTCTTATCCAATTCCTTTTTCAATCCAAGTTGTTTAGTCTTACATGTTATATAGCCGCAATTGATTATAACAACTACAATCTTCAATAAGATAACATACGACGATTCTAACTATCGACCAAATTGTATTTCAATTTCAAATGGCTAACAAGGTCATTTCGGATTTAGGCTTCCAATATCCATAACACTTATGAATCTCCAATACATATATCTCATGCTTGTTAAAATGTAAAGCTACAACAATATGTAATCTTATAACACTTAAGAGAACAGGATTGTTACCTTGACGAGCCTTAATCCAAGTTCAAGATCCGAAGTCGCTCCCTAGCAACTTAGCGCCTCTCCTTGACACTCCAATCCGCCACTTGAAGCCCTTAGAAGTTCACAAACAACTTTCCTTCAATTTCCAATCCAAACCTATGAAAGCGACTTAGGTTTTCACCTTGCGACTAAAGCAAAAACGACACTTTTACGGGATATTTCTATTGAGATACCCTTACAATACCCTTAGGAACCTTGGTTTAAAGTATTGAGATTATTGAACAACAAACAAAATTTTTTGTTCTTCAAAAGCCCCCTAACCCGAGAGCTCCTCAATGAGTCTTCAAAGTTTTTTCAAATTTTTCTAAGTGTAGAAAGCCTTGTCTTGCTACTAGTGTTATTATATAACAACATGGAGGGTCAAGATTAGAACAAATGGGTGGCTTGGATGCATTTCATTAAAAGATCAAGCCAAGTGGGCTCTTTGACTAAGTCAATAAACTCAAGCTCTTAGCTTGCAAGACTTGGTCATCTTCACATTGGTCAAATGACCTTTCTATCCATGGTCAATTTCGACCAAGACCAACCAAGGGGGGTGACACGTGTCGCCCTCCCATTCGTTGCAATATTTCATTTTCCGACATTTCCATAATTCCGATAAATTTTTACTAGTCTCAAATCTTAACATTTTTGAGTTCTTACGTACGTTCTTATAAACATGTCCTGGAATTACGGGGTGTAACATTCTTCCCCCCTTAGAAATATTCGTCCCCGAATGTTCTTTCGGAGTCAATCTCATAGATAGCGACATAGTCTCCTTTTACAACCCCTACAAACCCATAATGCCACACGTGGCCACATAAATGCACTTAAGCAAGAATACTTCAATTAAAACTTGACAAGTAAGGGAAATGAAATTACCTGAAGGTGTAGAGAATAAGTGAGGATACTTCCTCAACATGTCCTCCTCTGCTTCCCAAGTCATCTCCTCCCTATTATTGTTCCGCCACAAGACTTTAACGGAAGCCTCATCCTTGGTCCGCAGTCGCCTGACCTGGCGATCGAGTATCGCTATGGGACTCTCCTCATATGATAATATCTCTGTCACCTGGACCTCAATAGCTGGGAAAACTCTCTATGGATCTCCGATACACTTCCGCAACATAGAAACATGGAAGACCGGATGTACCGCCTCTAAATCCGATGGTAGATCCAACTCATAGGCAACCTTGTCTACTCTACGAATGATCTGGTAAGGCCCAATGTACCTTGGTCTAAGTTTCCCATTCTTTCCGAACCTCATCACACCCTTCATGGGTGATACCTTCAAGAAAACCCAATCGTCTACCTGAAAATCCAAATGTCGAAGCCGATTATATGCATAAGACTTCTGCCGACTCTGAGCTGCTAACAGTCTCTTCTGGATAAACTTCACCTTATCCACAGCCTGTTGAATCAAGTCCGGGCCGACCAACTGAACCTCGCCCACGTCGAACCAACCAATCGGCGATCTACACTTCCGCCCATACAAAGCCTCATATGGCGCCATCTAGATGCTAGAATGGTAGTTGTTGTTATAAGAAAACTCCACAAGAGGAAAATGATCCTCCCAGCTATCCCTGAAGTCAATAACACAGGCCCGTAACATATCCTCAGTGTATGCGGATAGTGCGATCTCACTGCTGTCGATCGAGGATGAAACACGATCGAGACTCACGCGTGTCCCTAACCCTTACGGAAAGACCTCCGAAGTTAGCGTAACCGGGCTCCTCATGCATTATAATTGATATAGGAACTCCGTGCAGTCTCACAATCTCCCTGATTTACAATCTAGCATAATCCTCAGCCGAATATGTAGTCCTGACTGGAAGAAAGTGGGTTGATTTCGTCAGCCTGTCTATAATAACCCAGATAGACTCACACTTCCTCTGAGTACGAGGTAACCCTGAAACAAAATCCATGTTGATCACCTCCTACTTCCATGTCGGAATATCAATCGTCTGCAATATCCCACAGGGCTTCTGGTGCTCAACATTGACCTGCTGACAATTCGGACACTGAGCAACAAACCCTGCCACGTCCCTCTTCAGGCCATCCCACCAATACATACATCTGAGGTCATGGTACATCTTAGTCGACCCCGGATGAATAGAGTAACGAGCACTGTGTGCCTCCCCCAGAATCTGTTGATGAAGTCCTGCAACATCAGGAACACAGAATCTGCCCTCAAATCTTAGCACCCCATCATGCGCTACCTCAAATAGACTCTTCTCCTCTCGAAGAACCGTATCTCGATACCGTATCATAACCGGGTCCTCATACTATCACTTTTTCACCTCCTCAACGATGGAAGACTCGGCAATCTCACGAACCCGTACCCCACTATCATCGGTATCGACCAATCGAACCCCAAGGCTCACTAGCTGATGGATCTGACGGACCATGTCTTGTCTATCTGGATGCACCTCTGACAGACTCCCTATCGATCTATGACTCAAAGCATCTGCAACCACATTGGCTTTTCACGGATGGTATAGGATATCAACATCATAATCCTTCAACAACTCTAACCACCGTCTCTGCCGTGAGTTCATTTCTCTGCTGAAGATGTCTTTGGAGGCTCTTGTGGTCTGTATAAATATCCACATGAACCCGTATAAATAATGTCTCCAAAATCTCAAGGCATGAATAAACTGCGGCCAACTCTAAGTCGTGAGTAGGGTAATTCCTCTCATGCTTAGTAACTAGGAAGCATAGGCTATTACCTTGCCGTCTGCATCAATCGCGCCTGGCTCGATGCAGGCATCACAATAAATCACGTAGCCCTCTAACCCGGGAAGAGTAAGCTGGAGCCGTCGTCAACTTTTCCTTGATGGCGGAAGCCCTTCTCACAAGCTTCGTCGCTGGAACTTAGCCGCTTTACGAGTCGGCTAGTCAACGGTGTTGATATCGAAGCAAACTGCTCCACAAACCTACGATAATAACCTGCAAGCCCCAAGAAGCTGCGCACCTCCGTCGGAGTAGTAGGTCTGGGCCAAGACTTGACCGTCTCAATCTTTGCCATATCAACCTGAACACCAACAACCCCAATAATGTGCCCCAAAAATTCCACTGAGGCCAACCAAAACTCACACTTGGAGAAATTGGCGAACAATTGTCGGCTCCGAGGACCCAATCACCGTCTCCGAGTGATCTGCGTACTCGCTCGTGCGCGAATAAACCAGGATGTCATCAATGAATACTATAACAAACGTATCCAAAAATGGCTTGAACACCCGATTCATCAAATCCATAAATACCGTTGGAGCGTTGGTCAAACCGAAAGACATCACCCTGAACTCATAGTGCCCATACCGGGTCCTGAATGCAGTCTTTGGGATATCTGCCTCTCTAACTCGTACCTGATGATAACCAGACCGCATGTCTATCTTGGAGAAACACCTCGCACCCTGCAACTGGTCAAACAAATCATCAATCACAGGGAGGGTATCGTTCTTGATGGTTACCTTCATTTGCTGTAATCAACACACATCTGTGGCGTCTCATCCTTCTTTACAAACAAAACCGGCGCTCCCCAGAGAGAAACACTAGGCCTAATAAAGCCTTTTTCCAGCAAATCTTTCAGCTGGTCCTTCAACTCCCTCAACTCAGCAGGGGCCATCCTGTACGGCGGAATAGATATAGGTCGAGTGTCTGGCAACGTGTCAATACAGAACTCTATATCCCTCTCGGGAGGAATACCTGGGAGATCATCTGGGAATACATCCGGAAACTCTCTAACCACCGGGCCGATCAAGAAGCGCACTCTCGGCATTGTATCGAATACCCGAACCAGATGATAGACGTACCCTTTCTGCACCATCTTCCTAGCCTTGAGGTAATAAATAAACCTACCCCTCGACGATGCTGTATTGCCCCTCCACTCGATAACTGGCTCACCAGGAAACTGGAATCAAACCAACCTGTTTCTACAGTCAACATTGGCATAAAAAGAAGCCAACCAGTCCATACCCATAATGACGTCAAAATCTGTCATCTCCAACTCTATCAAGTCTGCTAGAATTACGACGATGTATATAAACACCGGGCAATCTTTGTACACCCGCTCAGCTAACACCAAATCACCCACTGGCGTAGCTACCTCAAAATGCTCTATCGAAACCGGCTCTATCGCTATTCTACCAGCAATAAGAGGGGACACATAGGACAAGGTAGAACCTGGATCTATCAAAGCATAAACGTCACAACATGAAATTAATAATGTACATGTGACGACATCGGAAGCCTCACGATCTGCCGGTGGCTAAGGAATATATGCGATTACGTGGACCGCTAGAACTAAGACCTCCGCACGACCTCTGCGCGGCCTGCGGTCGTGAACACCACGCTCTCAGGCGCATAACCCGAATAAGAAGACCCGACCATCGACCGCTTACCGAACCATACCACCCACGCCGCCTCTGGTCGGACAATTCCTCTTCATATGGCCTGGCCACAAGAGAAACAAGCTCCTGGCGATGACACTCGCCGGGTGAGATCTACGCGTCGAACACACCGAGATACTGGCGGTCTCGATCGATTCGATTTACGCCTCGCGAAACCCAAAGTCACGGAGCCACGACTGCTCTGAATAACCGGTGATCAAACATCACGCGGAAAATCGAGAAGGAGCACTTTGTGCTGACTGAAATGTGGACTTAGCCTGCTGCTGAGGCTGTCGCCTCGAAAATTACCACGGAACCTGTTGTCACAGCCTCTTGGGTGGCACAGGTCTGGTGATCCTCTCTCTCTCTCTCATCCCGCGTGCATAAGCTCGCATCACGGAAATATCGTACACGGTGAAGGGCCACTACGGGCATCGAGAATCATATAACGGTTTAGCCCCATCACATAGCGATGAACTTTGTCCGCCATGTCAGCCACAATGGTGGCGCATACACGCCAATGAGTCAAACTCCAGGTTGTACTCTCTGATAGTCCTCCCATTCTGTCTCAATGTCAAGAATCTATCCACGCGGGCTCTCCTCATCTCAGGAGGCAAAAAGTGATCAAGGAAGGCCTCTGTGAACTCATCCCAAACAGCTGGAAGAGAATTCACACCTCTAGACAGCTCCCATGACTCAAACCAGTTCAACGTAATATCGCGTAACCGGTAAGAGGCTAACACAACTGACTCTGTCTCCGAGGCCCTAAGCATCTGCATAGTCTGTTGTATCTGCCGAATAAACTCCTGAGGATCCTCCTCAGATCTCGAACCATAGAACTCGGGTGGATTACAACCCAGAAAATCCTGAATCCTCAAGCTGTCGGCTCTATGGTTAGCTACCTGCTCTTGTCGGCGCTGCACTACCACTATGCTAGTCAATAACCTGATCTGCTCTCCGTAATCTCTATACTCTGCCCCTGGTTGCGGAACTGGAGGCTCAGGTATCGGAACCTCTGGAGCTAAGACTGCTCTCAGCTCCTCTTATCTTTGGCGTGTTTGAACTCGCCTGGCACAACCTCGTGCATAGTCTGGGCACGAGTCCTAGTAACCCTCTGCGTGCGTACCTCTCTGCGCCTTGCCTCTGGCCTTCAGTCGCCAGGTAGGCATAAGCGTACATAAGAATAGGTCAGAGAGGATTCAACCTAATAAGACAATTCTACTGCACGATCTCAGAGAGAGAAGAATGGAAACCAATCTTAAATGTCCAGCAGCCTCCTGATTATAAATATGGTGCACAACACACCGATAATCAAGACTCTACTAGACACGGTCTGTAGACATTTTTCGAGGACTAACTGCTCTGATACCACTTTTGTCACGATCCGACCCCGGGCCCGCGACTGGTGCCCTACCTGGACACCCCTTTCAGGTATACATTAGAGAATAGCAGCGGAACATACAAAGACTCATAAAATATAAGACAGTAGAAATCAACAGACTTGCCGATAAGGCCACCTTCCGTGAAATATACATAACCAAAAATAACAGTTGCATTTTTATTCTTACAACCCAATCCACAAGATATGACAACAGACCTCTAAGAATAACAAGCGGATGACAGGCCCGCCATACCCCTGAATGTACATAAATCTACAACATCAGGGAAACCGTACCAAAAGACAAGCCTCCGGAGAAATGGAGCTTCTGACACCTGATCAGTGATCCTAAGAATGAGGATCCACCACCTGCTTACCCCTACCTATGACATGAACGCAGCCCCCCGAGGAAAGGGTCGACACATATGTACCAAGTATGTAAAACTGGAAAATACTGCAATTTACATCATAAGTCTAAAATAAAGCTGGAGACATGTATGATAATCAATTTAATAGTATATTGTGCCTTACTAACAATGAGAGTAAAATATACATTTTCGGTTCTTAAAAATAGGAAGCCTGTGATTAACCTAGGACCATACGCCCGTAGTATTATCACGTAATCCTACTCCTGGGACTATTTCACCCGCATAGGCCGTATAGACCCACGTGAGGTAACTTTCTCGCATAGGACTGGTCCGCCCTGCATAGGACTATTTCACCTGCATGAGCCCTACAGACTCACATGAGGTATTCCTCGCATCGTGGGTAGCAAATCCACGGAATATGCAAATGCCACAAGCCCAGAGAATGACCCCGTAATGAACAATATATCACAAGCACGACCGGCTACTACAAATAACATAAACAAGTTAAGAAACCCCTTAACTTCTCATTTGACTTAATTAGCATACACTCTCATTTCTTTTAACTTAAGGCACTATCGTATCATGAAAGATCCGGGAATTTAACCCAAAGTACTACGTACTTCTATTCTTTTAAAATGACTTTTTTTCATATAAAACTCCAAGATACTAATAACCGTAGTATCAAGTCATTTCTAACTTTTCAAGACAAGTCACAATACCTTTTAGAAATACATTTATAGGCTTCTAAATCAAGTGACTTTTTACTTTAAAACTTTAAGCAATTGATGCCTTTAAATCAATTTGCTTTTCTACATTTCAAGTCATTTATCTTTATTTACATCACTGGAGTAAACCATTCTTTCAACTTTCCATAAAGTTATTATAACCAACTTCCTATAAAGCCGTTATACTAACTTTATGCTTTAGACACTTACATTCTTTCTTTATAACCAAGAGACTTGTACTTTCAAAAACCAAGTATCATATACTTTCAAAATACTTCAAGTCTCTTAACTTTAGAACTAAGATATCCTTAATCTTTAAAACAAGTGAGTTAATTCCCTAACTCAACCAACTTGAACATTCTTAAAACAAGTCAAGGATATCAAATGAAACTAAATTCATCAAAATCTCAAATCGCCTACTATATATTTACAACAACTCATGCTCAAGAGATAGGAAAGTTCCACATACATCTTCGGTTCAATCCACTTGCTAAGTCCAATATTTCGTACGTAGTATGTCAACCTATAATAGCCATAATACGACTATTAACTTCTAACTTCAAACGTAGAATATTCTAAGTGTAAAGTCACCAAATTCTACGGAAAATCGGACAACACTTCCTTTGTTTCTACGTACTTTTCCACCTTTTTCAAGGCCCGAATTCAATAACCAAACATGCCACATTTAAGGCTCAACAATGTAGTTATCAAAAGGGGATTACATGCCTAACAAAACGTGTAAAATTCTGCCCCACAATTAATACCAAGCAATTCAATAACCAATGCCATTTTCGGCCATAAAGTACAACAATGCAAAGTCTTATCCAATTCCTTTTTCAATCCAAGTTGTTTAGTCTTACATGTTATATAGCCGCAATTGATTATAACAACTACAATCTTCAATAAGATAACATGCGACGATTCTAACTATCGACCAAATTGTATTTCAATTTCAAATGGTTAACAAGGTCATTTCGGATTTAGGCTTCCAATTTCCATAATACTTATGAATCTCCAATACATATATCTCATGCTTGTTAAAATGTAAAGCTACAACAATATGTAATTTTATAACACTTAAGAGAACAAGATTGTTACCTTGACGAGCGTTAATCCAACTTCAAGATCCGAAGTCGCTCCCTAGCAACTTAGCGCCTCTCATTGACACTCCAATACGCCACTTGAATCCCTTAGAAGTTCACAAACAACTTTCCTTCAATTTCCAATCCAAACCTATGAAAGCGACTTAGGTTTTCACCTTGCGACTAAAGCAAAAAACGACACTTTTCCGGGATCTTTCTGTTGAGATACCCTTACAATACCCTTAGGAACCTTGGTTTAAAGTATTGAGATTATTGAACAACAAACGGAAATCTTTGTTCTTCAAAAGCCCCCTAACCCGAGAGCTCATCAATGAGTCTTCAAAGTTTTTTCAAATTTTTCTAAGTGTAGAAAGTATTGTCTTGCTACTAGTGTTATTATATAACAACATGGAGGGTCAAGATTAGAACAAATGGGTGGCTTGGATGCATTTCATTAAAAGATCAAGCCAAGTGGGCTCTTTGACTAAGTCAATAAACTCAATCTCTTAGCTTGCAAGACTTGGTCATCTTCACATTGGTCAAATGACCTTTCTATCCATGGTCAATTTCGATCAAGACCAACCAAGGGGGGTGACACGTGTCTCTCTTCCATTCGTTGCAATAATTCGTTTCCCGACATTTCCATAATTTCGATAAATTTTTACTAGTCTCAAATCTTAACATTTTTTAGTTTTTACGTACGTTCTTATAAACATGTCCTGGAATTACGGGGTGTAACGGTTGTTTTAGTTGTGTACTTAATTGGTACTTGGTTATTGAGGTTATTGGCCTTATTTGTAAGGTGGAAACGTATGTATAAGTAGGGGAAGTGCTGCCCAAATTTTTATATGAAAAGAGAACCATTACTTGGTATATGACCTACACTAGTAAGCATGAAGTTGATAGATGTGCTATCGTTATTATAGGTTGAAGTACTACTTGAGGCGTATTCTACTTGTCGTGTTGGTATAGCCGATAAGGTATGTGAAACTATCCTTTCTTCTTTTGGCATGATTTATATGAAGTGAGTATACGACGGACGTACATAGTTCTATTGGATCCAAATCCTTAATGATACATGATATGATAGTGCCTTTGAGTTTTCAAAAGATGATTTCAAAGTGATACATGATATGCTAGTGCCTTAGTTTTTCTAAAATGAAAGTTCATTTTAAAGATTTTATTGAGAGTCAAAAGATGATGTAAGTTATATATGGTTACTCATGATATTTTATTCGTGCCTAATAGGATATGGTTATGTTACCGAGTCCCATGACGGGCCGGGTATGTACATATATGAGGATTTCACTGAGACCCTCACTAGGGGGCCGAGTACGGTATATATATAGATATGACTTCATTCACCGAGTCCCAGAATGGACCGGGTATGACCGAGACCCTCACTAGGGGGCCGGGTACGGTATGTATATGAATATGACTTCTTTCACCGAGTCACATAATGGGATGGGTACGGTATATGATACACGGATATGAACACCGAGACCTTCATTAGAGGCCGGGTACGTTATATATATGATTCCATGGACATGTATCCATGATGCGGGTATAGATACCCATAAACATCGAGACCTTCATTAGAGGTCGGGTACGTTATATATATGATTCCATAGACATGTATCCATGATGCGAGTATAGATACTCACGACAGTATATGATTCTATGGACATGTATCCATGATGTGGGTATAGATACCTATGACATATATGATTCCATGGACATGTATCCATGATGCGAGTACAGATACTCACGACAGTATATGATTCCATGGACATGTATCCATGATGCGGGTATAGATACCTATGACATATATAATTTCATGGACATGTATTCATGATGCGAGTACAGATACTCACGACAGTATATGATTCCATGGACATGTATCCATGATGCGGGTATAGATACCTATGACATATATGATTTCATGGATATGTATCCATGATGCGAGTACAAATACTCACGACATTATATGATTTCATGGACATGTATCTATGATGCGGGTATAGATACCTATGACATATATGATTCCATGGACATGTATCCATGATCCGAGTATAGATACTCACGACAGTATATGATTATATGGACATGTATCCATGATGCGGGTACGAATACCTATGACAGTATGATTATATGAATAGACATTCATGATTTTGATATGAGTCTCATTTTTAAAAAGGCACAGTTGACTCTCTGTTTTTAAAAGGTACAGTGGACTCTCTATTCGTACAAGGTACAGTTGACTCTTATTTTATTTGGCACGATTGATCTGGTATTTTGATTATCATATTTGTCCCTGTCATCTTTTGTCCAGTTATGATCTGATTTACTGTATTTCATGTTTACATACTTAGTAGATTGTTATACTGACCCCCTTCTCTGGGAGGGATGCGTTCAAGCCCGCAGGTATAGGTACTCAGTTTGGTGATCCGCGAACTTAGGATCTTTGCTTAGCTTTTGGGATAGCTCCATTGTTCCGGAGCTTATCATTTTGGTACAATTTTGCTGTTACAGGCTTATGTATATTCAGGGATATGGCGGGGCCTTGTCCCGTCATAGTTACTGTTATACTCTTAGAGGTATGTAGTCATGTATGGGTTGGACGTGTGTACAGTCGTGGCTCGCTTTGGATTTGTGTATATAATGGCAGCCTTGCCGGCTTGCCTATTTTATTATATGGGTTGTTATTACAGTTCAGGGGATAAGATCCCTTTGTTATGTGATTATGAGTTGTCCCTTAGCTTCCGCTGATTATATGTGATGTGAGGGTATAAGGGTGCCCATGTAGGTCACCAGTCGCGGTCCGTCGGTTCGGGTCATGACATTATCGATTAAAAATTGTAAGTTGGCACAAGAAACCAACAGGCCAGCAAGTTTCAAAATTCAGCATCTCAAGGATGCCGCAACTGATGTCAAGAGAGCAACAATGACAGGTAACAACAATTAAGATGCAGGGGTGCAAGTGTAGTATGGATTGAAAAAATACTTTCTGAACCAGAACATAGCAACAATTAAGAACCTGAAACATAACATAGCAATACAATATAAGTTGCATAATAAAAAGAGACGAATGAAAGAAAATCATACAATCAATCTTGCAGATTTTTCATTGACAATTGAAACATCTTTACGAGTACGCGTATCAATGTAAATTTCTTTATGTGTGGGTGATACTCCTTGGCTTTTTTTTTCTAATACCAAACAAACAAGATATAAGTAATTTTTATAAATACAATTTACTCAATTAAAAGTTCAAATATAAACAAACCTTTTCATCAATCAATTTTGGGAGACTTTTTGTACCCATACAATGAATATCTTCAAATTTAGCATGATTTTGCCTGTTAATCTTACTTACTTTCTACAATTGATACAATATAATATTAGTCGAAACAAGAAACCAAAGTTCAAATATTTTCATAATATGAAAGAATCTATTTTCAATTTGACTTACTTGTGCTTTTTCAGAAAACCAATAATGAACCAATTCACGATATTGAGTTGGGTCAACCCGATGATCTGATACAGCGGGTGCAACTTCTTCTTCCGTTTTACTTGGGTCATATGCCTTTTCTTTTAAATCACACTTCAATTGTTTCCACTTATCGTTCATCTCAAATTTCAACATTTGTCTTGTTGTGTCATTTATAGAAGGAACAAACTCAAATTTGAACTAAACAAATTGAGATGTGTTAAATAAATACAACATAAGTGATAAAAGTTCAAATATAAACAAAATTGTATCATACCTCGATTACTCTCAACATTTCATCTTTTTCCTTATCAGGCATTTATTTTCAAGATTTGTATTTAATGAAAGCATATTGTTTCCTTCGAACCATACTCCCTATGAAACGAGTAAGAGTTGTCCCTTCCTCACCAGTGGATCGACCATACTTACCCAAATTAACAATTATGCAACTGCCACTGTCCATTTCCCATACATCTAACATTCTTGTTGGGCCTCTCAAATTTTTAGGTTCAACATCTACAAATAAAACAGAAGACATTCAAACATAAAATATTATGTTTACATAAAATAAATTAAAAAATAGAAATTATATATAATTCAAACTTTTTTTCAATTTGTACTTCTGCTTCTGCTTCTATATCAGAAGAAATAGAGTGGGAATCTTCAGACTCATGTATGTCAACTTCCATATGACTAGGATTGGGCCTAGTTTCTTAAACATTACTTCCTTAGACATGAGTTGAGATTGTATGAGTTTCTTTAGCATTACTTCCTTGGGCATGAGTTGAGGTTGTATGAGTTTCTTCAGCATTACTTAATTGGGCATGAGTTGAGGTTGTATGAGTAGCAATACTTCCTTGGTTTGAATCTTTTGACATGCGACACCCAATATTTAATTTTCTTGTCCTTGACATTGCTGTAATACTTCCAATTAAGTGAATGATTAACATAAACTTGAACTACCATTTGACATAGAATAGCATCTGATAGATATATAATTTTCAAACTATCTAAACTCAAAATATCAACATAAAAAGCAACAATATGATTTCTTTAATAAAGAGTATAAAATCAAAGCATTCACTAAACATAATAAGTCAAGTCCAATTTCATAGAAAATGTATAAAATCATCCACAATTAAAATATATCCCCCCAGTCTTCCTCTACATCCTCGTCATCAATATGATTATCAACAACGACTTCAAAAAAATCATTTTCATCAACTGAAACCCCAATTAAATCATCAGCATTTTGAGTAGCATCACATATGTTGTGTATTGGTTACTCATTGATTTTTTCAACCTCATTGGAATCTTCATCACCCATATCATAGATATCCCTCACCTTTGCATTTAGAACAACAACCCAGTCTTTGTTTCTCTCATCATATACATAAAACACCTTTTTGGCTTGTGATGCAAAAACAAACGGGTCATATTTGAAATTCACAAGTGTCATCCCAAATTTATCTTTCTTGATGCCTTTCTTGATATCAATCCAATCACATTCAAATAACACAGCCTTGTACTTTCCAGAATAATCCAATTGTATTATATCAGTTATTGCTCCATAGTAATTAATTTCATTATTTGAGGTCTTTGTCCTTACAACTACTCCACAATTTTGCGTCTTCAAGTATCTATCTCTTTTCCTACTATGAAACCTAAAACCATTAATGGCGTAACCGGTATGTCTCCTTACTACTTCAAATGGTCCACACGCTAGCCATCTAAGTTCATGAGTAACTTCTTGGCTTCCTTATTCATCCAAGTGATGAATCTATAATAACGAAAAAAAGTTAGCTACACTAACTAAAAAACAACTAAATTTTAAAGATTTCAATCATTTCGCGCTCACCCTATCTCGAAACCAGTCACTAATTTTTTTGCTACGTTGTTTATCGAGTTCAAGTTGTGATAATCGCCGCAGCCGAGCCTGTCTCTTAAGAAGTCCAATGTGTTCTCTAAAAATAATGATAACATAATTAGAAGAGTAAAAACAATGGACACAAAAGTGTAAAAGTGAAATGTGATTGGTGTCTTACTCTATAAATGGAGCGACATCGTCACAATTAGAAAGAATATATCTATGAGCTTGCATTAACTCTTTTTCATCAAGCTTAGTTCTGTTCACTCTCTTGTGCTTCTCTAAATGTACCTTTTGTTGTTTTTTCCTTCCTAGTGGTCTTCCAACAGGATTTAGAAAAGTCGCATCATCTTTCAATGTAGAATCATCATCATTTATGCTAGGTCTATTAAACCTAGTTACCACCCCAGATAGATATTGTGAACAAAAGGTCAAACATTCATTGGCCAAAAAACCTTCTGCAATTGATTCTTCTGGATGTGCTCTATTGCGTACAAATGACTTAAGAGTAAGCAAAAACCTAAAAGTAAATTTTGTTTTAGATATCTATGCTTTTAGCATAAATAATAAATTCTTTAATAGTATTAATTAAAATGAAGTGTTAAAATAAATAATACATACCTCTCAATAGGATACATCCATCGATATTGTACTAGTCCAGCAACCTTGACTTCATATGCCAAATGAATTACCAAATGCATCATAATGGTAAAAAAATGATGGAGGAAAGATTGTTTCTAGTTGACAAAGTGTTAAAGCTTTTTGAGACTCCAATTGTGTAAAAAAATCCACATTAAGTATCTTAGAGCATATTTGCTTGATGAAATTGCAAAGGTCAATAATAATTGAAGTGACTCTATCCGGCAATGAACCCCTTAATGCCATTGGAAGAAGTTGTTGCATTAAAACATGACAATCATAATTTTTTAAACCGAATATCTTCCGATGCTTGACATGCACACAACGTGAGATGTTTGATGATCATTCATCCGGAGCTTTTACATTCTTGAGGACGCTCAAAAAAACGTCTTTTTCTTTGTTAGTCATTTGATAACATGCTCTAGGAAGAAGCATTGTACTGCTTTTGGGACTTGGTTGTGGGTGAAGCGTACTTCTTATGCCCATATCTACAAGGTCAGCTCGTTCCTTATAATTATCTTTGAATTTTCCCTCTTGGTTTAATAATGTAACAATGATATTATCACAAACATTTTTTTTCAATGTGCATCACATCTAGATTGTGACGTAATACATTATATTGCCAATAAGGCAACTCAAAGAAAATACTCTTTTTTTTCCACGGTTGCGCCCCATTCTCTAGACCCTCTTCTCTAATTTCATCTATTTGCCTTGAAATTTGAATTCCATCATGTCTTCTAGGAGGACCTCTTAACTCCCTTGTTCCGTCAAAATCCCTACTATTCAACCTTCACTTGTGGTTAGGCGCTAACCAACGTCAGTGACACATGTAGCAAAATTTTCCACCATGACGTAACCATCTTGAGGAAGTTTCAATACCACAACATGGACAAGCATATTGACCTTTAGTACTCCATCCAGATAAGTATGCATATGCTAGAAAGTCATTAATAGTCCACATTATAGCAGAGTGGAATTGAAATGTCTCTTTCTTGTAGGCATCAAAAGTTTCAATTCCATCAACATAACTCTTGTACTAATGGTTGTAGATAAACATCAATATTATTTTCGGGACCTTTAGGACCTGGAATTAGTAGTGGTAACATGAAGAATGATTATTTCATGCACATCCAAGGAGGAAGATTATAGGGAATTAGTACGACAGGCCAAGTGTTATGGGTTATACTCATAGTCTTAAAAGGATTGAAGCCATCAGAAGCCACCCCTAATCGAACATTACGAGTATCTGATGAAAATATTGTATATCAAGAATCAAATTCCTTCCAAGCAAGTGAGCCAGTCGGATGCCTAAGAGACCCATCATTCAATCTACTATCATGGTGCCATCTCATTGATTCAGAAATTTTAGATGAAATGAATAACCTTTGCAACCTCGGTTTCAAAGAAAACCAACGAAGGATCTTTGCGGGTAAGTTCTTTCGCTTTTCAGAAGTCTCTTTTTCATTATCTTGTTCATTCTCATTTGTTGTTTTCCACCTTGAAGTACCACACCTTGGAATTACTTGATCTTTGATATGTTTATCCCAATACAATATGCAGTCATTAGGACAAGCATGGATCTTTTCATACCCCAAACCTAACCTTGAAATCATCTTCTTCATTTCATAGTATGATTTTGGCAAAAACATTCCCTTCTGGTAGAGCATCTCTCAATAAATCTAATAACATAGAGAATGACTTGTCACTTCACCCATGAAGACACTTTAAATGGTACAAATGCACCATAAATGATAGTTTGATATACTTCTTACAATTTAGATAGAGAACTTGCTCATTCTCTTTCACCAATTTGTAAAACTTAACATTTTCTCCTACTTCTGGATTCCTTTCACCTTTGCCAGGAATTGTCTCTTCTAAATAAGGCATTGCAAAAGCATCACGAATTAACCCATCCATGTCATGCCCCATTTCAAAATGTTGTTCAATTGTGCAACTTGAAGTTGTGGGTCTCTCACCATGAAATATCCATTTTGTATAACCTCTAAGGAATCCACGCCGCGGATCAGTTAAGTGTTTATAAACACTTGAGGGACAATATGACTGGCAGTTGGCACATTTTGTACAAGGACAAAATATTTTTCCGTTTTCTACTGAATTTTGAAAAGCAAATTCAAGAAATTCGTTAACCCTTTGAATATATTCTTCACTTTCTTTTTTCGGATCACGAACCCATCCTCTACACTCCATTTGACAAACTTAACTGAAACATTTAAACGAATTAACTAAAATAAATGAAAGGGGCAAAAAATATATATAAGTACTGAAAGTAATATAGAAAAAAAAATATGCAGGTTTATTCACATACATGAAAGCTAATTCCAAGGATCTCCAGTAGCACAATTCAAATTCGAGAAATTTATGCCCAGTAACTATAGAGAATCCATAGACATCAAATAGAAATTGAACCATACCAAAATCCAATAAATACATATCAAACAAATTTAGTAAACCCCTCAAGAAATCAACACATGAAAACCAATGATAATACATTAAAACAAATACTACAGTGAGAAATTTATAGTACTTAAGCTTACCTTGTGTTAATGGAGAAACTCAATTTTTTTTATTTCTAACACTTAAAACTATAATAATTACACGATATCATGACAAAGACGTTAAACTGTTGACAGAAAGTAGTAATACTCAAATAAAAACAAGATTCATAACATTGCAAAGACGAATATAATCAATAGGAAAACTCTTTTCTTCTAGTCTCGCTCGTTGCTTATTCCCTAAACCAAGCATGTCATATGTACCTAGCAAAGAGCAGTATAAGGACAGAGTAGGAAGCACTCGATGGCATTGTGGATCGCAGAGCAAACAAATCTTAAGACTAAACAAACACAAGAAGCAAAGGGGGAAAAGTACATCCGACCAGTGAAGAAATAAAAATACCAGGAAGAGAAACTTATGGTGCAGCACTTGCATCAGTAGCTTGAGCTCTGCCCTTTTTACTCTAATCCTAGTTGCGTGAAATAAAATTTACAACTAAGAAAAAACAACAAAATCACAGTTTTAGGAAAAACAAAAATATAAAAGAATAACTAAAAGATTCAATTGGAAGGAGCCTGACCTGGATATGGACGGTAAATCACAAAGAGAGTGTTTTTGGTGAACCTTATCATTCTGCAATAACTAAAAGATTCAATTGGTTAGGGTTTTTTATTCTGTTATCGAGCAGAAGAGAAAAGAGGCAGAGCAAAACGGTTTAGGAATTAGAGCTAACCGGTTAGGGCTTTAATTTACAAATACTTCACTTATGAAGGAAGGACAATAAAAAAATTAAGGGAGGGAAGATGAAAATTCTAAAAATAACCCTATACCAACGACCAAAAATGTCAATAGGTATATGTTATCTATACTAACGGTTTTGTTGGCAGTCACTAAAAGTGTCCGTTGGTATATGACAGATTTCTTGTAGTGAATATTATTCATATAATATTATGCTAAAATAAAATTCAATATGTAGGGTTTTGTCGGTTCTAAAACACACAAGTAAGGCACATCGAAAGTTTAAAATTTTATTAACTTACTTGCCCCAATAATTCTGTCTCTGGTATGATTACGTTACAATTGAAACCTGTAAAGACATGAGAAACAAACTTACAGTTGATATTCTTAAGTCTCTACTAAAAAGTGTGCACATGATTGTCTCCTCAGATGCAAGCCTCCGCTACGGTATACTCCTCTGTCAGGAAAGTCAGGAAATCTTGGTAGAGGTTTGAAAGTATTTTAAATCCTGAACTCTGAGTTCATAAAGTAAGAATTCAAGTGTAAATTATGTGTAGAATCAGTAAGAATTCAGCAACCTAAATTACGAGCTTAAGTGCTGAATATATAGGAAAAATTAGGTTTCAAATCAGACTGATATTAGGCTTAAAAATCTGTCCCAAAACCAAGTTACAGTGGGCCATCGGACTGGGCCCACTGTCGTACCATCACCGCAACTCAGCCTCTAAGGCGCCTCGGCGCTTCCCTTTTATTTAAGTGTTTTAGCACGTTTTAATTTTAATTAAATCCAAAATCTAATTTTGACTTAATTAATTAATTTCTATCAAATGAAATTTATCTCATAATTTATTATTGGTTAAAATATCTCGACTCTAAATCAAATATTTTATACTCTCTCAATATACCCTTAGACCGAAAAGACAATCGACTTAGTGTGACCCTTTAAGCCTTCACACATCGACACTTCATCAAATTAAGGTTCACACGGAACTCCTAGACTGCGCCATATGACGAACTCAGTATGTGAAGTACGTTTACAAGACTCTTTAGTAAACACAACCTCTCTGTGGGATGATAAATTCCTTTCATTCACAACACACTCGATTAAGCTTGGTATTTGCCAAGTGTCTATCTAAATGGCTTGATCACTTTATTTCATCTATATTAGTCGACAACTAGATCATATCTCAAATATCTCTATTGCATTGTCCAATGACTTGGTCGACCTAATATCACTAAGAATCTGAGTGTTCTCTCAAATATCTAATCGATGAATGAATCATATTCTTGGCTCAACTACCACCTTAGTCTGTATCACAATGTACCCAATTCAAGTCATGTCTTATCCTATAAAGAATTTAAGCTTAGGACAGGATCAAAGTACATTACTCTACAAACCAGGTGCGTATTGACCTTAAGTCAAAGGACCTCTATCTCCCACATGCTGATAATACTCTAGACATGTATAATAAATAGTTTATCAGCAGGGCATGTCAATACCCTCTAAGAGTATCCATGTGTCCATCACTAGAAAATATTACTAGTAGTAAGTGAGACATACTACATTCTCTAAGAATGTGATGCAGATCACATGTCGACTTATAATATATCATTGATATCTCATTCTCAATGATCATCAGTCGAGGCTACTTTAAGAACTACTCTCTATCATTAATATCTCACCCTATCAATGACAACGTAAGCTCAAGGGATGCACATTAATGAATAATACAAACAATCAAATAATAATTCAGTAATTGCAAAAGCCATAAATATATTAATTTCATTAATAATACAGATGTGTTCATGCACATCTGTTCCTAAAATGATTGTCTCTAGGACATATATACTTTCAATCTCCCACCTGGCCTAGATCCAATCTCCAACGTATCTAATGCGCCTGTTTTCGAAATGACCATTATGCTTGACTAAGCTTAATGGTTTAGTAAATGAGTCTGCTAGATTTTCATCTATGGGAACATAGTCTATCTTTATTTCTTCAGTCTCCACCATCTCTCTAAGTATGTGATATTTCTTTGGTACATGCTTATTTTTGTTCGTTGATCTTGGTTCCTTAGCTTGCGCAATCGCACCAGTGTTGTCACAATAAATCGTTATTGGACAAGTGGCACTTGGAACAACCTTTAGTTCTTTTAAAAATTCAGATATTGTGAAAACTTCCTTGCCAGCTTCCGATCCAGCAATGTACTCGACTTCAGTAGTTGAATCAACAGTTGTAGCTTGTTTGGAACTTTTCCAACTCACTATTCCACCATTTAAAATGAAGGCATAACCAAACTGAGACTTGAAGTCATCAAGATCTGTCTGAAAGCTAGCATCAGTGTTCAATAGCTAATAGATTTTCTTGTCCACAATAGACTAAGAAATATTCTTTAGTTCATCTAAGATACTTAAGAATACTCTTGACTGCTTTCCAGTGTTCCTCCCCAGGATTCTTCTGAAATATGCAAGTCATACTAAGTGCATAGGCCACATCTGGCCTTGTACAGGTCATGGAATATATGATTGATCCAATAGTTGATGCATATGGGATCCTCTTTATGCGTTCAAGTTCTGCAACAGTAGAAGGACTATCCTTCTTTGATAACTTGATGCTTTGACCTATAGGAAGATTTCCTTTCTTGGAATTCTCCATAGAAAAACGTTTTAGCACTTTGTCTATGTATACAGACTGTGATAGCCCCAACAATCTATTAGGTCTATCTCTGTATATCCTAATTCCAAAAATGTAGCAGGCTTCACCAAGTCCTTCATCATGAAGGTACTGGATAACCATTATTTGACTGATTGCAAGAGAGTCTTATTATCTTCCATTATCAATATGTCATCTACATATATGACAATGAAGACAATACTCTCATATGTTCTTTTACTATAAACACATGGGTCTTCTTTGCTTCTAACAAAGTCAAACGATTTGACTGCTTTGTCAAAACAAATATTCCAACTCCTTGAGACTTGCTTAAGTCCATAAATTGACTTCTGTAGTTTGCATACTGCTTTGGGTTGAGTCTTGGATGTAAAAGCCTCTAGATGTATCATATACACCTCCTCAATTAGGTTACCATTGAGGAAGGCAGTTTTAACATTCATTTGCCAAATATTATAATCATAGTATGCAACTATTGCAAGCAAAATCCGAATAGACTTAATCTTTGCAACAAGTGAGAAGGTTTCATCATGAACGACCCCACACTATTGATTATAACCTTTAGCCACCAATCTTTCTTTATAAGTCTGTACCTTGTCATATGCATCAATCTTCTTCTTGAAGACCCACTTGCATCCTATGGATCTAACCCCT
This sequence comes from Przewalskia tangutica, assembly GCA_029844215.1. Lineage (NCBI taxonomy): Eukaryota > Viridiplantae > Streptophyta > Magnoliopsida > Solanales > Solanaceae > Przewalskia > Przewalskia tangutica. The sequence goes on along the minus strand of CM056736.1, from coordinate 29,297,635 downwards.
GTTGGCAAATCAACCAAGTTTCATACTTGATTTATGTACATGGATTCCATTTCAAATTTCATGGCTTCTTGTCATATCTGTGAATCAATGTCTAACATTTCTTCGTTGTAGGTAGTAGACTAATCATCATCAGGAATATCTATCTCATTGTGTGTTTCAACAAGGAGGTTAAGTCTTTCAGGTGCACGATGAGTCCTAGTGGTCCTACGGAGTTGAATATTGTGTGTTTCAGTGTTTGTTGTATTTTGATTGTGAGTGTGTGTTGGACAATCCAGCACCTTGAGAGCTTTCAGGAATATCATTTTAAATAGGATGATGCACAACCATTGTGTCATCTTTCATTGGTTGTGTATGAGAGTATTGCATTTCTACATTATCCCTCATATCACTCCCGCTGGCTGAAGGATGTACTCTAAGTACCCAATCATCATCAAATACTCCCACTGAATACTTGCCTCGGTCATTTGACAAGGGTTCATTCTCCATATTATTTTGCACTTCTTGAATTTCTTCAAGTTCTATCTTGTTGTAGCTCTGTTCCTTGTAGACATAGTCTTCTTCAAGGAAAGTTGCATTTCCGGAAACAATTACCTTATGTTCTCCAGGAAGATAGAAGTAGTATCCCCTTGTTTCCGTAGGATACCCCACAAAATAATACTTATCACTTTTAGATTCCAATTTGTCAGTAAACAACTTTTTTACATATGCAGGGCACCCCCAAGGTCGCATGTGTCTAAGTGCTGGCTTCTTGCCGTTCTATATCTCATATGGAGTTTTCTCTACTGACTTTGAAGGAACTCTGTTCAAAATATAGATTGAGCTTTGTAATGCATATCCCCTTAGGTATGTTGGTAGAGTTGAAAAGCTCATTATGGATCTAATCATATCTAATAAGGTCTGATTTCTCCTCTCAGCAACACCATTCATTTGTGGCATTCCAGGAGGTGTCCATTGTGATTGAACTCCATGAAGTTTCAAGTAATCTAGAAATTCTTTACTTAAGTATTTACCTCCTCAATCTGATCGAAAAGTTTTAATACTTGTTTCAAGTTGCTTCTCCACTTCTGACTTGTACTCCATGAATTTCTCAAAAGCTTCGGACTTATGTTTCATAAGATACACATGCCCAAATCTTGAGAAATTGTCTTTAAAAGTGATGAAATAAAGAAAGCCTTTCTTAGCTTGAGTTGAAAACGACCCACATACATCGGTATGGACTAACTCAAGCACCTCTTTGGCATACATCCCTTTCCCAGAAAGTAATTTGATTGTCATCTTTCCTCTTAAGCAAGATTCACAATTACCACAGGACTCTAAGTCAAATGGTTCTAGGTAGTTTAACTTCTTCAATCTTGCTATCATTGATTCATTGATGTGATCAAGTCTGCAGTTCTATAAGTAGGTGGAATTTCTAGGATTACTTATTTTAGCTCATTTATTTTGTACATTGAAAATTTCACGACTACAGTTTAGAACATACAATCCATCCACAAGCAGAGCATTTCCACAAAAAAACCCATTAAAAGACAGTACATAACTGCCATTGGCAATGAATGAAGAAAACCCCTCAATGTCTAACATTGGGATAGAAATAATATTCCTCGTTAACGAGGGAACAAAATAACAATTATTAAGTTCTAAACAAAAGCCAGAAGGTAAATCTAGTCTATAAGTTCCCACGCATTCAGCATCAACTCGTGCTCCATTTCCAACGCGTACATCAACCTCCCACGGTCCAACCTTTCTGCTGTCATTTAGACCCTTCACATTATTGCAAATGTGAGAGCCACGGGCGGTATCTAATACCCAACAGTGAGATTTAGTTACAGACATATTTATTTCAATGACAAACATACCTTAATCAGCAGGTCCATAAGCACATAGTGCCTTGTCTCCTCTTGGATCGTTGCAATCCCCTTCATAAGCCTTTAGCATGTTGCAAAATTTTGGAAGATTCACCTTGGTTCCATTCATATTGAAGTTCACAATGAAATTCTCAAATGTACCAGGAAGCGACTTCAGGATTAGGTTGAAAGAGACATTTATAGGCAGCTTCGTTCCAATCGAAGTCAACCTCTCTATTAACCCAATCATCTTCGTAACATGCGGCATCGACCCGCTTCGTTCGACACTTGAAGAGATCTCTCAACAGTTCATACTTCATTGTCTGAGACTGTGAGTCATAGATATTCTTCAAATGTTCTAGCATCTCGTTGGGACCCATGTTTTCATGTTGCCTATGTAACTCTATAGTCATTGAGGAAAACATTATACATTGTGTCAGGGTAGCATTGTCTAAATTTTTCTGATAAGCCTCCTTGTCAAATAGGGTATACTCAACATAATCATTTAGCAGGTACTGTTGGAAATGCTATGTCTAACATATATTCAATTCTTTCTAGTTTTAACACCAATCGCAGATTTATTAACTAGTCAGGAAAGTTTGCTCCAGTCAACTTGTTTGTTTTAACCAATATTTTAAGTAACAGATTTGATATTGTATACTGAAGAAAAGATAGACTTGAAATTAACATCCTAATGTAATTTTCCATTGAACACATTCGTTAACTAACTAACATGGTCTTTAGTTTAATTAGCTTCCACTATTTTTACATACTCTATTACCCCATGAAAGAATACAGACTCCTATCAAATACGATCATAATGGGTCAAGATCCAGACTCATGTTGTCTCCGCGTTTGCTGAGGCTGATAACTTCAACAACATGATACGGTACTCTAAACCAATTGCAAACAATTTGCAACTCTTGGTTGACCAAATGTTCTAAACAATACGATCTGCGTCCCTCGGTTGTCTGACACTGGGGAGCCAAGACAACCTAGCAAGTCAACCCCATTATGCGACTATAATTATGTATCTAAGTGGGCTTTGCCTTCATCGAGCAAACACAGGGGTGTAAATACTCACGAAGGTTTATCACCTACTACAACATTTATATGCATCTATGAAAGGGTCTGAGTCCTCGTAGACTTAGAGCAAATGATGGGGCATAAATACTCATCTCGCCGAAAAGGATTTTGCGTCACAATCAATTATAACGGATGACGCGTTCATTTTAAGTGAGACTTGTATTAAATTTTGTGGAACATTTTAATTCAGGGTTATATTCAAGATCAACTATTACATGTTTCAAACATTACTAAAAGCATTTAAAAAAATATGTATTTGGGCGCCGCCTACCCAATCATGATTGCGGACTCTAAACTAGTTTTGGGCGCCGCCTACCCAAGCACGATTGCAGACTCTAAACTAGTTTTGGGCGCCGCCTACCCAAGCATGATTTGCGGACTCTAAAACTTAGTAAAGTAAACGATGATCATTTAGCATGTAAACAATATACCAACATACTGTGTAATAATAATCATAGATTAAATTTCTAAAATTAAGATTTTAACTCTCTGGACATCAGGCGTTGTGGAGGCGGAGCCATGGCTCTGAACAGGCAGAAACTTTTGGTTTATGTTTCTGTGAATTAGGGTCGCGACGCTCCACTATGGGACCGCGGTGCCTCAGTTCCAGTGAGCTCTGAATTTTAAACGAAGGTTTTTATCACGATCCCTGAAAATATCGTGACTGTCATCGCAGCGCTCTGACATGGAGCCGCGGCGCCGCCGTGAAACCCTAGCTGGCGTCGCGGCGCCCTACAATAGGGTTGTGGCACCGACGTCCTTTTCAGAGCAGTTTTCGCGCTGATTTTCTAAAAATTGTCCAACCCCTAAATTTAATTTAGGGTTCAGATTACGGGTTCTTTACTACCACCCACCATTATCAATAACACACATGTAGACCATCATTCATTCCTACACGTTCTTCGTCGTGCACCATGTTCGTAATGAACCGATTTCTGCACAAGGCTCAGTTCGTGCTAGAATGGAATGACTTTCTCGATTTAGCGTAGTTGATAATTTAGGGTGATTTCAAAGGTTAATCTCTCAGTCAAAGTTTGTCAGATTTCAATAGCCTTATTTTAATTCAGATTAAAATTAATTTACGTTTAACTCATATTATTATATCTTTCAATAATTACGTAACCATTGAACCAGCCTGGGAACTGATACCACTGTAGGGTTTAGTTGGGTCTAAAACACACAAGTAAGGCACATCGGAAGTTTAAAATTTTATTAACATGTCCCAATAATTTCGTCTCTGGTATGATTACACTACAATTGAAACCTGTAAAGACATGAGAAACAAACATACAGTTGATATTCTTAAGTCTCTACTAAAAGGTGCGCACACGATTGTCTCCTTGGGTGCAAGCCTTCTCTACGGTATACTCCTCTGTCACGAAAGACAGGAAATATTGGCAGAGGTTTGAGAGTATTTTAATTTTTGAACTCTGAGTTCATAAAGTAAGAATTCAAGTGTAAATTCTGTGTAGAATCAGTAAGAATTCAAGTGTAAATCTGTGTAGAATCAGTAAGAATTCAACAACCTAAATTATGAGGTTAAGTGTTGAATATATAGAGGAGATTAGGTTTTAAATCAGACTGGGATTAGGCTTAAAAACCTGTCCCAAAATCGAGTTGTAGTGGACCAGTCGGACTGGGCCCACTGTCGTACCAGCGTCGCGGCTCAGCCTCAGAGCGCGACGCTTCCCTTTTATTTCAGTGTTTCAGCACGTTTTAATTTTAATTAAATCCAAAATCTAATTTTGACTTAATTAATTAATTCCATCAAATGAAATTTATCTCATAATTTATTATTGGTTAAAATATCTCGATTCTAATTTGAATATTTTATACTCTCTCAATATACCCTTAGACCGAAAAGACAATCGACTTAGTGTGACCCTTTAGGCCTTCACACATCGACACTTAATCAAATTAAGGTTCACACAGAACTCCTAGACTGCGCAATATGACGAACTCAATATGTGAAGTACGTTTACAAGACTCTTTAGTAAACACAACCTCTATGTGAGATGATAAATTCCTTTCATTCACAACACACTCGATCAAGCTTAGAATTTTCCAAGTGTCTATCCAAATGGCTTGATCACTTTATCTCATTTATATTAGTCAACAACTAGATCATATCTCAAATATGTCTCTTGCATTGGCCAATGACTTGGTCGACCTAATATCACTGAGAAGCTGAGTGTTCTCTTGAATATCTAATTGAGGAATGAATCCTATTCTTGGCTCAACTACCACCTTAGTATGTATCGCACATTTAAGCTTAGGACAGGATCAAAGTACATTACTCTACAAACCAGGTGCGTATTGACCTCAAGTCAAAGGACCTCTATCTCCCACATACTGATAATACTCTAGACATGTATAACAAATAGTTTATCAGCAGGGCATGTCAATACCCTCTAAGAGTATTCATGTGTCCATCACTAGCAACTATTACTAGTAGTAAGTGGGACTACATTCTCTAAGAATGTGGTGCAGATCACATGTCGACTTATAATATATCATTGATATCTCATTCTCAGTGATCATCAGTCGAGACTACTTTAAGAACTACGCTCTATCATTAATATCTCGCCCTATCAATGACAACGTAAGCTCAAGGGATGCACATTAATAAATAATACAAATAATAAAATAATAATTCAGTAATTGCAAAAACTATAAATATATTAATCTCATTAATAATACGGATGTGTTCAAGTACATCTGTTCCTAAAATAATTGTCTATAGAACATCTATACTTTCACAGTATACTTATTTTGTAAAAGCTAAATATGCTTTTAAGCCAAACGCCAGCATGGTATGGCAATTAGACCATTCATAGGAAATATTATTTCTGGAAAAGAGTTCGCATTTTGATTATATGTATAGTTTCTTACTTTCTTTTAAAATCCTATGTATTTGGTTGCGTAATATATATATATATAGACACACACATTTATATTATTATAAAGGATTAGCAATAACTGTCTTCTAACTAACCTGATAGTATAATATACTTTTACATTATGAGTGCATAGAATTAAATGAAATACGATAAGGTTAAATTGACCTACAAAAGCAAAGACTATATATATCAAGCCTGAGTATGGTTACTTGATAACTAGTGTAATACAGTAGCAACCAAAACAGAGGGACCAAAAAGATTGAATTGCACTGGAATTAATTATAAAAATGCTTTTCACCGTTAGCACATGGTATAACTTAAGCTCAATCAAGAAGTGTCAAAACAGAGGGACCAAAATACAATTCTACGGACCCCCCTTTTCCCTGAAAAAATGCCCGAATAAGTACTTCAAACCTTTCCCCAAAATGAAATGCTTTGCATGTAAAAATTGAGGGTAAAGCATCACGATCGTTGATCAGCACTTTGGTTCAAATCAAAAGGACCACGAGTAGTCCAGCTCAATTTTGTGGTCTCTTATTTGGTTGTCACCTTTTATCTTCTTCACCTGTTGCTTCTTTCTTAACTGTTTTTTTTTTATCTCAAGTATATACGATGCTCTCACATGTTATCACATGGCAATATGGTCCTAATTCTTGAATGACCCAATATAGGGGAGCCACTTCTGCGAACTGTCTTGTCCATTCAATCATTAACTTCCCGTTCCAACAGATAATCAAACTTTTTGATTGGATATTTCCCCCCTCTACCATATACTTGCTGTCAATTCAGCGTGGCACTGCACGCGGACTTGCCCCATTTTCATGTTCTTTATGTTTCACTTTTTGTTTTATAAACTAATCGGAGGCAAATTCAAAATTTTAAAAGTATGTCCGGAATACTATCGTGAACCATCATTACAATAGCTAGCAACAAATTCAATATAAAAATTATTTCTATAGTACTTTTTATTTGATACTCTTTTCTTTTTAGTTTGTTTCAAAGAGAGCGATAGATTTTTATATTTAAAAATAATTTAATTTTAAACTTGTTATTTACCTTTAATAAAATAATTTCTAGGTACCCCTTCTATGACAAATTTAAATCTTCCATATATTTTTGTTCCGTTAGTAGGCTTAGTCTTTCCGGTAATTGCAATGACTTCTTTATTTCTTCATGTTCAAAAAAATAAGATTGTTTAGATCTGCTGGGATCCAATATCATCCATTTTTTTGAAAACATGGACTTGTATCATAACACAAATATCTATTTATTAGAATATAGTATAGCATGTGATTTCCATCAAACATAAAAGAAAAAACACTTATGCTTGTAGAAACATGATACATGGATATATCAATTCTAGCAATTTTCAAATATATCAGGAATGGATGAAATGTAGTCGGTGAATCTCTATGTATATCGATATGTATAGTGGGATTGTATTAAATAAAGAGTATGTTATTATTTTAGATTTAACCAATTTGATGAATTACTCCTAAAGGTTGACATCAAACTAGTCCTAGTTGACCTCAAACTAGTGATAGTTGATGAGAGTTGCTTCAGAGACAAAAAAGTAAAGTTACATTTCTCCGGGGTATTATTTCAATTCAAATAAAATGCAATCGGGTAAAGTATGACTTGGCGATCAGAACATATATGGATAGAACTTATAATGGGGTCTAAAAAAATAAGTAATTTCTGCTAGGCCTTTATCCTTTTTAGGTTCATTAGGCTTCTTATTAGTTGGAACTTTCAGTTATCTTGGTAGAAATTTGATATCTTTTTTTCCGCCTCAACAAATCGGTTTTTGTCCTCAAGGAATTGTGATGTCTTTCTACGAAATTGTGGGTCTCTTTATTAGCTCTTATTTGTGGTGGACAATTTTCTGGAATGTAGGTAGTGATTATGATTGATTCAATAGAAAGGAAGGAATAATCTGTATTTTTCGTTGGGGATTTTCGGGAAACAATATCACATATTCCTTCGATTCCTTATACAAGATATTCAGTTCGTTAGAATAGAAGTTAAAGAGTGTATTTATGCTCATCGTATTCTTTATATGGACATCTGAGGACAGGGATCCATTCCCTAGACCCATACTGATCAGAAATTGACTCTACGAGAAATTAAAGAAAAGGCTACTGAACTAGCTTATTTCTTGCATGTACCAATTGAAGTATTTTGAGAAACTGAGAACCAGAATGTTCATTCAATTAAATAAAACGTATATGAATGGATCATAAATCGAAACTCTTTTATGGTCTTTATGCGTATGCAAACCCACACAATTCAATAACAAATCAAAATAATAGAGTCATCTCGGATGGCAAATCATTTCGAAATCAAGAAATATTTTTAGTTCAATATTTATTGGAATTGACACTTTAGATTCATATAGATCGTATCTTGTAAATTTGAAATTCTTTCTTTTGTATTCTTTAATGACCAACAATTAGATTTCATAATTAAATAATGAGAAGTCGCCAATTTCTCTTTTTCTAATTATTTTTTTAATCATCGCAATATCTTTCCCCCAATTATTCTATTCCTGAATATGGGTAATCAGTGAAAGTTTTTCTAACTATTAGATATTTCAATAGCGAAGGAGTTATTTCATCTCAAAATCTGAATAATATTTATTACTTAAAGTGGTTCTTTCGATCATTCATCGAAAGGAGACACTTGAATTCTAATTTGACCAATTAAGATATCAAGAAACAATATTCTGAATTTCTTCATTCAAAGTGAATTCTTAGCCTATTTATGTATTCTTTCTAGATTCAAAGACTAACCATAAAATCAAAAAGAAAATAGATTCATAAGTTCGATACCTTGTATAAAACTCATGTGTGTAAGAAATATTTGATCGCATAGAGTGTACGAATGGGTTCATTAACAATTCACAGATGAAAAAATGACAAAAAAGAAATCATTCACTCCGCTTTTCTATCTTGTATCTATAGTATTTCTGCACTGGTGGATTTTTTTCTAGTTAATAAATGTCTAGAATCTTGGGTTAATAATTGGTGGAATACTGAGCATTCCGATTTTTTAATAGTATTCAAGAAAAGATTCTTCTAGAAAAAATTATAGAATTCGAGAAACTCCTCTTCTTGGACGAAATGATCAAGGAATACTCAAAAACACATCTCGGAGAGTTTGGGATAGGAATTCATAAAGAAACGATCCAATTAATCAAGATACAAAATGAGAATCATATCCATACGATTTTGTACTTCTCGACAAATATAAAATGTTTTATTATTCTACGCATGTATTCTATTTTGGGTAATGAAAAACTTGTTATTCTTAACTTTCGGACTCAAGAATTCCTATATAACTTAAGTGACACAGTAAAATCTTTTTCTATTCTTTTATTAACTGATTTATGTATTGGATTCCATTCATCCTACGATTGAGAATTAATGATTGTCTCTATCTACCAAAATTTTGGATTTGTTCATAATGATTAAATTATATCAGGTCTTGTTTTTACCTTTCCAGTCATTCCATTATTTAAATCGTCTATCTCCGTCACTTGTAGTTATTTATCACTCAATGAATACATAAGTAATTATATTTCCAATTAACTTAAGGATATGATTACCTAGTATGTATTTATGCTTTTTGAATATTAAAGTTTAAGTCTTGCCGACGTAGGCCCGGATTTAGTTTTGGAAGTCTTGCTTTATTAAGGATTATGTCCTTGTATGTGTGTAAGCCTTATATTAATGAATATTATGTGATTTATTAGACTTTGATTATCACGAGGTGTAGTGGAAGGGAAAGACTATCATAGAGATATGATTGTTCGAGGCTCCAGTTCGGCCTAGAGGTAGGCTACAATTTAATTTCACTAGACTCCGATAGAAGTACATAATTAGTTATAAATATTGAGGGATATTAGGCGTGTTTAGGGGTCCCTCTCAAACGGTTGTGATGAATATTTGAGTGGGTACCGGTGTTGAACTGTGATGATGTGTAATTTGGAGAATCAACCTTATGTTTGTTCCGACTATTGATTGATTGGCCTTGTCGCCATATTTGCTATTGTAGGTTTATTCATCATACCCGCTTCCGATATGATATCATGATTTATACTTGAATTGTTATGTTATTGAATTCTCGGAAGCATGTGATATTCATCTATGTATTTGGTTGCATCTCATTACATCATGATTTCTTGACTCATATTGTCATTTGCATTCATACACTCATGGTTTTGTAATATTGATATGAGAGTGGTATGGAACTGTTGTGGTTCTAAGAGATCGGAAATGTGAGAATACTTATAAGATTGTGGCAATATTGAGATGATGATGATAATAATGATACATAAGGGGATGGGTTGCACGCCTGCAATAGTTATTATTTAGCTAAGAGATGGGGTCCGATGGGATATTTCGGATGAGTATATGTACTTCGTGGATCCCTCGTGAGTGTGCGTTTTATAATAAAAACTTGAACGCATGTATTTTGGAGGATAAAGGTATCTGGCATATGCTTTGCATTCATATCAATACATATATCATTTCATGAATTATCTGTCGTTGAATTAAGTGTTGGATTGATTATTGATAACTTGTGTAACCCTGGATATAAAAGGCTTGTTAATTACTCATTGATACTTGGAATCATGTTATTGAACTATTCTGAAACATGGTGACTTACGTGATTATGAAATTTTATATGAACAAGGTCTTATGTTGATTATGTGAACTATTCTATGAATAATGTGACAATATTTGAGTTATTGAACTGCTAACATAGGGATATTTGGTGTCAACTTAATATTTATCTCTTCTTACTTATATTACATCATTGTCAGTCTATGATGCCTACAGGGATATATTGTGTACTCATGCTACACTTGTTGTATCTTTTTTGGTGCTGATACAGACCCCACTATCCATTCGCAAGCTCGAGTGTAAGTCCGGGCGAGCAGACTTCAGTATTCAGGGAGATGCTACCTCTGGCATGCTTTGGATGCTCTATTGTTATATTGTCTTTTACATATGATCGAGAGACATGTTCAGATACTTATGTTATCAGTTTTAGTTTTGACCTACATGTCTTTTTCAGACTTGTATCAGATTGTTAATGGTCTTGTATAATTTGACCAGATTTTGGGGGTTATGTTAGTTCTCAAACTATATTTCAGCATTTATATCATGAGATAGTTATTGTATATTTTGTTATCTTTCAATTTTTCCTTATATATCATATGATTGATTATGAGTGGTTCATCTACCACGGGAGTGTGTAGGTGCCACCACGGTCCCTAAAAAGGGTCGTGACAATTGATTAGATGGTTTTAATATTGTGATCTAGTGTTGATTAATGATAGATGATGACATTGTGATAGTTAATTTGGTATTGGAAATCCTTTTGAAATAGGGGGAAAACCTAAGGTTTGGAATTGGGGCTTTTTATATAATCTTGCAATTGAGTGGCCAAACATGATTAATTTTTAAATTAACTTAAGGATATGATTATTTAGTATGTTATTATACTTTTTGAGTAATAAAGTTCGGATTTTTCTACCGTGGGCCCGAGGTCAATTTTGGGGTGTATCTTTAGATTGTTTAAAGGACTAAGTCTTTGCGTTTGTATTAGATTACTTGTTAATGTAGAATCTATATGTTAGACTATGAGTATTCCGAAGAGATTTGAAAGGGAAAGGAATGTTTTAAGGGTTAAAGTTCATGGCTCCTGCTCGACTCTGAGGCAGGCTACGATTTAACTATTTTAGACTCCGATATAAGTACGTAATAGTTATAAATGTTGAGGGGTATTGGGCATGTTTAGGGTCCCACCTTATCGGCTGTGATAATCGTTTGGGTGAGTACCGGTGTTGAACTGTGATGATGGGTGATTTGGGGAATCAGTCTTAGCCTGGTTTCGACTGCTGTTATTTGAACTTGTCACCATTATTTGGGCTTGTCACCATTGTTGATATAGTTATGTTTATTCATCACATTGCTTTCGATATGATAGACTTATTTACGTATTATTGAGTGTCTGAAAGAATATGATATTCATCTCTTATACCTGATTACATCTCATACATCTTGAATTACTTGCCTTTTTATTGTCATTGTATTCATATACTCATGGTTCTGATGATATTGAAAGTTAAGTGGTATGGAAATGTTGTGGTCTAGTGAGACCAGAAAGGTAAGAATATTTTATGAGATGGTTGAAAACATTGAGATGATGGAAATGCTTAATATGACTTCAAAGGGATTTTAGCTCTAGTAAAATATGTGTCTTGAATTTTGGCTAGGAGCAGTAAATGGATGGTGTGGGTCCCCCATGGGTTACAATTCATAGAATTTTAAAATATGTATACTGGTTGTGAAAAAGTATATGACATTTGCATTCATATTATACATTTATTTATACATTGATTACTTGTTGTTCCGTGATGAGATTTGGATGGGTTATTGGAACTTGGGTGACTTCATGATAAAGGATCTTGTTGATTGATTCCAAAAGTATACCTAGATTGATGATTATTGAATTCTTATGTGAATAAGGTGACATATATGATTTATTGAACTCTGATGTGAACAAGGTGACTTATAGGATTTATTGAACTACTTAGTAGAGAATTACTTGTGAGTCAACTTGATGTTTATTTCTATTACGTATTTTTCGTTGTTGTCGGCCTATGATGTCTATGGGGGTACGTTTACATACTCAAGCTACATTTGTTGCATTCTTTTTGGATGCAGATACAACACCATCTTCTAGCTTCGGACCACGTGGCTATGTCCATCTTGGAGATCTAGTGTTCGGGGTGAGCCTGCATCCTTCCATCATGTATTGGATACTTTACCTCTACTTTTGCTCTTATATTTGTTCATGAGATAGTTTTAGACTTTCGGACTATGTTACTCTTTTATTAAAGCTCTTGCATTCACAAACAAGATCTTTTGGGGGTTGTAATAACTTAGTATCAGACTTGTTTCAATATTTATGTTATGATCAGACAATCTTATTAAAAAATGTGTTATTTCCATTTTTCTTATTTATAATCATATTGTTAATTGGGAGTGGGTCACCTACCGATGGAAAATGTGCAGGTGACACCACGATATCCGAAAGGGGTCGTGATAAAATTCTAGATGAGGTTTGTTGTGAAACCGGTCAGGTTTTATGTCAGTCTCTTGGTTAGAACCAGCCTCTTGAAGGACTGTTATGGAGGACTTTGAATTGAAACCCTAAGTTTCTCTAGTTGGAGTATCTTTAACCATCAAGATTTTCTCAATTTCTATGATCCTACGGTGAAGATCATAGAGTTGGGGAGAGTCTTTAGCTTGGTACAACTAGAGTTGTTTAACGGAAGTTTTGGGGATGGCTTAAATAGAGGAACAGAAGAGGTGGCAGTTTCTGTTGGCCTATAATTAATAGATGTTGTCAAGGGTGATTTTGAAACCAAATTTTCACCAAGAGTTTATAAATATTTGTTTGTCTAATTATTTTGTTCAAAAATATTTTTAATATCTTTGGTAGTAAAATTTTCAATATTGTCTTTTTGTTTGAATGGTGTAGCAACTACTGAGTTGTTATCATAAGTAATTGAAAATCTTTGTGAGGGAGGAAGTTCAAATATAACTTTTTCTCTAGTCCAAGTTTTTCAAATTTTTGAAACATTTATATAATTGGAAAAAGAGAAATATGATTGGTGATATTCAGCATAAGCTTCAAACCACTTAAAGAAACTAATTTTTGTTTTTAGCAGATTCCAGGAATTCATAATAAATCTCTTGGAGATTCTTTCTTTTATCTCCACAAAAATTATTATAAAAACATGTTTCTCGGAGAGTAAACATATACTCAGACTTTTTCTTTCTTAATTTTAATTTTTTTAAACACCTAATTCAGCATCTAAGGATGAGTAGGTGGGAGACTGGGCTTGCTCAAAGATGGCTTCAGTTGGAGGTGACCCTCACATGTGTAGTCGAGTCCGCCTATGAATTTTTTTCTCACAGAAACATTCCTACCTCAACAGAGATCACTCCCATGCCAGTGGAATCACTGGGCAGAAACCAATGAGGTCTGCCCTGTTTTCTTCTTCAACCTGTGCAAATACAAATTCATGCCACAACTTCGGACCAAGAGAAAAACCAGCAAAATAATTCAGACATCCAAGTGTATCCAAATATCCAACAATTGCAAGCAAAACATAAATGAAAGACGAACTACAAACATCCAAATGTCCAAGCATTCACCAACCCCAAAAGTAAACAAAAATAACAAGCAATCAACTAAACAAAAATATCAAAAATATCCAACAAAACCATAAATCAGAATGTTTGAAATAAATCCCGAAAAGGGCTAGAAACCAATGCCAAGAAAGAGCTCAACCCTGCCTCTTTGAACTCGCAATCTCACCACCTCCTTAAGTGTTGTTACTGTCCCCATCCTAAGCATTGGGTAGGAAGGAGTAGCTCTCATCATCATCCTCGTCTTCGACCAACAGTGGATCTTTGTGTTCCAACAGTTTGAACAAGCCTTTGATATCTCTCCACACAATCACTAGCAGCTTCCCTAGACTTATTTCTATTTTTCTCCTTCTTGAAACTCGAGCGGAGCTTACCATGGGCTTTGTCCATATACGTATATGCAGTCTCCAGGGTACTAATGGAAGTTTAAAGGCCCTTCTATGCATCAAGGTATTATTTTATCTCCTCCCAGGTGAAGTAGATGTCACTGGAACCCGAAGTACTAGCCTAGTGGGAGGACTAGGAAGTCCATCAATCCAATATCGGATGTCCTATAATTGAGAACCCATAGCACCAAAAGGCCCTTGCGGTTGTGACTGCGACACATCATCAGCACCCTCGTCACCATCGCCCACGTTCACCTCCACTCTCCTCTTTTTACTCATAAGTTCATTACTCGCTCCTGACACCTTCAAAAGATGGAAGGCCCTTCAAGGTCAATCTAGTCATTGATAGGACGATCTGGCACCCCCGCCTTCTGGTACAACTGGATAATTAATGGTAGAAACATCAAACTCGACATATCTTGGATCATATAGTTTCTCTACTCCAAAATAATATGGTGGACCACATTCACTGAGATATCATCTAATATGCAAACAATCATCAGGAAACGAACGTATGCACAATCAGTAGTGTTGCTCGATGAACGTACCCTACGGGTAATGATATTTTGCCACATCTTCTCTTTCACATTGAAGTAAGTATGTTGAATTCCAGTCTTCTTATGGGTCCAAGTAATCTTACTCCTATCCTTCCCCGCCACCAATTTCGTGACCAACCAAACTCCATTCTCACAAACAGTTTTTGCATGCATCTCCTCCACGTGGTGGTTAGCCAGGCCATAGTGGGCATTAATTGTTACACCCCGTAATACCAGGGCTACTAATTAAGAACGTGATTAAGGATTTAAGATTTAAATTTTGGAAGGAAAGAATAATTACATTTTCTTAAGGAAAATTTCGGAAAAAATGTGACGATATTAACTTGGAGTATAATACTTCTAATTGGATTTATGGACTTAGTATTGGATTATAAGGTGTTGGAATTGATAATATGGGGTCCGCCGAGAATTTCACAATTTCATGACCTTCAAAATTATAATATTTTGGACCAATCGGAGGGCGAGACTTGGCAACCCTCCACTTGTCTTGCTAAGATGACAACAAATTAGATATTTTGAGAGGGGACAAGTGGACATGGGTCCCACTCCACTTGGCTATACATATCCAAGTCTTGCAAGACTTGGATCACTTTACACTTAGACCAAAAATAAGCTCTCATCTTCTCCCTTTAGCTCCATAATTTGAGAGCCGCGGCTAAGAACAACCATTGTTGATCAATTTATTTCTCTAAGATTAAGCCCTTAAACCAAGTGCTAAGCCTAGATTAATATTCTACACGTTTTTACTTGTCTTGACCGAAAGTTGATGCCAAAACCCTAGGGGTTCCGTCGACTTTTTGGAAGTGAGATTCAAAGAGAAGTTACTCCTAAGGTTTTAGGGGGTACATGTAAAAGAGTAGTGTAGTAGTGTAGATATTAAAAGAGTAGTGCATTAGATATTTTCCATAATTAGATATTTTGTACATTTTGTATTCTACTCTTGTATTGAAAGATGTAAATGTATGTGTATATACATACACGACTGACTGCACATTACAATCAATCAATCAATAAAACATTCTCACTTCCTCTTTCTCTCAACCGCCTCTTCTCACTCTCTTCTTCTTCACGTCTTCTTTCTCTGCTTTCATCTTCATTCCTTCTCACATGTAAATAATCTTCTTCCCTCACTTCCTTTTCTTCTGTGTATTTGAATATCCAACATGGTATCAAAGCTAGGTCAGTAGATCGCGATTGCAGCGAAGAAATCGTGAATCTACGATTTGGAGTAAATCGCGAGTAGATCTGAGTAGATATGATTGTTTCTTTGTCAAAACAGAGACAATCAAGTTGCATGCAAGAAGAGATCTAGGAATATGAGTTTGTTTGAGTAGATATGATTGTTTCTTTGTCAAAACAGAGACAATCAAGTTGCATGCAAGAAGAGATCTAGGAATATGAGTTTGTTCTGCTACAACCTCATTAGATCTGGATTAATTTTGTTTTAGATCTGGATTAATCTTGTTGACGATTAAGGACAAGACTGAGGATCTAGCGATATGAGTTTATTGTGTCGATTTGTTGTGGATTAGGAACGAAATTAAAGAAATCGTTCGAAGATGACTGTGTCGGAAGCAGTCGCAGGCAGTGGAATGGATGCAGTAGGAGAAACATCAACTCTGAGGAACAATATAGTAGACCACAACCATCCGCTATATTTGTTCCCGTCGACGCACTTTAGTTCCTCGGTTGGAATCGTTTTGAATGGAATGGACAACTATACGTTGTGGAGCGATGCCAATGGCGCTGTTGGGAAAGAACAAAATGGGATTCATAGATGGTACAATCAAAAGAGAAAACTACAATGATGAACTTGCAAGGATCTGGGACAGATGTAACGCTATAGTGGTGTCCTGGCTGATTGGGAATGTAAGTAAGAGTTTACTAACAGGAATGTTGTTCAATGCGGATGCGCACAGCATATGGGAAGAGTTGAAGGAGAGGTTTGACAAAGTGAATAGCTCGAGGGCATTTCACCTTCATAAGGAGATATTCACGCTAAGACAGGGAACAATGTCAGTTTCAGGATACTATTCGAGGCTAAAGGACCTTTGGGATGAGTATGATTCGATCATACCTTTACCATCTTGTTGTCCTAAGTCGAAAGATTTTGCTAATCACCTACAATACCAGAGGTTATTACAGTTTCTTATGGGTTTGAATGAGAGCTATAATCATACGAGAAGTCAGGTTCTCATGATGCAGCAAATTCCAAGTCTAAACCAAGCCTATGCATTGGTTAATCAAGAAGAGAGTCAAAGAATTCTGGCCAGTAGTAGCAGAACAGTACATGAACATATTGAGTCGACTGCAATGTTCACTGTAAGAAATGGAAATAGTAAAGGAGGTCACAAGCCAAGGAAACCTTTTAATCCTAATGCTTTGTGTGACTACTGTCATATGAAGGGACACTACAGGGTCGATTGTTTCAAACTGATGAAGTGCAATCATTGTGGGAAGACAGGACACCTAGAGGAGGGCTGTTATCAACTGATTGGATTTCCAGATGATTTCAAGACGAGACAGAAAAAGGCTTATCTGATTCTGAGGAGTATTGGGGATACAGACGGGGGAAGCGATATGATGCGAATGGGGCAAAGATGGTGAAACAACAACAAGATTATTTCACCCTAATCGAGACAACGATACTCCGTATCTTTGGAAGAAGGATAAGAATAAAGGCCACAATGCAAACATGGCGGTATGCACATATATCGAAAAAACATCGCAGGATTGTCGATTCAGGTGCGACCAACCATATGATAAGTGATTCTAAAAACTTACACAATAATCTAATGACAGAGGGGACTGGAAAGGTTCAGCTACCAACAGGAGATTCAGCTGGAATCTCACATGTTGGAGATTATCATCTAGGAAAAGGTGATGTTCTGAAAAATGTCCTTTGTGTCCCTGCATTCAAATTTAATCTCTTGTCAGTGTCTAAAGTGACTAGGGAACTGAATTGCAGTGTCACATTTTTCCCATCGTCTTTGTGTATTTGTGACTTAGCATCTGGGAAAGTGAGGGGGATTGGTAGTGAGAAGGATGGGCTCTATATTCTGTGTCTGGATACTCATGATCAAGAGAAGGAACCGAGAAGATGTATGGCTACTACACACAACATAGATGCAAAGACATGGCATAAAAGGCTATGTCATGTACCCATGACAGTACTAAGGAAGATTTCATGCTTCAAAAATAATGTTGATTTTGTTTTGGACAATTGTGAGATATGTCCTTTGGCTAGACAAACTAGATCCCCATTTCCCGATAGCACTAGTATGACAACTAAACCTTTCCAGTTATTACATTTAGATGTATGGGGGCCATATAGAGTCGAGACTTACAATGGGATGAGATACTTCCTAACCATTGTAGATGACTTTTCTAGGTGGACATGGACATTCTTAATAAGACTGAAATCTGATGTACTCACTGTTTTGAGGCGTTTCTTTCTGAAGTTAATACACGATTTGATTTCAAAATTCGAGAATTAGGTCGAGATAATGGGTCCGAATTTTTAACGAATTGTAGAGAACTATTTGATCATATGGTATTATACATGAAAGTTCTTGTCCTACACACCACAACAAAATGGTGTGGTTGAGAAAACACAGCATATTCTTGAGATTTGCTAGAAATTAAAATCGGAAACATACCGGATAGGTTACGGGAATATGTATAGAAGCAACATACATCATTAATAGAATTCCTCAACTGTTTTGAAAAATGAATCCCCATTTCTGGTATCTGACAAAAATACCACAACTTACCACTTAAGAGTCATAGGTTGCTTATGCTTTGCTACTATACTTCATACACATGATAAATTTAGCCCAAGGGCGATTAGATGTGTCTTGCTTGGATATGCTCCCACACAAAAGTACAAGTTGTATGACTTGGAGAATAAGAATATTATTGTGAGAAGGGATGTAATTTTTAGGAAGATGTCTCCCTTTCCGTAATGAGCGAATGAAGAAAGCACAACATAAGGGCACATGAGCAATTTTCTTATGAGAACTAAATAATCCTATCACTAACATTCCACCAATTTCAAGAGTGTATTGCAGAATTCTGAAGAGTGTATTAGTGCGGACAAGATGTCATAGCGATGTTGATCGGATGAAGGCTGCAGTGCGGGACATGGTGACTATGTCAATGAAACCTCTCACTCGTAAGATCTGCACATAGAAGTCCACATCTGCACCTTGAAACAAGAAAGTCGGGAAGGGTAGCAAGCCTCTCCTATTTGGCACAAGGATTACATCAGCGACAGAGGACCTTCTAAATGCCTATATTCTATTTCTGATTGTGTTGTCTACAGTACTTCACCACTTATCAGCAATTTGTTGCTAAGGTGTCTCTGGATACTGAGCCATCGAGTTCTCAGAAGCTGAAAAGGATCCTAGATGGGTTGAAGCAATGGAATCTGAGATTAAAGCATTGGAAGACAATGGGACATGGGAGTTGGTTAAACTGCCTGAAGGGAAGAAAGCTATAGGTTGTAGATGGGTGTACAAGATCAAATACAAGGCATCAGGAGAGATTGAAAGGTTCAAGGCAAGGCTTGTAGCCAAGGGATACAACCAAAAGGAAGGAATTGAC
The DNA here is from genome assembly GCA_029844215.1 of Przewalskia tangutica. Lineage (NCBI taxonomy): Eukaryota > Viridiplantae > Streptophyta > Magnoliopsida > Solanales > Solanaceae > Przewalskia > Przewalskia tangutica. The sequence continues at coordinate 29,278,026 of CM056736.1, read as the reverse complement.
TACCAGGAGACTTTCTCACCAGTGGTCAAAATGGCAACAGTCAGAACAGTGATGTCCATTGCTGCAATGAAGAATTGGAGGATACATCAGATGGATGTTTATAATGCATTCCTGCAAGGTGATCTATCTGAGGAAGTCTTTATGACAGTTCCTGAAGGATTCAGTCCAAGCTACAGGAAGACACATGTGTGTAGGCTGCTGAAATCCCTATATGGATTGAAACAGGCTTCTAGACAATGGAACATAAAGTTGACATCTGCTTTGTTATCATCAGGCTTCAAACAAAGTCACAGTGATTATTCACTCTTCACCAAACAGAAGGAAGGGCATATTGTGGTAGTGTTGGTGTATGTGGATGATTTGTTGTTAACTGGCAGTGATTCGACACTCATTCAGTCGACTAAAGAAGCACTACAGTCGGCATTTAAGATCAAAGACTTAGGAGATTTGAGATATTTTCTTGGCATTGAGTTTGCAAGAAACTCACAGGGGATTTTGATGCATCAAAGAAAGTACGCACTGGAGCTCATATCCGACATGGGTTTAGCAGGAGCCAAACCTGCCTCTTCTCCTATGGAGCCAAATCAGAGACTTACTACTGTCGAACTAGACAGAATTATAGTCTCTCATTCTGGTTCATCATCCAATTCAGACAAATTGTTGAAGGATCCCTCTGTGTATAGGAGGTTGATTGGAAGACTATTGTACTTAACAACCACCAGGCCAGACATCACTTTTACTGTCCACTCACTCAGTCAATTTATGCAGACACCTAAGGACTCACATATGGAGGCAGGTCTTAGGTTAGTCAGATATGTTAAACAGACACCAGGAATGGGGATTCTTCTGTCCAGTTCAGCTGATGATATTCCTCATCTTCAAATGTATTGCGATGCAGATCGGGAGGATGTGTAAACACCAGAGATCGATCCATGGATACTTGGCAATGTTTGGCTCATCTCCTATATCACGGAAGTCAAAGAAACAAGATACGATTTCACGAAGTTCGCGGCGAGAATACAGGCCATGGTAGTTCGCTACAATGCAGGTTGTGCAGTTAGTTGGTTTGTTCAAAGAATTGGGAGTTGCCCTTGCTCAACCAGTAGACATACACACAGACAGCAGATCTGCCATACAGATAGCTGGCAACCCAGTTTTTCACGAGAGAACTAAACACATAGATATCGATTGCCATTTCATTCGAGAGAAGGTTCACGCTGGACTGATCAACACCCAATTTCTCACGTCGAAGGAACAACCAGCTGACATCTTAACTAAGGCACTATGCCGACAGCAGCACACTTACTTGTTATCCAAGCTAGGATTGAAGAACATCTTCACACATCCTAGCTTGAGGGGGGGTGTAAAAGAGTAGTGTAGTAGTGTAGATATTAAAAGAGTAGTGCATTAGATATTTTCCATAATTAGATATTTTGTATATTTTGTATTCTACTCTTGTATTGAAAGATGTAAATGTATGTGTATATACATACACGACTGACTGCACATTACAATCAATCAATCAATAAAACATTCTCACTTCCTCTTTCTCTCAACCGCCTCTTCTCCATCTATTCTTCTTCACGTCTTCTTTCTCTGCTTTCATCTTTATTCCTTCTCACATGTAAATAATCTTCTTCCCTCACTTCCTTTTCTTCTGTGTATTTGAATATCCAACAGTACATATATGTGATTGGAACTTGAAGAAGTGGAGCGAAACGAAAACTGCGCACCAATAAAGACCGGACTGTTTTGGGGCGTTGTTGGGCAAAAATATGAGGTAAAAGTCCATCTTCTTTTAAAGTAATTGGATATTACTTATTTTTATTATGTATGGATGAACTTGTGTTAGAAAAGAATGAAGAATAAAAAGCGTTTGAGCCATTTTTGTGGCTAAAACCGATTTGGGACACATTTGGTGCAAATGGAATTTGTTGGTTATTGTCGTTGTTATCTTCACCTATTGCATGTTATAATGGATAATATTGTTGTTAATAAGTTGTTATAACTTATGTAGAAGTTTTGGAACTCGAATTGGAATAAAATGGATTAAGGAACGAGTTATCGGGTTGTAGTTGTTGTGGCCGAGAAACTGCCCAAAACTGTTACACGTTGTTGTGTCGTTTAGTGGACTGTTTTGAGGTATTAAATGCTGGAAATTTAGTTGTTGTTATGCATGTTTAAGTGTAGTAGTTGCTAATGAAAGTCCTAAGGGAATAAGGGTGTGGAAAGACGTTAAAAGGCCTCACATTTTACCCTCGTTATGGTTGGATTATGATCGCTTTTATGGGCTGATTTGTGGATTTTGTATAATCGTGGGCAGAATTTTACACGTCCAGTTAGGCGTGTAATCCCTTTTGGCTAACTGTTGGTTGTGCCTTAAATGTGGCTTGTTGGTTGATGAATACGGGCCTTGGAAAGGTGGAAAAGTACGTAGTAACAAAGGAAGTGCTGCCCAATTTTCCGTAGAATTAGAGGGCCATTATTTGGTATAAGTCCTACACTTGATAGCTTGTAGTTGATAGAAGTGCTATGGACATTATAGGTTGAAGTACTAAGTATAGCGAATTCTACTTGGAGGATGGAATATCTATCAAGGTTGAAGTACTTCGGAGCATTTTGCTAATTGTCGATAATCGTCGCGAGGTATGTGAACCTCTTCCTTCTTTTGACATGATTCTATGTATGGAATATACATGTGGTACTATTTCATGATTCCTTCTACTCTTAGAAGTTAAGAGGTATGTATGTTGATTTACTCTACGTAAAGGTTATGTCTAAGTTATCCTAAGTTCTTACCAAGTCTTATGGGGGATGTTGGTAAGAGTCGTTAGGAGATATTTGGAGCCAAGTTGACTTGGCTAAGTTACGGCACAAATGAGAATAAGTATCGAACAAGCCACTGCAACGTTAATAAAGGAAAATGTAATGACAATCAATTAAGTTAAAATGAGTAGAATTCTCCATCTGAATAGAAGCTAAGATAAGACAAAATTGTATTACATTTTCTAGATCATGGCTACTTGATTAAGATCGTTATAAATAAGTATAACTTATTCACAACGCACCAAGGTATATGTTACTTAATTTATAAGAATTTACGTATGAAGTTTCAAGACTATGAACCTCAAGTTTTTAAAAGGTTAAGGGACTTTATTTTTCAAGTTATGGGACTTGATTCTTAAAGGAAGAAATGAATTGATTTAAAAGTATAGAATACTTGATTTGGAAAATATTGATTTCTGCCATTCTAAAGTTAAGAAACTTGTTTTCTTAAAAGTTAAGAGACTTGAAGTATTTTGAAAGCTATGTGATTTGATTTGAAAGTATAAGTCTCTTGGTTATAAAAGGAATGAATTTGTCTAAGACATAAAGAGTTATAACGGCTTTATGGGAAGTTGGGTATAACAACTGTAACACCCCATTTTAAACCGGAGTCGAAAACGGGAGTACTACGTACGGTTGATTCCTAAATGTATTTTAAGGAGTCGCCACCTAATTATTATAGTGAATTAGGACACTTTTTTAAATAGCATAAAATGCTATAAATGATCTCCATTTAAAGGTCTGCAAAAGCTATGTGAGATTCTGGGTAAGGGTTCTTTATTAATCTAGAGGGAAGGGGTTAGGCACCCTCTAAGATCCGCTAACTTGCGGTTGTCCGTTCAAACTTAGGTTTAATATTATTGTGCTAACATGTAATCTATAATTCTAAAAGTGTTTTAATTATTAAACTAACCAAGAGATATTTGAACTAGGCATGCAAATATTTAAAATAGATACATATTTAACAAGATGGTAATAACAACAAATAATCATAGAAGATGTAATGAGAAGAAATTAACAACATTTCGCTTTTATTTTATTTTTTATGCGAATGCTTTAACTTTGAAGTGCACTCAATTTTGCAAAGACACTTAGTAGAAGAGTTAATAAATAATAAATAAAAGCAAATAATCATAAAAGGTGTAATGAAGAGAAATTAGCAACATTTCGCTTTTATCTTATGCGAGTGCTTTAACTCTGAGGTGCGCCTCCGGGTACGCGAATGCTTTAACTTTGAGGTGCGCCTCCGGGTGCCTGCAAAGACACTTAGTAGAAGAGTTAGTAAATAATTAATAAATTACCAAACAGACACAATGCATGTATATATATAGATATATATATGTAGAAGATATTGTAAAAAATAGATTTTATATATAGTGTGGGCTCAGCTAGTGTCATGCCAAGGATACTAAGACATGAGAAGCCAATATCGTCACGGTGGCGGTCGACTCGCCTCCTGGTGAACGATACTATGCATTCCCGTCCAATCTTTTTTCACTTTCCTCCTTGCCCACATATTCCGTCTCGCTACGGAGGCCTCGGATCGACGGATAAATCCTTCTTTGGCCAGTGTAGTATCAAGTTCAAAATCAGTAAAATACCAAGTGTAGTAACTTGTTCAAAAATCAGTAAAAATACCAAGTATAGTATCATGTTCAAAATCAGTTTGGTACCAAAGTGCGGTATCATGTTCAAAATCAGTAAAATAACGAAATAAACCAACTGTCCGCAAATTTAGAAATCGAACGAATCGCCAAACAGTTTTCGACCGACCGAACTGGATGCCCAGGCGAATTCAATCAAAAGAAATACCAAAGCGGTCAAGAAGATGATATTCTCAGTCCAAGTACCCAAACAGACAATTTGAAATTAAAAATCCGACATGGGTCGACCCGACCCGACCTAAATTCGTTTCTAGAGGTAAAACAGTAACCAAAATCAGTACAACAAATTATTCAGGAGGTCAGTCACTTTTTAAGAACTCTGGCCAGATGCAAGGTCATGCCGAATCAATCCGTCAACAACAGATCCAAGAAGATAAAAATCAAACAAAGGTCGTCCGACAAGATGCAAAAATCATGCCAAATTAGTCCGACAACCAACTACGAATAGCAAAAATGTAGAAACAAAGCGTAGCGTCGCGAGTTTGAATCCGGCAAGGTTCAACGTTACCGGCGGAGAGGCGATGGCGGCGTCGACTTCCCGCGAGGTCGCCGGAGCGACGCCACCGCAGTGGTGAAATTCGTCGGTAAATAGTGGCGGCGACGGGTGTGTGGTGACGAGATGTGTGACGGGAGTGATGTTAGTGTGTTGTTGGTTCGCCGATGGAAACTGGAGGAGTTAGACTTGCTGTTGCCTTTTACATTGGTTTTTGTTTGAAATTATTTATGGTTCGAAGTTTGGTTGAAGTTCCGTTTATGATTTATTGTGGTTCTTGGTTGAAGTTCCGTTTATGGTGTTGTTTGTGGCTGATGATGGTAGAAGTGTGCGCTGAAGTCAAAGAGAGGAGGGGTAGACGGATAGAAGTAGGGTTGGAAAGGGGAGAATGACGGCTGGGGGTAGATAATAGGGGGGGCTCAACGTTGCTGAAGAGGAGAAGTCCCCTGCGCTGGGGCTGATAAGTATAATAGAAATAGGGTGAGATTAGGGTTTAGGGGTATTGGGCTTTGGGTATTGGGCTGGGTGATTAATTAGGGTATTAGTGTTTAGGAGTTAATTTAGGTGTATTAATTAATTAGTGGTAAATTAAATTAATAAGTTGTGATTAAATTATCTAGGTGCTTTATTAGCCTAAGCTTGAGTTTTAAAATTACTACCATAATAAATGCGGGTGTGCTATTTAATTAGTGCTTAATGTTTTAGAATGCGGCGCTATTATTAAAACTTATTTATTATGAGTATTTTATTGTTATTTGAGCTAAGATTAAACTATCTTAATATGACTCTAGGTGCTTTATTAATTATGAAATTGCTTTGCGTATTAATAAATGCGACTATGCTATCTAACACGACGTCATTGTCAAATTATTTATTTTATGTATTTATTATCAGTTAAGAATCATGACAAGGCTTAAATTAATATGGGCGCGAGACTCTAAGTGCGTAATTTTCTACGTGAGACGCGGTGCCATTATTAAATTGTTTTTTTATGCATGTATTAATGTTTTATTGTTGCATTTTATTATAAACATTATTAGAATTATTATTGAAAATTAGTCTAATTTTATAGTTAATGACTGGACGGGAGGGTCAAAATTGGGTGTCAACAACAACTTTATGGAAGATTAAAAGAATGGTTTTCTTCAGTAATGTAAGCAAATAAATGACTTGAAATAAAGAAGGGCAAATTGTTTTAAAGGTACCAATTGCTTAAGGTTTTTAAGAAAGAAGTCACTTGATTTAGAAGCCGGTAAATGTATTTCTAAAAGGTATTGTGACTTGTCTTGAAAAGCAGATATGACTTGATACTACGATTGTTAGTATCTTGGAAGTTTTATTTGAAAAAGAGTCATTTTTAAAAGGAGCAGAGGTAGTACGTTGGGTTAAATTCGGATTTTATATGACATTATCGCGTCGAAATGGCGGCAAGATACCTTATGGGCGTACTATATGACATTATCGCGTCCAGAAATGGGCCGCGATACCTTTATGGGTAGACTATATGACATTATCGCGTCGAGAATGGTAGGCGTTATACCTTTATGGGCGGACTTATGTGACTTTATCGCGTCGAGAAATGGGCCGCGATACCTTTATGGGCGACTATATGACATTATCGCGTCCCGAAATGGGCGAGCGATACCTATGGCGCACTATATGACATTATCGCGTCGAGAATGGCCGCAATATACCTTTATGGCGAACTTATGTGATTTTATCGCGTCGAGAAATGGGCCGGCGAGATACCTTTATGGGCGGACTTATGTGACTTTATCGCGTCCCGAAATGGGCCGGCGATACCTTTATGGGCGATTATATGACATTATCGCGTCCAGAAATGGGCCGGCGAAGATACGCTTTATGGGCAAACTATATGACATTATCGCGTCGAAATGGGTCGGGCGATACCTTATGGGCGACTATATGACATTATCGCGTCCCAGGAATGGGCCGGGAAGTATACCTTTATGGGCAAACTTATGTGACTTTACCGCGTCCCATTGGGGAAGTATAGCGTCCTCCATAAAGTCGGATTATGTTATCACGGTAAGTAAGTTATATGGTAATGAACTTGCGATTTTCTAAGTATATGCGTAAGAAAGTGACTATAACTTTTATTGAAAAATGGGAAAAGATAATAAGGTATGCGATTAAGTTCACGAGATGGTAATGACACGGTAGGATCTGGTATGTACCACTTTTTATACTTGCTGTCGTTCTTTTATGCTGATTATGATTTGTTTATCGCACTTATTTACATTCCATATTAAATTTTTGTTATCTTGACCTCCTTCGGCTACGTTAAATGTCCGCGAGTTTAGGTACCGATTGTGGATCCGCGAGCTTAGGATCTGGTTCCATTTTGAGATGGCTCAAGTTCCGGAGTTTGTCATTATGGCTAGGTATATTGAAGTGCAGCGGGGCCTTGTCCGTCATTGTTGTCACGCCTTAGAGGTACGTATTCATATGCGAATTTGGTGTAAGTTGTATTTACATTGTTGTACATCGTAGACCACTTTCGGGTGATTTATATTTATCACAAGCCTTTCGGCCTTGCGCTTTGTTTTAAAAAAATGAGTGCTATTTATCTTCCGCGTTTATTTATGTTGTATGGGTAGAAGGGTGCGGTAGGGCACCGATCCGAGCTTGGATTTGGGGCGTGTGAGTGGTATCGAGCGATTAGTCCTGGCGTGTCTACGGACCATGTATAGTAAGTCTTGTTTATCGATGTGTTGTGCACCGCGTCTATAAGCAGGAGGCTATAGTACATTTAGGATTAGTTTCCCTTCTTACCACTCTGAGATCGTGCGATGAAATGTTGTTAGGGTAGTCTCTCTCTAACGTGTTATTTTGAATGCATATATGAGAAAGGCAACGATGACCCAAAAAGGATTATATGGACTTCGTATCGAGTTGGTAAAACTATTATGCAGTTGGTATAATGATGATGTGTATGCATGCGGCGTATTTATTTGGGGTCATATGTGCGTTGCCTAGAATGATTATGAGTTACCATGAGTTGGTTAAGCCTTAATAATTACTTGGAAGGTGTGAAACGATTTATTGAATCCACACTAGGCTTTATATATGTACTTATTTAGAATAGTCGAGAGGTAATAAAGACTAATATTGTGATAGACTCTTGAAAGATCAGGTTTAATTGACTTATGGAAATACCATGTTATTAGATTAAGATGTGTTGTATGCTTAAGTGAGATGCACAAATAATATTTTTATAGAGTAAATATGGTTGTTGTGATTAGGACAACATGATATTGAGATTATGAGAAACTATGATATTGAGATTATGAGTAACTATCTTACCCGTATGAGGGGAGGGATAATGTAAGATTGGGACATGGAATAATCGAGAATCGTGGAATACTAGCTAACTATTGAGACCTTAGATGAACATTCGAGGACGAATGTTTCTAAGGGGGGAAGAATGTTACACCCCATAATACCAAGGCTACTAATTAAGAACGTGATTAAGGATTTAAGATTTGAATTTTGGAAGGAAAGAATAATTACATTTTCTTAAGGAAAATTTCGGAAAAAATGTGACGACGGAAAAATTATTAACTTGGAGTATAATACTTCTAATTGGATTTATGGACTTAGTATTGGATTATAAGGTGTTGGAATTGATAATATGGGGTCCGCCGAGAATTTCACAATTTCGCGGGGACCTTCGAAAAATTATAATATTTTGGACCAATCGGAGGGCGACACTTGGCACCCCTCCACTTGTCTTGCTAAGATGACAACAAATTAGATATTTTGAGAGGGGACAAGTGGACATGGGTCCCACTCCACTTGGCTATACATATCCAAGTCTTGCAAGACTTGAATCACTTTACACTTAGACCAAAAATAAGCTCTCATCTTCTCCCTTTAGCTCCATAATTTCGAGAGCCCTTGGCTAAGAACAACCATTGTTGATCAATTTATTTCTCTAAGATTAAGCCCTTAAACCAAGTGCTAAGCCTAGATTAATATTCTGCGTTTTACTTGTCTTGACCGAAGTTGATGCCAAAATCCTAGGGGTTCCGTCGACTTTTGGAAGTGAGATTCAAAGAGAAGTTACTCCTAAGGTTGTAGGGGTACATATGTGATTGGAAATTGAAGAAGTGGAGCGAAAGCAGCTGCGCACCAATAAAGACCGGACTGTTTTGGGGCGTTTTTGGGCAAAAAAATAAGGTAAAAGTCCATCTTCTTTTAAAGTAATTGGATATTACTTATTGTTATTATGTATGGATGAACTTTTGTTAGAAAATAATGAAGAATAAAAAGCGGTTGAGCCATTTTTGGGGCTAAAACCGATTTGGGACAGATTTGGTGCAAATGGAATTCGTTGGTTATTGTCGTTGTTATCTTCACCTATTGCATGTTATAATGGATAATATTGTTGTTAATAAGTTGTTATAACTTATGTAGAAGTTTTGGAACTCGAATTGGAATAAAATGGATTAAGGAGCGAGTTATCGGGTTGTAGTTGTTGTGTAGAAAGCGCCCAAAGCGTTAGGCGTTGTTGTGTCGTTTAGTGGATTTGTTTTGAGGTATTAAATGCTGGAAATTTAGTTTTTGTTATGCATGTTTAAGTGTAGTAGTTGCTAATGAAAGTCCTAAGGGAATAAGGGTGTGGAAAGACGTTAAAGGCCTCGCATTTTACCCTCGTTATGGTTGGATTGCGAATTGTTTTTATGGGCTGATTTGTGGTATTTTGTATAAGCGTAGGCAGAATTTTACACGCCTAGTTAGGCGTGTAATCCCCTTTGGCTAACTGTTGGTTGTGCCTTAAATGTGGCTTGTTGGTTGATGAATACGGGCCTTGGAAAGGTGGAAAATGCGTAGAAACAAAGGAAGCCGATTTTCCGTAGAATTAGAGGGCCATTATTTGGTATAAGTCCTACTTGATAGCTTGTAGTTGATAGAAGTGCTATGGACATTATAGGTTGAAGTACTAAGTATAGCGAATTACTTGGAGGATGGAATATCTATCAAGGTTGAAGTACTTTGAGCATTTTGCTAATTGTCGATAATCGTCGCGGTATGTGAACCTCTTCCTTCGTTTGACATGATTCTATGTATGGAATATACATGTGGTACTATTTCATGATTCCTTCTACTCTTAGAAGTTAAGAGGTATGTATGTTGATTTACTCTACGTAAAGGTTATGTCTAAGTTATCCTAAGTTCTTACCAAGTCTTATGGGGGATGTTGGTAAGAGTCGTTAGGAGATATTTGGAGCCAAGTTGACTTGGCTAAGTTACGGCACAAATGAGAATAAGTATCGAACAAGCCACTGCAGCGTTAATAAAGGAAAATGTAATGACAATCAATTAAGTTAAAATGAGTAGAATTCTCCATCTGCATAGAAGCTAAGATAAGACAAAATTGTATTACATTTTCTAGATCATGACTACTTGATTAAGATCGTTATAAATAAGTATAACTTATTCACGACGCACCAAGGTATATGTTACTTAATTTATAAGAATTTACGTATGAAGTTTTAAGACTATGAACCTCAAATTTTTAAAAGGTTAAGGGACTTTATTTTTCAAGTTATGGGACTTGATTCTTAAAGGAAGAAATGAATTGATTTAAAAGTATAGAATAGTTGATTTGGAAAATATTGATTTCTGCCATTCTAAAGTTAAGAAACTTGTTTTCTTAAAAGTTAAGAGACTTGAAGTATTTTGAAAGCTGTGATTTGATTTGAAAGTATAAGTCTTGGTTATAAAAGGAATGAATTTGTCTAAGACATAAAGAGTTATAACGGCTTTATGGGAAGTTAGTTATAACAACTTTATGGAAGATTAAAAGAATGGTTTTCTTGAGAATGTAAGCAAAGAAATGACTTGAAATAAAGAAGGCAAATTGTTTTAAAGGTACCAATTGCTTAAGGTTTTAAGAAAGAAGTCACTTGATTTAGAAATAGGTAAATGTATTTCTAAAAGGTATTGTGACTTGTCTTGAAAAGCAGATATGACTTGATACTACGGTTGTTAGTATCTTGGAAGTTTTATTTGAAAAAGAGTCATTTTTAAAAGGAGCGGAGGTACGTAGTACGTTAGGTTAAATTCGATTTTATATGACATTATCGCCCCGAAATGGGCCGCAAAGATACCTTTATGGGCGGACTATATGACATTATCGCGTCCAAGAAATGGGCCGCAATATACCTTTATGGGCGACTATATGACATTATCGCGTCCAGAATGGGCCGCGGATACCTTATGGGCGCACTTATGTGACTTTATCGCGTCGTAAATGGGTCGCGAGATACCTTATGGGCGAACTATATGACATTATCGCGTCCGAAATGGGTCGGGCAAAGATACATTTATGGGCGAACTATATGACATTATCGCGTCGAGAATGGGCCGGCGATACCTTTATGGGCGCATTTATGTGATTTTATCGCGTCGAAATGGGCCGCAAGATACCTTACGGGCGAACTTATGTGACTTTATCGCCCTAGAAATGGGGCGGTATACCTTTATGGGCATTTATATGACATTATTGCGCCCGAAATGGGCCGCAAGATACCTTTATGGGCGCACTATATGACATTATCGCGTCCAAATGGGTCGCGAGATACCTTACGGGCGAACTATATGACATTATCGCCCCCGAGAATGGGCCGCAATATACCTTTATGGGCGTACTTATGTGACTTTATCGCCCCCAGTCGGGCCGCGAGATAGCGTCCTCCATAAAGTGGCGGATTATGTTATGCGAGTAAGTAAGTTATATGGTAATGAACTTGACGATTTTCCTAATTATGCGTAAGAAAGTGACTATAACTTTTATTGAAAAATGGGAAAAGATAATAAGGCGATTAAGTTCACGAGATGGTAATGACACGGTAGGATCTCGTATGTACCACTTTTATACTTGCCTCATCATTCTTTTATACGATTATGATTTGTTTATCGCCTTATTTATGTTCCATATTCTGCACTGTTATCGACCTCCTTCGGAGGGTTGCGTTAAATGTCCGCAGTTTAGGTATTACAGTGGATCCGCGAGCTTAGGATCTGGTTCAAAGATTTTGAGATGGCTCAAGTTCGGAGTTTGTCATTATGGCTAGGTATATTCAGAAGTGCGACGGGCCTTGTCCGTCATAGTTGTTGTCACCTTCTGCAGGTGCGTATTCATATGCTAATTGGTGGTGTAAGTTGTATTTACATTGTTGTACATCGTAGACCCTTTCGGGTGATTTATATTTATACTGAAGCCTTTTCGGCCTTGCCTTTGTTTTTTAAAAAAAGAATGCTATTTATCTTCCGCGGTTTATTTATGTTGTATGGGTAGAAGGGTGCCCAGGTAGGGACACCAGTCACGGGCCAGAGATTTGGGGCGTGACATTAATCACCTCAGCCCCAATCTTTACCATAGTGCTCCATATCTTGATCTCGGGATCCAGCTCCCTCAAACTCACTCATTTCAGATTTGCATAAAAATTTGTCACCCAGTTTTCATTAGCTTTGCAAGGATTTGGAGCAAAGAAAGTCCAACCCATGTGCGCATGATGAGTATGAAAATCAGGGATTCAATATTCTATATTTTGCATATCTATCCATATCTCTCTTAACAACTTCTTGTCCCTCACATTAGCAAAATATCAGCTCTTACAATCCTTATACGTGAATCAGACCGTGTCATAACCAGTCTCAGTTTTTCATAAATAAGTCCATAGGCCCGAGAAATATTCTCGTTCAAGTTTTAGTCTATTTTCTCCAAATTATACATGAATTGATCAAGTTCAATCAAAAGAATAATTAGGCAAAAAATTAGGATACAATCTGGAAAAATCAAACTTTCAATTATTTTGGTGGACATGTGTATTATATTATTATGTGTCTAACAAGTCAAATAAACTAAAAAATATCAACCCGAGTTGACCTGTACAAAGCTACTATTTTAGCCTGTTCCTATTAAGTTTCCTCTCCTGTGGAATGAGTTTTGCCAGAGCGTGACCGCTCCAGTGAAGGAATGTCTGCCCCGTGATTATTTGAATTTTTCAGTCCTTTCACTTCGGTGAATAATTCTAGCGCTCTAGCAGACCTGATTCAGTTGAACTGGTCCACAAAAGCAAGGTCGTCATCCCAGACCCAAACCCAGGCAGAAACCCTGAAATCTTACACTATTTTTTATCAAACAATCCCCCCTTTGATCCTATGTGAGCATTCATGATGTATAAACCCCTAATAAACTACAATTTCACCCGATCTATGGATATACCCCTACAACACTCATTCAAAAGTTCAAAAACTTTTATGCAAATTCTCAACCCACAAGCATGTGTATACTCGAATGTATGATGCAAATCGTGCATAGTAAAAGGGTACAAAACTTACCGAGTTAAGGTAATTAAGTATTATGAGAACTTTTCCTTCTGCCTCGATGTTTACATTGCTTCTCGAGTTTGTTACCCGGTGTGCTGGGAGATTAGGAAAGTAGTTGGTGTGAGGGAAGTAGTTTCATGAGAGACAACATGAAATTGTGGTGTGTGTGGGAAGGGTTGTGAGAAGTTTTTTAGCAGTGATATTAGGAAAAATGTATGGAAAAAAAGAGAAATGATCTGTTTATTTTTTATTCTTGAATTTTTTAATCTTCTACCTCCACGGGCTACCTTCAGCACCAGTGGATTATAGGAGCAGATACTTAGTTTCCCATATGAGTTTTTTCCCTCCCCTAGTGGACCACTTCGACAGTATCTCGTACGCTAGAGCAAGTGCGCCCCTACACACTGATCTTCTACCTTTGCGAGGTTCCCTTATCGAAATTTACCGCTAGTATGATGTCTTCTAAAATATCCTCATCTCGATGTGTATTTTGTTCCACCTTGTTTGACTAGCAATATACCTTTCGGTGCTTATATCTCTCATGTGAAGTGTCAGGCCACTGTCATTCTTTATACTATATATTTCTTGCTAACATAAATACTAAGCCCGTATGGACAAACAATATTGCAATTTCAATAGTATCGAGACTAAAATGATGAGGCATAATATATGATGGTGTAACTGATGTCATGATGTTATTCCCCGAGTCCTTCAAACCAAAATTTTCAGAACAAATAGTTTTCTTCTTAAGGTTCAAAAATAGCAGGTAGTTTCTACCGACTAGTCTAGGTTGCTAGTATGAGAACTACATTATGCATCAGATTTGGTATAATAGAGCCCTAGTTAGGTGATGCGATGTCATTTTTGGTCATTGTTATGCGTGATGAAGAATCCCTTGTCAGACCAGGTCCCAAGTTCTTCTAATTTTGTGAGATTCCTTTCGCTAATCTCATTCGAGGATAAATATTTGTTTAATTGGTATTTGATGTAATAACCCATTTGATCATGAACTTTCTTTCTAATTTCTATCATATCTCTCGTCCAGGTACTCGCCGATAACTGTTACACATAGAAATGATAGGTAAGAGTAACCCTTAACTATCTTAGAAGGAAGATTTAATAGATTTGGAGATTTCGGGAGTCCAGTCTTTGCTCCAGCAAGATGGTGTCACCCCTGCGAGATTGCTCCATCGGAACTCATTCGCTGCAGTTGAGGTGTTGAGTGTGCTTCTACGAATAGTCCTACGCTTCTGCACTGAAGAAAGGTGTCAAGTGACCACACCTCAACAGACTCATATTCCGCTGAAGTGAGATCGCACCTCTGTAGATTCGGGTCCATAGGAGCGGAATCACTATTTCAGGTAGTGTGTTTAATGCCCTAGAAACCTTTCACTTTCCAAAAACATTCATCTTGAAGTTGCAGCTAGTTTAGAGGGAATTTCTTGGAGCTTGAGATTTAATCCTTCATTGTAGGTAAATCATTCATCCCTATTTATTGTTTTTCATATTTATAGCTCTATAGTCTTGGGGTTGATTAGAATTTGGGGAAAATGAGTTGTAAACTTCATGGTTGATTAAATAACCATATATTAGTGTTCAATTTGAATATGAGAAACTCTTTTCAATCTAAGGGAAAATCAAGGGTCGTAAAACTGAGACTTTTTCTAAATCTTGCAATTGAGGGTTCAATTCGGATTTTTTTCCAATTAACTTAAGGATATAACTAGTAAGCATGTTTCAAAGCCTTTTGAGTAATAATGCTCAAATTTTGACACAGTGGGCCCAAGATATATTTTAGATGTCTTTTGTATAGTTATGGACTAAGTCCTTGTATGTGTTTTGATTTGATATTAACGTCTAGTACATGCGTGCTAGACTACGTTTACTATGTGGTGTCCCAAAGAGTCAAGACGTGCTTAGTGGGTCAATCATTTATGGCTCCTGCTCGGCTTTGAGATAGGCTACAATTACCTTTATTAGACTCCAATAGAAGTACATAATCAGTTATAAATATTGAGGGGTACTGAGCGTATTTGGGGGTCCCACTCATACGATTGTGATGAATGTTTGAAAAGGTACCGACATTGAATTGTGATGATGGGTGATTTGGGGAATCATCCTTAAGCTGACTATTGTTGATTGGGCTTGTCACCATTATGTGTGCTTGTCACCATATTTTCTATTGTTGTGTTTATTCATCACATATGCTTTCGATATGATATCCTGAGTGTACTTGGATTATGTGTTATTGGATTCTTGAAAGCATGTGATATTCATCTCTATACTTGGCTGCATCTCATTACATCCTAATTTTTTGCCTTGTATTGTCATTTGCATTCATATACTCATGGTTATGATGATATCAATATGAGAGTGGTATGGAAATGTTGTGGTTCTAAGAGACCGGAAAGGTAGGGACATTTATGAGATTATTTCAACATTGAGATGATGATGATGATATGTGGGGGAATGGGTTGACGCCTATAACAATTATTACTATTCAGCCAAGATCTGGGCTCCCTGAGAAATTCCAGAAGAGTATATGGACTTCGCGGGTCCCCTATGAGTGAGTTGTTCATAGAATTTAAATGCATGTATACTGGAAGATGGAAATGTATCTGTCATATGCATTGCATTCATACGATACATACATCATTCCATTGATTATTTGTTAGTTAACTAAGTGGTGGACTGCCTATTGATGATTTCCTTGATTATTGTGATGAAATGAAGTGTTGGGATTAGACTGGGCTGGTAGCCATGCTTGACTTGATCCATCGTTTGTTTGGTCCTGTGATTACAACATGTGAGTCTAAGATTTTTTTTTGTTAAATTGTTGTCTGTAATTCGTGATGCGTAATCATAAATTAGGGTTACTAAGTAGGCAGATGTGTCCTTAGGCTTGAATGATTCACTTGGTAATGGGTCTAGTGATGGATTGTTTGGCATGTTTGTTGAGTCGTTGTCGTGTAGTCTTTCCTTGTATGTCTTATGTGTATGGGACTTTTGTCTTGATGAGAAGGGGTAGGGTAATGATAATTACTTAGGATGAATGAAGTGAATCTAACGAACTAATGGGTGTCTTGCATGTAATTGTCTGTAGTCGTACTTGAGGGCAGGGGCTGGGAATAATAAGGTGTTAACAAATTATTCCCTACCCTAGAGTATATTGTGGAATGTTTAAAGGTAATATGATTAGGAACTAATTAATTCAATAAATGTGTTGTATGATCGGATACATAAGGTCGAATATTCTATGATTAATTGAACTTCTTTATAAACTAAGTGGGTTCCATAAACTTATTGTGAATTAGGTTTTCTATGATTGATCAGTCTTATGTGATTTGTTAGGTTTACATGATTTAGGGATCCTTATATGGACAAAGTGAATTTTAGATTCTATGAACTATTATGTGAACAACGTGACTTATTTGGATTATTAAATTATTAGTGTAGGATTATGTGGTGTCAACTTGATATTTATCTCTCTTTGTGTATATTCTGTTGTTGTGAGTCTATGATATCTATGAGGGTATGTTGTGTACTCATGCTACACTTGATGCATCTTTTATATGGATGTATGTACTCGGTCTATCAGGTTGTAGTTTGGAGCACCGAAAGTTCGAGGCAGACCACTCATTCTGGTGGTCTTGCTTTCCATCTCATGTATATCTCCCTCTTCCATTCGGGCCAGTGTTGTTCTATTTTCCATTCATTTGTTGTATTTAGAAGTCCTTGTATAAGTCAGACCAAGTTTTGAGAAAGAAGATTATTGTAACGATAGGTTATAAAATGATGTTTTAACGATAATGATAATGATATGTTATGTTGTATTGGTTCACTTCTGCATTTCCTTAACCTCCATATATAGTTGTTTGGGATTGATTTTTCTACAGGGGAATTGTGTAGTTGTCACTACGACGCCTGATGCACACCTTAGCTCGCCTCAGCGAGCTTCATATAAGGCACAATTAAATTTTGTGGTGGATCATTCACTGCAGACACGAATTCACTGAGGCAGACAATGGCCGTCGAGGCAGGCTCAGACTAACACTAGATTACACACTCCTGCGGTATACCAACCACTCGCGTGACACTACAGGCTCGGTCCAATGTGCTGGGGCGGAATACCTGAACCAGAACAGAATTTTAAACCTAGGCAATTACTCAAATCTTCCCGAAAACCTTCAGACAGGATTCCCACACACCGATCCCCTTCAATAGAGTTCCAAGATTAGATACTAATATGAATCGACTAGATACTATTTGACTCAACTAGATATCAAACTAAACATGGAGAACGATAGGAGTGAAGAAGGGAAGTGTTCCAAAAATATTTTATCACCTCTCGAGAATGGGTATGGACGTCATCGTACCTATCCGTGAGACTCTACCAAACATTGTCCTTGTACTTGTGAGACTGCTGAACCTAGAGCTCTGATACTAATTTTGTCACAACCTAAATAACGAGCGTCGTGGTGGCACCTACACAATCCTTTTAGTAAGCGAACCAATCCCAAACAACTATATAAGAAGGTTAAGGAAATGCAAAAGTGAACGAATACAACATAAAATATATTATCATTAAAACATCATTTTAAAACCTATCCTTACAACAACTTTCTGTCTCAAAACCTGATCTGACTTATATAAGGACTTCTAGATACAACAGATGAATGGAAAATAGAATAACACTGCCCCGAATGGAAATGGGAAGTCTACATAAGATGAAAACCAAGGCCACCAAAATAAGTGGTATGTCTTTCTCGTGCTCCAAACTGCAACCTGATAGACCGAGTATATGTATCCACATAAAAGATGCAACAAGCATAGCATGAGTACAAAATGTATCCTCGTATGTATCATAGGCCAACACTGATGAAAGATATACAAACATAGATAAATATCAAGTTGACACCAAATAATTCTACACTAACAGTTTAGTAATCCAAATAAGTCACATGGTTCACATAATAGTTTATAGAATCAATAAGTCACTGTGTACATATAAGGATTCCCGAATTCAGTAAACCCCACAACTCACATAATACTGGTCGATCATAGAATCATGCCTTAAACTATGATCTGGGCGTAACACGACACTTAGCACCTGACTATATGTGACCGAGCGAACTAACTAGCTGGATAAATCAACATGTGATATACTAATTGCAGAATATAATTGATATACATGCTGAGCTACTGAAAAAAATTCTAACTTATAAATCATTAATACGGAATAAGTTTGAAATATATGAATGTAGTCTATATGGCTAACATAAAGGAATGCTAAGTACTGACTTACTACTGTTCTAGTATATGAAGCATCTAAGAATACTGAAGTACTGATTATTATCGGGACAAGGCCCCCGGCATACCTGACTGTCTGAACTAATTAAAGACTATGCATAAGATAACGCCCCAAAAGACTGGGCTTACCAACTCAGCTAATACCAGGGATCCTAGCATGCTGATGCGTCGCCTTATAAATTAATACATGCATCGCGAGATGCAGGCCTCGAGCAAAGTGACGTTAGTACATTTAAATTTCTCTAGTATATAAAGCAACTGAAAGAAAGAATTGTAAGAATGGTGCTTGGAAAAGGGAAACCAAAATCAATAAATAGGTAATAAATACTGAAACTAAACTTGTAACTGATAACTATAATGGACAATAAAAGTGAAGTTATGAGTACTTCATGTTCTGCATCCGAAACATTTGATAATATGTCTTTATATGTGGGGCCTTAGCCCAATAATAAATGCACAAATTATGGTCTTGGCCAAGTAATTGCGTTAGTCAATGACCTTGACCAAGTATACATATACATGAGACTATGTCCTTGGGCAATCACATATGTTCAATATTTGTTAAGTATTGTTATTATTAAGGAATTGAGATTATTGGAATAAAGAACATCACTAACTGAGACATGTATTCATGAACTGATTATGAGACATGAAGCTTAACTATTTCTAGACTTGCTGAGTTTCTAGACTAAGACTCATGGATATCAAACACGAGGCATAACTATGTTTTGAGGCAATTCGTAATAATCAATAAAGAACGTGGCGTAGGGATAATCATCAACATTCCCAAACGTAGATAGTTAGCCTCACATACCTTAACTTTCTGCTCTTGAGTGTAATATAATGTTCGTCATTTCCTTTTAACTTTAATCTATATCAATATATGTCAATGGAATCAACATTAGAAAAATTCTCATATTTTGTCAATCTAGGCATTTTATCAAACACTTGGTGGGCATAAAACTTCATAGCCCTTATTAATGGTGTTTTTACACCCAATTTTCCATCCTCTTATTTCTAGGAGATTCTACAATTCCAAAATAGATATAATGAACATCATTCTTCATCACCCATAAGCTTACAACAACCCTAAGTCAACAATTCTACTCATACAATAGTTTATATGATTTGCTTCGTCAAACCCATTAGCTTATCTAGATAATCTATGGTTTATAATCATTAATACAATACTATAATAAACTAAGGAATGAATATAATACCATTTTGATATTCAAGAAGAATGAATTCAAAATCTAAGGCTCCTCGTCTGACAATAACGTTCCAATCACAATTCTATGGATTAGAAAGGTTTTAATCAAGTTAGAATTGTACTAAGTGCATGAATTCATGCTAGAATCATTGTGGAACTTACCTTGGAGGGTTATTGAGGCTTGGGACTTGTTCTATCTGACTTTAGGGTGATATTTCATGATCATTAACATTAGGGAAATAAACCTCAAGCTTAAATAAGAAAAATGCGCAAATCTGAAGTTTTAACCAAGTGGGCCCGCGATGCAAGGCTACCGCGGGACCCCATGTAGGTCAAAGTTTTAGAGAGGAAAACTTTGTGCGACCATACTGTGATATGGATCCATCACACGCGCCCACATGCATGACGCATGGACATCACGGGTGGTCGTGTCGACTTCTATGCAATGTTAGGTAAAATGGTCATAACTACCAGCACACAACTCCATTTGGGATCCATAATATATAGTTGGAAAGGTATTTAAATATCGTCAACTTTCGTGTTTAAGTTTTCTTAAATTCTCAATGTATGTTCACGAAATTTTGCTGGAAGTTAGACCTGCCGTAAACTTAGTTGATTCTATCGAATCTTAAGCACCTCACTACTCATCTTGATTTCAAAAAACCTATTTCCCCCAAAATCATCCTGGTAGAACTTTACATGTCTAAAATGTCATATTAATACTCATTTAATTTCTTAACACCTAATTCGGATTTACAGAGTGTTACATTATCTCCCCCTTGGGATCATTCGTCCTCGAACGATTGTCATGGTTGTAACTATGACTAACTCTAGACCTTAAATGTGACTGATGATGATGGAAACATGTGAACACTGAACTATCATGAATACATGAATACTGAACTAATGAAGTTATGATTTTTGAACTGCTAATATATTGAACTGAATATGTACTTTACTGAATGAAAATTGAAATGGTTGAATACTGAAAACATGGAGATTATAATATAATGTCTGAATGAAAGGTTAGTTACCTTGAACATTTTCTACTTTCTTCAAAGAGATGGAGATACTTGGACTTCACGTCCTTTTCGTCTTCCCATGTAGCCTCTTCAACGTTTTCAGTTCTTCATAGCACTTTCACCCAAGTAATTTCCTTAGTTATCAACTTACGAACCTGACAGTCAATCTCCTTGTAAGACATGCTATCTTTAGCTCTTATGATTTTTGTATGAACAACCAGAGACGGGTCCTCAATGAACTTCTTTAACATAGAGATGTGAAACATTAGGTGTACAAACTCCAACTCTCAAGGTTACTCTAACTCATAAGCCACATGTCTGATACTTATTAGGATCATATACGACCCAATATAGAGGGGAGTGAGCTTCCGCTTCTTCCCAAATCTCATAACTCCTTTCATGGACAAAACTTTTAGGATGACCCAATCATCGCCTGAAATTTCAAATCTCTACGACGTACATTAAAATAGGACTTTTGGTGACTTTGAGCCATTTTTAGACGCTCCTAAATTAGATTGACTTTTTTCATAGCCTGGTAGACCAAATCTGGTCCTAACAATTATGCTTCACCAACTTCAAACTATTCAATTGGTGATCTACACCTGCGTCCATACAGAGCCTCGAATGATGTCATCTTAATTCTAGAATGATAACTTTTATTGTAGGTGAATTCGATGAGAGGCAAGTGATTATCTCAATTATCTTTAAAATCAAGGACACATGACCTCAACATATCCTCAATGGTCTCCATAGTGTGCTCTGCCTAGCCATCTATTTGAGGATGAAAAGTAGTGTTAAGGTTCACCTTTATGCCTAATTCCTTTTGAAAGTATCTCCAAATGTTTGCTCTGAACAGGGAACTAAGGTCTGAGATGATGGACACTGGGGTCCCATGCAATATGGCAATCTCTTGAATATATAAATTGGCGTACTCTTCTATTGAGTCAGTATTTTTCATAGGCAAAATGTGTGCTGACTTAGTGAGTCGATCTATAATCACCAAATCGAATGATGCTTACGGAAGGAGAAAGGTAGACCTTTCATGAAATCCATATTAATCATCTCCCATTTCCAAACAGAGATGGCTATGTTCTAAACCAAACCACCTGGCCTATGGTACTCGACTTTCACCTGCTGATAGTTCGAACACTTAGCCACAAAATCTGCAACATTCTTTTTCATATTGTTCCACCAATAAATATCTTTGAGTTCATGATACATCTTTGTGGAACATGGGTGAATAGAATACCGGGAATAATGGGCTTTTGACATGATTATCTCTCTAAACCCGTCTACATCTGGAACACACAATCTGCCTCGATATCTCAAGGTACTATCATCTCTCCCTTGTTAAAAATTCATCGTCTTATGATTGTGAATCCCTTCCTTTACTTGTAACAAGTAGGGATCATTATACTGTTTTTCCTTCACTTCGACTATGAATGAAAGAGGATTTAGCCCTTTTCTGAATGACAACACCACCGTCTTCGGAGTCCAAAAGTCAAACTCCTAGATAAGATAAACGATGGATTTCATTTACCATGGTCCTTTTGTCTTCCTCAATGTGAGCTAAGTTCCCCATGGAATGCCGACTGAGAGTATAGGCTACGATATTTGCATTCCCTAGATGATAGAGAATATCTACATCATAATCATTAATCAATTTGAATCATATCCTATGCCTAAGATTCAACTCCTCTTTCTTGAAAATATACGGAAGGCTCTTGTGATCGGTGAAAGTATCAACGTGAACCCCATACAAGTAGTGACACTAAATCTTTAGTGCGAACATTACTTCTACTAACTATAAATTGTTAGTCGGATAATTCTTCTCGTGAGGTTTAAGTTGTCTAGATGCATAAGCTATCACCTTGACATGCTGCATTAAGACATATCTGAGACCAACTCCTGAAGCATCACAGTATACTACGAACCCTTCGATTCCCTATGGTAGCATCAAAATTGGAGCAGAAGTCAACATCTTCTTCAACTCTTCAAAACTTTTCTCGCAGGCATCTGGCCATTGGAACTTGACTTTCTTCTGAGTCAATTTAGTCAACGAAACTGAAATGGAGGAAAAACCTTCCATGAAACACCTGTAATAGCCTGCTAGACCCAAGAAAATTCTTATGTCGGATGCTGAGGTGGGTTTGGGCCACGTCTTTATTGATTTTATTTTCTGGAAATCCACTTTCACACCCTCGCCTGAAATGGCATGGCCTAGAAACACTACCAATTTCAACCAAAATTCACACTTTTTGAAAATTTCGCATAAAGTTTCCAATCCGGAAGTGTCTGCAACACAATCCTGAGATGTTCTGCATGATCCATCTCACTACGGGAATATATAAGGATATCATCAATAATACAATGACAAAAAAATGAGATAAGGTTTGAAAATCTTGTTCATAAGATCCATAAAAGTTGCTGGTGCATTCGTCAACCCAAACGATATCACCAAAAATTCAACATGCACATAGCTAGTACTGAAAGTTGTTTTAGGAATATCAACTTCCTTAACCTTTAACTAATGGTACCCTGATCTGAGGTCAATCTTGGAATAACACTGGGCACCCTAAAGTTGATCGAATAAGTCATTGATTCTGGGAAGATGATACTTTCTCTTGATGGTGACCTTGTTTAGCTAGCGATAATCAATGCACATATGCAAAGACCCATCCTTATTTTAGACAAACAAGACTAGTGGGCCCCAAGGTGAGACACGTGGCCTTATAAATCCCTTGTCTAGGAGATTTTTTCAAATTCCTTTACTTTAAGTCTATCGAAGCCATTTTATACGGCAGAATAGATATCATCTTAGTGCTGGGAAGTAGAATACCAAATAAAAGCTTCCTATCGGGAAGGACTCCGGGAAGATCTTCGGGAAATACTTCTAGGAACTTATTAACAATTGGTACTGACTGGAGAGTGGTTACTTGAGTGTTTGCATCCCTGACTCGAACTAGGTGACAGATATACCCCTTAGAGATCATCTTTCGGGATTTAAGATAGGAAATAAACCTACCCTTAGGCTCCACTACATCACCATTCCATTCTAGAACTTGTTCACCAGGAAATTCAAAACTCACTATTTTGGTTCTACAACCTACTGTGGCATAACATGATGACAACCAATACATGTCCATGACTACATCGAACTCCACCATCCCTAACTCTACTAAATATGCTATTATAATACGGTGTTAGACTCTAATTGGGAAACCCTTATACACACGCTTGGCTATAATTGACTTTCCAGCTGGAGTGGACACTTCAAAGGACTCATGTAATTTTTTTAGTTGTATCCCAAATTTCTTAGTAATAAATGGGGTTACATAAGATAGGGTGGATCCTAGATCCATGAGGGCATAAACATCAAAGTTGAAAATTGTTAGCATATGTGTGACAACATTTGTACGAGTCTCTATATCCTAACAACCTGCCAGTGCATATAAACGGTTCTAACCCTCTACCCTTATTACCAGACTTTGTTTCTCTACGCCTCTGATAGGCCTGAGAATTGCGATTGACTGGTGAATTGGTGGACTAAGCTACGTTACCACCAGTACCTGCCTTGCCGATGGATAATACATTAGAAATTGACCCTGTTGACTGCATTTAAAACAATGATTTATGCCCCAATAACACTCTTATGGGTACCTTCTTCCACACTTATTGGACAAAGGGTTTGTATGACCTTGGTGGCCCATATTGGACTGAGATTGTGAGTCTATTGCTCAAAAATTTTGATTCCACTAATTAAACTTAAAACGAGGGACTGGTGCACTAGCTGTAGAGGGAGCAGGTCTAGATGATCTATTTTTGAAAAACCGAAGATTTCCACCTCCCTAATATCCTCCCTGATTGAAGTTGCCTCCAGACTTAGCTCTTTTATTAAATTCCCTTTCTTTCTTTTTCTGATGCGATTCTTCCTCCTTTATTTTGCTCTCGTTGACTTGTACAAACACAACCATTTTGGTAATAGTAGTTTCTCTATTCCGAGCAGCAATGTTAGCATTACAAAACAAATGGGGGTGAAGACCCCTACGCAAATCACAGAATTTAGTGCCACGACCACGGGCCAGGATCGTGTCTATCGGGCACCGTCAGTACACATCGAGAATAGCAATGAACATACATAATACAAAATCTGATAAGGTAAACATCACTAGCGGTGACAAGGCCGCTTTCATAAAATAACTTAATCGAAAGTGAAACAAGATAACTTATTCTTACATTTCAAACCACAAACGTGACTACGCACTCTGGAATAACAATCGTATGACAGGCCCCGCCATACCCCGAATGTACAAAGTCCATAAACTCGTGGAATCATACCAAAAGACAAAGCCTCCGAGATGGAGCTTTCAAGAAATGAACAGTGATCCTAAGAGCGGACCAGTAGCTACGATCTCGACTGCGGATTTAACGCACCCGGCGAGGTCGATAACAGTACCAAGTATGTGAAATCAAAATATCAGAATGAAATCATAAGTCTGAAAATAAGCTGGGGTCAGGGATGAAATCAACTTACCTTTTACTGTGCCTTACTAACAATGAGAGTAACAAACATATATATATAATACTGCATAAAATAGAAGGCTCGTGATCAAAACAGGGTCTCTCGCCCGTAGTATCAATAAGCAATCCTACTCCTGGGACTATTTCACCCGCATGGGTCCCGTGGACCCGCATGAGGTATTCCTCGATAGGTCAGATCGCCGCATGGGACTATTTCACCCGCATAAGCACATAAGGACTCGCATGAGGTATTCCTCGCATCGTGGGTAGCAAGTCCACGTAATAGGTGGTATAACGATCTTGGGGACTTACCCTCGATATACTCTTACCCCGCGGATGGTATAACGATCTTGGGGTCAGACTTCGTGATATACTCTTACACCGAGCAGATGGTATAACGATCTTGGGGCTTGCCTCGATATACTCTTACACCGTGCGGATGGTATAACAATCTGGGCTTGCCTCGATATACTCTACACCAAAGGTGGTATGACGATCTGGGCTTGCCTCGCACATACTCTTACCGTGGAGAAGGTGGTATAACGATCTGGGGCTTACCCTCGATATACTCTACCCTAGCTCAAATCATCATCATATCATAATCATAAATAAGTTAAGAAAACTTATAACTTCTTATTAGTCTTGTTCATATACCCTCTCATTTTAGTTTACTTAAGACACTTAATCATATCTTTAATAAAAGAAAACCGGGAATTTAACCCAAGCACTACATACTTCAACTCTTTTAAAAGTGACATTTTTTCATACATAAAACCTTTGGGCAATTGATGCCTTAAAATCAATTTGTCTTTCATAAATCAAATCATTCGTCCTTACTTGTCTTACTTAGAGTAAACCTCTTCTCATTAACCTTTATAAGCTAATATAACTAACTTCCCATAAAGCCGTTATACTATCTTTATGCTTTAGAAATTAAGACATTCTTATCTTTTCATAAGGCCATTATAACTAACTTCCCATAAAGCCGTTATAACTCCTTATAAACCATTTCGTTCTTTTACTAACCAAGAGACTCATACTTCAAACAAATTTACACAATTTTCAAAATACTCCAAGCCTCTTATCTTTTTAGAAAACAAGTCTCTTACCTCAACAATTTAAGCCTCTTGTCTTTTAGACTAATTCAATACTCAATACTTTCACACCAAGTACTCTATACTTCTTTATGTCAAGAAATCCTTGTCTACCTTATTTAGAATAAACCACTCAAGAACAAGCGGGTTAACTTTAACCCCACCACTTAGACATTTTCTCAAAACAAGTCAAGTATAACAAAAGGATTTACTTCATTTAAAATACGTGACGCTCACCGCACTATATAGTTATAACTACTCATGCTCAAGAGATAAGAAAGTTTCCACATACCTCTTTGGTCAATCCACTTGCTAAGCTCAAACTACCGCAAGTAATATATCAACCTATAATAATCATGATATGTGTATTAACCTCTAATTTCATTGTAGAAATAATCCAAGTTCAAAAGCCACTAAATTCTATGGAAAATTGGGCAGCATTTCCTTTGTTTCTACATACTATGCCACCTTTCTCAAGGCCGAATCCAACATCCAAATGCCACATTTAAGGCTCAACAATCCAAACATTTCAAAGGGGATTACACACCTAAACTTGGGTGTGTAAAATTCTGCCCCATAAGGTACAACAATCCATTTAACAATTCTAAGGTAGTGTTTAGGCTACAACATGCTCATAATATCTTCTTAACCAATTCCTTCACATCCAACCCATATTTCTTACATGCAAGGACTATAAGTGCATTATTTACCACTACACATCCCTTCTTCTTCACATGCAACATAAATAACTAATCATAAGAGAAGAAATGTTACCTTAAAGCTTTAGCCAAACTTATTCCAACAATTTTGCTAGCCTCCTTGCCAAGAACACCACCACAATAACACCAACAAGCTAGCCACAAGCTTCCTTCTTGTTCTTAACTTTTCAGATTTTTCCTAAGGCTAGAATATCTCTTGGGATTTTAGAGAGAAGGAGGAGCTTGAACTTTTAAGAGAGAAGGAAGAGCTTTTGTCTAAGAGAGAGATGAAATATGACCAAGTCTTCAAGACTTGGTCAATATAATGCATGCAAAATCAGATGGGGGGGGGGGGGACACTTGTCACCCTCCCAAGGTCTTTTAAAAGAGAAAATCTGCTTTTTCCTAAGTTTTTCCGCCAGGAATCCCGCCAAGCGCCACGGCCGACGCCATAAACCTCTGCGGACTCTCGGAACTTCCGCGCCACACTGCTGTTACAGCCATGGCGCTGACTCAGCGACCAAGATTTCGCGCCATGCCTCGCATCCGTGCCACGCCTCGCTTTTGCTCAAACGCATTTCTGTCCGTCGCGACCGAACTTGTAACTCTCATAACTTTCTACTTCGATGGCCTATCGACGAACGGTTCGTTGGAAACTAGACTCAACGAACTACGCCCTAGGCCTTTTGAAACACTTAGGAACCCTCAAAGTACCGGGTCATAACCCGCCTTAAAGTTGACTAAAACTCGTCCGAAACAATCTGTCAACCTATCTTTCGAAAATTTTAAGTCTTACTCCCTTTCGTATGCTCTCATACGCATGACCTGAACTATGGGGTGTAACATTCTCCCCCCCTTAGAAACATTCGTCCCCGAATGTTCTTTTGGAGCCAATCTACTATTCCTCGGTACATCCTCGTACTTCACGCTTAATGGGACCTTACTATGCCACTTGTGACCATAAGATATCGCACACGCTTAATCAGTCCTCATAAATCAAACAGGAAAATGAGTCCAAAGTATGAACCATTACCACCTACTCGCTCACGCCAATGTACTGCGTCCGTATCTACCAACTTATTCTAACACATGTACATAGTCTCAATATCCTCTGTTCATAACACTAAATCATACAACAATCCTATCACACATACTAATCTCTAAAGGGTCAAAGATATACCTGTAACTATTGCTTCACATTCCCCTTGTCGTCCTAATCATGATCCCGCCTCGCACGACGATAACAAAAGAAGGCGATGAACCACCACCGATCCCGGCGTCGAATCTCTACATCCGCGTTATCCCTGGTCGGACATTTCCTCGCATAATGGCCCTGCTGGCCGCATGTATAGTAATTACCCAAACTAGCACGACACTCCCCATACTGGGTCCTACCACATCGACTACACCGAGGTAAAGGTGGCCTCTCGCACTAACACCCCTACTCTCCGAAACTCAACCATCGAGCCTCACCGCTCCCGAATCTCGAACGCCCCGAAGATCGCGTGGAGTACTCCGCATCGCCGAGGCACATAACTAGCCTGCTGCGGAGGTGGTCCGCCTTGAAAACTGCCCTGAGATCTCACTGCCCCGCCTCTGGCCGGGCCTAAATCTAGCCGATCTCGCTCTGCCTCAATCCTCGCGTATACGCTGCATCCCGACAATATCCATCCTCGGTGAAGAGCCACCCCAAGCATCAAGAACTATATGACGGTCTAGTCCCATCACATACCGATGAACCCTGTCTGCCATGTCAGCTACAAAGGTGTGCGCATACCTGGCCAAGGAGTCAAACTCCAGGCTGTACTCTCTGATAGTCCTTCCGTCCTGCCTCAAGGTCAAGAATCTATCTACGCGGCTCTCCTCATCTCGTGAGGCGAAGTGATCCAGAAAGCCTCGTGAACTCCCAAACAGCTGGAAGAGCATCATCACCTCTCGTCAACACCCATGACTCAAACCAGTTCAACGCAATATCGCGTAACCGGTAAGAAGCTAACACAACGGACTCCGTCTCTGAGGCCTCACCTGCGTAGTCCGCCACACTTGTCGAATAAACTCCTAAGGATCCTCCTCAGACCTCGAACCATAGAACTCGGGTGGATCACAACTCAGAAAGTCCCGAATCCTTAAACTGTCGGCCCTAGGGTTAGCCATCGGCCCCTGGCGGTGCTGCCCTGCCACAATGCTAGTCAACAACCTGATCTGCTCTCCATAATCCCTATACTCTGCCCCTGGCTGTGGGACTGGAGGCTTGGGTACCGGAACCTCTGGAGCTACCGCCGCCTCGCCTTCTGTCTGCCGGCGTATGAACTCGCCGACCCGCCTACTACCTCGTGCATAGTGCGTGCCCGAGTCCCGTAACTCTGCGTACCTCTAGCGACTCGCTGCCGCTTGCTCTTCGGGCTCGCCGCCTTCCGCGAGGCATAATCAGCACAAGGATAGGTCGAGAGGACTCAACCTACTATGACACTCATCGCACGATCTCAAAGAGAGAAGAATGGAAACCAATCCTAAATGTCCTGCAGCCTCACGATTATAGATGGTGCATAACACACCGATAATCAAGACTCTACTAGACACGGTGCGTAGACACTTTCCGAGGACTAATCGCTCGATACCACTTTTGTCACGACCACTGGCCGCGATCGTGCCCTATCGGGCACCCTGTCAGTACACATCGAAAAATAGCGTGAACATACATAATACAAAATCAGATAAGGTAAACATCACTGGCAAGCCGACAAGGCCGCCTTTCATAAAATAACTTAATCGAAAGTGAAATAGTACAACTTATTCTTACAGCCCAAACCACAAACGTGACTACAGACCTCTAGAAATAACAATTGTGGCGGGACAGGGCCCCGCCATACCCCCTGAATGTACAAAAGTCCATAACCTCAGGGAATCATACCAAAAGACAAAGCCTCCGGAGAGATGGAGCTTTCCAAGAAATGAACAGTGATCCTAAGAGCGGACCAAAGAAGCTACGATCTCGACTGCGGCATGAACGCAGCTTGGGCGAGGTCGATAACAGTACCAAGTATGTGAAACTGAAAATACTGTAATGAAATCATAAGTCTGAAAATAAGCTGGGGTCAGGGATGAAATCAACTTACCTTTTACTGTGCCTTACTAACAATGAGAGTAACAAGCATATATATAATACTGCATAAAATAGGAGGCTCGTGATCAAAACAGGTCCTCGCCAGTAGTATCAATAAGCAATCCTACTCGGGACTATTTCACCCGTGATGGGTCCTGTGGACCCGCATGAGGTATTCTCGCATAGGTCAGATCGCCGCGTGGGACTATTTCACCCGCATAAGCCCATAAGGACTCGCATGAGGTATTCCTCGCATCGTGGGTAGCAAGTCCACGGAACAGGTGGTATAACGATCTTGGGAACTTACCCCTCAGATATACTCTTACCCTGAAGTAGATGGTATAACGATCTTTGGGCTGTACTCCTCAGATATACTCTTACACTGGAGTAGATGGTATAACGATCTTGGGGCTTGCCCCTCAGATATACTCTTACACTGGTGCAGATGGTATAACGATCTGGGGCTTGCCCTCGATATACTCTTACATGAAGAAGGTGGTATGACGATCTTGGGGCTTGCCCTCGGACATACTCTTACCCCGAGAAGGTGGTATAACGATCTTGGGGCTTACCCTCGATATACTCTTACCCTAGCTCAAATCACATCATATCATAATCATAAATAAGTTAAGAAAACTTATAACTTCTTATTAGTCTTGTTCATATACCCTCTCATTTTAGTTTACTTAAGGCACTTAATCATATCTTTAATAAAAGAAAACCGGGAATTTAACCCAAGCACTACATACTTCAACTCTTTTAAAAGTGACTCTTTTCATACATAAAATCTTTGGGCAATTGATGCCTTAAAATCAATTTGTCTTTCATAAATCAAATCATTCGTCCTTACTTGTCTTACTTAGAGTAAACCTCTTCTCATTAACCTTTTATAAGCTAATATAACTAACTTCCCATAAAGCCGTTATACTATCTTTATGCTTTAGAAATTAAGACATTCTTATCTTTTCATAAGGCCATTATAACTAACTTCCCATAAAGCCGTTATAACTCCTTATAAACCATTTCGTTCTTTTACTAACCAAGAGACTCATACTTCAAACAAATTTACACAATTTTCAAAATACTCCAAGCCTCTTATCTTTTTAGAAAACAAGTCTCTTACCACAACAATTTAAGCCTCTTGTCTTTTTAGACTAATTCAATACTCAATACTTTCACACCAAGTACTCTATACTTCTTTATGTCAAGAAATCCTTGTCTACCTTATTTAGAATAAACCACTCCTCAAGAACAAACGTGTTAACTTCTTAACCCCACCACTTAGATATTTTCTCAAAACAAGTCAAGTATAACAAAATGATTTACTTCATTTAAAATACGTACGTCTACCGTACTATATAGTTATAACTACTCATGCTCAAGAGATAAGAAAGTTTCCACATACCTCTTTGGTCAATCCACTTGCTAAGCTCAAACTACCGCAAGTAATATATCAACCTATAATAATCATGATACGTGTATTAACCTCTAATTTCATTGTAGAAATAATCCAAGTTCAAAAGCCACTAAATTCTATGGAAAATTAGGCAGCATTTCCTTTGTTTCTACATACTATGCCACCTTTCTCAAGGCCGAATCCAACATCCAAATGCCACATTTAAGGTTCAACAATCCAAACATTTCAAAGGGGATTACACACCTAAACTTGGGTGTGTAAAATTCTGCCCCATAAGGTACAACAATCCATTTAACAATTCTAAGGTAGTTTTTAGGCTACAACATGCTCATAATATCTTCTTAACCAATTCCTTCACATCCAACCCATATTTCTTACATGCAAGGACTCTAAGTGCATTATTTAACACTACACATCCCTTCTTCTTCACATGCAACATAAATAACTAATCATAAGAGAAGAAATGTTACCTTAAATCTTTAGCCAAACTTATTCCAACAATTTTGCTAGCCTCCTTGCCAAGAACACCACCACAATAACACCAACAAGCTAGCCACAAGCTTCCTTCTTGTTCTTAACTTTTCAGATTTTTCCTAAGGCTAGAATATCTCTTGGGATTTTAGAGAGAAGGAGGAGCTTGAACTTTTAAGAGAGAATGAGGAGCTTTTGTCTAAGAGAGAGATGAAATATCAAGACTTGGTCAATATAATGCATGCAAAATCAGATGGGGGGGGGGGACACTTGTCACCCTCCCAAGGTCT
Organism: Przewalskia tangutica; assembly: GCA_029844215.1. Classification (NCBI taxonomy): domain Eukaryota; kingdom Viridiplantae; phylum Streptophyta; class Magnoliopsida; order Solanales; family Solanaceae; genus Przewalskia; species Przewalskia tangutica. The sequence goes on along the minus strand of CM056736.1, from coordinate 29,245,546 downwards.
TTTAAAAGAGAAAATCTTCTTTTTCCTAAGTGTTTCCGCCTTTCGCCAGAATCCCGCCAGCGCGCCAGCTGCCACTCGGAACCTCTCGGACTTCGGAACTTCCGCGCGGCCTGCTTTAGCCGCGGCAACTTCAGCGACCAAGCCGATTTCCGCGCGCGCCTCGCATCCGGTGCCGCGCCCGCCGCTTTGCTGAAACGCATTTATGTCCGTCTGCGCACTGAACTTGTAACTCTCATAACTTTCTACTTCGATGTCCTATCGACGAACAGTTGGTTGCGTTGGAAACTAGACTCAACGAACTACGCCCTAGGCCTTTTAAAATACTTAGGAACCCTCAAAGTACCGGGTCATAACCCGCCTTAAAGTTGACTAAAACTCGTCCGAAACAATCCGTCAACCTATCTTTCGAAAATTTTAAGTCTTACTCCCTTTTGTATGCTCTCATACGCATGACCTGACCTACGGGGTGTAACATTAGCCCTCATATCTGGAACCATGTGTGGAGCATACTTGACCAAAAAAACAAAGTAGATGTAATACTCCTGCACACTCCTACCATTATGTTGGAGCTTCTCAAATTCGAAGGACATTACTAGAAGTGTTGAATGAAAGCATATGAAAACTTATCCTAAGTCGTATGGGGTGCACCTTCCCTACGGGATTGTTCCCATGACTCATACCAAATATTAGAAACATCTTGCAACTGATAAGCTCCCAACATTGCTGCCTCTATCTCAGTAGCATGAATGACATGAAAAAATTATTGAATACCCTCAATGAAATTCCGTAGATCCTTCATCTTGCTAGTCCCTGTGAACACTAGTGGCTCCATACACATAAATTCCCGGGTCCTGGAATTGGATGAATCTCCACTAGCACCTGCACTTGGAGTCGTACCCTGATGTTAAACTTTTGCAATAACAATTTGGGTGAGCAGTTGCATAGCTCCCCTAATATTCGAGTCAGTGGCATGGGTAGTGAAACTAGAGCAATAGGTATCTAAAAATGTTGTGTCTAGTAGAGTCTTATTTTTGGATGTGTTGTGCATCAAATTTATAAATAGGAGGCTACAGGACATTTAAGATTGATTACCCTTCTTTCTGATCCAGATCGTGCTACACAGAGCTGAGTCATAAGAAGTCAATGTTGAACTCCTACTCGATAAGTATTGTGAAGAGATATTTGCAGCTCGAAGGATTTCTGCCAGCTAGAGAGTCGATACAGCAATAGGTAAAAACCTTAGTAAAGGCAATCTTCGATTATTTTAGATCATAAGGATATCAGAAGGTAGAAGTACAAGTTCTAATAGATGAATGGAGCAATGTGAAAATGAGATGACGTATCTAATTATTAAAGAGCCATCAGGTAGTAGCATATATCAGAAGAGACGAGGATACGACCAGAGTAGTCGGGTTGAAGTAAGTCTGGAATCAAGGGCACTAAAAGTGTAAGGTAAAGGGAACGAGGGGTAAGAGACGACTTTCAATATGATACTTTGCATTAGGGGCCAAGAGAGGGGCCCAAACTTAAAGATATTTAGCGAGATTAGAATGGATTTCCTAGGATTGAATTAAAAGGATCAAGCATCGAAGGGGAGTAATAGCCATACGTCAATAATGCTCATAGAAAAAAGGTCCTTATATGAGGATGATGCATTTATGAGATAGCTAGATAGGTAGACCCCAACATTCAAGGATGAATGTTCCTAAGGGGGAATGATGTTACACCCCGGTGTTTAGTACGCGGATGAGAGCGTAAGTTAGATGGCAGGAGTCGGTGATTTGAGATCCTTTCGAAGGATCCCTCATGACTCAGATGGAGGCTATGAGGGTGTACCAAAGTTTGGAAGTCATTAGAATTGAAGGAACCATCACTCGACGAAGTTCGACGAAGTTCGATAAAAGAGTGATTTGATAAGCATTTCGCATCATGGATGGGATCCGCCTCGCAGATAGGTATCTAAAAAAGAATCCAAAAGTAGAGAAATTTTCTAAAGTAAGATGCGGTCATATCTGGGCCTGTATAAGGCCATATGCGATGCGGATGGTTCCACGGATGAGAAGCGGTTGTCGACCTTCTTTGCCTATTTAAGAGGTAGAAGCCTTATTTTATGTCATGTTTGACCCAAAAGAAATGTAGACACTCCCACCCAAACACTCCCTAGACATTATCCAATGATCCAGGAGTGATTCCAAAGCAAATCAACCCAATTTTATAATGAAGAAGTTGGAAATTATAAGAAGAAGCTTTTGTGATATTCATATGAAGTTGAGGGTTGTTGTGAGCTTGGTGGAGCTTGGGGTTCAAGTAAAATCTATTGTACAAGGTAAGTATAACCTCTTGATGTTTGTGTTTAATATTAATCTCATGTTATGTGAGTTGTTTGGATAAAGTATCATGAACTAGAACTTGAGATAAGAAGAGATGTATGTGTCTTGTTGTTGGACTATTTTGGAGTAATAAGTATAATTTGTTATAGTTGGAATTCATGGGACGTGATTTAGATATGATGTTCACGGTATTTTTGTGTTTGTTTAAGTATTGATATTGAAGGTTATAAATTAAATCACAAGCTAAAGGAAAAAGTAATTGGAAAGCTTGTACAAGTTGGGTTCCATGTTATTGAAAGTATGAGATGTTTGGGAAAATTCCTTGATGTTGAAAGGCTGGAAATTATGAAAAATTATTTGTTTATGTTGTTTGTTGTTGTAGATGGATGATGAAGAGACGAGTTACAACATCCTCGTCAAAGGCTCCTTTCCAAAGTATGTAAGGGATACCTTTCCTTTCTCATGGCATGAATCTGTAAGTCTTTTCCCTTTTCTTAGAAGCCGAAGGGAACTAGTTAGCCCTTAAATTTCTTAATGACAGATTAAGACCATCTAAGAGTTAAAGAGTTGACTTTTAGTAGAGCTCTCATGTATGTCCTATGAAATAGAGTTAGTAAAGCTTCTAATCATATGTAAGCTATTTACAGATAACATAAGAGTTTTGAATAGAAAGTGATTCAAAAGAATGAGCTAATAAACTAGTAGCAAAACAAAAGTAAAAAAAAGTTGAGATTACACTAGCTAGAAGATCAGCTTGTAACGGCCTATCAAGATGAGCTTATACGCACATTCATAAAGGAAATAGAAACTTTATAAGGTCAAGAGCAATAGTGTATGAGGTACGACATAACAAGTCCGGTAGAAGGGTATAGCACACTGGTATATAAAATACCCCTCAAACCTAAGAAAGGAAGAGATATGCGAGTTATAAAAGAAATTAACTGAGTATCATAACGAGATAGTGGGATGAGAGCTAAGATAGTACAATACTACCTAAAAGCTAATAGTGTAAATCACACGATAATAAGTATGAATCATGTGTTACAGAAATTGCTAGATGAGTTATGAGTTATGTACGCAGTTAGTTTTATAGATTGTTGGTTTGTTGATTGTATGCACTTGCCTTTGGGACAATAGTGTTGCCTTTGGGGAGATACAAATATGTGCATTGCCTTCGGGCTATATTGATATGTGCTTGCATTCAAGGCTATACAAATATGGATAGTCATCGGCGCCATTCAGTTACACTTGCCTTCGGGGCCATGTACTTACACACCAAATCCCTTACGAGGTCAGAATATTGTGTTCAGATTGTATGATAGATAAGTGATAAAGATCATAAATCAGAGATAGTGAAAATAGTACATGTAGTCATGACAGAATGTATTCTATAAATAGACAAATGGGCCAACAGTCCAAATGACTACAATCAGGTAAGCAGATCTAGAGTTGGTGGTAAGTCCATTCCCGTCTTTCTTTATAGTATATATTTCTAGCATATCTATTCATGTTATTCAGCTTCAAAGTTTATACACACACACACACACATATATATATATATAAAAAAAAATCTACCTTACATATTTGGTACATTTCTTTGTACTGACGTCCCATTACTGGGGCGCTGCATTTCAGGCCTACAGGAATAGGTAATCAGTTTGACGAGTTCCCCCAGTAGAGCTAATTGGGATTCAGCGAAGAATATATAATAATCCATCTCTTCTAGAGTGCAGCCGAGTCTAGAGGTTAGTTAAAATTTGTTTTGTATAGATTACAGGTAAGTCGGGGCCCTATTCCGACCACGTTTGATGTCAGTTATCTTTAGAGGCTTTTTAGACACAAATTCAGTATTTTTAGTATGTCAGCGACCTTGTCGGCCATCCTTTTATGTTTATTATGTTTTCCCATCATTAGTATTTATAGAGGTTTCCTCGGCCCCAGTAGTATATAGTAAAGGCAAGTTCATCCCAGTCGGCCAATGTACATCTTAATTACACCCAGTGGTATTGAGTTACAGAGTGGTTCTCTTAGGCCTTTACGAAACCGAGTGCCAGTCACGCCCCACCTAGGTTGGGGTGTGATAAAGTGGTATCAAAGCAGTTCGTCCTAGGAATTATACAAATCCATTTCTAGTAGAGTCTCGTTTTTGGATTTGTTGTGCACCACATTTATAAATTGGAGGCTACAAGACATTTTGGATTAGTTAGCCTTCTTTTTTATCAAGATCTTGCTACACAGAGCTGAGTCATAAGGAGTCAATGTCAAACTCTTATCTGATAAGTATTATGAAGAGATATTCACAGCCTAAACGATTTCCGCCAGCCAGAACTTTTTTGTCCTCGTCTTTGATGCACCTCACATGATCTAAGACATGGGTCCTTTTGTTCCTCACATTGGATAGTCTGTACAACTTCTTATCTCCACCATTTTCATCTAATTCCACATACGTGCATTCAAAATCCATCATTTTCGCCGCCGAGAATGTAAAAACATTAGTAAAATGAATCTTGGATTATGTTAGATCCTGAGGATTGAAAAAAGTATCAGTACAAATTCTAACAGATGAAGGGAGAAGGTGAAAATGAGACGAGGTATCCAATTATTAAAGAGTCATCAGGTAGTAACATATATCATAAGAGACGAAGATACGACCAGAGTAGTCGAGTTGAAGTAAGTTAGGAATCAAGGGCACCAGAAGTGTAAGGTAAAGAAAACGAGGGGTAGAAAATAACTTTCAGTACGAGACTCTGTGTTGAGGGCCAAGAGGGGGGCCTCGACTTAAAGATATTTAGCGGGATTAGAATGGATTGCTTAGGCTTAAATTAAAAGGATCAAGTATTAAAGTGGGAGTAATAGTCGTACGTTAGTAATGCTCATCGACAAAAGGTCCTTATATGAGGATGATGCAATTATGAGATAGCTAGATGGGTAGACCCCAACATTCAAGGACGAACGTTCCTAAGGAGGACGGATACTACACCCCGATGTTTGGTATGTGGATGAGAGCATAATTTAGACGACATGAGTCGGTGATTCGAGATCCTTTCTAAGGGTCTCTTACGACTTAGATGGATGTTGTGAAGATGTACTTAAAGTTGGAAGTCATTGGGATTGAAGGAACCATCACTCGACAAATTTCGACGAAGTTAAAGTGATATGTTAAGCATTTCACGTCGCAAATGGGATTTGCCTCACAGATAGGGACGTAAAAAAAGAATCCAAAAGTTGAGGAATTTTCTAAAGTAAGATGCGGTCATATCTGGGCCTGTATAAGTCCATATGCGGTGCAGATAGTCCTGCAGATGGGAAGCGATGGACGGCCTTCTTTGCCTATTTATGTGGTAGAAGCCTCATTTTATCTCATTTTCGACCCAAATGAAGTGTAGATGTCACGACCCAAACCGATGGGCCGTGACTGGTTCCCTAGTTGGACACCCGTATACGAACCTGTTAAATACAATTAGACTGATACCAAGGACAATGTAGAAATCTGTAAAAGTATGCAGCAGACTCATAACGCTACATATCATAATGAACATGTCTCCCGAGGAGTCATAGCTAATCAAGCATAACAAATAGGCAAGCCGACAAGGTTGCTACTATAAACAGGAATATCCAAAACTAACTACAACTGTATAGATAACCAAAATGTCACGACCCGACCACGGACCCGTGACTGGTGCCTTACCCCGGGCACCCTTGTGATACAACATCAGAGAAAACCAGCGGAAAATAAACTCACAACAAGAACCCATATAGAACATAAGCAGGCTAACCCAAAATGGCTACCTCTAAGTAAAACAAAGCTGAACAGTTACATCCTTAACAACCCAAGTTATAACAGGACTACAGGCCTCTAAGAATGAGTAATCACTATGACGGGACAGGGCCCCGTCATACCCCTGAATGTACAAACATCTTACAACACCAGGGAGAACCGTACCAAAAGTCGAGCCTCCGGAGAAATGGAGCTTCTGACACCTGAGCAAGATCCTAAGAATGAGGATCCACCACCTTCTTACCCCTACCTGCGGTATGAACGCAACCCCCGAGGAAGGGGGTCAGTACACAATATGTACCAAGTATGTAAAACTGGAAAATACTGTAATAATATCGTACGTTTAAAAATAAGCTGGAGTCATCGAAGAAAATCAAAATACAGAACACTGTGCCTTACTAACAATAAGAGTAACAAATATAAACTTTACTGCATAGAAATAGGAGGCTCATGATCAAAACAGGGTCTCTCGCCCGTAGTATCATTAAGCAATCTTACTCCTGGGACTATTTCACCCGCATAGGTCCTGTGGACCCGCATGAGGTCATCCGCCTCGCATGGGACTATTTCACCCGCATGGGACTATTTCACCCGCATGAGGTCATCCGTCTCGCATGGGACTATTTCACCCGCATGGACCCGGTGGGCCCGCATGAGTACAAGCGCCGCACTCGCATCATGGGTAGCAAATTCATGGCATAAGTAGTAATAATAATAATAATACATAAATCAGCACAACCGGCTATCATACATAACATAAACGCTACCGGCTTATCATAACGTAAGCAAGTTAAGAATATCCCCTAACTTCTTATTAACATTTTTAGTATATCCTCTCATTTTAGTTTACTTAAGACACTTAACATGTCATTTAAAAGAAAATCCGGGAATTCAACCCAAGTACCACGTACCTCTAACCTTTTAAGAAAATGACTCATTTTTATGCAAAACTCCCAAGATACTAATAACCGTAGTATCAAGTCACGACAACTTTTCAAAACAAGTCACGTTTACCTTTTAAAATACAATAGGCTTCTAAATCAAGTGACTTCATTTCTTTTAAAACCTTAGGCAATTAATGCCTTAAAAACAATTTGCCTTTCACAAATTCAAATCATTTATCCGTACTTATTTTACTTGGAGTAAACCTTTCTTTGTTAACCCTCCATAAAGCCAATACAACCAACTTCCCATAAAGTCGTTATATTACCATTATACACTAGTCAAACACATCTCCCTATATCCAAGGGACTTATACTTTTAAACGAAACAAGTATCATATACTTAAAACACTCAAAGTCCCTTAACTTTAAGACTTAAGACATCATTAAAACAAGTAAGGGATACCAAAGCCTTTGTACGTCTACCGTACTACATAGATGCAATTATTCATGCTCAAGAGGTAGGAAAGTTCCACATACCTCTTCGAGTCAATCCACTTGCTAAGTCCAAAACACCACATGTAATACGTCAACCTATAATGACCATAATACGTTTATTAACCTCTAGTTTCAACGTAGAATATTCCAAGTGCAATGTTACTAAATTCTACGGAAAATCGGGCAGCATTTCCTTTGTTTCTACATACTTTGCCACCTTTATCAAGGCCGAATTCAATATCCAAACGTCACTTTTAAGGCCCAACAATCCAATCAACACAAAGGGGATTACACACATAATCTTGGGTGTGTAAAATTCTGCCCCACAATACATAACAATTAACTTAACAAGTTTTAGGTAGTATTTTGGCTACAACATGCTCACATAACCTTCTTATCCAATTCTTTCATATCCAACCCCTATTTCTTACATGCAATTTATCTAAGAGAAATATTTTCAACTACAAATTCTTTCTTCTTCACATGCAACACCAAAAACCAACAAGGAGAGAAAGAATTGTTACCTTAGAACTTTAGCCAAATATTCCAACAAATTCACTAGCCTCCTTTCCACAATCACCACCACAAGAACTCCTACAAGCTTGCCAACAAGTTTCCTTCTTGCCACACTTTTCAGATTTTTCTCAAGCTTTGATTTCCTCTTGATTTTCTAGAGAGAATGAAGAGCTTTTATCTTTAGAGAGAGAGAAGAACTTGAAGAATGACCAAGTCTTCAAGACTTGGTCAATAAGTAGTACATACAAAATCAGATGGGGGGGGGGGGAACTTGTCACCCTCCCATGGCCTTTTTTTAAAACAAAACAGTTCAGATTTTTCCACTCAACTTCGCAGAACCCGCCTCGGCGCCGCGAACCTGCAGCCGGCGCCTCAGCGCTGAAACCTCTGCCGACTCCCAGAACTTTCCGGCGCCGCGGCCCTGCTTCCCGGCACCGCGGCGCTGAAACTTCAGCGAACACCCAGATCATCTGGCGCCGCGGCCCTATGGCTCCTGACCGAAACACCTTTCTGTCTGACTGCGCACTGAACTTTCTACTCCGATGTCCTATCGACGAACGGTTGGTTGCGTTGGAAACTAGACTCAACGAACTACGCACTAGGCCTTTGAAACACCTAGGAACTCTCAATGTAATGGGTCACAACCCGCCTCAAAGTTGACCAAAAACCCGTCCGAAACAATCCGTCAACCTATCCTTCTAAAATTTAAGTCTTAATCCCTTTCGTACGTTCTCACACGTATGGCCAGAACTACGGGGTATAACACAAAACACGTCTACAACCCACACATGTCCAACCCACGCATGTCCACAGACCTATAAGAGTATAACGGTGAAATATGATGGGACAGGGCCCCGTTGTACCCCTGAATATGCATAAGTCTATGACAAATGTTCTGTACCAAAATGACTAGGCTCCGGAACAATGGAGCTCTCCAAATATCTGAGCAGAAACCCTAAGCTAGAGGATCACCAAACCGAGTGTCTGTACCTGCGGGCATGAAATGTAGCCCTCCAAAGAAATGGGGGTCAGTACAAAAATGTACCGAGTAAATAAAACATGAAGTACGATAAAGAAGATCATAACTGGCCAAAAGATGACAGGAGACAAGTATGATATTCAAGATACCAATGCACCTGTGCCTTATGAAATGAGAGTCAAACATGTCCATGTAATATACCGTACCCGGCCTATTATGGAACTCGGTGAATGAAGTCATATACATATATATACCGTACCCGACCCTCTAGTGAGGGACTCGGTGAACAATGCAATTGTTACACCCCATAAGTCCAGGACATGTATAAGATAATAGACGCGAGAACACAAGACTTGAAATTGGTACGAAAGGAAGAATTGTTTTTCCGACGGAAAATCTTCCGAACGTCGGAAAGGAAAAATGTTCGTTGAGGAGAATTAGATTCTCAAAATGTATTATTTGAAGAGTATGGAACTTATTATCATTATGGAAATTTATTTTTACGGATTTGATCACGTGGGGCCCACCCGAGGAATTTTACGTTTTGTGGGGCCCACGAGGGTTACAAAATTTTATGGACGAATGGGAGGGTGACACGTGGCACCCCCTCCCCCCCACATGGTCTTGGAAGATTTAATGCAAGGATATTATGGTCATTGACCAATGTAAAAGATCAAGTCTTGCTAGCTTGAGAATGTTGACCAAGTCAACTTGTCCACTTGGCTAATTAATTAATTTCCTTCATCCTAGCCACACATATGTTAATATCTTGACCCTCCATTGTGTTATATATACACACTAGTAGCAAGACAAGGTCTTCCATACTTACAAAAAATTAGAGAACATTTGTTCTAGCAAGAGTGCTCTCGGGTTTGGAGGAAAATCCACACAAAAATTTTGTAGTTTTGATCCATTATTCACAAGACTTTAACCCAAGGTCCCTAAGGGTATTGTAAGGATATCTCAATAGAAAGATTTTGGAAAAATGACGTTTTCACGTTAGTCGCAAGACGAAAATCTAAGTCGTTTTCCTAGTTTTGGATTGGAAATGGAAGAGAAGTTGGTTGTGAACTTCTAAGGGCTTAAAATAGCGGATTGGAGTGTAAAGGAAAGGAGCTAAGAATTTCTAAAGAGCGACTTTGAATCTTTGAAATTATAAGGGCTTATAAAAGTAACAATTCTTGTAGTTTTAGTAATTAAGATTACTTATTGTTGTAGCTACGGATATTAGCAAGCATGAAGTTTATAGTATGAAGTTTGATAAGTGTATTGGCTATTGGAACCCTAATCCGAAAACTAGCATGTTTAGCCCTTGAGATTACAATTCAATTTGATTATTAGTTTAAGTCGTCACATGTTATATAAAGAAGGAATTATATTTGTTAAAGTTGTTATGACTATATAACATGTTAGACCTAAGAACTTGGATTGGAAAAGAATTGGAAAAGACTTTGAGTTGTTGTTCATGTTAGCCGAGAATGGCTTTGGATATTAAACTACTTCGTATGAATTGTGGGGTAGAATTTTATACGTATTGTAAGGCGTATAATCCCCTTTGATTGGTTGTTTTATTGAGCCTTAAATGTGGCATGTTGGTTATTGATTACGGGACCTTGAAAAAGGTGGAAAAGTATGTAGAAACAAAGGAGGTGCTGCCCAATTTTCCGTAGAATAAGAGACTGTATACTTAGTATTATTCTACGTTAGAAACTAGAAGTTGATAGTCATGTTGTGGCCATTATAGGTTGATACTTCTACGTGCGGCGTATTCGACTTAGCTTGTGGATTAAGCCGAAAAGGTATGTGAACCATCTTCTCTTCTTCTAGCATGATTCCTTATGGTAAAGTAAGTAAGTCCTACTCCTTAAATGATCCATTCCTTGGTTGTACTTGGATTTCCTAATATAGAATTTGTTCTATATACTTCCTTGATTGTACTTTGATGTTTAAATTGTAAGTTGTTATAATCCATTTCCTTAATGAAGTTTGGATTCTCAAAGGTGAAAGTATTTTACTTAAAGTACATAGAGTCTTGAAAAGGAAGTGGTTTCCAAATATTTTGGCTAGTGCCTTAGTTTCAAAACCTAAAGGTTGTTATAATGACTTTAGGGGAGTCAAAGGAGTGATTTACTTAATTGATTTAAAAAGAGGAGAAATGACACGATTTAAAGTTAAGAGAGTTGAAGTATTTTTAAAGTTATGTAACTTGATTTCTAAAGTTAAGAGGCTTGAAGTATTTTGAAAGTTATGTAACTTGATTTCTAAAGTACATGATACTTGGTTTTAAAAGTATAAGTCTCTTGGTTATAAAAAGAATGAATTTGTCTAAAAACCATAAAGGGTTATAACGGCTTTATGAGAAGTTGGTTATAACGGCTTTATGGAAGGTTAAGAGAGTTGTCTATTTTGATGGATAGGTATGAGTTGCCTAGGTTGTGTAATTAAAAGTTACTTGGTTTCAAGCCTTGAAATGAATTTCCAAAAGGTGTAGTAACTTATTTTGAAAAATAGACATGTCTTGATACTACGGGTGTTAGTATCTTGGGGTTTTACATAAAAAGGAGTCTTTTGAAAAGAATGTACGTACGTAGTACTTTGGCTTGTTTAAATGAGAATTTTTTCATTTGTGCCTTGATAGTACTTTGGCTTGTTTAAATGAGAATTTTTCCATTTGTGCCTTGATATTACTTTGGCTTGTTTAAATGAGAATTATTCTATGTGTGCCTTGATAGTATTTTGGCTTGTTTAAATGAGAATTATTCTATGTGTGCCTTGATAAGTACTTTGGCTTGCTTAAATAAGGATTTCTCTTGGTTTATGTAAAAAGAAGGCATGGTAATTGTCTTGGTTTATGTGAAAAGAAGACATGGTAATTGTCTTGGTTTGTGTAAAGGCATGGTATTGTCTTGGCTTATGACAAAAAGAAAGGCATGGTAATTGTCTTGATGTTATTTTATATCATGGACTGCCGGCAGTGAGGAAGGATTCCACGGGCATGATTGATATTCTGGGCGTGAGACCCATGATTATATTTGAGTAATGACTTTGAGGGCATGCGTCCCTGACTTGATATGACTGCTTATGTATTATGTACTGTAGGTTGGTTATCATACTTGTCTCTTGTTTTGTATAGATTGTTATGATTTATTTACAGTATTTACAGTTTCAAATACTTGGTACATTCTTCGTACTGACCTCCTTCGGGGGGTTGCGTTCATGCCGCAGGTTTAGGTACGCAGTTTGGTGATCTGCAGGTGTAGGACCCTGCTCCGAGTTTTGGATAGCTCCATCTGTTCAGGAGTTTATCATTTTGGTATAGATCCTTCAGTACAGGCTTTTGTACAGTTATGGGTACGGCGGGGCCTTGTCCCGTCATATTTCAGTAAAACTCTTAGAGGTCTGTATTCATATGTGGGATTGGACTCGTGTACAGTGTAGTGTCTTTTGATTATGTATACTATATGGCAGCCTTGTCGGCTTTGCCCTTGTACGTACGTTGGTTTTAAAAAAAACGAGGTGTTATTTAAGTTCCGCGATTTACTTGTGTCAGTCAGGTAGAAGGGTGCCCAGGTAGGGCACCAGTCACGGGCCCGGGGTTCGGGGCGTGACAGCAATGATGCTGTGCACGAACATACCCGGCCCGGGACTCGGTGAAATGATATAATCACATTATGCACGAATAGAATATCAGGATCAACCATATACAAATTAAATCATCATCTGAGTCTCAATGGAATAATTAGAATGAACCAACACTGGAGAATCAAAGGAAACTATCATATCAAGTATCACTGGGAACTAGAATTCATTGGAACTATGTAAGTTCGTTGTCCTCTTGTTTTATGTGACTCATGCCAAAAAGAAAGAAGGGATAGCTTTACATATCGCTTGTCGTCTGTACTAACTCAATAATTAAAATTCATCTCGATTAGCACTTCAACCTATAATAATAGTAACATGTCCGTCAACTCTATGATTACTAGTATACGTTATATATCGAATGATAACTCGTTTTATGTAACAATTTGGAAAGCACTTCCCCTACCTATACACACATCTGCAACTCACACACAAGGTCAACAACATCAATAACAGGACACAGCTCAAGGACATATAAAATCAGTCTCATATACCCCATATACACCATTGTTATACATTCTTTCTTTTTACGTCCATGGAATACAACAACCACATCAACCAAGGTAATTAATACACCTATTACTCATGTTAATCCAGCCCCTTTAACCATATTAAAACAGTCATTAAGAACATTCCATACTCCAGAAACAACAAGAGTGCAATGGGTGGTGTATCGAGGGGCAAACTCGTCTTATAGTTTGCAACATAACACTTTTCTACACCTAATTTATTTAGGACATATATCCGCAACTACAACAATGTATATACACAACGACCTCATGAACATCTAATCCACAAGAACATAGTACCATGACTCTCCTCATAATGCCTTAAAATCCAATTCATATTTCAACAATTTTATATAAACAACTACAACTTAAATATCAAGATTCCTTCACTTTTAACATGTAATCAATGACAACATTAACAACAACAACAATCAAACCCAATGTAATTAAAACAGCTCCAAATCGGCTCAACTACAACACCAATACAATAACATGCATTTTCTTACTTCCAATTTCTCTTAATACGAGTTGAGGAGAGATCAGGAGAGATTGTCCGACTAGAGGCGGCGGGAATGTTATGGCTCAGCCGACAGGGTCAGTGGCTGGATCTTCGTCTTCAGTGGCGATGTGCCCCGGAGGGAAGGGTGTTCACGGACCAGCAGGCCGATGCAGGAGTCGTGGTAGGGGTCCCAGTTCCAGCGGTCCTCAGAACCGCATCTATGCTATGTCCAACCATCAGGACCAGGAGGCGTCACCAGATGTCGTCACAGGTCCATTATTGATTGCATGTTGTGATGTATATGCTTTGATAGATCCAGGTTCTACCTTGTCCTATATATCTCCTCATATTGCTGGTAGAATAGGTATAGAGCCCGAGACCATAAGACCTTTTGAGGTGGCTACGCCAGTAGGTGATTCGGTGGTAGCTGAGCGGGTATATAAGGCTTGCCCAGTGACTATAGACAGTCGTCAGACTCTAGCCGACTTGATAGAGTTGGATATGACGGACTTTGATGTAATTATGGGTATGGATTGGATAGCGTCTTGCTATGCCAATGTGGACTGTAGAGAGAGATTAGTTCGGTTCCGCTTCTGGGCCGTTATCGAGTGGAAGGGGAATACGGCATCGCCGAGGGGTAAGTTTATTTCTTACCTCAAAGCTAGAAAGATGGTGCGGAAGGGGTATATCTACCATATGGTTTGAGTATTCGATACTGAGGCTGAGATACCGACCTTGATCGGCTCCGGCCGTAAGAGAGTTTCAGCACGTATTTCGACGAAGCTTCCGCATCCTCCTGAGAGGGAGATTGAGTTTGGCATCGACTTGGCGCCAGACACTCGACCGATATCTATTCCGCCATACAGGATGGCACCTGCCGAGTTGAAGGAATTGAAGGACTTGCTGGAGAAAGGCTTTATCAGGCCAAGTGTTTCTCCCTGGGGAGCGCCAGTGTTATTTGTAAAGAAGAAGGATGGACGCCACAGATGCGTATGTATTGATTACGAGCGGTGAACAAGGTAACTATCAAGAATGTATATCCTCACCAGATTGATGATTTTTTGACCGATTGCGGTGCGAGATGTTTTTCCAAGATAGACTGCGATCCGTTATCATCAAAAAGTAGTTAGAGAGACAGATATCCCGAAGATCGCATTCAGACCCTAGATGGGCACTATGAGTTCGTGGTGATGTCTTTCGTTAACCAACGCCCACGGTATTCATGGATTTGATGAACCGTGTTCAAGCCATTCTTGGATATGTTCGTGATAGTTTTCATTGATGATATCTTGGTGTATTCGCGCACTGAAGCGAGAGCATACTGATCATTTGAGAAACGGTATTGAGTCCTCCGACCGCGATTATAGGCCAAGTTCTCAAAATGCGAGTTTTGGTTGGCCAGTGGCTTTCTTAGGGCATGTTATCGGGCCGATGGTATTCGGGTTGATACAACGAAGATTGGCGATCCAAGACTTGGCCTGCACTCCACTACACCAACGGAGTGCGCGACTTTGGGCCTTGCAGTTATTATCGGAGGTTTGTGGAGAAGTTTGCTTCCATTTCAGCACCTTTGACTGTGACTCGAGCGGTATGTTAGGTGGACGGATGCTTGTGAGGAAGTTTCCGGTTGCTAAAGGAGAAGTTGACGACCGCCCGATTCTTACTCTTCCGGAGGGTTTAGATGGATATGTGGTTTATTGTGACGCTCCTGTCGGGCTTGGGTGCGTCTTGATGCAAAGCACGACGAGTTATAGCTTACATCTCGACTTAGGAAGCATGAGAAGAACTATCCCACACATGACTTGGAGTTGGCAGTGATGATTCATGCCTTCAAGATCCGAGACATTATTTGTATGGAGTTCACGTGGATATTTACACGGACGCAAGAGTCTCCGGTATATCTTCACCGGAGGAGCCGAACTTGCGACAGAGACGGTGGTTGGAGCTGCTTAAGGATTACGATGTTGATATTCTATACCACCTAGGAAAGGCCAATGTAGTTGCAGATGCCCTTAGTCGCAGATCGATGGGTAGTCTATCTGGGGTACAACCAGATAAAAGGGATATGGTCCGAGAGTTACATCAGCTAGCGAGCCTTGGGGTTCATTTGGTTGATTCTGATAGTAATGGAGTTCGGGTTCAAGAGGTTTCCGAGTCTTCCATCGTAGAGGAGGTGAAGAGGCGACAGTATGAGGATCCGATTATGGTACGGTATCGAGATGCAGCTCTTTAGGAGGAGAAGAGTCTATTTGAGGTAGCACCTAACGGGGTGCTAAGATTCGAGGGCCGGTTGTGTGTTCCGATGTAGCGAGGACTTCGTCAGATTTCGTGAGGCACACAGTGCTCGTTATTCTATTCACCCGGGGTCAACTAAGATGTACCATGACCTCAGGTGTATATATTGGTGGGATGACCTGAAGAGGGACGTGGCCGGTTTTGTTGCACAGTGCCCTAATTGTCAGCAGGTTAAGGTTGAGCACGAAGCGTTGGAGGCTATTACTATTGATATTCCGATGTGGAAGTGGGAGGTGATCAACATGGACTTTATTACAGGGTTACCTACCACTCAGAGGAAGCATGATTCCATTTGGGTGATTGTCGACAGGCTGACGAAATCAGCCCATTTTCTTCGATCGGGCGACTTTTTTAGTAGGATTATGTCGATCAGATATCGTGAGATTGTGAGATTGCACGGAGTTCTATATCGATTATTTCGGGGCAGGGCCCAGTTCATGGCTAACTTCTGGAGGTCTTTACAGAAGGGATTAGGGACACAAGTGAGTCTCAGTACGGCGTTTCATCCTCAGACCGACGGACAGGCCGAGCGCACTATCCAGACACTTGAGGATATGCTACGGGCTTGTGTTATTGATTTCAGGGGTAGCTGGGAGGATCATTTACCTCTGGTAGAGTTTGCTTATAACAACAGATACCATTATAGTATTCAGATGGCGCCTTATAAGGCTTTATACGGGAGGAAGTGCAGGTCACCGATAGGCTGGTTCGAGGTGGGAGAAGTGCAGTTAGTCAGGCCAGACTTGGTTCAGCAGGCAGTGGATAAGGTGAAGCTTATCCAGGAGCGGTTATTGTCATTTCGAGTCGCAAGTCGTATCGCATCATCGGCGTCGACATTTGGAGTTTAAGGTAGATGATTGGGTCTTCCTGAAGGTATCACCCATGAAGGGTGTGATGAGATTTGGGAAGAAAGGGAAACTCAGCCCAAGGTACATTGGGCCTTATCAGATTGTCCGTAGGGTAGGCAAGGTTTCCTATGAGTTAGATCTGACGTCCGATCTGGAGGCAGTACATCTAGTTTTCCATGTGTCTATGTTGCAGAAATGTATTGGAGATCCATCTAGAGTGCACCCGATTCATGATGTCCGGGTGGCAGAGGGGTTATCGTATGAGGAGAGTCCCATAGCGATACTCGATCGTCAGGTTAGGCGACTTCGGACGAAGGACGTAGCTTCCGTCAAAGTCTTATGGCGGAACGAGAACAGGGAGGAGATGACGTGGGAAGCAGAGAGTGACATGATGAAGAAGTATCCTCACTTATTTCCTATACCTCCAGGTAACCCACTTTCTTACTTGTTAGTTTTAATTTGGCAATTTTTCTTGAGTATTGTTGTGGTGGGTGGAGCGTCTTTAATTGCAAACAGAATAGTTGAGAGGGTCTATGTTGAGATTGTGGTTTGAGTAAGCCTAGAAGGAACATTCGGGACGAATGTTTCTAAGGGGGGAAGAATGTTATACCCCGTAGTTCTGGCCATGCGTATGAGAGCGTACGAAAGGAGTAAGACTTAAAATTTTCGAAAGATAAGTTGACGGATTGTTTCGGACGGGTTGTGACCTGGTACATTGAGAGTTCCTCGGTGTTTCAAAGGCCTAGTGCGTAGTTCGTTGAGTCTAGTTTCCAACGCAACCAACCGTTCGTCGATAGGACATCGGAGTAGGAAGTTATGGGAGTTACAAGTTCAGTGCGCAGATGGACAGAAAGGTGTTTCGGGCAGGAGCCACAGGGCCGCGGCGCCGGATATTCTGAGGGGTCGCTGAAGTTGCAGCGCGCCGCCGGAAGCGAGCCGGTGCGAAAAGTCTCGGAGTCGGCAGAGTTTCAGCGCCACGGCCGCAGGTGCGCAGGCTGGTTTTGCGGCCGAGTGGAAAATTCTGCCGCTTGGTTTAAAAGAGGTCATGGGTGGGTGACAAGTGTCCCCCCCCCATCTGATTTTTGCATGTCTTATATATTGACCAAGTCTTGAAGACTTGATCATCTTTCAAATCCTTCTCTCTCTCTAATCTAAAGCTCTCACTTCTCTCTAGAATTCCAAGAGGAATTCAAAGCTTAAGGAAAATCTGAAAAGTTAGGACAAGGAGGAAGCTTGTGGCTAGCTTGTAGGAGTTATTGTGGTGGTGTTCTTGGAAAAGAGGCTAGCTAAAATTGTTGGAATAATTTTGGCTAAAGCTCTAAGGTAACAATTCTTCTCAGAGCTAGTTATTGATGTTGCATGTAAAGAAGAAGGAACTTGTAGTAGTAAATAATGCTCTTAGATTCATTGCATGTAAGAAATATGGTTTGGATGTGAAAGAATTGGTTAAGAAGATTATGTGAGCATGTTGTAGCCTAAAAACTACCTTAGACTTGTTAAGTTAATTATTGTACCTTTGGGGCAAAATTTTACACACCCAAGTTTAGGTGTGTAATCTCCTTTGAAATGTTTGGATTGTTGGGCCTTAAATATGGTGTTTGGATGTTGAATTCGGCCTTAAAAAAGATGGCAAGTATGTAGAAACAAAGGAAATGCTGCCCAATTTTCCATAGAAATTAGTAACTTTGAACTTGGAAATGTCTACATTGAAATTAGAGGTTAATAAACGTATTATGGTCATTATAGGTTGACATATTACGTGCGGTATTTTGGACTTAGCAAGTGGATTGACCGAAGAGGTATGTGGAGCTTTCTTATCTCTTGAGCATGAGTAGTTGTACCTATGTAGTAAGGTAGACGTACAAGATTTGACATTTTTCACTTGTTTTAAGTATATGATACTTGTTTCGTTTTGAGGTATAAGTCCCTTGGATATAGGGAGATGTGTTGACTAGTGCATAATGGTAATATAAAAACTTTATGGGAAGTTGGTTGTATTGGCTTTATGAAAGGTTAATAAGGAAAGGTTTACTCCAAGTAAAATAAGTACGGATAAAGGATTTGGATTTGTGGAAGGCAAATTGTTTTTAAGGCATTAATTGCCTAAGGTTTTAAAAGAGATGAAGTCACTTGATTTTAGAAGCCTATCGTATTTTTAAAGGTAAATGTGACTTGTTTTGAAAAGTTGTCGTGATTTGATACTACGGTTATTAGTATCTTGGGAGTTTTACATAAAAGGAGTCATTTTCTTAAAAGGTTTAAGGAACGTGGTACTTGGGTTAAATTCCCGGATTTTCTTTTAAAATGGCATGTAGTGCCTTAAGTAACTAAAATGAGAGGATGTACTAGAAATGTTGTTAAGGAGTTAGGAGATATTCTTAACTTGCTTACGTTTACGTTATGATAAGCCGGTAGCGCTTATGTTATGTATGGTAGCCGTTTGTGCAGATTTATGTATTATTATTATTATTATTACTATTTATGTCATGGATTTGCTACCCATGATGCGAGTGCGGCGCTTGTACTCATGCGGGCCCACTGGGTCCATGCGGGTGAAATAGTCCACGGGTGAAATAGTCCCACGCGAGGCGGATGACCTCACGGGTGAAATAGTCCATGCGAGGTGATGACCTTACGCGAGTCCACAGGACCACGCGGTGAAATAGTCCCGAGTAGGATCGCTAATGATACTACGCGGGAGACCTGTTTTGATCATGAGCCTCCTATTTTTATGCAAGAAAGTTTATACTTGTTACTCTGCATTGTTAGTAAGGCACGATGTCTTCGTATTTTTACTCCATCTTCCATGACTCCGGTTTATTTTAAACTTATGATATTATTACAGTATTTTCCAGTTTTACATACTTGGTACATATTGTGTACTGACCCCCTTCCTCGGGGGCAGCGTTCATGCCGCAGGTAAGGAAAAGCAGGTGGTGGATCCTCATTCCTAGGATCTTTACTCAGGTGTCAGGAGCTTCATATCTCCGGAGGCTCGACTTTTGGTACGGTTCTCCCCGGTGTTGTAGATATTTGTACATTCAGGGGCATGATGGGGCCATGTCTTGTCATAGTGTTTACTCATTCTTAGAGGCTTGTAGTCCTGTTATAGCTTGGATTGTTAGGGATGTAACTGTTCATCTTTGTTGTATTAGAGGTAGCCATTTTGGGTTAGCCTGCTTATTATATATATGGGTTCTTGTTGTGAGTTTATCTTCCGCTGGTTTTCTCTGATGTTGTATCACAAGGGTGCCCGGGGTAAGGCACGATCACGGTCCGTGGTCGGTCGTGACATATCGATCCATCAAACTTAGTCGCTTCGAGTTAGCCTTGTTAAAGGCGCTGAAATCGAGGCAAACTTTTTTATGAATCTCCTGTAATATCCTGCTAGCCCCAGAAAATTGTGTACCTCAGTAGGTGTCGTAGGTCTGGGCCAAGTCTTTACTGCCTCAATCTTTTGTGTATCTACTCAAATACCGTCAGCTCCGATAATATTCCCCAAGAATGCTACTGAAGTCAACCAGAATTCGCATTTAGAAAATTTGGCATATAACTTCTGGTGTTGGAGTACCCTAAGTACCACCCTCAAATGGTCTGCATGCTCCTCTTCTTAACGTGAATAAACCAGAATATCATCAATGAATACAATATGAACGTATCTAGGAATAGTTTGAATACTCGGTTCATCAAATCCATAAATATTGCTAGAGCATTGGTTAGCCCAAAAGATATCACTTTAAATTCATAATGCCCGTATCGGATCCTGAATGTTGTCTTCGGAATATCTGTCTCATTTACCCGCACCTGATGATAACCTGACCGCAAGTCTATCTATGAAAAACATCTAGCACCCTACAACTGGTCAAATAAATCACCAATCCTGGGGAGGGGATACCTGTTCTTTCTTGTTACTTTATTCATCTACCTATAATCAATACACATCCGCAGCGATACATCTTTCTTCCTCACAAATAGTATTGGTGCTCCCCAAGGTGATGTAATAGGCCTGATGAAGCCTTTTTCTAACAAGTCTCTCAGTTGCTCATTTAATTCCTTCAGCTCTGCAGGTGCTATTCTATAAGGAGGAATAGATATGGGTTGGGTATCTGGCAGTACATCTATAAGGAACTCTATCTCCCGTTTTGGAGGAAGACTTGGAAGGTAATCTGGGAATTCATTAACTACCGGACTGACTGAAGAGCCGATACCTCTGCTTCCATATCATGCACTCGAACCAAATGATAAATATAACCTTTTCTAACCATATTCCTTGCCTTGAGGTATGAAATGAACTTACCCCTCGGCGATGTTGTATTCCCTCTCCACTCTATAATTGGTTCGCCTGAAAACTGAAATCGAACTATCTTTTCTCTACAATCGACATTAGCATAACAAGAAGTCAACCAATCCATACCCATAATAATATCAAATTCAGTCATGTCTAACTCTACCAAATCTGCTATGGTATGACGACTATATATAACCACCAAACATTTTCTATATACTCACTTAGCTATGACAGAATCTCCTACCGGTGTAGCTATCTCAAATGATTCTATCAACTCAGGTTCTATTCTGATTCTACTAGCAACAAAGGGAGATATATATGATAAGGTGGAACCTGGATCTATCAATGCATATACGTCTCGGAAGAAGATCGATAATATACCTGTAACCATATTTGGTGACGCCTCTTAATCCTGCCTACTAGCCAAAGCATATATGCGGTTTAAGGGACCGCTAGAACTGGAAGATCCGTCATAACCTCTACCACGGCCTGCTGGCATATGAATACCGCATACATGCGCTATAGAAGAAAATGAACCAAAGAATCGATCCGGAGTTTGAGCCATACCACCTGTACCACTTCCATAAGGACATTCTCTCATTATATGGACTTGACGGCCGCAAGAAAAACAAGCACCTGTAGTAAGATGGTATTCCCCAAAATGGGACCTACCACACCGAGAACACCGAGGCAAAGGTGGCCTCGACTAACTCGAAACCCTATTCATCTGTGAACCTGAAGCCTTGGAGCTCTGACCAGCTCCTGAATACCCTGTGCAGTCAAATCTCCTACTTGTGAACTGTGAGGGTGCACTATTTGCTGGCTGGGAAGAATATCTAACATGCTGCTGAGGCTTCGCACCTCGAAACTCACCAGGATAACCAGCTGATCTAGCCCTCTTATGCTGGCCTCTGTCGTGATCTCTATCTGGCTAACGTCTTCTGTGTCGATCCTCTAACCCCTGTGCATAGGCCTGTACCCGGGAAATATCCATACCTGGCTGAAGAGCCACTTCCATACAACCATCAATCAAATAGCGATCTAGTCCCATCATATAACGGTGCACTCTATCTGGCATATCAGCTACAATCGTAGGCGCATATCTAGCCAACGAATCAAACTCAAGACTATACTCGCGAATGCTCCTGCCATTCTGCCTCAAATGTAAGAATCTATCAACTCTAGTTCTCCTCGTCTCTAGAGGAAGGAAGTGGCCAAGGAAGGCCTCTGCAAACTCATCTCATACTGCTTGAGGAGCACCCTCGCTCCTAGATAACTCCCAAGACTCATACCAATTAGTAGCTACATCCCGCAATCGATACGAAGCCAACTCAACAGACTCAATCTCAGAAGCCTTGATTATCCTCAATGTACATTGTATCTGTCGAATAAACTCTTGCAGATCATCCTCAGGCTTTGACCTAAAAAACTCTGAAGGATTACAACTTAAGAAGTCACGAACCCTCAAACTATCAGATCTATAGTCAACTCCTAGTCCATGCCTGCGAGCCTGCCTTGCCACTAATCTGGTCAGTAGCTGAACTGCATCTCTCATGGTACTATCCTCCGCCCCTGGCTGAAGAGCTGGAGGCTCAGTCTTTGAGCCGGGTCAAGCGGTGATCTTTGCCACGACCCAAACCCGGGCCCGCGACTGGTGCCCTACTTGGGCACCCCTTACAGGTATACATCAGAGAATAGCAGCGGAACATATAAAAGTCATAAATACTTAAACAGTAAATATCAACTGGTTAGCCGATAAGGCCACCTTCCGTAAAATATGCATGAACCAGAATAAAATAAAAAGACATTCGTTCTTAAAAACCCAATCCACAATGTGACTACTGGCACTTAAGAATAATAATTGACGGGGCCAGGCCCGTACCCTGAATGTACAACAACCGACAATACCAGGGATAAGCCTCCGGAGTAATGGAGCTTCTCAACAGCTGAACATTGATCCTAAGAGTGAGGATCCGCAACCTGTATACTACCTGCATGAACGCATCGCCGAGGTCGAGTCAACATGTACCAAATATGTGGCGAAATGCGTAGTGAAATCATAAGTCTAAAATAAAGTGGAGACATGTATGATAACTCAAATAAAGATCGTGCTTTACTAACAATGAGAGTAAACAAGAATATACTTTCTTTGCGTAAAAATAGGAGGCTCATGATCAGTAGGGCTACCCGCCCATGGTATCATTAAGCGATCCTACTCGCAGGACTATTTCACCCGCAGCGTATGGACCGCGTGGGTAACTTCATGCGGCTGTATCCGCCCGCATAGATCGTATGGACCCGCATGAGGTATTCCTCGCATAGGACTATTTCACCCGCTTAGGCCCAATGGGCCCGCAATGAGTACAAACGTCGCACTCGCATCATGGGTAGCAAATCCATGGAATTAGTAGTAACCCGAGGCTTTACCCCGTAAGAATAACATAAACTAGCACAACCGGCTATCATACATAACATAAGTACTACCGACTTATCATACATAACATAAGCATTACCTGCTTATCATACATAACATAAGCACTACCGGCTTATCATACATAACATAAGCACTACCGACTTATCATACATAACATAAGCAAGTTAAGAAATCCCCTAACTTTATTAGCCTTATTCATATACACTCTGCTTTAGTTTACTTAAGGCACTAACATGTCATTATAAAATCCTGAATGTAACCCCAAAGTACTACGTCTTATTCTTTTAAAATGACTCTTTTTCATATAAAACTTCCAAGATACTAATAACCGTAGTATCAAGTCATATCTACTTTTCAAGACAAGTCACAATACCTTTTAGAAATACATTTAGGCTTCTAAATCAAGTGACTTCTTTCTTTTAAAACCTTAAGCAATTGATGCCTTAAAATCAATTTGTCTTTCATTATTCCAAGTCATTTATCATACTTACATTACTTAGAGTAAACCACTCTTTTTAACTTTCCATAAAGCTATTATAACCAACTTCCCATAAAGCCGTTATACTAGCTTTATACCTTAGATACTTACATTCTTCTTTATATCCAAGAGACTTAAACTTTCCAAACAAAACAAGTATCATATACTTTCAAAATATTTTAAGTCTCTTAACTTTTAGAAACTAAGATATCCTTAATATTTTTAAACAAGTGAGTTAATTCCCTAACTCAACCAACTTGGACATTCTTAAAAATAAGCCAAGGATATCAAATGGACTAGATTGTCAAAATCTCGTACGTCTACCGTACTATATGTTTACAACTATTCATGCTCAAGAGATAAGAAAGTTCCACATACCTCTTCGCTTTAATCCACTTGCTAAGTCCAAAATGCCGTACGTAGTATGTCAACCTATAATGACCATAATACGTCTATTAACTTCTTACTTCAAACGTAGAATATTCTAAGTGCAAAGTCACTAAATTCTACGGAAAATCGGAAAGCACTTCCTTTGTTTCTACATACTTTTCCACCTTTTTCAAGGTCCGAAAATCAATAACCAAACGCCACATTTAAGGCCCAATAATTCAACAATACAAAGAGGATTACACGTCTTAACATGACGTGTAAAATTCTGCCCCACAATTGATATCAAACTAGTCCAACATACAATGTTACATTCGGCAATTTGAGGGACAACAATACATAGTCTTTTCCAAATCCTTTTCAATCCAAGTTGTTTAGTATACCATGTTATAAAGCCGCAATCGATTATAACAACTATAATCTTCAAGTAGATAACATGCGACGATTCTAGCAAGCGACCAAATTGTATTTCAATTTCAAATGGCTAATCAATGTCATTTCAGATTTTAGGCTTCCAATATCCATAATACTTATCAATCTTTAATACATATACTTCATGCTAGTTAAATTGTAAGGCTACAACAATTTTTAATCTTATACACTTAAGAGAGCAAGATTGTTACCTTAGTGAGCCTTAATCCACTTCAAGATTCGAAGCCGCTCCCAAGAAACTTAAAGCCTCTCCTTGACACTCCAATCCGCCACTTGAAGCCCTTAGAAGATTACAAACAACTTTCCTTTAATTCCCAATCCAAACCTAGGAAATTGACTAGGTTTTCACCTTGCGACTAATACAAAAACGATACTTTTTCGGGATCTTTCTATTGGGATACCCTTACAATACTCTTAGGAACCTTGGTTTAAAGTGTGGAGATTATTGGACAACAATTGAAAAAAATTCCTCCTTGAACCCTAGCATTGCCGAGAGCTCCTCTAGAGTTCTTCAAGTTTTTCTTGAAAATTTTGCTAAGTGTTAAGAGCCTTGTCTTGCTACTAGTACACATATATAATACTATGGAGGGTCAAGATTTAAACAAATGGGTGGCTTAGATGCAATTCATTAAAGGTCAAGCCAAGTGGCCTTGACTAAGTCAACAATATCAAGCTTAAGTCTTTGCAAGACTTGGTCATCTTAATTGTTACACCCCGTAGTTCCAGGATATGTATATGAGGACGTACGTACGAGAATACGACATTAAAATTGGAAAGGAAGAAAGATGTGATTTTTCGACGGAAAAGTTTCCGGATTTTGTGAAGAAAAAAGTTCGTTAATGGGAATTGGATTCCCAGATTTGGTATTCGGACTTTTTAGAATATTTGAGAATTATGGAATTTTATTTCCGAAATTGGTCACGTGGGGCCCACTGAGAATTCTGATTTTGTAGGCCCACTTTATTTTCGGATTTTTGGCATTACGGATATTTTGGAAGATGAGATATTTTGGGCAGTAGGGAGACACGTGTCACCCCCATGTGGCCATGTTGGCCGAATGGTTGGTGGACAAGTGTTTGGACGTTTTGGTGGACAAGTGGCTTGCCACTTGTCCCATTTTTGTGGTGGACACATGTCTCATTGTTGTGGTGGACACTTGGTTGGAAGACTCCACTCCCACATGGACCAAATCCTCACCATACACTTGCTTTGATCCTAGCCATTGATTTCTCTATAAATACCCCCCTTGTTGCAAGACTTTATTCATCCCTCACTTGAAATATTTTTCCAAGGCAAAAATTCCCCTCCCTCCCTTTGTGGTTCTCGTCCAACACCCCCCCCCTCTTGTGAAAGAATTTCTTCAAGTATTGTTATAATCCCATATACCTTAGCCAAAAATCCCTTGTAGTATTCCAAAGTTATCTTTATACTAAGAGCCCGAAAATACTACTTTATTCCTTAGTCGCAAAATAAAACCCTAGAAAAATCTTCATAAGCTTAGATGAAGTGTTAAGAGAAGTTGTTTAGAAACTTCTAAGGGTTGCTTGGAGCGGGTTGGAGCGTAAGGAATTGGAGCTAAACGTTGCTCAGGATCGACTTATAAAACTTGGATAATTTTGGGCTTATCGAGGTAATGATCTTTATCCCCCTATTGTAATTGGAAATTACATGTTGTAATGTATAGTTGAGTATAGTATATATAGAATGAATATTGATAATAATTGAATCAGATTTACATTGGGTATTTACTGATGAACTTGTAGTATTATTGTGGGGCGATGTTGTACACGTCAGGTTAGGCGGTAACCCCTCGAGCTGTTGGCTTGGTAGCGGGCCTTGATAGAGGAGGAGATTTATGTGGTTACGGGGGAGGAGGTGCTGCCGAATTTTCCGTAGAATAATGACCTTGTGCTTTGAATTGTTCTACGAAGAGATCTAGAGGTTGATAGACGTTTTGTGGCCTTTATAGGTTGAAGTACTACGAGTAGAGTATTCTACTTGAAGGGTGGAAAAGGCTAGCAGGGTTATAGTACTTTGGAGCATTTTGCTAATTGTCGATAATCGTCGCGAGGTATGTGAACCTCTTCCTATCTTTTCTAGCATGATTTTTGTGAACTATGTAGTACGGTGACGTACGTGTGCTAAACAATTTGGTTGGTTTAAAACATAAAGTGTTATAACGGCTTTATGGGAAGTTTGTTATAACAACTTTATGTAGGTAAAGAAATGGTCCGTGGTTTTAAAAGATAAGAGACTTGACTTATAAATGACTTGATGTGAAATATTAAGGACTTGGTTTGTGTTAAAGTTGTGAAACCGCATTTATGAGAAATGGGTAATTGGGTTTTAAAAGGAATAAGATATATTGATTTCGGAAATGAGAATAAGTATCGAACAAACCACTGCAGCGTTAATAAAGGAAAATGTATTGACAAATAATTAATTATATTAAAACCAGTAGAAACCTCCATCTGCATAGAAGCTAAGATAAGACAAAATTGTATTACATTTCCTAGATCATGGTTGCTTTAATAAGATCATTAATAACAAGTATTGATTTTTCTTAAATTCCAAAGTAAGGAACTTGTTTTCTAAAAGAAAAGAGACTTGAGGAAATTAAAGTGTTTTGGTTTTAAAGAAAGACATGGTTTTGTCTTAAAATGGTTTAAAAGGAAGTCATGGTTTTGTCTTAAGTTGGTTTATTCGAAAATAAGATATGGAAATTGTTTTGGTTTACTTAAAAAGATAGTTACTCTATTTTGATACTACGGGTATCGTGTGACTTTTTGTGAAAGAAATGGATCTTTTAAAGAGTTAAAATACGTAGTACCTTGGGGTTAAAATCCGGATTTGTTGTAATAAAATGAAAGTCTATGAGTATGTTGAACTTGCCTATGCTTGTGGTGATAGCCTTTGTTGTGCAAGTGTTGTATTTCTGTGCTACCGCGTCTCTCGTTGGAGGGCCGGCTATCTGGTTGATTGATGGACATACTGAAACGATGGGTGGCCCACGGGTATGCTTCCACTATATCGATCCTTTTGGACATACTGACACGATGGGTGGCCCACGGGTATGCTTCCATTAGGAGTGTTATCTTGTTATTTGCTTTGGACATACTGACACGATGGGTGGCCCACGAGTATGTTTCCATTATGATTGTTATCTTGTTATTTCCTTTTGGACATACTGACACGATGGGTGGCCCACGGGTATGCTTCCATTAGGAGTGTTATCTTGTTATTTGCTTTGGACATACTGACACGATGGGTGGCCCACGAGTATGCTTCCATTATGATTGTTATCTTGTTATTTCCTTTGGACATACTGACACGATGGGTGCTTCCATTATGATGGTTTCATGGCCATGCTTATACCGAGGTAAGATGCCGGGGCATGCAGCCGTTGTGCGGGTTAAATTCCCGGGTTATATTTGAGTGATGACTTTACGGGCGTGAGTCCCTGACTTGACATATGGCTTACATGTGTGTATCGTAGTTTGGTTATCATATATGTCTCTGCTTTATATAGACTATTATTATTTCATTTCTCGTATTTTGATTTCACATACTTGGTACTGTTATCGACCTCCTTGGGTGCGTTCATCTGCAGTAGAGTACACCAATTGTTGATCCTCGCCATAGGATCACGTTCAGCGTTTTAGGAAGCTCCGTTTCTCCGAGGCTTATCTTTTCGTATGATTCCACGAGATTGTAGGTACTTGTACATTCGGGGTATGGCGGGCCTGTCCGTCATAGTTGTTATAAAAATTCTTAGAGGTGTAGTAAATCTTGTTGTGGGCGGGGTTTGTAAAGGATGTAGCTATTGAGTTTTTATTTATATATCGTAAAGGTAACCGTTTTAGCCTGCTTTGTTTTCTTATTTCACTGTTTATCTTTTATGAGTTTTTTTATTTCCGCTGATTTTCTCTGATGTTGTATCACTAGGGTGCCCGGGGAAAGGCACCAGTCGCGGGCCCGAGGTCGGGTCGTGACAAAAGTGGTATTAGAGCCAGGTTAATCCTCGGAAAGTGTCTACAGACCGTATCTAGTAGAGTCTTGATTATCGGCGTGTTGTGCACCACACCTATAATCAGGAGGCTGCAGGATATTTAGGATTGGTTTCCATTCTTCTCACTCTGAGATAGTGCCTTAGAGTTGTGTTATAAGTTGGACTCCCTCTGGCATATTCGTTTGTGCTAGTTATGCCTCTGCGCAAGGCAACCAGGGCCCAGAGGGGCAGGGCAGCAGAGGGAGCTGCTAGTGGAATACAGAGGAGTGTGAGGGCACAGACCCAATCATCACCTGAGGTGATGCTTCATTCGGGGAGTTCTGCGACGCCGCTAGCCCGTAAGAGTTTAGAAGCGGCGGTAGCTACAGAGACCACGATACACGAGCCTCTAGTCCCGCGGCGAACAGGATATGGTTACGAGAAGATGGCGATTACTAGTTCGGCTTGTAGCGAGGCATGAGGATGACGGGGCGGTACCGTGTAATACACCGAGCGAGCGGTTTGAAACCAGGACTTTTTGGAGTTACTGACCACCGTAGTTCTATGGGTCGAGGCGAGATGATCCTCGTGAGTTTATACGGCGATTGTAGCGGTCGTAGAGTGATCGAGGCCTCAGAGACAGAGTCGGTGGTATTAGGTTCACATCGGTTGCGTGATACTGCAGTCGACTAGTTTGATTCATGGGAACTGTCCCAGGGGAGTATGCGCCTCCAGCTGGGTGGGACGAGTTCTCAGAGGCATTTCTTACACACTTCTTGCCCTCGCAGATGAGGAGAGCTCAGGCAGATAGATTTATGATGTTGAGGCGTAGCAGGCGGGACGGTTCGAAATCTGATGTCGAGTTTGACTCATTGGCTCGTTATGTCCCGCTTTAGTGGCGGACATGGAGGATAGAAGTGCACCGATATGTCACGAGATATGACGATTATCTAGTAAAGGGTTGTACAAAGTAGCTCTTGATCGTGCATGGACATTGCCGCGTCTGTGCTTATGCAGCAGATCGAGGAACGTAGAGATCGACGGATTAACAAGATCGCGAAGAGGCGTAGCAGCGAGTCCTTTGGTAACTTTCGAGGCGGACCTTCTCGCAGAATGCATCGTTATGCGCCTCCGCCCGATGCAGTGGTCCTCCGCGCACTTCGTGACGTTCGGGGTATTTAGGAGTTGGTCGAACTCGTGGTTTAGTTCCTGATTTACATAGGTTCTAGCCGGCCATTCTGTTTCCCTCGGTGTTTACTATGTGGTAGACGTCGTCCGGAAATATCGCTTTTTACTAACGCTTGTTTTACCAACGCCGAGAACGTGAGAGAGAATGTCCTAGTAGGAGGGATACAGTGGGATGACTTAGCCTGCAGTCGATTCTTGATTCGTGGTTCGGAGAGGAAGGGTGTTAGCTGGAGGCCACCCCACCCGGTATGGCGTTGTGGTAGGTGTTCTTATGGGAGTGTCGTACTACCGATAGCTTGTTATGCTTGCGGCCAGAGCCATTTGCGAGAAATTGTCCGGCAGGTGGCGCGGATGTTACGACTCGACCCGGGATCGATGGTGGTTCATCACCTTCGTAGTTATGCGCCCGTGAGCGGGATTTGATTAGGCGACAAAGGAAAGTGAGGCGATGAGTTACAGAGATATCTTGACCACGAGACTTGTTTAGGTCGTTATGGTAGATACATGTGGAGTGCTATGTGCGGATAACATTGTGTTAGGTGTGGATTAGAAAATATGGGTAGTTGAAAAGGGTAAGTCTGGGGACGAGAAAATGGTGAGCCTTAGAATTTATAACAGTTGGGACCTTGGATGCAAGGCCGTCTTGAGTTGATGATTTTACGGTTGATCTTTGTCGGAGTGCATAGTATACGTGGAGTTTTGTGTGATAATTCCATGGGTAGTTTGAGATAAAGTGGTAGCTTTCATGACGTGAATTAGTAAGATTGTTTGGATCGGGAACGAGAGTTTGGCGCGATAAGCGGGTCGGGTTGAGGCGGTCGCGGGTCAACCCGCAGCCCGGAATGAGGTGGGGTCAGTTCGAGGTGGTCCCGCCAGGTGGTAGGATCACGAGGGTGCAAGACCCAAGTTTAGGTAACCGTTGTACGAGTTCGTGGATGTGTTCGACCAGAATCGGATCGTGAAGACCGGGAAGGGCCTTAAAGGAATTTGAGGCTAGTAAAATGACCAAGTTTGGAGGTAGTGACTCCAAGGTTTTGGAAACTGAAACGATGACTGGAGTATGGTACGTAAACTAGAGAGAGTTCGGGTGTACGAGAAGGGTATGACGAGTAAGGAAATGAGTGAACGTGTGTTAACAGAATAAAAGAGATCATTTTGTTGTGAAGTGAAGATGCGAAGGGAGTATCCTTTAGACCATAGGTGAAAGCTTTTGTGATGTTAGAGGTGATTCCTCGTTGGCTTGGATTGGAGTTTTGCGCATGTGTTATATTATGGCCAGGTGTGGCATAAGTGGTTTTGTAAGTATAGTAGTGAAGACTATACCAGCGCATGTATGTTTTGAGACTTAGAAGGAACATTCGGGACGAATGTTTTTAAGGGGAAGAATGTTACACCGTAGTTCCGTGGATATGTATATGAAGGCGTGCGTGCGAGAATACGACATTAAAATTGGAAAGGAAGAAAGATGTGATTTTTCGACGGAAAAGTTTCCGATTTTGTGAAGAAAAAGTTCGTTAATGGGAATTGGATTCTCGGTTGGTATTCGGACTTTTTAGAATATTTGAGAATTATGGAATTTTATTTCGAAATTGGTCACGTGGGGCCCACGGGAGAATTTACGGTTTTGTAGGCCCACTTTATTTTCGGATTTTTGGCATTACGGATATTTTCGAAGATGAGATATTTTGGGACGAGTAGGGCGACACGTGTCACCCCCGTGGCCATGTTGGCGAATGGTTGGTGAATGATGTTTGGGCGTTTGGTGGACAAGTGACAAGCCACTTGTCCCATTTTGCGGTGGACACATGTCTCATTGTTGTGGTGGACACTTGGTTGGAAGACTCCACTCCCACATGGACCAAATCCTCACCATACACTTGCTTTGATCCTAGCCCTTGATTTCTCTATAAATACCCCCTTGTTGCAAGACTTTATTCTCCCTCACTTGAAATATTTTTCCAAGGCAAAAATTCCCCTCCATCCCTTTGTGGTTCTCGTCCAACACCCCCCCCCTCTTGTGAAAGAATTTATTCAAGTATTGTTATAATCCCATATACCTTATCCAAAAATCCCTTGTAGTATTCCAAAGTTATCTTTATACTAAGAGCCCGATAATACTACTTTATTCCTTAGTCGAAATAAAACCCTAGAAAAATATTCATAAGCTTAGATGAAGTGTTAAGAGAAGTTGTTTAGAAACTTCTAAGGGTTGCTTGGAGCGGGTTGGAGCGTAAGGAATTGGAGCTAAACGTTGCTCAGGATCGACTTATAAAACTTGGATAATTTTGGGCTTATCGAGGTAATGATCTTTATCCCCCTATTGTAATTGGAAATTACATGTCAGAGTAATGTATAGTTGAGTATAGTATATATAGAATGAATATTGATAATAATTGAACCGTATTTACATTGGTGTATTCTGATGAGACTTGTAGTATTATTGTGGGGCGGTGTTGTACACGTCAGGTTAGGCGGTAACCCTGAGCCGTTGGCTTGGTAGTGGGCCTTGATGAGGAGGAGATTTATGTGGTTACGGGGAGGAGGTCTTTGCGAATTTTCCGTAGAATAATGACCTTGTGCTTTGAATTGTTCTCTGAAGAGATCTAGAGGTTGATAGGCGTTTGTGGCCTTTATAGGTTGAAGTACTACGAGTAGAGTATTCTACTTGAAGGGTGGAAAAGGCTAGCAGGGTTATAGTACTTTGGAGCATTTTGCTAATTGTCGATAATTGTCGCGAGGTATGTGAACCTCTTCCTATCTTTTCTAGCATGATTGTTGTGAACTATGTAGTACGGTAGACGTACGTGTGCTAAACGAATTTGGTTGGTTTAAAACATAAAGTGTTATAACGACTTTATTGGAAGTTTGTTATAACAACTTTATGTAGGTAAAGAAATGGTCTGTGGTTTTTAAAAGATAAGAGACTTGACTTATAAATGACTTGATGTGAAATATTAAGGACTTGGTTTGTGTTAAAAAGTTGTGAAACCGCATTTATGAGAAATGGGTAATTGGGTTTTAAAAAGGAATAAGATATATTGATTTCGGAAATGAGAATAAGTATCGAACAAACCATCTGCGAGCGTTAATAAAGGAAAATGTATTGACAAATAATTAATTATATTAAAACCAGAGAAACCTCCATCCGCATAAGCTAAGATAAGACAAAATTGTATTACATTTCCTAGATCATGGTTGCTTTAATAAGATCATTAATAACAAGTATTGATTTTTCTTAAATTCCAAAGTAAGGAACTTGTTTTCTAAAAGAAAAGAGACTTGAGGAAATTAAAGTGTTTTGATTTTAAAGAAAGACGTGGTTTTGTCTTAAAATGGTTTAAAAGGAAGTCATGGTTTTGTCTTAAGTTGGTTTATTCGAAAAGAAGATATGGAAATTGTTTTGGTTTACTTAAAAAGATAGTTACTCTATTTTGATACTACGGGTATCGTGTGACTTTTTGTGAAAGAAATGGATCTTTTAAAGAGTTAAAATACGTAGTACCTTGGGGTTAAAATCCGGATTTGTTGTAATAAAATGAAAGTCTATGAGTATGTTGAACTTGCCTATGCTTGTGGTGATAGCCTTTGTTGTGCAAGTGTTGTATTTATGTGCTCCGCGTCTCGTTGGAGGCCGCTATCTGGTTGATTGATGGACATACTGACACGATGGGTGGCCCACGGGTATGCTTCCACTATATCGATCCTTTTGGACATACTGACACGATGGGTGGCCCACGGGTATGCTTCCATTAGCGTTGTTAGGTGGTTATTTGCTTTGGACATACTGACACGATGGGTGGCCCACGAGTATGCTTCCATTATGATTGTTATCTTGTTATTTCCTTTTGGACATACCGACACGATGGTGCCCACGGCTATGCTTCCATTAGGAATGTTATCTTGTTATTTGCTTTGGACATACCGACCACGATGGGTGGCCCGAGTATGCTTCCATTATGATTTTTATCTTGTTATTTCCATTTGGACATACTGACACGATGGGTGGCCCACGAGTATGCTTCCATTATGATTGTTATCTTGTTATTTCCTTTCGACATACCGACACGATGGGTGGCCACGAGTATGCTTCCATTAGGATGGTTCCATAGCCATGCTTATACCGAGGTAAGATCTTGCAGCATGCGCCGTTGTCGAGTTAAATTCAGGTTATATTTGAGTGATGACTTTACTGGCGTGAGTCCTCGACTTGACATATGCTACATATGTGTATCGTAGTTTGGTTATCATATATGTCTCCTATTTTATATAGACTATTATTATTTCATTTATCGTATTTTCGATTTCATACTTAGTACTGTTATCGACCTCCTTCGGCTGCGTTAAATGCAGTAGGTACACCAATTGTTGATCCTCGCCATGGATCACAGTTCAGCGTTTTGGGAAGCCCGCTTCTCCGAGGCTTATCTTTTAGCATGATTCCTCGAGATTGTAGGTACTTGTACATTCGTGGTATGGCGGGCCATGTCCGTCATAGTTGATATAAAAATTCTTAGAGTGCATGTCTTTGTGTGGCGGGGTTTGTAAAGGATGTAATCGTCAAGTTTTTATTTATATATACGAGAAAGGTAACCGCTTGGTTGCTTTGTTTTCTTATTTCCGCTTATCTTTTATGAGTTTTTTTATTTCCGCTGATTTTCTCTGATGTTGTATCACTAGGGTGCCCGGGGTAAGGCACCAGTCGCGGGCCCGAGGTCGGGTCGTGACATTAATATTGGTCAAATGACCATTCTATCCATGTCCATTTCATCCAAGACCACTAAGGGGGGTGACACGTGTCGCCCTCCCATTCGTCGCAATATTTCATTTTCCGACATTTCCATAATTCCGATAAATTTTTACTAGTCTCAAATCTTAACATTTGAATTCTTACGTACGTTCTTATAAACATGTCCTACAATTTACGGGGTGTAACATTATTCTCCCCTTAGAAACATTCGTCCCCGAATGTTCTTTTAGGGTCAATCTTATGGATAGCGACATAGTCTCCTTTTACAACCCCTACATACCAATAATGCCACACGTGGCCACATAACCATACTTATACCGTAACGCCACTGAACTCCCGATGTCGACGTCGGTTAGCTGCATCTGACTTATATCGACTCGAAGCATTAATAATCTTTCCTGGATAAGCTTCACCTTATCCACAGCCTGCTGAATCAAGTCTGGGCCAACTAACTGTACCTCACCCACGGCGAACCAACCAATCGATGAACTACACTTCCGCCCATACAAAACCTCAGATGGCGTCATCTGGATGCAAGAATGGTAGCTTTTGTTATAAGAAAACTCAACAAGAGGCGAGTGATCCTCCCGGCTACCCCTGAAATCAATAACACCAACCCACAACCTATCCTCAAGTGCCTGGATAGTACGCTCTGCCGTCGATCCCGAGGTGAAATGCCACCGAGACTCATCTCAGTCCCTAATACCTTCGGAAAAACCTCCGTAAGTCGGTATGTGAGCTCATCTGTCCGACATCATAAATGTAGGAACCCCGTGCAGTCTCACAATCTCCCTGCTATATAAGCTAGCATAATCCTCAGCCGAGTAAGTGGTCCCAACCGGAAGAACACGGCCGTTTAAATCGACTGTTTACTATGACCCTCGAGTCGCACTTCCTCGAGTACGATGCAACCAGAACAAAATCCATATTAATCACCTCATCTCTAAGTCGGGATCTCAATCGCTTGTAATAGCCCACTGGGCTTCTGGTGTTCGACCTTGACCTGCTACTAACTCGGACATTAAGCAACAACTCTGCTACGTCCCTCTTCAGGCCATCTTACCAATACATACATCTGAGGTCACGACACAACTTAGTCGACCCCGAACAAATATAGCAATAAACACTGCGTGCCTCCCCTAAAACCTACTGACAAGTCCTGCAGCACCGGGTACACACAATCTATCCTCATATCACAACACCCCATCCGGTGCTACCCAAACAGGCTCTTCCCTTCTTGAAGAGCCGTATCTCGATACCGTATCATAACTGGATCCTCATATTGTCGCCTCTTTACCTCCTCAATGACGGAAGACTCGGCAACCTCTCGGATCTAAACTTCATTAACCTTGGAAACAAATAATCGAACCCCTCGGCTTGGTAGCTGATGAATCTTACGGACCACGTCCTGTCTATCTGGTTGTCCATCTGACAGACTACCCATAGATCCACGACTAAGAGCAGCTGTAACCGTCTCGGTTTTCCCCGGGTGGTATAGGATATCAATATCACAACCCTTGAGTAACTCTAACCACCGTCTCTGTCGCAAATTCAGCTGCCTCTATCTGAAGATATACCAGAGGCTCTTGTGGTCTGCACAAATATCCACATGAAGTCTATATAAGGAATGCCTCCAAATCCTCAAGATACGATTAACTGCCGCCGACTCTAAATCGTGAGTAGCGTATTTCCTTTCATGCTTCCCTAACCGCCGGGAAAACATAGGTTCTAACCTTATCGTGTTGCGTCAGCACACAACCTAGCCTAACACCCAAAGTGTTACAATAATAACCTAACCCTCTAGTCTCTCAGGAGGAATTAGAACTGTTGTCGTGGTCAACTTATCTTCCAATAACTGGAAGCCTTTCTCATACTTGCGAAATATTCGGGCACCCTTAATCTCAATTATGGTTCCTGTTTCCCTTTCTCTGTTGCAACCAAACTTGGTCACTATACTTAGATTTGATTCCTTTGCTTGCCTCATGTCTAAGACTTACTATCAATCACAATTTATGGGGGAGATTTCCTTGATCTTGTCAAGTAGCAATCATATTTTTCTCTCCCAGCTCGTAGAGCTTATAGCTAGGTGTTCAACCTCAATTCATGGTATTACATAATCCAATGTCTTGTCAATATTTCTTATCGTTCAAGTGTCTACTTGTCTTTCCTTTATAAGTCATTTCAAATTGTCCTGGGGTCCCTTAACCCACCGTATTTTCTTACCATCTTTCTCTTTTCAGTACGGATGTTACCACCCGCCCGCAGTATCTAATGTGCGCGTCTAGTCCTGGAACTTCCCGCAGCTCCGCATAGGCCACTCACATAGGCCCGCATGAGGTATTCCTCGCATCGAGGGTAGCTACTCCCCGGCATCGTCCTGGACTCGCAGTCCGCATGGCCACATAGACCGCATGACCACAAAGGCCGCACACTAACCTGGAACTCCCGTAGCTCCGCATAGGTCACACAGACCCGCATGAGGTATTCTCGAATCATAGGTCACACAGACCCGCCTGAGTCTACCCCGCGTGGAGGCGGCTTAACCCCCGGTATCATGTCAAGAGGTGAGTGATATAATACTAACATAACAGCTTATCGTTAAACAACATAAGCACAACAAGGGAAACCCCTTTACACAAACATCACAAGATACTAACACACGTAGCATCCTAACATGTTTACTTATCAAATCAACAAGAAAGTATTACAAGGCTATCGCAAACCAACACAATCAAGTTATTCACACAAGGTACTTTCTACTTTATGTTAACAAGTTTGGGTTTTTATCCCCAAAGTACTTCATACATTAATTCTTTAAAAGATCCGTTTCTTTCACAAAAGTCACACAATACCCGTAGTATATATATAAAAATAGAGTGACTATCTTTTTAAGTAAACCAAAACACTTCCCTTTGTAAAATCAAGTAACAACATTATTTTCCAAACGTTCAAGTTTGCCTAATTTCAAATGCTCAAGTTTCTCATTTTCGAAAGGTTTCGTAGTTCATAGTCTTAATCATTTAATAATATGATTCTCTTTTAAAACAATCTGAGAAACATATACCTTATGTGTGAGTAGGTTATTCTTGTTCATAACAATCTTATTAAAGCAGTCATGATCTAGGAAATGTAATATCATTTTGTCTCATCTTAGCTTCTATGCAGATGGGGGTTTCTACTGGTTTTAATAATACTTAATTAGTCAATACATTTTCCTTATTAACGTTGTAGTGGTTTGTTCGATACTTATTCTGATTTCCGAAATTAGTAAAACATTATTCCTTTTTAAAAAACCAAATACTCATTACTCACGAATGAGGTTTCACACTTTTTAACAAAATTCATATTAATTTAATTAAGTCAAGTC
Source organism: Przewalskia tangutica (assembly GCA_029844215.1). Taxonomy (NCBI): domain Eukaryota; kingdom Viridiplantae; phylum Streptophyta; class Magnoliopsida; order Solanales; family Solanaceae; genus Przewalskia; species Przewalskia tangutica. The sequence continues at coordinate 29,207,465 of CM056736.1, read as the reverse complement.
TCTTATCTTTTAAGATCAAGTCTCTTAACTTCTAAAATCAATAAATCATTCTTTTTATCTCTCTTAAGCTGTTATACCTAACTTCCCATAAAGCTAGTATAACTCTTAAGCTTTTAAAACCAAGTATTACTCTTCTTTCAAAAAGGTTTCTTAATTCTCTTGAAATACTTCAAGATTCTTATTATTCAGGCTTAAGTCAAACGACATTGCCGTAAAACTACGTTCAGTTAACACACGTACGTCTACCGTACTATATATATTCTTTAAAATATCATGCTCAAGAGGATAGGAAGAATCACATACCTCGCGACGATTATCGACTATTAGCAAAACGCTCCACGGCTATAACCCGGCTAGCCTTGTCCACCTTTCAAGTAGAACATGCTACTTGCAGCACTTTCAACCTATAAAGGTTATACAAGTCTATCAATGTCTAGACTACTCGGTAGAATAAATCTAGATACAAGATTCTACGGAAAATTGGGCAGCACTTCCCTACCCGTCAAACTTCACAAGTCTACTGTAAATACAGTCCTATGTAAGTACAGTTCAATCTTCTACTTAATAATCTTCTGATGTGATTTCAGTTCGAGTCTTATCTGTAATATCCTTCTATTACAGTTCAATTCTCTTCTTATATACCTTCCTTGTATATAACTTATACTTAATTCTTATACTTCAACAGTATGTAAACTCTAATTACAATAGGGAGACAAGATATTTACCTCGATAAGCCCATAATTATCCAAGTTTAAATGTCGATCCTGAGCAACGTTTAGCTCCTACTCCGGGTGCTCCAACCCGCTCCAAACAACCCTTAGAAGTTCTACGTAACTTCTTCTTAATACTTCAACCGGCTATGAAGATTTTCCTTAGGGTTTCATTTTTGTGAATGAAGGAAAGTATAATAGTATTTCTAGGCTTTTAGTATAGGTGTAACCTTGGAATACTACAATGTATTTGGGCCAAGGTATTTTGGAATAGTAACAATACTTGGAGAATACTTTTCTACCAAAGGGGGTGGGGGTATTTGTTACACCCCGTAAGTCCAGGACATGTATAAGAGAGTGTACGTAAGGAACCAAGACTTGGAAATTAGTACGAAAGGAAGAATTGTTTTTTCAACGGAAAATGTTCCGAACGTCGGAAAGGGAAAATGTTCGTTGTTGAGAATTGGATTCTCAAAATACATTATTTGAAGAGTATGGGACTTAGTAATATTATGGAAACTTATTTTTGCGGATTTGGTCACGTGGGGCCCACCCGAGGAATTTTACGTTTTGTGGGGCCCACGAGGGTTCTGCATTTTATGGACGAATGAGAGGCGACACGTGGCACCCCATGGCTTGGTCGAAATTTGTACAAGGGTAAAATGGTCATTGACCACTTTGGAAGATTAGTCTTGCTAGGATTTTGTTGACTAGTCAACTTGTCCATGGCTTTTCATTAATTGTCTTTCATCCTAGACCACAAGTGTATTAATCCAAGCCTCCAATGTGTTTTATATACATAGCTAGTGCAAGACAAGCTCATTTTACACTTAGAAAATATCCCAACAATTGTTGTTCTTCAACACGCTCTGCCAAGTGCAATTTCCCACATGAGAAATTTGTAGTTTTGATCCATTAGCCACAAGACTTTAACCCAATGTCCCTTAGGTATTGTAAGGATATCTCAATAGAAAGATTTCTAAAAACGGAGTTTTCACGTTAGTCAAGGCGGAAACTATTGGAGTTCTTCAACTTTGAAGTTGGAACTTGAAGATGGGTTCTTCATAGGCCTCTGGAGTGCTTGGAGCGGATTGGAACTTAAGGAAAGGAGCTAAGAATTGCTAAGCGCGACCTTGGATCTTGGAAATTTTAAGGGCTTATAAAGGTATTATTTTTGTCGTTTTAGCAATTAAGGTTTACTTATCATTGTAGCTATGGTTATTAGCAAGCATGAGTTTTATAGTATGAAGTTTGATAAGTATTTGGACTATTGGAACCCTAATCCAAATCTAGCATGTTTAGCTTTAAGATTTCAATTCAAGTCGATTATTAGTTAAGTCGTCACATGTTGTATAAAGAAGGAATTTTAGTTGTTGAAGTTGTTTATGACTAAGTAACATGTTGACCTAAGAACTTGAATTGGAAAAGGATTGGAAAAGACTTTGAATTGTTAGTATGTAGTTGGTAGAGAATGGCTCGAGTTTTAAGCTATTTCAGATGAATTGTGGGCGGAATTTTACACGTATTGTAAGGCGTGTAATCCCCTTTTGTTTGGTTGTTGTTTGGAGCCTTAAACGTGGCTTGTTGGTTATTGTATACGTACTTGAATAAGGTTGATAGTGAGTCGAAACAAAGGAAGTGCTGCCCGATTTTCCGTAGAATTAGAGACTAAATACTTAGTATTATTCTACGTAGAGACTAGAAGTTGATAGTCTTGTTGTGACCATTATAGGTTGACACTTCTACGTACGGCATATTCGGCTTAGCTTGTGGATATTAGCCGAAAAGGTATGTGAACTATCTCCTCTTCTAGCATGATTCCTTAGAATAAAGAAAGTAAGTTCTACTCGAATGATCCATTCCTTTCTTGTATTTGGTTTGCCTAAAATAGAATTTGTTCTATTTACTTACTTGAGTGTACTTTGATGTTTAAATTGTAAGTAGTATAATCCATTTCCTTAGGGAAGTTTGGATTCTTAAAAGTGAAGGTATTTTTCTTAAAGTACATAGAAACTTGAAAAGGAAGTGATTTCCAAATCTTTTGGCTAGTGCCTTAGTTCTAAAACCTAAAGGTCATTATAATGACTTTAGGGGAGTCAAAGGAGTGATTTACTTATTTGATTTAAAAGAGGAGAAATGACATGATTTAAGAGAAGTAACTTGCGTTAAGGGTGAAGTTACTGAGGTTTAAAAAGTAGAAGAAAACTTGTTTTCTAACTATAAGAGACTTGAAGTATTTTTGAAAGTTAAGAACTTGATTTGTAAGTATGTGATACTTGGTTTTAATAGTATAAGTCTCTTGGTTATTGAAGGAATGGATACGTCTAAAACCATAAAGGGTTATAACGGCTTTATGGGAAGTTGGTTATAACGGCTTTATGGAAGGTTTAGAAAGTTGTCTATTTTGATTAAATCGGCATAAGTTGCCTAGATTGTAAAAATTTGGAGTTACTTGATTTCAAGCTTTGAAATGAGTTTTAAAGTGTAGTAACTTACCTTGAAAAATAGACACGCCTTGATACTACTGGTGTTAGTATCTTGGGGCTTTACATAGAAAGGAGTCTTTTATAAAAGAATGTATGTATGCCTTGCTAAGTACTTTGGCTTGATAAAGTGAGGATTTGTCTAAGTGTGCCTTGATAAGTACTTTGACTTGTTAAAAGAGAATTATTCTATGTATGCCTTGATAAGTACTTTGGCTTGTTAAATGAGAATTTATTCTATTTGTGCCCGGATAAGTACTTTGGCTTGTTAAATAAGAATTTATTCTATTTGTGCCCGGATAAGTACTTTGGCTTGTTAAATGAGAATTTATTCTATTTGTGCCCGGATAAGTACTTTGGCTTGTTAAATGAGAATTTATTCTATTTGTGCCACGATAAGTACTTTGGCTTGGTTAATTGAGAACTTGCCTATACGTACGGTAATAGCCTTTGAGTGCAAGTATTATGTTTTATTAAGTTCCGCGACTCTGGTTGAAGAATTGGTGTCTTGTTGTAGTTCTTGGGACGCATCGGAAACGTGATGTGAGATTCCACGTATGCTTTATTACTTGTAGTACTTGGGTTAAATTCCATCCTTATATTATGAGAACATGGTAGTGGGTATGTCTTGCTCCAGTAGAGTCAGATGCTGAGGTAAACCCCAAGCGGCTTTTTATACCACATCCGGTAGAGTATGTGAGGTAAACCCCAAGACGCTATACCACCGCTTACCACCTTCTCCAGGGTAGAGTATATGTGAGGGTAAACCCCAAGACGCTATACCACCGCTTTACCACCTTCTCCGGTAGAGTATATGTGAGGTAAACCCCAAGACGCTATACCACCTGTTTTACCACCTTCTCCGGGTAGAGTATATGTGAGGTAAACCCCCAAGACGCTATACCACCTTTACCACCTTCTCCGTGGTAAGAGTATATGTGAGGGTAAACCCCCGAATGCTTATACCACCGTGGGACTTGGTGTTCATGTATGCCTATTGGTGTTATGTTATATCTGGATCACGGTGAGGAAGGATTCCACGCACGATTGATATTATGGCGTGAGACCCATAGTTATATTTGAGTAGTGACTTTGAGGGCTGCGTCCTCGACTTGATATGATCGCTTATGTGCTATGTCTCTATCATTGTTTAGGTTGGCTATCATGATTTCATTCTGATACTATTTGTTCACATACTTGGTACATTCTTCGTCTCGACCTCCTTCGGGTGCGTTAAATCTCATGCCGCAGTTTAGGTACGATTCGTGATTCGATCGGCAGTGTAGGATCCTGCTCGGGGTTTTGGATAAGCTCCTTCTATTCCGAGTTTATCTTTGGTATATGTCGCCAAGATGCAGGCTTTGTATAGTTTTGGGTACGGCGGGGCCTTGTCGTCGTAGTTCGATTTAACTCGCAGAGGTCCAGATTCATATGTAGGATTGGACTGCGTATGCGTGTAGTGTCTTTTGTTTATGTATATACGGCACCTTGGCTTTGCCTTGCACGCACGCTTGTTTTAAAAGAAAAAATGAGGTGTTATTTGATTCAGACTTACTTGTATTGTTAAGGTAAAGCGGTGCCTGTGTAGGGCACCGATCCTGAGCCGGTTCGGCGTGACAGAGTGGTATCGAGCGATCGATCCTCGGAATGTCTGACCGTGTCTAGTAAGTCTTGATTATCGGTGTGTTGCGCGCCACACCCATAAAATGCGAGGCTACAGACATTTAGGAGTTGGTTTCATTCTTTTCACTCTAAGATCGTGCCATAGAGTCGTGTTAGTAAGAAAATTCCTCTCGACGTATGGTTGTGTTACGCTTATGCCTCGAGGAACAAACGCCAAGATAGGGCAAAGGAGTAGCTTGAGCTACTAGTCGGACTCAGAGAGTTGATAGGGCTTATGCCTGTGTTATACTGGATGTTGTTCGCGATCACGAGTCCCTGCGCCAGGTTTGAGGCCCCAAGACACGAGCCTCCAGCTTTCTCGGTTAGGAGAAGACTATAGTGGTCATGAGGAAGCAATTATGTTATTGACCAAGATAGCGGTGCTAGCAAATGTAAGTGATAGTACCCAGGTAGGGATACTTTGATTAGTAAAGTGAGAAGTAAGAATGTTGACAAGAATGGTAAGTGGCCGAGACTATAGTTGTGTAGAGTTCACACGCAGTAATTGGCCACAGCGATGTAAGACCAATAGGGAAGATTGTACGGTAGAAATACTTCGACCATGTGACGAACCTCTAGTGATTAGGGATAGGGTAAGACCTTGAGATAAGAGTGAGGTTTATTTCGCACTAAGAATGAGGAGTTAAGTGTGACGATGAGTGGTTATGGACTCATTTGGTCACCATAGTATGGAATGGGGTAATGTCGGCTAGAAATGGTCCAAGATATGTGATAGGGTCCCGAGGATGTCGTGCCCAAGTTTAGTTAATCGCTGTATAAGTTTGTGGATCGTTCCCACGGACTAGTCGTAAGGACGAGAAAAGCCTTAACGGAATGTGAGTAGCTTAATGGCGTGTTTGATTAGTAACTCCATGAGTGGAGAATAGAAACAAAATTTGAGATTTTGCGTGTACTAGATGAGTTTGAAAGTACGAAAAGTATGGCAAGTAAGGAAAGAAATGAACCTCTAAGGATCCCGTGTTTGAGAGACAGTAACCTTCGAGTTTTGTGAGAAGGACCACTGACGAAAGGTCCATTATTATGTTCACGTATGTTGTGGTGGCTATGTGTGGCATCGTTGGTCTTGTGCGCTTTGATTGATATGCATAGTATAGAGATTATCTGGAGTTAGTATATCTTAGCAATCGACTAAGAACATTCGGGACGAATGTTTCTAAGGGGAAGAATGTTACACCCGTAAGTCCGTGACATGTATAAGAGAGTGTACGTAAGGAACCAAGACTTGGAAATTAGTACGAAAGGAAGAATTGTTTTTTCAACGGAAAATGTTAGAACGTCGGAAAGGAAAATGTTCGTTCTTTGAGAATTGGATTCTCAAAATACATTATTTGAAGAGTATGGGACTTAGTAATATTATGGAAACTTATTTTTATGATTTGGTCACGTGGGGCCCACAGGAATTTTACGCTTTGTGGGGCCCACGAGGTTCTGAGAATTTTATGGACGAATGAGAGGCGACACGTGGCACCCCCACATGGCTTGGTCGAAATTTGTACAAGGGTAAAATGGTCATTGACCACTTTGGAAGATTAGTCTTGCTAGCTTGATTTTGTTGACTAGTCAACTTGTCCACTGGCTTTTCATTAATTGTCTTTCATCCTAGACCACAAGTGTATTAATCCAAGCCCTCCAATGTGTTTTATATACATAGCTAGTGCAAGACAAGCTCATTTTACACTTAGAAAATATCCCAACAATTGTTGTTCTTCACATGCTCTGGTAAGTGCAATTTCCCACATGAGAAATTTGTAGTTTTGATCCATTAGCCACAAGACTTTAACCCAATGTCCCTTAGGTATTGTAAGGATATCTCAATAGAAAGATTTCGAAAACGGAGTTTTCACGTTAGTCGCAAGGCGGAAACTATTCGAGTTCTTCAACTTTGAAGTTGGAACTTGAAGATGGGTTCTTCATAGGCCTCAAGGAGTGCTTGAGCGGATTGGAACTTAGGAAAGGAGCTAAGAATTGCTAAGGCGCGACCTTGGATCTTGGAAATTTTAAGGGCTTATAAAGGTATTATTTTTGTCGTTTTAGCAATTAAGGTTTACTTATCATTGTAGCTATGGTTATTAGCAAGCATGAGTTTTATAGTATGAAGTTTGATAAGTATTTGGACTATTGGAACCTAATCCAAATCTAGCATGTTTAGCTTTAAGATTTCAATTCAAGTCGATTATTAGTTAAGTCGTCACATGTTGTATAAAGAAGGGAATTTTAGTTGTTGAAGTTGTTTATGACTAAGTAACATGTTGACCTAAGAACTTGAATTGGAAAAGGATTGGAAAAGACTTTGAATTGTTAGTATGTAGTTGGCGAGAATGGCTTGAGTTTTAAGCTATTTCGTATGAATTGTGGGCGGAATTTTACACGTATTGTAAGGCGTGTAATCCCCTTTGTTTGGTTGTTGTTTGGAGCCTTAAATGTGGCTTGTTGGTTATTGTATTCGCCTTGAAAAGGTGGCAAGTGAGTCGAAACAAAGGAAGTCTGCCCGATTTTCCGTAGAATTAGAGACTAAATACTTAGTATTATTCTCGTAGAGACTAGAAGTTGATAGTCTTGTTGTGACCATTATAAGTTGACACTTCTACGTGCGGCATATTCGCCAGCTTGTGGATATTAGCCAAAGGTATGTGAACTATCTCCTCTTCTAGCATGATTCCTTAGAATAAAGAAAGTAAGTTCTACTCTTGAATGATCCATTCCTTGCTTGTATTTGGATTGCCTAAAATAGAATTTGTTCTATGTACTTCCTCGAGTGTACTTTGATGTTTAAATTGTAAGTAGTATAATCCATTTCCTTAGGAAGTTTGGATTCTTAAAAGTGAAGGTATTTTCTTAAAGTACATAGAAACTTGAAAAGGAAGTGATTTCCAAATCTTTTGGCTAGTGCCTTAGTTCTAAAACCTAAAGGTCATTATAATGACTTTAGGAGTCAAAGGAGTGATTTACTTATTTGATTTAAAAGAGGAGAAATGACATGATTTAAGAGAAGTAACTTGCGTTAAGGGTGAAGTTACTTGAGGTATAAAAGTAGAAGAAAACTTGTTTTCTAACTATTAGAGACTTGAAGTATTTTTGAAAGTTAAGAACTTGATTTGTAAGTATGTGATACTTGGTTTTAATAGTATAAGTCTCTTGGTTATCAAGGAATGGATACGTCTAAAACCATAAAGGGTTATAACGGCTTTATGGGAAGTTGGTTATAACGGCTTTATGGAAGGTTTAGAAAGTTGTCTATTTTGATTAAATCGGCATAAGTTGCCTAGATTGTAAAAATTTGGAGTTACTTGATTTCAAGCTTTGAAATGAGTTTTACCAAGTGTAGTAACTTACCTTGAAAAATAGACACGCCTTGATACTACGGTGTTAGTATCTTGGGGCTTTACATAGAAAGAGTCTTTTATAAAAGAATGTATGTATGCCTTGCTAAGTACTTTGGCTTGATAAATTGAGGATTTGTCTAAGTGTGCCTTGATAAGTACTTTGACTTGTTAAAAGAGAATTATTCTATGTATGCCTTGATAAGTACTTTGGCTTGTTAAATGAGAATTTATTCTATTTGTGCCCGGATAAGTACTTTGGCTTGTTAAATAAGAATTTATTCTATTTGTGCCCGGATAAGTACTTTGGCTTGTTAAATGAGAATTTATTCTATTTGTGCGGATAAGTACTTTGGCTTGTTAAATGAGAATTTATTCTATTTGTGCCTGATAAGTACTTTGGCTTGTTAAATGAGAATTTATTCTATTTGTGCCCCGATAAGTACTTTGGCTTGTTAATCGAGAACTTGCCTATATGCTGGTAATAGCCTTTGAGTGCAAGTATTATGTTTTATTAAGTGCCGACTCTACCGGTTGAAGTGGTGTCTTGTAAGTCTTGGGACGCACCGACGGTGATGTGGGATTCACTGTATGCCTGTTACTTGTAGTACTGGGTTAAATTCGATTTTTATAGAAGACATAGTGCTTATGTCTTGTTTGATGGTCACGAGATAGGTAAGAGTATAAGTGAGGGTAAACCCCAAGACGCTATACCACCGCTTACCACCTTCTCCGTGGCAGTATATGTGAGGTAAACCCCAAGATGCTATACCACTGTTTACCACCTTCTCCAGTAGAGTATACGTGAGTGGTACACCCCAAGATCTTATACCACCGCTTTACCACCTTCTCCAGTGAGAGTATATGTGAGGGTAAACCCCCGAAGACGCTATACCACCCTTTTCACCTTCTCCGGTAGAGTATATGTGAAGGTACACCCCAAGATGCTATACCACCTGCACCACTTCTCCGTAGAGTATATGTGAGGGTAAACCCCAAGACGCTATACCACCTTTACCACCTTCTCCAGGTAAGAGTATAAGTGAGGTAAACCCCAAGATGCTATACCACGCTGGGACTTGGTGTTCATGTATTCCTATTGGTGTTATGTTATATCACGGATCGCCGCAGCGAGGAAGGATTCCACGGCACGATTGATATTACGGGCGCGAGACCCATAGTTATATTTGAGTAGTGACTTTGAGGCCTGCGTCCACGACTTGATATGACCGCTATGTGCTATGTCGTAGGTTGGCTATCATACATGTCTCTGCTTTGTTTAGATCATATGATTTCATTACAAGACTATTTGTTCACATACTTGGTACATTCTTCGCATCGACCTCCTTCGGCCGCGTTATGCCGCAGTTTAGGTCGCATTCGGTGATCGGCAGTGTAGGATCCTGCTGTGGTTTTGGATAAGCTCCTTCTATTCAGGAGGTTATCTTTGGTATATGTCCTTCAGTAAAGGCTTTGAATAGTTTTGGGTACGTCGGGGCCTTGTCCGCCATAGTTCATTTAACTCTCAGAGTGCGTATTCATATGTGGATTGGACTCATATACGGTGTAGTGTCTTTTGTTTATGTATATATGGCAGCCTTATCGGCTTTGCCCTTACGCACGCTTGTTTTAAAAGAAAAAAATGAGGTGTTATTTCGGGCAGACTACTTGTATTGTTAAGGTAGAAGGGTGCCTGTAGGCACTACCACGCCCGGTTCTGGCAGTGATTTATGAGACAACACTCAAGAGAGTGGTACTTCGTGAAAGGCCTCACAAAGGGTTTCGCCAGGCCTTCCTTCGAGAGGAGGGTGCTCTTGGACGCGAGCTTCAAGAGGGCGGGGGAGGATTACAAGACTTAGAAAGATTTTGTGGATGAAGAAGTCTTCAACCAAGGGGGTATTTATAGGACTACCAAGGGCCAAGATTGAGACAAGTGGGAGGCAAGTGTAAGGTGTGGATTTGGACAAGTGTTGTGTGGGTCCCACTTACTCATCTACCACAAATATCCTACCAACCATTGACCAAATGTTTAAGGCAAAATAAACACAAAAAGCGTACAAAGATTTCTCACCAATGGCCCACTCGAGGTGACAAGTGTCGCCTCTCGTTGGTCCAAAATATTTCATCTCTCGAAAAATCCGCAAAAATTATAAATGACATAGCCGTAATTTTCCCTTCGCAAAGTCCGAAACGCTTGTCGGAAAAACGATTCTTTTCGCTAGTTGTGCTCAAAATTTCTGGTCCTTGCCTAACTTAAGGCTTAAAATTTTATACGCACGCCCCTTCAACATACTGAAATACTGGTATAACATTCTCCCTCCTTAGAAACATCGTCCCGAATGTTCCTTCTAAGTCTCAAACATACTGCGCTTGCAAAAGTCTTCACTACTATGCTTCCAAAAACAATCATGCCACACCGCCATAAAATAACACACGCAAATACTTAATTCAAGTCCACGAGGAATTTCCTCTAACATCACAAAAACTCCCACGGCTAAAAGATACTCCTTCGCACCTTCACTTTATAAAAGAAATGATCACATCTATGTTCTTAATACATGCTCGCTTTTTCCACTCGTACTCGCTTCGCCACTCGTGCACTAACTCTTTCTACCACATTCTATCGCTTCGTTTCCAAAATCTCTCGGGTTACTACCTCCAACTTGATCATTAATCGAATACTCGATGGATCTCCGATACTTTTCTGAACATAACAACATGAAAAGATCGGACATACCGCCTCCTAAGTCGGACGGCAATGCTAATATAGGAAACTCGGCCTATTCTTCACATGATCTAAAAAGGCCCAGCACTAAGCTAAGTTTCCTCTGCTTTCCAAAACTCACACCACTTTCCGGTGGTACCTTCAAGACCCACCGACCCACCTCGAACTCCAAGCGCCGCGATTATCCGCACGACTCGACTCGATAACCTCTTCCGATAAGCTTTCTTACGGATAACACCCTATCCACATCCGCCAAGTATGAACCAACTATCTCAACTCTGCCAACATCGAACCAATCGACCGACAACTTACACTTCCGCCCTACAGGCGCCATAAGGCGATATCCGAATACCGATATGGTAGCTTATTATAATACACACTCAACCAAAAGGCGAATAATCTCATACTACCTCAAATCAAAAACACCGCCCGAGGGTGAATGCGAGCATCGAGACTCACCTAAGTTCCTAACCTCGCCGGTAAACTTCCGTAAAAGAAATAGCCGTGAATTGGCTCCATCACTGCCATAAGGTGAAAGTAGGCACCTTGTGCAGCCTACAACCTTCCCGATATAACATCTCGCATAAACTGCCAGTAAACGGTCTTGACTAAAAGACAAGATGGGTTGACCATCGCCCGATCATCGTCGAACGCATCCACGAACTCGCATTGATGGTTAACTAAACTTGGGCCTAACACCCCGTGACCCCACCACCGGAGGGACCACCTCGAACCGACCCCACCACAATGCCGTTGGTTGACGCCGACGATCGCCCAATCGGACCCGCCATTCGCAAGAAAACTCTTGTTCCCCGATCCGGAACAATCTCCTCATCGAGCCACGAAAACCTAGTGGTCTTCTTATCTCAACTACCCTCTTTAATTTCATACCACTCAGGGACTTATCACACAAACATATCTCACGTGTACTATGCACTCCGATAAGTGTAAAACATAAAAAATACATCTTTTACTCGAGATGGCCTTACCTCTAAGGTCTCTACGTATAAAACTCTAAGGCTCACACTTTCCCTATCCCCAACCTTACCCTTTTAACTAACCATGATTTCTGATCACAATTAACACAATGCTATCTTAACATAGCACTTAAGATACACTTATCTTATCACACATACAATCTCTGTAGGTTGGGCGATATACCGACCCATCGCTTTCACCTCTTCGCTCTAATCAATCACTCAGCTTACATCGCTATAAGGGGCGTGATGAATGGATCAACGGTCACCGGTCCGAATCTTCACATCCGAGTCTCTACATCCGCCTGATAATTTCTCGCGAACGCCCTTGTTGCCGCAAAGATAACAAAGTCGCCGGCAACGACACTCCTACACGACACCTACCACAATGGCCATATTGAATACCGGGAAGAACTCAACTCGCTACCGCTGTAACCCACGTGTATGCGTACGTGGCAAGCCTTCGAGCTCGACCAACTCCATACCGCCCCGAACCCCGCGAGGACCACTGCGACCGCGAGGTGCATATCTAATTCGGCCGCGGGCGTCCGCCCGAAAGTTACCAGCGCCCTACCGACCGCCTCTTCCTGGCGACCTTGGTTAACTCGGCCGATCTCTACGCCTTCGCATTGCATAAGCGTGCACGCAGCCATGCATGCCTTTGCTCGATCAAGAGCTACTTCTTACACAACCTGCGGTTCGCTAACTCCTTAGCTAGTAACGTGGTCGCCTCTTCGCAATCTATACTTTCCGCATCGGTCGTGCAACCAAGGCTCATATATCACGGCCAGCAGAGGGAATCGCCACAGGCGTAAACTCTCACTTCTGGCCGCGACGCCGCAGAACTCCCGAAGCACCACCCAGGTGATGATTGGTCGTCCTCGTGCTCTCGTGAACCCTTCTCAGGCTCCTACTCAGCCTGCCGCCTCTACCGCCTCTTCTAGTTCTGTGCTGTTTACGCACAGTGCATAGCGGTGGGAAAGAATTACGTTAGCGGTCCAACTTATAACACGGCTCTAAGGCACGATCTCGAGTGAGAAGAATGGAAACCAATCCTAAATATCCTATAGCCTTCCGATTATGGTGTGGTGCACAACACACCGATAATCAAGACTTCATCGATACTGGCAGACACTTTTCGAGGATTAATCGCTCGATACACTTTTGTCACGACCCAACTCAAGCTCGTGGATCGTGCTTTACTCGTGCACCCAGTAGACATACATCGAGTAATCACGGAATATAAAACAAGACATGGAATAACAGCATTTATCTGAGAAAAGTTGCTTTTCAGATATATATATAAACATGAGCATTTACATCCCCTTTACAAATCTCGCTTACAATAAAGATTACATGCACTTCTGGAATGATATAACAACAATGGCGGAGACGGTTCCGCCATACCCTTCAATGTAAATACCTACAACGGCAGTGGACTATACCATCGATAAGCCTCCGAGAAACGAGCTTCCTAATACGCTGAATCGTGATCCTAAGAGCGAGGATCGACGATCGCGACTCACTTACCGCGATTAACGCACTTCAAGCGAGGTCGTCACATAACAGTACCAAGTATGTGAAATCAAAATATCTAAATGAAATCATAGTAGTCTATATAAAGCGGAGACATGTATGATAGCCAAACTATAGCTCAATACAGATATGTCAAGTCGACTACTCACGCCTCAAAGTCATCACTAAATACAACTGGTCTCACGCCACAACATCAATCACGCCCGTGGAACACCTTCCTCACCGCGCATCTATGATATAAAAGCACAAGGAATACACATGAACACCGTGTCCCACTGTCATAATAAACCGTCACGGTAAGTACGAAGGCATAGCCGACTACTAAAACAACCTAAAGCATCAACGCGTCATAAATCAGATTACGAGATCCTTCACCGCCACATGATCGCCGCCGCTACCGCGCAGCAGTCTAAACTCATGCCAGTCCATAGGCCGTGGCATGTTCCCGAACTAGCCCGTATTCGTGATAGGTATACTCCGGCGACTCGCAGACGGTGGTAGCGCGTAGACCGCATGACCACAAAGGCGCGACACTAACCCGAACTCCGCGAGCCCGTATAGGTCACACAAACCCGCATGAGGTATTCTCGAATCATAGGTAACACAGCACTACCGGAAGTCTACCCCAAGACGGAGGCACTTTAACCCCCGGTATCATGTCAAGAGGTGAGTGATATAATACTAACATAACAGCTTATCGTTAAACAACATAAGCACAACAAGGGAAACCCCTTTACACAAACAACACAAGATACTAACACACGTAGCATCCTAACATGTTTACTTATCAAATCAACAAGAAAGTATTACAAGGCTATCGCAAACCAACACAATCAAGTTATTCACACAAGGTACTTTCTACTTTATGTTAACAAGTTCGGGTTTTTATCCCCAAAGTACTTCATACATTAATTCTTTAAAAGATATGTTTCTTTCACAAAAGTCACACAATACCCGTAGTATATATATAAAAATAGAGTGACTATCTTTTTAAGTAAACCAAAACACTTCCCTTTGTAAAATCAAGTAACAACATTATTTTTCAAACGTTCAAGTTTGCCTAATTTCAAATGCTCAAGTTTCTCATTTTCGAAAGGTTTCGTAGTTCATAGTCTTAATCATTTAATAATATGATTCTCTTTTAAAACAATCTGAGAAACATATACCTTATGTGTGAGTAGGTTATTCTTGTTCATAACAATCTTATTAAAGCAGCTATGATCTAGGAAATGTAATATCATTTTGTCTCATCTTAGCTTCTATGCAGATGGGGGTTTCTACTGGTTTTAATAATACTTAATTAGTCAATACATTTTCCTTATTAACGCTGCAGTGGTTTGTTCGATACTTATTCTCGATTTCAAATCAAGAAACATTATTCCTTTTTAAAAAACCAAATACTCATTACTCACGAATGAGGTTTCACACTTTTTAACAAAACTCATATTAATTTAATTAAGTCAAGTCTCTTATCTTTTAAGATCAAGTCTCTTAACTTCTAAAATCAATAAATCATTCTTTTTATCTCTCTTAAGCCGTTATACCTAACTTCTCATAAAGCTAGTATAACTCTTAAGCTTTTAAAACCAAGTATTACTCTTCTTTCAAAAAGGTTTCTTAATTCTCTTGAAATACTTCAAGATTCTTATTATTCAGGCTTAAGTCAAAAGACATTGTCGTAAAACTACGCTCGATTAACACACGTCGCTCACCGTACTATATATATATTCTTTAAAATATCATGCTCAAGAGGATAGGAAGAATCACATACCTCGCGACGATTATCGACTATTAGCAAAACGCCCACGGCTATAACCGCTAGCCTTGTCCACCTTTCAAGTAGAACACGCTACTTTGCGACTTTCAACCTATAAAGGTTATACAAGTCTATCAATGTCTAGACTACTCTAGAATAAATCTAGATACAAGATTCTACGGAAAATTGGGCAAAGACTTCCCTACCACAAACTTCACAAGTCATCAGAATACAAATTCTATGTAAGTACATTCAATCTTCTACTTAATAATCTTCCGACGTGATTTCGATTCGAGTCTTATCCGTAATATCCTTCTATTACGCTTCAATTCTCTTCTTATATACCTTCCTCAGATATAACTTATACTTAATTCTTATACTTCAACATATGTAAACTCTAATTACAATAGGAGACAAGATATTTACCTCGATAAGCCCATAATTATCCAAGTTTAAATGTCGATCCCGAGCAACGTTTAGCTCTACTCAAGTGCTCCAACCCGCTCCAAACAACCCTTAGAAGTTCTACGTAACTTCTTCTTAATACTTCAACCGGCTATGAAGATTTTCCTTAGGGTTTCGTTTTTGTGACTGAAGGGAAGTATAATAGTATTTCTGGGCTTTTAGTATAGGTGTAACCTTGGAATACTACAATGTATTTGGGCCAAGGTATTTTGGAATAAGTAATACTGGAGAATACTTTTCTACCAAAGGGGGTATTTATACGAGACAACACTCGAGAGGGGGTACTCTAGAAAGGCCTCACAAAGGGTGAGGGGTTTCGGCCAAAGGCCTTCTCAAGGAGGAGGGGGTGCTCTTGGACGAGAGCTTCAAGAGGGAGGGGGAGGATTTCAAGACTTAGAAAGATTTTGTGGATGAAGAAGTCTTCAACCAAGGGGGGTATTTATAGGACTACCAAGGGCCAAGATTGAGACAAGTGGGAGGCAAGTGTAAGGTGTGGATTTGGACAAGTGTTGTGTGGGTCCCACTTACTCATCTACCACACAAATATCCTACCAACCATTGACCAAATGTTTAAGGCAAAATAAACACAAAAACGTACAAAGATTTCCCTCATAATCGGCCCACTCGAGGTGACAAGTGTCGCCTCTCGTTGGTCCAAAATATTTCATCTCTCGGAAAAATCCGCAAAAATTATAAATGACATAGCCGTAATTTTCCCTTCGCAAAGTCCGAAACGCGTTCGTCTGAAAAGCGATTCTTTTCGCTAGTTGTGCCCAAAATTTTCGGTCCTTGCCTAACTTAAGGCTTAAACTTTTATACGTACGCCCTCACGTACATACTCTGGAAATACGGGGTATAACAGCATGTGTGATGAATAAACATAACAATATCAAATATGGTGATGAGCCCACATAATGACGACAATCCCAATCAACAGTAGTCAGAATCAACTTAAGGCTCATTCCCCAAATCATCCATCATCACAGTTCAACATTGTTACCCACCCAAACGTCCATGACAGCCTCTTGGGTGAGACCCCCAAACACGTCCAATACCCCTCAACATTTATATCTAATTTTATACTTCTATTAGAGTCTAATAAGAGCAAATTGTAGCCTACCTCAAGACCGAGCAGGCGCCACGAACAATCAACCCTCAGCTCGGCCTTGATGTAGGCTACAGTTCCTTAGAATTTGCGTCTGCGAGCCAATCCCCGCAGAGGTGGACACACATAAGCGGATGACTAGCCGATGGTGCGAGCACCAGACACCAGCAACTATAGAATTTCCCAAAACTCCCACCAAACATCTGAAACACTCCCGAGATCCCCCAGACATAAACCATCCATTCTATCTCAAGGTAAAAAGTGCTACGAACTCGTTCGCGTCCTCGGATTTTTCATATAACTGAGCTAAGAAATACTTTTCTAAAGAATCGCCCAAAACAACCAAATATGATAATTTCACAAATATTTCCATAAGGTACATCTTATTGCCTTAGGAAGCGAACCGATGACTTGACTAAGTCATAAATGACCTTCCAGAACTATCGAAAGCAACGGAACCTGAAAATGAATCCATATACTTGAAAGTCAATTGTGAGTCAAAATAATCAACTCTAAGATTCTAAATTTGGATTTTCTTCTGAAACTCACATAAATGAACATCAGGATCTGTGTCATCCATCCCCGCGCTTCACAAATTCCACATATAGTCTACATGAAGGATAAAATAGTTAAATAAGGATCTTTGACCTAAAATGACCGGACGGGTCATTACATGTCTAAAGTGAGTACTTACTAAGAAACTATTTTCTTTCCATTCCATGAAAGCATTTGAGTATATATGTAAAACTCTTACAAAGGGATGGAAATGGAATAGGCCAAAACATTATAAACTCTTTGGAAAACCCTTTCTGTTCCAATTTATATGACAAATTTTTCTTTTTAGTCAGTTCCAAAAAGAATGACACGTTTTTTTATTTGGCAATAATTTAACTTTGAATTTTATCTTTACGCTTAACGAAATGATCTACAATCACACAAGTATCTTTGATTTATTTTAGACCACAAGATTTAAAAGTCTTTTTGAATTTCTTAAATTTCGTGTTCAGTCAAACTACATCATATAAATTGGAACGGAGGGAGTAATAACTTTTTCAATTTACAAAACTATATAATATATCCATTTAATCTTATTTAAGACATTATATATATATATAATTTGGCAATAAAAAAGAAAAAAAAAACAAATACAAATAAGACAATTGAAAGTTGGAATAACTTTATTTTAGAATAAAGTTTTCATTACTTTAATTTGCTTGTTGAATGCTTTTAGTAATTAAAAGGAGCATGCAATCTACTATGTTCAACCGAGTGCATGCCTTGTATTTAGGTGAAGGAAAAAAAGTGAAGGTATGTTTTTCTTATAAAAAGGAAAAATCAAGAAGCAGTATTTGGGTTATTTACTCCAAAATCAAATGGATATCGCCCAAATAGATTTTTATTAAGAAGGAAGAAAAGGATCTAAATAACAGTAATTATTTTTAACAATAACCTATGATAATTCCAATGGTTAACTTTCCATTTTTTCACAGAAAAGATATACTGTACATATTATTATGGGGCCTTAGTGGCCTCCCCATCCAGCCGGCCCTGAGTGCAAAGTTAGTGCTTCCAAAGGATAAATTGAGAAAAGAGAAGCTCAGAAGAATATAATAGCTAGCAATAAGTGGAGCAGGAATATTAGAAATCAATGCACAACAAATAAATAAATTAAAGAAATTTCGATGAGATTACGGTCTTTATCAAAGCTATAGGGAGAATTGTTAACAAAGAAATAGAATTTTATCTAATCAAAAGAAATTCGCTAACTGTTTCTTTTGTTGTGAAATTTCAGTATTCGCTAACTACCAAAGTTAGTGCTCAATGCATATCAGAACTATTATCAAATGGCTCTTTAGCATATACATACTTCTCAGACAAATCTATTTTTGATGGATCTATCTTATATATACTTGATCTTGAAATGATATTTACATTTCCCATCTCACACTTACTTGAGTAGTGTGAAGACTGGGAAATGGTTCTGGGGTCAGAAAAAATAACTTTATTTAGATAGGGCTTTTCTTGAATTTAAAAATAGGTGGCAAGAAGCATAAAAGTTGTTACGCCTTAGCGTCTTACATTTTCTTCCGCTTGCTCTGTAGTACGAGCCTTATATAGACCGGCACTAATTCCTTTAGTATATAGAAGGGGCATACCATATTAGATTTATTATATATAGACAGTTATTTACAGGCATAATTTACTTGAAAACAATGAATGAAACTTAAAACTCTTAATAATTTTCACCAGATCTAATTCTTTTTTGTTCTTTCAACTTCCTAATTAGACATGAAATTGATAATTTCTACAGCGGGAAATGTTCTATGGTCGGAACTTCTAATAATGTCTCAATTCCTGACACTGGGATAGTGTTATGAAAAAGTGTCTTAATCTATTCCATGAAAAAGAGTTCAGTTTTAGATTTTGACTTCCATCAAATAGGCAAAAGTTCTCCGCACATCACTATTTTTTGTTTAACAACAAAGCCAGGGTTTACTAGTCTCATTTGGTGTGTGAGTGTGTGTGGCCATAGGTCAATTTCGAAAGGGCCTGGTTGCATGCATAAGAAGGAACATAAATTAAAATGCTCTATACTTTCCCGTGAGCTTTGGATGGCAAAAGGCTTACACAAAGACCTTTTAACACACAGCTCAAAACTCCAAAATGAGTAGAAAAGGTGATATTTAAGAGCTATCTTTTGCATTTGGTCTCAAGCACATGGATACGACTTCCTTTCCTCTTCTTCTTCATTATTTATTCGACAAGCCCACGCCTTCCCGCAGCTCTTCTTTCGCTTTTTGTTCCCAAATATATGTCCAAAGGTGGATAAGAGATTCTATATATTACTTTATTCTTCGTCGAATCGTCAAAAGTTGTACAACAAAAGCACTGACATGTTGCAGTCCAACTGTTGATATCTTCACTTATGAGGCTTTATAAACTACTAAAAATAAAGATTTTTTCTTCAGAATTTTATGCTATAAAATATTATTTTTTCACCGATGGTAAATAAATTTTCTTTGAAACGATAGAAAATTTCTTAATTTTTCGTGTGAAAATACTACTATTTAGATTTTTTTTCATCGAGTGGAAAACGGCCACAGAACATTTTTCAGCGGGAATTCAGTGGCAAAAATAGAAAAATAATATTTGTGATATCAATCTTTCTAGAAAGAATTAAAGTAATGGCTTCATTTTGGGGAATCTAACACAAAATGCAAGTCTCCGATAAATTTTGTAAACCACAAAAATTAGCAAGTCTCCAAGAAGTGTTGTATTAAAGTCTTCCAAAATATTTTTTATAAAACATTTGGGGATGACATAAGTTTTAGAAATTACGTCACGACACAAATTTGAATGGACCATATGTAATAATTCAATCCCTCTTTTTTAACACACTACAAGAAAAAGAACCTACGGTGACGGTTAAAAACTGTAATCGGAGGAGATGAATGACGATTTTTGTAAGTGTCATTGTAGTCAGTGTCACGAATAGATGACGGTTTAAATATGTGACAGACATAAACTGTCACACGTTTTATCATTGAATTTGACTATTACCTGCCTTTTATTTAAAATTCCCCGGGTATTTTAATTTTTTTGGTGGCACAATATTTTAATTTTTTTGGCGGAAATTTTTAAAAATAAATTTTAATTTTAATTAATTCATTTAAATATTAAAAAATAATTTCACGGGAAAATAAATTTGGCGCATTTTTTTTAAAATTTTAGTTACTTTAATTTAAATAAATTTGAATTATATTATTTAAAATTTTCAATAATAATTAAATTGGTGTGAAAATAAGCATACTGTAACTAAAATGTAACTAATTAATCAAATTGTTCTAATACATAAAATTAAAACACTTAAAAATTATTTTACAAAACAAAATGTTATCAAATGTAACCAAAACAATGTAATATTCCTCTAAACGACCAAAGTACAAATATTTTTCAACAATCATAAAGGTGGCACAACTTATGTAGTACGGAGAATCTTTGAAAAATTATGCGCCCATCAATCCGGACCTCATCAAGCTCATGATGTGAAAATACTTCTTTTTCATTGTATTGTTAAATACAATAAAGATCAATTAGGTCATTCTAATGTAACTACATTCAAATGTAATCCAACACATTAGATCAATTACAATATACAATAAAGATCAATTAAAGTATATATAGACAAGTACATAAACAAGAAATAATGTTAGATACTTACATTATAAATAATTCATGAGGTCTTTAATGAAATGCAACATATAGTAACCGCACTCGTATCCATTAGGCTGTTGTGGTACCTTAAAATAAATTTAACCCAAACATTTGTTTAACTAAACAAATTTAAACTTACATTACATGCAATTAAAAAAATGATGTTGAACTTACATTATCCAAAATTGCAAATGACGTTGAACTAATAAAAAAATACACAAAATAGAGTTTAGGATGCTTGATCAGCTGTACTTGCTTATTTATTTTGAAGTAATGTATTGGTAATCCTTAAACCTTTGTCTCCACATTGCCGAAGGATATACACTTGCTTATCTTTTCAATCCTAATACTGAAAAATACTTGGCCTAATATTAACATATACCTTCAAATCTCCCTAGATGCTCTAATATCATAGTTGATCCTAAAGACTTTGAAACACACACCAATTCCCCTTTTATCCATTAACAAATTAGTTTGGTAGGTTAGCAGGTTTTGTTATGAATTAATAGCTTTTTGTTTTTTCTTAAACCAAGTGTTGTTACTCCATATAATATTGGTGTAGTTTTCACTTTGTTTTTCATCTTAGAAATAATCTTGTAAAGTACAGAATAACAAGCTATGGGTCTGAAATTCATTGTTGTAGCAGGCTTAGTTACTTTAGGAACTAAGGTTATAGTAGCACAATTCACATGTTGATATAGTTACATGTTGTGAAAAATTCCTGCACGCATCAACAACATCTGATTTTATCCATTTCTATACTTTTTTGAAGAAGCATGAATTATAACCATCAATCCCATGAGCATTGTCTTCACTGATAGCCCATAGTCCTTCTTGTATCTCAGTTTCAGTCACCTCAGCACACAGATAATTCCCGTACAGCATAAACTACAATTTGATTAACACCAATCCATTATGCAGTGAGCTTATTTTGAGACAATTCAATAACACCAAGCTTTGAAGAATTTGATAATGAAACAGGAATATGTCATGTGAACTCATTCACAGCACCAGCAAACACCTCAAGATTTGGAAGATTAAGGTCTATATCTGATGGAAGAGCTCCATACAGCAAGTTTTGAGTAACAGAGAAATAGTAAAGAGATGATATATTGAAAACTGGGTTCAGGGCTCTTACGACCATCATCATCCTTATTAAAGTAAGAAAATACAGGGGATAACTCTGTGTTGCTGATAAAGAAGCTTTGCTCGCGTTATTATGTTGCGTCTATAAGCCATTCTATAGATTTACTTCCTTCAATAAAAACTTATTTTAGCAGCAAATATTAGCATCCCACATCATATATAGGCAACATTTACAGTATATACACAACATATGCATTATAAAGATGAAACATTTACGATCACTCGTACAACACAATACACCTAAATAAATCATAAAAATAAAAACTTCACACCCTAAAGATGATACCTTTATAATCATGCATACAGTATAATAGAGAAAAAATAAATCCCAGAAATAAAACTTTACAGATATTCACACAGCAAACCACACAGAAACAATGAATCATAAAGATTAGAATTTTACAGTCATTCACACAACTTAATGCATAAAACAAGAAAATTTTGAAAAGAATCATAGCTGAGACAAAATTAGCATCCCATATTATACATAGCCAACATATACAGTATATACACTACATATGCATCATAAAAATGAAATTTAATCATAAAGATGAGAACTTTATAACCATTCATAAAACATAATACAAAAAAACTATAAACCCTAAAGATGAATACTTTACAGTTCTTCACAAATCACAATACACTGAAACAATTAATCTTAAAGATTAAAATTCTACAGTCATTCACACAACATAATGCACAAAACAAGCAAAATTTAAAAGGAATCAGAGACATGTAGGTATATTCAAATTTGTCAGTTTTGACATTCTCAATGACGACAAGTCTATTTATTGATGGAGGGTGATGACAAGTCTGTTTATTCTAGGCGCGATGGGCGGGCGACCGACACCGTCCGGCCCCGACCGACCCCGACCCGTCACGACCGTGTTAAGAAAACGGACCGGGGCTCGAGCAGGCGGGGCGATGTATGATCCGCGGCCGGTCTCGCCAGACCGATCCGCCCGATCCCGATCCGCCGCCATTTGCCAAAAATAGCCGTTGTCTAACGGCCATTTTACATTTTGGCCGTTAGACAACGGTCATTTTTGGCTTCCCCCAACCCCCTTTATATTTATTTTTAACCCCTAAGTTATTATATTTACACTTTAACCCAATTTTCCAACTATAAATACCTCATTTTCTCTTCTTATTTCTCACAAATCTTCCTACATTTTCTCTAATTTCTATATACAACATTGTCTACTACATATTCACTCTATTTATTAATTTGAGAATTGGGAGTGAAGTTGGTAACTGGCTTGAGGATTAATCTATCGAGCAAAGTTTCAATTTTCAACCTCTCTCGATTACACATCGACTATACGTCGGCGTTTGGTACATACGTTCCCTCATTAAATTATTATTTTGTTTTTATTTCATTTAGCACATTTAATTTCATTATCTTTAAGTCTTTAACTATTTAATTATTTATTATCATAATTAAAATGAAAAGAACAAAAAGTCTTTTCGGCAAGGGTACTTCTTCTAGTAGGGCGGGTAACAAGGGCAAGGGTACTTCTTCTAGTATTCCTAGACAAGATGATTTTATAGATCCTGAACTGTTTCCTGAAATATCATATGATCTTGACACGAATGTTTATCCTCAAAATGAAGAAGATTTTAATTTAGATGACACTCTAGATGATGATACACCTACTAATGAAGATGATGATACACCCACTAGTGAAATGTCTCATATCCCCCATAGTATGAGACGAGGTCCGGCACCATTAAAATCAGTTGTATGGAAATATTTTGTGAGGACGTCTCAATCAAGTAGCTATATGTAAAACTTGTAAAAATGTTTATTCTTTTAAAACTGGACAAGGTCATGGTGGGACGGGGGGTTTAGGAAGACACTTATTGCAAAAACACAAAGCCTTGCATGCCCAATACATTATTGAAAAAGATGGTGAGCAGACGTCCTCTCAATCGGGACAAGGTTCACATCTTGTCTGGACAAAGTCTGGTCAAATTAACCTATGGCGGGAAGTTGTAGGCCCTAAATACGATAAACATAAAGATATGAAAGCACTAGCAAAATTAGTTGATGTGGAGGGTTTGCCTTTTTCATTTCCTGAATCGTCTGGTTTTATTCATTATATTAGAGATATGTATAATTCTGCTTATAAAGGTTTTCCTAGATCAACAGTTAAGAGAGGCGTGTTTAAATTTGCACACGAATATCAACAATATTTGCGTTATTCATTATATCATTTAAATTGCAAAGTCGCTCTAACTTCTGATATGAGTCGTAGTACTAACGGTCATGATTATTTAACGTGAATCGTCATTGGATAGATTATAAATGGTCTATGCAAAAACGTATTTTAGCATATAGATATATAGATAGTAGGCACCTTTGGTGAGTTTATTTTAAAATATTTATTCATCTGCGACATTACTTTAATAACTGATAAAGTTATGAGTATTACATTAGATATTGCATCTTCTAACAATTCTGCTATTTATATGTTAAAAGAAGTTTTAACTCCATCTTTTCCAAAACATTTTCATATCAAATGTGTGTGTCATATTTATAACTTAGTTGTAAAGGATGATCTTTCACTTTTTCAAGATATTCTTGAAAAAATACAATTTGCTATACACTTTATTTTTAAAAATAATAGAATTCAACAGAGAAAAATATAAAAAAACTTGTCACGATTGTGGACTATCTTACAGAAAAATTCCCGAAGAAGTACCTACTAGGTGGAATTCTTTATATGACCAACTAGTTGTTGCTTATGACTATAGAAAACCTATCACTTTATTTTTTAACGCCCATAATCAAAATCCAAATGATATGATTGTAGATAATGATTGGGACAAAATTAAAGAACTTATTGTATTTCTAGAGAATTTTCAACGAGCAACAAAAGAATTTTCTACTTTATATTATCCTACAATTTCAACTATGTTGTTTTATATAGCTATAATATTTTTACTTCTTAAAGAATATATGGAAAAACCTGCTTATAAGGCAGCTATTAAAAAAAGTTTATGAAATTAAAGAAATATTTTATTCCTATTCCCCCTATTTATATTATTGGTGTTGTATTAAACCCGACTATTAAAGTAGAGGGTTGTAAAAGTCTTATTGAAAATATTTATAACTGTATGGACGTACTACCACCTCCAACTCCTAAAAATTTAAATGTTGAGCCACCTATTGAACAAACGCTAGAAGAAGTGTTGAATAGCGTAGAAGATGAATGCAAAAAAGTATATCGGCATTACCAGCAAGAAGAAAGTGCTAGTAACCAACCGTGCCATCTTCTTCTTCAACACAAACTTAAAAAGACATGATGTTTCACGGCTAGTATTGATTCTATTGAAAGCCTCAGAAATAGAATGTGCGGTGGTAGCAGTGCTAACCAAATTAGCGAGTTCGATGTTTTGTTTTGCAGGGTAATTTACCTTACCAAGCAGTTATCAATGAAGACGGAAAGGAAGACTTGCTGAAATATTGCATGCAGAATGAGAAGACATTTCTGACACTTTCAATGATGGCCCGAGATATTTTGAACATCTGCGTCATCAATCGCTTCAAAGCGTTTTTTCGCAGCAGATTTCAAATAGAGAGCACGTACACTCATTAGCCAAGACACTTGGAGATGGCGGTACTATTCAGAGATTGGATACGAGCGAGCGAAGGAGGCGCACAACCGAGATTAACGGGAAGCATTTAAAACTACAACGACATTTTATCTGAAGGCATGAGTAGCGACGTGGAACAATTTGACCAAGATATACCAATTCCAATCGAAGAACCACACGAAATTATAAAGAAACTAGAAAAGTATTTTCAAATTGGTAATTTATTTCATTGCAATTTTTTAATTTTTCTATGTATTTTGCAATTGTTTTCAACAACAGTACACTACAATGTTGTAATTCTGAATCTTGTATATTTCAATTAAATAATTAATAATATAAGAGGCACAAAAACAACCTTGGGATGTTTTTACACTCTTCTTGTCTTTGTTTAATTATTTAGTTTATACTTTATACTTTATAAATATATTATATATATGAGTATAATTATAATACTATAATATTATAATAGTATAATATGAGTCTATGACTATCACTATATGACTATATGTTAATGTTACTTTGTTAGTAATTTAGTATTTTTAATTTAGTGAAAAAATTTAAAAAACAAAAAACCCGAACCTTTGCCCCGACCGCCCATCGGACCGGGACGACACGATATCGTCCTCTAGTCCTGGCCCCGCCTGCCCGCCACCGACCCCGCCTCCTTCTCCACCCCGACTCGCCCCGATCCCGCTGCCTGATCCTGGGCCCGACCACCACTGTCACCCTAGTTTATTCCATGAATACAAAAAAAGATACAAAGTAATATGGAGAACTCACACAGTCTGCAACTGGTATAAGTTAAAATGTTCAGCTAGAACTTATCTATGAAGTCCTCTGGTTTTCATTCCCCTGCCAATACATGGTCATTTATTAAGTTATATATTTTCTAGGAATTGAATTCATAAAGATGAGAAAAACAATAAAATGATACATAAATGGATGCTCCATAAATCGAGAACATGACATCCAAGACTTATCATCAACGAACAGTTATAAGAATAACACCAACAACTGATTGAACGTTATCACATTCATTATCTTCTATTCCAAAATCTTCTTGCATTTGATCATAATCTATATTTTGATTAGATGATGAAGAACCTACAGATTTTTTACCCCTTGAACTAGATTTACTAGCGATTCCGACGCAATTCCCCTTAGTAAAGACATTATAAAATATTTAAATAATCAACAAATAAATATGACAATTTAATAAAATAATTAGAGAATGAAACGAGTGTACCAATCTTCGGGATTCAGAATTCAATAGAAACTCGAAGCTCGAAGTCTCAAGGCTGCTACTTTGAATTTGAAAACTAATAATAATAATAACTTGAAAATTGATAATAAAGATGATTAAGAGAGTATGGGAATAAGAGAATTGAGAGAAATGTTGTGTGATAAAAATGAAGAAAATGTAGAGAATTTATAGATTTTTGAAAGGGTAAAAATGGAATTAAAATAAATAAATAAACAAAACAAAAAAATTAGGCCAATCTACGAAATGACCGCCGCCATGCCCCCGCCCAAATTTCTTCCCAAGCCCAACTAATAATACCGCTTGGGCAAAATTTTTAATTTTTTTTTGTTACCGGTCCGGTCGGTTAATCCAGAATGGAACCGGTTTTCGTTATCGCCTAACCGGTCCGCCTTACGTTTTTTATAACTCACGGGTTGAGGTTGGGGTCAATCCAACCCCA
Organism: Przewalskia tangutica; assembly: GCA_029844215.1. Classification (NCBI taxonomy): domain Eukaryota; kingdom Viridiplantae; phylum Streptophyta; class Magnoliopsida; order Solanales; family Solanaceae; genus Przewalskia; species Przewalskia tangutica. The sequence continues at coordinate 29,180,041 of CM056736.1, read as the reverse complement.
ACCCAGTATGCCTTTACCGATCCGCCGGTCCGGCGAACTACGTCAATCGTCCGGCCCGTCAACCCGCCGGTCCTAAAACTACGGTCAACCGGTCGGTTCGTCAACCGACGGTTGATGTGTTTAACCTTTACCAAAGAAATCTCTTTGAATCTCAACTTTTCAAATTTGCCTACCCAAAATGGCTACCGGCTCTTCCTCAAAGTCAAATTCTGACCAAGCAACACTAAAATCCATTGAATCACATAAACATCATCTGACTGGCAATTCTTAAGCATTAAAATATGAAATACTGGGTGAATACCCGACTAACCAGATGGCAAAGCTAACTCATATGCCACTTCACCAACTATGAACTCCAAGTCACGAACCTTCATATCCGCATATCTCTTTTGCCTACTCTGAGCTGTGAGCAGTTTCACTTGAATCAGCTTGACCTTGTCCAAAGAATCTCGTAATAATTATGTAACCCAAGGCCTAACCTCAAAAGTGTCAAACCAACCAACTGGAGAACGACACCTCCTACCATACTATAACAACATGTTTGGTCGTTATGAATTTCGTCTAATTTCCTATTATAACTCTCCTCTTCACATTCGTCTATGACTTTACTCGTAGAATTTATGAGTCAAGTAACTCTTACTATTTGAGAAGATTTATCAAAGTGAAGAGTTGTTGAAGGAGATGCGTCAGTTCCGATGAAATTGTGTATGCACCAGCGGACAGATGAAGTCCGCTCTTGCAAATAATTTTCTGCCCCGACGCTGAGGTGAGGTGTCAAGTGTCTGCACCTCATCGGTCCCATTTCACACCGTAGTGCATCCGCACTAGCAAAATCAAGTTCGTTTTATTGCATAATCATTGTGGTGTATTGACCTAATTGTTAGGTGCATAAATGTCAAATCTTAATAATGGATTTTGTGAGGCATGTGTTTAGACTCGTGTAGGGAGAAAGATCTTTGGAAGAATTATCAAAAGGGAATGACCGTAAACACCTAGTGTCGTAATAAAACTAGGAGACTAAGGATAACAATGAGTTAACGAGATCGAGTTAATTTACTTATCTAATGGACTGGATCGGGAAGTGTTAGGTTTGTGAGTGTCAAGGATAGAGTCTTTACGTGCTAAATTCCTTAATTGTGTTTGACTGCAACTGATGTTTTACGTGTCGAGTTGATTGTATACCCATAGATTATGACCTATATGGGTAAATTGGTTAGATAACTAACATGTTAATTGGAATAGGATCTACTTGTACAGTAAACTTGGTACTTATATTTGTTACATAGCTTCCATCGTTATCATACTATGATGCTTATGGGGGTACGTTGTGTACTCATGCTATGCTTGTTGCATCTTTATATGGATGCAGGTATTCAGTCTATTCAGGTTGCATCTTGGAGCACGGAGAGTGAGGTAGACCATACATTCTGGTAGCCTTGATCTCCATCTAGTCAGGCCGCCCCTTTTATTCAGGGCGGCGTTGTTATATTCTATCATTATTATATCTTAGAGTCCTTATACTAGTGACACCAGGTTTTGGGTAAAATATGTTGTATTTGGTAATCTTTGTAATGTTTTAAAGTCTTGTTGTATAAAGATGTTTTATATTACTTTCGCACTTGATTCGGTAATATTTTCATGAGTTATGCTAGTGGTTCTCCTACGGATAGTGTAGGTTCCCTCACAATACAAATGGAATTTTGGGTCGTGACAAATTGAAATCAAAGCTCTAGGTTTACCAGTCTCACAAAGTACAAGGAAAATATTAAGTAGAGTTTCACCGATAGGTACATAGACGTCTGTACCTATCCTCGAGAGGTTATAAGACATTTAGGATATTTCCATTCTTTCACTCCTATCGTGCTACCTCATTTAGATTGGTATCTAGTTGAGTCAAATTGGTATCTAGTTGAGTCAAATTGGTATCTAGTCGATTCAAATTGGTAGCTAAATCTGACACTCTATTGGAGAGGATCATACGTACATGTCTGAAGGTCATCAGAAAAATCTGAATATCTTTGCCTAAGTCTAAAGTTTATGTGTTAGTTCATGCCCATACCCCCAGCGCAGAACTTACTCTCGCGCCAGCGGAACCACTAGGCATAAATCAGTGAGTTATGTCCCTATTTTAATTCTTCAACATGTGCATTATCAATTTAAATTATGCCAGTTCCAAATACAGAGAAAACCAGCAAGGAAAATTCAAATAGCCAAATACCTAAATATTTGATAAGTTCAACCAAAACAAAAATGAGAAACTAGCTACTAATATCCCAAACATCCGAAACATTCATCAATCCAAGCAAAACGAAAAATAAAAGCAAAGTCAAACGAAATTATTTGAACATCCAACAAGCACCAGAATTTACAATTGTTTGAAATAAAGCCTAACACGGGCTAGCAACCAATACCAAACATGATCTTAACTTTGCCTTCTTGAACTATTCACCTCGCCACCTCCCTCAGTGTTATTGTCGTTGTCCTCACCATCCGCATTACGCAAGAAGGAATAGTCTTCATCATCATTCTCATCCTCCCTCAGTGTTAAATGCCTTAGTTATGTTTGATTGCAACTGATGTTTGGCGTGTCGAGTAGACAATATACCCATAGATCATGACCTACGTAGATAAACTGATTAGATAACTAGCATGTTAATTGGAATATGATCTACTTGTAAAGTCAACTTGGTACTTATATCTATTATGTAGCTTCCGTCATTGTTGACCTATGATACTTACGGGGTACGTTGTGTACTCATGCTACACTTGCTGCATCTTTTATGTGGATGTAAGTAGTTGGTCTATGGAGCACGTGAAAGTGAGGCAGACCAGTCATTCTGGTAGCCTTGATCTCCATCTAGTCAGGCTGCCACTTTTATTCAGGGCGAAGTTGTTATATTCTGTCATTATTGTATCTTAGAGTCTTTGTACTAATGACACCAAGTTTTAGGGTAGAATCTGTTGTATTCGATAATCTTTGTAATGTTTTAAAGAGTTGTTGTATAAAGATGTTTTCCATTACTTCAGCACTTGATTAAGCAATATTTTCATGAGTTAGGCTAGTGTTTCTCCTACAGATAGTGTAGGTGCCCTCGCGACACAAATGGAATTTTGAGTCGTGACACATACTATGCCTTAAATGGCGGCGTCTCAATACTCAAATGATAACTATTGTTGTAATCAACTCGGACAAATGTAAGAAGTAATCCTAATGATTACCAAATTCAATCATACAAGCCCACGACAGATCCTCAAGGATCTGAATAGCCCACTCGGACTGGCCATCTTTCTGAGGGTGAAATGACCTATAAATCGCACTAAGTTGTCAGTAGTCTAAACCAATACTAAAAGAGCTGACTTAGTGAAATGATACACCATGAACCAAGTAGCAATAAACGTTCCCAAAGTTTGTGTTAATCCTACCACAAGTCTATAGAAATTTACTTGTTCACTCAATCCGCCAAATCTTCCTTTAACTTAGATCGGTAGTATGATTCTTAGACATTTGATTTGGCTCCATTTGAAATACATGATTTTAATTATAACCATAGCCCTAAGCGTAATTGGTTGATCCCACAATTATCATCATAGTCGCCATAATTATTTAGCTCAAGTCGTAATCTATTGCCAAACTTGTACCCGTAAAGTATCCTGATTCTACTTATCTTTCTTCCACACCTTTCCAACATCATATTTAGTACCAGGAGTCTGTAGAAATCATCTTGTCATACACCGTGAGTCTAAATCATGACTCCATATAACCAGAAAAGAAATTGTGCTTAAACTGAGCCAATTCGAAACATTTTCGTCAAAAACTAACTTTATCCAAGGTCGATTGTGCAAATTTCAAAGATATTAGTTTTGTTTCGGCGAGCTGAAACTACTTAATCAACATTCGTTATCCAATTCATCGTAATCATTTAAATAACATACTATGTGTATCGTCCTATTGATTACCTTGTCGTGCCAAATCTGTAGAAAATCAACTAGTCATCCCAAAGACTTCCCAAAACTATTTGTACCTCCGTAAATCATTAGAGTTGTTCGAATAGCTGCGATCGATAAATATAATCAAGTCCACTTGCAAACTCCAAGTAAAGCCCGACAAACCTATTATATCTCTACACTGAACTTCAATCTAGCAAATTTTCAAAAATGACCTATTAGAATAACCATATATCTTACTGGTAATATATCCATAAGCCACTCGATTTGAATTAACGGACCTGACCCGATTAAAATGCCCTTTTTCCTGAATGTCATCAATAATCACCTGAACTATTTTCAAATCTTTATAAAATGAAAAGTAAGATTTTCATAAATATGTGGTGACCCATTCTAATATATTATTCCTTAATACCCAACCTCGTGTTGTCTTTCCCAACCTCAAAAGATGAAATTTGCCCAACTCGTCAACCAAGTACCGATGAACTATAACTTATAACTTTGAATCTTCATGTAAACTAATTACATCGAAATCTCCTCCTTATAATTTTACTAAACTGATTCATCACCTCGAACACTCCAATGTAAGGCCTATGACCTCGTACTTCACTTTTCACGGCCATTGTCGCGCCCTTTTCCGGCCGCGGCATTTTCTAAGCTCCTTCTGCTCAAATTAAAAGGTTAGAAAATAAAATAATAAAATGCTATTAATGTCCAAAAATGCTTAAAGGTTTTAAAAATGCTAAAGGATGCCAAAATTGCAAAAGAGGCTAAAAGTGCAAAAGAGTGCTAAAAGGCTAAAGGGTTGCTAGAATGCTAAGGGTTCGCAGAGTCGCCACCTAATTAGTTTGGGTGAATTAGGACACCTAAATGTTTAACTAGTTTAAAGTGAAACATTAACTCCATTTTAATGGTCTGCTAAACTTAATGAGATTCTGGGTAAGGGTTCTTTATTAATCTAGAGGGAAGGGGTTAGGCACCCTCTAAGATCCGCTAACCTGCGGTTGTCCTGCCAAACCTAGGGTAATTATTATGTTTAAAAAAAAATGCAAAGCAAAAGATCTATAAAAAGTGCAAGGTTAGAAAATAAAATGCTGGATGTTAAAATAATGCTAAGTAGTTAAAAAGGTTTTAAAATGTTGGAAGATGTTTAAAGGTGCTAAGAGGTTAATTTTAAAGCTAACGGGTGCTAAGGTGTAAAGAGGTGCTTAAAAGTGCTAAATACTAAAGTGCTGAAGGCTAGGAGATAGATGCTAGCATGTTAAAATGTTTAAAAGGTGCTTAAAGTATTGAAAGGGCAAAAGGTGCTATATGCTAAAGTACAAAGAATGCTAGGAAGGTGCTAAAATGTTACTAAAGTTTAAAGCATGCCTTAAATAATATATAATGCAAAAATAGATTAATTGACTAAATATACACATTTGCCTACCTTGATTAGTATAACACATGCTTAAGGGGGTTTTCTTAATATGGAAAATAAGATTTCTACATGGGTGCTATAGCAAATGGGTTAGAAATCTGGAAAATAATATCATAGCTATATGTGATTAATTATGCAAGTTAAGATTTAATGACGGAAATAATGTCTAGACTACCCGAGTAATTATGTGATTAAATGGTTTAATAATTTAGGCAATTAACTTAAGAGGGGGCAAACTACCTTCTAATTTATTGCGTCAATGTTTAACTACTCCAAATGTTTTACTAATAGCGTAATGTTAGACAATTATATTACAATAAATGAATGGGGCGGGGAAGCAAAAAATAAAATGACCCTAAGGAATGGTAGCGGGAGCATTTCGCTTGTGGCTTTAGGATATCAGATGTGAGATGCAACGAGGAATGTAGGCACGGCTCTTCATTTGGGAAAATAGCGATGAGTCTCGTATTGAGACTCCTCCCTTTGCTCCAAGGCATGTGTTTCATGTAAAATAAGAAAAGATAAGGATTAGTATGTGTCCTGAATCTTACGCAATAACACAAATAAATAAGATATTCATATAAACTTAAACAGATGTCTGCATATTACTTAACAAAGCAAAAAAAGGGGAAGGGAGTTTTCAAAATCACCCGAATCGCCCAAAATTAGTCCAAACAGGGGCTGCAAAATCAGTCTAAACAGGGACTGAAATTGGTCAAAAAAAAACTGGCCAAACCAGCGGTCAAAGACCAAAATCAGTAGCCAAAAGAGGCCAAAACCAGTCCAGAAAATGGTTGAAATCAGTAGCCGAAAGGGGGCGAAACCAGTAGCCAAAGTGAGGCCAAAACATATCCTTCAAGAATTTCATTATGTTATGATAGATCCTATCCAAACCACACCTCGTTACATACGGGGTAGATGATGACATATCTAATTTAGACAAATGTATAGGATTAGCTAGTGCACTTATCATTTAGCAATTTCTTAAGCAAGTATAATGCGGGATGCTTAGAACAAGGTTGATGCAGCTGGTTTTATCTCACATAAACATGCATAGTAGAAGCAGGAGCACTCCAGTATGTGCATAAGGCAAATAAGAATGACTCACTGACTATTTGGGTAACTCTTCTTCGGTACATTTAGACACATTCCATCATACTAGGCTATGCATTAAAAGGGAAAAAAAAAAACAGGGGGAGACAGTAACACAGAGGTGTGTTGTAGCACTTAGACAGACAAGGAGATCCTGCAGGCCCAAACATGCGATTCTCCAGATTTTGTTATAGAATAGAAAAACGAGAAAGAAGGTCCAAGACATGAAATTTCAGATTTTTTCTTTAGGGGACAAACATTGGTATTTAGACACATAAGAAGGTACAATGCAGATTCGTACATCATTCTGAGTTTCCTAAGAAACGCCGACTTTACTATCCTAAAGCTATTCGATTCATTTTTAGTCGGGACTAGTGCTATGACATATATGGGAGATTTGAGATTGCAGGGGAGCTTAAAGAAACAACATGACACTCGCGGCAATTCACGCATACCAGCAAATCAGTTAAACATCACACATGTGTTAAATCCAAATTCTCGCACTCATACCGATTCTTGCACCGATACCGAAAGGCATTTCTATGGGTTTAAACACACAGAGCAGTCAACCAATACTGTATTTTACTCAATCAATCTCATAAATCTAAGCAATAACTACATCATTTACCCACACTATGACGCTGGCATAACAAATTGACCGTTGCAATCACGAGAAAAACATAACAGATTATTCATTCAAACCAGTCAGGCTCTCGAGTAGTCATACACAACCCATATTACGCATACGAACACCAAATGTAATTTAAAATGAAAGGACGATGAATTTACCTTTCCCGCAAATAACCGTGGCAGCGATCAAGTCGTCGGTCCGCTTCTAAGGCTTGCTAAGGCAGTGGAAAGAAAGAGGGTTTTTAAGTAGAATTGTTGACTATTAGGGGTTAGGTTCTTTTCTGAATAACTTGATTGGACTTTTGCTCTTCGAATGAGCTTCCCCTTCAAATCGTCCTTGATGTTTCCTTTCTATTGGTTTTCCCTGGACTGTTGATTTTCGAATGCCCATTGCATGTATAGACATTCTGTATTTATAGTTAATATCTTGGGTTCCAAGTTTGGTAGGTTTTGATATAGTTTTGGGTCGATTTTCGTATATGATTTGATGCGATTTTTGGGTATTGATCTTGTAAGCTTTTGGTTATGGTAAGTTTATATTTCCTAAGATTTGTGATCGTATTCTTCGCGATTTGGCGAGATTGTCGGGTGAGGAGGTCTGACGAATGAGGGCTTAGGTTTCGTTAGTTCATCGATAGGGAAGGTGAAGAGGGTGATGTCTTTGTGGGCTTCGATTTGTGGGAGGATGAAATAAAAGTGGTCGGGTATTGGGTCACGTATAGGGAAAAGGTAAGGCTCATGTCAGCCTTCTGTAAGGATAAAGAAAGTCTGAGGTAGTGGGGCGGGGCGACGGGTTTGGGCCAGGAGATGGGCTAATTAACTAGGGTATTAGATTAGTATTAAATTAGTTAAGGTATTTAATTAATGTTAGTTTTAGGTGTTATTTAATTAATTAGTAGTAAATTAAATCAATAAATTGTGCTTAGATTAATAGTTTTAGGCTTAGCTAATTAGTTCTAGGCAAGTGTATTAATAATTAATTAGTGATAACCTAAATTAACACATGTGATTAAACTAATTAGGTGCTTCATTAATCTAATTGTTATAATAAATAATTGCGGTCGTGCTATTTAATTAATGCTCAATACTTTAGAATGCGACGCTTTTATTTAAAATCTTATTATTATGCATTATTGCAAAATTAAAATTGAATTGAGTTTATATTAAATTACTTAAATGCCGAATGCAAGTACGATATTTAAGAATTGTTTAAAGCTTTATAAATGCGGTGCTATTAAATGCCTATATCAGGTTAAAATTGATTTTAAAGTTACCAATGATTACTAGTAAATGCGGCTATGCTACCTGACACGACGTTATCGCTAACTTATTTATTTTATGCATTTATTAATTATTTAAGAATTACGACAAAGCTTAAAGTTAATAAATGCGGGCGCGGGATTCTAAGTGTTTAAAACTTTACGTAAGACGCGATCCCATTATTAAATTAATTATTTATGCCTGTATTTAATGTTTTATTGTTGTATTTTATTATAAAAAATCCTAAAAGATATTTTTTACAAAATTAGTGTAATTTTATGGTTAATGGCTGGACGGGAGGGTCAAAATCGTGTCAACAGATGTCCTCTTTGTATGGAGATGATGGAAGAATCTTCTGACAAAGACGTTGACTACAGCCAATTTTGTCTCGATCTTCGATTGCAAAAATGCCGGGTAGACAAGTGCCGACGCAAAAATCAAACCGCCCCGATGTCGAGTTATGACGACACTGGGATACCATGGTCTAAACACCAAGGCGGCTAACGTGGACTTAAAACTGTCCCAGTGTCGAGTTATGACGACACTGGGCTACCATGGTCAAAACACCAAGGCGGGCTAACGCGGACTTAAAGCTGTCCCAGTGTCGAGTTATGATGACACTGGGCTATGGTGCAAAAAGTAAAAGAATATAACTGGCTTGAACCTGGGGTGTACTGCTATGGCTTGTGGTGCTGGGTTCTATGGTGATGTGGAGCGAGTGGACCGACGCTTGAGGCCGCCGCCAATCGGGAAGGTTGCCCCCAACAGATTGCCGGTTATTGAAGAGAAAATCCACGTTGTGCTCTCGCCGCATGCTAAGACTTGAACAAACGGTTAGTGCATAACTGCTAAGGCAAAATAATTTTAAAAACAATGTAACTGTGAATAGAAAAGGTTATCCTGCAAAACGCGATGCCTGTTGTGTTGATGCGATGTTGCGAATGCTGTGATTTTCGTCCTTGCACAGACGTGTTGCGATTGTGAACGCGGGTATGTTGTCCTTGCTGCAATTGTCCCTGTATACTAAAGCTCAAGAAAGAGTGAGTGCATAAATCATAAGACGTAATAATAAAGCATGAATGAGGAAAAAATGCAATTTTGAGAACAGAGAAAGTCGCCCCGTAGATGCGATATCATGATGGCGTCGCTGGACTTCTTTGTCTTGATAACGTCGTTGGCTGGACGCGTGTTCTTCCGGGCGTCGTTGCGTAGACTTCTTTGTCGATAACGTCATTATGCGGACGTGTCTTCTTGGCGTCGTTGCATGGACTTGCCGATTACGCCGTTGTGCGGACGTGTTGCCGGGCGCCGTTGCGTGGACTTGCCGATTACGTCGTTGTGCGGGCGTGTTGCCGGGCGTCGTTGCGTGGATCGTGGCCGATAATGTCGTTGTTTGGGCGTATTCTTGGCCGGGCGCCGCGTGGACTTGCCGATTACGTCGTTGTTTGGGCGTGTTCTTCCGGGCGTCGTTGCATGGACTTGCCGACACGTCGTTGTTTGGGCGACGTTCCGCCGGGCGCCGTTGCATGGACTTGCCGACACGCCGTTGTCCGGACGCGGTTCTTCCGGGCGTCGTTGCATAGACTTGACGCGGCCGATAACGCCGCCGCCCTGACGTGTCTTGCCGGGCGCCGTAGACTTCTTTGTGTTGATAACGCCGTTGCACGGACGTGCCGCCGCTCCTGTAGAATGAATGCTCCTGCAAGCTAAGCTTGAGAAAATGTTAGTGTATACCTGTTTAAATGAAATGATAAATACATATGAGGAGTGCAATTTTATGGGTAGAGATGTCATCCCTGAGATGTCTTTGCACGACACGCCGAACGTTGCGGTGACGAATTGCCATGATGCTTTTGTGCGCGCGATGCGGTTGCCAATTTGACTTTATGCTCGAGTTGATGCGCTAGGTTTTGTTGCGGAACTCAACTTTGATCGATTGTTGATGCCCTTTCACAATACGCTTCTCGCTGCGGACTTTGGATTGTTGTCATACTCTGCTTTTGCTGTTTTTCCTGCTTCTGCGAAGAGACTTTCGTCATATTTTCTGCTTCGGCTGTTGCACTTTCTGCTTCTGTTAATATTAAAAGACCTGCGCTCAAAGAAAATTTTGTGAGTTTTGGGGGGGGGGTCGATTCATATTTGACTTCACGCCTTGTTCCTTGATATCTGCGTGCGCTTGTTTGGACTTGCAACCTCGCAGTTTCCTACACCGCCCCATTTTGAAAAGCGGTGTCCGCCTCAAATGGGTCTCAATGTAGTTGCTTGTAGGCTATGTGTATTCTTGTCATTTTCAAAGCAAAGGAAAGTTTCCTAATGGTGTGACCGGCCGATTTAGGCCGCCACGTATCCCCTACGAGGAATCAGGTCATGACGTAGTTCATTACAAGCGAATATTGGGTGAAATTAAAAATTTCTAGATGTGGGACCGAAGCCGAGACGGCCGCCTACGTATCCACTAAGGGAATCAGGTCAAACGTAGTTCATTACAAGCAAAACGAAAGAAAACATTATTAAAGCTTAAAAATGAGTTCATAAATTATTCTGCTAAAATAAATTGTTTTTCCTATCCCGGCTCTAGGCGGACCAAGACAGGGGTGCAAATCCAATCAATATGCCTTCATGCTCTGCTTCGTGGATGGCTGGGTCTTCATGCTCTGCTATCTCCCTCTTCTGGCCTCTGCGTGGTGCATGCTCGGACAGATGACTGATTCGAGGGCGGAATGGGCATAGGCAGGGGAGTGTATTCCTCATCTAAGGTTATCAGGTGCACATTGACGTGGCCGTGGTTTGGCAAGGGGTTATCATGCACATTTGGGGCAGGATCCTTTAGCTGAATTACCCCTTCTCTGATCAGTGCCTCGATTCTGTCCCTGAGGGAGTGGCAACCTTCAGTGTCATGTCCTGGGCTATTGGAGTGATACGCGCAGCGCTTGTTCTCATCATACCATCTTGGGATAGGGTCAGGGATCCTTCCTGGAATCGGTTGGATTAGGCCTGCAGCTCGCAACCTTTCATATATTTGAGGTATGGGTTCAGCTAGTGGGGTGCGAACTTTGGGTGGTTTTCCTTCAAAATTCTTATTTGCTCTGGGTGCATTGGGTGCTCTATTCTGTTGGCGGGCCTGATGGGTGGATCTATGCGGGGCAGGATGAACGGGTGCTTGTGAAGTGTTATATATAGGCTGTGTGTGGTAGTTGTGGTAGTATGATGGGTTTTGGTATGTTATGAATGCTTCGGGTTTGCGTTCTTGTACAAACATGGAAGGGGAAACTGTCTCTTTCTTCCTCTGTGAAGTACTCCCGAGTGTCCCTGACTGAATCGCCTTATTAGTTGCCTGTAATGCTGCCAGATTTGTAATCCTACCAGTTTTAATACCTTCTTCTACGAAGTCGCCCATTCTAATAACTTCCGCAAAATTCCGCCCGATGACGCTTATCATCCGCTCATAGTAGGTTGCATCCTTCAAAGATTGTACAAATAATGTGGTCATCTCACTCTCCACCATGGGTGGTTGCACTTTCGCTGCCTCTGAACGCCACCTCATGGCGTATTCTCTGAATGTTTCTGTAGTCTTCTTCTCCAACTTCATTAAGTAAAACCTGTCCACAACGGTTTCTGTGTTGAACCTGAACCGCTCCACAAAATCTTGGGCCAATGCATTCCAGCTATGCCATTTCCGCGGATCTTGGCTGGTATACCAATCTAGTGCCTCGCCGGTCAAGCTCCGAATGAACAACTTCATAATGACCGGGTTCTTCCTACCCCGATTAGCTTGTCGCAATATGACCTCGTGTGCACGGGGTTACCTTTTCCATCAAATAGTTCAAACTTCGGCACCTTGTACCCCATAGGCAGTTCCACGTCTGGATGCATGCAAAGGTCCTCGTAGTCTAGTCCTTCGTGACCTTTGTCTGATCGAATGCCCCGAACTGCTTCTTTCAAACTATGAATTTCTTTGGCCACGTCCTCGTCCATTTTGGCTCGGACTTCCCTCTCCATTTCTTCGTAATGATCCCCTTCGCGGTGAAGCACGGACGGTAAAGGTCGGGCTTCATTGCATAAGTCACCGTTCAGGTTGTTTCTTGGGCCGTAATGGGTGTGGTGCGTGGGTATTGGTTGGGCGGTTAGGGCTGATTATGGTGAAGTATGCGGCCGAGGTATATGGGTAGTAGGAGGTCATTTTCAGGTGGGGTTGAGGTTGGGCCGGGCGGCGGTTTGTTCGGTGTTCGTGGCCTTTGTGGAGGTTCGGGAGATATGCGTGGAGGTCGATCTGGGATGGTTTGTGAAGTAGTGGCCCTTTGATCCGCATGTGGTATTCAAGCTAATGGATAGGTTGGTCGATTCCGTAGCCTCTCCATCTCAACTCGCATATCGCCAATTTGTTGCAGCGGTAATTGCAATACATTCTTCCCGATCGTGATATTCCTCCCTTCCAAGGTTTTGTTTCACGACAGAATGATTCCCAAACCATTTGGCTCGGGACGCCGAGCCAGTCATATCATCATTTCTTGCCTTGGACCTGGTGAAGTGTGGATGCTCCGACATTGTTGAGTCAAATACGAACCGACCCTTTGGGGAGGATGATAAATTTTCTAAAAAATGCAACAAACGATGTTAGCACAAAACACATAATTTGCAGGCATGTAGCAGATATATCACACATAGTACATTCAAACGTTTCCTAACATGCAAAGGGGACCTCTTTATGCCAGAGGTAAGCCTAAACGTCACTTATGCGAGATTATGACGGATTTGTCCAAGTCGTCCAACTATAATGCCTTTGTTGGAAATGGCGACTCTGCTGGGGATTTTAGGTTCTTAACCACAACAAACCTAGGATAATTATTTGGCAATTACTTTTGCATTTAATTTTTGTGTGCTGTATTTTGTTTTGTTTATTTTTAAATTGCTACCTGCTTTACTGCTTTCCTTAAACTGGCATTCCGCTCATATTTCTTCCACTCTGGAAAATTCACACAAACACACACTACATGCGAGGTGCGCTGGGTGCATCAGCAAAATTCTTTCTTCAAAAACCAAATTTAGGAGAGTCGGTAATATACGTGGAGTGCCCGGTCTAACCGGTGGCCGCGTAGCCTTCTCACTCGAGTTGTCCGCTCGGGAACCTTGCGTCCAGAAAAGCCAAATCTTAGCAAACTTAAGATAGAGCTATACCACCCTTATTTTAGGGCATGCATGCATTTACCTTAGGTGGGTCGGTCCTTGGCATCGACACCACAATTAGGAAGACACCAAACTTGTCGACGGGTTTCTCAACCCAACGACCAACCAGCATATTATGTGTAGCGTGACAATGACAAACAAATTCAAGCCCAATCACGACATGCTGAAATTAAAAGGTTAGAAAATAAAATAATAAAATGCTATTAATGTCCAAAAATGCTTAAAGGTTTTAAAAATGCTAAAGGATGCCAAAATTGCAAAAGAGGCTAAAAGTGCAAAAGAGTGCTAAAAGGCTAAAGGGTTGCTAGAATGCTAAGGGTTCGCAGAGTCGCCACCTAATTAGTTTGGGTGAATTAGGACACCTAAATGTTTAACTAGTTTAAAGTGAAACATTAACTCCATTTTAATGGTCTGCTAAACTTAATGAGATTCTGGGTAAGGGTTCTTTATTAATCTAGAGGGAAGGGGTTAGGCACCCTCTAAGATCCGCTAACCTGCGGTTGTCCTGCCAAACCTAGGGTAATTATTATGTTTAAAAAAAAATGCAAAGCAAAAGATCTATAAAAAGTGCAAGGTTAGAAAATAAAATCTTTGGATGTTAAAATAATGCTAAGTAGTTAAAAAGGTTTTAAAATGTTGGAAGATGTTTAAAGGTGCTAAGAGGTTAATTTTAAAGCTAACGGGTGCTAAGGTGTAAAGAGGTGCTTAAAAGTGCTAAATACTAAAGTGCTGAAGGCTAGGAGATAGATGCTAGCATGTTAAAATGTTTAAAAGGTGCTTAAAGTATTGAAAGGGCAAAAGGTGCTATATGCTAAAGTACAAAGAATGCTAGGAAGGTGCTAAAATGTTACTAAAGTTTAAAGCATGCCTTAAATAATATATAATGCAAAAATAGATTAATTGACTAAATATACACATTTGCCTACCTTGATTAGTATAACACATGCTTAAGGGGGTTTTCTTAATATGGAAAATAAGATTTCTACATGGGTGCTATAGCAAATGGGTTAGAAATCTGGAAAATAATATCATAGCTATATGTGATTAATTATGCAAGTTAAGATTTAATGACGGAAATAATGTCTAGACTACCCGAGTAATTATGTGATTAAATGGTTTAATAATTTAGGCAATTAACTTAAGAGGGGGCAAACTACCTTCTAATTTATTGCGTCAATGTTTAACTACTCCAAATGTTTTACTAATAGCGTAATGTTAGACAATTATATTACAATAAATGAATGGGGCGGGGAAGCAAAAAATAAAATGACCCTAAGGAATGGTAGCGGGAGCATTTCGCTTGTGGCTTTAGGATATCAGATGTGAGATGCAACGAGGAATGTAGGCACGGCTCTTCATTTGGGAAAATAGCGATGAGTCTCGTATTGAGACTCCTCCCTTTGCTCCAAGGCATGTGTTTCATGTAAAATAAGAAAAGATAAGGATTAGTATGTGTCCTGAATCTTACGCAATAACACAAATAAATAAGATATTCATATAAACTTAAACAGATGTCTGCATATTACTTAACAAAGCAAAAAAAGGGGAAGGGAGTTTTCAAAATCAGTCCTGGAATTGGCCCAAAATTAGTCCAAACAGGGGCTGCAAAATCAGTCTAAACAGGGACTGAAATTGGTCAAAAAAAAACTGGCCAAACCAGCGGTCAAAGACCAAAATCAGTAGCCAAAAGAGGCTAAAACCAGTCCAGAAAATGGTTGAAATCAGTAGCCGAAAGGGGGCGAAACCAGTAGCCAAAGTGAGGCCAAAACATATCCTTCAAGAATTTCATTATGTTATGATAGATCCTATCCAAACCACACCTCGTTACATACGGGGTAGATGATGACATATCTAATTTAGACAAATGTATAGGATTAGCTAGTGCACTTATCATTTAGCAATTTCTTAAGCAAGTATAATGCGGGATGCTTAGAACAAGGTTGATGCAGCTGGTTTTATCTCACATAAACATGCATAGTAGAAGCAGGAGCACTCCAGTATGTGCATAAGGCAAATAAGAATGACTCACTGACTATTTGGGTAACTCTTCTTCGGTACATTTAGACACATTCCATCATACTAGGCTATGCATTAAAAAGAAAAAAAAAAAAAACAGGGGGAGACAGTAACACAGAGGTGTGTTGTAGCACTCAGACAGACAAGGAGATCCTGCAGGCCCAAACATGCGATTCTCCAGATTTTGTTATAGAATAGAAAAACGAGAAAGAAGGTCCAAGACATGAAATTTCAGATTTTTTTCTTTAGGGGACAAACATTGGTATTTAGACACATAAGAAGGTACAATGCAGATTCGTACATCATTCTGAGTTTCCTAAGAAACGCCGACTTTACTATCCTAAAGCTATTCGATTCATTTTTAGTCGGGACTAGTGCTATGACATATATGGGAGATTTGAGATTGCAGGGGAGCTTAAAGAAACAACATGACACTCGCGGCAATTCACGCATACCAGCAAATCAGTTAAACATCACACATGTGTTAAATCCAAATTCTCGCACTCATACCGATTCTTGCACCGATACCGAAAGGCATTTCTATGGGTTTAAACACACAGAGCAGTCAACCAATACTGTATTTTACTCAATCAATCTCATAAATCTAAGCAATAACTACATCATTTACCCACACTATGACGCTGGCATAACAAATTGACCGTTGCAATCACGAGAAAAACATAACAGATTATTCATTCAAACCAGTCAGGCTCTCGAGTAGTCATACACAACCCATATTACGCATACGAACACCAAACAGAATTTAAAATGAAAGGACGATGAATTTACCTTCCCCGGGCAGCGAACCGGGGCAGCGTATCAAGTCGTCGGTCCGCTCGGAAGGCTTGCTAAGGCAGTGGAAAGAAAGAGGGTTTTTGCGAGAATTGTTGACTATTAGGGGTTAGGTTCTTTTCTGAATAACTTGATTGGACTTTTGCTCTTCGAATGAGCTTCCCCTTCAAATCGTCCTTGATGCTTCCTTTCTATTGGTTTTCCCTGGACTGTTGATTTTCGAATGCCCATTGCATGTATAGACATTCTGTATTTATAGTTAATATCTTGGGTTCCAAGTTTGGTAGGTTTTGATATAGTTTTGGGTCGATTTTCGTATACGATTTGATGCGATTTTTGGGTATTGATCTTGTAAGCTTTTGGTTATGGTAAGTTTATATTTCCTAAGATTTGTGGATCGCGATTCTTCGCGATTGTCGGGATTGTGAGGAGGAGTCTGAATGAGGGCTTAGGGTTTCGTTAGGTTCAGTCGATAGGGAAGGTGAAGAGGGCTGATGTCTTTTGTGGGCTTCTGATTTGTGGGAGGGGGATGAAATAAAAGGGCTGGGTATTGTGGGCTGCTGGTATAGGGAAAAGGTAAGGCTTGCGGGTTGGGCCTTCGGGTAAGGATAAAGAAAGGCTGAGGTAGTGGGGCGGGGCGACGGGTTTGGGCCAGGAGATGGGCTAATTAACTAGGGTATTAGATTAGTATTAAATTAGTTAAGGTATTTAATTAATGTTAGTTTTAGGTGTTATTTAATTAATTAGTAGTAAATTAAATCAATAAATTGTGCTTAGATTAATAGTTTTAGGCTTAGCTAATTAGTTCTAGGCAAGTGTATTAATAATTAATTAGTGATAACCTAAATTAACACATGTGATTAAACTAATTAGGTGCTTCATTAATCTAATTGTTATAATAAATAAGTGCGGGCGTGCTATTTAATTAATGCTCAATACTTTAGAATGCGACGCTTTTATTTAAAATCTTATTATTATGCATTATTGCAAAATTAAAATTGAATTGAGTTTATATTAAATTACTTAAATGCCGAATGCAAGTACGATATTTAAGAATTGTTTAAAGCTTTATAAATGCGGTGCTATTAAATGCCTATATCAGGTTAAAATTGATTTTAAAGTTACCAATGATTACTAGTAAATGCGGCTATGCTACCTGACACGACGTTATCGCTAACTTATTTATTTTATGCATTTATTAATTATTTAAGAATTACGACAAAGCTTAAAGTTAATAAATGCGGGCGCGGGATTCTAAGTGTTTAAAACTTTACGTAAGACGCGATGCCATTATTAAATTAATTATTTATGCCTGTATTTAATGTTTTATTGTTGTATTTTATTATAAAAAATCCTAAAAGATATTTTTTACAAAATTAGTGTAATTTTATGGTTAATGGCTGGACGGGAGGGTCAAAATTGGGTGTCAACAGCCATAAAATCTCTTAATGCAGTATCTTATTACGCATTTAGCAATACCAAAAGTATCAAATCTTGAAATTCATGTGCCTTACCACACACGAATACCTTTAAGCCATTCATATTTGAAATACTCAATCATACTATCGTTCTTGGACACAGTCTACTACCACCGACATAGTCTTACCTCGAAATTATGACTTCAACTTTCAATTGTAGAGATTCCTTCTTATCAATCAACGTTGGCTTGTCCATTAATGGATGTTATGAAATTACCCATCTTAGTACTGCAAAAGTTATTTCCTCATCAATCCTTCAATCGCAAAATCACGTTGGTACTTGTCATACGCTAAGTCAAATCATCCATAGTCTTCCTTCTCCAATCATAGTTATCACTTTTACACCCTATCATAATGATATAATTTAATGTCACCATAATCCATACCTGACCCAAGTAATCTCGTTGCATTGAATTCACGTCCTTTCCTTTTTTGAAGATGTACCTTACTATTTCCAATTCGAGATCAAACATGCATTTATCTTAATTCTTCAATCTCCATATTTTGTTCAAAATCACTCTTATCATTATCAACCGAAAATCACTCAAACTCACTCGTGGTTTGGATCACAATAGCATAAACCCTGCAAAATATCTAAGTAGGATATAGTAGTAAACCACAATCTTGAGAATCTGATGTTTTTCTTGCCTCACACGAATCTTAAACTAAACATTCCTCTAAGCCAAATGCATCACATATACAATATCTATATTTCTTCTCCAAATTCGGTGCAACAATCGATAACTCTTTAAGTAACTAAATCTTCATCACTCATATATCACTAGAGTCATTTCTATTAGCCGGTCACTATTTCTCCAGAAGCCCACGGCGTAATCAAACTTATTGATCAATTCATTCTTCTTTAACATTCACTTCACAAACATAGTCGTCTCACAAAATCAACAAGCTCATAGTTAAAAATGGCTCCTTATTATAACCATTCCCCAAGATAACCTGCAAACATAATCTTTACTAAGAAACTACACCAGACAATTCCCACAAGATTTAATCATCCATAGTAACTTTTTGCCATATGAACACATCCATCATTTGTGCTCATCTTATAACTGAGAATGACACATTCGAATTCCTTCTGTTACATATATGTTCTGTCAAGTAGCAGAAGAATCTTCACACACACCCCAATACGAAGTCCTACTTCATCATACCTTATCACAATGGGTCATCTTTCATGTTTGTATGCCTTCCAAACTTCTCTTCATAGCCTTATCAACGATTCTTCTTGTCTGATCAACTAATTCGTCCCAATTTTCCTTCACCTTCAAATATTAGTACATGTCCCATATCACTGTACCTCCTCAAATCATGATGTTATGCCCAAGCCTCTCAAGCATAGTCGTCAAATGTATATCACCTGTTCATTCTGTTAACCATACCTCTTAAAATCACCAACTCACTTTTCATTACTCCTTATGCCATAGATACACTCTCCCAACTTTCGAGCGACTAACTATAGAAAATATGTCAGTCAATGCAGTCATTTGCACCATTACCCTCATTTCCTAGAGGATATCACCAAACCAAAGGGTCTAAAACACAACCCGACTCAATGAAGTCTTCACAACATCGCTGCAATATGAACTTGGTCATGAGTTCTTATCACGACGGCATATCTCTTACTTTACCACACAACTCGTATCCAGTCCCTCATTGTATGAACCCGAGAACATGTCTTCACCATCAGTGAGAGAGTGAAATAAAGAGGTTTAGTCCTTAAATCGAATCACATACGCATGATAAGGAATGAAAGTACAAAAGTTTTCTAAATATCCTATAGCCTCTCAAAGATAAGTACAGAGCTCATCGTATCGATCTGCAAGACTCTACTAGACATTGTTCTTGTACTTGTAAGTGTTACACCCCGTATTTACAGGACATGTTTTAAGAACGTACGTGAGAACTCATAAGCGTCAAGATTTGAGACTTGTAAAAATTTAGCGGAATTAGGAATTGTCGGAAAACGTATTATCAGGATTTAATGGGAGGGCGACACGTGTCACCCCCCCTTAGAATGCCTTGGACGAAATGATCATGGACAAAAGGGTCATTTGACCCTTGTTAGGAAGACAAGTCTTGCTAGCCTTAGAGCTTGACAACATTGACCAAGTCAAAGACCCCACTTTAGTCTTGATATTTGTTAAGACCTCATCCAAACCACCCATTTGTTTAGATCTTAATCCTCCTTTACACTATATTATACTAGTAGTGCAAGACAAGCTTAACACTTAGAATATTTTTCACAAAATTGAAGAACATAGAGGCTTAGCTCTCGGGTTTGAGTCCAAGAAAAAGAAAAAAAATTTGTTTGTTGTCCATTAAGCTTCACACTTTAAACCAAGGTTCCTTAGTGTATTGTGAGTGTATCTCAATAGAAAAATCTCGGAAAAAGATAGTTTTCGGGTTAGTCGCAAAGTGAAAACCTAGTGGCTTTCTAGGTTTTGGATTGAAAGTTTGAAGGAAAGTTGTTGGTATGGTTCTAAGGGTCTCAAGTAGCGGATTGAAGTATCTTGAGGAGGCTCTAAGTTGCTAAGGAGCGATTTCGGATTGGAAGTTGGACTAAGAATCGTTGAGGTATAATCTTGTTCTTTGAGTGTTTCACGATTATTTATATTGTTGTTAGCTTTACTGTTGCTAGCATGAGGTATATGTGTTGAAGTTTATATGGATTATGGATTGATTGTAGCCTTGGAAATCCGAAATGTAATGTAAGCCATGTTAAGTTGGATTACAATTTTAGTCGTTATTAGAATCGTCGCATGTTTTTGACTTGGAGATTATAGTAGTTATAATCGTTTGCGACTTGATATCATGTTAGGCTAATAACTTGGGTTGAAATGGAAATTGGATAAGAATTGGTATTGTTGAACTCAGGTGGCCGAATTTGTACTTGTAGTTTGTAGTAGTTGGTATTTATTTGTATTGGACTACCTTATAGATTGTGGTGAGCCAATTGGGGCTGTTTGGTTATTGTATTCGGCCTTGAAAAAGGTGGCATTGTAGTAGAAACAAAGGAGGTGCTGTCCGATTTTCCGTAGAATTTGGCGACTTAGCACTTAGAATATTCTACGTTTGAAGTAAGAGGTTAATGGACGTATTGTGACCATGATAGGTTGAAGAACTAAGTATAGCGTATCCTACTTGAAGAA
Source organism: Przewalskia tangutica (assembly GCA_029844215.1). Classification (NCBI taxonomy): domain Eukaryota; kingdom Viridiplantae; phylum Streptophyta; class Magnoliopsida; order Solanales; family Solanaceae; genus Przewalskia; species Przewalskia tangutica. The sequence goes on along the minus strand of CM056736.1, from coordinate 29,159,057 downwards.
TGGGATAGCTCAAGGTTGAAGTACTTTGGAGCATTTTGCTACTTGTCGACAATCGTCGAGGTATGTGAACCTCTTCCTTCCTTTGGCATGATTCTATGTATGGAATATACCTGTGGTATCACTTCATGTTTCCTTATACTCTTAGAAGTTAAGAGGTAGTTGTGTGACCTACTCTATATAGAACTTTTCCTATCTTTAAGCATGACTAGTTGCACGTATGTAATACTTGAGACGTCTGACAAGACTTTGACATTCTTTGCTAGCCTTATAAAATGCCAAGTCGGGTGAGTTAGGGAGTTAACTCACTTCTTTGAAAATATTAAGGATCTCTTAAGTCTTAGTAAAGTTAAGGGACTTGAAGAGTTTAGAAGTATGTGATACTTGTTCCGTTTTAAACGTATAAGTCCCTTGGATAGGAAATTGTTTTTTGCTAAGGCATAAAGTGAATATAACGGCTTTATGGAAAGTTAGTTATATTTGCTTTATGGAAAGATAAATGACTTGTTTTAAATGAAAAGGCAACTTGATTTTAAGACATCAATTGCCTAAGGTTTTATAATAAAAGGAGTCACTTGAGTTCAAAAGGTTAAGAGACTAATTGTATTTTTGAAAGTTAAGAGAATTGATTTGAAAGTATTTAATACTTGGTTTCAAAAAGTAGAAGTCTCTTGGTTATAAAAGGAATGAGTTGGTCTAAAACCATAAAGGGTTATAACGGCTTTATGGGAAGTTGGTTATAACGGCTTTATGGAAGGTTAAAAGAATGGTTTTCTTCAGTAATGTAAGTAATGAAATGATTTGAAATAAAGAAGGGCAAACTGTTTTTAAGGTACCAGTTGCTTAGGGTTTTTAAGAAAGAAGTCACTTGTTTTAGTTCTGGTAATTGTATTTCTAAAAGGTATTGTGACTTGTCTTGAAAGGTGGATAGGACTTGATACTATAGTTGTTAGTATCCCGGCGATACCCTTTACGCGCACTATATGACATTATCGACCAGAACGGGCCGGGCAAGATACCCATACGCGCACTATATGACATTATCGACCCAGAATGGGCCGCAAGATACCTATACGCGCACTATATGACATTATCGACCCGAGAATGGGCCGGCGATACCCATACGCGCACTATATGACATTATCGACCCAGAACGGGTCGGGCGATACCCATACGCGCACTATATGACATTATCGACCGAGAACGGGCCGCAAAGATACCCATACGCGCACTATATGACATTATCGACCCAGAACGGGCGGGCGATACCCATACGCGCAGACTATATGACATTATCGACCCGTGAATGGGCCGCAAGATACCTTTACGCGCACTAGATGACATTATCGACCGTGATCGGGTCGGCAAGATACCTTACGCGCACTATGTGACCTTGATCGCGTCAGATCGGGTAGTATAGGTGCCCTCCCCAAAGCGGTTTATACTTATGAAAGATAAGTGAGTTATATAGTAATGAACTTAATGATTTTTTCTAAAATGTACGTAAGAAAGTGGTGTAAATTTTATTAAGAATGGAAAAGATAATAGTGCGATTAAGTTCATAAGTGGTAATGACACGGCAGATCCGTATGTATTGTTTTATACTTGTCCTTGTCATTCTTTGTACGCTTATGATCACATCAGACGTTATTTCTGCTCCATATTCTGCACTGTTGTAATCGACCCTTCTGGGCCGCGTCATGCCCGCAGTTTTAGGTACCTGTGTTGGTGATCCTTGCTCTTAGGATCTCGGTTGATTTTGGGAAAAAGCTCCATTTGCTCCGAGGCTTTATCTCTTGATACGGTTTTCCCAAGTAGTAGATTCATGTATATTCGTGGGTATGGCGGGCCCCGTCCCGCCACGATTGTTCGATTGTTATTCCTGAGGTCCGTATTCACATATGTGGTCAATGTAAGAACCGAGTTGTACTTTGATTATGTTTATATTATGGAAGGTAGCCCTATCGGCTAGCGTGTTGTTTTATTTTATACGTTTCAGGTATGTTCTCCGATTATCTCTCGATGTATACTGTAAGGGTGCCTGTGTAGGGCACTGGGCCGCGTCCCGGCCGGTCGTGACAAAAGTGGTATCGTGAGCGCTTAGTCCTCGGAAAGTGTCTCTGCACCGTGTCTAGTAGAGTCTTGATTATCGGTGTGTTGTGCACCACATCTATAATCAGGGGGCTGCAGGACATTTAGGATTGGTTTCCATTCTTCTCTCTCTGAGATCGTGCAGTAGAGCTGTCTTATTAGGTTGAATCCCCTCTGACCTATTCTTATGAAATGCCTATGCCTCCACTGAAGCGCCTGGGGCGAAAGGCAAAGCAGCGAGCCGCCAAGGCGCAGAGAGTTACCAGAGTCGGGCACGACTATGCACGAGGTAGTAGGCGGGCAATGAGTTCAGCCACGCGGCAGAGAGAGAGCCGAGAGCGGCAGAGCTCCAGAGGTTCCTGCACCGAGCCTCCATCCCGCAGCCAGGCGAGTTTAGAGATTATGGAGAGCGGTCAGTTATTGATCGACATAGTGGTAGGCGGCGGACAGAGCAGTAGCTAACCCTAGAGCCGACAGTTTGCGGATCCGGGATTTTCTGGGTTGTCATCCGCCCGAGTTTTATGGTTCGAGGTCTGAGGAGGATCCACAGGAGTTCGTTCGGCAGCTATAGCGGACTATGCATGTTCTTAAGGCTTCGGAGACAGAGTCTGTTATACTAGCCTCTTACCGGTTACGCGATATTGCGTTGAACTGGTTTGAGTCATGGAGCCGACGAGAGGGATGATGCTCTTCCTGTTGGGAGGAGTTCACAGAGGCCTTTATGGATCACTTTTTGCCTCCCGAGATGAGGAGGGCCCGCAGAGATAGATTTTTGACCTTGAGGCGTAATGGGAGGACTATCGGGAGTATAGCACGAGTTTGACTCCTGGCGTGCATGCGCACACCATTGTAGCTAACATGGCGGATAGAGTGCATCGTTATGTGTTGGGGCTAGACCGTCATATGATTACTGATGCTTGGGGTGGCTCTTCACCGTATGGACATTGCTAGGACGCAGGCCTATGCGCAGGGGATAGAGGATAGAGAGAGGGAGGATCAGATTGACTCAGGCCAGCCCAAGAGGGCCAGGACATCAGGGTCTCAGGGCAGTTTTAGAGGCGGACAGCCTCCGCAGCAGACTAGGTCTACATTGCAGCTAGCACCGAGTGCTCCTCCACAGTTTTCCGGTGGGGGGTTTTACAACCCCGGGAATGCAGGAGCGGTCAGGTCTCTAGAGCTCGTAGTCTCGTGAGATGGGGTTCCAGTCAGTCGAGGCCACCTTTGCCTCCATGCGCCCAGTGTGGTAGGTTACATTCTGGGGTATGTCGCGCCGGTACGGGTGCTTGTTTTTCTTGTGGTCGTCTAGGCCATATGTTAAGAGAGTGTCCTTATAGAGGGGGTCCTGGTGGACAACACATCCCACTGGATCGATTCGGGTTCTTCGCCCAATAGCTAGACAGATATCCATACACCGACAGTGCCGCAGGTCGTGGTGGAAGTTCCACTTTAGCGGTCCTTTGAACCGCCTATATGGTTTCAGGTATGTCCTTGACCCTTTAGAAACTTGTATGCATGATAAAGTTGTGGTATGTTTAAGTTTTATGAACATATTATATTGAGACTATGTATATGTTAGAAGGAGTTGGAAGTACGAAAAGATAATCTCTTTTGGGGCTTATGATGGACGGATAAGTATGTGCGAGGTACTAGGGCCATGTGTGGCATTATTAGTATGTCGTGTTTGTGAAAAGGAAATTATGTCGCCAATTATAAGTTTGACTCAAAGAACATTCGGACGAATGTTTCTAAGGGGAAGAATGTTACACCCCGTATTTACGGTGACATGTTTTAAGAACGACGTGAGAACTCATAAGCGTCAAGATTTGAGACTTGTAAAAATTTAGCGGAATTAGGAATTGTCGAAACGTATTATCAGGATTTAATGGGAGGCGACACGTGTCACCCCCTTAGAATGCCTTGGACGAAATGATCATGGACAAAAGGGTCATTTGACCCTTGTTAGGAAGACAAGTCTTGCTAGCCTTAGAGCTTGACAACATTGACCAAGTCAAAGACCCCACTTTAGTCTTGATATTTGTTAAGACCTCATCCAAACCACCCATTTGTTTAGATCTTAATCCTCCTTTACACTATATTATACTAGTAGTGCAAGACAAGCTTAACACTTAGAATATTTTTTCACAAAAATTGAAGAACAAAGAGGCTTAGCTCTCGGGTTTGAGTCCAAGAAAAAGAAAAAAAATTTGTTTGTTGTCCATTAAGCTTCACACTTTAAACCAAGGTTCCTTAGTGTATTGTGAGTGTATCTCAATAGAAAAATCTCGGAAAAAGATAGTTTTCGGGTTAGTCGCAAAGTGAAAACCTAGTGGCTTTCTAGGTTTTGGATTGAAAGTTTGAAGGAAAGTTGTTGGTATGGTTCTAAGGGTCTCAAGTAGCGGATTGAAGTATCTTGAGGAGGCTCTAAGTTGCTAAGGAGCGATTTCGGATTGGAAGTTGGACTAAGAATCGTTGAGGTATAATCTTGTTCTTTGAGTGTTTCACGATTATTTATATTGTTGTTAGCTTTACTGTTGCTAGCATGAGGTATATGTGTTGAAGTTTATATGGATTATGGATTGATTGTAGCCTTGGAAATCCGAAATGTAATGTAAGCCATGTTAAGTTGGATTACAATTTTAGTCGTTATTAGAATCGTCGCATGTTTTTGACTTGAGATTATAGTAGTTATAATCGCTTTGACTTGATATCATGTTAGGCTAATAACTTGGGTTGAAATGGAAATTGGATAAGAATTGGTATTGTTGAACTCAGGTGGCGAATTTGTACTTGTAGTTTGTAGTAGTTGGTATTTATTTGTATCGACTACCTTATAGATTGTGGTGAGCCAATCGGTTTGGTTATTGTATTCGGCCTTGAAAAAGGTGGCATCAGTAGAAACAAAGGAGGTGTCTTTCCGATTTTCCGTAGAATTTGGCGACTTAGCACTTAGAATATTCTACGTTTGAAGTAAGAGGTTAATGGACGATTGTGACCATGATAGGTTGAAGAACTAAGTATAGCGTATCCTACTTGAAGAATGGGATAGCTCAAGGTTGAAGTACTTTGGAGCATTTTGCTACTTGTCGACAATCGTCGCGAGGTATGTGAACCTCTTCCTTCCTTTGGCATGATTCTATGTATGGAATATACCTGTGGTATCACTTCATGTTTCCTTATACTCTTAGAAGTTAAGAGGTAGTTGTGTGACCTACTCTATATAGAACTTTTCCTATCTTTAAGCATGACTAGTTGCACGTATGTAATACGGTAGACGTACAAGACTTTGACATTCTTTGCTAGCCTTATAAAATGCCAAGTCGGGTGAGTTAGGGAGTTAACTCACTTCTTTGAAAATATAAAGGATCTCTTAAGTCTTAGTAAAGTTAAGGGACTTGAAGAGTTTAGAAGTATGTGATACTTGTTCCGTTTTAAACGTATAAGTCCCTTGGATAGGAAATTGTTTTTGGCTAAGGCATAAAGTGAATATAACGGCTTTATGGAAAGTTAGTTATATTTGCTTTATGGAAAGATAAATGACTTGTTTTAAATGAAAAGGCAACTTGATTTTAAGACATCAATTGCCTAAGGTTTTATAATAAAAGGAGTCACTTGAGTTCAAAAGGTTAAGAGACTAATTGTATTTTTGAAAGTTAAGAGAATTGATGTTATACCCCGTATTTCCAGAGTATGTACGTAAAGGAATACGTACAAAAAAAAGTTTGGTCTTAAAGTTAGGCCTTGGACGTTTTTTTGGGCACAACTCACAAAGCGAATAGTTTTCCGACGAAACGTTTCCACAGCTTTCGTAGGGTAAATTCCGGCTATGCCATTTCTAATTTTTGCGGATTTTTCCGAGAGACGAAACATTTTGGACCAACGGGAGGGCAACACTTGTCACCCTCCAATTGATGGATGTGAGGCGTTCATAGGGCCGATTGGAGTTGCCAACTTGGTCAAGTTGTTGGTAAGATATTTTGTGTGCAAGTCAAGGTACACTTGCCCTAATCTTGACCTTACACTTGCCTAGCACTTGGCTAAATCTTGGCCATTGGTTGGCCATCCCTTGACCTATAAATACCCCCCTTAAGATGAAGAGTTCTTCATCCACAAATTACTTTCCAAGTCTTGAAAATCCTCCCTTCCTTGTTAGCCATTTTCGTCAAGCCCTCTTCCCTCTAGCCTAAGTGACCTCGCCGAGGCTTCCCCAGCCTAGCCGAAAACTACCCCTCCCTTGGTAGAAAAGTTGCCTTCTAGTATTGTTATAATGCCCAAAATACCCTAGCCCAAATCCCTTAGTCCTTAGTAGAAGTTGTGAAGAACTTCTAAGGTTTCCTTGGAACTATCGGAGCGTTCAACTTAGGAGCTAAACCTTGCTCTAGCGCGACTTTTATCTTGGATATTATTGGGCTTACCGAGGTAAATAAACTTACCCTTCTTTTATAATTAGAGAATATATACTGTAGAAGTATAAGAATAAGTATAAATACTTAGACGAATATTACAGAATAGAATTGAACTGTTATCACAGTAGAAGGGTTTAAAAGAAGAATAATTGAACTGTACTCACATAGGACTGTTTACACAGTAGACTCATATAACTCACCAGGTAGGGTTGTGCTGCCCGACTTTCCGTAGAATTGTGAACTCTCCGCTTAGAATGACCTTCGAGTAGTCTAGACTTTGATAGATGTCGTGACTATTATAGGTGACTCTCTGCGCGACATATTCAACTCGCGTGGTTTTCACGAGAAGGTATGTGATTCTTCCTAAAGCATGATATTTTACAATATATATAGTACGGTGACGCATACGTGTTAACTAAATTATAACTACGGCAATGTCCTTGACTTAAGCTGAATAATACTTACGAATGCCTCACGCTTAAGCCCGAATAACACTTACTAAGAATGCCTCACGCTTAAGCCCGAATAATAAAGATCTGAAGCATTTTTTAAAAAAGAATATCAATCATTTTTTTACAGAAGAGAACTAATTGGTTTTTAAACAGAAGCTTAAAAGTTATACTAGCCTTATGGGAAGTTAAGAATAACCACTTAAGATTGATAAAAGCAGTTTGCCTATGTGTTTATAACAGACTTATATTGAATTGTGAAAAGAATAATAAGATGGTTTGATAAGTAGACATGATATGATGCTATGTGTGTTAGTGTCTTGTAACGCTTTGTGAAAAAGAGTATTCTTGTTGTGATTATGTTGTTTAAAGATAAGTCGTTATGTTAGTGTACTATCACTCACCTCTTGAGATGATACCGGAGGTTGTCGCCTCCGACGCGGTAGACTCGCGTGTCCAGGACCATGATTCGAGAATACCTACGCGGTCCAGGGGCCTATGCGAGCTACGAGAGTTCCGGTGTTAGTATGCGGGTTATGCCTCATGCGGTCTACGCCATGCGACAACGAGTCCAGACGATGCCGAGGAGTAGCTACCGATGCGGGTTATACCTCACGCGCCCACGCGAGTGGCCTATGCGACTCAGGAGTTCAGATTAGGCTTGCAGAATGATGATATGGGCGAGTGGCCCTGCTTTCGATCATTCGCAGCCTAGACAAGACCTATTACGCTACCTATTGTTGCTCTTGTTTGTGATGTGCACTACGTGCGCTTCTCGTTGTTTTCGCACATATTTGTAAACTGGTTTTAAAAATGATATGTTTTCATTTAAGTACTTTACAGTTTCGCATACTTAGTACCTGTTGTACTGACCTCCTTCGGGAGGCTGCGTTCACGCCGCAGGTAAGGGCAAGCAGGTGCTAGATCCGCATCCTTAGGATCTCTTTGCATTGGTGTCGTGAGCTCCATCTTCTCCGAGGCTCTACTTTTGGTATGATCTCCTGTATTGTAGATAGTTTGTACAGTGGTATGGCGGCCCCGTCCCGCCATAGTTGTATAAATCTCAGAGGTCTGTAGTCATGTTGTACAAAGGTCGGATGAATCGCTAAAACCTGGTTTATATATATATATGTCGAAAGGCGACGTTTGTTCACATAAACTGTGTCTTATTTTATAAACTGTTTCATGTCTTGTTTTATATTTCCGCCGATTACTCGATGTATGACTACTGGGTGCCCCGATAAGGCACGATCCACGCCCCGAATGGGTCGTGACAAAAGTGGTATCGAGAGCGATTAATCTCGGAAAATGTCTGCACCGTATCTAGTAGTTCGATTATCGGTGTGTGCACCACACCAATAATCGTGAGGCTATAGGATATTTAGGATTGGTTTCCATTCTTCTCATTCCGAGATCGTGCTTTAGAGCCGTGTTATAGGTTGGACCTCTAACGTATTCCTTTCCTATATGATTATGCCTCCACGTAAGGCAACCCGCCCGGGCGGCAAGGCAATGAGAGCCGCTAGCGAGACACCCAGAGTCACGAGGGCTCGTGCCCGCTATACCGAGACGGCGAGTTCTATGACGCCGCCCCAAAGACAGACCACAGCACCACACCTCCCGCCCCACACCGGGCGGAGGAGTTAGGGTACAAGGAGATGGCCCACTATTGGCTAAAGTCAGGCCCGTTACGAGAGAGAGATTGGACGCGGCTCGGCTCGGCTCAGACTGTGGTGCACCCGAGGCGAATAGTTTGAGACTACGAGATTTCTTGAGTCAGAGCCCGCGAGTTTTACTGGTCGAGGCGGAGGATGATCCGCAGGAGTTCATCCGTCGCCTTGAGGATCACGCGGTGATCAAGGCCTCGAGACAGTCCGTGACCTTTCGTTCGCATCGGTGCGTGATACCGCGATCGATTGGTTTGATTCATGGAGTTATCCCGGAGAGCACGCGCGTCCCGCCTACTGGGATGAGTTCTCGAGGCTTTCCTCACTCACTTCGCCTCCACAGATGAGGGCGCGGCCGATAGATTTTTACTCGAGGCGCAGAGGACGACCGCCGTGAGTACAATGTCGAGTTTGATTCATTGGCTCGATATGTCCCAAATGGTAGCAGATATGGAGGATAGGGTGCACCGCTATGTCACCGCCAGACGACTATATGGCCGAGTCGCGCGGTGTTTCTCTTCACCGTATGGACATTACCCGTATGCGTGCTCACGCCCTTGGATGCGAGAGCGCAGAGGTCGACGCAGACGGCGAGAAGAAGGCGGGGCGGGAGGGTCTTCGGTGGCTATCGTGGTGGCGGCCTCGGCGGTCTAGATTTGCACCACGGCTCGAGCACTCTGCACCGCCCTCAGCACCAGAGTATTCGAGGGCGCACTGGCCCGTGGCTTCGGACGCCCGAGTAGCAGAGGTATCGCCGACGGACCACCCCGGTGTGGCCGACGGTAGATCCCATTACGGAAGTGTGGTACTGCTTTGGAGCTTGTTACGATTGTGGCGGGTCACTTTGCGGATCGTCCGACCGGGGCGCGGTGGTAGGCTCACCTTCGTGTTCTTGCCGCTTCATCATCTCCTACGATTACTCGCCCGAGGCGTGGTACACATGGGTCAGCCAGGTCGCGCAGGTCGTGGCTCGGGTCGATTCTAGCGGTCCTCGTAACCGCATTTATGCTTTGTCCACCGACAGATCGTGAGGCCTCACCGATGTCGCCATGTACCTTATCGGTTCTGGTTTGATGTATATACTTTGATAGATCCGGTTCTACTGGCCCTATATATCTCCCTTGTTGCTAGTAGGATAGTGGTAGAGCACGAGTCCATAGACCACTTTCGAGGTAGCTACGCCAGTGGTGATTCGGTGGTAGCTCGGCGGGTATATAGAGCTTGTCTGTGACCATTTACGATCGTCCGACCAGCCGACTTGATAGAGTTGGAGATGATTGACTTGACGTGATTATGGGGATGGATTGGCTAGCTTCTTGCTACGCTAATGTAGACCGCAGAGAGAGAGTAATCGGTTCCAGCTTTCACGAGCGGTTGTTGAGTGGGAGGAGCACGGTATCGCCGAGGTAGGTTTATTTCCTACCTCAAGGCTAGGAAGATGGTGCGAAGGGTATATCTACCATCTCGTTCGGGTGTTTGATCTCGAGGCTGCGGTGCGATTTTCATCGATCCCATGAGTCGAGAATTCCCAGACGTGTTTCGACGACCTCCGGGTATCCTCCCGAGAGGAGATTGAGTTTTGTATAGACACATCGTTGCACACTCGCCTATTTCCATTCCGCCATACGAATGGCACCGCCGAGTTGAGAGAGTTGAAGGATCACCTAGGGATTTCTTTGGAGAAGCGGCTTCATCAGCCTAGTGTTTCACCCCGGGAGCGCCGGTATTGTTCGTAAAGAAGAAGGACGCCGCGCACGTGTGTTGACTACTGCGGTGAACAAGGTGACCATTAAGAACAGATACCCTTCCCGAGATTGATGATTTGTTCGACCGAGTTGCGGGCGCGAGATGTTTCTCCAAGATTGATCTGCGGTCGCTATCATCAAAGTGCGAGTCGAGAGGTGGATGTCCCAGATCGCATTCGGACCCAGACGCATTATGAGTTCGTGGTCATGTCTTTTGGGTTGACCAATGCTCCGCGGTATTCATGGATTTGATGAACCGAGTGTTCAAACCATTTTTGGACACGCTTTGTGATAGTGTTCATTGATGATATCTTGGTTTATTCTCGCCAGAGCAGCACGCGAGCATTTGGCGACCGTGGCCGGTGATTCTCCAGATCAGCTTGTACGCCAAGTTTTCCAAATGTGAGTTTTGGTTGACTTCGATGGCGTTTCTGGCATATTGTCGGGCCGATGGCATTCGAGTGGATACGCCAAGATCGGCGATGACTTGGCCTAGACCTACTACTCCGGCAGAGGTTCGCAGCTCGGGCCTCGCAGGATATTATCGGCGGTTCGTGGAGAAGTTTGCTTCTATCTCGCACCATTGACCAGGTGACTCAAAAGCGGCCAAGTTTGATGGATGATGCTTGTGGAGCGTGGTTTCCATTGATGAAAGAGATCGACGACCGCCCCGTTCTTACTCTTCCGCAGGTCGACGGTTATGTTGTGTATTGTGATCGCCGTGCATCGGGTTGGGATGTGTGTTGATGCAGCATGGTAGAGTTATAGCATACGCATCCCGACAGCTTAAGAAACACGAGAGGAACTACCCCACCCATGATTTGGAGTTGGCAGTCGTGATTCACGCCAAGATCTGGAGGCACTATTTGTATGGGGTTCACGTGGATATTTATACGCACCACAAGAGCCTCCAAAGATATCTTCACCGGAGGAGCCGAACTTACGAGCAGAAGGTGGTTAGAGTTGCTTAAGGATTACGATGTTGATATCCGTACCACCCGGGAAGGCCAATGTTGTGGCGTATGCCTAGTCGTAGGTCGATGGGGAGCCTATCGATGTGCGACTAGAGAGGAGGGACATGGTTCGTGATTTGCATCGGTTAGCGAGCCTTGGTGTCCGTATGATTGATTCCGATAGCTGGGGTTAGAGTTCGTGAGGTTGCCGAAGTCTTCCATCGCCGTCGAGGTGAAGAGGCAACATTCGAGGATCCGGCTTTGATTCGATATCGTGATACAACTCTTCGCGGTCGGTGAGGGCAAGCACCACGGGTGCTAAGGTTTGAGGGCGTGTGTGTTCCGATGTTTCGTGACTTCGGCGCAGGTTCTTGGGAAGCACATACAAGCGTTACTCTATCCATCCGTGGTCGACCAAGATGTACCACGACCTTAGATCCGTATTGGTGGGATGGCTTGAAGAGGACGTTGCAGTTCGTAGCTCGCCCGTGTTGTCGCAGTGAAGGTAGATCACCGAGACCCGTGGTTTGTTACAGCGATAGAGATCCCGACCGGAAGTGGGAGGTAATCAACATGGACTTCATCACAGATTACCTCGCACTCGGAGGAGACATGATTCTATATGGGTTATCGCCGACAGTCGACGAAATCAGCCCACTTTCTTCCCGTCAGACGACTTTTTCTACCGAGGATTATGCCGACTTTACATCCGAGAGATCGTCGATCGCATGGAGTCCCTACTGATCATATCGCATGCAGAGGAGCCCGATTTACGCCAACAGAGGTCCTTCCAGAGGGTTTAGGGACGCAGTGAGCTCGAGCATCGCATTTCATCCACGCATGCATCGGACAGCAGAGCGCACTATCCGCACTCTTGAGGATATGTCGCGAGCCCGTGTTATTGACTTGGTAGTTGGAAGGATCATTTGCCTCTAGTTGAGTTCGCGTATAATAATAGCTACCACTCCAAGATTCGATGGCGCCTTACGAGGCCTTGTATGGGAGGAAGTGCAGATCGCCTATAGTTGGTTCGATGTGGGCGAGGCGCTAGTGGGACCAGATTTGGCGCAGCAGTGGATAAGGTGAAGCTTATCCGAGAGCGCTATTGACATACCGTAGTCGATGTAAGTCGATGCAGATCATCGTCGTCGACATCCGAGTTCGCATTGATGATTGGGTTTTCTCGGCGTGTCACCCACGGCGGTGTGATGAGATTCGGAAGAAGGAAACTTCGGCCGTACATTGGGCCGTTCGATTGTCCGCAGGTAGGCAAGGTTGCCTATGAGTTGGATCTGCCGTCCGATCCGGAGGCGGTGCATCCGGTGTTTCACGTTTATGCCGAGAGATGTATCGGATCCATCTAGTGGTACATCCGATTGACGATGTCCAGTGACCGGGGGTTATCGTATGAGGAGATTCCCATAGCGATAATCGATCGTCGTGTTAGGCGTCTGCGACGAAGGACGTGGCTTCCGCCAAAGTCTTGTGGCGAACGAGCTCGAGAGGAGATGACGTGGGAAGCCGGCGAGGACATGAGGCGAAGTATCTCACCTATTCCCCACACCTCCGTAATTCACTTTCCTACTAGTAAATCTTCATTATCGTTTATACCTAAGTATTGTTTTATGGTGTGTGTGGCTTTTTGTAAACCGCTTAAGTTTTGAAGAACCTTATCGTTATATGTCTGGGAAGGAACATTCGGGACGAATGTTTCTAAGGAGAGAATGTTATACCCCGTATTTCCGCAGTATATGCGTAAAGGAATACGCATAAAAAAGATTGGTCTTAAAGTTAGGCCTGGGCCGAGTTATTGGGCACAACTCACAAACCGAATAGTTTTCCGACGCAAACGTTTCCACACTTCGTAGGTAAATTCCGCTATGCCATTTCTAATTTTTGGATTTTTCCGAGAGACGAAACATTTTGGACCAACGGAGGGCAACACTTGTCACCTCCAATTGATGGATGTGAGGCGCTCATAGGCCGATTGGAGTTGCCAACTTGGTCAAGTTGTTGGTAAGATATTTTGTGTGCAAGTTGGCTAGGTACACTTGCCCTAATCTTGACCTTACACTTGCCTAGCACTTGGTTAAATCTTGGCCATTGGTTGGCCATCCCTTGACCTATAAATACCCCCCTTAAGATGAAGAGTTCTTCATCCACAAATTACTTTCCAAGTCTTGAAAATCCTTCCTTCTCCTTGTTAGCCATTTTCGTCCAAGCCCTCTTCCCCTCTAGCCTAAGTGACCCTCGCCGAGGCTTCCCCTAGCCTAGCCGAAACTACCCCTCCCTTGGTAGAAAAGTTGCCTTCTAGTATTGTTATAATGCCCAAAATACCCTAGCCCAAATCCCTTAGTCCTTAGTAGAAGTTGTGAAGAACTTCTAAGGTTTCTTGGAACTATCTGAGCGCTCAACTTAGGAGCTAAACCTTGCTCAAAGCGACTTTTATCTTGGATATTATTGGGCTTACTGAGGTAAATAAACTTACCCTTCTTTATATTAGAGAATATATACCGTAGAAGTATAAGAATAAGTATAAATACTTAGACGAATATTACGTATAGAATTGAATCAAGCTATCACAAAGTAGGCGGTTTAAAAGAAGAATAATTGAACTGCACTCACATAGACTCTTTACACAAGAGACTCATATAACTCACCGTAGGGTTGTCGCCCGACTTTCCGTAGAATTGTGAACCCTCTGCTTAGAATGACCTTCGAGTAGTCTAGACTTTGATAGATGTCCTGACTATTATAGTCGACTCTCTGCGACATATTCAACTTGGCGGTGGTTTTCACTGGTAGGTATGTGATTCTTCCTAAAGCATGATATTTTACAATATATATAGTACGGTGACGCATACGTGTTAACTAAATTATAACTACGGCAATGTCCTTGACTTAAGCCTGAATAATACTTACGGCAATGCCTCACGGCTTAAGCCTGAATAACACTTACGGCAATGCCTCACGGCTTAAGCCTGAATAATAAAGATCTGAAAGCATTTTTTAAAAAAAAAAGAATACTGAATCATTTTTTTTACAGAAGAGAACTAATTGGTTTTTAAACAGAAGCTTAAAAGTTATACTAGCCTTATGGGAAGTTAAGAATAACCACTTAAGATTGATAAAAGAAACAGTTTGCCTATGTGTTTATAATGACTTTATATCAATCGTGAAAAGAATAATAAGATGGTTTGATAAGTAGACGATATGATGCTATGCGTGTTAGTGTCTTGTAACGCTTGTGAAAAAGAGTATTCTTGTTGTGATTATGTTGTTTAAAGATGTCGTTATGTTAGTGTACTATCACTCACCTCTTGAGATGATACCGAGGTTGTCGCCTCCGACGCGGTAGACTCAGCGTCCAGGACCATGATTCGAGAATACCTCATGCGGGTCCGTGGGCCTACGCGAGCTACGAGTTCCGTGTTAGTATGCGGGTTATGCCTCACGCGTCTACATGGCCACGCGACAACGAGTCCAGACGACGCCGAGGAGCTACCCTCGATGCGGGTTATACCTCACGCGCCCACGCGAGTGGCCTATGCGACTCGAGTTCAGATTAGGCTTGCAGACGATGATACGGGCGAGTGGCCTGCTTTCGATCATTCGCACTCAGACAAGACCTATTACGATTACCTATTGTTGCTCTTGTTTGTGATGTACTACGCGGCTTCCTCGGTTGTTTCACACATATTTGTAAACCGGTTTTAGAAATGATATGTTTTCATTTAAGTACTTTACAGATTCGCATACTTAGTACGTTGTAATCGACCTCCTTCGGGGCCGCTCATGCCGCAGTAAGTGGCAAGCAGTGCTAGATCCGCATCCTTAGGATCTCTTTGATCGCGCCGTGAGCTCCATCTTCTCCGAGGCTCTACTTTTGGTATGATCTCGTATTGTAGATAGTTTGTATGCCAGTGGTATGGCGGGCCCCGCCCCGCCATAGTTGTATAAATCCTTAGGTCTCAGAAGTCATGTACAAAGGTCTGATGTAATCGCTAAACTCGGTTTATATATATATATGCCGAAAGGCGACGTTTGTTCACATAAACTGTGTCTTATTTTATAAACTGTTTCATGTCTTGTTTTATATTTCCGCTGATTACTCTGATGTATGACTACTTGGGTGCCCCGGTAAGGCACCAGTCACGGGCCCCGGAATGGGTCGTGACAATTGATTTGAAAGTATTTAATACTTGGTTTCAAAAAGTAGAAGTCTCTTGGTTATAAAAGGAATGAGTTGGTCTAAAACCATAAAGGGTTATAACGGTTTTATGGGAAGTTGGTTATAACGGCTTTATGGAAGGTTAAAAGAATGGTTTTCTTCAGTAATGTAAGTAATGAAATGATTTGAAATAAAGAAGGGCAAACTGTTTTTAAGGTACCAGTTGCTTAGGGTTTTTAAGAAAGAAGTCACTTGTTTTGTAGTTCTGAATCGTATTTCTAAAAAGGTATCGTGACTTGTCTTGAAAGGTGGATAGACTTGATACTATAGTTGTTAGTATCCGGCAAGATACCTTACGCGCACTATATGACATTATCGACCAGAACGGGTCGGCAAGATACCCATACGCGCACTATATGACATTATCGACCCAGAACGGGCCGCAAGATACCCATACCGCGCACTATATGACATTATCGACCCGTGAACGGGCCGCAAGATACCCATACGCGCACTATATGACATTATCGACCAGAATGGGCCGCAAAGATACCCATACGCGCACTATATGACATTATCGACCCAGAACGGGCCGCAAAGATACCCATACGCGACTATATGACATTATCGACCAGAACGGGCCGCAAAGATACCCATACGCGCACTATATGACATTATCGACCCAGAACGGGCCGCAAGATACCTTTACGCGCACTAGATGACATTATCGACCAGATCGGGCCGCAAGATACCTTTACGCGCACTACGCGACCTTGATCGCGTCTAGATCGGGTCGTAAGATAGTGCCCCTCCTTAAAGTGGCGGTTTATACTTATGAAAGATAAGTGAGTTATATAGTAATGAACTTAATGATTTTTTCTAAAAATGTACGTAAGAAAGTGGTCAGAATTTTATTAAGAATGGAAAAGATAATAAGTGCGATTAAGTTCATAAGTGGTAATGACACTACAGATCTCGTATGTATTGTTTTATACTTGTCCTTGTCATTCTTTTGTACGCATGATCTGCATCAGACGTTATTTCTGCTCCATATTCGCACTGTTGTAATCGACTTCTTCGGGCCGTTCATGCCCGCAGTTTTAGGTACCTGTGTTGGTGATCCTTGCTCTTAGGATCTCGGTTCGCTTTGGGAAAAAGCTCCATTTGCTCCGAGGCTTTATCTTCGTACGGTTTTCCCCAAGTAGTAGATTCATGTATATTCGTGGTATGGCGGGCCCCGTCCCGCCACGCTTGTTCTTGTTATTCAGAGGTCTGTATTCACATACGTGGTCAGTGTAAGAACCGAGTTGTACTTTTGATTATGTTTATATTATGGGCGTAGCCCTATCGCTAACTCGTTGTTTTATTTTATAAGTTTCATGTATGTTCACGATTATCTCTCGATGTATACCGTAGTGGTGCCTGTAGGGCACTGGGCCGCGTCCCGGTCGGGTCGTGACAGTAAGACCGGTGAACCTAAAGCTCTGGTACCAATTTGTTACGATCTAATTTCATAAGTAGTGATGGCACTAACTCTCATGAGTCAGTAAGCCAACCACAACTCATTTACCCCAAAATGTAACTTAATGTGGAATAATAAAGTAAAATAAGTTTTTAAGTCTTTAATAAAAACCCATAATAATTTCAAATACGAAAGGTACAAATCCCAAAATCTGGTGTCACTAGTACAAGAACTTGATAAGATAAGTAAAATAAAGTTTGAGTATAAAAACCTGAATACTATCTAAAAATAAAAAGGCATGACAGTAAAATATAAGGGAAATCTGGTGCTACATATAGATTAGTTAGTAGATCACCCCAAATTCTCCAAATCTGCTCCTTAACAGGCTGAATAGTTACGAGATCCACTAGTACTAAGAATTTAACCTGTACACAAAGAGTGTAGCAAGTGTAGCATGAGTACGGTAAATAATGTGTACTCAGCAGCAGCATCGATCGATCCTATCGTAAATGGAGACGAGGGTTAGTCTTTCAATTATTACTCTCACACTAACTGCCATTAGGTTGCCATAATAACAATAATTATAAGATCACTTAAATCATGAGTCTAAGCCTAGGTTATAGCATCTAGTTCCTCAATTCTGATAAGGTATTCACACAACCAAATCAATATAGCTAAATCAACAATTTAGGCATCAAACAAACAAAATACAAATGGGATGATATGATATGCAAGTGAAATGCAATGCAAGACCTTTATTTCTCATCACTGATACACACACATTCAAATTCAATGAATCATGACCTATGAGGGACTCACGAGATTCATATATCACCCGAAATCATTTTTCTTCGAATTCTTTAGCTAATCTTAGGCTAAGAATTACATCACTAAACAAATATAGGCTTATAATACCTGTCACTAGCCAATACCAGCCTCACATTACCTGTCTCTAACCAGTCAGGCTTATATATAACGCATCACTCTGTCTAGAAACATTTCCCCTTGGGCACACATATGCATCAGCAAATGTGCATGCAGGAGATATCATATGAAGCATGAATAAGACATGCACAATAATAAGAAGCCAAGATATGCAATAATGATTCAATCTTTAATCAATTTTAATAACAAAGTTACAATCTTTAGCTTATTTTCCACTTTTAACGAGTATTTAGGAGTGATGAGTAATACATAACATATAAGACAAGCATACACATATAAAGTCTGAAAAGTACGGGGTTCATACCCCAATCACTGATTCATAGGATCGTACTATCTATCAGTTAGTGCCCAAAGCACGCTTCACTATACAATTTAAATGGCACAAGTACTCATAACATGTCAGTGGTACCCGTTGTGGTACCCGTTGTTACAGTTCACTTTTACGTCGGTTATAAAAGCTATCTATAACTTGTGGACTCTTGTGAATTTTTGTTTGTTTTAGAATCACCACCTAATTTATAAGGAAAATTAGGAAACTTGAATTAAAAATGTGTATTCAAAATAGAGAAAAATCTCAAGATTGCTCGGGGAAGGTGTTAGGCACCCCAATAAATCAGAAATTCCCTTTTTTTTCATTGGAGGTCACCCACATCATTTATTTTAATCCCTTTTTCTAAACTTGTATTTAAATAAAATTCCTCTTGTTTTAGGTGAGCTTCGACCAAAATATTATTTTAAAGAAAATCATTTAAGTCCTTTTGGGTTTATTTGAAACCTTTCTCTAAGAAACTTATTTTTTGAAATCATCTTTTTCCAAATTAGTTCTTTTCCGAAATTTCAAGTTAAAAGAATGATGATTTTTTTCAAAAATATGATAATACCCCTCTGATCTGTTTACTTCCATAAGGAAATTATTATTATTATTATTATTATTATTATTATTATTATTATTATATAATGACCATTTCAACCTTATATCCATTTCTTTGAAAGAAACCCAAACTCTCTTTTTTAAATAAAAGGACCTTTTACAAAAATCATTTTAAAATGATGAGCCATGACTTTATATATACAAGATTTTGAACTTTTTATAAGTAAATAAACGCAAATCAACTCAAAGATCAATCACATTCTTAAGATCAACCACGAGGAATCTTCAACCCTTACCTTGATTTAAAAAAGAATTTTTTATATTTTGAATAAATTTTTTTAACTTGATTTTTCTAATTTCCCTCAAGAGTCCACAGTTATAAGGTAGATTTTATGCCTCTCGTAAAAGTGAAATGTAACATCGGATACCGATGACATGTTATGGGTACTTGTGTCATTTAAATTGTGTAGTGAATGCGTGCTTTGGGTTGTAACCTTTATCTTTCTGTCGGGTCTTAGTTTGAAAAGTGTTTGGGTTCCTATACATTCTAACGATAGTACTCATCGTTATTATAATATTTGTCACAAAATATATAAGAAATATAAATACACAAAATACATAATGGACTGGTGGGCCTACCAACCCCTCTAGTTAACCATTTTAACACATGATTGGGCCTTCAACATTTTTTGAATTCCGGCCTCAATCAACGTGAGATGTTGGGCCTGGGAGGCCCAACAGTAGAGAACATGTGAGATAGGCCCAATTGCATAGTACTCGCATAGGAGGGTAAACAGTTGTTCATCGATCCATCATGAAGGAAATCAAAACAAGTAAAAAAAAAAAAAAAAGTCCAACCCCAACCGTGGCACACAATCATTTGAACAAGAAAGAATGAAAGAAACAGAAACAGACCGGCCCAGTAGCACAACAAGACAATCCAATGTGCCTTGATATTCTACAGATATACATGATATAGATCATTATACATTTGAACATGTATAAAAACACATATATTTATATCATGTGTATATCTTGACATATCAGCTTAAGACAACATAAGAAGAAGAAGTCAAACAAGGTTTACACATTAAACTATTTTGAGTCAGCGCCGTATACTTTGAATATACCCTGATATACAATGAGCATATCTTAAATACATGAGTATACATAATATGTTATATGCCCCTGTATACTTGGCAGTATATCTAAAGTACATAGGAGCCACATGTTAAGCAGGTTAAATGCAAGAAGAGAGACTGGGTGGCATGGATTCTCAGATATATATTACTCAGCACTTCTTCCGCAAGACAAAATAGCACATGCACATGAGGAACTTTTTACCAAAAACGCTCAAATTGTATACGAAGTGACCAACTGATTTCAGCTTCAGCCTAGGACTTAGTTTGTGTTGGAAATTTATTAATGTGTAATTAAGTTTAACCTATTATTTATGACTCGAACAACTGAGGATTCGCACGTCGGAAACGTCATTTCCACACACGTGCACACGTAGTGCCAAGTATCGTAAATTTCATTAGTGAAAGAGATATTGGTACATGAGTAAACGTTTGAGACGTGAAATGATGGACGGTCGTTGGTTAAATGACATGTGTTCCACGTTGGTAAATGAAGGAAGAAATGTATGATGTGTAAAAGATGAAACGAGCCTGAATCGCCACGCGAGCCGTGAAGGGTCGCGCGCTGTGGCGCTGAAGTTATCGACCGCGCGCTCAAGGCGTAACGGTCGACGGAAGATGGGAAGTTTCTGACTTTTGGGCTGGTTTTGGAGCATTGATCCTCCATTACTTGGCACTAGAATTCAGCCATTATTTGGTTGAATAACACCTCTCCATAAGTGACATTACATGTCCATTTGATTAACATTAGTTGGCTAGATGAGAGGTCATCTTACACACACTATAAATTGAGGCTCTTGGCTTCAATTGTAGAACACACCTCACTCTTGTATAGTTCAGATTTTTCTGAACTTCTTCCTCTCTATCATATCTTTAAAACACTCAATGGTTCTTCTCGAGAAATACTTGAGTTTCCTTTGCTCATTTGTTTAGTTGTTGTTTTATCTTGGGAGACAGTTGCCCATATCGTAAAAGAATATATACGGAGCAATAATGTCTTAAGGACATAGTGAATATCACTCGACTCAGCAGCGCAACTATAACGGTACCAGATTTAGTGTCTCTTGGTTTCAGGCGATCAAGATCTAAGAGTTTGCTGCAATTGAAATGAAGACTCAGAACGGACTCAAGAACCACACAAGAACGAAGATCAAGATCATCAAAACTTGTTGTTATCACATCTCTTGTTAGGCTTCAAGTTGTTGTATTGTAAATCATTATAGTTTATCCTTTCTAAGCACTAGTAGTAGTTGTTTACTATTCTCGTACATCTATTGTATCTCACAGTTTGCATATATAACTAGTGGGACAAACAGATGCCAGTCTCAATCATGTTTAATATGACTTATGTTGAATCCTATTGGCTACAGATTAAGGTAGGTTTTCATATTTACATCAGCCTCACTGTCTCATATGTGGTGTTAAAATCATCACCTTATATCTACCAAGAACACAAATTCCTAAAGCAAACAACTCATGTTCACCAAATCAAAGATGGGATCATGCTTGTAGATACAGACAGTAGTCTCAGAAATTCAACCTAAGCTTACACAGATCCATAGCACTCAAACTTCAGGAACCCAAACTGATGGATTAATATGGCATAACCTCACACAGAAGACAACATACATCAAGCTTACATTGTTATCTACTTATTCCTTATTTAACCAGTTTGTTCATTCACTAAAAATGGAAACTCAAACACACAGAAGTGAGATAGGGCATAAATCAAGACCTACCCAAGAATTCAAACTAACCACAACTTCATAGATTACACATAGACTCAGATCACACAACACGGAGAATCATGCTGCCAGTTCCAATCCTTAGTCTAAGATAAAAGAGAAGTCATTCTGTTTTTACTATATTCACTCAATCATCCCTCTTAATTTTGACAGCTAAACATCAACTGTTGATGTGAACTCATATTAGTCATTAGGCTAAGGTTGGTTTCATATGTCTTAAAGAGTATCACATTTGTTTGTAAAATAGATGTTGGCAAAGTCAACACATTGTATTCACTGGATTATTGATACCTTAGACACATAGCTCAATATTTATCTAAGATGTAAATGGTTTATGACCCTTTAATTGGATTATAATCCTATCAGTTAACTGTCCATGAACATATAAATTGTATAGTCTAGTGTTAATAGTATTTGGCTTATGTTTCCCTTTTATTCAGACTTGTATCCGATTTAGAGATCTTGTATTATTGACTAGATCTATAGGGGTTGCATTACGATAATCCGACTTATGTTCCGTATTTTATATATGATCAACAGTTTATTTAAGTATTTTGTTATCTTTTCATATTTGTTTCTTATATCGTGTTAATGAATTGGGAGTGGTTCGCCTATCGATGGAAAGAGTGTAGGTGCCACCATGATTCTTAAAAAGGATAAGTGACAATTGCAGAGTCTTTTAATGAAGGGAAAAATATTCAATCAACATTTCTAAAATCTTTCATGTTTTTAATATAGTACTAGACTCTATGTACGTGTGTTGTACGAATATCCCTTATCCATTATTACATTATTTATGTTAGTAGTTAAATTATAATTAAAAAAGTATATGAGTCTTATATTATTTCCTGGATTACAAAGATCTCAGAAAATACGACCCTATCTTCTTAGGTTTGCTTATGCATATTCCATTATAGTTAAAAAAAATGTATATTCTCCTTGACAAAATGAGACAACCATGATAAAGTTGGCTATCTTTTATAGCTATATTTTGATTGTTGTAACCTATTATATTGAATTAATACTTTGAATACAATATTTTTTTTAATGTATAAAAGTCAAATATTTATTCCCCACGCAATTCTGAATATATGATTTGGTAATTTTATTATCATTTTTTCATAGACGGTACCGAAAAATATTTTTCACTCTTTAACCAATTATTGACTGAAAATAATATTTTTCATAATAACTTTTGTCATATTAAATGTGCAGTAAATTTCAAAACGCTTTGACAATTTGGGACATAATTAATTTAAGTAATAGATTAACAAATGTTTTATTAAAATTATATTTTGTGACATATGACTTTAATACTGTTGGAAATGTTACCTAGTGGGGTTGAGTTATTCCGTCCTTAATGACTTACACAATGGGCTCCACATGTCGGAAATACGATTTCCACACACATGCATATATCGTACATCGTCTAGCTAAATTTCACGTAGTGAAAGAGATGTTGGTACACATGTGAAAGTGTTCTTAAGTTAGGTAAGGATGGACAATTAATTGGCCAAATTAATGTATCTCCCACGATGGTATTAGAAATGAAGAAATGTGCAAAATACGAAAAATGGGGAAGAGCCGCGGGGCCTCGAGAAAATGACCGCAGCACCGAGCCAAAAAGGGGAGCAGCACCGCGCTCTAGCACCACGGTGCCTCTGGCGGAGACCGCGGTGCCTCTTGTCCAGTAGCTCGAAGTTCGTTTCGGTCGAATTTGGACCGCAGTGCCTACGGTACAGTGAACGAAAAACTCTCCAGAATCTTCTGATTCATGGACAGAATTAAACGACTAAGAATCATCTAACTCTTGGCATGATCTAGGTTCCTTTGAAGAGATCAAGATGCCTCTTGGCAAGATCTATGCACCCCATTTAAGGCATTCACATGTCTTGTGATCCACAATCTTGCACCTATAAATAGAGGCTTCAAAATTAGATTTTATACACTTCAATACAACACAAAATCTGGAAATTTTTGAGAGTATTTATTCTTCTTCTAGCAATCTTTTGTTCTTGTTTCTTCTACAAGGATTCTCAAGCATTTGGCTTGTGTTTGGGAAAAGTACTGTCGTTTTATCTTGGAAGACTATTATCCATCTACCGTAAGCCAATATATACGGGGATAATTTTGTCTTAAAGAGAGATTGTCAAACAATCGACTCGACAACATCACAACTAGCCTTATCTATTCTCGTTCAGTTCTTCGTTCCCGTTCACATCCACACATTTTACAACAGTTAAGACAAAATTATTACTACGAAGAACTAAAGATGGTCAACGGAAAGGAACAAGTCTCTGCTTCCAACAATGCCACATCCTATGGCACTGATACCGTTGTCGTTGGTATCACTTTTGGTACCATTGGGAATACTATGATTCCACCAAACTTCCAAGACGAAAGACCCGAAAAATTTGCGGGCACCAACTTCAAAAGGTGGCAGCAAAAGATGTTGTTTTATCTCACCGTGCTAGGTATGTCAAAATACTTATCTAAAGATCCTCCAACTGTTGGATATGACATGGATGTCCAAACCAATAACACGGTTCAGACGGGCCAGGATACCCAGGCTAGTGGTGGCCTGATGATGAACTTTGACTCCTGGAGTGAAAACGACAATATATGCAGGAGCTACATCCTGAATTTCCTGTGCGGCCCACTCTACACGGTATATTGTACTATAAATACCGCAAATGAGTTATGGGAGTTCTTGCAGAAGAAGTACAACACTCATGATGCGGGTGCTAAGAAGTTCATAGTTGAAAAGTTTCTGAAGTACCAAATGGTGAATGACAAATCAGTCATGTCACATGTACAGGAGTTCTAACTGATTATCCATGATCTGGATCTGGAGGGGATGAAGCCCAATGAGTTATTCTTGGTCACTTCACTGATTGAGAAACTGCCTCCATCTTGGGGTGAGTTCACTAGTTATCTGAAACTCAAATCCAAGGAGATGAGTTTTGAAGAGTTTGTCATCAAGCTTCATATCCATGAGGACAACAAAAAGACCTTGTTCAAAGGCAAGGTAACGACTGAAGTCAAGGCTAACTTGGTGGAGACCAAAGGAAATCTAAGTAAGAAACGCAAGTTTCTGAAGGAAGAGAAAACTCAGGCCGTTGAGAAATTCAAGGGCAACTGTCACCACTGTGGCAAAGCTGGCCATATGGTCAAAGACTATCGTGGGCAGGTGGAGAAGGCCAAAGCCAACATGGTTGAAGACAAGATCCTTGATGATCTCTGGGAAGACTTCTCGGCCGTTGTGCTAGAAGCAAATCTGGTGGAGAATCCAAAACAGTGGTGGTTGGATACGGGTGCAACCCGTCATATATGTTCCGACCGAAATGCTTTCTCTACCTATGCAACTGTTGAAGGTAAGAAAATGTACATGGGTAACAATTCTACCTCAGATATGCTGGGGGAAGGTGTTGTGGTACTCAAGCTGTCGTCTGGCAAAGACCTCAAACTGAAGAATGTCATGCATGTGCTGGACATTCGGAAGAATTTGATTTCAGTTAATGTTTTAGTGCAGGATGGATTTCGAGTTGTGTTCGAATCCGGTAAGTTTGTTGTTACTAAAAATGGTGTGTTTGTTGGAAGGGGATTCGCCTGTGAAGGCCTCTTCAAGTTAAATGTCATAACAGTAATTCGCAATATCAATGAAAATGCATCTTCTTACTTGCTTGAGTTGTCCAGTCTATGGCATCATAGATTGGGACACGTAAACTATCAGTCAATTAAACGATTGGTAAGTTGGAGTTATTGTCGTCTGATGCTGTAAAACCTCAATCTAAGTGTGAGGTATGTGTAGAGGAAAGACATACCAAGTTGGCTTTCCGTTCCGTAGAACGAGATACAGCTCCTCTAGAACTTATACACACGGACATCTGTGATTTAGAGTTCGCTCAAACTAGAGGGGGGAATAAGTATACTTTGTAACTTTCATAGATGATAGTACAAGGTACAACTACCTTTACTTACTCAAAAGTAAGGACGAAGCATTCAACGCTTTTAAGAGTTATAAAGCCGAGGTTGAAAACCAACTAAGCCTACGAATTAAAGCGATTCGTAGCAATAGAGGGGAGAGTATGTAGCTCCGTTTGAGGAATATTGTGCCCAAACCAGCATAATCCATCAAACAACTGCACCATACTCTCCACAGTCAAACGGTGTGGCGGAACACAAGAACCGTACACTAAAGGAAATGATGAACTCTTTGCTTATCAATTTCGTCCTTGCGCAAAATATGTGGAGAGAGACAGTTCTTACTGCCAATATGATACTCAATAGAGTCCCTCGCAGAAGCAAGGAGAAAACTCCATATGAACTATGGAAAGGAAAGACACCCTCTTACAAATACCTAAGGGTATGGGGTTGTTTGGCCAAGGTCGAGGAACCTAAACCAAAACAGGTCAAGATAGGACCTAAGACTGTAGATTGCATCTTCATTGGAGTTGCAAATAACAGTAGTGCTTATCGTTTTCTGGTACATAAGTCAAATATACCAGATATTCACGGGGGTACAATTATAGAGTCAATGGATGCTGAATTCTTTGAGACAATCTTTCCTAAGAAAGAAAATGAAGTCATCTCGCGCAAAAGGAGTCATGATTCCCCGGAATCTGACGATTCTGAAAAAATGGATGCAGATGTGGATGAGAATCCAACTGATCCTGAGACAGAACCTAGGCGGAGCAAAAGGGCCAGGAAAGAGAAATCTTTCGGTCAGGACTTTCTAGCTTACTTGGTTGAGAATGAACCACGGATAATTGCAGAGGCATTGTCAACTCCAGAAGCACCGCTCTAGAAAGAAGCTATGGAAAGCGAAATAGAGTTCATCATGCAAAATCACACCTGAGTGTTGGTTGATCTTCCTACGGGAAATAAATCACTAGGTTATAAGTGGGTACTTAGACGCAAGTACAAAGCTGATGGATCTATAGATAAGTACAATGCTAGGTTGGTAGCCAAGGGTTACCGAAGGTCTTTACTACTTCGATACGTACTCCCCATTATCAAGAATGACTTCCATAAGGGTGTTCATTGCCATGGAAGCACTGCATGACCTCGAAATCCATCAAATGGATGTTAAGACAGTCTTTATAAATGTTGATTTGGAAGAGGATATATATATGGAACAACCCGAGGAGTATGTAGTTCCAGGACAAGAGAAAAAATTATGTAGACTTATCAAGTCTCTGTATGGGCTGAAACAAGCTCCAAAAAAATGGCATGAAAAATTTGATAGCACACTACTATCAAAAGGTTTCTCCATTAACGAGTGTGACAAGTGTGTCTAAGTGAAAGGAGACTTTGACTCCTTTGTCATGATCTGCCTCTACGTCGATGACATGTTATCACAAGAAGTAGTCGAGCCTTGATCCTGGAAACAAAGAACATGTTGAAACAATGTTTTGACATGAAGGACATGGGTATCGCAGATGTCATCTTAGGAATTAAGATTTATAAGTCATCTGACGGACTAGTGCTATCTCAGTCTCATTACATAGAGAGTGTGTTGAGAAAGTTTGAGATGTTTGACTGTCCGCAATTAAGATCACCAATGGATATGAGTCAAAGCATTGACAAAAATCGTGGTGCACCCGTGCTCCAAGAGCGATATACGCATATAATCGACTGTTTGATGTATGTAACAAACTGTACCCGACCTGATATCGTTTATGCCGTCAATAAATTGGCGAGGTTTACATGTAATCCCGGAGATTAAAATTGGAAAGCGCTTAATCGAATACTCCGGTATTTGAAATACTCAATGTCATACGGATTGCACTACTCGAGGTATCCAGCTTTACTAGAGGGGTACAGTGATGCAAACTGGATATCTGATATACTGAACACCAAGTCCACCAGTGGGTATGTGTTCACAATTGGTGGTGGGGCTGTGTCCTAGAAGTCCTCCAAACAAACATGCATCGCCCGATCCACCATGGAATCAGAGTTCATCGCTTTAGACAAAGCAGGTGAAGAAGTCGAGTGGCTTCATGACTTCTTGGAGGATATCCCTTGTTGGGATAAACATGTACCTTCGGTGATGATCCATTGCGAAAGTCAGTCGGCATTAGGAAGGGCACGAAGTAGCATATACAACGGCAAATCTCGGCACATACGTCGGAGACATAAGACCGTTAGGCAATTGATCTCCACGAGTATTAACTCCATCTATTACATCAAATCAAAGGAGAATATAGCTGACCCTTTGACCAATGGATTACCCAATTATCAGATGAACTGCCTGTCTAGGGGAATGGGCTTAAAACCCAATCACTAAGGACCGATATAGTGGTAACCCATCCATACTGACTGGAGATCCCAGGAATTTGGTTCAATGGAAAAACTAAGTTGTAAAGGTCCAGTTGAGCGCTTATAGAAAAGCAAGAACACTTCAGATATTGGTTCCTTATGGAAACACTAAATCCAAAGCCTTTCCGCGATAGACATTAAAGTGCTACTTGAATTATGGGTACAAGGTTAAGTGTCGGGGTCTTAACACAATCCTCGAGAGTCGAGATTAAGACGAAGATACTTTTAATGACTCCTGGTGGGAGGTCTCCTATTTAAGTGCGAGGACAGACCGCCTCAGTTGTACGCACTTAAGAATCCAAGCTTGTCCACGACCACAACAGACAAAACATAAGAAGAAACGAGAGATTGGACAGTTATTTGTGTCTCTATTATTGTCTTGGCATATACTAAACACTGGCGGTTCAATACATCACGTTCACTGCTCAGTAAAATGTCCGATGGAAGTTGACTAGGAAAGGTTCAAGGTTGTGTGCTACCTATTTCGATGCAATACACTTCCGCTACTAGATTTCTAATGGTTGACACTCCGCGTGCACCAACACCTCTTTCAAGAGGGGATTGTTGGAAATGTTACCTAGTGGGGTTGAGTTATCCCGTCCTTAATGACTTGAACACATTGGGGCCCGCATGTCGGAAATACGATTTCCACACACATGCATACGTCGTACAACGTCTAGCTAAATTTCACGTAGTGAAAGAGATGTTGGTACACATGTGAAAATGTTCTTAAGTTAGGTAAGGATGAAAGATTAATTGTCCAAATTAATGTATCTCCCACGACGGTATAAGAAAAGAAGAAATGTGCAAAATACGGAAAATGGGGAAGAGCCGCGGGGCCTCAAGAAAAGGACCGCGGCACCGAGCCAAAAAGGGAGGCAGCATCGCGGTGCCACCTGGACAGGGACCATGGTGCCTCTAGCACTGCGGTGCCTCTTGTCTAGTAGCTCGAAGTTCATTTCGGTCGAATTTGGACCGCGGTGCCTACGGTACAGTGAACGAAAAACTCTCTAGAATCTTCTGATTCATGGACAGAATTAAAGGGCTAAGGATCATCCAACTCTTGGCATGATTTAGGTGTCTTTTGAAGAGATCAAGATGCCTCTTGGCAAGATCTATGCACCCCATTTAAGGCATTCACACGTCTTGTGATCCACAATCTTGCACCTATAAATAGAGGCTTCAAAATAAGATTTTATTCACTTCAATACAACATAAAATCTGGAAATTGTTGAGAGCTTTTATTCTTCTTCTAGCAATCTTTTGTTCTTGTTTCTTCTACAAGGATTCTCAATCATTTGGCTTGTGTTTGAAAAAAGTACTGTCGCTTTATCTTGAAAGACTATTATCCATCTACCATACGCCAATATATACGAGGATGATTTTGTCTTAAGGAGAGATTGTCAAACAATCGACAACATCACAACTAACCTATATCTATTCTCTTTCAGTTCTTCACCAAAATAGCAGGCTTCCAAATTTATTGGGACGTTAAAGGTTGGGAAGTAGAATCCATTTCTATCTTCACCAAAATATCCTATAAATTTAATTAGAAGTGGATTTATTCCTTAAAAGGGAATTTGAATTTGTGTTGAATTCCTCCAAGCAGAATGTGAATAGCGTAGTATTATTATATGATTAAAAGAGGAACAGAAAAGGCAAGTTAATTAGAATTCTAAGTAATCTCTCAATGAAAATTACGAATAGACTCTTCGTCCTTCGATATTATCTTAATCGATTAGTATTTTGAAGGGTATAAAAGTCGTTCAATATTTTAAAAATATTTTGGTCAACCAACATCTATATTCATGCTTTTAAAATAATACTAGTCTCTATGAACATGTTTTGCACATTATTCTCTGTCAATTTCAATAACCGTAAAATATATTAAATAATGCTATTTATCATTACATACATTTATTTTATAAGATACATAAATGTTACTATAGCATAAAATATTTTTTTGAAATGATGATATATATTTTCTTGTTTTCCCTGCATGGAAATTAAGATAATCAAATATTAGGGATCAAGTGGCCCTATATTTATTTATTTCATTTACATACAAATATAAACATGTTGAAAATCGTTACTAAATAAATAAAATTATAAGAATATCAATTAGTTTTTACAAACATTTAGTCCTTAATTTTCACAATGAGATTTTTATACAAAGAAACAATTTCAAGTATATATACCGACTTGCATAAAATAGTCAATCAATGACTATTGTTGTTTATTTGCTTAAGCATATTCGTTTTGATTCATTTTCTTTGTAATCGATCACACAGCTTTTATAATTTTCACAGAAAGCAGATATGAGATTTAAAAAATCTTCTTGCGCTACGTAATTTGCATATATTGTTTAAGATCACCCTAGTAATATTCGCATAAATGTCAACATTAAATAAATTAAATTTGACGAAAAGTTTACTTTTGGTGCCTGCCAAAAACTACATTCCTTATAGTGATGAACACAATGTAAGTTCATCAAATCTCTACGTTTGATTTTTTTTAATATATATATATGGTATGGTTTTGTTGGTTCGTGTACTCAGCGAAATTTGAAAATTTGTATTTCAAACTCAACAAACGACGAACTGTAGGATGATTATGCAGTAATATAAAATACATGTAAATCATATAACATGTAAATAATAATAACGAATTGATAGAACACTTACGTTTTGATAAATCTGGAGTCTTTTAGTATTATCTGAGGGTGCGCACGCAATTGATCCTCGATTGCAAGTTCCTAGAACTCCGATGTATTCCTCTTTCGAACAACTAGAAAATTCGGCAGAGGTTCGAGAGAATATTTTGATTCTAGGTCTCTAAGACTTAGAATAATATATAAAATATTGTGGTATTGAATAATGAACTGAACCACTTATTTATAGTTGTGTTTTAGACCTAAACGCAGCTAGGGTTTCACATGAGCCAGACCCAGAAAATGAGACACAGTGGGTCAGTCAGACTGGCACTGCCTTTGCGGCGCCGTGGTTCAAAGAGGATGGGTCGCGACCTTGTGTCCCAGGCGTCGCGGCCCTCATCCAGTTGGACATTGTCTCATTTTCATTTTAATTAGATATGAAATCCAATCCCGACTTAATTAAATAATCATTATTCATTCAAATATCTCGATCATAAATCGAACATTTATATTCTCTCATTACATCCTTAGATCAAAGGAACAATTGACACAGTGTTACCCTATAGGCCTTCACATGTCGACACTAATCATATTAGAGTCTATACGGAACTCCTAGATGGCGCCGGAAGGCGAACTCAATATGTGAAGTGTATTTACACGAATCCGATAAATTGAACCTCTATGTGGGAAGATAAAATCCTTTCATTCACGACGCACTCGATCAAGCTTAGGATTTGTCAAGTGTCTATCCAAATGGCTTGATCATTATATCTCATCTATATTAGTTGACAACAAGACCATATCTTAGATATGTCTATTGTGTTGGCCAACGACTTAATCAACCTAATATCATTTAGAAACTGAGTGCTCTCTCGAATATACATTCGAGAAATGAATCATAATCTTAGCTCAAAAAATCCACATCGTAATGTACCCAATACAAGTCGTATCTCAATCTATAAGACACTTGAGCTTAGGACAGGTGATGCGCGATTTATGCACACACTAAACTCAAGTGCACGTGTCGTGACAAGTAATATAGTCTAGAAGACCGAGTTATCGTCCTCAGGGATTAGTGTCCAATTCTCAAATTCTATTCTATGGTATCTATTTGGTAACCGATGATTGATGAATTGTTTATAACTATAATTATGAATGCTAACTAAATTACTTTGTTTTACTTCAGATATGGTGGAAACAGGGCTTCCAAATCTCCTCAACTATCCGCTCATCTTACTTGTTAATGCAATTTACTATGGTTCTTCTTCTATTTTGAGATAACATGTTAACTAAGCCGTTTTATACTCCTGTTAAGGTAATATAAACACTCAACCCCAATATAGAACCCTTCTACCTTTCGGTGATAAGATTGACTATAAAGGAGGATTAAGAGCAATAACCTATTAAACTACACAAGTATCGGGGTACTTTCGTCCACGATTTAACCTATGTTTATTCAACTATAGCATATGCACAATCTCCCTTTTTGACTTTCGATTAGAAATCATATAGATTATGATAATTAGTGATCAATTAATTACCAAACATTCAAGACAAATATTGAATAAATCTCAACAATGATAAGAAGAAACCAAAACATGCATTAATTCATAAGAATGAATTTCAAGTGATTTGATATGGAAAGTGTTATACCCCGTATTTTCAGAGTATGTACGTGAGGACGTACGTAGAAATTTGAGCCTTAAGTTAGGCAAGTTTCGAAATTTGTACACAACACCCGATTAGAGTCGTTTTTCGACGAAACGTTTCCACAGCTTTTGTTGGGAAAATTCCGGCTATGTCATTTATAATTTTTGCGGATTTTTCCGAGAGACGAAACATTTTGGACCAACGGGAGGGTGACATGTGTCACCCTCACATTGGAAGCAAAGGGACGGCGAAATGGCCATTCTTGGCACGTTTTTGTTGCCCAATTTTGGTCAAGGGTTAGGTAGGATATTTTTGTGTAGTTGATGAGCAAGTGGGACCCACAAACACATGGCTTGATCTTGACCTTACACTTGCTATACACTTGGAAGAATCTTGGCCATTGGTTGGCCATTTCTTCACCTATAAATACCCTCCATGTTGATGAACTTCTTCATCCAAAATTGTTCTAAGTGTTAAAAATCTCTCCTCCTCAACCTTGAAATCGCCCAACACCCCTCCTCGTTAAGGCCTTCGCCGAGAGCCTCCCTAGCCTAGTTGTTTTCGTGATAATACCCTTTGTGGTATAGAAATCCTCTCCTAGTATTGGTGTAATGTCCTACTACCATGGCCCACAGACCTAGTCGTATGCCCAAGGTTGCACTTATACAAAAGCCCGTAAAATACGATTATACTTCCTTTAGCCACAAAACGAAACCCTAAGGAAATCTTCACCCGTTGTTGAAGTTGTAAGTGAAGTTGGTTAGAACTTCTGGGTTGTTTGGAGCGCCGAGTAGGAGCTAAGCGTTGCTCGTGATCGACTTTATACTTGGATAATTTTGGGCTTATCGAGGTAAACACTCATCGCCCTTCTATTGTAATTGGAAATTACATGTTGAATATATAGTTGTTGTATACTATATATAGAACTGAACTTAGTATTGTGGCAATGTCTTTTGACTTAAGCCCAAGAATAAAGAATTGAACAAAGAATCACATGTATGATAATAAAGAGAAGAATCGAATCAGAATTACCTAGTCAGACATAAAGAGACTTATGTAGCATTACCGTAGTAGAATTGTACGCGTCCGTTAGACGTGTTAACCCCTCGGTTGGCTTCGTAGCCACTCGATAAAGGAGGAGATTTACGCCATGGTGTGAGTCGCTGAATTTTCTCAGAAAGATGTAAACTTGTGTTTGGGGTTAATAGACGCCAGTGACCTTTATAGTGAAAGTACTAAGAGTAGCGATTCTACCGAGGAGTGGAAAGGGCTAGCAAGGTTGTAGTACTTGGAGCTTTTTGCTTATTGTCGATAATCGTCGCGAGGTATGCGAACCTCTTCCTATCTCTTCTAGCACGATATGCTGGAACTATGTAGTACCAGACGCATACGTGTTAATCGTGTTTGATTGTTCTTAAAACATAAAGTGTTATAACGACTTTACGAAGTCGTTATAACACTTTATGTAGGTAAGAAAATACTTGTGGTTTTAAAAAGGTAATCGATGTGAATTATAACCGGCTAGTTATAATAAAGAACTTGATGTATTTCAAAAGATTTATAAATCGCTTTGAAGGATAGTAACACTTGGTTTTAAAGGTTTTAAAAAGAGTTATACTAGCTTTACGGGAGTTAGGTATAATGTCTTAAGAGAGGTAAAGAAAATGGTTTATCGATGTTAGAAGTTAAGAGACTTGATCTTATAAGATAAGAGACTTAACTTATTTGTTTTAATGTGAATGTTTGTGAAACCTCATTCGTGAGTAATGAGTACTTGGTTTTATTTAAAGGATAATGTTTTACCGATTTCTAAATCGAACGTGTATCGACAGCACCACCGCAGCTAATAAAGGAAAATGTATTGAATAATGATGAATTGTATTAAAACCAGAGAAACCTCCATCCGCATGTAAACTAAGATGAGACAAAATGATATACATTTTCTAGATCATGGTCATTGTAATAAGAATGTTGTAAACAAGAATAACCTACTCTCACGTGAGACATATATTACTCAATTGTTCTAAAAAGGAATCAAGTGATTAAGTTTGGAAACTATGAAACCATTTGAAAACGAGAAGCTTCGAGTAATCAAACTAGTAAACCGAACTTAGGAAAGAATGTTGTTACTTGATTTTGAAAAGGGAACGTGGGTTGGTCATTCTAATACTACGTATCGGGTGACTTTTATAAAAGTAATGGATCTCTTTAAAAGAACTTAACGATGTAGTACTGGGGTTAAAACCCGACTTTGGCATAAAATGAAAGTACTTTGAGTTGTTGTGAAACTTGCCTTTGCTTGTTATTGTGAAACTTGCCTCGCTTGTTGTTGTGAAACTTGCCTTTGCTTGTCATTGTGAAACTCGCCTATGCTTGTTGTTGTGAAACTTGCCTATGCCGTGATGATAGCCTTTGTTGTGCAAGTGTGGTATTTCAGTTACCGCGCCTCGATGCAGGCCGTTGACTTGTCGAGAACTTACTTGACGCGGCCGGCAGCTGATGGAGAATTCCACGGGTATGTTTCCATTTTGATTATCGCTCATTGTTGATGTCACACGGACATGTCTACACCGACGCAGATTCCGGCACGCGCCACGCGCCGCCGATTACCCGATATATGGTTATTACCGCAACACGGACGGTTCACACCGACGCAGATTCGGCACGTGGCTACGCGCGCAGGTTGACCACCCAAGATATTGTTATTGAGGTTACACGGGCATGTCTACACCGACGCAGATTCCGGCACGTGGCCACGCGCAGGTTGACCACCCAAAGATATCATATCGAGGTTACACGGGCATGTCTACACCGATGCAAAGATTCCGGGTACGCGCCACGCGCCTTGTTATTATTGTTGCATCACGGACATGTCTACACCGATGCAAGATTCCGGCACGCGCCACGACGCGAACATGATGGATGTTGTGGCGCGAGACCCATAGTTATATTCGAGTGGTGACTTTGAGGCGCGAGTCCCCGACTGATCGCTTATGTCGCTGCATCAGATTTTGGTTATCATACATGCCTCCCGCTTTTTAAGCTATTATGATTTCATTTACGATTTGACAAGCTTCACATACTGTACTGTTGCATCGACTCCTTCGGGCCGCGCTCACGCCGCAGTAGAGGTACATCGGCCGTGGATCCCCGCCTAGGATCTCATTTCAAATAGGTTGAAAGCTCCGCCTTCGAGGCTTATCTTTGTATGCTTTCTCGAGTTGTAGGTTCTTGTACATTCGTGGTTATGGCGGGCCCCGTCCCGGCCATAGTTGTTGTAAATCTTAGAGGTCCTCAGAGTAATCGCTGTAAGCGTGGTTTGTAAAAGGATAACTGCTCGTTTTTATGTATATACCGGGCGCAATCGCTTTGCTGGCCTGCTTATTTATTATATCTCTTGTTTACATGACTCGTGTTTTATTTTCCGCTGGTTTTCTCGATGTTGTATCACCAGGTGCCCGGTAGGCACGACCACGCCCGAATTCCGGGCGTGACAAAGTGGTATCGTGAGCGCTTAGTCTCGGAAAATGTCTACGCATCGTGTCTAGTAGAGTCTTGATTATCGCTGTCAGGCACCACATCTATAATCGTGAGGCTATAGGACATTTAGGATTGGTTTCATTTTTCTCATTCCGAGATCGTGCCTTAGTCGTGTTGTAAGTCGGACCTCTCGACGTGTTTTGTTTTTACCGCTTATGCTCTCGCGAAAGGCAACCAGTGGCCTGGCGGCAATGGCAATGAGGAGCCGCTGGGATTCAGAGGAGTACGAGGCGCAGCCCGCCAAGACTGAGGTGCTTCGACGGCGAAGTTTTGCGACGCCGCCAAAGACCAAAGAAGCTTAGAGCCGCAGCAGCGGGCCGAGACTACAAGACTGAGCCTCCACCCCACACCGAGCGGGAGACGGGTCACGCGAGACGGGCCCGCTTATCGCCGTGGTCAGGCCGAGATACGAGATAGGCCGGACGCAGCAGCCTGGGGCCCAAAGAAGACTGTAAGGCACCCGAGGCGCATACTGAGGCTACGGATTTCTTAGTCAGAGCCCGCTCGAAGTTTTACTGGTCGAGGCCGAGGATGATCCGCAGGAGTTCATCCGCTACCGCAGAGATCACGCGTGATCAAGGCTTCAGACCGAGTCCGTGACATTTGTTCGCATCGGCCGCGTGATACCGCAATCGATTGGTTTGACTCGCGAGCTTTCCGGGAGAGCATGCACTTCCACCGCTTGGGGACGAAGTTTTCGGGCCTTCCCGCACATTTCGCCTCCACAAACGGCGAGGGCTCGCCGATAGATTTTTGATGTTGAGGCGTAATCCGCGCATACCGGGAGTACAATGTGGAGTTCGACTCATCGCCCTGTGATGTTCTCGCATTAGTAGCTAGTATGGAAGATCGAGTGCACCGATATGTTACAGGCTCGATGATTACCTAGCAGAGTTGTTCGTGTTTCTCTTCACCGCACGACATTGACCGTGATTCGTGCTCATGCACTGGGTGCGGCGAGCGCAGATCGACGCAGCGGACCGCCACAGAAGGCGCCAAGACGCCGGATATTTTGCGACTTTCGAGGCGGACCGCCTCAAAGAACTAGTTATGTACTCCGCCATTGCAGAGTGGTCCTCCGCAGCCTTTCGACCTCGGGGATATTCGTGAGCCGTGGCTCCTGTGCTCGAGATGTTCGCGGAGTAGGGTGTTGGCGATGCAGTCACCCCTACCTCGTGGTCGATGTGGTAGACCGCATTTCGGGAGTGTCGTAGTACCAAGGAGCTTGTTATTCTTGCGCCAACAGGCCATATGACGACGAGACCGCCCACTGTGGTAGCGCTGGTAGGATAGCATGACTACTAGAGCGCCGCCACTGCAGGTCGCGGTGGAAGCTTCCGCTTTAGCGGCCTCGAACCGCCTAGTTTCGTATATCCTTAACCCCGTAGATACTTGTATGTATTGATGTTAATGATGTGTTAAGTGTTATGTTCGATAGCTTTGTGCTATAGTGTGATTAAAAAAATTTGGTTAGTGTGAGATGGAAGTGGTAGCTTTCCATGACGTGTTCCGTGTCGGCGAGGAAGTTGGCGCTACAGCTGGTCGTCAGCCATGCGAGGCCAACCCGCCCCGCTTCGGCGGCGGTCAGCTCGTGGTCCCCACGGCGGTGGTCACGAGGGTGCTAGGCCCAAGTTTAGATGACCATCGTATGAGTTCGTGGATACGCTCGACCAGATCAGTTCGTGAAGGCCGAGAATGGCCTTAGAGGAAATCGAGGTTAGTAAGATGACCAAGTTTGAGGTAGTGACTCGGGGTTGGAAAAGCGTTGACTGATCAAGTGTGCGTGTCTTCGAAGAGTTCGAGTGTTCAACAGGTACGACGAGGTAGGGAGAAGTGAACGAGTGTGATCGCTTTCTTTTGTGAAACGGGCGCAGAGGAGTATATGTTAGACCTTGGTGGAACTTTTGTGATAACAGAGGTGATTCCTCGTGGACTTGGGATTTCGTATTTTGTGCATTTGTTATTTCATGGCCGGTGTGGCATGATTGTTTTCAGACGATAGCGGTGAAGACTATATCGCGCATGTTCAGGTTGAGATTGAGAAGGAACATTCGGACGAATGTTTCTGGGGGAAGAATGTTATACCTCGTATTTTCGTGAGTATGTACGTGAGGACGACGTAGAAAATTTGAGCCTTAAGTTAGGCAAGTTTCAAATTTGTACACAACACCCGACAGAGTCGTTTTGACTAAACGCTTTCCATTTTTTGTTGGGAAAATTCGCTATGTCATTTATAATTTTTATGGATTTTTCCGAGAGATTTAAACATTTTGGACCAACGGAGGGTGACATGTGTCACCTCACATCGGAAGCAAAGGGACGCGAAATGGCCATTCTTGGCACGCTTGTTGCCCAATTTTGGTCAAGGGTTAGGTAGGATATTTTGTGTAGTTGATGAGCAAGTGGGACCCACAAACACATGGCTTGATCTTGACCTTACACTTGCTATACACTTGGAAGAATCTTGGCCATTGGTTGGCCATTTCTTCACCTATAAATACCCTCCATGTTGATGAACTTCTTCATCCAAAATTGTTCTAAGTGTTAAAAATCTCTCCTCCTCAACCTTGAAATCGCCCAACACCCTCCTCGTTAAGGCCTCGCCGAGAGCCTCCCAGCCTAGTTGTTTTCGTATAATACCCTTGTCAGGTATAGAAATACTCTCCTAGTATTGTTGTAATGTCCTAATACCTGGCCCAAATACCTTGTAGTATTCCCAAGGTTGCACTTATACAAAAGCCCAGAAAATACGATTATACTTCCTTTAGCCACAAAAACGAAACCCTAAGGAAATCTTCACCCGTTGTTGAAGTAAGTAGAAGTTGGTTAGAACTTCTGGCGGTTGTTGGAGCGCCGAGTAGGAGCTAAGCGTTGCTCAGATCGACTTTATACTTGGATAATTTTGGGCTTATCGAGGTAAACACTATCGCCCTTCTATTGTAATTGGAAATTACATAAGTGTTGAATATATAGTTGTTGTATACTATATATAGAACTGAACTTAGTATTGTGGCAATGTCTTTTGACTTAAGCCCAAGAATAAAGAATTGAACAAAGAATCACATGTAGGATAATAAAGAGAAGAATCGAATCAGAATTACCAGGTCGTATTACAAGAGACTTATGTAGCATTACCGTAGTAGAATTGCACGCGTCCGGTTAGACGTGTTAACCCCTCGTTGGCTTCGTAGCCACCGATAAAGCGAGAGATTTACGCCATGTGTGTGAGGCCGCCAATTTTCTGTAGAAAGATAGAAACTTGTGTTTTGGGGTTAATAGACGCCAGTGACCTTTATAGGTGAAAGTACTAAGAGTAGCGTATTCTACCTGGCGAGTGGAAAGCGGCCAGCGCGTTGTAGTACTTGAGCTTTGCTTATTGTCGATAATCGCCGCGAGGTATGCGAACCTCTTCCTATCTCTTCTAGCACGATATGTGTGAACTATGTAGTACGGCAGACGCATACGTGTTAATCGTGGTTTGATTGTTTAAAACATAAAGTGTTATAACGGCTTTATGGGAAGTCGTTATAAACTTTACGAGGTAAGAAAATACTTTGTGGTTTTAAAAAGGTAATCGATGTGAATTATAATCGCTAGTTATAATAAAGAACTTGATGTATTTCAAAAGATTTATAAATCGCTTTGAAGGGATAGTAACACTTGGTTTTAAAGGTTTTAAAAAGAGTTATACTAGCTTTATGGGAGTTAGGTATAATGTCTTAAGAGAGGTAAAGAAAATGGTTTATCGATGTTAGAAGTTAAGAGACTTGATCTTATAAGATAAGAGACTTAACTTATTTGTTTTAATGTGAATGTTTCATGAAACCTCATTCGTGAGTAATGAGTACTTGGTTTTATTTAAAGGGATAATGTTTTACCGATTTCTAAATCGTAACGTATCGGCTGCACCACCGCAGCTAATAAAGGAAAATGTATCAATAATGATGAATTGTATTAAAACCAAGAGAAACCTCCATCCGCATAGAAACTAAGACGACAAAATGATATACATTTTCTAGATCATGGTCATTGTAATAAGAATGTTGTAAACAAGAATAACCTACTCTCACGTGAGACATATATTACTCAATTGTTCTAAAAGGAATCAAGTGATTAAGTTTGGAAACTATGAAACCATTTGAAAACGGTAAGCTTCGAGTAATCAAACTAGGCAAACCGAACTTAGGAAAAGAATGTTGTTACTTGATTTTGAAAAGTGGAACGGGTTGGTCATTCTAATACTACGTATCGTGACTTTTATAAAAGTAATGGATCTCTTTTAAAAGAACTTAACGTATGTAGTACTTTGGGGTTAAAACCCGACTTTGGCATAAAATGAAAGTACTTTGAGTTGTTGTGAAACTTGCCTTTGCTTGTTATTGTGAAACTTGCCTTTGCTTGTTGTTGTGAAACTTGCCTTTGCTTGTTGTTGTGAAACTCGCCTATGCTTGTTGTTGTGAAACTTGCCTATGCTTGTGATGATAGCCTTTGTTGTGCAAGTGTGGTATTTCAGGTTACCGCGCCTCGATGAGGCCGCTGACTTGTCGAGAACTTACTCGACGCGGCCGCGTTGATGGAGAATTCCACGTATGTTTCCATTTTGATTATCGCTTGTTGTTGATGTCACATGGACATGTCTACACCGACGCAAAGATTCCGGCACGCGGCCACGCGCCGTTGATTACCCGATATATGGTTATTATCGCAACATACGGACGCGTTCACACCGACGCAGATTCCAGGGCACGTGGCCACGCGCAGGTTGACCACCCAGATATTGTTATCGAGGTTACACGGGCATGTCTACACCGACGCAGATTCGGGGCACGTGGCCACGCGCGCAGGTCGACCACCCAAAGATATCGTTATCGAGGTTATACGGGCATGTCTACACCGGCGCAGATTCCGGTACGTGGCCACGCGCCTGTTATTATTGTTGCATCACGGACATGTCTACACCGGCGCAAGATTCCGGCACGCGCCATGCGAACATGATGGATGTTGTGGGCGCGAGACCCATAGTTATATTTGAGTGGTGACTTTGAGGCGCGAGTCCCCGACTGATCGCTTTTATGTCAGATCAGATTTTGGTTATCATACACGCCTCCCGCTTTTAAGCTATTATGATTTCATTTACGTGATTTGACGCTTTCACATACTTGGTACCGTCAGATCGACCTCCTTCGGGCCGCTCATGCCGCAGTAGAGGTACATCTGGCCGTGGATCCCCGCCTAGGATCTCATTTCAGCGGTTGAAAGTTCCGCTCTTCCTGAGGCTTATCTTTGCATGCTTTCCTCGAGTCAGAGGTTCTGTACATCTGTGGTATGGCGGCCCCGTCCCGCCATAGTTGTTGTAAATCTTAGAGGTCCAGAGTAATCGTTGCGTGGTTTGTAAAAGGATAACTGCTCGGTTTTTATGTATATACCAAGGCAATCGCTTTGGTTGGCCTGTTTATTTATTATATCTCTTGTTTCATGACTCGTGTTTTATTTTCCGCTGGTTTTCTCTGATGTTGTATCACTAGGGTGCCCGGGGTAAGGCACCAGTCACGGGCCCGGAATTCGGGGCGTGACAGAAAGCCCTAAATTAAGTTAGTTCCTAGCCATAGACATGCCAAGAACTAAACTAATATTCAACATAAACTACAAAGAAATAAAACAAAGAATAAAGAAATTACACAAAAGTAGTCTCCAATCTTGATCTCCATGGTTGTGATGAATTGACAAGGGTTTTGAATCCTTAATCTGACCTAAAAACTCCTTTTTATAGCCTCCAAGTCGGTCTCCCGGTTTTCCTTTTAGGCCTTGGCCCATTCTCATTCGAATTTGACAGAATTCCCGCCCCGGCCAGAATCAGCCAAGACCAAACTCCCGCAGCTTTCAGATTTTGAGCCGCGGCGCTTTGATGCTGATGGTTGGAGGCACCGAGGCGCCGCCCTGTTTCTTGCCCGGTTCGCCAACTTTCTAACTTTTTGAGCTCTGGAACCTCTGTTTCTGCCCTCTTTTTGCTCATTTTCACCAATGAGCCACTTTAAACCATTATGACTCAAAAGAAAGAAAATTTATCCTAAGACGACACGTATTTGTAAAAAACATGGGCAAAAGACTAACTAAAAATGACTCAAAAGGTGTATATAAAATATACCGATCAAACACCCCAAACTTAACCTTTGCTCGCCCTCGAGCAAAGATAAAAAATATAAACAAAGACACGAAAGAAAGGAAAATAAAATGACTCAAAGACATTGATCAAATTGCTGCATCATTGTTACTTAGAAAAGCATGAAGGTTAGCAGAATAATATGCAGGAACATATAGCGTGTATTTTTAGCATTCTAAACACATCAAGTTAGATATTTCGCAAATTCAATTTAATCATGCTCAATGGAAGTAAGAATACCTAACTATGCATGTCAATTTCAAAATCCTATAGCATGTTTACTTGCTATTCTCCACTAATCATGGATACACATGTAAGAGATCTTCAGAGTTTTTCAGGGTTGTAATGTAGGCTTAGGCATGGGTAGGTAAAAATAGGCATTTAGGCTCAATTTATGTACCATAAGCTCTTTTGCTTTAAATTCTTCCCTTTTCTTTTGATTCTCTTTTTCATTTCATACCTATATTTCTCTTCTTTTCTTTTGAGAGAATGAGGTGTATGATGAATAACAGGCACCCCCAAACTTAGGCTTTTGCCTATTTATTACTTTTTTCATTGGGGTGCATCAAAATTGTTCACTCTTTTTGTCTCTTTTTTAACACTTTATATTCCAATCACCTCAATTTTTCACTTATGGCACAAGTGTGGAATCATATGGTGTCAAAGAAAAGTCTTATTTTTAGGCTCAAAAGGGCTGACTAGGGATATAATTTGAATGTCAGGGATATGCAAAAATTGTAAGAAAGGACTAACAAAGAAATGCCTGAGTCATCTCCCTAACATGCATATCCTAACTATTTCGCCTCAAACAGCAAGCAATCATACACATAGGTTTAATCATAAACAATGCACAAGTCAAACAAGATACCCCAAATAATCTGATTTCATGAATTTTTGACATATCTAACTTAAGTGTTTAGATGGTTGCTTCTAATTCCATTACATTATTCAACCTTACTTCACTAGGTGATTCCATTAACTACAGCATGCATGATCTTAAAAAAAATATGACTCAAAAATACTCAAAAATACACAAAACAAATCAAAAAGACTCAAAAATAATAGGACACCCCCCAAACTTAAATCACACATTGTCCCCAATGTGTGCAGGACTCAAAAAAATAAAAGAAAACAGGACAACTTACAAACTTGGTTTAAAGTGGTGGCGGTGGCGGCGGATAATGCATGGACCACTGGTTGAACAAGGAACTCATCTCATCAAATCTTTGGTGCAACTGTTGTTGCTTCCCGCTTAATTCTTGTCATTCTGCCTCAGGTCCTGTTGATCTTGTATCATTATGTCAAAGCTCTGCATCATCCTCCTCTGGTTCATGAGCAACTGCTCCATGCGCGATTTATGCACACACTAAACGCAAGTGCACGTGTCGTGACAAGTAATATAGTCTAGAAGACCGAGTTATCGTCCTCAGGGATTAGTGTCCAATTCTCAAATTCTATTCTATGGTATCTATTTGGTAACCGATGATTGATGAATTATTTATAACTATAATTATGAATGCTAACTAAATTACTTTTTTTTTACTTCAGATATGGTGGAAATAGGGCTTCCAAATCTCCTCAACTATCCGCTCATCTTACTTGTTAATGCAATTTACTATGGTTCTTCTTCTATTTTGAGATAGCATGTTAACTAAGTCGTTTTATACTCCTGTTAAGGTAATATAAACACTCAACCCCAATATAGAACCCTTCTACCTTTCGGTGATAAGATTGACTATAAAAGAGGATTAAGAGCAATAACCTATTAAACTACACAAGTATCGGGGTACTTTCGTCCACGATTTAACCTATGTTTATTCAACTATAGCATATTCACAATCTCCCCTTTCGACTTTCGATTAGAAACCATATAGATTATGATAATTAGTGATCAATTAATTACCAAACATTCAAGACAAATATTGAATAAATCTCAACAATGATAAGAAACCAAAACACGATTAATTCATAAGAATGAGTTTCAAGTGATTTGATATGGAAAGCCCTAAATTAAGTTAGTTCCTAGCCATAGACATGCCAAGAACTAAACTAATATCCAACATAAACTACAAAGAAATAAAACAAAGAATAAAGAAATTACACAAAAGTAGTCTCCAATCTTGATCTCCATGGTTGTGATGAATTGACAAGGGTTTTGAACCCTTAATCTGACCTAAAAACTCCTTTTTATAGCCTCCAAGTCGTTTCTCCCTGCTTCTGTGCCTTGGCCCATTCTCATTCTAATTTGACAGACTCGGCCTACCAGAACCTGAGCCGCGCACAAACTCCCGCAGTCAGATTTTGGGCGACGCGGCGCTTTGATGCTGCTGGTTGGAGGCACCAAGGCGCCACCCTGTTTCTTGCTCGG
The DNA here is from genome assembly GCA_029844215.1 of Przewalskia tangutica. Classification (NCBI taxonomy): domain Eukaryota; kingdom Viridiplantae; phylum Streptophyta; class Magnoliopsida; order Solanales; family Solanaceae; genus Przewalskia; species Przewalskia tangutica. The sequence continues at coordinate 29,114,727 of CM056736.1, read as the reverse complement.
TTCGCCAACTTTCTAGCTTTTTGAGCTCTGGAACCTCTGTTTCTGCCCTCTTTTTGCTCCTTTTCGCCAATGAGCCACTTTAAACCATTATGACTCAAAAGAAAGAAAATCTATCCTAAGACGATACATATTTGTACAAAAAATGGGCAAAAGACTAACTAAAAATGACTCAAAAGGTGTATATAAAATACACCGATCAACAGGATCAAAGTATAATACTCTGTAGACAAAGTGTGTAACGACATCAAGTCTAAGGACTTCTATCGCCCACATGTTGATCATACTTTAGACATGTATAACAAATCGTATATCGGCAGGGTTTATCAATATTTCCAAAGTATCCATGTGTCCATAATGAGTATCTATAACTCATAGCAGGTGAGACATACCATATTCTCTAAGGATATGACGCAGACCACATGCCGACTTATCACATATCATCGATATCTCATTCTCAATGATCATTAGTCGAGGCTATTTTAAGAGTTACGTTATAATATTAATATCTCACACTATTAATAACAGTGTAACCTCTAGGGATGCATATTATATAATATTATAAATAATCAACTAATAATTCAATAATTGTAAATGCCAAAATATTAATCTCCATTAATAGTAATAATACGAATGTGTATAAAGTACATTTGTCCTGATACAGACTGTCTCTAGGACATAAATATACTTTCAATCTCCCACTTGGCCTAGACCCAATCTCCAACATATCTAATGCCCATATTCTGAAAATGACCATTATGCTTAATTGAGCTTAATGGTTTAGTGAATGAGTCAGTTAGATTATCATTTATGGGAACATAGTCTAATCTAATCTCTTCAGTCTCCACCATCTCCCTGAGTATGTGGTACTTTTTTGGTACATGTTTGTTTCTGTTTGTTGATCTTGGTTCCTTAGCATGTGCAATCGCACCAGTTTTGTCATAATAAATAGTTATTGGACAAATGGCACTCGAAACTACCCTTAGTTCCTTCAGGAACTCAGAAATCGCGACTGCTTCTTTACCAGCTTCCGATCTAGCAATGTACTCAGGTTCTATTGTCGAATCAACAATTGTAGCTTGTTTGGAACTTTTCCAGCTCACTGCTCCACCATTGAAAATGCGTGTATCTAAACTGAGACTTGAAGTCATCAATATCCGTTTGGAAGCTAGCATCAGTGTACCCAGTAGCAGCTAGCTTTTCTTCTCCACCATAGACCAAGAAGTAATCTTTAGTTCGTCAAAGATACTTAAAAATACTCTTGACTGCTTTCCAGTGTTCTTCCCCAGGATTCTGCTGGAATTTACAAGTCATACTAAGTGCAAAGGCCACATCTGGCCTAGTACAGGTCATGGCATACATGATCGATCCTATAGCCGAAGCATAAGGGATCCTCTTCATGCTCTCAAGTTCTATAACATTAGAAGGACTATACTTCTTAAATAACTTGATGCCTTGACCCATAGGTAGACCGTCCTTTTTGGAATTTTCCATAGAAAAACGTCTAAGCACTTTGTCTATGTATACTGACTGTGACAGCCCTAACAATCTATTAGGTATATCTCTATAGATTATAATTCCTAGAATGTAGCAGGCTTCACCTAAATCCTTCATCATGAAGCAACTGGGCAACCATTCCTTGTATTACACCCCGTAGTTCCAAGACATGTATTTGAGAACGTAAGTAAGGAAGTAAGACTTGAACGTCGAAAGATTGTATAGCTACATTTTCTTAAGGAATTAATTCGAAAATGTGAATACGACAATTTGATTACTCGGAGTTCAATTCTCCTAATTGAAGTCACGAAATTAGTTTTGGATTTTGAAGTCTCGGATTTGGTCATCTGAGGCCCACAGGAAATTTTACGATGTTGTGGGGCCCACGAGATTTTGTGATATTTTGGCCAAGTATAGAATTATTTTCTGAAAGAATTATTTTGGACCAATAGGAGGGTGACACGTGTCACCCCCACTTGTTTTGCAAGACTTTGACTCACATTAGATATTTTGAGACTTGAGGACAAGTGGACATGGGTCCCACTCCACTTGGCATTACATTTGGATAAATATCCAAGTCTTGCAAGACTTGGACATTATACACTTATCAATTTAGCTCTCATCTTCTCCCTTTGAGCTCCATTTTCGAAAATCTCCATTGTCAAAGATCAACAAGTGTTGACAAGTTTCTTTCTCCAAGATTAGCTCCTAAACCAAGTGCTAAAACAAGTTAACTCTCCAAACCCTCTAAATCTTGTGTTGACCGAAAATGAGGGTGAAACCCTAGCTTGATTTGTCGACTTTTTGGAGGTAAAACGTGAAGGGAAGTTGGTTACAAGGTTGTAGGGGATACATATATGTGATTGGAACTTGAGGAAGTGGAGCGAAACGAAAACTGCGGACCAATCTTACCCGGGCTGTTTTTACCGATTTTGGAGCCAAAAATAAGGTAATGGCTCTTCTTCTTTTAAAGTAATTGGATATTACTTATTGTTGATATGTATGGATGAACTTGTACTAAAAAGAATGAAGATTAAAAAAAGTTTGGACAATAATTGGAAGTGAGGCCGAGACTAGGCCATTTTAGTGTCGTTGGATTCGTTGGTTATTATTGTTGTTAATTACACTTGTCACATGTTAAAATGAAGTAATATGGTTGTTGATAAGTTGATATATCATATATAGAAGTGTTGGAACTTGAATTAGAATAAAATGGATTAAGGAAAGAGTTATCGAATTGTAGTTGTTGGCCGCATATTCTATAAAATTATTGGACGTTATTATACAGTGTTTGGGGACTGTTTTAGGGCGTTGGAATTCTGGAAATTCATCCCTCATTATGTATGTTTAAGTATGGAAATTTCTAATGAAAGTCCTAATAGATTAAGGGTATAAAAGGGTGTTAAAAGGCTTCACATTGTACCCTTAATGTTGATTAATTGCGGACTATTTTTATGGACTGTTTATATATGATTGTGGGGCAGAATTTTACATGTATAGTAGGCGTGTAATCCCCTTTGGTTGTTGTATGGATTGTGCCCTTAGTCGGGGTTTGTTGGTTGTTGAAATTGGGCCTTGGAAAAGGTGGAAAAGTACGTAAACAAAGGAAGTGCTGCCCAATTTTTCGTAGAAATGAGAACTTTACTTAGTCCATAACCTACCCATAAAGGCATGTAGTTGATAGACATGTTATTATCATTATAGGTTAAAGTGCTATGGGAGGCGGATTCCACTTAACGGATTGGTAGAATAACGATAAGGTATGTGAACCTCTTCTTTCTCTCATTTGGCATGTTCTACGTGTGAACCATAATTGTGGTATTGTTTCAAAAGTTATTCTACTCTTAGAAGTTAAAGAGTATTCATGTTGTTGATTCTATGCTAAAGACATGTCTGAATTATTCTTAAGTCCTTACCAAGTCTTATGAGAGATTTTGGTAAGAGTTTTTAGTAAGCTTTGGTATCGAGTTGGTACAGACGACAAGTGTTAGTATGTGTAACTCTTCCTATCTTTCTTTGAGCATGAAACTTATAAAATGTGTGTACGGTGGACGTACTTGTTTTAAATGAAATCGAATTTCTTGTAGTATATGAAAGATGTTACTTGATTTTAAGAGTATGAGTTACTTAGTTTTGAAAGTATAAGTTGCTTGATTTTATAAGTGGAAATGACTTGATTGATTTAAAGAGAAGAGGTAACTTGATTTAAAGGTATGAGTTACTTGAGTTTAAAAGTGTAAGTAACTTGATTTTAAAAGTGAAAGTGTCTTGATGCTACAAGTGCTAGTATCTCGGGGTTTTATAAAGGAAAGAAGGTATGGTGAACGTACGTAGTACTTTTGGGTTCAACTCCCTTATATTGCATGATATGATTATTTCTATAAGAATGAATGTACATAGTACTTTTGGTTCAATTTCCCTAATTTTACATGACATGATAATGCCTTGAGTTTTCTAAAATGATAGTTCACTCATTTTATTATTTGGAGAGTCAAAAGATGTTTTTTAAATTTCATTCGATTGCATTGATACACCGAGTCCCACAACGGGTCGGGTTATGTTATAGATTCAATACACCGAGTCCCTCAACGGGTCGGGTTATGTTATAGATGCAATACACCGAGTCCCGCAAATGGGTCGGGTTACATCATATAAAGCTCATTACACCGAGCCCCACAATGGGTCCGGTTATGTCATGTAGATGCATACACCGAGCCCCACAATGGGCCGGGTTATGTCATGTAGATGCATACACCGAGTCCCATCATTGGTCGGGTTACGTTATATTGTTGCATACACCGAGTCCCACAAATGGGCCGGGTTACGTCATATTACATCATCACACCGAGTCCCATAAATGGGCTGGGTTATGTCATATTGCATCATCACACCGAGTCCCACAGATGGGTCGGTTTATGTCACATATTGCATCATTACACCGACTCCCACAAGTGGGTCGGGTTACATCACATGTTGAAGCATACACCGAGTCCCGCAAATGGGCTTGGTTACGTCACACATATTGATAATTACATCGAGCCCCAAAATGGGAAGGGTTACGTTATATTGATGATTCCACCGAGTCCCTCAATAAATGGCCGGTTTATGTTATATGAGATATGTTATCTATATGTATATGAACTTGATGATTCTCTGAGTAAGCATTCATGATGTTTTATGACTCGAATTGAAAAGGTACGATTGATTTCATATTTTGAAATGGTATTGATTTCATAAGTTGAAATGACACGGTTGGTCTCACTTTTAAAAATGCATATTTTAAAAGGTACAGTTGACTCTTATTTATTATGGCACGGTTGGATCTGATATTTGATTTTCATACTTGTCCCTGTCATTCTTTGTACAGTTATGATCATGTTCATCAGATTCGTGGTTTACATACTTGGTACCTTGTTATCGACTTCTTCTGGGCCGCGTTCATGCCCGCACGTATTAGGTACTCAGTTGGGTGATCCGCGAGCTTAGGATCTCCACTCAGCTTTCAGGGAGGTAGCTCCATTATTTCGGAGTTTGCCATGTTGGTACGGAGTTGTATTATGGTTTTATGTACATTCATGGGTACGGCGGGGCCTTGTCCCATCATAGTTATGTGTCCAAACTCTTAGAGGTCTGTATTCATATGTGGGCTGGACTTATGTACAGATGTGGTTTGTTTTTGGTTGTTATATATGTGATGGCAGCCTTGCCGGCTTTGCCTTTGTTCGGGAAAAAAATGAGTGTTATTTAGCTTCCGCAGATTACTTGTGTCAGATGAATAAGGGTGCCTGTAGGGCACCGCCATGCCCGGTTCGGTCGTGACAGAGTGGTATCGAGCGATTAGTCCTCTGAATGTCTACGCATCGTATAGTAGAGTCTTGTTTATCGCTGTTGTGCACCACATCTATAAACAGAGACTACAGACATTTAGGATTGGTTTCCTTTTCTCACTCCGAGATCGTATGATAGAGCCGTTGTAGAGTAGTCTCCCTAACGATATTGTGGTTGCAGTTATGCCTCCGAGAAAGGCAACAGCGGCCCAGAAAGGATTATATGGACTTCGTATTCAGGTTGGTAAAAATTGTTGTATAGTTGGTATAATGATGATGTGTATCTGTATGAACGTATTTATTTGGGGCCATGTGTGTTATCTGAAATGATTATGGATTACCATGAGTTGGTTAAGCTTTAATAATTGCTTAGAAGGTATGAAATTGTGGAACGAATCCATATCAAGACTTTATATATGTACTAACTTGGAATATTCAGAAAGTAATGAATTGTCTGAGATTGTGATAGACTCTTGAAAGAGATCATGTTCAATTGACTTAATGGCATACCATGTTGTAGACTAAGCTATGTTATATGCTTAAGTGATAAGCACGAATAATATTGGTATGGAGTAAATAGAGTTATTACGATTAAAACAACATGACTTTGAGATTATGAGAAGCTATCTTACCCATATGTGGGGTGAGATAATATAAGCTTGGAACATGGAATAATTGAGAATCTTAGAATATTAGATAACCGTTGAGACCTTAGATACAAGGCCTTCTTGAGTAAAAGACTTTACTGTTGATCTTGGTTAAGGTACATGGTATATGTGAAGTATAATGACCAAGTTGGATGTAGTAACTCCAAGGATTCGAAAACAGAAGCAATATTTGAAATTATGTATGTATACTAGAATAAGTTTGAAAGTACGAGAAGAGTACGACAAGTAAGAAAAGGAGCGAACATGTGTTAAAAGAATTGAAGTGTTTATAGTTATGACTTATGAAGGTACGAAAAGAGAATCATTTTTTACTATGAATGAGAGTTAATTGTGATGATACACACACTCTAGATTTTATTTCCTCATTTGTATATGCATGTGTGATATGTTGTGGCCATGTGTGGCATATTTGGTTTCGTTGAGTGTAGTTAAGGAGACTATGCCGAGATTTGTTAGCATGAACATGTTATGAACATTCGGGACGAATGTTTCTAAGGTAAGAAGGATGTTACACCCCGTAGTTCCAAGACATGTATTTGAGAACGTAAGTAAGGAAGTAAGACTTGAACGTCGGAAGATAGTATAACTACATTTTCTTAAGGAATTAATTCGAAAATGTGAATACGACAATTTGATTACTCGGAGTTCAATTCTCCTAATTGGAGTCACGGAATAAGTTTTGGATTTTGAAGTCTCGGATTTGGTCATGTGGGGCCCACGGGATTTTGTGATATTTTGGCCAAGTATAGAATTATTTTGTGAAAAAATTATTTTGGACTAATAGGAGGGTGACACGTGTCACCCCCACTTGTCTTGCAAGACTTTGACTCACATTAGATATTTTTAGACTTGAGGACAAGTAGACATGGGTCCCACTCCACTTGGCATTACACTTGGATAAATATCCAAGTCTTGCAAGACTTGGACATTATACACTTATCAATTTAGCTCTCATTTTCTCCCTTTGAGCTCCATTTTCGAAAATCTCCATAGCCAAAGATCAACAAGTGTTGACAAGTTTCTTTCTCCAAGATTAGCTCCTAAACCAAGTGCTAAAACAAGTTAACTCTCCAAACCCTCTAAATCTTGTGTTGACAGAAAATGAGGGTGAAACCCTAGCTTGATTCGTCGACTTTTTGGAGGTAAAACGTGAAGGGAAGTTGGTTACAAGGTTGTAGGGGATACATATATGTAATTGGAACTTGAGGAAGTGGAGCGAAATGAAAACTGCGGGCCAATCTTACCCGGACTATTTTTACCGATTTTGGAGCCAAAAATAAGGTAATGGCTCTTCATCTTTTAAAGTAATTAGATATTACTTATTGTTGATATGTATGTATGAACTTGTACTAAAAATAATGAAGATAATAAAATTTTGGACATTATTTGGAAGTGAGGCCGAGACTAGGCCATTTTGGCGTCGTTGAATTCGTTGGTTATTATTGTTGTTAATTACACTTGTCGCGTGTTAAAATGAAATAATATGGTTTTTGATAAGTTGATATATCATATATAGAAGTGTTGGAACTTGAATTGGAATAAAATGGAATAAGGAAAGAGTTATCGGATTGTAGTTGTTGACCGCATATTCTATAAACCGCTGACGTTATTATACGCTGGGGACTGTTTTAGGGAGTTGGAATTCTGGAAATTCAGCCCTCATTATGTATGTTTAAGTATGGATATTTCTAATGAAATTCCTAAGAGATTAAGGGTATTAAAGGGTGTTAAATGGCTTCACATTGTACTCTTAATGTTGATTAATTGCGGATTGTTTTTATGAACTGTTTATATATGATTGTGGGGCAGAATTTTACACGTCTAGTAGGCGTGTAATCCCCTTTGGTTGTTGTATGGATTGTTCCCTTAGTCGGGGCTTATTGGTTGTTGAAATTGGGCCTTGGAAAAGGTGGAAAAGTACGTAGAAACAAAGGAAGTGCTGCCCAATTTTTCGTAGAAATGGAAACTTTACTTAGTCCATAACCTACCCTTAAAGGCATGTAGTTGATAGACATGCTATTATCATTATAGGTTAAAGTGCTACGGGAGACGTATTCCACTTAACGGATTGGTAGAAGAACGATAAGGTATGTGAACCTCTTCCTTCTCTCATTTGGCATGTTCTACGTGTGAAACATAACTGTGGTATTGTTTCAAAAGTTATTCTACTCTCAGAAGTTAAAGAGTATTCATGTTGTTGATTCTATGCTAAAGGCATGTCTAAATTATTCTTAAGTCCTCACCAAGTCTTATGAGAGATGTTGGTAAGAGTTTTTAGTAAGCTTTGGTGTCGAGTTGGTACAGACGACAAGTGTTAGTATGTGGAACTCTTCATATCTTTCTTTGACCATGAACCTTATAAAATGTGTGTACGGTGGACGTACTTGTTTTAAATGAAATCGGATTTCTTGTAGTATATGAAAGATGTTACTTGATTTTAAGAGTATGAGTTACTTAGTTTTGAAAGTATAAGTTGTTTGATTTTATAAGTGAAAATGACTTGATTGATTTAAAGAGAAGAGGTAACTTGATTTAAAGTTATGGGTTACTTGAGTTTAAAAGTGTAAGTAACTTGATTTTAAAAGTGAAAGTGTCTTGATGCTACAAGTGCTAGTATCTCGGGGTTTTATAAAGGAAAGAAGGTATGGTGAACGTACGTAGTACTTTTGGGTTCAACTCCCTTATATTGCATGATATGATTCTTTCTATAAGAATGGATGTACTTAGTACTTTGGGTTCAATTTCCCTAATTTTACATGACATGATAATGCCTTGAGTTTTCTAAAATGATAGTTCATTCATTTTATTATTTGGAGAGTCAAAAGATGTTTTTAAATTTCATTCGATTGCATTGATACACCGAGTCCCACAACGGGTCCGGTTATGTTATAGATACAATACACCGAGTCCCACAACGGGTCCGGTTATGTTAAGGGTTCCCTTTCTTGCACAACACAAGGATTCTTGGATTGAAGATTGGAGACCATAGTCTAGTAATTTCTTTCCTTTTTCTTTTCTTTTATTTCAGTTTTGTATGATGAACCTTGAATTAGTTCTTGTCATGTCAATGACTAGGAACTAATTCTTTTATAGGGCTTTCCATGTTAATTCACTAGAAACTTATGTTATGAATTGATGCATGTTATGGTTATCCTTCTTCTTGTTGAGATTTATCCAATAATTGCTTTGAATGCTTGGTAATTAATTGATCACTAATTATCATTACTTATATGATTTCTAATCAAACTTCGAAAGGAGGAGGTTGTGAATATGCTGTAAGTTGGGTAGACATATCTTGGATTGGGGATGAAAATACCTCAATTATTTATGTAGCGTTAATGAGAGGCTTAAAAACCCTAATTTTACGCATGGTGCGTGACGGTTAACTAGGTTTTTATTCTTAATCCTCCTATAGAGTCATCCTTGTCACCGAAAGGTAGAAAGGAGCAATAATGGGGTTGAGTGTTTATATATCCTTAACGGGAATATAAAACGATTTCGTAAACCTGCTAGCTCCGAGAGAAGAAGAACCATATTTCATTGCATTAATAAGTAACATAAGCGGATAGTTGAGGAGACATGGAAGCCCTATTCCCATCACAACTGAAGTAAACCTATAGTTAATTAGCCTTTATAATTATTAGTTATAAACAACAAAATCAATATCAATTACCAAATAGATACCAAAAGATAGATAGTTGGTACTTGAACACTAATCCTTGTGGACGATATTCGGTCTTACCAAGACTATATTACTTGTCACGATAACGTGCACTTGCGTTAAAGTGTGTGCATCTTTTCGCGCATCAAGTTTTTGGCGCCGTTGCCGGGGATTAGGCATAGTTCAATATCAAATTTATCTATTTTTAATTTCTAATTTGGTTTTTAATTTTTATTTTATTTTTACGTTTTTATTTTCGGAAAGAAATCAGGGTGCCTTGATTTGTTGTCTGTTTTTGATCTATTTCAGGAAATCAGTTTATGCGAAGGAGAAGAGGGGCAGACACTCTTGTTCCCTTCAATCCAGAGATTGAGAAAACTCAGAAATGTAATGCAAAGAATCAGCGGATTGCAACCTTGATAGAGATGGACGGTGTTCAAAACAACAACATGATGAGAGAAGGGTTAGGTGAAAATCAACCCAATCCAGGAATGCCTCGGCAAGTACCTATGGATGTCGAGGAAAGAGTTCAAGTCCAGGCAGAAAGAAGCTTGGGAGACTATGTGTTGCCGAGAGTGAATGGAGCACAGACATGTATTAGGCTCCCTGCCATAGGAGCAAACAACTTTGAGATAAAACCGACGATTCTGAGCATGGTACAGCACACAGTGCAATTTGGAGGACTGCCATCGGAGGATCCACATATGCACATAGCTAATTTCTTGGAGTTGTGTGCAACTTTCAGATATAACGGTGTTACTGATGATGCCGTCAGATTGAGACTCTTTCCCTTCTCACTCACGGATAGAGCAAAAGTATGGTTGAATTCCCTGCCAGCCGATTCGATTTTTACATGGCAAGAGCTGGCACAGAAATTCTTGGCCAAATTCTTTCCCCCATGCAAAGCAGCAAAATTGAGAGGGGAGTTGAATAACTTCTACCAAGCAGATGGAGAGTCCTTATATGAAGCTTGGGAAAGGTTCAAAGATTTACAGAGAAAGTGCCCACACCATTGTATTGAGTTGTGGAACTTGGTCCACATCTTCTATAACGGTCGAGCAAAGACAAACCGTAACCATTATAGATGCAGCAGCAGGTGGGGCATTCATGAGGAAAACAGCCCACGACGCTCACGAGTTATTAGAAGATATGGCCACCAACAACCATGTCACAGAAGAGAGATCAACGAGTGGGAGGAGAACAGTGGGAGTCCACGAAATAGATGCCATTGCTTCCTTGAATGTCCAAGTGGCCCTTTGCATAAACAAATGCAAAGAACATACAAAGGTCTGAATGTGGTGCAGATGCCTAAAAGCTGTGAAATATGTGGTGGCCAACATACATTCGATAGGTGTCCTTCAGATGATCCTAATAATATACCAATGGAGAAGGCAGAGTGTCTGGCCGTGGGTAATTATCAGAGGCCATAAAACAATCCATACTCCAACACATATAATCCAGGGTGGAGGAATCACCCAAATTTCTCATGGAGAGAGACTGCGGGCAGCAGACCAATACAGGGGCCGCACTAAACCCAAAGAAACCATAATCGTGAGTCTTTACTCAGGCCCCACATCCCCAACAGTTCAATGCACCGGTTCAGCAAGAAAAGCCAGACGAGCTGAGAGCAGCTTTGTTGGCACTCACCAACGCCTGCACTCGCCACGATGTGCTAGATCCTCGCTCAGAATTTGAAACACAAGTGGGTCACTAGCAAAGCAGTAAACAAGAAAGCCACGGTACACCGCCAAGCAACACAGAGGTGAATCCAAGGGAGCAATGCCAGCAAGATAATCGAGAAGTGGCAAACAATGAACAGCAGCCTCTCACCAAGAGTTGAGCAAAGGGCGTAGATAGAAAAGAGAAGGTGGTGAATCTCGCCCAAGAGTAGAGAAAACCTGCAGAAGGAGTATACAGAGAAGATCTCATTCCCTGCAGATTACAACGGAAGGTGGTTGACAAACAATTCTCCAAATTTTTGGAGACATTCAGAAAGCTGCATATCAACATACCCTTTATAGAAGCTTTGGAGCAGATGCCCTCCTATTTTAAGTTCATGAAGGAGATCTTGGGGAAGAAGAATAAACTGGCAGAGTACGAAATAGTAGCACCGACGGAGGAGTGTAGTGCTATCTTGCAGAATAAGTTGCCACCAAAACTAAAAGACCCAGGGAGCTTTACACCACCTTGCACAATGGGCAGGGTGACATGCAACAGGGCTCTGTGTGATTTAAGGGCAAGTATAAATCTGATGCCCTTATCGGTATTTAAACGATTGGAGTTGGGTGAGGCAAAACCAACCACTGTGAGCCTGCAACTAGCCGATAGGACAGTGGTTCATCCAAGAGGGAAGATTGAGGACGTGATTGTCAAAGTAGGAAAATTCTTTTTTCATGCGGATTTCCTCATTCTTGACATGGAAGAGGATGCAGAAATCCCTATCATATTGGGGAGACCATTCCTAGCGACGGGGAGAGCCTTGATCGATGTAGAAAGAAGAGAGTTGACATTGAGGGTGGAGAAGGAAGAAATGGTGTTTAAAGTTTTTAAACACATCATTGAGCCACCAACCATGAGTAGGTGCTTTGCAATCAGCACCATCAACCCCCCCTGTGAGCCCGTACAAGTCAAACAAAGGGAGATGAGCCCACGAAAGCAGGCATGGTTTGCCGAACCTCCACAAAAGCAGGTATGTGTTCCTGAACTTCCCTTTAACGATAATGCTAAGAGGAGAAGAAGAAAAAGAAAACGAAAAATGTGGAGAAAATGGATTAGTTGTGGAGTTAATCCACCCCACATTTATTGAGCTAAGGTACTTGCGTCCGGCTAAAAGACGTTAAAGACAGCGCTACTTGGGAGGCAACCCAATGTATTTTTGATTTATTTTGCTTTAATATAATAGTTTTTATTAAGAACGGTCTCACAGAGGTAGTGTTTGTGTTGTGATTGACAGGTGTAGGCAAATAAACTGAAGGGCGAAAAATTGAAGAAAAGCCAGATTTAAAATGGTAGCCATGCGCCAGAGTGAGCAGCGCGCCAAAAGAGCGTAAAAGGCATCGAAGTTTGGCGCCGCGCGCCAGAGCAGTACACGCACAAAAATCCAGAAAAATTGCCAAGTCTAGGCGCCGCCGCGAAAGTCCCGGCGAGTGCAGAACATCAGCCGCGCGCTAAAATCTGGCCATACAATGGCTTAAATCCAGAATTAAAAGACGCCGTAAATCAGATTTTCCCCAATTTCAAAACCAAAACCTAACCCCTCTTCTCCACAAAACACACGAAAATCCAAAATTTACCCACAAATCCTCCACAAATCAAACCCAACCACAACCAAAACTCTTAAATTCCTAAAACCCTTAGCTATCTCAAACAACAAAACTCCATCCCATTGCCTCATACCACCATTAAGCAAGAACACCTCAAGAACACCATAAAAAGGTAATCTTCATCTTTTCTTGAAAGCTTTCAGTAGTTAAAGAAGGTAGTAGTTTGGAGAAGTGTTGCATTGTGAAGTAGTTGGTGGTGCTGAAAAATTTATTGTGAAGTTTAGAGAAGGAGTAGACATGAGGTGTGGATATCGTAGTAGAGAGTCAAGTTTGGGGTGTTAGTGTTTTAGCCGCTAATTGTTGATCAGGTTGGGAAACATTTGTGCTACTAAGTTGTAAGCTGCAGAAAGTGTTTTAACCATGTCCGCCAGAAAGAGAAGAGCCTCCACATCCACATCAGCCCCACATTACGATGATACTAGGTTTGTGAGCTACCAAGCTTTCCAAAGATACAAAAAGCTTAGTACTAGGCCCTTAATCCCTGAAAGGGGAATGGACTATCAAAGGGAGTCGTTTGGGGAAGAGGATGTTTATGAGCCCATTCGGGCAATGATTGAGATAATGGGGTGGAGGAGATTTGTAAATCCGGAGAAGATAGCACCAATGAACACAAAGAATGGTGCTTGAATTCTATTCTAACTTTTCTGAGAGGTGGACAACGAATGCTTTGTAAGTGGAAGATATACGTCATGACAGTAAGCAATAAATATGTCTCTAAAAACAGTTGATGTTAAAGGAGGAATTGGTGATTGGAGCCATTTTAGAACATGGTGTAGAAGCACCGACAACATCAACTGGAATACCGTCGCAGACACATTGAGCTACCCTAGGGCTGCTTTTGATATTGCGAGAAATGGTTCAAGAGCACTGAGCAGGTGCCAGTTCAACAAAGCAGCCAAGGGTTGACTATATTTCATCAGCGCCCGCATGATTTCATCCACGCACTTCACCAGAGTGCAGAAGATAGGATCAAACTGATATATGGAATTATGAGGGGGATGACGATTGATGTGGGGAAAGAGATAGTGCAGAGCATTGAAGAAATCAGCAGGTTGGTAACAACAGGTGGATTGGGACATGGCTCACTTATCACCAGTTTATGCCACATGAATGGGGTCCCAATCCTACCCACTGATACTAATGAGAGAAATCAACTGCCTGTGACATATGGGATAGTGCACTCTTTCCCAGACCCAAGCCCTCCAGCAGCAAGAAGAAGAGCACAACCACCACCACCAGCAGCAGCAGAGGCCGCAATGAACGAAGATGAGCCTGAAATAGAGGCTCAATATGCAGCAGGGCCTAGCCACCAACCAACCACAGATTCAGAACCCTCAGTGCCCATGATGGAGCAATTGCTTCAGAATCAGATGAGGATGATGCAAAGTTTGGACACAGTGATACAAGGACAGCAAGAAACGAGGCAGCAAATCAATGAGATGAGTTCCTTGTTCAACCAGTGGTCCATGCACTATCCAATGCCACCGTCACCACCACCATTTTAGCCAAAGTCTGTAAGTGTCTTATTTTCCTTTATTGTCTTTGAGTCTACACACATTGGGGACAATGTGTGATTTAAGTTTGGGGGGGTGTTTTATTTCTGTTTTATTGTTATAGTATGTTTATGTCTTTTTGTTGTTTTTGTGTATTTTTTAGTCACAATTTTTTCTTTTAAGTCATAATTGTCTGTCAAAAGATCATGTATGCTATAGTTACTAGAAACACCTAGTGAAGTAAGGTAGAATAATGTAATGGAATTAGAAGCAACTATCTAAACACCTAGGTTAGATATGCCAAAAACTCACAAAATCTGTCTATTTGGAGTTTCTTGCTTAAATTATGCATGCTAAATGATGAAAACTTATGTGTTATGATTGCTTGCTATTTGAGGCGAAATAGTTAGGATATGCATGTTAGGGAGATGACTCAGGCATTTCTTTGATAGCCAATTCTTACCACTCTTTTCTATCCCGGACTTTAAAAGTATCCCTAGTCAGCCCCATTGAGCCTAAAAATTGAAACTTCTTCTTTGACACCCTAAATATCCCACAAATTGTGCCATAAGTAAAAATGTGAAATAGTGGAATAAATTGTGTTAAAAAAGAGACAAAAAGAGTGAATAACTTTGATGCACCCCAATAAAAAAGTAATAAGAAATAGGCAAAAGTCTAAGTTTGGGGGTGCTTGTCATTATTATACACTTCACTCTCCCAAAACAAAAGAGGGGAAAGATTGATTTGAAGTGAAGAAAAGAATCAAAAGAAAAGGGAAACACTGAAAAGCTAAAGAGCTTATGGTACACAAAAATGAGACTAAATGCCTATTTTTACCTACCTATACCTAAGCCTACATTACAACCCTTAAAGTCCTGAAGATCTCTGTCACGACCCGATCCCGGGCCCGTGACTGGTGCCTTACCCCGGGCACCCTAGTGATACAACATCAGAGAAAATCAGCGGAAATAAAAAAAACTAAAACATGAGACAAGTCATAAAGCATGAACTAGGCTAACCAAAACGGTCACCTTCCTGAAATATATACATATATATATCAACTCGAAGCTAAATCCTTTTACAACCCTCGCCCACAACAAGATTACAGCACTTCAAGAATGTAATTATAACTATGACGGACAGGTTCCCGCCATACCCCGAATGTACAAGTAACTACACCGACAGGACTATACCAAAGACAAGCCTCCGAGAAACGAGCTTCCCAAAAGTCAATCGTGATCCTAAGAGCGCGGATCCACAACCGATGTACTCTACCATGCAGATGAACGCAGGCCCGGGAGGTCAAGACAATGTACCAAGTATGTGAAACTTGTAAAAATATCAGAAATGAAATCATAATAGTCTATATAAAGCGAGACATGTATGATAACCAAACTACAATCACAATACATAAATAGTCATGTTAAGTCGTGACTCATGCCTCAAAGTCATTACTCAAATATAACAACGGGTCTCACGCCCACAACATCACTCATGCCCGTGGAATACCTTTCCTCATCGCCAGATCCATGATATAAAACATTCAAGGAGTACATGAACACGTGTCCCACTGTGTCATAATAAAACCGTCTGAGGTAAGTACGAAGGCATAGCCGACTACTAACACCCATAGTACTAACAAGGTCATAAATCAGATCATGAGATATTTCTGCATCGTCACATGATCAAAGCCGGTCACACGCCCGCGATTCAATGTGCGCTGCCTAGCCTCGAACTCCTCGCAGCCTCGCATAGGCCAACCTCATAGCCCGCATTTAGGTATAACCCCGCATCGAGGGTAGCTACTCCCGCGTCCGCCGACTCGCAATCCGCACGCCACATGCATCGCATGACCATAAAGGCCGCACACTAACTCGAACTCTCGTAGCTCGCATAGGTCCTCTGACCCGCATTGAGGTATTCTCGAATCACGGTCCTGCATCACCGAGTTCACCCCGCACGGAGGGCGCAACCTCCTAAACATGTCAAGGCGAGCGATAATACCAACATAACTACTGATAGTTAAACAACTTAAGCGCGATGGTGGAAACCCCTTTACACAAACATCACAAGATACTAACACAAGTAGCATCCTAGCATGTTTACTTAACAAATCAACAAAAAAGTATTACAAGGCTATCACAAACCAACACAATCAAGTTATACACACAAGGTACTTTCTACTATATGATTAACAAGATCGGTTTTTATCCCCAAAGTACTTTATACATTAACTCTTTAAAAGATACGTTACTTTCACAAAAGTCACACAATACGTAGTATAAGAAAATAAAGTGACTAATATTTTAATTAAACCAAAACAACGTCCAGACTTTCCTTTTTAAACCAAATTAAGACAATAACATGCCTTCCTTAGACCAAAACACTTCTCCCTTTAAAGTCAAATTACCATTTTAAAACCAATGATAAGACCATTCCTTTGTTTTCATAAAGTCGTTATAACTAACTTCCCATAAAGCTGTTATAACACTTTATGTTCTAAACCAAAACTCTTCAATTCTACAAGTCTCTTTCCTTTTAAAACAACCATAAGTATTCTTTAAAACCCAAATAATGTACTCTTTTCAAAATAAGTAACCTATACTTAAAATCAAGTTACTTCTTTTTCCAAAACAAGTCGTTATAAGTCAAGTCTCTTATCTTTGATGATCAAGTCTCTTAACTTTCAAAATCAAGTCGCCTATAAGTCAAGTCTCTTATCTTTGAAGATCAAGTCTCTTAACTTTCGTAATCAATAAACCATTCTTTTACATAAAGTCGTTATAACTAACTTTCCATAAAGCTATTATAACACCCTATGTTTAAACCAACCAAAACACTTAGCACATGACGCTCACCGCATACATAGTTTACAAAACATCATGCTAGAAAGGATAGGAAGAGGTTCACATACCTCGCGACGATTATCGATAATAAGCAAAACGCCCACAAGATCAGAACCGCTAGCCTTTTCCACTCATCAAGGTAATACGCTACTCGTAGTACTTCCACCTATATAGGCCACAAACGCTCATTAACTTCTAAACACACGGTTCCATTTTCTACGTAAAATTCGCAAAGACCTCCCCAAATCACATAAATCTCTCCCCAACAAGGCCCGCTACACAGTCAATAACTCCAGGATTACACGCCTAACCTGACGTGTTCAAATCGCTTCACAATAATACAACAACATCAGAATACATTTCTATGTAAATACATTCAATACTCATTCTAAATATAGTATACTCAACTATACATTACTACAACATGTAATATCCAATTACAATGTGGCATAAATCATTACCTCGATAAGCCCAAAATTATCCAAGATTAAATGTCGATCCCGAGCAACGTTTAGCTCAAGTCCTTACGCTCCAACCCGCTCCAAGCGACCCTTAGAAGTTTCTAAACAACTTCTCTAAACACTTCAACCAAGCTATGAAGGTTTTTCTAGGGTTTCATTTCATGACTTTCTAATAAAGTAGGATTTCCTGCTCCTAGTATTTAAACAACTTTGGAATACTACTAGGGATACTAGGCTAGTGTATTTGGAATTATACCACAATACACCAAGTATTCTACACAAGGGGGAGGTGGGACGAAACCAATACAAAGGAGGGAAGTATTTTGCTCTCGAAGCTTTCTGTGAGATGAACTTATTCATCAACCAAGAGGGTCTATTTATAGAACAATGGAGGTCAAGATCCATCTAAGTGTATGGCCAAGATTGGGCCATGTGTGTGGTCCCACCACACCACATGGCCAACGAAATCGGGTGCCAAGTGTAAGGCCATTTCGCCAGGTGAGTAGGTGACAAGTGGCTAGCCACTTGTCACACCATTTCGGCCCACATGGCCACACAGGGTGACACGTGTCGCCCCGATTCGGCCCAAAATATTACGTCTTCCGAAAATATCCAAAAAGCCGGAAACCTCAAAAACAAAGCGGGCCCCACAAAACCGTAAATTTCTCCCGTGGGCCCCACGTGGCCATTTCCGAAAATAAAATCTCAAAATTCTAATATAATCCGAGAAGTTCAAATACCAAATCTGGGAATCCAATTCCCATTAACGAACCTTTTTCTTCACAAAAACCGGAAACTTTTCCGTCGAAAAAAATCACATCTTCCTTTCTTTCCAATATTTCTGTCGTATTCTCGTACGTATGTCCTCGCATACATACCCTGGAACTACGGGGTATAACAATCTCTTTTATGCATATCCAGGATTAGTGGAGAATAGCAAGTAAACATGTCATAAGATTTTTGAATTTTACAAGCATGATTCAGTATGTTGACTTCCATTAAGCATGATGAAAATGAGTTTGCAAAATATCTAGCTTAATGTGTTTAGTGTGCTAAAAATTTCATACTATATGTTCCTGCATATTATTCTGCTAACCTTCATGTTTTTCTAGATAACGTCAATGCAGCAAAAGTGATCAATGTCAGTGAGTCTTTTATTTTTCGTTTTCTTGAGTCCTTTATTTCTTTCTTTCTATCTTTGCTCGAGGGCGAGCAAAGGTTAAGTTTGGGGGTATTTGATCGGTGTATTTTATATACACTTTTCGAGTCGTTTTTAGTTAGTCTTTTGTCCCTTTTTGTACAAATAAGTGTCGTATTAGGATAGATTTTCTTTCTTTTGAGTCAAAGTGGTTAAAATGGCCAAATGGCAGAAAAGGAGCTAAAAGAGGGCAAAAGTGGAGGTTCCAGAGCTTAAAAGCAGAGAAAGTGGCGAACGAGGCAGAAACGCAGGTCAGCGCCGCGGCGCCTCATGCCAACAGTAGCAGGGCCGCGACGCCTAATCATCAGAGAGGCTACAGAAGTTGCAGCGCCGCGGCGCCCTCAGACAGCAGAGATCAGGGCCGCGGCGCCAAATCACCCGAAGTACCGCAGAACTTCCGGCGCCGACGCGGGAAAATCAGGTTTAATGACGAATTTCTGGGCCAGGCCTGAAGGGAAAAGTTAGAGGCGGTTTTAAGCCTATAAAAGGAGAACCCGAGGCAGATTTTAAGGGCTCTCTTTCTTGCACAACACAAGGATTCTTGGATTGAAGATTGGAGACCATAGTCTAGTAATTTCTTTCCTTTTTCTTTTTTTTTTTAATTTCAGTTTTGTATGATGAACCTTGAATTAGTTCTTGTCATGTCAATGGCTAGGAACTAATTCTTTTATAGGGCTTTCCATGTTAATTCACTAGAAACTTATGTTATGAATTGATGCATGTTATGGTTATTCTTCTTCTTGTTGAGATTTATCCAATAATTGCTTTGAATGCTTGGTAATTAATTGATCACTAATTATCATTACTTATATGATTTCTAATCAAACTTTGAAAGGAGGAGGTTGTGAATATGTTGTAAGTTGGGTAGACATATCTTGGATTGGGGATGAAAATACCTCAATTATTTATGTAGCGTTAATGAGAGGCTTAAAAACCCTAATTTTACGCATGGTGCGTGACGGTTAACTAGGTTTTTGTTCTTAATCTTCCTATAGAGTCATTCTTATCACCGAAAGGTAGAAAGGAGCAATACTGGGGTTGAGTGTTTATATATCCTTAACGGGAATATAAAACGATTTCGTAAACCTGCTAGCTCCGAGAGAAGAAGAACCATATTTCATTGCATTAATAAGTAACATAAGCGGATAGTTGAGGAGACATGGAAGTCCTATTCCCATCACAACTGAAGTAAACCTATAGTTAATTAGCCTTTATAATTATTAGTTATAAACAACAAAATCAATATCAATTACCAAATAGATACCAAAAGATAGATAGTTGGTACTTGAACACTAATCCTTGTGGACGATATTCGGTCTTACCAAGACTATATTACTTGTCACGATAACGTGCACTTGCGTTAAAGTTTGTGCATCTTTTCGTGCATCACCCATAAATGGACTTCTGTAGCTTGCATACAATATTTGGATTGGACTCGGATGAAAAATCCTCAGGTTGTTTCATATATACTTCCTCAACTAGATTACCATTGAGGAAAACCGTTTTGACGTCCATCTGCCAAATGTCTTAATCATAATATGCAGCTATTGCAAGTACAATCCAAATGTACTTAATCTTAGCAACAGGTGAAAAGGTTTCATCATAATCGACCCTAGGCCGTTGATTATAATCTTTAGCCACCAACCTTGCTTTATAAGTTTGTACCTTGCCAAATGCATCGATCTTCTTCTTGAAGAGCCATTTGCATCATATGGGTTTAACCCCACCTAGAAAATCAACCAAATTCCACACTTGACTGATGTACATAGATTCCATCTCGAATTTCATGGCTTTTTTTCCATCTCTTCGAATCAATGTCCAACATTTTTTCGCTATAGGTCGTAAGCTCATCGTTATCGGGAATGTCTATCTCACTGTGTGTTTCCACAAGTAGGTTTAGTCTTTCAGGAGGACGATGAGTCCTAGTGGACCTACGGAGTTGATTGTTTTGGAGTTCAGTGCTTGATATGTTCTAACTGTGAGAGGGTTCTTGTGTGTTGGTTAATCCACCAACTCAAGAGCTTTTAGGAATATCGTTTTCATGTCTTTCCTGAATGGGATGAGGTGCAACCATTGCATATACTCCCAAGGGTTGTGTATGAGGATCTTGCATTTCTACATTGTTCCTCGTTACACTCCCACTAGCCGAATGACGTACCCGAAGTACCCAATTGATCGGTGTATTTTATATACACCTTTTGAGTCAGTTTTAGTTAGTCTTTTGTCCCGTTTTGCACATATAAGTGTCGTATTAGGATAGTTTTCCTTTCTTTTGAGTCAAAGTGGTTAAAATGGCCAAATGGCGGAAAAGGAGCTAAAAAAGGGCAAAAGAGGAGATGTCAGAGCTGAAAACAGAGAAAATGGCGAACGAGGGTAAAATCCAGACCAGCGCCGCCTCCTGCATCAGCAGTGGTCGCGCGCCACCATTCGAAGAGGTCAGAACTCCCAGCACGGCGCCTCTGCATGCCAGATGCAGGGCCGCGGTGCCTAAACATCCGAGAAGCTACAGAACTTGCAGCGCCGCGGCGCCCTCAGACAGCAGATATCAGGGTCGCGGCGCCAAAACACCCGACAGATTGCAGAACTTCCGGCGGCGACGCGGAAAAATTAGGTTTTTGGACGAATTTCTGGGCCAGGCCTGACGGAAAAGAGGGAGGCGGTTTTCAGCCTATAAAAGGAGAACCCTAGGCAGTTTTTAAGAGTTCCCTTTCTTGCACAACACAAGACTTCTTGCTTAGAGATTGGAGACCATAGTCTAGTAATTTCTTTTCCTTTTCTTTTCTTTATTTCAGTTTTTGTATGATGAACATGGAATTAGTTCTTGTCATGTCAATGGCTAGGAACTAATTCTCTTATAGGGCTTTCCATGTTGAATTGCTAGAGACTTATGTTATAAATTAATGCATGCTTATGATTATTTTTCTTATTGTGAGATCTATCCAATAATTGAGTTGAACTCTTGGTAATTAATTGACAACTAATTATCACTATATGATTTATAATCAGATTCCGAAAGGGGGGGATTGTGAATATGTTGTAAGTTGGGTAGACATTCTTGGATTGGGGATGAAAATACCTCAATTATTTATGTAGCGTTGATGAGAGGCTTAACAACCCTAATTTTGCGCATTGTGCGTGACGGTCAACTAGGTTTTTGTTCTTAATCCTCCTATAGAGTTATCCTTATCACCGAAAGGTAGGTAAGGTGCGATACTGGGGTTGAGTGTTTATATAACCCTAACAGGAATATAAAACGATTTCGTAAACCTGCTTTCTCCAAAAGAAGAATACCATAAGTTAATGCATTAGTAAGTAGCATAAGCGGATAGTAAGGATACATGGAAGCCCTATTCTCATCACCACTGAAATAAATCTTTATATTTAGATAGCTTGCATAATTCTTAGTTATAAACAACAAATCAATTATCAATTCACCAAATAGATACTAGAAAATAGATAGTTGGTAATTGAACTCTAATCCTTGAGGACGATATTCGGTCTTATCAAGACTATACTACTTGTCACGATAACGTGCACTTGCGTATAAAGTGTGTGCATCTTACCGCGCATCAAGTTTTTGGCGCCGTTGCCGGGGATTAGGCATAGTTCAATATCAAATTTATCTATTTTTAATTTCTAATTTGGGTTTTACTCTTTGTTAATTTTTATATGTTTTTATTTATTCTATTTTATTTTATTCTTTTTCGTTTTATGTATTTATTGTGTGAAAACAAGGGTGCCATGATCCGTTGTTGGTTTTGATGCATCTCAGGGATCCTCAAGACATGGATTTCTACTGTCAATATGATCGAGCTCCAACCATAGAGGAAGAGAGAGGAATTGCGAGAAGTCATACTCAGTCTCACTAAGTATCAAGATCAGTTCATGGACGAAATGAGACTGGCCATAAAGAAGCTGGAACTGCAAATAGGAGAACTCGCAGTCATTTTTAATAAATAACAGAATTTGAGGAGCTCAACCAAACCCAACTATTGAGGAATCTGGTGAGATAGTTGGTGTAGAAAGAAAAGATTGCAGAGATCCAATTATTTACCTTCGACTCAGAGAAATCCTTTTTCAGATCTATTACAGAAGAACCACCACTAGCTATCACGGCTGATCCTCAATTAGGAAGCCCATACCAGCAAGGGTACCCCCTAGAGTTGAGAGATGTAGAGAATTTCACGGATTCCTACGTTATAAAAAGCATAAAAGACAAGCCTGTCTTGTGTACTTGGGGGATAATTGTATGTTTAAGGTTCTTGGTTGAGCAAATAGTTATAGGGAAATTGAGACCTATAGCAATAAATCTGCGAATTGCAAGCGATTCGCAGGCGGTCCAATGAGCACTCGTACCGGTTAATTGCGTCCGGCTAAAAGACGTTAAAGACAGCGCTTGTTGGGAGGCAACCCAACGTTTTCAATTATGTTATTTTATTTTGTCTAGAACAATCTCACGGTCTTGGAGTCTTGTGTTTGTCTTTGTGATTGATGTGCACAGAAAATAAATGTAAGCGGCGAAAATCAAGAAAAGCCGAATTTTCGTAAAGCGGGTAAGCGCGCGCCAGAGCAGGTGGTCGCGCGCCAAAAGAATCGAACAGCGCAGTTCTGGCATGCGCGCCAGAGCAGTGGTCGCGCGCCAAAAATTCCATAAAATTTAGCCGCGCTACCAGAATGTGGCCGCGCGCAAAATCTCGGGCGAGCGCAGAGTTTCAGCCGCGCGCTAAAGCTGGGCCGCGCAAGCGGGAATCGAACTTAAAACGCCTAATCAGATTTTCCCCACATCCAATTTCAACAACCTAACCCTTCCTCTCCAAAACCCACGAAATTCCAAAAATGTGCCCACAAATCCTCCACAAATTAAACCCACCCACAACCAAAACTCTTCAATTCCTAAAACCCTGAGCCATCTCAACCAACCAAGCTCTATTCCATAGCCTCAAACCACCATTAGACACAAGAACAGCTTGAAGCGTCTCATAAAAAGGTAATATTTTTCTCGTTCTTGAATCCTTTATCAAGTCACGGAGGTAGTAGTTTGAAGGAGTATTGTAGTTGAAGTAATTGAGTCTTGAAAAGTTGATTGTGAAGTTTGGAGAAAAGAGTAGAAAATGAGTGGGTATTGGGTAGAAAAGTTGAAGGGGGTGTTGTGTTCACGCTAGTTGTAGATTGTGTAGGAAACATTTGTGCCACTAAATTGAAAAGCTCCATAAACTATTTTAAACCATGGCCACCAGAAGAGAAGAGGCTCCACATCCACCCCAACCCCACATTACGATAATACTAGGTTTGTGAGCTGAAGCCTTCCAAAGATACAAAGCTTGATACTGCACTCCATAATACCGTAGGGGAATGGACTACCGGAGGAGTCATATGGGGAGGAAGATGTTTATGAGTCCATCCGCTATGATTGAGTTAAGGGGGTGGAGAAGATTCAGAACCGAGAAGATAGCACCAGTGAACACAACAATGGTGCGTGAATTTTATGCCAACCTTCCGGAGAAGGTGGAAAGGGGATGCTTTGTTAGGGGAGCTTATGTGGCTGTGACAGCAGAGAAACAGGAACGTTAACAAGCTGCAAAAGATGGAGCACAACGTGGACCTACCTCTTACGGCGAACTGAGATAATTTGTTGGGAGCAAGGCTTCCCAACAAAAGGCAAAAGTGGACCCGAACGTCGACCTACTCTCTCCCAACATTCTAGCACCACAATAACTCATAGTCACCATAGCTTGACACTGGGACAGATTTTAAATCCGCGTCGGCCCCACACTTAGTTTTCAGACACCAGCAACACTTTGTTCCAATTCCGATGACCCAGGCAAAATTGGCTATAAGTCAACGTCTTTGTCTGGAGATTCTTTCATCTTCTCCATACAAAGAGGGACAACTGTTGACACCCAATTTTGTCCAGCCCCCTTTAATGAATCACCATAAATTAAACAATTTTTTTCTTTTGTTAGAACCGCAATTTTTGCATCGCAAAATACACATAATAAATAAGTTTTAATAAAAGTCTCGCATTATAAATATTAAGCACTAATTAATTAGCATGCCCACATTTATTAGGATAATAATAGCTTAGACTAATAAAACACCTAAATAATTTAATCACAATTTAAATAATCTAATACACCTAGAATTAGAACACAACATTAAAACTGTACCTAAATTAAATTCTACTAATTAACTCCTAAACTAATAACCCACTTAAATTAAATACCCAATTTAACTAACCCAATTCCCATCCCTTAATTAAATAATTACCCAAATTTCACTATTCCTTTACCCACGTACCACAACCGCTTTGTCCTTCAAATTTCATTTTATTTTCCTCCCTTTCCTCTTTCCCCAGACCCATTTTTCCTAAGCCCATAACCCACTCCTTTAATTCATCCCCTCACCCGAACCTCCTTCCATCGTCCCCCTTTCGTAAGACCTAAAGAACCCTAATCCCACTACTCTCTCCCGCCGCACGCACCTTTAACTCACCCTCTCCATGAGATTCTACTTTGAGAATCCGGCAATCTTCCCCCTCTTACCATAAAAAAACATTCCCTTATCAATTTCGGTAAAACTCAGAATATGAAAATGGTAACTTGCCATAACAGAAACTTCAGAAATCAAACCTTACCATATAACACCTAAAATCACACCAAAATCCCCTCCAAATCATCCGCGAATCAGTCCTTAGGATGGTCCAAAATCAGCACCTATTTTGGGTAAACAATCACCAAAAATCGGTACAAATCGCCCCAACACCCATCCTAGACTTACCATAAGAGCGAATCCTAAATAGGAGCTATAAATACCAACGTCTTGAACATGCATCGGAGGGGGGGATCAGTCATCAGTCGTGAAGATTGCCCTTAGCATTCGAGCCTAGAATCCCTTCCTCGTTTTCAGTTTATTGTTATTCATTCTTGCAAACAGTTCCTTTTGCGAACTTTCCGTCGACGATTCTGGAAAACATTTGTCGTCGCCTCAGTTCGTTACCCACAAAAGGTCCGGAAACCCATTCTCTTTCATTTATTTAGTTGTCTAATTGATACTATGTGTTCTGTATGATGGTATCTGTATTATTTTGTTCAAACTTGTTCGACTTGGTTCAGTCACTGTTTCCAGATAGGTCTATCAGTAGTAGCCTTCGATATTCGTGGTGTCGATTCTGTTCTTGAGCATGTACGTATGCTTCGATAGTATTTTCTGAGGGTATGATTGAGTGTATAACGATTGTATAAGGGTCGTAGATCCATTTTTTGTTGGTTATATGCTGATGGTTGTTTAAACATTGATTTGGATATTCTGTTTTAACCTGTTAGTACGCAACTGGATATTTAGTAGGAATGTATTGATATACAGTGACTAATTTTGGGGGAATTGATTTAGCAAATGAATCTAAGATTCAGTCCATTAATCGCATTCATTTACTTTCGCTTTGTGTAAGTCTAAATCTGTTACAGATCCTATTTGGACTGTTGAATAACCTACAGGGTCTTTGTTTATTTAAAATTTCATTGCCTCTTATGATTAGTTAAATAAAAGTGTTTGATATGTTAATTCAAGATCAGTATTAATCATGTATGAACTGTTAAAACCAAAATTAACTACACACGCTGTTTGTAACTCTCTCTATAAATAAATACTTCCCCTAACAAATAGCTAGCGGGAAGTAAAAGGGATTACGAGGTCTAATCCCGAATTTTAAAATCAAGTCGACGCGCTCCCGGAAATAACAACAACCAAAATTCAAAAGGATTATGTGTGTTTACATGTATGTATATTTATGTGCCTATATTCAAGATTCAAACCTCTTACTCACTTTCCAAAATATCATAAGAAAGATTATATGTCGCGTATATGTAATAACAACCCAAATTTCAAAAGGTGATTATGTGTTTGTATGTGTGTCACGTTCAAAAGATTCAAATCTTTACTTACTTTCTAAAACATTACTATCGATTTTAATAACTTAAGACTGCCTCCAATAAAAATGTTATTAAGATCAAGGATACACGATTTTACAGTTGTCGTGTTATCAACTCGATAAAGTAACAAACATTTTAATTTAAAAATAAAATATGCGTTTCTCATCTCTTAAAATGGCTAATGTATTTTACTCTTAAGTTAACTATACGAGTTTAATATCTGCCATAATATATTTACTACTTTGTTTCCATTGTTTGGAGTGGTTGGTGATTGCAGGAATTGTAATAGAATCACTGAAAGTTGGAATTATAATTAACGATGAATAAAGAGTGTCTTATGCCTATACTCTTTGACTAATTGCATATTAAAACAGTATTAGCTTTGATTAAATAAATGTGCGACTCGCATTTAGGTCCAAATTAGAGGCACAAGTTCTGGAAGTCCAGAAACTACTTTGAAGTCTTTTGTGTGTTGATTTAACATGCCGAAGTTGGCTATTGACTCTCTGTGTATGATTTGATTAGCATGTGTTTATAATGTTAACACACATATTAGTCAAGAACTAGTTTACAGTTAGGCATAGATTAATTCAAACAGTCAACCCCTGTCCTAAACTAGTTTAAGGCTCATCGTCAATTGTATACATATGGGTCAGGAAACCAGTCTAAAGCCATCCACAGATTAATTTAATATGCTTAAGTCTGATGAGACCGTATGGATATGGTAAAATGGTCTAAATGATTTGTAAGTCCCAGTTTGTTAGATATGCCATATACAAAGGAGGGATTCATAACTGTATTATTTCAAATAACTAGGTGAGTAGGTGGTCATGATCAATGAACATTTTTCTGAAATGTTAACTTTTATGTATTATTGCAAATAGGTAACTTAAATCCTCTACATTACATCATGTTCTCATCTTAGGATACACTGTCTATTCGTTTGTTACTTCTGATCCACATATTGCTCCACGTGTATCATAAATCTATGCCAGTATTGTATGTTATTGAATAAAGAGCTGGATATCACTAATCCTTTTCCTTTCTTTCTTATTTTATCTGACATGAATTGGGAGCCAAATCAAGAGTCTCGGTACGAGACTCATCAGGATTTCCATATCGCCGCCACGCTCTTGTCGCAGGTTTTCCAAACAGCTATAGGAATAGATGGTGTCGCCATCCGTTCTAGACATTACAACAACTCTAATCTCATTCCTCCCTTGTTTATTTATGTATTATTTATCTGTTCATTTATTATTGTCATATTTGTTAACATTGTAATTAATAGGAAAATCAACTCTGCTAGGCTTTGAATACATTGGAAGTGTAGTTTAAAAGATAAACCCATCCCTTATTTATTCTAGGTTCATCGTATAAATCTAAATCTAATCATTAATCCTAGCTATGCTTTAGTCATGTAGTTAATATATTCCTCCATATTTAATTCTTAAGAAATAAACTTTCTCCTAAACTCTTCATAAAAAGTAATGTTCGCATCCACGTATATAAAATAATTTCATGATTAACTTTATATAAGGGTTTTAACCTTACATATATTAATAGGAGTAATTCATCATTTTCCTACTTTTGTTAAATAAAATAATTTCATGTCCTATAAATGTATAATCAACTTTTGTATATATTTTGTGAGTTATAATACCCTTTAGTTATCAATATATATATTCTTTAGACGTTTACCGCATCCCTTTTTCTAAATAATCTTGTCTAAAACATATACATCCCTTAGCCAAATAAAATTAACCTATGTTTGAACGGACAACCGCAAGTTAGCGGATCCTTTAGGGTGTTTTACCCCTTCCCTTTAGGATAATAAAGAATCCTTACTCAGAATCTTATTTAGTTTCACAAACCATTAAATAGAGTTAATGCTGACTTTAATCAGTTAGTATTTAGGTGTCCTAATTCACCCAATTAATTAGGTGGCGACTCCCTTAAACATTCTTAACATTTATTTTTACATTTTTGGGGAGGATAACCATTCCGTCGCGCATTTAAGCCTGAGAGTTCAAAATCGGGTGCGACAGTTACAAGCAAATGAAATTTTTGGGAAATTTGTGCTTTAAAGAGACGGAACCCGACATGGATTCTTTGTGTATCCCGCCAAGGGAGCGCAACTTTTAAAACATAGAAAATGCATTATATAAAAAATATTCCTAAATGTAGTATATTTTCACCGCATCTATGTTGATGGCTTTTGGCCACACTTCGCCGTCCATTTCATCTAGGATCAGTGCCCCTCCAGTTAGCATTCGGTGAACCATGTAAGGCCCTTGTCAGTAGGTGCGAATTTTCCTTTAGCTTCATTTTGGTGCGTGAATATGCATTTTAACACCAATTTCCCCGGTTTGAAAATCATTGGTTTTACTTTCTTGTTGAAAGCTTTGGTCATTCTATTCTAATAAAGTTTCCCGTGACAAACTGTGTTCATCCACTTTTCATCAATCAACATCAATTGCTCGTACCGATTCTGTATCCATTTGGTTTCGCTCAACTCGGCTTTTTGGATAATTCTCAAAGATGGTGTTTCTACCTCTGCTGGTAACACAACTTCTGTTTCATAGACCAAAAGATATGGTATTTCCTCAATAGAAGTCCTGATTGTAGTGCGATAGCCCAAAAGTGCAAAGGGCAAATGCTCATGTCAGTGTTTGTAATTATCAATCATCTTCCGCAGTATTCTCTTGATGTTTTTGTTGGCTGCTTCGACTGCTCCATTCATTTAAGGTCGATATGGAGTGGAATTGTGGTGAGTGATCTTACATTTCTCACATACCTCATGAATCTAATTAATGTTGAGGTTGGCTCTGTTATCTTTTATAATCGACTCTGGGATTCCTAATTGGCAAATTATATTATTACAGACAAAGTCAACTGCCACTTTCTTCGTCATTGACTTGTGTGGCGATGTTTCTACCCACTTCGTGAAGTAGTCAATTTCCACTAGAATAATTATGTGCCCATTTGACGTGGCATGTTCAATAGGACTAATGACATCCATGCCCCAAGATACTAATGGCCATGGAGAGCTCGTCACATTGAGCTCATTAGGAGGTACCCGAATTAAGTCGCCATGAATCTGGCACTGGTGGCACTTTTGTACAAAGCGAAAGCAATCTGTTTCCATGGTCATCCAAAAATAACCTGCTCGTAGAATCTTCGTTGCTAAAGTGAAACCATTCATATGAGGTCCACACGTGCCTCCATGTATCTCTTTAACTAACATGATTGCCTCTTGGGCATCAATACATCTTAACAAACCTAGATCTGGAGTCCTCCTATAAACGACTTCTCTGTTTAGGAAGAAATGGTTTGCTAACCTCCGAAGTGTCTTCTTTTAAGTGTTGGTTACGCCTTCTGGATATTTGCCTGTCTTGAGATACCACTTAATGTCGTGGTCCCAAGGCTTTCCATCTAGTTCTTCATCTATATGGAAATAATAGGCTGGCTGATCCAACAAGTTCTCCTTGATATGATCAATGTAATTCTTTTCTGGATGTTGAATCATGGAGGACAGAGTTGCCAGAGAATCATCAAATTCATTTTGAGTTTGTGGGATACGCTTGAATTCTATCTCGCTGAACATTTTTCACAATTCTTTCACGCAATGCATGTAAGGAAATATCTACACGTTCTTGGTAGACTATTCGTCTTGTACCTGATGAATCAATAAGTCTGAATCATTGATAACCAACAATTCTAGTATGTTCATATCCGCATCCATTATAAGTCCGAGTATGCAAGCTTTGTATTCTGCCATATTGTTAGTGCATTGGAATCTGAGCTTCAGCGAGATTGAGTAGTGCTGACCCGATTCCGAAATCAAGACTGATCCGATACCAACTCCTTTGAAGCTTGCAACTCCGTCAAAAAGCATTCTCCACCCTGTGTATTCTTCTAAAATATATTCTCCAACAAATAATACTTCCTCATCCGAAAAATAAGTCTGGAGAGGCATGTATTCTTCATCTACGGGGTTTTCAGCAAGATGATCAGCTAGTGTTTGTCCTTTGATGGCCTTTTGGGTAATATATATGATGTCGAATTCACTTATCAAGATTTGTCATTTTGCTGTCTTTCCAGTAAGCATGGGCTTCTGAAAGATATATTTGAGCGGGTCCTTGTAACCTGAATGACCTTTGCATCAAATTGTTTGGAAACTTCTTCATTGACTTTTAAACTTAAATCAGACTTGATTTTCCTTGGCTTTTTCTTCACTGGAGGGAAAGATGGCTCAATGGGTAATCTATGTAAAACAATGTTTGTGCTTAGACATGACATATCGTCATAAGACCAAGCAAATACGTCGATATATTGCCTCAAAAGATCCACCAATTCTTTCTTTTGTGCGGTGCTCAGATGGGCGTCGATTCTTGTTTCTTTCACAGGTTCCGCGTCTCCCAAATTTACTGCCTCTGTTTCATCCAAATTTGATTTTTACTTATTCTCAAAATGCTCCAATTCTTCGATCAATTCTTCCGGCTGTGAGTCTTCCTCATATTCTTCATAGTCTTATTCGTCATTTGGATTTTGTTTGCTTGTTTCATTACATGTCACATTCACCTTATCGACAAACTTATTAGTTTGCATGCTGAAAGAGAAAAGAAAATTATTAAACAAAATGAATTTTGAAAATAGCAAAAGCAATATGGATTTGTCATTTAAGTTTTCAAAAGGTGGATGCAAAACACATTAAATGCATAGATGCGATTCAGGCCTCAATCTGAATTGCATTGTTTCATTAAATGCTAATACAATTTCTACCAAGCTTCCCAGAGAAACAGGGCCGGGGCACATGTCCAATTTTTTTAAAACATCTCCCACATGTCCAATTTTTTAAAACATCTCCCTACTCTGCATCCCAAATGGTTGGGTCTCCATCGCGATCATCTAGAATCACATTGCATTCCACTTCTTCTTCAGCAATGAAAAGACTTTTGAGTCCTTCTACGAGGTTTTCTGCATCATCTTCCTTTGATTCCTGAGTAGTGCATGGTTTGACAAATGATTAATTCAGGGGCCGAACAGGTTTTGGCAAGGAGGTATCTCTTTTCCTTCAGATATTGGTCGATAAGACTTCTTCATGAGTAGGTTCGTATCCGAGACCAAAAGTATCCTTTTTACTGAGCAAATGAAGCGGCTCTGCTACTCCTTCCAAGTTCAACCCGAGGCCTCGGCCAGGCTTAATATCGGTTTTCAACATTTCCTGATCCACTATTGGGAGAACCCGGGTTAATTTTAGCTTTTCAACTTTAAAAGCACATGTAATCTCCTTGATATGGAAAACAAATCCATCCAACCTCTCCACACTTTCAACAAAGGGGATTTGGCTTTCAGGATATATTGAATTGCTCCCTTCTCCGTGTATCACAACCTCGTGATGATTCCAGACAAGTTTCAAGCTCTGGTGTAGGGTAGAAAGGACTGCACCAGCCATATGGATCCAAGGCCTTCCCATCAGCAAGTTGTAGCAGGTAGATATGTCTAACACTCGGAATTCCATGATGAACTCTACAGGTCTACTTCCAATATCAAATCAGTTTCCCCCATAATGCCTCTTTGGGCTCCATCGAAGCCTTTAACCCACACATAGATTTCGCGAATCTTACCAATGTCAATTCTCAAGGCTCAGAGAGTTGTCACAGGACAAATGTTGACAATTGAGTCTCCATCAATCAACACTCTAGAAATTAACTTATTCATGCACTTTACAGTTATAACGATTTGTTGTGCCCCAAGCCTTCAAGCAACAACTCTTTGTTATAAAAAAACTTTATGGGCCTTTAAAACTTGTCAGACCAATGTCGAGAGCTTCTAGCTGGTGGTCTCCCTTGGAACATAAGTTTCTTTTAGTACCTCCAACAAAGCACGCCCGTCGGTCGCGAAATTCATCAACAATGATAGCAAAGAAATTTGGGCCAGTGTTTTCTTCAACTGTTCTACAATAGAATATTCTTTGGTTGGCATTTTCCTCCAGAACTCTTCCACCTCGGCCTCTGTTATGGCTTTCTTTGGATTGTCTTCTTTTCCTGGCGCTCCTCGCGCTACTTCTGCAGGGGCATAACTGGCAATATCTTGTCATACCAGCGGCGACAACTTTTACAATTCATTTTTCTTTTCCCCTGTTACTTTCCCCAGTCGAATAACTCTGAGGGATAGTTTTGGTATCAAAATATGGTGTCATGATTCGCAGCTTCGGAGGAAGCACTTTCACTTTAAATGGTGCCCTCACTTGAACTGTAATTATATGGGTGATAAAAAGGCCGATGATTTAACATTTTCCTCTCTCTAGACTGGCACAATAGTCCCTTCCAAATTATTTTCTTCATCGATAGTAATCATGGTCACATTGGCATTGTCATGATTAGGCAAAAGGTTATTGTTTACATTAGGTGGAGCTTCTTTCAGTTGTATGACTCCTTCTTTGATCAATGCCTCAATTTTGTCTTTGAGGGCATAACAACTTTCATTATCGTGTCCAATGATTCTAGAGTGGTATGCATAATGCTTAGTATCATCGTACCATCTGGAATAGAATTAGGGATATTGTCTGGGATTGGTTAGAGTATTCTTGCGGTTCTCAGTCTTTCATACAACTGGGCTAGAGGTTCGGCTAAAGGTGTATAGGTTTTGACTAGTTTTCTTTCGTAATTTGTGCGGGGTCTAGGTTCGTTTGGTGGATGGACTCGTGGCTGAGGTGAGTATGTAGGTTGATATTATGAGGGATTCGGATATGTAGGCATTCTAGGTGGGCTATATATCAGCTGGGTATGGTATACGGGGTATGAAGCAGGTGAGTATTGATAATAAGGCTGAGGACTTTGGGCATTTTGGCTATAATAGGAAGGCTGAGGACTTTGCGTGTTTTGGTTATAGTAGGAAGGCTGAGATGATGGGCTTTGATAGGTTGATATCTAGTTTGGCCTACGTTCCTGAATCGTCATGACAGGGGACACTCCGTCCCCCTTCTTCTGATTGCTCCCCTAAATGAGTTCGACTGAATTGCCTTACTCGTTGTTTGCAATGTTGCCAAGTTTGTGATTCTTCCTATTTTGATACCCTCTTCTATGAAATCTCCCATCCTTACAACTTTAGAGAAATTCCATCCTATGATGCTTATCATTCTTTCATAGTATGTTGCATCTTTCAAAGATTGTACAAAGAGAGTGGTCATCTCACTTTCCGTCATCGGGGGTTGAACCTTAAAATCTATCCAAGACTGTGTCAGTGTTGAACCTAAATATGTCCACGAAATTATGTGCGATCGCGCTCCAATTACGCAATTTCCGCGGATCTTGGATTGTGTATTAATCGAGCATTTCTCATGTCAAACTCCTTATGAATAGATTCATTATGATAGCCTGATCTTTACTTACTCCAACCAGCTTGTCACAGTACGATCTTAAATGAGCGCGAGGATTTCCCTTCCCGTCAAACAAGTCAAATTTTGGCATCTAATATCCGACAGGCAACTCAACGTCGGCATGCATGCAGATATCTTCGTACTCGAGTCCTTCATGTACCTTATTTGTTTGGATGTTCTTGAATGCTTCTTTTAGGCTATGAAATTTTTTTCCACACTTTCATTGGTTCTGATCCTTGCTTGCCTTTCCATCTCTTCATTATGATCAATTTCCCGAGGAGATATATTTGGTATGGTGGTAGTAAAAGGTTGGGATTCCGTTACATATATTGGTGGTACATATTACTTGTTATGGTTAGCGATGTATGCCATCAGTATTTGTTGGGCTGTCTGGTAATTTTGCGTGGGAGGGATATTTTGGACGAGTGGGGTAGTTTGGGTAAGTAGAGCTTGAGTCGCATATAGAGTTGTGAGGGATAATGGATGATTTATAGCGGGATTTGTTGTGGACTGGCTTGTGGGTTAATAGGATGTGGGTTAGTGTGTTGCAGGCTAGTGTGTTCCGAATTGGTTTTGCTTATTGAGGGGTTTTGGGGAAATGGTCGCTCAGGAGATGGAAAGGTTTGCGGTGCAGTCACACTCATCCTTTGTTTAGGGATTGGTGTATTGAGGCTGATGGACAGGTTGGCGAAATTTAGAGCCGCTCAATATCAGTCTGCATGGTTGCCATCTCTTGCAACATTTGGGCGAGGTATGAATCCTGGATGGTAGTATTTCCCCTTTCTAAAGTTTCTGGTTCATCTCCCGGATGAGCGACAAGTCCCAGGCAAGTCTGATCGTTCCTTTGATCTTGTAAAGTAGGGGTGTTCCTCCAGTCTCAATCAATACGAATCAACCTTTTGGGGGAATAAAACAGGTAAAATAAACCTTCTAAAAATGAAGAAAACCAAGTTAGTATAAGGCAAGTAATTATGAAAATAATATGCATAGAGTGGAAAGCAGCAAAACATCAGGCAGCTTGTATGGAAATTAAATATGTGCCCTAACATGCATGGGGCCTCTCTCATGCCAGATGTGGGCCTAAACACCAAATATACAAGATTATGATAGATTGATCCAAGCCACTAAACTAAAATGTGTTATGTTGGAAATAAATGTTGAATTCTATTGCATACAATAATACATGCAACACTAGAACTGATTGACATAACATGAAGTACTTGTAGGACTATGCTTAAATCTTGCTCTCGATCACATAGATGGGGGAAATGAAGATGAAACCCCAACACGGTTAGGTCCGACTTCTGCGCCTTCTAGGTACTGCATTATGTTTTGCATTTGATGCCACATTTCAGGGGTAACGACTGTGTCCTTGGGCCAAAAATTTCTTATCGAAATCGTTGTGCCAATATCCTGAAAAACCTTGTTCGCTTCGGGACTAGGGTTTATGTTACTGCGATCTTCTCGCAGCCACGCGTGATATTCTGGAATACTCTCTGCATGACTATCTCCAATATCCATTTTGTCAATGTTGTTCCATTAATCGAGAATTTGCCTAGCTCTGGGATAATGAAGTTCGGCCCGAAGTGGATTTCAGAAACTCTCATATTTGCTCGGAGATGGATTATTTGCTCTTGGCCAAACTGTCGAAGTGCGCGGAGTGGAGCGATGATTGGAGGCCTTTCAACCAGATAAGCTTGATATAATAAAGCCTTTTACATCTTATATAGGTTTTTTTGATGCTCGGGAGTAACGAGTATTTCCATTGGATCTGGTCACTAGTGTGGGATGCAAAAAACTTGTACCAATCATCAGTGTCGGCTGGTGACACAAACAGTTTTGTCCTGTCGTAAAAGCTGACAATTTTGTTTGACTTGCAGAAAAAAACATATGTCTACCATGTTCGGGCACTGATAAAGTGTTCTGTTGCCCACATCTGCAGGATAAGGTTGCAACCTTCGAAGAAATTTATTTCACCTCTTTTACATTTCCAGAGCTCGAAATATCTCTACTAAAATCATAGGAGCCAAAGTGAGTTGTGTGACATCAACTCCTTCAAAAATTGCCCAAGCCACGGAACATATGCAAGTACTGATGTTCCCGTACTCAAGTGGGAACACCAAAATCCCCAGTAGAGCGACATCAAATGCGATAAGGCGCCTAACTCGCCAATGACCGGGAGTGCAAGAGAATTCTTTTTTGAATAGCTTGTAACCATCTTGACAGATGTATCTCTCATAAAGATAATCCAAAGAGACCTAGTTATTTCCAAAGCATCGAAGTTCCTTAGTGTTCTTCAGCCCTAAGTAGCAGAGAAATTTCTTTCGGACTGACCATGCGGGATAAGTTGTCCTCTACCTTGGTAAATTAAGTTGGTGAAATAGTTGATATCTTCCAAAGTAGGGGTTATCTCAAAATCTCATAATTTAAAGACAACCCGATGTGGATCCCAAAATCGAATTAGTGCTCTGACCAAGTGTTGATCGGGGGAGATATCGAAAAATGAAATGAGACATCCCAATCTCCTCCTAATTGTCATTTAGCTGCCAAAGTCGAAATTTGCCCACCATATTTTCAGCTTACTCGGAATGTCACTCACCATCATGATTTGCGGAATAGATTCCATCATCTAATACAAATATATAAAAAATGAATACACATTTTCCAATTCAGACATGTCATGATTGAGCTTGGATCCGTCTATCATTATCACGCTACACATAATATGATGATTGGTCATTGGGTTGTGAGATACATCGACAATTGGTGGATTTCTTAATTGTGGAGTAGATATCAATGATCGACCCACCTAAGATGTATGCATGCATGACTTAAGATAAAAGGTGGTATAGCTCTATCCTAAATTTTCTAAGATTTGGCTTACTAGACCCAATGCTCCGTAGCGGACTGCTCGAGTGAGAAGGATACGCGGCCACCGGATGGTCCGAACACCCCGCGCATACGCCCACTCTCCTAACATTTGGAAATTTGAAAGAAAATTTGCGGGTGCGCGAAACAGACCTCGTGTGTATGTGTGATAGTGCCAATTTTTTGAAGCGGGATAAATATGAGCGGAATGCCAATTTAAGAAAAACAGTACAATTGTAAAATCCGGAAAAATAATAATAATATATAGTTGTGGTTGGGTTAATAAAAATATATATATATAAGAAAACAAAGAATAAATTGCATGGGATAGAGTTAGTGTTAAAGTTGGATAAATAGATAGATAAAATGAAAATAAGAAAACAAAAAAATAAAAGAAAAAAAAACATGCAGCAGTGCACGTACGTCCCTTCCCTTCACCCCTTTCCCCCTTTTCATTTCCCCTCCAACTCTTGTCATTCCACCTCCCATAGGTTATAGAAAACTCTTCTATTATACATTATACATGACACAAATAAAATACCTAGCACAAAGAATAGAAAATCAGAAAAAAATAAGTGAAAAGAAGAGGAAAAAAATACCAAGAGGGCAAGAAGAACAAAAATCAAAATACTAGAGAGTAAGGATAATTTTAGCAACCACACAACAATAATCTTCACACTTACAAGGTGAGTTTTCTCACTCAGAAATTCTTGGTAACATCCTTTATTTTAAGTTCAATACATGTTAGAATAAGAATTGAGTGTTGAAAATAAATAATGAGCTTTTGATTGTTTAAACAACTAGTTGCGTCATGAACTTTATGAACTGATTTCACTGAGTTATAATTTCTAGAATTTGATGAAATTCTAAAGAATGGTACACCTCTCTACTATGATCATATAGAACCAAAAATGAGGTAAACTGGACATACGGTTTGAAAGTTATCATAGTTCAAAGTTCCTGCCTTAGATTTGGCCGAAATTCGGAAAGGCATAGTTACGAACTGATTTCACTGAGTTCTAATTGTTAGAATTTGATGAAATTCGGAAGAATGGTACACCTCTCTACTATGATCATATAGAACTAAAAATTAGGTAACATGGACATACGGTTTGAAAGTTATCATAGTGCAAAGTTCCTGCCTTAGATTTTGCCGAAATTCGGAAAGGCATAATTACAGACTGTTTTTATTGAGTTTTACTTATTAGAATTATATGAAAATTTACATGGTTGTAAATCTCTCTGTTACAGATAAATATAGATAAAGCGTTGTTAAAACGGACTTACGAGTTGAGAGTTATTGTAGTTTGAAGTTGCTGCCTCGGATTCATCGGAATCCAGAAGGGCAGGACGCTGAAACGTAAAATTGTACTAATCCGTGGGAAATATGAAAATTGGTGCTAAATGAAAGTTCTAGATCTCCCTGTTGTGAACATTTTGAGACCTTACGGAGGTCTATCAGACTTACAGATTGAGAGTTATCGTTGTTTAAAGTTTCTGCCTCGGATCTATCAAGATCCAGAAAGGGCAGCGAATAAAAGTGTAAAACTGTATCAAATGGTACAGAATATGAAAAGATGGTTCCATGGAGACGTGTAGCTCTCTGTTCTCGTCGTTTTGAGATTTTACGGGGCTTGAACGGGTTTACAGATTAGGAGTTATGACTATTCTAAGATTGAGTTCTGTTTAATAAAAATTCTGCCGAAATAAATTTCATGTGGCTGTTTTGAGGATAAATTTGTGTTAGTTACCCAAAGTAGTTTTAAATGAAATTTGGTACAGTGAAAGATCCCCGTCTTACCTTAGTTTCCGCTTGAGAAACACCTTAGTTGGAGTTATGGTTAAAAAGTTATAATCGTTACAAGTAGGAATGACAGAATGTTGGGAAAGAGAATATTATTTATTCGATCTTCTGAAAAATATGAAAAGTGAATACGTGTTCACATAAATATATAAATATAAACATAATGGATCGGGTTGCACGCCGCAACAAAATGTAAAGTGAATACGTGTTCACAAATACGTAAATATAATGGATCGGGTTACACGCCGCAACAAAACGTAAAGTGAATAC
The DNA here is from genome assembly GCA_029844215.1 of Przewalskia tangutica. Classification (NCBI taxonomy): domain Eukaryota; kingdom Viridiplantae; phylum Streptophyta; class Magnoliopsida; order Solanales; family Solanaceae; genus Przewalskia; species Przewalskia tangutica. Next base: position 29,075,505 of record CM056736.1, on the reverse strand, counting down.
GCGTTCACAAATATGTAAACATAATGGATCGGGTTGCACGCCGCAACAAAACGTAAAGTGAATACGTGTTCACAAATACGTAAATATAATGGATCGGGTTGCACGCCGCAACAAATATGAAAGATGAATACATGTCCACCTATATATAAATATGAAAAGTGAATACGCGTTCACAAATATATAAATGTAATAAACATATGGAAATGCAGAGGAATGTCTTAACGTATAATACGAGATAAAATGAAGTGTTAGTTAAACCGAGAATTTCCTATGAGGAGTTGTTGCATATTTAAAAGTGTTGTAACCTGATATGTTTTTGCAATATGCTTATTACGTTATAATGTGATTGCACTTGGAATATTGTGGTGTTACTTTGAATTGCAGGGTAAGGTTCTCACTCAGCCCCAGATGGTAGAGCTGACTCTTTATTTAACATGTTTCAGGAAAGCGTGATAGAGGAAAGGCTCCACGCCAAGGCTAGCGATCGTCTCGCAGCCTCTTGTCATACCAAGTCCATTGCTTCGGGCTTGGTACTCGTCAGTTCCAGTGTCTCGGGAAATGCCCGTGTGGAATGGTCTCCCTTCCAACTTAGAATAATCTTTGTCAGTATGTCTATGTAGAAACAATATTTGCATGAGCATGGGCTCGCGTTATGTTTTTAATAAAGTCATAAACAGATTTTTTTATTGTTATTTTTATTAATAACTCCGTATTTGAATATAAGTTCAAGTTTCTAAATGAAGAGAATTAAATAGTGCTCCTGGTGGGAAATAATTGTCCAGGTGTCATCACGCCCTAAGTAAAGACTTAGGAAAAGTCGGGGCGTGACAACAATAAAGTACCAATTAAAGTAGTTAAGCATACAAAATTTTCATAAAGGAAACAATTTAAAGCATCAGATCAAATAAGGAGTAAATAAAGCGTAATAATAATAAACCTAGGTTTGCTACGGTTAAGAATCTCACTAATCTCCAGCGGAGTCGTCATGCTGTCGCACTTAGTTTTTTAACCCCCCATCCGCGAAGAAGAGGGATCCAACACGGTTGTGATGTACTGGTGATTTCTAAATTAATTATAGATTAAGGAGTCGTCACCTAATTATTCTACGGTGAATTAGGGCACCTGAATATTACCTAAATGCTGCAAAATAAACTTCGATTAATAGTCTGATAATCTATGAGATTCTGGGTAAGAGTTATTTATTATCCTAAAGGGAAGGGGTTAGGCATCCTTTAAGATCCGCTAACTACGGTTATCCGGTCAAACTTAGGTTAATTATTATGCTAAAAATGCATGTTTAAAAGTATAAAGTTAAGAAAAAGGATGTTGTAAATAATTAATTAAAAGATGAAGTTTGACAACATAAAGATTTTTACCGCTTGCTTTTCGAGGAATCTTGCGGAAAGTGATTGCGATTCTGAGAAATAAATTTCCGGCATAAAAAAGTCCGAAAAGTATGCATGGCATTGTTTACAAAATACATGTCAAATTGACTTTTGGATAAAAACATCTTATAAAATGCAATGTGAAATTGAGTTTTGATAAAAGCATGCATTTATGTGACATGGTTTATAGAATGTATGTAAATTTGATTTTTTGACAAAAGTATGCACTAACATAGTATGATTTATAAAATACATGTAAAATTGAATTTTTGGATAAAAGCATGCGTTTGTATAGCATTGTTTATAAAATACATGCAAAGTTGATTTTTTTGATAGAAGCATGCATTTGTATGGCAAAATATATGTAAAATTAATTTTTTGGATTAAAGCATGCATTTGTATGGCATTATCCATTAAATACCTATTTTGGTAATTGATAGTAAAGGGGTTGGTTGGGCCTAGTTCGGTGGGGGGTAAAATGGGTGTGGGATTTTTTTTTCCCAGGTAAATGCAAATATTATAAAAGAACAAACGGAAAGAACAGGGAGCTACAATCAGTCGTTGAGGGTTCTCAATCCTCAACGTAAGCATAAACACGAAATGAAAGAGTGGGGGGTTGGGGCGTTCACACAAAGGTGACGTTACAGGAGGGGTGTGGGATTAGAGAACAAAAATGATGGGTTGGTCCAGGTGTTTAATGGTCGGCCGGTTGGGCTTCTTTTGGTGGGTTGAGTAGAGTGTTTTGGGTGAGGAAAAAAATGGGTTGTGGGTTAAAAAAAGGGGTTTATTATTAAAAAAAACTTTGAAGAAATGTAAATTATTAAAATAAAAATAACGATGTGATAATAATAAAAATATAATATTTACGAAATGCTTAATGCTTAAGTTAAATAAAAATGTCATTCCATTTTGCGAAAATAAAATAACATAGAATATTAGGGTAAGACCATGATTATGATGTTAAAAGGCAAATAATAGTAGAAATGTGAATAATAATAATGTTAATAAATAAGGATATTTAAGAATAAACGATGATATATATATATTTATATACATTAAAATTTTCTTGAGGTGTCAAAATATTTTAAATCGCAAACAAATAATCAGAAGATATGGGACAAAATTAGATGTCAACAGGACCGAGTGAAGTCAGCCAAAGAGACCAAATAGAGATGCATGGGTCGCTACGATGCCATTGTGTTGTCAGAGTTTGACTTCTCCTGTAACATTGGTCTTATGTACGCTTTTCTTGGTTACTAGTCGACCACTGCTAATACTTTTGTTTTCCCCTAGGAAATGATAATTCCCACACTACTCGATATGACAACGATACTTGGCCTTCCGATACTAGGAGTCGAAACGCCTTTCTTAAGCGACATAGATGTTGCCGAATCAGGCATCAAAGTCTCAAAGACTTCTTCTGTCTATGGCCAATTTATGACCAACTACCGTCGGATATCGCCTCTTCCAATCGACGATGCCGAGCATCATACTTTCCTGCTTTTTTGGTTCAACCGATATTTTGTCTACATAGGATCTTATGCAGTTGTGAAGAAGCTAGAAATTTATGCGGCGCTAGCCGTTTCGGGGGAAGATGTCAGTTGGGCATCTCTTTTCTTGACTTATCTTTATATGGCTCTTGGTGATGCCCTACCAGGTTAAGGGACTCTAAAAATCTGGATACTTTAGCTAGTCTTCTGTGGTTCCTTCAGTTGTGGATTACATTGTGTTTCCCAGAGTTTATTCCTGATAATTTTGATGACTGCCATTTTCCATTAAACTCGTCGGTGTTAGCCGATACTCTTCAGAAAATACCCCTCGTGCCCCAGGATGATTTTGCTGCAGTCTCCACCCTGTATGGTCTATCTCAAGACTATTACACAAATTGGCAACAGGTCCTAGAAAGATGGGTCACCCCCGATTGGGTCCGTCAAGTAGCCGATGACAACCTTACATTCTCTCAGCGGAGAACTATGGTTCTCATATGGGGAAGATTCTCACATCTAGGGACTTATTAGGTGGTTTGAAGCCCACTTCTAGAAACAATAAGTTGACCGCGGAGCCTTGTTAGCCAAACTTTGTAGCAAGGCAATTTGGCCTTACTCAGCATGTGCCATGGCGTCACCGCAATATTGTTTGTTCAACCCAATGTTGCATTTTTGATGCAGTACATGCAAAGAAGATAGTCGATTACAATCTTGACATGATTGCCCTGTTAGACGACTGACATTCATTTCCCCTGAGAGCGAATACTACCGTCGCTTTTGATGATTGGTGGAACACGTCCAAGGAGAAATTTTTTCGGTCTTCTCTAGATTTCTACTATGATCGGTTGATTCTGACAAAGAAAAAAAAGACCCTAGAAAACTCTAAACCGTGGCCAAAAGAAGCCACTCTGAAAGATGCTCCTCTTAAATTGGCTAGACCTGCTGCCTCAAGGTCTTTTGTCAGGTTGCGGCAAACGAAGAGAAAATGTAAATTGATTTCTACATATGTGTCGGCCAGATTGTTCTTGTGAATTTTCGGCTAACATCTCTTATGTGTTTTTTCAGCAACTCAATCCCCTCTAGCGTTTGTTGATCTGGAGACCACTTTCAACATCGAATCCCCGTTACCCAAGAGATTTGTGCCTAAGCAAACTAGGTAAAGCGGAGGGGTTGTCATCGAAGATTGTAATGAGAAAGACCCCCACAGAACCAGAGTTCTTGTTCCTGCTGAGAAAGAAGAGGAAATTGAGGTATATTACTTGGCTGGCTGAATGTCACGCCCCGACTTTTCCTAAGCCTTTACTCATGGCGTGATGACACCTGGACAATTATTTCACACCAGGAGCACCATTTAATTCTCTTTATTTAGAAATTTAAACTTATATTTAAATACGGAGCTATTAATAACAATAACAATAAAGACATCTGTTTATGACTTTATTGAAAACATAACGCGAGTCCATGCTCGTACAAATACTGTTTCCACATAAATATACTGACAAAGATTATTCTAAGTTGGAAAGGAGACCATCTCACATGGGCATTTCTCGAGACACTGTAACTGACATTCTGAACCTGACGAGCAACAAGCCCGAAGCAATGAATTTGGTACGACAAGAGGCTGCGGGACGATCGCTAGCCTTGACGTGGAGTCTTTCCTCTATCACGCTTTCCTGAAACATGTTAAATAAAGAGTCAGCCCTACCATCCGGGGCTGGGTGAGGACCTTACCCTGCAATTCAAAGTAACACCACAATATTCCAAGTGCAATCACATTATAACGTAATAAGCATATTGCAAAAACATATTAGGTTACAACATTTTTAAATATGCAGCAACTCCTCATAGAAATTCTTAGTTTAACTAACACCTTATTCTATCTCGTATTATACGTTAAGACACTCCCTTGCATTTCCATATATTTGTTGTATTTATATATTTGTGAACGCGTATTCACTTTTCATATTTGTCGCGGAGTGCAACCCGATCCAAAGTATTTATATATAGGTGAACACGTATTCATCTTTCATATTTGTTGCGGCGTGCAACTCGATCCATTCTATTTACGTATTTGTGAACACGTATTCACTTTACGTTTTGTTGCGGCGTGCAACCCGATCCATTATGTTTACGTATTTGTGAACGTGTATTCACTTTACGTTTTGTTGCGGCGTGCAACCCGATCCATTATGTTTACGTATTTGTGAACGCGTATTCACTTTACGTTTTGTTGCGGCGTGCAACCCGATCCATTATGTTTACGTATTTGTGAACGCGTATTCACTTTACGTTTTGTTGCGGTGTGCAACCTGATCCATTATGTTTACGTATTTGTGAACGCGTATTCACTTTACATTTTGTTGCGGCGTGCAACCCGATCCATTATATATTTATATATTTATGTGAACACGTATTCACTTTTCATATTTTTCAGAGGGTCAAATAAATAATATTCTCTTTCCCAACATTCCGTCATTCATACTTGTAATGATTATAACTTTTCAACCATAACACAAACTAAGGTGTTTCTCAAGCTGAAACTAAGGTATGACGGGGATCTTTCACAGTACCAAATTTCATTTAAAACTATATTGGGTAAATAACACAAATTATCCTCAAAACAGCCACATGAAATTTGTTTCGGCATAATTTTTATTAAACAGAACAAAATCTTAAGATAGTGATAACTCCTAATCTGTAAACCCGTTCAAGCCCCATAAAATCTCAAAACGACGAGAACAGAGAGCTACACGTCTCCATGTGAACCATCTTTTCATATTCTGTACCATTTGGTACAGTTTTACACTTTTATTTGCTGCCCTTCCTGGATATCGATAGATCCGAGACAGAAACTTTAAACAACGATAACTCTCAATCCGTAATTCGGATAGACCTCTGTAAGGTCTCAAAATGTCCACAACAGAGAGATCTAGAACTTTAATTTAACACCATGTAAATTTTTATATAATTCTAATAAGTAAAAATCAATAAAAACAGTCCGTAATTATGTCTTTCCGAATTCCGGCCAAATCTAAGGCAGAAACTTTGAACTATGATAACTTTTAAACCATATGTCCATTTTACCTCATTTTTTGTTCTATATGATCATAATAGAGAGTTGTACCATTATTTATAATTTCATCAAATTCTAACAATTATAACTCAGTGAAACCAGTTGTCTAAACAATCAAAAGCTTATTATTTTTTTTCAACACTCAATTTTTATTCTAACATGTATTGACCTTAAATTAAAGGATGTTACCAAGAATTTCTGAGTGAGAAAACTCACCTTGTAAGTATGAAAATGATTGTTGTTTGGTTGCTAAAATGATCCTTACTCCATAGTATATTGATTCTTGTTCTTCTTGCCCTCTTGGTATTTTTCCCAGATTTTTTTTTTCTTCTTTTTCACTTGTTTTTTTTCTGATTTTCTATTCTTTGTGCTAGGTATTTTATTTGTGTATAAGTAATATATATAACTAAGGATGTTTGTATGACTTGTGGGAGGGGGAAGGTCAAGAGATTGAGGGAGATGAAAAGGGGAAGGGAAAAGGGGAGCATGTGCATGTTACATTCTCAAAGGAGAAGACAAAATACTCAGTACTTCAATATGTACATTTACACGTTACATTCTCAAAGGAGAAGACATAATTCTCATTACTCCAATATGTAATAACTTTGGTATAAATTTCAGAATTACTCCAATATGTACATTTTGCACGTTACATTCTAAAAGGAGAAGACAAAATACTCATTACTCCTATATGTAATAACTTTGGTATAAATTTAAGAATTACTCCAATATGTAATAACTTTGGTAAGATTTCAAAAATTACTCCAATATGTAATAACTTTGGTAAGATTTCAAAAATTGGGTGATTTTATTACTACCACCTTCTTAATTAACATAAACTAGTATTGGCCAATCACTACCAAGAGTGGAAATGTCATTGTCGGATGTGTTGCCCATTTCTTCACTAAAGAATAATTGAAGACTGCAAATCCATTTGTTGGAATTAATTAATGTGTGTGTATATATAAATATATATATATATATATATATATATTTATATATATATATATATATATATATATATATATATATATATATATATATATATATATATTATTCTTATTTAAAAGAAATTCCCTGGATTTTACTGAAACACCTTCGCATCGGCTATCAATATTTATGTTTTATGTTTGCCCTTCAGGGACCACAACTAATAAGACGCAGATGGCTGCAGAAAGCATTTGATGCCCCTCTTCATATTGGAGGGCCGATCTCTTTGGCTCATGTTTCCATGCATCCGCAGGATCCATTATCGGCTGACCTCAAGGCCAAGATTTCTCCTGTCAAGGCACCCAAAGATTGTGATGTTGATGCAGCCGTAGAGGTATATCATTTCTCTTATGGTTGGTCCTTCACTTTGTCCAAACATTTACCTTTATTCTGAACATGTCTTTTGTGTACAAGAGATGGTTGGAGATAATCCTCGGCTGAAAACAACCCAATTGATGGCTCTGAAGTGCTAGCCGAGGTCATCATTGAAGAAATACTCTTGCAATATTTCATCTTAGTCGATATTATACCTTTACCATATTCGCCTATTGGCATTCATCGAGCACAAGTTGAGGAGTCTCTTGCCAAGGAAATCCCAACCAGCAAAGAAGAGTTTCATGCTTTGAGGGCTGCTCTATTCCGATTGTCAAAAGAAATAATGAATTCCCTAGTTTTCTCAACCGCCTATAATGACATGGCTTTGGCTCTAAATGACTTATTTGCTTTACACAAAACGGCCAAAGATAGCCATGGTGAGACGGTCGCTGCTTTGCAACACTTGGGGTCTCTTAGGCAGGAGAAAATCTGCATTCAGACTTCTTTTAATGAGGTGAATGCGGATATGAAGTAGAATGTCAGCCAAAGAAATGACTTACAGGAGCAACTGTTAAAATTGTGAGCCGATTTAGAGAGGATCCAGACGGAGATAAAGGTTATTACTCCAGCCATAGGCGCTTTGAAATCGACTATTAATGCTTAGGACTTCTCCCGCTCTTCTTTGTTTCGACAGAGCCTTAATTTGGATGACAAAATTCAGGAACTCAGTAGCCAACATGTGGTTTAGGAATTGGATCAGAAAGCGGGTAGTGAACGACTGACCAAACTGGAGAATGAGTGGACTGCGTGGAAAAGTCGCCTTGCTCAAGCAATGACAACACTCACTGCTCATTTTCCAGTTTACCATATTATTAAGTTATCAGCCGACACCCTCATGGACTTGCAATCTGAAGCCATCGTTGCTTCTATTATTCAAGAGGTATCAGCCGACACTTACGCTTTTACTGAGACCTCATCAGTTGTAGTGGATGAGCCTTTGTTGGATGCGAAAAAAAGGGTCCCAGCAGGAGTAGAAGAGGATGATGTATTTGTCGTTGGTGCGACTGAGGGTGAAAAAGAAAATGTGGCTACCCAAGATGCCCAAGAAACCGTAGATTCGGCTAATCCTTAGACTTCTGTAGCTGATGATATAGTGCAACCTATAGCTGCTGGAATGCCAACCAACTTGGATTTCTATTTTTAGTGAACCCAAATAGAAGGGTCTATTTTTATGACTAGGCAGTCGATCTGTGGTTGTGGTTTACTCATGTCTTTCCCAAATTGAAAGAAAGTACTTTTTTGCTTTTTTCATGTGACTGTGACCAGGCCGTCGGCCTGTGACTATCATGTATTCCCCAAATCGAAGGGAATTAGTTTCTTCTGTGCGGCCAAGCAGCCAGTCAATCATTGTTGTTTAGTCATGCATACCCCACATCAAAGGGTAGTATTTTACCGTTTACATTTTTGTCAAGTTCTTCATCATGCATGTCTATTAGTCGATACACATTGCCAACAATCCATTGGCTTACTACGAAGGGTCTTTCCCAACTTGACGACCATTTGCCGAATTTGCGATCTTTTATTCCAAGTGGCAACACAGTTTTCCAAATCAGGTCTCCTTCGGCGAACCTCTTAGGTTTAATATGTTTGTTGTATGATTTGGCCATTTTACATTTACCAGCCTCGATTCTCTCTAGGGCCATCAATCGATCTTTATCTAGATGATCTAACTCCATTAGCATGGCCTGCTGATACTCTTCTAAGGTTAAATAATTCTGTTTAGCCACCCGCAATGACTTAAAATTAATCTCTAAAGGCAACATTACATCTTGGTCATATGTTAGCCGATAAGGTGTTGTCCTTGTAGCTGTAGAGTTAGAGTTTCTGATTGCCCAAATAACTTCATCTAAAGTGAGATACCACATTGTCGGTTTATCCTCCATATTTTTACTGATAATGTCCATAATAAGTTTGTTAGCTGCCTCGACTTGTCCATTTGACTGTGCATAATAAGGCGAGGATGTGATCATCTTGATCCTAAAATTTTCAGCGAAGGCTGCCACCTTAGAACTGGTGATCACCATCCCTTGATCGGTTGTAATCATCTCAGGAATACCATACATGTAAATGATCTAGTGTTGGATAAACTGAATGACATATGTCTAATAAACCCTCTTCATCGGCTGTGTGTCTACCCATTTAGTGAAGTAATTGGTGGCCACGATAATGAAATTATGTCCTTTTAGCCGATTGTGGATGAATCTTGTCAATGAGGTTCATAGCCCATCCTCTAAAAGGCCAGGGCTTAATGATCGGGTACAACAACTTGACTGGTACTCGTTGGATTGGCCCATATCTCTAATACTTTTCACACCCTTTTGCGTATTGAAAGCAATCAGTTGTAATGATAGGCCAATAGTAGCCATGATGATAAATTAACCATTTCATCATTGGTCCGACTATGTGTGATCCACAGATTCCTTCGTGAACTTCTACCATGACTCTTAAGGCTTATGCTTTATCAATGCACTTGAGTAGCACCCTATTTACACTACTTTTGTATAGATCATCATCAATGAACACATATTTCAATGCTCTCTTTTTAATCTTAAGGCCCTTTCAAGTGGAAGGATCTTTTACTTACGATTAATACATGCTTCCATGAGTTGATCTGGTCCATGGCTAGCACTTTGGCTAGTAGCTTATCATACTCTAGAGTGAGTAGAGATTTTCTAAAGTCAGAAGCTTCTTGTTCTAAGTCATTAGCATCAATATTCATACCCCTAAGAACATAACTTAATGTAGATGACGCAAACCCACTAAGTAACATGGTAGTCGTTCTGTAACGGGCTAGCAAATTTGGATCTTTGTAGTCATATTCCCCAACCAGCTGCTTGATAACCAGCTGAGAGTCTCCACGAATATTGATGCACTTCGCCTTCATATAGATTATGAGTTTGAGTCCCATGATGAGAGCATCATATTCAACTTGGTTGTTTGTTAATTCAGAATCCAACCGATAAGAGAACCTCCACGTTTTATTTCTAGGATTGGTTATCGTTATTCTGGCTCCGACTCCTTTATGGGTTCTTAACCCATCAAAAGTTAGCGTCCAAGGTATGGCGTCCATACATACAATAGATGAGGCGTATGGGTCCTCCACATCTACACAAGGATGGTCTGCCAAGAAATCGGCTAGCGCCTGACCTTTAATAGCCCAAAGTGGCTTATACTCGAGAGAAAACGCAGTGAGCTTGATTTTCCATTTTAGTAGTCGTCCTAGCAAAACATGTCTATTTAGTAGGTATCAGACGTGTCAATTTTCCACAAAATGTGAACTACATGTGGCATCAAAATAATGTTCAAGTTTTGTACAAACATAGAATAATGACAAACAAAGCTTCTCTATAGGGGTATATCTAGTTTCAGCCTCATTAAGCATTCAACTAATGTAGTAAACCGCCCTTTCAGTTCCATCATCGGTATCATGTGCTAATAAGCAGTCAATAGACGAATCTGTAGCCGAGATGCACAACTTCAACGGTTTCCCTGACATGGGAGACACCAGCACATGAGGAGTGACTAAGGCCATTTTAATTTGGCCAAATGTCTCTTGCTGTTCCGGGCTCCCATACTAGCTATTTTGACCCTTCAAGCCTAAGAAAAGGTGATAAAGCCTACATTTTTCCAGCTGAATTAGTTATGAACCATCTTTGGAAGTTGATCTTCCCTAACAGGCTTTGTAAGTCCTTCTTTGTTTTGGGTGGTGGAGATTCCATTACTGCACGGGCTTTGTTATGATCTATCTCAATATTTTTCTTAGGTACCAAGAAGTCAAGGAAGTTGCCAACCGATACTCCGAACATGCACTTGGCTGAATTCATTTTAAGATTATGATTCCTCATTCTTTTTAGTGCTTGTTCTAGGTTGGCTAAATGATCTTGAAGTCCTTAGACCTCACCACTATATCATCAATGTATACCTCCACATTCTTGCCGATCAAATCATACAAGATGGTGTTTATTGCTCTCTGATAAGTAGCACCAACATTCTTCAGATCAAACGGCATAACTACCCACTCGTAAATTTTCAAGGCTCCAGGACATCTAAAAGCATTCTTGTGAATGTCCTCATCGGCTACTGCTATCTGATTATAGCAGGAGTATCCATCCATGAATGTTAATACACCATTAGTGGATGTCGAATCGACTAGCATATCAGCTATAGGCATGACGTATTCATCTTTGGGAGTGGCTAGATTTAGGTTCATGTAATCAATACATACCTGAACCTTGTCATTATTCTTCTTGACTAGCACAATGTTTGCCAACCATTCCACATACGTAGCCGTTCTGATGAAGTCGAACTTCAGCAGTTGTTCAATCTCAACTTTAATTTGAGGCATCAACTGAGGGTGATATCTTCTGGGCGGCTATTTATGAGGTGTGAAACCCTCCTTAATCGACAATATATGCTCGACCAAAGTACGTGCCAGCCCAGACATCTTATGATAATCCCACGCGAAGCAGTCCCTATATTGTAGTATGAGAGTTGTTATGCTTTGTTTATCCTCCTCCTTCAGCAAACCACTAATTTGTGTTAACCGAGGGACTTCCTCAGTACGTAATTTGATATCTTCCTAGGGATCCTGAGACTCAAAACTAGGTATAGCTCTCCTTATGGGCGATTCAAGTTTCATTGGAAACTCAATGTCATCGGCTGCCAGTATTGGTTCTCTGTTGTGTTCCTCCACCTGGTTTTACCTGGGAACAAGGTACCGAGACCTAATGCCTCGGCTATCATTGCTTTAGAAGTTAGAGTCGTCAGCCAATGCCACATATCCCGTATGACTTGGGTCTCCTCAATCATTTAACTCTTCTAAGGTAAGTTGTGGTTCAGCTAATTGTTTTATCTCAAAACCTCATGAAGTAAGATTGCAGTATTCCCAAGATCCTTCTTCGTATTGCTCCCCAACAGCTATAGGAGCCACATAAGGCCAATATAGGACAACCTCTAAGTTCTTAACCCTTGCTTGGAATGGGTTATCATCGGCTGGGACGACTTATATCTTGTCTCTTTCCCATAAAATGAGCTTTTAATGCATGGTAGAAGGAAGACATTGATTGGTGTGAATCCAGTCTCTGCCTAACTGAATGGCGTAGGATGGCTTGCCTTTATTACAAAAAAGGCAAATATGACAGTTTTAGGACCTACGGTGATTTCTGCTACTAAGATCCCTAAGCTTCAGAAGTCTCTCCTATAAAGCTAGCCTTTTCATGTTAGTTGAGATGAGATACTCCCTGTTTTTTTAGGCTTTTCAGAGTAAGCAGCGACATCACATTCAGTACAACCCCATTGTCGACGAACACTCGGCTGATAGCTTTATCGTTAATGCAAGCTTTAACATAGAGGGGTTTGAGATGTTTAACTATCTCTTCCGTATGTGCACCAAATACAATGTTAAAAGCATCCCTAGTCGTGGTATCGGCTATAGTCGCCCATTCAGAGTCTTCTACACACACATCACCTTCCAGGCTATCCAGCGTGGAGCTTCCGATCCATAACTCATTTGAATCAAGATGACAATTTCAATAGCTACCCAAATCTCATCGGTCGAATCATGCTTAAATAAATCAAGGATGTAGTCTCCCACTCCGTCTAATTCGGCTGATAAGAAGTTAATATATTCCATCTCTTGGAGACATATGGGAACCGATTGATGTTCTAATGCTTGGATCCTCTACGCGATCGGTGGAACCGTCTCGGCTAGGGATTCCTCTGTTGGGTTGTCATCAGGTTGTATATTCAGCTCTGTTTGGTCTAAAACTTCTTCTTTATGCAACACTATTTCTGAAGAGATTGAGCCTTATGCCCGTTCGATAGCCTCAACTATGGAAGACTCCGGAATCTCCTGCTTATCGGTCTCTCTAGCATTAGATATCAGGTGCAATGTCTGCTTCATCTTGCTTAGGGTTTTGGCATGTTCCATTCTTCTTTTCTATGTCTTGGATAAGACACTTGGTGGTGCCTCTTTCTTTTCAGAAATCTGATTAACGAACCATTTTCCTTCTTCAATATTATCGGTTGACTTAATCTTTCTCCGGGGTTTCAGTTAACTTATCTCTTACTGTGATACACAAGGAAGAAACATATTATTTTACGTTGAATTCAACCACACTCTCTTTAACTATGGGAAGTATTTCCTCATCTATCTGGGACACGCTCGACTTCTCATAGACTGGTAGTCATGCTTGCCCCTAAGCCTGCGTTTGGGATTTGTTGGGTCCCTTTTGAATTTTGGGCATTGCTTGTTAGGTTCTTGAGTAATGTGCCCTGATTTATAAGGGCGGCCACGAAAACTGCTTCCAGCTGGCTGTCTGTCTGTGTCCTCATAGATGTCACGTAAGCCGCCTAGCCGATCAAACATAGAGGCCATGTGGCCTCCTCCTTACCAGTGGGCTTCTTTGGGACCCATGTATTTTTCATTTGTTGTTTCCACTTGACATCCTTTGATTGACCCGGCTTAGCAAAAGATACCATAAATATCACTAGTGCGGGAGAATGGTCAGTATCAATAGACATTTCAGCTATGCTTTTATCGGCTAGCTTGAACCTCTCCTATTTGATACCATTTTGAATTGCCTTCCTGAAGACCACACAATTAGACATAGTGTGGCTATATGAGTTGTGAGATTTACAGTACTTCTTATCGTTGAGATCTTCGACAGGCGAAATCCTATAGCCATCAAGCAACTGAATTTGTTTATCTTTAAGCAGATGATCAAAGATCTGATATGCCTTTGTAATGTCAAACGAGTAACCGACCCTGTCATCAGTTGAACTCGTCTCCTTGCCTTTTGTAGCTTTCAAGGCTGGGCAAGAATAAACCTTACCCCTAACAATTTCGGCTACCATTGTGTCTGTCGTATAATCGGCTGACTCTCAGTCAGACTCATCTGCCTCAATAATGGATACAAAATGGGAGCCTTAGTTTCGGTTAACTCTTCTTTTCTCTTCTTCTGAATATACTGATCTATTTGGCCAGCCTTCCCGGCTAACTGGCTTAAGTCAGAGCAGGACCATCCCACTAATTTCTCTTTTAACTGAGGATGCATATTGTGATTATCATATGGGCGCATTCCGATTTAGGAAAATGTACAGTGCATTTCCCAACCTTCCTTCTGAATCCCTCGATATAATCGGCAGCCGACTCATCGACATGTTTCTTGAGATTCATCAAATCAGTTATAGTGACATGAGGTTGGCGCCAATAAAATATATCATGGAAACAATGATCCATGTCAGCCCAACTCTGAACGGAGTCGGAGGTCAAGGATGAGTACCATGAAAATGTTGTTCCGGTTAGAGAAACTGAAAACAAATACAGCTTGTGATACTCATTCTGGCCAACCTCGTCATGTTGGACGGTAAATCTATCGATATGCTCAATGGTAAATTTGTCGTCGTCACCCGAGAAGGTGGCGAAATCAGGCGTTTTGAAGCCTCATGGCAGTGGTGCTATCCGATCTACCCAATCGGGGTAGGGCTTCCTATAAATAGACATGTACAAGAGTTTCAGTTGGATGTCAAAGTACATTTTCATGGTATTTGCGATAGGTTCAGGGTTTATCAGATGTGAAGTCCCCTGTCGACTCTCACCTGGAACCATCTGGTAGGCGCTCTGAACTGGAGGCCTCCATTCTGTACCTTGTTGAGCAGGGTTTTGAAAGTTGTAGGTATTCTGCTGGCCATTACCAATAGGTGGGTATATCCTCATTGCTGCGTTCTTGGAAAGTTTGTGTTTCTTGGATGGTATGGATTGGGTACCGACTGTGACTACTGGAATGGTGTCCCGTTGTAGACAACATCACCAGTTAGCAGAGTAGGGTCATAGCCAGTGGCCATCGGCTGCCAATTCGACTGACCAACATTGGTCGTCTGCAATGTAGAGCAATTTTACAAGAGCATACAGTGTAACGGGCGGCAATCCAAGGTGTACGGATGCCTGAACTGGTCTTCGAGCCATATTAATCTGCCCATACTATAGACTCGCTTGGTCGAGTTGTTACACCCCGTATTTGCAAGATATGTTTTAAGAACGTACGTAAGAACTCATAATGTTAAGATTTTGAGACTTGTAAAAATTTATCGGAATTATGAATTTGTCGGAAAACGTAATATTGTGACGAATGGGAGGGCGACACGTGTCACCCCCCCTTAGAATGCCTTGGACGAATTTAGGCATGCCCATAATGGTCTTTTACCATAAGTCTTTGATGAACAAGTCTTGCAAGAGTAGCTTGACAATATTGACTAAGTCAATGGACCCACTAAGGCTTGATATTTGCTTAGACCTCATCCTAGCCACCCAATTGTACACATCTTGACCCTCCATGTCCCTATATAATACTACTAGTAGTGAGACAAGCTTCCATACTTAGCAAAATTTCAAGAGAATTGGAGGAACAAGCAAATGTGCTCTCGGGTTCCTTGCATTTTAAAAAGGAAAAAGATTGGTTCCTTGTCCATTCAACTCCACACTTTAAACCAAGGTTCATGAGTGTTATGTAAGTGTATCTCAATAGAAAAATCCCGGAAAAAGAGAGTTTTCGTATTAGTCGCAAAGTGAAAACCTAGTGGTTTTCTAGGTTTTGGAGGGGAAGTTTGAAGGAAAGTTGTTGGTATGGTTCTAAGGGTCGCAACTAGCGGATTGAAGTGTCTTGGAGAGGTTCTAAACAACTAGGGAGCGACTTCGGATTTGGAAGTTAGATTGAGATTCGTGGAGGTATAATCTTGTTCTTTGAAAGTGTTACAAGATTATTTATTTTGTTATTAGCTTTACATGTTGCTAGTATGTAGTATATGTGTTGAAGTTTATAAGGATTTGGATTGATTGTAGCCTTGGAAAATTCAAATGTATGTAAGCCATGTTAAGTTGGATTACAATTTAGTCGTTACTAAAATCGTCGCATGTTACTTACTTAAAGATTATGGTTATTATTATCAAATACGACTTGATATCGTGTTATGCTACCAATTTGGATTGAAATGGAAATTTGATAAGAATTGGTAAGGTTGAACTCAAGGTGGCGAATTTGGACTTTTAGTTTGTTTTTCATTTGTATTGGACTACTTTCTAAATTGTGAGCCAATTGGGTCATTTAGTTTTTATTTGTATCGAGTACCTTATAGAAATTGTGAGCCAATTGGGGCTGTTTGGTTATTGTATTCGGCCTTGAAAAAGGTGGCAAAGTAAGTAAAAACAAAGGAGGTCTTCAGATTTTCCGAAGAATTTAGCGACTTAGAAACTAGAATAATCAACGTATGAAGTAAGAGGTTAATGGACGTATGGTGACCATTATAGGTTGATGAACTAAGTATATCGTATCCTACTTGGAGAATGGAAAAGCTCGGTGGAAGTACTTTGGAGCATTTTGCTACTTGTCGACAATCGTCGCGAGATGTGAACCTCTTCCTTCTTTTGACATGATTCTATGTATGGAATATACATGTAGTACTATTTCATGATTCCTTCTACTCTTAGAAGTTAAGAGGTATGTATGTTGATTTACTCTACGTAAAGGTTATGTATAAGTTATCCTAAGTTCTTACCAAGTCTTATGGGGGATGTTGGTAAGAGTCGTTAAGAGGTATTTTGGAGCCAAGTTGACTTGGCTAATTTACGGCACGAATAAGAATAAGTATCGAACAAGCCATTGCAGCGTTAATAAAGGAAAATGTAATGACAATTAATTATGTTAAAACAAGTAGAATTCTCCATCCGCATGAAGCTAAGATAAGACAAAATTGTATTACATTTTCTAGATCATGGCTACTTGATTAAGATGGTTATAAATAAGTATAACTTATTCACAACGCACCAAGTATATGTTACTTAATTTATAAGGATTTACGTATGAAGTTTTAAGACTATGGACCTCAATTGTTAAAAGGATAAGGGACTTTATTTTTCAAGTTATAAGACTTGATTCTTAAAGGAAGAAATGAATTGATTTAAAAGTATATAATACTTGATTTGGAAAGTATTGATTTCTTGCCTTTCTAAAGTTAAGGAACTTGTTTTCTTAAAAGATAAGAGACTTGAAGTATTTTGAAAGCTATGTGATTTGAATTGAAAGTATAAGTTTCTTGGTCATAAAAGGAATGAATTTGTCTAAGACATAAAGAGTTATAACGGCTTTATGGGAAGTTGGTTATAACAACTTTATGGAAGATTAAAAGAATGGTTTTCTTCAGTAATGTAAGCAAAGAAATGATTTGAAATAAAGAAGGGCAAATTGTTTTAAAGGTACAAATTGCTTAAAGTTTTAAAGAAAGAAGTCACTTGATTTAGAAGCCTATAAATGTATTTCTAAAAAGTATTGTGACTTGTCGTGAAAAGTAGATATGACTTGATACTACGGTTATTAGTATCTTGGAAGTTTTATTTGAAAGAGAATCATTTTAAAGGAGTAGAGGCACGTAGTACGTTGGGTTAAATTCCCGGATTTTATAATGACATGTTAGTGCCTTAAGTAAACAAAAATGAGAGTGTATATGAACAAGCTAATAAGAAGTTAGGGGATTTCTTAACTTGCTTATATTATGTATGATAAGTCGGTAGTGCTTATGTTATGTATGATAAGCCGGTAGTGCTTATGTTATGTATGATAAGCCGGTAGTGCTTATGTTATGTATGATAAGCCGATAGGGCTTATGTTATGTATGATGGCCGGCTGAGTTAGGGTAAGAGTATAAATGAGGGGCAAGCCCCAAGACGTTATACCACCTTCTCCAGGGTAAGAGTATAAGTGAGGGGTAAATCCCCGAGACTGCACCACCCGCTTTATGTGTTATTTGACGACCAGTCGAGATAGGGTAAGAGTATAAATGGCGGGCAAGCCCCAAGACGTTATACCACCTTCTCCGGATAAGAGTATAAATGGCGGCAAGCCCCAAGGCGTTATACCCCGCTTACCACCTTCTCCAGGGTAAGAGTATAAATGAGGGGCAAGCCCCCAGACGTTATACCACCTGTTTTGATTGATTTTATGGGCGTGAGACCCATGGTTATGTTTTACACTTTTAGTCGCCGATGATGGGGATTCCACGCATGCTTTGATATCGCGTGATCGATCGCCCCATTGGGTCGGGTAGTATATGTGTCCCTCCGTAGTGGGCCGGACTATGTTATGAAAGATAAGTAAGTTAGACCGAAATGAACTTAATGACTTCTCCTAAGTAAGTACGTAAGATATGGCTATAACTCTTAATGGAATGGAAAAAGATATTGATGTGAAATTAAGTTCATAAGTGGTAATGACACGAGGATCCGTATGTATTTTTATACTTGTCCTTGTCATTCTTTTGTACAGTTATGATCTGTTTACTGTACGTTATTTTTGTTCCATATTCGTGCACTGTTATGCGGCCCGCCCCGTGCGTTAAATGTCCGCAGTTTAGGTATTACGCTATGGATCCGCGAGCTTAGGATCCTGCTCAAAGATTTTGAGATGGCTCGATGTTCGGAGTTGTCATGGCTATGTATATTCGAAGTACGGCGGCCTTGTCCGCCACATGGTTATGTTAACACTCTTAGAGGTCCGTAGTCACATATTGGGTCGATTTGTAAAAGAAAGGAGGCAATCGCTTGGTTGTTTTTATATATGTTCAGGAAGGTAGCCATATCGGCTAACCTGTTGTATTAATTCCGATGTTTTATTTATAAGTTTCATGTATGTTACGCTGATTTTTCTCTGATGTTTACCAGTAAGGGTGCCCAGGTAGGGCACGATCGCGATCCCGGTCGGGTCGTGACAAAAGTGGTATCGAAGCGATTAGTCCTCGGAAAGTGTCTGCAGACCGTGTTCAGTAGAGTCTTGATTATCGGTGTGTTGTGCACCACATCTATAATCGGAGGCTACAGGACATTTAGGATTAGTTTCCATTCTTCTCACCGAGATCGTGCGATAGAGCTGTGTTGTTAGGGTCGTCTCTCCCTAACGAGTTATGTTGTTTGCAGCTACGAGAAAGGCAGCAGTGACCCTGGAAAGACTATGTGGATTGCGTATCCAGGTTGGTAATGATTATAGTATAGTTGGTATTGTGACATACATCTATACGGAGTTATGTATGAAATTCGACGCGTGTTGCCTAGAATGATTTTAGATTACCAGAATTGGTAAAGACTAACTAGATACCGGGAAGGTATGGTATAGTTAATGAATTTTCGCCAAGGTTTTGTGTTTGTTTTGAGGTAATTGGGAAAGGATGAGTTGTCTGATAGGGTAGTGAACCCTTAAGAAGCCATATTAAGGAACCTAACGGAATGTCATGTTAATAGATTAAGGCCGTAGTAAGCTTAAGAGAATTATACGGATGAGGTCCGGATAGAGTAAGCAATGGTTATTGTGATCGAGACAACATGGTTTTGGTATTATGAGAAGTTTTTGTACCCTTCTTCGGGATCGTAAGGTAGGCGTGGAGCATGGAAATTGCGAGCCTAAGAATATTGATTACTGCCGAGACCTTAGGTATATAAGGTTTTCTCTGGAAATAAGATTTTAAGTCAGACCAAGGATAAGAGTTAAGTGCGACGCTGGGTCGGGTTGAGGACTGTGCGTCTCCCATGGCCCGGAAAGTGGGATCGGTTGGTAGTGGTTCCGCCACGTGTGAGTTTCTGCGGCGCAAGGCCCAAGTTTAGTTAATTGTTTTACTTCGTGGACGTTTCCACCGAACCAGTCATGGCCGAAATGGCCTTATATTGTTTTATAGAGTGACTCCAAAGATTTGAGGCGAATCGGTATGGAAGTTATGTATGTATGCTAGTATGAGTTGGAAATGCGAAAGGATAATCTCTTTTGGGCTTATGATGGGCGATTATGCGTGTGCGAGTATTAGGGCCATGTGGCATTGTTGGTATGTCGGGATTGTGACAGAAACTATGTCGGAATTATAAGTTGACTCGAAAGAACATTCGAGACGAATGTTTCTAAGGGGGGAAGAATGTTACACCCCGTATTTGCAAGATATGTTTTAAGAACGTACGTAAGAACTCATAATGTTAAGATTTTGAGACTTGTAAAAATTTATCGGAATTATGAATTTGTCGGAAAACGTAATATTGATTTAATGGGAGGGCGACACGTGTCACCCCCCCTTAGAATGCCTTGGACGAATTTAGGCATGCCCATAATGGTCTTTTACCATAAGTCTTTGATGAACAAGTCTTGCAAGAGTAGCTTGACAATATTGACTAAGTCAATGGACCCACTAAGGCTTGATATTTGCTTAGACCTCATCCTAGCCACCCAATTGTACACATCTTGACCCTCCATGTCCCTATATAATACTACTAGTAGTGAGACAAGCTTCCATACTTAGCAAAATTTCAAGAGAATTGGAGGAACAAGCAAATGTGCTCTCGGGTTCCTTGCATTTTAAAAAGGAAAAAGATTGGTTCCTTGTCCATTCAACTCCACACTTTAAACCAAGGTTCATGAGTGTTATGTAAGTGTATCTCAATAGAAAAATCCCGGAAAAAGAGAGTTTTCGTATTAGTCGCAAAGTGAAAACCTAGTGGTTTTCTAGGTTTTGGAGGGGAAGTTTGAAGGAAAGTTGTTGGTATGGTTCTAAGGGTCGCAACTAGCGGATTGAAGTGTCTTGGAGAGGTTCTAAACAACTAGGGAGCGACTTGGTTGGAAGTTAGATTGAGATTCGTGGAGGTATAATCTTGTTCTTTGAAAGTGTTACAAGATTATTTATTTTGTTGTTAGCTTTACATGTTGCTAGTATGTAGTATATGTGTTGAAGTTTATAAGGATTTTGGATTGATTGTAGCCTTGGAAAATTCGAAATGTATGTAAGCCATGTTAAGTTGGATTACAATTTAGTCGTTACTAAAATCGTCGCATGTTACTTACTTAAAGATTATGGTTATTATTATCAAATACGACTTGATATCGTGTTATGCTACCAATTTGGATTGAAATGGAAATTTGATAAGAATTGGTAAGGTTGAACTCAAGGTGGCGAATTTGGACTTTTAGTTTGTTTTTCATTTGTATTGGACTACTTTCTAAATTGTGAGCCAATTGGGTCATTTAGTTTTTATTTGTATTGAGTACCTTATAGAAATTGTGAGCCAATTGGGGCTGTTTGGTTATTGTATTCGCCTTGAAAAAGGTGGCAAAGTAAGTAAAAACAAAGGAGGTCTTTGTCCGATTTTCCGTAGAATTTAGCGACTTAGCACCTAGAATATTCTACGTATGAAGTAAGAGGTTAATGGACGATGGTGACCATTATAGGTTGATGTACTAAGTATATCGTATCCTACTTGGAGAATGGAAAAGCTCGAGGTGGAAGTACTTTGGAGCATTTTGCTACTTGTCGACAATCGTCATGCGCGGTATGTGAACCTCTTCCTTCTTTTGACATGATTCTATGTATGGAATATACATGTAGTACTATTTCATGATTCCTTCTACTCTTAGAAGTTAAGAGGTATGTATGTTGATTTACTCTACGTAAAGGTTATGTATAAGTTATCCTAAGTTCTTACCAAGTCTTATGGGGGATGTTGGTAAGAGTCGTTAGGAGGTATTTTGGAGCCAAGTTGACTTGGCTAATTTACGGCACGAATAAGAATAAGTATCGAACAAGCCATTGCAGCGTTAATAAAGGAAAATGTAATGACAATTAATTATGTTAAAACAAGTAGAATTCTCCATCTGCATAGAAGCTAAGATAAGACAAAATTGTATTACATTTTCTAGATCATGGCTACTTGATTAAGATGGTTATAAATAAGTATAACTTATTCACAACGCACCAAGTATATGTTACTTAATTTATAAGGATTTACGTATGAAGTTTTAAGACTATGGACCTCAATTGTTAAAAGGATAAGGGACTTTATTTTTTCAAGTTATAAGACTTGATTCTTAAAGGAAGAAATGAATTGATTTAAAAGTATATAATACTTGATTTGGAAAGTATTGATTTCTTGCCTTTCTAAAGTTAAGGAACTTGTTTTCTTAAAAGATAAGAGACTTGAAGTATTTTGAAAGCTATGTGATTTGAATTGAAAGTATAAGTTTCTTGGTCATAAAAGGAATGAATTTGTCTAAGACATAAAGAGTTATAACGGCTTTATGGGAAGTTGGTTATAACAACTTTATGGAAGATTAAAAGAATGGTTTTCTTCAGTAATGTAAGCAAAGAAATGATTTGAAATAAAGAAGGGCAAATTGTTTTAAAGGTACAAATTGCTTAAAGTTTTAAAGAAAGAAGTCACTTGATTTAGAAGCCTATAAATGTATTTCTAAAAAGTATTGTGACTTGTCGTGAAAAGTAGATATGACTTGATACTACGGTTATTAGTATCTTGGAAGTTTTATTTGAAAGAGAATCATTTTAAAGGAGTAGAGGCACGTAGTACGTTGGGTTAAATTCTGATTTTATAATGACATGTTAGTGCCTTAAGTAAACAAAATGAGAGTGTATATGAACAAGCTAATAAAGTTAGGGATTTCTTAACTTGCTTATATTATGTATGATAAGTCGGTAGTGCTTATGTTATGTATGATAAGCGGTAGTGCTTATGTTATGTATGATGCGGTAGTGCTTATGTTATGTATGATGTCGATAAAGCTTATGTTATGTATGATGTCGATAGGGCTTATGTTATGTATGATGGTACCGAGTTAGGGTAAGAGTATAAATGAGGCAAGCCCCAAGACGTTATACCACCTTCTCCGGTAAGAGTATAAGTGAGGGTAAATCCCGAGACTGTACCACCTGCTTTATGTGTTATTTGACGACCGGTCGAGATAGGGTAAGAGTATAAATGAGGGGCAAGCCCCAAGACGTTATACCACCTTCTCCAGGATAAGAGTATAAATGAGGGGCAAGCCCCAAGACGTTATACCCCCTGCTTTACCACCTTCTCCAGGGTAAGAGTATAAATGAGGGGCAAGCCCCCAGACGTTATACCACCTGTTTTGATTGATTTTATGGGCGTGAGACCCATGGTTATGTTTTACACTTTTAGCCGCCGGTGATTGGGGATTCCACGCATGCTTTGATATCGTGTGATTGATCGCGTCCCAGTTTGGGCCGGGTAGTATATGTGTCCCTCCGTAGTGGGCCGGACTATGTTATGAAAGATAAGTAAGTTAGACCGAAATGAACTTAATGACTTCTCCTAAGTAAGTACGTAAGATATGGCTATAACTCTTAATGGAATGGAAAAAGATATTGATGTGAAATTAAGTTCATAAGTGGTAATGACACGGCAGGATCCGTATGTATTTTTATACTTGTCCTTGTCATTCTTTTGTACGATTATGATCTGCATCAGACGTTATTTCGCTCCATATTCTGCACTGTTGATCAATTTCTTCGGGGCTGCGTTCATGTCCGCAGTTTAGGTATTACGCTATGGATCCGCGAGCTTAGGATCCTCGCCAAAGATTTCGAGATGGCTCCAATGTTCCGAGTTGTCATGGCTATGTATATTCAGGTGCGGGGGCCTTGTCCCGCCACGATGGTTATGTTAACACTCTTGAGGTGCAGAGTCACATATTGTGGTCGATTTGTAAAAGAAAGCGAGGCAATCGCTTGGTTGTTTTTATATATGTTCGAAGGTAGCCCTATCGGCTAACTTTGTTGTATTAATTCGATGTTTTATTTATAAGTTTCATGTATGTTCCGCTGATTTTTCTCTCGATGTTTACGTAAGGGTGCCTGTGTAGGCACGATCGCGATCCCGGTCGGTCGTGACACGAGTGGTACAGTTTGCCGCAACATTTGGTGGCAACCATACAATAGACTGGTTACCAAGTGACTGAGCTTGTGCTCCTAGGTGTGCTACCGGTTGTACCTCAGTATGTACTGGCTGATACACATTAGGTTGAGGAACAACACCTGAAGTCACAGTTGCACAACGCTACTCGTTAGAGGGATGACAAAACTAGCCGAAACTTCTACTGGATGCAGTCGATTGACTTATAGTTCCCTCACCTGCTAAACCTCATTATGCACCATTGGCTTGACAATGTCAACCAATTATTTGGAAACATGGTACATAATATCGTGGATGCCTAAGTCAATTTATTATCTAATGAACGACGTAGTCATGACAGTGTCACAACCCGACCCCGGATCCGTGACCGGTGCCTTAACCCGGGCACCCTTGTGACACAACATCAGAGAAAACCAGCGGAATATAAACTCACAATAAACAACCATAATGATATACAATAGTCTAGCCCAAAATGGCTACCCCAAAAGTACATAAGACCGAACAGTTACATCCTTAAACAAACCAAGTTATGACAAGACTACAGGCCTCTAAGAAGGAGTAACACTATAACGGGACAGGGCCCCGTCATGCCCCTGAATGTACAAAACATCAACAACACCAGGGAGAACCATACCAAAAGTCGAGCCTCCGAAGAAATGAAGCTCCTGACACCTGAGTAAAAGATCCTAGGAATGAGGATCTACCACCTGTTTTCCCTTACCGCAGATTTAACGCAAATTCGGCGGCGGGGTCGACACAACGTGCAGTATGTAAAATCGAAAATACCGTAGTAATATCATAAGTCCAAAATACACAAGTTATAGATAAAAATCAAATTATGTCAGACCGCGGCCTTACTAACAATGAGAGTAACAAGTATAAGTATAATATCGCATAAAAATAGGAGGCTCATGATCAAACAGATCTCTCGCCCGTAGTATCATTAAGCAATCCTACTCCCGGATCGTTTCACCCGCATGGATCCTGTGGATCCGCATAAGGCCATCCGCCTCGCACGGGACTATTTCACCCGCGTGGAACTATTTCACCCGCATGGATCCCGTGGACCCGCACAGTACCATCGCCGCACTCGCGTGAGACTATTTCACCCGCACGGATCCCGTGGACCGATCCGCGTGAGTACAAGCGCCGCACTCGCATCACGGGTAGCAAATCCATGGCATAAGTAGTAAACCATCATATCGAGCATACCCGGCCACCCATCGTCGAGATGTCCAAAGGAAAAATAACCAGAATAACCCGGGGTTTACCCGTAATAATATTCATATAACATAGCTCATCCGGCTATCATACATAACATAAGCACTACCGGCCTATCATACATAACATAAGCACTACCGGCCTATCATATCATAACATAAGCACTACCGACCTATCATATCATAACATAAGCACTATCGGCCTATCATATCATAACATAAGCGCTACCGGCTTATCATATCATATCATAAGCACTACCGGCCTATCATAACATAAGAAAGTTAAGAAATCCCCTAACTTCTTATTAACATTATTAATATATCCTCTCATTTTAGTATACCCAAGGCACTAACATGTCTTTTAATAGAAAATCCGGGAATTCAACCCAAGTACCATGTACTTCTAACCTTTTAAGAAATAACTCTTTTATACAAAAATTCCAAGATACTAATTACCATAGCATCAAGTTAAGATTTCCTTTCAAAACAAGTCACATTTCCTTTTAGAAATATAGTAGGCTTCTAAATCAAGTGACTTCATTTCCTTTAAAACCTTAGGCAATCAATGCCTCAAAATCAGTTTACCCTTTTCCCAACTCAAAACATTTTTCCGTGCTTACTTTACTTAGAGTAAATCTCCTTTCGTTAACCTTCCATAAAGCTAATATAATCAACTTCCCATAAAGTCATTATATTTGCTTTATACATTAGTCAAATACATTTTTCCCTAAATCCAAGGGTTTTATACTTTTAAGATGAAACAAGTATCACATACTTGAAACAAGTGAAAGATATCAAATTCAGACGCTCACCGTACTACATAGATACAACTACTCATGCTCAAGAGATAGGAAAGCTCCACATACCTCTTCGGTTAATCCACTTGCCAAGTCCAAAATACCGCAAATAATATGTCAACCTATAATGACCATAATACGTTTATCAACCTCTAGCTTCAACATAGAATTATTCCAAGTGTAAGTTACTAAATTCTAGGGAAAATTGGGCAGCATTTCCTTTGTTTCTACATACTTTGCCACCTTTTTCAAGGCCGAATTCCTCATCCAAACGCCACATTTAAGGCCCAACATCCAAACCAACACAAAGGGGATTACACACCTAAACTTGGGTGTGTAAAATTCTGCCCCATAAGTTATAACAATACACTTAACAATTCTAAAGTAGTTGGTAGGCTACAACATGCTCATAATATCTCTTTAGTCAAATCCTTCATACCCAAACCACATTTCTTGCATGCAATGACTCTAATAGCATTATTTACTACCACAAGTTCTTTCTTCTTAACATGCAACACTAAAAACTAACAATAAAGGAAGAATCATTACCTTAGAGCTTTAGCCAAATTTATCCAACAACTTGCTAGCTTCTATTCCAAGAACACCACCACAACAACCTTCACAAGCTAGCCACAAGCTTCCTTCTTGCCTTTTACTTTTTCAGATTTTTCCTAAGGCTAGAATATCTCTTGGGGTTTTAGAGAGAAGGAGGAGCTTGAAATAATTAAGAGAGAAGATGAAAGATGACAAAGACTTGGTCAATATAATGCATGCAAAATCGGATGTGGGGACACTTGTCACCTCCTATGCCTTTTTTAAAAGAAAAGATCAGATTTTCCTAAGTTTTTCCGCCAGATTTCCCGCCTCGGCGTCGCGGCCCTGCGATGGCGCGCGGCAACTCTGCGGACTCCGGAACTTTAGCGCGCCATGATTCCGCGCGACCATGAATTCCCGCGCGCGCGCGCGGCCACGCCTCGTGGCCGTACTGAGCCACGGCCGAAGTTTTCTGATTTCGAGTCCTAACTCCTTTCGCACGGCCCCATACGCACGGCCTGAACCACAGAGTATAACAGACAGTTGGACCTTCAAGTTGGCTAAGTTTATCCATAACTTGGGTTGATGGAAGAAGTGGATGAGTATCAACCGATGTAGGCATGCCCGAAGAAAATGGTAGCTCGTTGTTCCTTCTGGGAGGATTCTATTTAGGATGTAGACTGTACTCTGGGTTCATTTTCTTACCAGACCTTAGGCGCATACGCCAAGTGTGATCCTGACCTGAAGAATCAAACCTCGTTATGGAGTCACCTATTGTCCCACTGGGCATGCCAAATTTGTTTCCCTTCGAAATGTCTGTCGTCTATCGGCTAACAAAATTGGATGACAAATTGATTCCTTAACTAAGCTATTTCGATCGAAAGTGAACTCTAACTTTTAGCAATGGGCTCCCCAACTACTCCAGAAAGCGTTGGGATAGTGATTGAGTAAACTAGGTAGTAAGAAACATAAACACAACTAAATTGCAGTAAATGCGATAAAGATAAAATGAAGATATGTAAAATCAGTTGTTTGATTGATTGTGTCCTTATTTTGTACAAATGATCCTACATTTATAGTACAAAAAGAATAAAACGCGATCCCCCATTGTTAGCCACCGAATTACCCACTAAATCCACTAGCCAACTATTAGGAGGTGGTGCCGATTTTTGCGTCTTGCCCTCTAGCATGATCAATGGAACTCCCTTCTAGTATGTTGATGGTTGTTACCGTTTCTTGGGGTCTAGAAGGTTCTTTGACTTGGTCTTCGAGGTGTCCAAATATGTGTGGGTCTCAATCGTTCTTCAGAATTATGACTTGGCCAGGCTACCGTAATAGCCGATGAAGTCTTTCTAGCCGAAGGCTAGGACTGATAGATTCAGCTACGAGTCAGTTCGGTTATCGACTTGGAATTCTTTCGCCTGCTAATTTTGAGGTTTCCACCTTCGACTGTCACTTGGCTCGGCTAAACACTTAAAAGTTTTTTTGAGTGTTAACAGATACGTATAAAGTTTTACACGGAAGATAAAAATAACTGTAAGAGTAATGGGAAGATCTAGTTAGTAAGAAATCTTAACACAAGAATATGAAACTTTTAAGACATTAACATGTAAATCTAGCTTCAAAAATTACTTATTAGGTGTAGTTATCGACTTGCCGTTATTAAATTGACTTAATATTTACTATACTAGAAAAACTTTTTCTGAAAATTGAATCAAATTAGATCTTTCAAAAGCCAAAAATTTTAAAGTCATAAGCTAAAGCAAGATAACTCGGTTGATAAGTTGATACAAAGACCTTTAAACATAAATAATAAAGCTGAAAATAAAAAGTACAATAATGGAAAGAAATAATACCTTTCGAGGTGTTTGCCGAATTTTATTATCTTCTTTCCGAAGCAGATCAGTACCAAAACTTATAATTATTCTTTAAAAAAAATTCGCGGCAAATGTGGAACAATGACTTTTATAGAATAGAAAAGCAGATCAATTACTCAAATTAACATGAAAAATTGTTATGTTGAAAACATAAAGAATTAGGATAGAAATAGGATTAGAGCTTGAGTTAAGTCCTAGTAGTATTCCTCATGTTCATTTTTATAGTTTTTTTAGGTTTAAAAGTATTAACTTTTTTTAGGTTTAGGAAGTATGTTAAAAAATAAATAGAATTAGAGCTTATTAAGGATATAAAAGTCGTTCAACTAACATTTTTATTCATACTTTTAAAATAGAAATATTTAAGTGGCATAGCTAACTATTGATAGGTAATTATATTTAGTAACTATAGTTTGATTTAATTACTTTCCATAGGTAATGTTGTATTTCAATTACACATGGTAACTAATACCTCTTAACATACAATTCCCTCAAATACATCCATTGTATCATTTTTTTCCTCAAACCCCTCTATCTCTTCTCCGTCAAATCTCTCTCTCTTTTCCCTCTCTCTTCTCCTCCGCCGCCATCGGCCACCACGAATTGCCGCCGAAGCTCCGGCGAAATCTATAGCATTGCTCTTTTCACTGTCCATCTTTCTCGGCGAACTTACAACGCCGGAGAAACCAACATTGCACCTCTGCCATCGCTTTCCCTCACCTCCCATCTCTTCGTCTTCACTACACCGACGATGAGCATTTAACTCCAATGAACGAGAGCATCCACGAAAATCACCGGCAAACCGCCATTTACGATGAATAACAGTCGACAAACAATCGCCATACACCGACTGGAAAAGGAGTAGGTCGTAAGACCCATATCTGACCGGAAAATACACTTTATTGTGCAGATCTGACTGAAAATATAACTTATTGTCCAGATCTGACAGGAAAATACACTTTATTGTCCATATCTGACAGAAAAATACACTTTATTTGCATGTATTTTGAAAGACATTTTTTTTGTATACAAACGAATACAGTAAATTTGAAGTGTATTCATTTTTTTCTAGTGTAAAATCTATTTTTTTTGTTATGTATTTATTTTTTGTATTCAGTTTTTGAGTGTATACAAATGAATACATTGAATTTGGAGTGTTTTTATAGTGTATTCATTTTTTTTTCTAGTGTAAAATCAAACTTCTTGTTATGTATTTTATTTCTTGTATTCAGTTTTTGAGTGTATTCATAATTTTGTGTATAAAATCCAGTGTTTTGCGGTGTATTTTATTTTTTGTATTCAATTTTTGGTTGTGTTTTATATTTTAAAGTAGATTTTTTTGTTTTGAATGCACTTTACTGAGCAGATTTTTATTCGTTGTATTCATGAATATAGAGAGGTCGTTTTATGAATATAACGAGACCGTTTTATGAATACAGTCGATAAACAGAAGCTGTAGCAACTAAAAAGTAGCTACACACTGTAAATATTGAAATTATAGCTATGAATAATTAAAAACCCCTAAACTATAAACTATAATTATTTGGGTAAGTTTCCCTTTAAAATAATTAACACCAGCCTTGAAAGGGTTGCAGGTGCTAAAACTCGAAACAACTTGTAGGTGAAAGTGGATGGGCGTACTAACAAAAAGCCCAAATAGGCCATTACCAAAGCACGAGTCCAAATATCCCATAGTAACCAACCAACCAACCAACCAACCAACCAACCAACCCTAATCTATCTCGAATTATTACTGACGAAAAAGAAAAGAGAAAAGATAAACATATAAATTCACTCTGCGTTTTGGTGTTTCATCAACCCAACCACAGAGTCTGATCAGAATATGGCAGCAAGAAGCCCAGTTCCATCCGATCATCACAAGAGAAAGCTGGATGAAGTCGGGTCGGACCCCAAACCCGAGACGGAGTCGAATACTGCTGACGGAACAATTGAGGAAGATGAAGCTAAACGACCTCGTTTGGAGGATAAATCTAATGGATTGGGTATTTTCCTCTTTTAGTACTAAGTTTACATTGTTATGCAGTTGCTTTATTTCTTGCATTTTAGTGTGCAATATTTTAGGTCTTTATGATGAAACTCTTAAATTGTTTTTTTGTGTTGAGCACTTGAAGTACGCAGTAAGTAGTCAATATTTATAGTGAGTTCAAATGTTGTTGGAGACTTCTTTTAGGGATTGCAATTGTTGTAAAAGTACCAAAAGCAGTCGATGTAGTAAATCTTATTACCTTCTTTTACAGGGTTTTCAACATCCCAAAATGGTTATGAGGAGAAGGTAGAGGAAGAGCCAAAAGAAGACAATACTCATCCAGAGATTTCTCAAAAAGTATCCAAGGAAGCTCCTGAATCATGTAATGAACAACCTGCTGATGATAATCACCAAACAGGGGATGTTGAACATTCTGATGCTAAAATGATTCCCAACGCAGAGAAGAGTTCACAGGTAGATGAACAATCTAAAGGTGACATTCAGAAGCCTGAGGCAGAGAAGAGTTCACAGGTAGATGAACAATCTAAAGGTGACATTCAGGAGCCTGAGGCAGAGAAGAGTACTCAGGTCGATGAACCATCTAAAGGTGACATTCAGGAGCCTGAGGCACAAGTGCCAGGTGACATTCATGAGGAGCCCTCAACTGAAGCGCCTGAAACAGAGGGTGTTCAGCTTGATCAAGAGCATCTAGCCTCTGATGATCAAACAATTACACGCAAAATGGAGGTCTCCAATAATAAGGTGATTAAAAGTTTTGTTGAAAACAAGACATCTTGTTTTGCTAATTATGACTTGGTATTTTGTAACATAAGCAGTACGTTATGCAGTCCGACAAGCTCTAAAGTATATCTTTTGTCATGTGGGAAAATGTCTATTTCTTTTGATTTTACACCTTTAAAGAGTGCAAATAAAAAAATTATCTGAGCTATGTACAAGATGAAAATTTTACATCAAGAATACCTGGTCATAAGAATAATTAATCATGATCAAGTTGCAACACCCCCTCGTAGAAATTCAGTAGCGGATATCATTTTGGTCCTCGTTATTTCACCTTGGCGAGCATTTGACTTGAATCTTATAGAGCTCTATGTAAACCTGGTACAGGTTGGCGTTCTTATTGGAAAATCTGGGGATACTATTCGATACCTGCAATACAACTCAGGTGCTAAAATTCAGATAATGCGCAATGCTGATACAGATCCACATGCTGCCAGCAGGCCAGTTGAACTGATTGGAACATTGGAAAATATAAATAAAGCTGAGAAATTAATAAAGGATGTCATAGCTGAGGTATGTGACTTCTCTTTGCCGTTTCCTTTTGTTATTTTCCCGGTTTTTATGGTTCGTTAATCCTGAGTCACAATGTTGTGATGAACTATCTATATCCAGGCGGATGCTGGTGGTTCTCCTGCACTTGTGGCTAGAGGCTTCGGCACTGTGAAGGCTGTGGTTGGAGAACAGATTGAGATACAAGTTCCAAATGAGAAGGTTGTATTTCTGACTTGTTCCACTTTCTTTTACCTCTCATGCCCTCATTTTGATTGAGGACTTCCTGAGGGTGGAGGAGGTTATTATTTTGTCTTTAGTTTCCATGATTGAAAAGGATTCGTCTTCATCTCTTTCTCTAGGTTGGTTTGATAATTGGAAAAGGTGGGGAAACTATCAAGAGCCTTCAGACAAGATCAGGGTCACGAATTCAGGTATTGTTAACACCTTATGGTTTTGTTGGCAGATTTTGGTGCAAAGTATTTTTCTTAATTAGAGGCAATCAAATAAATTGGCTAAATTATCAAAATTAATTTTCATTCCCTAGCTGGTGCCACTTCCTTCTGATGGAAAAGAATCTAAAGAAAGAACAGTACGAGTGACCGGTGATAAAAAGAAAATTGAGATGGCAAGAGAGATGATCAAAGAAGTCTTGAGTCAGGTTTGTTCAGATGTTCTACCTTATTCTTTCAGTGGGCTTGTGTGAGGTTCAATTAGGTGGCTTTTGACGCAGTTCTAATATTTCAGATCTAGTGTTTCTGATATAAGCATATCTCATT
The DNA here is from genome assembly GCA_029844215.1 of Przewalskia tangutica. Lineage (NCBI taxonomy): Eukaryota > Viridiplantae > Streptophyta > Magnoliopsida > Solanales > Solanaceae > Przewalskia > Przewalskia tangutica. The sequence continues at coordinate 29,042,973 of CM056736.1, read as the reverse complement.
TCATTTACGTTAATGACTTTTTCTTGAATACTTTTCCTGTAAGTAACTGTTTCTTGAATACTTATAGTTGACACCTATGTAGCACGGACACGCGAGAGGTGTCCGATAGGACACGGACACGGACACGCGGAAACGGCAATTTTGAAAAATAGGGGACACGGCAGGGACACGGCTGTAAAAATAAATTAAAAAATATTTATATATATATATAATATATAATATAATATATAATATAATATATAAAATACTAAAATTAATATTATTAAAGCTTCACATTCATAAATAAATTATAAATTTAATTCAAATAACCAAAATACCAAATTAAATATGTACCAAATTAAAAAGAAACATTCATAACAAATTGACAATCAATCAAATATTCAATACATAATTTATAAGACCATAGTCCATAAACTAATACATAAGTATGTCCCAAGACCCAAATTAAAATAAATATAAATTTACTTAAAATAAATCAAATAAAATTAAAACTAAACTTTTTCTAAAAAAAAAAAAAAATGTCCCTGTCGTGTCCCCCCTGCCGTGTCCCCCGCGTGTCCCTGCCGTGTCCGATTATTATTATTATTTTTTTTGCTGTCCGGGGCGTTTCGTGTCGGACACCTCACCCTAAATGAAGTGTCCGTGCTTCATAGGTTGACACTCTGAAACCTCAACAATCGGGTTTGAACCCAGAGCTCTAGGCAGAAATGTATGTTATAGGGATAACTTTAGAAACTATCAGTAAGTTTCAAATGCAAATCTTGGAGTTAAGTTATATGATTCAATGTGTTCTTTATATTACTTGGTGTACTTGGAGCCCATAGGGCTTTAGTTTAGTGACAAGAATAGTGCAACTTATGATGTGTGGCTTAGGAGCACATCCCGAGTTCGAACCCTGCGATGGACAAAAGCTTGGTTTTTAAGTGGAGAAGGGTAGATGGACGGCCCATTATCCACTGAGTTTCAAACCATGGACCACAAGGCCCTCCGGGTTTCCCGGTTATAAAAAATAAATTGGTATGTTCTGTCAACGTGCAGCTTCTGTTGAATTTGGTGTATGTTTTAGCAGATCTTGTAGAATTAAATTTTGCCTCCCGGTTTCTGCATTTAGCAGTTGTTGATTTTTTCTTGTACAAAATGATGATTTACATGTTCAATCAGAAGATACATGTTAAGAATAAACGTAGTCAGGCAGATCTTCTGAAATAGTAACAGTATGGCTCTTACCAGTAGGAGGGAACCAGCAAGAGTTTTGAAACATTGATATGTTCCGTAGTGTTATTATTAAAGGGGCATGAAGTTCTCTGCATACAAGGGCTTGAGTCAGCGTGACAACTTCTTAATGGTTTTATTTGAGGCACTTGTTTAGGTAGAATATTGTAATGTACTAATTCCTTGCTATATTTTGTTTACAAGTTCCAGTTGGTGACTTGCTTTGCTAGATCTGAACTGCTGTGGGAATGTATTACTGCACTTTTAGGATTTAATTAACTTCCTATCTTGTAGTGGTTACTCTGTTATGTGTGGTGAGTAAGCACTTTGCATGAGATGAAGAATACTGTCATGATGAGAGTTTGTTGAACATTCATAAAAGTTTGCGTGCCAAGGTCAATTGAATATAGTTAAAGCGAATGTTGTGTTGGGATGTCGGTTGCCATGATTTATATTTGTCAAAGGGTGCCAATTTCGAATTGGTTGGCTTTAAAAATGCAGATTTGGATTTTGTCTTTGACATCGCAGCGTTGCGTTGGTGTAGCCATAGACAACTACTATTCACTTTCGACCACTGAAGAGAGGTATCAAGCATTAACCCCTCGCCATTGCAGATGTTAATAGTTGGTAAGATTGCTTCGAGACTTAAAAACTAAAAATGATAATAATAGTAAGGTTTATATGAAAAGAGTACTCTCTGGATACCCTATGCTCTGTGCAAGACACCATGTTGCGGAATGTGCCATCACTCGTTAAATCATCTTTATTGAGTGGTACTATATCCATGATGAAATCTGATCTCTAATTATCTTAAACATAGGAGACTTCAATAGTCAGCCTGTCGACTTGCATTAACACATGATATGGAAGTAGGATGACTATCATGGTATTACACAAGTGAATGCAATTAAAAATAGGTTATCTTGATATTGTTTATTCTATAGTATTTTGCCTTGACTTTGTTACTTTCGTCGATTTTGCCTGACATCCTTTATTGTGCTTTCTCTTGAGCCGAGAGTCTTTTGGAAACATCCTCTCTACCCCCAAGGTAGAGGTAAGGTCTGCGTACACTCACCCTCCCAGACCCCACTTGTGGGATTACACTATGTACGTTGTTGTTGTTAATGCAATTAAAATAGGTTCTTTTTTCAAGACTGAAGATTGACAGTTCTGCTTCTTGGATACTATGTACATGTGATTTTTGAAGATGCTTGATATGTATGTACTAAATTCAGATGATGGTTTTTTTTCTTCAGTTATCTGAAATAGTATCAGAATACATCAATATATTTCCTTTTGTGCTTTCTTGCTAATTTTATGGGTGACTCATCTGATTGTTTTGTTTTCTGAGGTAAGAGTATGCATTCCGTATAGGAGGTTGTCCTTGATATTTTCTTAATGTTGTCTTAGATGGCTAATGTTACTTTTATTCCTTGTTTTTCATCAGCGCTCTTGCTATCTATTATCTTTAATTTGTTTTATTGTAACTCAATGCAAGTACAATCTGTGAATCTTGTATGAGTGTTTTCTTGCAGTTATTGCCCTTCTACAGTTCATGCTTCTGCAAGTTTCATTTACTTCATTTCTTGGCAGCTATGCCTGAGCTTGTCTTATTTGTATTCTTATATTCTTTTTAATGTTTGTAATTGTGTGACTAACTTCTCTAGTTGTCTTTCTTTTTGACAATGGTGTGTGATAGCCTGTAAGGCCACCAACTCTCACTTCTGGTCATGGTCAGCAGGCATTTCGCCCACGTGGCGGAGGTGCTCCGCCACAATGGGGACCCCGGGGTGGTCATCCTGGGCAGTTTCCAGGTTATGATTACCATCAAAGAGGACAATATTCATCTCGCAGCCCTCAATATCCACCTTCTGCCTATGGCAATTATCCTCCACAGCAAGCACCAAGAGGTGGATTTGGTCCCGGTTGGGAGCAAATGCCTCCAGCCTCTATGCAGGGCCCTCCATCACAGGTTGGTAGTTTTAACTGTTAATTGTAGCAGGTAAGGTATATGGCCAATGCCTCAGCATTTACTTCAATCTAACATTAATGCTCATGCATCTGACCCAGGCAAACTACAACTATGGGCAGCCACATGGTCCAGATTATGGCCAGTCATACCCTCATCAGGCACAGCATGGACAAGGCTATGGGCATGGATACACTGATGTAAAGTATGACCACCAGATGATTCCACAAAATCAGTATGGAGGACATCGACCTTCTCAGCTTACATCTTACCCTCAAAGTGGTGCACATCCCAGCAATGACACACATGAACAATATGGAAAACCTCCTTCATATGGTATGCATCCACAGGCTTCGCATCCGCAAACTTATAGCCATCCCAGGGCTAATCAACCTGGTGAAGTGCCATATCGGGGTCAAGTTCCATCAACTCAAGGGTACGGTGTTAGTATACCGCATCAGCAGCAATACCCCTATGCATCCAGTGGGCAAATGCAACAAACTTACCCTGCTTATGGATCTGCCCCTGCTGCCGATGGATATAATCATCCACAAGGTGCTCCAGCTTCTGGTCCTGGGTACCCTCAGCAAAGTGCCCAGCCCGTTGCTGGATATGGTCAGCCTGTGCCACAACAACCTCCTGCTTATGCGCAAGCAGCCCCTGCTGGAGGTTACAGTTCCTACCCTTCACAGCCTGCTTACACTGAACAGCAGGCGACAAACAATGCAGGTTATGGTTATCAGGGCCCAGTTGACCAAACTTACAGTGGTGCTCAGGCTTCAACAACTTATAGTGCACCATTTACTGGACAGCAAGCTTATGCTCAACCAGCTCCAGTTTCTTCTTCAGCCCCAGCTAAGCCTGGTTATGATCAATCCATGACTCAACCAGGTGGTGGTTATGCGGCTGTACCTTCTGCTGCTGGTTATGTGAAGAGTGTCTCACCCCAGCCTGGTTATGCTCAGTATGATGCTAATCAGATGTATGGTGTCCCCAGGTGAAATTTTCTTGTTATCTGATGAACTGTTTCAGGAGAAGTTTTCCAGTGTTCCTTTTCTCTCTAGGCTTGGTGAATTTCAGATCAGTCATTAAACATGGAATATTTGTTTAGCGACGGTGTCTACTGTATTTCTGCCTTTTGTCCTCAGCAATATATACATGCTTAATCATAAATGCTACTACCGATTTATGGTCTGCTTTAGAAAGTTTTTGCATACATGAAACTGTTGTGCTAGTTGTAGAAGTTAATTTGTATTTTAAAGTCTTATATTGGTAAATTTTCAAATGTTATTGTTGACGATTATCTCTGAATGATGAAGATGAAAAGATATTAGCAGGTAATCATCAATGCTCTATCTCTATCATTTAAACTATATTTTGTAGATATTGAAGGAGCAGCGTGAGAATGGCCTTTGATTGCCCCCGAGTGCAATTTATCCGTGTCTGTGTGAAATTGGGTCTTTGTAAAGACTTTATATTGGTTGATGTTGGAATATAGTATTGAAAGTAAAGTGTTTGAACATGAATTTCACGGGACAAAAAATTGAAGTTATGGGAGTAAAACCATTTGCCACTTCAGATACTCTTCAGACAAGTTTTTCGATATTCCAGAATAATGTCTCCAAACTATTGGTTACAAATATTGGATTTTAGTATTTGCAAATAATGGAATTATATATGTAATATGGCCAAACATAGTAACATGTATATACTGTGTATTTATCAAGAAAACATGTGGACTCTGTACTTCTAGTATTTGGAGCGAATTTTATTCTGCCTTCTAGTGAAGCAGTCAAGCTAATATAGGCTTTCCTTCTATGGGTGCACAAGAGCTTGAGTTGTATTTTAATATGAAAGTTACAACAAGCCCAAGCGCCAAGTGGCAATTTAAGAGATTGATGCTAGTGACCTTCAACTAAAACTTTAGCCATTTCACGTTTTAACAATCTCAAATGACATTAATCAACAATTTACTAACTCGTTTATTGGGTGGCAGATGAGCCGTTTGAGTTAAAGTTGGGCGGTTCAAGATGGACTGAAGTTCTAGATGGGTCAATGTCAAATCCGTCCAAAACTTACATGGGCTAAGATGTGCGGGTCAAGATGGGCTAAATGATGGGTCACAACTCAAATTGCCCAACTTGACCCATTTCTTTTACAAATTTCAAACTTACCTTATATGATGTTATTTTATTTTGTATGATATTTGATTTTTTCATATCTTCATTTTTAAAATAAGAATAATATTTTAAAGAATTTTTTCATTTTTTATAAAAGCAAAAAAATATGAAATATAAATTTGAGGATGAGGTGGAGGTAGAAAGGGTAGGTGTGGATAGGAGCGGAGTAAGAAAAAAATTCATATTTTTTATACATTATTTATAAAAATAAAATATAAAATAGAAATTTGAGAATGGGGTGGGGGTAGGGCTGTTATCGGTCCGGATAACCCGAGAACCGGACCAAAATATTCGGACTGATACTCGGACTGTAAAGTTAACGATCCGGATACGAGTACCAGACATAAGGATCTGGTCCGGCAGCCAGGTCTAATTACCCGATACCTTATATGTTAACAGTCCGGTCTGATACCCTTAGAATAGTTTTGGACTTGGGATGATGAATTGATGATCAATCCTTGAAATATTGCTATTATTTATTGCTTTAAATTTGTTAATATGTATTATGTAAAGCAGTAAAGGCAGTAAAGTAGAGATTTTTATAAAAAAATTATAAGTAAAGTTGAGATTTTTAAGTAAAGCGTGAATTTTAATATTTTGGACCGGTTTCGGATCGGAAACAATAGAAAAAATAGAAATTTGAGAATGTGGTAGGGCGGGTGGGGAGGTAGGGGGTAAGAATTTTTTTTACATTTTTTTTTTATAAAAGTAACAAAAAATATGAAATAGAAATTTAATAATGGGATTGGGGTTGTAGAGTAGCGGAGGAGGGGAGGTAGGAATAAAATTCATATTTTTAATATTTTTTTATAAAAATAACAAAAAATATGAAATAAAAATTTGAGAATGGGATGGGGTGAAGGAGGGTGGGGGTAGGGTGCGGGGGAGGGATAGGGAGGTAAGAAAAATTCACATTTTTAATAATTATTTTTATAAAAGTAACAAAAATATGAAATAGAAATTTTGACAATGGGAAGTAGGGAGGTAAGAAAAATTCACATTTTAATAATTTTTTTATAAAAGTAACAAAAAATATGAAATAGAAATTTGAGAATGGGGGTGGAGGGGTAGGGGGAGGTAAGAAAAAAATTCATATTTTAAATAATTAATTTTATAAAAGTAACAAAAAATATAAAATATAAATTTGAGGGTGGGGTGGGGGGAGGGCGGGGGTAGGGGGATGTAAGTAAAAATTTCATATTTTTAATAATGTTTTATAAAAGTAAATAAAATATGAAATAAAAAATTGAGGATGAAGTGGGGTGGGTAGGGCAGGGTGGTAGGGTGGGGGTAGGGTTAAATATGGGGTTAGGTGGGTGGGTGGGGTGGGGTGGGGTGGAATAGGAAATGTATGGGCATAGATGTGAGGGTGGTTCAGTGCTTGAGTGGGGGTTGGTGTAGGGGTAGGGGTAGTGTTGATGGATAGTGTGGTTGAGGTGCGTTGGTGTATTTTTATTGTTCCAAAATAATAAAAGAATTTTTAAATAATTATTTATAAATGAAAATCTTAATCTAGAGTGAAACTCTAATCATTAAAATTAAGTATTTTGATGAGTCAAGTTTGGGCATCATCATAGACTCATTTGAGCTGTTGATTTATGATGGGTCAACTTGGCAAACCAACCCATCATTAAAATTACTCTTGCTCAACCCATGAAATCTTGAGCGGATCATTTGAGTTTGGGCTAATTTTGCCACCCCTAATTGCTAGATAGGGGAAATATTTTCTTCAGGTTGCTAAATGTCATTCATGATGTTCTTGCCTTGGTTGCAAAGGTGGGCTATTTGAATTTTTACTCTTATCTGTAAGCAAAGACAAGAGCCGTCATTCTCAATGCAATCTAGCTCTTATTCGTGTTTGGTGAGGATCCTACCTAATATACAGGTGACATGCCTGGTTGTGATTCGATTAGTAAGTCAATTTCATCGTCAATACCATATCCAGGATCTCAGAAAAGGAAAAGATCAAGTGATATCTAATGAGATGGGCATGCTCCTCACTTCTCTATCATGCCTGGTAGCTAACCTTTCGCTTCCTTCTTATACTAGATTTTTACTTGAATTCACTTGAAAGCGAGAACTCACTAAATGACTTTAAAATAAAAAGAAGGTTGAAACATAGACTTGGCGGGAGGAATGAAAATCCTACCGTACATGAAGGCCTATATACAAAAAATATTTTGCCTAGAATTTCAAGTTGCCTCCTCTCTCCTTTGAGGCTGATCACATCCACTTTTGAATTCCTTGGCTTTTGAGTATGGCAACAACCCAGACATATCGAATTAGGGGCCTAAACTCTTGTAACTTCAGATGTTACCATAGTAGCTGCATGAATCAAAATGGACACTGTAGTGGACCCTTCATAGGATTAGATGACTAAGTATGCGATCCTATCTATGCAGATTAGCATCAATAAATAGTAAAATACAAATAGGCGTTATGCATTCAATCTCATATTGCAAGAAATTCAAGATATGGTGACATTACTTGTATAAGGGGAAGCAAATTGTCACTGACTAACAATTATTCTTAAACTTCAGTGTTTGGAGGAGAAGAAGCGAACAAAGTACGCTCACCAGAACATGATTAAGTCTTTAAGAATATTTGATGTAGTATGGAGTATTGAGTTGACCTTTAAAATTGAATTTAAAGGAAAAACTTGTATTTTTTCTAAAACCACAAGCATGTCCATTCTAAACAAAATACATTCTTTTTAAAGATCTTCAAAAAATGTATAAGGAACATTTGGCAACACATTGGACTAAATAGTAGAGTTCTACTCAAATTAAATTTTGAGTATACTTTAGTTTGAAAATTGATTGATGATTACCCTTATACGAATTTCATGCAGAATTTAACTCTTTGGTTTTTTCAAAATCCATTTATGAGTTTGAAATAAAATGGATGACATGCTAATAATTTTGCGGAAAGTAATTTTTTTAAGCAATTTATAACAATAAACATGTTTTAGAGCTCGAAGGTCAGTCGTATTCTACAGATCCTTAATATCGAGGTGTCTAACACCTTCTCTGGGGATCACCAGAACCCGAACCTCGAACTCTGATTCAAAAGAATTTTTCATTAAATTTTGAATAAATCTTTTTAGCTCGATTTTCCTACCTATAAATTAGGTGGCGACTCTCAAAATTGAATATCCAATTAGAGCACCAACAACCTCTTAGTAGCATTTATGCCTCCGTGTAAAAGTGAACTGTAACAGGCACAACAATCAGTGGAGTAGGATGGGAGGCGAAACATGATTATAAAAACTATATTTTTTCAATAATTAAAGGATATTTCAAGTAGAAAAGTTGACATATTGTATCACATTTGAATTTCTCTTACATTTTACGTCTTTGGGAAGAGTAGACGAAAAGAGGAGGCCTTTTTTCTATCTCCTTCTTCCTCTTCCTAGGAATGACGAATTTATAAAAAAAATTGCTTACCGTAAGAAAATAGCTTATAAAAAATAAAGAGAAATTTAAAACAAGTAACATGCTCGTGACTCACAACAACTAATAGGTCCAACAGAAGGTTTCAAATGTACCTTCGACATACATGAGATTTCCTTTCCTCTATGACATACATGGTATTCATTGATAATCAATCCAAGTACATTCTATGATAGAAATAAGGAGGGGTTGGATAGGTAAGTGGGTCGGATGTGGATGTTCGGGTTGATCCGCAAATGGATGTTAAAGATGGGGTTATCGGTTCTTAGTTTGGGCGTGTGTGTGCTATATAAGAGGTTGTTTTGGGTGATTGTTGTGGAAGTAGACTTGTGGCATTTTGAGGGGTTGTTTCGGGTGGTTTAAGGGTCAGTAATATGTTCGGGTCTTGATAGTTTGGTGGTGGCAAGACCACGGAACATACTTGAAACAGTGAGGTCCTCAGTTGGGTGGTTACGATCGGGTGATGTAATGTTGAGGGGCTGTTTCAGGTAGTTGTATAGGGAAATGGATCAAGGCGGGTTGTAGAGGTATTCCGAGTATATTTAGGGTGAACTTGATGATCGGGGTTTGATGGATGAGTGGTAGAAAGGTGGCGGAACAAGGCTGAAACAGTGGGGTCTCGTGTTTACCGGGTTCAGCCGACAGTGAGAAGTTTGGTGATCGTTTCAGTTGATTATAAGGAGAATTGGGTGGATGCGTTTTATGATGATGTTCTAGACAGGTTGAGGGTGTTGTTGACGATCGAGTTTCGATGGTTAGATGGTGGTAAGGCGATGTACCAAAACTGAAACAGTAAGGTTTCAGTTAAGTATGCTATTCAGACAGTTTAGTGTTGTCGAGTTTGGACGGTAATATTTATGGGGTTTAGGTTGTAGACCTTTGCAGTGGATGTTAGGGAGGTGTTGGGGAGTGTGTTGGTGTAAGGATTGAGGTAGTTCGGTCGAGGGATGCACTCATTACGCGAGATCCATGTCCGGACGCAAACCAAGTGTTGTAGGCTTAGTTTGGTTGAGTGTTTGATGATTGGGTCTAAGTGTTGATTTGGTTGTTTCTGTTGGGTTGTTTAGTAACTTGAGGGGATGATATGCCCAAGGATAGAGTAACGTGGAGTTAATTGCCCGAACTGACATCAAGGATTTGGTGATCAATGCCACAAGGTTGAGATCGGGGTTTACTAGTTGCAATGCCCGTGAACAAGCCAAGCGAGGGTGATCGATGCCCTTGTTGCTCCCAAGGCTTAGACTAAGTTGGTCCACACAAGTTCCAACCTTAATTTACCACCAAGGGTGTTCTTCAAGCTTGGGTATAGACTAGGTCACACAAGTCCTAATCAATACTTGCACCGAAGGGTTTGGCTCACACAAGAACCAAAAGTTACTCCCGGAGCACCAACTAAGAATATCAATCCCGGATTGAAACACTTAGTGAAATGAGTAAAACTCAAGTTTTTCTATTCATTAAACTCTTATATTTACATTACATAAAGGTCATATTTATACTACTCTATGGACTATTCTAGAAGACATAAACTAGTTGAAGACTTTCGGCCAAGTGGGGAAAGGGTTTGGGTTTTCTTGTTGGCCAAGAGGGTTCTCGACTTTGGTGTGATCAATGGTAAAAGGTTTGTCTTTTCTTGGAGACAAAATTGAGCTCCAACTCCTTCACACCTCTTTGTGGAGTTCAAGTCGAAAAGGGGATGGATTGGTCTTTTCAAGATTTCATCTTCTTGGAACTAGTTTGGAAGCTTCCATTCCTTGTATTTGGGTTTCTTGGCCGAGGGGATAAAGATTATTTCGACCAACACTTCATCTTTTTGGTGTCTTCAAGTTGGTTCATGAATTGTCCCTTTGGAAGCCTCATCTTCTAGACCATTCTTGTCCTTGCCAACTTGTCACTCTCGGACTAGTCATCTTTTTTGTCCTTGCCAACTTGTCACTCTCGGACTAGTCATCTTTTTTGTCCTTGCCACCTTGGCTTGAATAACTTCACACGGTTTGTCACCCTCTTGGAGGACCTCTCGACTTTTTCCCTCTTCCCTCTTACATGGCTTATTAATTGTGTCTTAATGAGAGATAGGGGTTATTTACACGTTACACTATGTCATAAGCTAAGCTAAGAAATAAAAGAAAACAACAAGCTAAAAGAGTCTCGGCCAAGACCAACAAGAAGACCGAATAAAACATGTAATTGAACTTTCATGTGACAAGTCCAATTCAACACCATTTTTCATGCATTTTTAAGCACATTATCTTTGGTTGATCGAACATCTTTGGAACGCCAAGCTTAACATTTGGAGGATCAAATGGACACCTTGAGTTCACGGGAATTTTTCCATCATCCTTCCTTACCTCGCTCTACTTCGTTTCACTCATTTTCTATTTCCTTCTACATGCAGAAAAAGTTTTGATTCGAGCGAGAGCCTAAATAGGTGAGGCAAGAAGATCTTGATCGAAATCTCCACTATTCTGAATAGTGAGAAAGAATAAAATTTAAATACATGATTTATAGTCGAACCTAGAGAATATGAACTTATCGCATTTTTTCTTTGGGTACGTTTTCATGAGAAGCTCTAATGCTCGATCTTGGGTATGAGATATGAGATGAATTATGATAAAGAATGTTCGGTAATTGTATAATTCTCAAGCAACTCATATACTTTAAAAGTAGATTGAGTGATCAAGCGACCGTTCTTGCGCCAACATACATCTAATGACATAAAGTGATGTGTCAGTATGAACATGAAATTCCTTATTTCAATACGAAAATTAAAAGACTGGGGCTAACAACAAACACCCATCTGCAAATTCTTTAAAGGTTTTGTTCATTAAAAAAATTAACTCAATTAGGCCTGGACCAAAATAGTTGAAAAGAGTTTTACAACTTCACCCCATTTCTATCACTTCCACTCCTCTCTTTCCTTATAGTCTGTCTAGTTGCTTCGCGCCCTTCTTAACTCTCTTCTTCTAGTCTCGCTCGTTGCTTCAAATCGCACCATCTCTGTAATAGGTAAATGCCTCTTTTTCTCCTGAAGTTGTCAGAATTAGTCGTAATAAGGGCGGAGTAGCTCGAAGAGGGGCATCTATCTCTATTGATCGAGCTACTGCCTTGATTGCCTAGCTAATGCTACCGTCACACAACTCTTGAAACCCATTTTTTTACAACTAAGATTTCCAGCCCATTTTTCTAAAAAAAAGTCCATTTTTATTAAATCAGCCCAGTTTGTGATGTCTGTGATGTCAACCGACATATTTCGTCAAAAAACAATCAAGTTAGTTAAAATGTAATATCAATCCAAATTCGCCTTTCAAAATTATTCTTTGAAAAATGTACAAGTTAATTTTAGTCCATTTTAAAATCAATTTTATGGCAACTTGCCTGTCCTAGGTTATACCCATAGTTGTTCCAATAATTTGTCAAACTATGTCTTTATACAAATATCACATAAAATACATAAAATGGAAATGAGATAAGTTTAGGTTGGTGGGCCTACTGAAGCGAACCAATTGGCTATTTCCACCCATAGTTGGGCCTTCAGCGCAACTACAAAGGTTCTGAACTCGATGAATGAAGTAGTTGGGCCTTTGGCCCAACTGATTTGGCAGTGTTCTGGCCTAAACGACTCGTATACCATGCATATAAGAGAGGGAAGGGAAAAAGGAAAATACCAGTTAGAACGTACCTCAACTTATCATACTTAAATGCATATAAACTACACATAACTTGCAAGTAAGACACACAGTAAAATAGACAACATATACGAGAAGACCTTTATGAATCTGGACAGAGGATAAAAGAAAACAAACACAGCCCAATTGGCAAGCAATACCAGAGTATGTTTAATGTGCAGGATAATTGGTTTGGCCCGTCTAACAGGAAACAGTCACAAAAAGAATAACACAAGAAAATAAAAGAAAAAGAGATGGACCAAGCCCAAAAGCATATAAGGAGCAGTCATGGATAATAGTTTGAACATATAGAGGGTTCAGACCAAGCTCAATGGACCCACTCTCAAAATATTTCCAGTGATATACGTGGGGTATACTGGACTTCTAGGCCCAATATACCAGTATACTTAGTATACAACCCTATACGTTTATGTATATCACAAAAAAATCCAAGATATAATAGAGAATAATAGATGCCAATAAAATAGGCATATGAGTACAACAGGGCAACAATCACACAAGATGATAAACATTGCTCATGACATTTCCTAAGTTCTAATTCAAGTTAAATGAACCAAGTCAACACATAAAGACAATGGAGGATAACAAAAAAACATATCCTATTTTGGGTAACTCGTGCTTCTTAGTATTAAACTCAGTTAAGAAGATGACAGACAATGCATGCACTTGGATAGATCTTCCCAGTTGGTTAGTCGATTTAAGACGCATCATCTATATTAGTCTTGTCTTGCAACATTTTACTTGACAAACGACACAAGAAACAATCACATATACACAAATGACATACATCTTCACACTGTTTCACAAATTCCAGGTCATATAGGCTTTGATTGCTAAAGGAAAAGATCTAGTCTCTCTGTTACACATGTACACTTAACCATATTTATGACAAATCAGACTTAGGTAGATTAGTCACAAGTTTTAGTGCTCATAACACAAGACTGTATGATAACTGAAGGTAATTAGATTAGCTAGGTAAGCTCATACACCCTATCACAATATGTTATTCAGGTCAACACTCAAGACCTACATAAAGATATGTTATTCAAGTAAGACACAAATTGATGGCAGGTCAACAATATTACATTGACAACTTTCTTTAGGGCTAAATTTAGGCATGAAGATATGTGGGCATTATGGGCATTTCAGGACTGGGGAAATCAATCACAGTGTCCGGGAGCATGCTCAATACATCCTTATTGATACGACTATTAATTTAAACTAAAAGGACTAATCATTATTTGCAAAATAGCCAAACTGAATTCTGTACTTAAACTCCTAGGTGAGTAAACATGATTCAAGTTGACATCCTCTATTAGATAGAGGCACACAAAACAATTAATACAACACTTTAAACAGATAGGCATGTCATTTCATCCTAACATGGAGGTAGTATGAATATGTATCAATCAATACTAGACATTAAGCAATTCATGACTGCATCTATCAGGCTTTAGATCATCATTTCTAGAAGGGTGTTCATTAGGTGATCTAAACTTAACAAACTTCAACTGAACATATAGAGGATGAGACTGCCATTCAACATGACACCTTAACATATTAGACATCATTATAAATTCGTAAGGACTTTATGTTCATTAACCTAAATCAAGGGGCAAATGACCACCTAACATGACTCATATCCATATAGCAAAGGCACAATATAGTTATATGTGACAACATGACAAGCATACATGAACTGAACATGAAACAAAGTATACATAAGTGTGGCAGGTCACCAACATGGCATACAAATGACTACTTAGCTTGAATTATGAACAGAAATCACAAGGTGGACATGAATGGTTTACACAAACACTAACTATATGATTAATGTATCAAGCTAACAAATATTAAGGATCCTATTTAACCTATATTAAGCTCAGATTCAACAGAAATGAACACATGTTGGGCATGCATTGAATCAAACAAGCACCGAGACATGTGTTACTCATATACAAACCTAAACTAACCTAACAGATATATGATTGACAGAGTATGAACTAAAACATGTTCATTAACACATAAACAAGTGATTTAAGTTCAATTAACACATCCTATTCTTAAGACACATATGACATTCACAAATTAAACCAAAGGCATACTATCACCAGCAATCATAGACAAGCAGACCTTTTTAATTTCATTTTTAAGTCTGGACTAACCTTAAATTAACTACAATTAACACACATTCTTCATAAGATAAATCACAATAGGCTCATGATTATGTAGATCATAGTTAAACATACATCAAGTTCATATCCTAACCTACACTGGCCCTAAGATAGGTGCAATAATACTCATAAGCTTAAACAAATTCTTTATCCTGAGATACATTAAGCAACACGAGTTCTAAGTCATGTTAAATCTATGTTAATCTTGGAACCAGTTGAGAATGACATTCATGAGACCCATAACAAATTCATTATCAAAAAATCTTGGATGAGTAACTACCCTAAGTTCATTTTAAGTCTAAATTACTCTTAAACTAGCTACATATTGTTCATGAATCACATGAACATGTTCACAAGCCAAATCACAAACAAAAAGCAATCATTTTTAAAGCTCATCTCAGAAATTAACCTTATCAATTAATGAACACATAAAAATTAACTAAGCATGCTCAAAATCACATAATCTACACAGAAATAGATAATTAAAATGAAAATACTTAAAATAGAGGCAAATACCTTTTGTGGAGGCAGTCTAGGGTAAGGCTGGCCAGTGGGCCGGGCCGACCCGACCCCGTCCCGGTCCCGACCCGACCCCGACACCGACCCCGACACGACACCGCTGTTATTTAAAAAAACGGACCGAGGCTCGGGCGGGCGGGGCGGTATGGTCCCGCTGGCCCGACCGCAGACCCGATCCGCCCGACCCGCCCGACCCGCCCGCCCCGATTCGACCTGCGAGAAAATAGCCGTTGTCCAACGGCCATTTTACATTTTGGCCGTTGGACAACGTCCATTTTCGGCCTCCCCCCCTTTAACCCAATTTTTCAACTATAAATACCTCATTACTCTTCTTATTATTTTCACAAATCTTTCTACACTCTAATCTCTCAATCAATCTCTAATTCTATACAACATTGTCTACATATTCAATCTATTTATTAATTTGAGAATTGGGAGTGAAGTTGGCAACTAGCTTGAGGATTATCTATCGAGCAAAGTTTCAATTTTCAACCTCTCGATTACGTCGACTCTCGTGGCGTTTGGTATTCGTTCTCTCATTAAATTATTATTTTGTCTTTATTTCATTTAGCACATTTAATTTCATTATCTTTAACTATTTATTAGCATAATTAAAATGAAAGGACTAAGAGGCATGTTGGGTAAGGGTAAGGGTCAGGCTTCTTCTAGTAGGGGTGGTAACAAGGACAAGGGTACTTCTTCTAGTATTCCTGTTCCAACTATTCCTAGACAAGATGATTTTATAGATCCTGAAATGTTTCCTGAAATACCATATGATCTGAACCAAATGATTATCCACGAAAATGAAGAAGATTTTAATTTAGATGACACTCTAGTTGATGATACACCTACTAATGAAGATGACGATACACCCACTGGTGAAATGCCTCACTATCCCACTTACTATGAGGCGAGTCCCAAAGCGACCATTAAAATCGGTTGTATGGAAATATTTTGTGAGGACGTAGCTAATCAAGTAGTTGTATGTAAAACTTGTAAAAATGTTTATTCTTTTAAAAGCGGACAAGGTCATGGTGGGACGGGGTTTAGGAAGACACCATTGCAAAAACACAAAGCCTTGCATTACGATACATGATTGAAAAAGCGGTGAGCAAGCGTCCTCTCAATCGGGACAAGGTTCACATCTCTTGTCGGAGAAATCTGGTCAAATTAACCCTATGGCGGGGAGTTGTAGGCCACTAATACGATAAACATAAAGATAGGAAGCCTAGCAAAATTAGTTCTTTGTGGAGGGTTTGCCTTTTCATTTCGAATCTCTGGTTTTATTCATTATATTAGAGATATGTATAATCCTCCTTATAAAGGTTTTCCTAGATCATTGTTAAAAGAGATGTATTTAAATTTGCACATGAATATCAACGATTTTCGTTATGCATTATATCATTTAAATTGCAAAGTCGCTCACAACCGATATAGTAGTAGTACTATGATGCGTGATTATTTAAGCGTAACATGTCATTGGATAGACTATAAATGGTCATGCAAAAAGCGTATTTTAGCATATAGATATATAGATAGTAGGCAATTTGGTGAGTTTATTTGAAAATATTTATTCATCTCAGATTATTACGGAATAGCGATAAAGTTATGAGTATTACATTAGATAATGCATCTTAACAATTACTATTAGTATTTTAAGAGATGTTTTAACTCCTTCTTTTCCAAAACATTTTCATATAAAATGTGCGTGCCATATTTATAACTTAGTTGTAAAGGATGGTCTTTCACTTTTCAAGATATTCTTGAAAAATACAATTTGCTATACACTTTATTTTTAAAAGTAATAGAATCCAACGGAAAAGATTATAAAAAATTTGTCACGATTATGGACTATCTTATAGAAAAATTCAGAAGAAGTACCAGGTGGAATTCTTTATATGACCAACTAGTTGTTGCTTATGAGTATAGAAAACCTATTACTTTATTTTTAACGCCCATAATCAAAATCCAAATGATATGATTGTGGATAATGATTGGGACAAAATTAGAGAACTTATTGTATTTTTAGAAAATTTTCAACGAGCAACAAAAGAATTTTCTACTTTATATTATCCTACTATTTCAACTATGTTGTTTTATATAGCTATAATATTTTTACTTCTTAAAGAATATATGAAAAAACACCTTATCTGTGGCCTATTAAAAAATGTTTATGAAATTAAAGAAATATTTTATTCCTATTCCCTATTTATATTATTGGTCTTTTAAACCCGACTATTAAAGTAGATGGTTGTAAAAATCTTATTACAAATATTTATACATGTATGGACGTACTACCACCTCGACTCCCAAAAATTTAAATGTTGAGCCACCATTGAACTAACGCTAGAAGAAGTGTTGAATAGCGTAGAAGATGAATGCAAAAGTATATCGGCATTACCAGTGAAAGTGCTAGTAACCGACTTTTGTACCATCTTCCTTCAACACAAAAAAAGACAAGCACTTTCTTCTTCTGGCTAGGCCTAGTATTAATTCTATTGAAAGCCTCGAGAAATAGAATGTGCGGTGGTAGCACTTCTAACCAAATTAGCGAGTTCGATGTTTTATTTTGCGGTACTTTACCTTACCAGCGGTAATCAATGAAGAAGGAAAGGAAGACTTTGAAATATTGGAGCGAATGAGAAGACATTTCCGACACTTTCAATGATGGCGAGATATTTTGAACATTGGCGTCGTCGATCGAAGCGCTTTTACGCGTGATTTCAAATAGGAGACCAGACACTCATTAGCGAGACGGCTTGGAGATGGCGGTACTATTCGAGATTGGATACGGCGGAGGCGAAGGAGGTCGATCGACGAGATTAACGAAGAAGATGGCGACAACTACAACGACATTTTATCGAAGGCATGAGTAGCGGCGTGGAACAATTTGATCAAGATATACCAATTCAACCAGAAGAGCCAAGAAATTATAAAGAAATTAGAAAAAGTATTTTCAAATTGGTAATTTATTTCATTGCAATTTTTAAATTTTTCTATGTCTTTCACTCTTTTGCAATTTTTTCAACAACAATACAGCTGATCTACAATGTAATTTTGAATCTTGTATATTTGATATTTGATATTTCAATGAAATTAATAATATAAAAGGCACAAAACAAATGGGATGTTTTTTTACACTATTCTTGTTTTTGTTTAATTTAATTATTTAGTTTATAACTTTATACTTTATAGTTTATAGTTTATACTTTATAGTTTATACTTTATAAATATATTATATATATGAGTATAATACTATAATTATAAATTATAATACTATAAGTCTATAAATTATACTTTGTTAGTAATTTAGTATTTTTAATTTAGTGAAAAATTAAAAAAAAAACACACAAAACCGCCAACCCGTCCGTCAGGTCCCGTCCCGTCAGGCCCTACCCAGCGGGGCGGGATCGGGGCGGGACATGGTATGGTCCCGCGACCCGACCCCTCCAGGCTCGACCCCGCCCATTTTCCCCGCCCCGACCCCGTCCCGCTCCCGCCAAACCCGACCCCGGTGGGCCCGTCCCGGCCCACTGGCCAGCCCTAGTCTAGGGTCGAAGGGGAGGGCTTTGTTCTTCAACTTCAGACCTCAATACTCGCAAAAAACACAAAAGGGAAAGGATTTTAGTTTGTGATGATCATATTAGACAAAATAGGGCTTGGATCCCAATTAAGTAAAAACCAATCAAAGTTCAACTAAAAATGCCTCTTAAGAATAAAAAGCCCGAGATTCGAGGTGCAGACCATTATAATAAAGAAAAAACGGTCAATTTATAGAGTTCGTGAAACCCTAGAAGACCCGATTGAAATCAGTGTGAGAGAATAAGTTTCAGGAGGAAATTCCCCTCCTAAAGAGTTATCAACCAATATAAATCTTCAATTTTAAATCATATGAGACAAACTTCAATAAGGAAACATAGTCAAAAAGCAAAAGAAGAGGGGCGACCTTAACTTGGGGGGTTGGGGTCACGACGGCATGGAGGTGAGAGATGGATGAATATTTAATGTCCTTTCCCTATTCGTCCAAATCAAGACCAAAAACACGCCATACCTCTACGAGATTGCCATTTCTGGCAATTTGCAGATGAGAGAGGAAGATGACGAATAGTTAGGGCTGACCCTTAATTGTTTCCCAAAATGAAATGATATTGGGGCATCTGCATTTTAACGTGGCGACAGATCGGGTCTGGGTCTTGGACTTGGGCTCGACCGATTTTCGTTTAAAAAAACAAAGGCCCAAGTACAAGGCCTTCTCGGGTAGTAAAATTTATTTCAGATCAAGAATGAGAGTTAAGTGCGATGATGGGTCGGGTTGTGGGCCAATTTCGGGTCAACCCATAGCATGAAATGGAGTGGGTCAGTTGGAGATGGTCCCTCTATGTAAAAGGGTCACGAAGATACAAGGCCCAAGTCTAGTTGATCGTTGCACGAGTTCGTGGACGCGTTCCACCAGAAGCGGGTCGTGGGAGCCGAGAATAGACAAAATGTGTACATGTGTTATATTGTGTCCATGTGAAGCATATTTGGGTGTGCTATGTATTATTGAAACTTGTAGAAAGGAAGTTAAGTGAAAAAAATGCGGGCTAGAAGTTCAGAAATTCAGGAGCCGCGGTGCCGATAATTCAGAGGAGCCACAGAGATTCCGGCGCCACGGAGCTGACACCACCGAGTTAGAACATTCGGGACGAATGTTTCTAAGGGGGAGAGAATGGTACACCCCGTTATACCATGACACGTAAGTGAGAACGTGATTAAGAATATGAGAAAAAAGGATTACTTTTCTTAAGGAAAAATATCGGGAATTTGTGAAGGAAAATGTTTATTAATTGGAATTTGGTTCTCAAATTTGATATTTGAGACTTATAAATTATATTGGAATTTTGGATTTTAAGTTCCGAATTTGGTCATGTGGGGCCCACGGGAAAATTTTACGATTTTATGGGGCCCACAATATTTTGAGATATTTTGACTAAATATAGACGTTTTTTGTGAAAAAATAATTTTGGACCAATATGAGGGTGACACGTGTCACCCCGCCACTTGTCTTGGCTTGACTTGGACTTTAGGATATTTTGAAGACAAGTGGACAAGTGGGTCCCACCCACACTTGTCCACACACTTGCCCTACACTTGTCATGATCTCCCCCATTGTGATACATTATATATACACATAGAGGGCTTGCAAGACTTACACTTAGCCAACACTTAGAATTATTTCAAGAAATCCCATGTCTCTTTCTCTTATGGTTGCTCTCGGCTTTGGGCAAATATTGAAGACCAAAATTCTCAAATCTTCCAAGATTATTTTATTATACAAGATTAAGGTCCCTAACCAAGATAATACACCACTAACCTCAAAAAGCATTGTTGGCCGAAAATAGAGGGTGTGAAACCCTAAGGTTCCGTCGACTTTTTGGAAGTGAAATACAAAGTGAAGTTGTGTATAAGCTCATAGGGGTCACATATATGTGATAGGAACTTGAAGAAGTGGAGAGAAACGAAAACTGCGGACCATTGTAGCCCGGACTGTTTTGAACGTTTTTGGGCTAAAAAATGAGGTAATAATTCTTCTTTTAAAGTAATTGGATATTACTTATTGTTGCTATGTATGGATGAGCATGTACTAAAAAGAATGAAGATTGAAAAGTATTTGAGCCATTTTTGGCAAGTTGGCCGAGAGTAGCACTTTTGTCGCCATTGGATTCGTTGGTTTTTATTGTCGTTATTTACACGTATTGCATGTTATATAATGAAGGAAATATTGTTGTTGATAGTTAATATAACTTATTTAACATGTTGGAATGAGAATTGAATTAAAAGGAATTAGGGAAAAGGGACTTTGGATTGTTGTAGTTGTTGTTAGCCGAAATCTGCCCAAAACTGTTAGACGTTGTGATGTCGTTTTTATGGACTGTTTTGGGGTGTATAGATGCTGGAAAATCAGCCCCTAACATTCATGTTTAATATGGTAAAATGACTAGTCAAATTCCTAAGGAATAAGGGTGTTAAAGGCTTCACATTATACCCTTAATGTTGGTTTATTATGGACAGTTTTGTATAGATTGGGGCATAATTTTATACATCCAGTTAGGCGTGTAATCCCCTTTGGTTAACTGTTGGTTGTGCCTTAAATGTGTCTTGTTAGTTGATGAATTCGGACCATGAAAAAGGTGGAAAAGTACGTAGAAACAAAGGAAGTGATGTGATGCGCGACTTATACACACGCTAAACGCAAGTGCACGTATCGTGACAAGTAATATAGTCTAGAAGACCGAGTTATCGTCCTCAGGGATTAGTGTCCAATTACCAACCTCTATTCTATAGTATCTATTTGGTGACCGATAATTTGATGATTTGTTTATAGCTATGATTATAGATGCTAACTAAATTATTTTACTTTACTTCAGATATGGTGGAAATAGGGCTTCCAAATCTCCTCGATTATCCGCTCGCTTTACTCGTTAATGCAAATAATTAAGGTTCTTCTTCTATGTTGAGATAACAGATTAACTAAGCCGTTTTATACTCATGTTAAGGTAATATAAACACTCAACCTCAATTAGAACCCTTCTATCTTTCAATGACAAGATTGACTACAAAAGAGGATTAAGAACAATAACCTATTAGGCTACACAAGTATCGGGGTACTTTCGTCCACGATTTAAACCTATGTTTATTCAACTATAGCATATTCACAATCTCCTCTTTTGGATTTCGATTAGAAATCATATAAGTGATGGGAATTAGTGATAAATTAATTACCAAGCAATTAAAACAATTATTGAATAAATCTCAACAATAATAAGAAGAAACCAAAATCTTGCATTAATTCATAAAACGAGGTTCAAGCGATTCGACATGAAAAACCCTAAATTAAGTTAGTTCCTAGCCATAGATATGTCAAGAACTAAAATATTATCCAACATATACTAGAAAGAAATAAAATAAAGAATAAGAAATTACTCAAAAATAAGTCTCCAATCTTGATCTCCAGTTGTGATGAATGGTAAGGTGTGGAACTCCTTAAATCTGACCTAAAAGGCTCTATTTATATCCTCAAAAATGTGCAAAACATTTTCCTCTTTGGCTTTGGCCCAATCCTATTCAGATTTGTCAATTTTCAGCGTCGTGCGCCCACCTGCCGGTGCCATGGCGCTGAAACTTCTGCGGTGATGCAACGCTTGGCGCGTGGCTCTGCTCTGGTGATGGTGCAGCCGCGGCCGCCTGCATTCTCGTCCGGATTGCCAACCTTTTTAGCTTTTTGAGCTCTGGAACCTCTGTTTCTGCCCTCTTTTCACTTCTTCTCACCAATGTGCCACTTTAAGCCATTGTGACTCAAAAAAAAGAAAATTTATCCTAACACGACACATATTTGTACAAAAATGGGCAAAAGACTAACTAAAGATGACTCAAAAGGTGTATATAAAATACACCGATAAAACACCCCCAAACTTAACATTTGTTCGCCCTCGAGTAAAGATAAAAAAATAGAAACAAAGACACGAAAGAAAAGAAAATAAAATGACTCAAAGACATTTATCAATTTGCTGCATCATTGTTACTTAGAAAAGCATGAAGGTTAGTAGAATAATATGCAAGAACATATAGCATGGATTTTTAGCATTCTAAACACATCAGGTCAGATATTTCGCAAATTCAATTTAATCATGCTCAATGGAAGTAAGAATACCTAACTATGCATGTTAATTTCCAAATCCTATGGCCTGTTTACTTGCTATTCTCCACTAATCATGGATACACACATTAGAGATCTTCAGGGCTTTTCAGGGTTGTAATGTAGGCTTAGGCAGAGGTAGGTAAAAATAGGCATTTAGGCTCAATTTATGTACCATAAGCTCTTTTGCTTTAAATTCTTCCATTTTCTTTTGATTCTCTTTTTCACTTCATACCTATCTTTCCTCTCTTTTGCTTTGAGAGAATGAGGTATATGATGAATAGCAGGCACCCCCAAACTTAGACTTTTACCTATTTATTATTACTTTTTCATTGGGGTGCATCAAAATTGTTCTCTCTTTTGTCTTTTTTTCAACACTTCATATTCCAAACACATCAATTTCTTCACTTATGACACAAGTATGGAATTATAGGGTATCAAAGAAAAGATCTTATTTTTAGGCTCAACGGGGCTGACTAGGGATACAATTTTAATGTCAGGGATAGGTAAAAAAAAATGGTAAGAAAGGACTAACAAAGAAATGTCTGAGTCATCTCTCTAACATGCATATCCTAACTATTTCGCCTCAAATAGCAAGCAAGCAGACACATAGGTTTAATCACTAACAATGCATAAATCAAGCAAGATACCCCAAATAGTTTGACTTCATGAATTTTTGGCATATCTAACCTAAGTGTTCAGATGGTTGCTTCTAATTCCATTACATTATTTAACTTTACTTCACTAGGCGTTTCAAGTAACTACAACATGCATGATCATAAAAAAAATTTAGACTCAAATAAACATAGAAAATAACACAAAAAGACTCAAAAACACATCAAAATTAAACTAAGAATCCCCCCCCCCCCCCAAAAAACTTAAATCACACATTGTCCCTAATGTGTGCAAGACTCAAAAATAAAAGAAAGACGGGAGCGGATAATGCATGGCAGATAACGTCAGAAATCCCGTCAGAATGAAAGAGGGAAATCGTTTCTAGGGATCTTTATTTTTCAAATTTTTCGTCGCGGCGCCACGACCCTGAGATAGGCGTCGTGGCGCCCAAAGATCTGCGACCCTCTGAACTTCCGACGTCGTGGCGTGATTTGGCCGCGGCTGAACTTCGAGACGCCACGGACTTTCAGCGCCGCGGCTTTACGTCGGCGCGTGGCGCCTTCCTGCGACATTCTGCATTCTCGGCGCCATGGCCCTCTGCTGGGCGCCGTGGCGCCGAGCTGATTTCCTTCTCTCACATTTTTCGTCCTCCACTTTTTAGACCTGTACCTGTCATCACAACATGTAAACAATACCTTCCGTGAGACTGTTCTAACTAAAACTAAATTGCATATTTTTTTTAAAAAAAACCTTAGGTTGCCTCCCAAGTAGCGCTGTCTTTAACGTCTTTTAGCCGGACGCATGTTCCTTATCAAGAGGCATGGGGTAACTTAACCCCACAGCCTACCCATTTCATAATCATTTTTCTCTTTCGCCTTACATTTTCTTTTTCTCCTTTTTCTCAAGAAGGTTTAGCGTTGCTCACTATCTTGCGGATTGATTTCCTTTGCTTTGGCTTGTCTTTGGCTCACTGATGTGCTATGATCTTGTTGCAAAACATTTGCTTATGATCGGGGTTCAACGGTGTGTTTAAACACCTTGAACACCATTTCTTCTTCCTCAACTCGAGTTTTATTTCGCCTTTTCCACATCAATCAAGGCTCTCGATTGCAAGAATGGTCTTCCCAGATGATAGGGATTTCATCATCTTCCTCCATATCAAGGATGAGGAAAGTCTGCGGGAAAGAAGAATTTTCCCACCTTAACCAATACGTCTTCAATTATTCCCCAGGATGCACCATCGTCCCATCCGCCACCGAGTTCACGTGGTTGGTTTGACTTCTCCCAACCCAACCTCTGAAAACAGGCGGGCGTAGAGATTTATCTTGGCCCCAAATCACACAGGGGCCATTACATGTCACCCTACCAATTGTGCAAGGCAATGTGAAGCTCCCAGATCCTTAGCTTGGGGCGGTTTCTTACGCAGATGGCACTGCATTCCTCTGTCAATGTCACTGTCTCATACTCAGCTAGCTTCCTCTTCTTCCCAAGAATTTCCTTCATAAATTTGAAATAAATAGGCATTTGTTCCAACGCCTCAATGAAAGGGATGTTGATGTGCAACTTTCTAAATACCTCAAAGAACTTGGAGAATTGCTTATCAACTGCTTTTCTTTGCAACCTCTGAGGGTAAGGAATCTTCTCTGTGTATTCCTTCACTGAAACTGTTGGAGCCTTCTCTAAAATAGGGCGGTCCTCAGTAACCCCCTCATTCTCTGCCTCTACTCTGCTTTCGACTCTGTTCTACCACGTGAGCGAGGAAAGAGGAAAGCTGTCACGACCGAATCTGGGCCGTGGCGGTGCCTTACCCGGGCACCTGGTGATCTGACATCAGAGTAATCGTGGAACATAAAACACATACATGAAACAAATGAAGTACAAACGATGTCTGAGGAAAACTTGCCTTCGGCGTATATATAAATAACAACTCACTACAAATGAGCAGTTTAATCCTTTTTACAACCACGCCCATTGTGATTACTACGGACCTCTAAGAAATGATACAACATGATGGCGGGCGGGGCCCGCCATACCACGAATGTAAATACCTCTGGCGACGGACTATGCGAGATAAGCCTCGAGAAGCGGAGCTTTCCCAACTGACGTGACCACTAGGCGAGGATCAACGATGATGTACCTTTACTGCGGCGTGAACGCGGCCCGAGGTCGATGCAGCCAGTACAGTATGTGGCGAAAATAAATCGTAAATGAAATCATAGTAGTCTATATAAAGCGGGAGACATGTATGATAACCAAACTACGATTCCTGATAAATAGCGATCGTGTCAAGTCGTGGACTCACGCCTCAAAGTTATCATAATAAAACCGTGCGGGGCAAGTGCGAAGGCATGGCGACTACTAAGACCAGCATGCCAAAAATACCACAAATCGTATCCAGAGGTCTTTCTGCATCGCACCACATGTCGAAGGCGGCCTCGCCCGCAATATCAATGTGCGCGTCTATCCTCGAACTCTCGCAGACTCGCGTAGGTCACCCAGGACCGCGCAGGTATTCTCGAATCACGGTCCTGCATCGCGAGGTATACCGCGTCGAAGGCGGCTAACCCTCGGTATCCGCCTAGGCTCCGCGGCCGCGTAGTCTCAAAGACCGCGTAGTCTCAGCCAGGCCGCATAGGAATCCCGCGTCGGGCTAAACACCGGAATGATCAATCCGAGCTACCGCGCTCGCGTAGTCACAAGGATTTGCATAGCCGTATAGACCGCGTCAAGGGTGGCAAGCCCTCGGTATAATAAGTCGAGGGTATGTGATACAATAACGATCTCCGGGCTTAACGTTTGACAACGTAAGCCTGACAAGAGTGACCACTTTACACAATAATCACAAGATACTAACACACGTAGCATCCTAACATGCTTACTTATCAAATCAACAAGAAAGTATTACAAGGTTATCACAAACCAATACAATCAAGTTATTCACACAAGGTACTTTCTACTAACAAGTTCGCACCTATCCCCAAAGTACTTCATACATTAACTCTTTAAAAGATCGTTACTTCACAAAAACCACACAATACCGTAGTATATGAAAATAGAGTGATTATCTTTTTGAGTAACTCAATTACTTCTCTTTGTAAAATCAAGTAGCCACATTCTTCTCCAATGTTCAAGTTTGCCTAATTTCCAATGTTCAAGTTTGCCTAGTTTCCAATGTTCAAGTTTGCCTTTTTAGAAAGGTTTCGTAGTTCATAGTCTTATTCATTTAAGAATATAATTCTCCTTTAAACTATCGAGAAACATAAGTCTTATATGTGAGTAGGATATTCTTGTTTATAACAATCTTATTACAATGACCATGATCTAGAAATATCATTTTGTCTCATCTTAGCTTCATGCGGATGGAAGTTTCTCTTGTTTTAATAATACTTAATCTGTCAAAACATTTCCTTTTATTAACGCTGCGGTGGTTTGTCGATACATTCGATTTCAAATCGGTAAAACATCCTTAAGCGTTATTACCTAACTTCCATAAAGCTAGTATAACTCTTAAGTTTTCAAAAACCAAGTATTACTTCTTTCAAATGATTCAAAATCTTTTGAAATACTTCAAGTTCTTTATTAACACATAACAAGCGATTATAGTTCAAATCGATTACCTTTTAAAAACCACAAGTATTTTCTTACCAACAAAAGCTATTATAACCAACTTCCCATAAAGCCGTTATAACACTTTATGTTTTAAACCAATCAAATACATTTAGCACGTATGCGTCACTGCATAACATAGTTCACACATATCATGCTAGAAGAGATAGGAAGAGGTTCACATACCTCGCGACGATTATCGACTAATAGCAAAAGCGCTCAAGTACTTCCAACCGGCTACTCCTTTGCCAAGTAGATCGCGCCACACGTAGTACTTGACTATAAGGCCACAGCGCTTATTAACATTTAGATCCCTTCGTAGAACATTCTACAGAAAATTCGGCAAAGACTCTCAACAACGGCGTAAATCTCATCCTCTATCGGGTGCTACCAAGCCAACGGGGTTATACGCTTAATCGGACGTGCACAATTCTACCTCGCGAAAAGCTACACAAGTCTCATGTCTGATCTATGTAAATACAATTCGATTACTCTTCTTCGAAAAGGTTTCTTATTATTCGGGCTTAAGTCAAAAGACATTGCCGATAACAACGCGTTGATCTTATATATAGTATACTTCAACTATATAATCTAACAACATGTAATTTCCAATTACAATAGGGGGACAAGATATTTACCTCGATAAGCCCATAATTATCCGAGTTTAAATGTCGCTCCTGAGCAAGGTTTAGCTCTGCTACGTGCGCTCAGACCAGCTCCAAACAACCCTTAGAAGTTCTAACCAACTTCTACTTAATACTCCAACTAACTATGGAGATTTTCCTTAGGGTTTCGGTTTTGTAGTGAAGGGAAGTATAATAGTATTTACGGGCTTTTTGTAAAGGTATAACCTTAGAATACTACAAGGTATATGGCTAAGGTAATTTGGGCATTATAACAATACTTTTGAGTATTTCTAACAAGAGGGTATTATACGAAGACAACTAGGCTAGGGTACACTCTCATTGCACCACAGAGGGGTGCTCTCGACATGTGAGGGAGGCCTCAGTAGAACTCAACATGAGGGAGGGAGAAGGAGAGCTTTCAAGACTTAGGGAATTTTGTGGATGAATTAGTCTTGAAGGGTGGGTATTTATAGGTCAGTGAAGGCGACCAATGGCGAGATCTTGCCAAGTGCAAGGCAAGTGTAGGGCAAATCTTGCCAAGTGCACCTTATCCATCTACCACCAAAATATCCTACCAACCCTTGACCAAACAATGGCCATTCGCCAACCCCTTTACCGCCTGAGGTGTTCCAATGAGAGGGTGACAAGTGTCGCCTCTTGTTGGTCCAAAATGTTTCGTCTCTCGGAAAAATCCGCAAAATTAAAAATGACATAGCCGGAAATTCCCTACGAAAAGTTGGAAACGTTTAGTCGAAAAACGACTCTGTCGGGTGTTGTGAACAAAAAGAATTCGCCAAGCCTAAATCACAAGTTCAAATTTTTCTACGTCGTCCCGTGCATACTGAAATACGGTATAACATTCTCCTCCTTAGAAACATTCGTCCAATGTTCCTTCTAAGTCTCAAAACAAGCGCGCCGAGATAGTCTTCACTACTATACTTACGAGGACAAACACATCGCATGGCCACCGGAACAATCTGCGCAAAATGCTTACATCCAAGTCCACGAAGCACTCTAACATCATAAATCATACCACTTTTGTCACTTTGCGCGAGGTTCTAGTGTCACCCGGCGACCAACAAATGGTAACTGCGTCATGCGATCACCGAAGATGTCGTGCATTCGAACTCTTACCGCATTTAAATCGCTTGAGATCCAAAACTCGGGTTATCATCTTCAACTTGGTCATCATTAGTGGGAATACTCGATGGATCTCCGATTTCCTTCCGAACATAACACGAAAAGATCGGGCCACCGCCTCCTAAGTCGGACGGCAAATGCTAACATATAGGCAACTGGCCTATTCTTCACATGAACTCAAAGGCCCAAAGTAACTCGGGCTAAGTTCCTCTGTATTCCAAAACTCGTCACATGACCCGGGTGGTACTTTCGAAGACCGGCCGTCGGCTGAACTCTGGCGTCGCCGATTATCCGCGCGATTTCTCGAGCCGCGTAACCTCTTCTAGACAAGCTTTACTCTATCCACGATCTGCTGGAACAAGCTCAACCAACTATCTGAATCACGCCAACATCGAACCAATCGGCCGGACTCACATCCGCCCTACAAGGCTTCATAAGGCGACATCCGAACACCGAAATGGTAGTTTAAACACTCCTTCAACAGAGACAACAATTCGCAACTATCCTCAAATCAAACACCGGCGAGGCGAATGTGGTCGAGACTTACTTGAGTTCCTAACCTTGCACGGTAAAACCTCCGGAAAAGAAACGCAACACAGGCTCCACTGCGACATAAGGTGAAGGTAGGCACCTCGTGCGACCTTACAACCTTTCGATATATCATCTCGCATAACCTGCCGAGTAAACGGTCTTTGCTGAAGACAACACGGTGACCTCCTCGGCCCAACTGCGGTCGAATCGTCCATGAAATCGTCGTTGGTTAACTAAACTCGCCTAACACCTCGTGACCTACCACGCAGCGGGACCACCACAAACCGACTTACCACCAAACATGCCGCGGGTTGACCCGCAACGTGGCCTCAACCCGACCCGCAACGCCGAACGCTAGCTCGCGAAGGAAAACTCTCACTAATCACGTTACGAAAACCTAGCGGTCTTAGCTCGGCTACCTCTTTCATTCCACACTACTCGGGGACTAATCCACAAACATAACTCACGTGCACTATGCACTCCTATAAGGTCAAACATAAACAATACATCTTTTACTCGAGATGGCCTTACCTCTAAGGTCTCTACGTATAACACTCTAAGGCTCACACTTTCTCTATCCCCAAATCTTACTTGGTTAACTAACCAAGATTTCTAATCACCATTTACACAATGCTATCGTAATATAACACCTAAGGTATACTCACCTTATCACACATACTAAACCACTGAGGTTAAAGATATACTGAATCTTCTTCACTCCCTTAGTCGTTCTAATCAAACCTTGTAGGCGATAAGGAAGATGACGAACTACCCACCGATCCTGAAGGCTAAGTCCTCCGCGAGGACACTCTTTCGACATCGCACCACGGCCATAGTACAACAAGTACCCAACTAAAAGACGACATTCCCGAGATGGCGCTGCTTACACCGTGAACACCGAGAAAAATCAATCGGATGGGAACGCCCGTGTGTGATCGGAACCTAAGCTCTGAGCTCGACCAACTCCTGCATACCCCGAACGTCCCCAACCTGTGGAGGACCTTTCGCGGTGGATGCGCATAATCTTATCTGCTGGTGAGGCGACTACTCGAAAGTTACCAGGGCCTTGCTGCTCGCCTCTTCGATGTCGCCGTTAAACCGCCGATCTCTACGTTTCTCGGCTGCTGCGCATAAGCCCGCATACGTGCCATGCTCGCTTCAATCAAGAACTTACTTTTGCACAACCTTCGTTGATATTCATCAAGACTCGCGTACATCGGTATACTCTGCGGTAGTCAAATCCATAGTTAGTAATGTGGTCGCCTCCTTGAAATCTATATTCTCTGTTCGTCGTGGGCCCGAAGGTTCAAATATCATGGCGCGATAGGAATCGCTGCCGTGCTAAACTCGATGGGGCTAGTGGCGTCGCAGAACTCCCGAATGAAGCACCACCTGAGGTGATTATTGGGCTGTGCCCACGTAACCCTCAGTACTCTGCTCGCGGCTCCGCCGCTTGCGCCTCCCGGGCGGGTTGCCACGCGAGGCATAACGGTAAGGGAAAGAAATACGTTAGAGGTCCAACTTACAACACGCCTCTAAGGCACGATCTCGAGTGAGAAAATAGAAACCAATCCTAAATATCCTATAGCCTCCGATTATTGGTGTGGTGCACAACACCGATAATCAAGACTTCTCGGATCTGATGCGTAGACACTTTCAGAGGATTAATCGCTCGATACCACTTTGTCGACCGAATGCGGGCGTGGTCGTGCCTTACCCGGGCACCCTAGTGATACAACATCGAGTAATCGTGGAACATAAAACACATCGTAAACAAATGAAGTACAAAACGATGTCGAGAAAACTTGCCTTTGGCGTATATATAAATAACAACTCCTACAAATGAGCAGTTTAATCCTTTTTACAACCACACTTAACGATTACTACGCACTTAAGAAATGATACAACAACGATGGCGGGACGAGGACGCCATACCTCGAATGTAAATACCTACAACGACAGGGACTATACGAGATAAGCCTCGAGAAACGGAGCTTTCCCAAACGCTGAATGTGACCACTAAGAGCGAGGATCAACGGCGGTGTACCTTTACTGCGGCATGAACGCAGCCCGAAGAGTCGATCTGACAGTACAGTATGTGAAAGAAAATAAATCTGTAAATGAAATCATAGTAGTCTATATAAAGCGGGAGACATGTATGATAACCGAACTACGATTCCTGATAAATAAGCGATCGTATCAAGTCGTGGACTCGCGCCGCCAAAGTTATCACAATAAAACCGTGCGGGGCAAGTACGAAGGCATAGCCGACTACTAAGACCCACGACCAAAAATACCACTGGCGTATCCCGAGGTCTTTCTAGGCGCACCATGTCGAAGGCGGCCCTTTCGCCCGCAATATCAATGTCGCGCGTCTATCCTCGAACTCTCGCGACTCGCATAGGTCACCCATGCACGTAGGTATTCCTCGAATCGTGGTCCTGCATCGCTGAGGTATACCGCGTCGGCGGCTAACCCTCGGTATCCGCTAGGCTCCGCGACCGCATAGTCTCAAAGACCGCGTAGTCTCAGCCGGACGCGCATAGGAATCCCCGCGTCGGGCTAAACACCCTAATGATCAATCCTGGAGCTCTGGCGCTCGCGTAGTCACAAGGATCGCATAGGCCGTATAGACGCATCGGGTGTGGCAAGCCCTCGGTATAATAAGTCGAGGGTATGTGATACAATAACGATAACGGGCTTAACGTTTGACAACGTAAGCACAACAAGAGTGACCACTTACACAATAATCACAAGATACTAACACGTAGCATCCTAACATGCTTACTTATCAAATCAACAAGAAAGTATTACAAGGTTATCACAAACCAATACAATCAAGTTATTCACGCAAGGTACTTTCTACTAACAAGTTCGGGTTATCCCCAAAGTACTTCATACATTAACTCTTTAAAAGATACGTTACTTATAAAACCACACAATACGTAGTATATGAAAATAGAGTGATTATCTTTTGAGTAACTCAATTACTTCTCTTTGTAAAATCAAGTAGCCACATTCTTTTCCAATGTTCAAGTTTGCCTAATTTCCAATGTTCAAGTTTGCCTAGTTTCCAATGTTCAAGTTTGCCTTTTTAGAAAGGTTTAGTAGTTCATAGTCTTATTCATTTAAGAATATAATTCTCCTTTAAACTATCGAGAAACATAAGTCTTATATGTGAGTAGGATATTCTTGTTTATAACAATCTTATTACAATGACCATGATCTAGGAAATATCATTTTGTCTCATCTTAGCTTCATGCGGATGGAAGTTTCTCTGGTTTTAATAATACTTAATCTGTCAAAACATTTCCTTTTATTAACGCTGCGGTGGTTTGTCGATACACATTCGATTTCGAAATCGATAAAACATCCTTAAGCGTTATTACCTAACTTCCCATAAAGCTAGTATAACTCTTAAGTTTTCAAAAACCAAGTATTACTTCTTCTTTCAAATGATTCAAAATCTTTTGAAATACTTCAAGTTCTTTATTAACACATAACAAGCGATTATAGTTCAAATCGATTACCTTTTAAAAACCACAAGTATTTTCTTACCAACAAAAGCTATTATAACCAACTTCCCATAAAGCCGTTATAACACTTTATGTTTTAAACCAATCAAATACATTTAGCACGTATGCGTCACCGCATAACATAGTTCACACATATCATGCTAGAAGAGATAGGAAGAGGTTCACATACCTCGCGACGATTATCGACTAATAGCAAAAGCGCTCAATACTTCCAATCGGCTACTCGCTTTAAGCCAAGTAGATCGCGCCACACGT
Organism: Przewalskia tangutica; assembly: GCA_029844215.1. NCBI lineage: Eukaryota > Viridiplantae > Streptophyta > Magnoliopsida > Solanales > Solanaceae > Przewalskia > Przewalskia tangutica. The sequence goes on along the minus strand of CM056736.1, from coordinate 29,009,797 downwards.
AGTACTTCAACCTATAAGGCCACAGTGACTTATTAACATTTAGATCCCCGTAGAACATTCTACGAAAATTGGCAAGACCCTCCCGCAACAGCGTAAATCTCCTCTCTATCGGTAGGCTACGGCCAACCGGGGTTATACGTTTAATCGGACGTGCACAATTCTACCTCACGGAAAAGCTACACAAGTCTCAGAATACATTCTATGTAAATACTGATTGATACTCTTCTTTGAAAAGGTTTCTTATTATTCAGCTTAAGTCAAAAGACATTGCGATAACAACGCGTTGATTATATATAGTATACTTCAACTATATAATCTAACAACATGTAATTTCCAATTACAATAGGGGACAAGATATTTACCTCGATAAGCCCATAATTATCCGAAGTTTAAATGTCGATCTGAGCAAGGTTTAGCTCCTACTGATGCGCTCAGGCCGCTCCAAACAACCCTTAGAAGTTCTAACCAACTTCTACTTAATACTCCAACTAACTATGGAGATTTTCCTTAGGGTTTCGGTTTTGTAGTGAAGGAAGTATAATAGTATTTCGGGTTTTTGTAAAGGTATAACCTTAGAATACTACAAGGTATATGGCTAAGGTAATTTGGGCATTATAACAATACTTTTGAGAGTATTTCTAACAAGATGGGTATTATACGAAGACAACTAGGCTAGTGGGTACACTCTCGCTAGCACCCCTAGAGGGGGTGCTCTCGACACGGGAGGCCTCGCCGAACTCAACACAAGTGAGGAGGGAGAAGGAGAGCTTTCAAGACTTAGGCAATTTTGTGGATGAATTAGTCTTCAAAGGGTGGGTATTTATAGGTCAAGTGAAGGCCAACCAATGGCAAGATCTTGCCAAGTGCAAGGCAAGTGTAGGGCGAATCTTGCCAAGTGCACCTTATCCATCTACCACCAAAATATCCTACCAACCTCGACCAAACAATGGCCATTCCGGCCCCCTTTACCGCCAAGGTGTTCCGATGAGAGGGTGACAAGTGTCGCCTCTTGTTGATCCAAAATGTTTCGCCTCTCGGAAAAATCCGCAAAAATTAAAAATGACATGGCGGAAATTCCCTACGAAAGTGTGGAAACGTTTCGTCGAAAAACGATTCTAATCGGGTGTTGTGAACAAAAAGAATTCGGCCAAGCCTAAATCACAAGTTCAAATTTTTCTACGTACGTCCTTACGTACATACTCTGGAAATACGGGGTATAACAGAAACAACCTTAGACATTTTTCTATTACTATTCCGCTGAGGTGTAGTTTGTCTATTGCTTCCCACTTCTCGTTACCTTTGACACCGCTCTCGATTCATCTCTGTATTACTAGGAAGAGTGCCCTATGGCCTATTATTTGCCATATTTACTAGTTGTCCCACCTGCGTCTCCAAGTTCCTGATAGAGGACCTTGTCTCTGCCATAAAATGGGTTTGTGAATTCGTAAGTGTTAACAAAGCCGCCATGATCGTCGCTTCTCTTGTGGAGCGGGTGTCTTGGCTGTTGGGAGGATGAGGCACAGTTAAATGGTTGATGATTCGTATTGGCCAAGACCGGTTTCTGCCTTGATCACCCCTCCATGAAAAGTTAGGGTGATTTTTCCACCCTGGATTGTAAGTATTTGAATAGGGGTTATTCTGGGGCTTTGGGTAATTCCCCACTGCCTGGCATTCTGCTTGCTCAATAGGGATGTTGTTGGGGTCTGTTGATGGGCACCTATCAAAAGTATAAGGACCTCACACATCCCACAATTCATTGGCATCTGAACTGCATTCACTGACATTGTGTTCTGCTGCAGTTGCTTGGTCAAGAGAGCAACCTGTGCATTTAACGTTGTGATGGCATCGATCTCATGAACTCTTATCGCTCTCCTTCCACTTACCCCTCTATCATCTGTCACATGGTTATTGGTGGCCATGTCTTTTAGCAAATCATGGGCCTCATGTGCTGTCTTTTTCATGAAGGTTCCACCTGCAGCTGTGTCAATTGTTACACCCCGTAAGTCCAGGACATGTATAAGAGAATGTACGTAAGGAATCAAGACTTGAAATTGGTACGAAAGAAAGAATTGTTTTTCCGACGGAAAAACTTCCGAACGTCGGAAAGGAAAAATATTCGTTGATGAGAATTGGATTCTCAAAATGCATTATTTGAAGAGTATGGAACTTATTAACATTATGGAAATTTATTTTTTACGGATTTGGTCATGTGGGGCCCACCCGAGGAATTTTACGTTTTGTGGGGCCCACGAGGGTTACGTAATTTTATGGACGAATGAGAGAGTGACACGTGGCACCTCCCCCACATGGCCTTGGACGAAAATTGCAAGGTTAAAATGGTCATTGACCATTGAAGATGAACAAGTCTTGCTAGCTTGAGATTGTTGACTTGTCAACTTGTCCACTTGGCTTAACATTAATTGTCCTTCATCCTAGCCACTCAAGTGTTGATATCTTGACCCTCCATTGTGTTTTATATACCACACTAGTGCAAGACAAGCTCTTGAAACACTTAGAAAATTTCACAACATTTTCTTGTTGCTAAAGTTGCTCTCGGGTTCACCCTCAAATCCACACAAAAATTTTGTAGTTTTGATCCATTATTCACAAGACTTAAACCCAAGGTCCCTAAGGGTATTGTAAGGATATCTCAATAGAAATATTTCGGAAAAACGACGTTTTCACGTTAGTCGCAAGGCGAAAACCTAAGACATTTTCATAGGTTTTGATTGGAAATGGAAGAGAAGTTGGTTGTGAACTTCTAAGGGCTTCAAATAGCGGATTGGAGCGGAAAGGAAAGGAGCTAAGAATTGCTAAGGCGCGACTTTGAATCTTGGAAATTTTAAGGGTTTATAAAGGTATAAATCTTGTCGTTTTAGCAATTAAGGTTCACTTATCATTGTAGTTATGGATATTAGCAAGCATGAGGTATATATTATGAAGTTTGATAAGTATATTGGCTATTGGAACCCTAATCCGAAAACTAGCATGTTTAGCCTTAAGATTACAATTCAAGTTGATTAATAGTATAAGTCGTCGCATGTTGTATAAAGAAGGAAATTGTAGTTGTTGAAGTTGTCTATGACTATATAACATGTTTGACCTAAGAACTTGGATTGAAAAAGAATTTGAAAGGACTTAGGATTGGTTATAAGTTGGCCGAGAATGGCTTTAAATATGGAACTACTTCGTATGAATTGTGGGCGGAATTTTACACGTATTGTAAGGCGTGTAATCCCCTTTGATTGGTTGGTATGTTGAGCCTTAAATGTGGCATGTTTGGTTATTGAATTCGGCCTTGAAAAAGGTGGCAAAGTATGTAGAAACAAAGGAAGTGCTGTCCGATTTTCCGTAGAATAAGAGACTGTATACTTAGTATTATTCAACGTTAGAAACTAGAAGTTGATAGTCGTGTTGTGGCCTTTATAGGTTGATAATTCTACGTGCGGAGTATTCGACTTAGCTTGGGGATTAGGCCGATAAGGTATGTGAACTATCTCCTCTTCTAGCATGATTCCTTAAGATAAAGAAAGCATGTCCTACTCCTTAAATGATCCTTTCCTTGGTTGTATTTGGATTGCCTAAAATAGAATTTGTTCTATGTACTTCCTTGATTGTACTTTGATGTTTAAATTGTAAGTTGTATAATCCATTGCCTTAGTGAAGTTTGGATTCTTAAGAGTGAAAGTATTTTACTTAAAGTACATAGAGTCTTGAAAAGAAAGTGGTTTCCAAACCTTTTGGCTAGTTCCTTAGTTCCAAAACCTAAGGTTGTTATAATGACTTTAGGGGAGTTAAAAGAGTGATTTACTTAATTGTTTTAAAAGAGGAGAAATGACATGATTTAAGAGAAGTGACGTGTTTTAAAGGTGTGAGTTACTTGAGATTTAAAAGTGTAAGCTACTTGATTTCTAAAGTTAAGAAACTTGATTTCTAAAGATTAAGAGACTTGAAGTATTTTGAAAGTTAAGAAACTTGAGTTGAAAGTATGTGATACTTGGTTTTAAAAATATAAGTCTCTTGGTTATAAAAAGAATGAATTTGTCTAAAAACCATAAAGGGTTATAACGGATTTGTGGGAAGTTGGTTATAACGGCTTTATGGAAGGATAAGAAAGTTGTCTATTTTGATTGATAGGTACGAGTTGCCTAGGTTGTGAAATTAGAAGTTACTTCATTTCAAGTCTTGAAATGAATTTCTAAAGATGTAGTAACTTAGTTTGAAAAATAGACATGCCTTGATACTACGGGTGTTAGTATCTTGGGGTTTTATATAAAAATGAGTCTTTTGAAAAGAATGGAAGTACGTAGTACTTAGTGTTAAAATCCTGATTTCTTTTATATAAAACGTAACTGCCTTGAGTTTATAAAATGAAAGTCTAAAGATTTTATGAACTTGCCTATGTGTGCTGGTGATAGCCTTTGAGTGCAAGTATTATCTTTTTACGCTGCCGCGACTCTCGGTTGGAGAGCGTATGTCTTGTAAGTTTACTTGGACGTCAAGCGATGATGTAGGATTCCACGGGTATGCTTCCATTATTTATATTACTCCGACATGCTTATACGATGTGGGATTAGGGCATGTGACCGGAGGCGGGTTAGATTCCGATTTGTTTGTATTACCCATGGTCATGCTTATACGATGTGGGATTCCGGCGTGCGACGCGTGGGATATTGTTATTCCATGGATTAGCCTCCATGAGATTTAGTAGCGTAGGATGGATCCGTAGTTAGCTTTCGTACTTGCCCGGTCGATTGTTGACGCAGTGGATCCGTAGTTGGCTTTCGCATTTGCCCCGTCGCTTCTATTACGCTTTGCGGTAGGCTCCTTAGATAGCTTCGCACTTGCCCGGCCATATCTCGTGACGACAGTGGATCCGTAGTTAGCTTTCGTACTTGCCCGATCGATTGTTACGCAGTCGATCTCGTAGTTAGCTTTCGTACTTGCCCGTCGATTTATGATCAGCCGGATCTCGTGGTTCGTTTTCCTACTTAGCCCGCATGATTTTAGGACACAGTGGGACTTGGTGTTCATGTATGCCTATTGGTGTTATATTATATCATGGATCGCCAGCGATGAGGAAGGATTCCACGGGCATGATTGGTATTATGGGCGTGAGACCCATGGTTATATGTTAGTAATGACTTTGAGGGCATGCGTCCCTGACTTGATATGACTGCTTATGTATTGTGTATTGTAGGGTGACTATCATACATGTCTCCTGTTTTGTTTAGACTGTCATGATTTCATTACAGTATTTACTATTTCACATACTTGGTACATTCTTCGTCGACCTCGCCCGAGTGCGTTACATCTGCATGAGTTTAGGTCAGCTTTGGTGATCTACAGGTGTAGGACCCTCCTCAGAGCTTTTGGATAGCTCCCTCTGTTCAGGAGTTTATCTTTTTGGTATAGTTCCTCCGATGTGCTTTTATGCATGGTTATAGATGCGGCGGGGCCTTGTCCCGTCATATTTCAGTAAAACTCTTAGAGGTCTGTATTCATATGTGGGATTGGACTCATGTGCAGTGTAGTGTCTTTTATTATGTGTATTATATGGCAGTCTTGTCGGCTTTGCCCTTGTACGTATGTTGGTTTTGAAAAAAAAATAAGGAGGTGTTATTTAAATTCCGCAGTTTACTTGTGTTGTTAAGGTAGAAGGGTGCCCAGGTAGGGCACCAGTCACGGGCCCGGGATTCGGGGCGTGACATCAATGATGGTTCTTGTGGTCCCACTTAGCCCATTGTAGAAAATACGGACCAAATTCCACAGCTCAATGCTATGATGTGGACACTTTCTCTGCAGATCATTAAATCTCTCCCAAGCCTCATAGTGACTCTCCATCAGCCTGGTAAAAATTGTTCAACTCTCCTCTCAGCTTAACGGCTTTGGATGGTGGAAAGAACTTTGCCAAGAACTTCTGTGCCAACTCATGCCATGTGAATATAAAATCGATAGGTAGGGAATTCAACCAAACTTTTGCTCTATTCCTGAGTGAGAAGGGAAAGAGCCTCAATCGGATGGCGGCGTCAGTAACGCCATTATATTTGAAAGTTGCACACAGCTCCAAGAAATTTGCTATGTGCATATGAGGGTCTTCAGATGGCAACCCTCCGAATTGAACTGTATTCTGCACCATACTCAGGATCACAGGCTTGATTTTGAAATTATTTGCTCCTATTGCTGGGAGCCTGATGCAAGTCTGTGCTCCATTCACCCTTGGCAGCACATAATCTCCCAAACTTCTCTCAGCTTGGACCTGGACCCTTTCTTCCACATCCATTGGTAACCTCTGGGGCATCCTCTGGTTAGGTTGATGATCACCAAACCCTTCGTTCATCTCATTGTTATTCTGCAAGCCTCCCATTGCTATTAAGGCCAAGATTCGTTTGTTTCTCCGGTTCTTCTTGCAAGTCTTTTCAATCTCCGGGTTGAAGGGAACAAGTGTATCTGCTCCTCTTCTCCTTCGCATAAACTAGATGCCTGCAACAGATCAAAATCAACAAACGGATCACGGCGCACGGTTTCACCAATACAAAAAAAAACAAATTAGAAATTAAGAATAGATAGAATGATATCGAACTACGCCAATCCCCGACAACGGCGCCAAAAACTTGATGCGCGACTTATACACACGCTAAACGCAAGTGCACATATCATGACAAGTAATATAGTCTAGAAGACCGAGTTATCGTCCTCAGGGATTAGTGTCCAATTACCAACCTCTATTTTATAGTATCTATTTGGTGACCGATAATTTGATGATTTGTTTATAGCTATGATTATAGATGTTAACTAAATTATTTTACTTTACTTCAGATATGGTGGAAATAGGGCTTCCAAATCTCCTCGACTATCCGCTCGCTTTACTCGTTAATGCAAATAATTAAGGTTCTTCTTCTATGTTGAGATAGCAGGTTAACTAAGCCGTTTTATACTCCTGTTAAGGTAATATAAACACTCAACCTCAATGTAGAACCCTTCTATCTTTCGATGACAAGATTGACTACAAAGGAGGATTAAGAACAATAACCTATTAGGCTACACAAGTATCGGGGTACTTTCGTCCACGATTTAAACCTATGTTTATTCAACTATAGCATATTCACAATCTCCCCTTTCGGATTTCGATTAGAAATCATATAAGTGATGATAATTAGTGATCAATTAATTACTAAGCAATTAAAACAATTATTGAATAAATCTCAACAATAATAAGAAGAAACCAAAATCTTGCATTAATTCATAAAATGAGGTTCAAGCGATTCGACATGGAAAGCCCTAAATTAAGTTAGTTTCTAGCCATATATATGTCAAGAACTAAAATATTATCCAACATATACTAGAAATAAATAAAATAAAGAACAAGAAATTACTCAAAAATAAGTCTCCAATCTTGATCTCCAGTTGTGATGAATGGTAAGGTGTGGAACTCCTTAAACCTGACTTAAAAGGCTCTATTTATATCCTCAAAAACGTGCAAAACCTTTTCCTCTTTGGCTTTGGCCCAATCCTATTCGTATTTGTTAATTTTCCAGCGCCGCGCCTCAGAACCGGCCATGTACTACGCGCAACTTCGTGGCTGGTTCGCTTCGGGCGCCGTGGCTCTCGCTATCGCTGATGGTGCAGCGCCACGGCCTGCTTTCTCTCCCGGGTTGCCAACCTTTTTAGCTTTTTGAGCTCTGGAACCTCTGTTTCTGCCCTCTTTTCACTCATTCTCACCAATGTGCCACTTTAAACCATTGTGACTCAAAAGAAAGAAAATTTATCCTAACACGACACATATTTGTACAAAAATGGGCAAAAGACTAACTAAAAATGACTCAAAAGGTGTATATAAAATACACCGATCATGCTGCCCAAATTTCCGTAGGATTAGAGGGCCATTATTTGGTATAAGCCTTATACTAGAAAGTATGATATTGATAGAAGTTCTATCGTCATTATAAGTTGAAGTACTACATGTAGCATATTCTACTTGGAGGGTGGAATAGCCGATAAGGTTGAAGTACATTGGAGCGTATTGCTACTTGTCGTATGAGTTAGTCATCAACGAGGTATGTGAACTACTTCCTTCTATTGCCTTTTTATTTGGAGTATACATGACTTGTTTTCTTGAAGTATACTTGCCTTGTCACTAGGAAGTATTCATGTTAATGATTTTATGCTAAAAGCATGTCTAGACATTCCTAAGTTCTTACCAAGTCTTATGGGGGATGTTGGTAAGAGTCGTTAGGAAGTATTGGAGTCGAGTTGACCTTGCTAATTTACTACACTAATGAAAATAGGTATTGAACAAGCCATTGCAGCGTTAATGAAAATGTATCGACAATCAATTATATTGAGATGAGTAGAATTCTCCATCTGCATAGAAACTAAGATAAGACAAAATTGTATTACATTTTCTAGATCATGGTTGTTTTAACAAGGTCGTTATAAACGAGTATAAGCTATTCACGGATCCTATAAGTATTAATTTTGAAAGTATAGGAGACTTGATTTTTTCGAAAGTATATGTTACTTGATTTAAAGAGAATAAGTATCTTGATTTGAAAAGTATATGTTACTTGATTTAAAGAGTATAAGTAACTTGATTTAAATGTATAGGTTACTTGATTTTGAAAGGGGATGTAACTTGATTTAAAGGTATACGTTACTTGATTGATTTAAAGAGAATAAATGACTTGAGTTAATAGAGTAAATAACTTGGTTTTGATAGTGAAAGTACTTTTGGGTCCAACGCCCTAATATTTCATGAATGATTCTTTTTATAAAGAATAGATGTACTAAGTACTTTGGATTCATTTCCCTAATGTTACATCACACGATAATGTGAAATCCGGAAAAAAAAATATAGTTGTGGTTGGGTTATAAAAAAAAAATATATATAAGAATACAAAGAATAAATTGCATGGGATAGAGTTAGTGTTAAAGTTGGATAAATAGATAGATGAAATGAAAATAAGAAAACAAAAGAAAAACAAAAGAAAAAAAAAAGAAAAGGCATGCAAGCATTGCATTGCACGTCCATTTCTTTCCCCTCCCCCCCTTCTCATTTTCCTTCAATCTTTTGATTTTTCCCCTCCCATAAGTTATAGAAAACTCTCCACTTATACATAGTATTTACACATAAATAAAGTACATAACATAAAGGTTAGAAAATCAGAAAAAAAAACAAGTGAAAAGAAGAGGAAAAAATACCAAGAGGGCAAGAAGAACAAGAATCAAAATACTAGAGAGTAAGGATAATTTTAGCAACCACACAACAATAATCCTCACACTTACATGGTGAGTTTTCTCACTCATAAATTCTTGGTAACATCCTTTATTTTAAGTTCAATACATGTTAGAATAAGAATTGAGTGTTGAAAAGAAATATTGAACTTTTGATTGTTTAGACAACTAGTTGCGTCATGAACTTTACGAACTGTTCTCACCGAGTTATAATTGTTAGAATTTGATGAAATTCAGAAGAGTGGTACACCTCTCTAATATGATCATATAGAACCAAAAATGAGGTAAAATGGACATACGGTTTGAAAGTTATCATAGTTCAAAGTTCCTGCCTTAGATTTGGCCGAAATTCGGAAAGGCATAATTACAGACTGTTTTTATTGAATTTTACTTATTAGAATTATATGAAACTTTACATGGTTGTAAATCTCTCTGTTACGGACAGATATAGATAAAGAGTTATTAAAACGGACTTACGAGTTGAGAGTTATTGTAGTTTGAAGTTGCTGCCTCGGATTCATCGGAATCCAGAAGGGCAGGACGTTGAAACGTAAAACTGTACTAATCTGTGGGGAATATGAAAATTGTTTCTAAATGAAAGTTCTAGATATATCTGTTTTAGACATTGTGAGACCTTACGGGGGTCTATACGACTTACGGATTGAGAGTTATCTCTGTTTAAAGTTTCTGCCTCGGATCTATCGAGATCCAGGAAGGGCAGCGAATAAAGTGTAAAACTGTACCAAATGGTACAGAATATGAAAGGATGGTTCACATGGAGACGTGTAGCTCTCTGTTCTCGTCGTTTTGAGATTTTATGGGGCTTGAACGGGTTTACAGATTAGGAGTTATGACTATTCTAAGATTGGGTGCTGTTTAATAAAAATTCTGCCGAAATAAATTTTATGTGGCTGTTTTGAGGATAAATTTGTGTTAGTTACCCAAAGTAGTTTTAAATGAAATTTGGTACAGAGAAAGATCCCGTCTTACCTTAGTTTCGCTTGAGAAACACCTTAGTTGGAGTTATGGTTAAAAGTTATAATCGTTACAAGTATGAATGACAGAATGTTGGGAAAGAGAATATTATTTATTCGATCTTCTGAAAAATATGAAAAGTGAATACGTGTTCACATAAATATATAAATATAAACATAATGGATCGGGTTGCATGCCGCAACAAAACGTAAAGTGAATACGTGTTCACAAATACGTAAATATAAACATAATGGATCGGGTTGCACGCCGCAACAAAACGTAAAGTGAATGCGCGTTCACAAATACGTAAATATAAACATAAGGGTTCGGGTTGCGCGCAACAAAGCGTAAAGTGAATACGTGTTCACCAATACGTAAATATAAACATAATGGATCGGGTTGCACGCGCAACAAAGCGTAAAGTGAATACGCGTTCACAAATCGTAAATATAAACATAATGGATCGGGTTGCGCGCGCAACAAAAGCGTAAAGTGAATACGTGTTCACAAATACGTAAATATAATGGATCGGGTTGCACGCGCAACAAATATGAAAGATGAATACATGTTCACATATATATAAATATGACAAGTGAATACGCGTTCACAAATATATAAATGTAATAAACATGTGGAAATGCAGGGGAATGTCTTAACGTATAATACGAGATAAAATGAAGTGTTAGTTAAACTGAGAATTTCCTATGAGGAGTTGTTGCATACTTAAAAATGTTGTAACCTGATATGTTTTTGCAATATGCTTATTACGTTATAATGTGATTGTGCTTGAAATATTGTGATGTTACTTTGAATTGCAGGGTAAGGTTCTCAATAAGCCACAGATGGTAGGGCTGACTCTTTATTTAACATGTTTCAGGATAGCGTGATATAGGAAAGGCTCCACGCCAAGGCTAGCGATCGTCCATGACCTCTTGTCATACCAAGTCCATTGTTTGGGCTTGGTACTCGTCGAGTTCGAATGTCGGTTCAATGTCTCGAAATGCCTGTGGAGCAGTCTCCTTCCAACTTAGAATAATATTTGTCAGTATGTCTATGTAGAAACAATATTTGCACGAGCATGGGCTCGCGTTATATTTTCAATAAAATCATAAACAAATTTCTTTATTGTTATTTTTATTAATAGCTCCGTATTTGAATATAAGTTTAAAATTCTAAATAAAGAGACTTAAATGGTGCTCACGTGTAAAATAATTGTCCAGTGCCATCACGCCTAAGTAAAGACTTAGGAAAAGTCGGGCGTGACAAGTTGGTATCAAAGCTAAACCAGTTAAGAGATTCTAGGAAGTTTTCTTGAGTTGGGTGTTTGAACGGTTACTTATTGCGACGGTGTGCGCGCCACCTTAGTAATAAGTAAACGGAATAACATCCTAAAGTTTCACTTCTTTCATACTCTTCTCGTTCCTATCTTGAGTCTTTTCAAAGACTTGGTTCTCGTACTACCTCCTTCAAAGGATTGTGGAAGGGAGTGTACAACGATAAAATAACCAGATGTGACTGCACCACCGACCGAAAAGGTATGAGAGGTACCAGATAGACTATGGGGCAAATTTTGTGAGAAGAAGGGAACATATCTATACAGGGAAGGACTACAAGTCTAACCCAATAGTATTTCTCGATGAGGTAGAAAACCTACTGTTTACACGAGGATGTGTGGAGACGCATGACGTCAATTTGGTAATCGCGCGGTTAGTGGACGATGTCGCGCCCTTTTCCGACCGCGACATTTATTTTCTAAACTCCTGCTTAAATAACAAAGGTTAGAAAATAAAATAAATAAATGCTAAATAGTTTAAAATGCTTAAAAGGTGCTAAAATGCAAAAGGTTGCTAGGGAGTACTAAAATGCAAAAAGGGTTCGCGGAGTCGCCACCTAATTAATTTGGGTGAATTAGGACACCTAAATGTTAACTAGTTTAAAGTAAACATTAACTCCATTTTAATGGTCTGCTAGACTTAATGAGATTCTGAGTAAGGGTTCTTTATTAATCTAGAGGGAAGGGGTTAGGCACCCTCTAAGATCCGCTAACTTGCGGTTGTCCTGCCAAACCTAGGGTAATTATTATGCTAGAAAAAGGTGTATTTTAAAAAACGTCTAAGCGGAAGAGTATAAGACACACTTTCTAAAATATTTTTGCAAGGTTTATATAGAAAAGTCAAGGTCAGTTTTGAAAACTGTGCAATTAGGATGCATGGGTACTATATTAGCTATAGGTATAATGCAAGTATTCCTTCACCTAAGGGGTATGTATTGCTTAGCATGAGAATATAACATTGTTGTGATAAAAGCATTATTTTCTATTCTGTATTAATAGAAAATTATACTACGATTTTAAGAACATCTAGGCAAATAATATTCCTACTTATTATGCAGGTGTAGGGTGTCGAGTGATCTATTATAACTATTAAACAAGGCGAGGCAAGCTTAAAGTAAGTAAGTCAAACTAATTTCTAACTATTGATTCCAGGTTTAACTATTATAAATGCTAATTAATTAGTATAGCGTTAGACAATTAATTACAATAAATGAATATGGAGAGGATATGAATTAGTAAGGACTCAAGAAATGGCGAAGTCATTCGCGGTGGTTTGAAATTTCCGATGCGGATAGAGAATGCACGTAGATGCGGGTTAATGCAGATCTTGATTGATTCAGCGCGACGAGTTTCGCGATGAAACTCTTCATTTGGCTCCGGTGCATTTCATGTAAGACAAAGAAAAATAAGGATTAGTAGATACTCTAACCCTTACCCATAATGTTGCTTGACACATATAATATATATGATACAGACCATGTACATAAACGCGACCATAAAGCGAAATTTCAGTTTTGTAGAGGAGAATACAAAAAGGACAAGCCCAAATTGATTATATTTTCCAGTTCTTGAAAGGAATAGATGGGCCTCTGTAAGCGGACTCTACATATAAGGGCAAGCAGAGTACAACATGTTGACAAATTTCGAACCAATATGGGCAAAAAAAAACAAGGTATACCTCTTCCTAGCTCACAATATTTTATGATAGACTGTTAATAAGTTACTGAAATGCAAATAGGCCACTTGATTATGCCATAAATACAGAATATGGACCTCATATGACTGTGTTCGACCTTAAATTATCCCCACATACATTCTTATATGGAAATGAATACATGATTACAACAAGAAACAATATTCAGAGCATATAAACAATTAGCCATCTTAAAAATGTCGGCAAACCTATGATGCTCATATAACAGGATCCTAAATTCATCTGATATTCTCCTCAAATTTATTAACACATAATGAGCATACTAAATTCATGTCACCTCTATTATGATCTGGGAGCAGTATGACATTCCTAATATAAATTTAAATAAACACTGTCACAGTAAGACATAGATGAACATGTATTTTTTTTCCCTTAATTTCTGAACCTAGACTAAGTTCAAGTCGTCCTCAAAGAGCATATGATGCTGGAAACAGGCTCATTCGATATATGAATTAAAGACGAGTCTTTCAAAGTTGATTTTAGTCCGATTCAACTAAAAGCGAGCATGATATTGCTCATATGTTTAGAGATTGGAAAATCATCAAAGAAAGACATTTTTAAACTTAAGCATATCTTAAAACCAGTTACAGACAAAAATTAAAGGTTTCAAACCAGGCTCATAATCATTTACGTTATAACTAAGCACTTAAATTACTCTTAAATCCAAGACATACATTATTTGAAAAGATTCTTAATCCTAAAGTATATTTATCACCACACAGGCTCATTAGGACAAGTTTAATGGTCATCTTAGTAACACACTACGACTTATTCAAATTGTTCGTCGCATATTAATCCCAAATAAAACCATTCTGCTACTACCGGTTATCTTGAAAAGCATTTACAACTAGATCATGCAATAAACAGGAGGCCAACTATGTTGAAATAAGCCACAACACACAGTACATATTATCGACTAAATATTCTAACTAATTACATCATAGCAGGCCATATGACATAATTTAAGCAAGAAATTAAAAGGTTAATAGGATTACCTTCTCCGGGCAGCGAACCGAGGCAGCGTATCAAGTCGTCGGTACACTCGACGGGTTTTGGGTTCATGACGAATGAAAGAAGCGAGGTTCGTTTGCTGATTTGTGGCTGGAATTGAAATAAGGATATTTGAACTACCTATTCGTGCTATGCTAGTGGTGCTCTGTGTCTGCCCTTGCCTATCGTCTGCCCTCTCTCGATGCCCTAAATTGCTATGTGATTGCCCCCCGACTCAGCTCTGTTTCGATGCTCCCCCCCTATCGTCTCGACTTGCATGTGCTTATATAGCCTCCCTTTGAGTTCTAATAATGGTAAGTCAATAAAGGTTGATTCTAGGCTTGATATGTGCTGATTCGTATTGAAAATCACTCCTGATTTCGTGTGATTCGAACGGGTTATGGTAAGGAAATCGTTGGAGAAGGGAAAGGAAAGTCGACTGGGGTGCGTGGATAAAGGGAAACCCCGGATTCTCCGGCGAGAAATCCGGGTATGGCGATGGGAGTGAGGTGCGGCGGTTGCTAGGGTTCCTTAATGTTTTTTCCTTATTTCTAAGGGCTGTCGACGAGGAAGATAAGGGCTTAGAAATTTGAGGAGTGGGTGAAATGGGAAATAAAAGAGGGAACGGGCCTCAGTTGGAAGAGAATGAAATTTGATGGTAATGTAGGGAAAAATAGGGGTGTTGGTGTATTTGGGTTTGGGTAGTGAAATTAGGGTATTAGATATTAATTCTAGGTATTAGTTTTAGGTATTTAATTAGTTAATTAGTAGTAAATGTATTAATTAATTAATGATAACTTAAATTAACAAATGTGATTAAATTACTTAGGTGCTTTATCAATCTAATTGTTATAATAAATGCGGGCGTGTCATTTAATCAATGCTTAATACTTTAGATCATGCGCGCTTTTTTAAAATCTTATTATTATGCATTATTGCGAAGTTAGATTAAAATTGAATAGAGTTTAGATTAGATTATTTAAATGCTAAATGCAAGTATGATTTTTAAGAATTGTTTTAAAACTTTTATAAATGCGGCGCTATTAAAATGCATGTATTAGATAAAAGAATTGATTTTAAATTACAAATGATTATGAAATTCTCTTGCGTATTAATAAACGCGGTCATGCTACTTGAAACGACGTCTTTGCTAAATTATTTATTTTATGTGTTTATTATTAATTAAGAATCGTTTGATAGAACTTAAAATTAATAAATGCGAGTGCGGGACTCTAAGTGCTTAAAACTCTACGTAAGACGCGATGCCATTATTAAATTGTTTATTTATGCCTGTATTTATGTTTTATCGCTGCATTTTATTATAAAAATCATAAAAAAATTATTTTACGAAATTAGTCTAATTTTATAGCTAATGACTGGACAGGAGGGTCAAAATTGGGTGTCAACAGACGACACACGGGTGTGGTGGAGAGATTTTAGAAGAAATCATTTTCCGATGTCACCACCGATGACGTGGGGGGAGTTCAGAGCCGCATTCAGTGAAAAGTACATGCCTAACTCCCGAAAAGATGCGCTCAGACGTGAGTTTGAACTGTTGAAACAAGGAGACCGCAATGTGATAGAATACAATACATAATTCATCTGATTGTCAGCATACAACGCACATATTATTCCTACAGAAAGGGAGAAGGTCAAAAGAGTTGTTAAGGGTTTAAACCCAAACTTGGAAGAGAAGGTAGCAGAATTAGCCCATTATCGGGCATACCTTGCATCGTCGGTATTACAATGAGGATAGAAGGTTTTGCTAAAGCAAAAAAAAAAAAAGTATTCGCAGAAAAGGTTACGGACGTCAGGATCATTTAGTCAGAGTCAAAATCAGAAGCAGGAGTTTAGTAAGGGATCTTCAAGACCGAACCAATCTATGGGCCAGTCTTATTTCAAGCCTAAGGGGAACAGTTGGTTTAATCACCAAGTGAGCAAGGACAAGGCCACCAATCCTAACACATGAGGGGACAAACCGGTTTGTAAGATTTGTCAAAGAAAATACGCTGGAGAATGTCGGCTCTTGAACGGTCATGTTATAAGCTGTGGAGAATCAAAGCACTATGTCGGGGATTGCAAAAAGAGGACTCAAATACAATCTATTCAGGGGAGGTCAGAAGCAACCACAACTGCCTACAGGGGAAATCAGGGAAACCAACCCCGCCAGAGTCAGGGAGGTCAACAACCCAACAATTCTAATCGGCTCTACACTTTGCCCCAGAGGAATGAGGCAGAAGCATCTAATGCGGTGGTCACAGGTATTTTGCTAGTCTCGAGTATTCCTGCGTTTGTATTATACGATCCCGGCCCTACATTTTCATATGTGTCAATGGGCTTTGCTAAGAATTTACACGTAGAACCTTCTTATTTAAGTGAACCTTTTGAGGTTATGACACCAGTAGGGGCCTCAATTTGGGCCTCTCGGGTGGTAAATAATTTCCCATTAGAAGTGAATGGCAGGGGAACAATGGTGAACCTAGTACTACTTGATATAGTAGACTTCGACGTCATTTTGGGTATGGATTGGTTGTCGGCATGTTATGCCAGGTTAGATTGTCGACGAAAGATAGTGAGATTAACTTTTCCCGGAGAACCAGAAGTTGTTATAAGGGGTAGGATTGGAATATCCTCAGGTCAGTTTATTTCCTACCTTGGGGCTCAAAAGTTATTGAGAAGTCACAGAGTGGAGTATGCATATCTGGCTAATATAGTGGATACCCAAAGGAATCCCAGCGATGAATGATGTTCTATTGTTGAAATTTTCCGAGTTTTTTCCCGAAGATCTTCCGGGCCTTCCTCCGGATAGAAGTGGAGTTGTTATAGAGTTAATTCCGATACAAGACCCATTTCTATTCCTCCATATCGAATGGCCCGGTGAATTGAGGAGTTAAAGAACAATTGAAGGATCTTACGGATAAAGGCTTTATAAGGCCTAGTGTTTCCCCAGGGTGCACGATCTGTTTGTGAAAAAATGACGGATCGCTCGAATGCATCGATTATCGGCGACTCAATAAGGTCACGATCGAAGCGGTACCCATTACCAAGAATCGATGGTCTTTTTTACCAACTTCAGGGAGCTAACTATTTTTCCAAGATTGATCTCCGTTCGGGATATCACCAGCTGAAAATAAATCCAGATGATATATCCAAAACATCCTTTAGAACCCGTTACGGCCATTATGAGTTCTTGGTCATGTCTTTTGGGTTAACCAATGCCCCAGCAGCTTTTATGGATTTAATGAACAGAATCTTCAAACCATTCCTAGATTTGTTCGTGATTGTGTTCATAGATGATATCCTAATCTCTGATAAGAGTGTTGAAGAACATGAAGAACATCTGAGGGTAGTGCTTCAAGTCTTGAAACAGGAGAAACTATATGCTAAATTTTCAAAGTGTGAATTTTGGTTGGAAAAGGTAGCCTTTTTGGGTCATGTTGTGTCAAGGGATGAAATTATGGTAGACCCCGTAAGATAGAAGCGATGAAGAAGCGCCAAACCACCACTCCAGCATGGGTTAGAAGTTTCTTGGGTTTGGTGGGTATTATAGAAGATTCGTAAAGGTTTTCTAGTCTTCACGCTCCTTTGACCCGTTGACTCAAAAGCGATTAAGTACCGATGGTCGAAGCATGTGAAGCAAGTTTTGAAACTAAAGGAATTGTTGACTCGCACGATCCCTAACCTTACCATCGGGACAAGAAGGGTTCACAGTCTATTGCGATGCCTCTAGAGTTGGGTTAGGATGTGTCTTGATGCAGTTTGGAAAGGTTATTGCGTATGCATCTAGACAATTGAAGATACATGAGAAGAATTACCCAACTCATGACTTGGAATTAGTTTGCGGTGGTGTTTGCCTTACGAATATGGAGACGTTATTTGTATGGTGTACATGTGGACATATTTACGGATCATAAGAGTTTGCAGTACATAACCACGTAGAAGGATTTGAATCTCCGACAAAGAAGATGGTTAGAGTTGCTTAAGGATTATGACCTTAGTATCATTTACCATCCTGGGAAAGCCAACGTGGTGGCTGACGCACTCAGTAGGAGATCAATGGGCAGCTTGGCCCATTTGGCAATACAAAAGAGGTATTGTTCGAGGTACAAAGATTGGGAAACCTCGGTTAGCTTAACCGAGATCGGTGAAGGTAGGGTGGTGGTACATGATACCTCGCGATGCGCCTTAGCCGTAAATAAAAGAAAGTCGGTTTGAGGATACGAGTTTGTTGGATTTCGGAGAGGATCAACAGGAAAACCTTCACGATTTACATTGGGAGATAATGTGGAACCTTTCGGTATAAGGGTAGGTTATGTGTTCCTAAGGTAAAGGATCTAAAGAGGAAGATCTTAGATGAGGGCCATAACACAAGATATTCCATTCATCCAGGGTCAAAAAAAAAATGTATCAGGACCTCAAGGCAAATTACTGGTGGGATGGGATGAAGAAGGACGTTGCGAGTTTGTCGGAAGGTGTCTTATATGTCGCCAGTGAAAGTGAACATCAAAACTGGCGTTTACTTCAGACATTGGGGTCCCATGTGGAAATGGGAGGCGATTCATATGAATTTTGTAACTGGCCCACCAAAACTCGAGAAGGGTAAGATTCTATTTGGGTGATTGTTGATCGGCACAAAGTCAGCCCATTTCTTCTGGTCAAGACTACGATCGCGCACCACAATACGCATGCATTTATTTGAAGGAGATTGTGCGGTTACGGATTCCTTTACAAATTATTTCAGATAGGGTTCCCGATTCACCTCACACTTTTGGCAAAGTTTCAGCAGGTTCTCGGGACAAAAGTTAAGTTAAGCACGACTTTCCACCCATGAAACAGATGGGCAAGCCGAGCGAACAATTCAAACACGAGGACGTATTTGCGATCTTGTGTGTTAGATTTCGGGAAGTGGTTGGACCATCTATGTCTAATTGAGTTTGCCTACAACAATAGTTTTCACTCTAGCATACAAATGGCCCCGTTTGAAGCATTATATGGACGAAAATGTAGGTCTCCACTTGGATGGTTCGAGGTGGGTGAGACGCAACTGTTCGGACCTGAAGTCATTCAAGAAACAAATGATAAGGTACAGATGATTCTGAGCGGATCAAAACGGCTCATAGTAAATATAAGTTCTATGCGGATCATCGGAAAGAGATCTTGAATTCGAGGAGAAAATATTTTTAAAAGTGTCCCCAATGAAGGGAGTGATGCGTTTTGGTAAGAAAGGGAAATTGAGCCCAAGGTTTATTGGGCCATATGAGATCTTGCGAAGAGTGGGGAATGTGGCTTACGAATTAGCACTTCCACAAGAGGCGATGCATCCGGTATTTCATGTGTCAATGTTACGAAAATACTTGCACGATCCAAGTCACGTCATCATTCCCCAGGA
Organism: Przewalskia tangutica; assembly: GCA_029844215.1. Lineage (NCBI taxonomy): Eukaryota > Viridiplantae > Streptophyta > Magnoliopsida > Solanales > Solanaceae > Przewalskia > Przewalskia tangutica. The sequence continues at coordinate 28,990,162 of CM056736.1, read as the reverse complement.
GATAGTTCTTAATAAAGAGCTTAAATATGAAGAGGCTCCGGTAGAAATACTTGATAGAAAGGTCTAACGCCTAAGAAAAAAAGATATTGCTTAGTGAAAGTCCTATGGAAGAATCACTCCACGCAGGAAGCCACCTAGAAGCGGAAGAGGAGATGAAAGTCAAATATCCATTCCTATTTGACTAAGGTAATAAAAAAATGCATTACATAAGACTTACATATGTGTGCCATTTTGCGTGTCTATATGCATTGTGTTACAACCTTATTCTCATTCGAGGACTAATGCTTCTTAAGGAAGGAGAATGTGAAGCCCCAATTAGTGTTACAATAACAATAAACATTATTGTGTCTATGTGATTATGTTCTTATTTTATTCACATTCGAGGGCGAATGTTGCTTAAGGAGGAGAGAATGTGAAATCAGGAAAAAAATATAGTTGTGGTTGAGTTAATAATAAAAAATATATATAAGAATACAAAGAATAAATTGCATGGGATATAGTTAGTGTTAAAGTTGGATAAATAGATAGATGAAATGAAAATAAGAAATCAAAAGAAAAAAAAAAGGCATGCAAGCATTGCATTACGCCCATTTCTTCCCCTTCTCATTTTCCTTCAATCTTTTGGGTTTTCCCCTCCCATAAGTTATAGAAAACTCTCCACTTATACATAGTATTTACACACAAAAAAGTACATAACATAAAGGTTAGAAAATCAGAAAAAAAAACAAGTGAAAAGAAGAGGAAAAAATACCAAGAGGGCAAGAAGAACAAGAATCAAAATACTAGAGAGTAAGGATAATTTTAGCAACCACACAACAATAATCCTCACACTTACAAGGTGAGTTTTCTCACTCAGAAATTCTTGGTAACATCCTTTATTTTAAGTTCAATACATGTTAGAATAAGAATTGAGTGTTGAAAAGAAATATTGAACTTTTGATTGTTTAGACAACTAGTTGCGTCATGAACTTTACGAACTGTTCTCACCGAGTTATAATTGTTAGAATTTGATGAAATTCATAAGAGTGGTACACCTCTCTAATATGATCATATAGAACCAAAAATGAGGTAAAATGGACATACGGTTTGAAAGTTATCATAGTTCAAAGTTCCTGCCTTAGATTTGGCCGAAATTCGGAAAGGCATAATTACAGACTGTTTTTATTGAATTTTACTTATTAGAATTATATGAAACTTTACATGGTTGTAAATCTCTCTGTTACGGACAGATATAGATAAAGAGTTATTAAAACGGACTTACGAGTTGAGAGTTATTGTAGTTTGAAGTTGCTGCCTCGGATTCATCGGAATCCAGAAGGGCAGGACGTTGAAATGTAAAACTGTACTAATCTGTGGGGAATATGAAACTTGTTTCTAAATGAAAGTTCTAGATATATCTGTTTTAGACATTGTGAGACCTTACGGGGGTCTATACGACTTACGGATTGAGAGTTATCTCTGTTTAAAGTTTCTGCCTCGGATCTATCGAGATCCAGGAAGGGCAGCGAATAAAGTGTAAAACTGTACCAAATGGTACATAATATGAAAGGATGGTTCACATGGAGACGTGTAGCTCTCTGTTCTCGTCGTTTTGAGATTTTATGGGGCTTGAACGGGTTTACAGATTAGGAGTTATGACTATTCTAAGATTGGGTGTTGTTTAATAAAAAATTCTGGCGAAACAAATTTTATGTGGCTGTTTTGAGGATAAATTTGTGTTAGTTACCCAAAGTAGTTTTAAATGAAATTTGGTACAGAGAAATATCCCCATCTTACCTTAGTTTCCGCTTGAGAAACACCTTAGTTGGAGTTATGGTTAAAAAGTTATAATCGTTACAAGTATGAATGACAGAATGTTGGGAAAGAGAATATTATTTATTCGATCTTCTGAAAAATATGAAAAGTGAATACGTATTCACATAAATATATTGTTATACCCCGTAGTTCTGACCCTACGTATGGAAACGTACGAAAGTATGTAAGACTTAAAATTTCCGAAGGACAAGTTGATCGTCATTCTGACGGTTTTAGTCAACTTTGAGGCGGGTTATGACCCGGTACATTGAGAGTTCCTAAGTGTTTTAAAGGCCTAGGCGTAGTTCGTTGAGTCTGGATTCCAACGCAACCAACCGTTAAATCGATAGGGCGTCGGGTAGAAAGTTATGAGAGTTACAAGTTCGGTCGCAATCGGACAGAAATGCGTTTGGACTAAGCGGCAGGGCGGCGCCTAAAATCGAGGGTCGCTGAAGTTGCAGCGCGGCTCCGGGGACAGCAGGGCGCGCCAAAGTTCGAGAGGCTGCGGAGGTTTAGCTTGCCCGCATGCTGGCCGAGGCGGAAATTTGGGCGAAAAACTTAGAAAATCGATTTTTGTTTTAAAAGAGACCATGGGAGGGTGACAAGTGTCCCCATCTAATTTTCTGTTGCATGCAATAAATTGACCAAGACTTGGACATTTTCTATCTTTCATCTTCTCTCTCTCTCTCAATCGCTCCTTCTCTAAAAACCCTTAGAAAAATCTGAAAGTTAAGAACAAGAAAAGGAAGCTTGTAGCTAGCTTGTTGGCATTGTGGTGGTAGTGTTCTTGGCAAGGAAGCTAGCAATATTTGGAATAAGTTTTGGCTAAAACTTTAAGGTAACATTTCTTCCTTTAAACTTAGTTCTAGTGTTGCATGCTTAGAAAGCAAGATCTTGTGGTAGTAAAATAATGCACTTAGAGTCATTGCATGCAAGTAAATGTGGTTTGGATATGAAGAATGGGTTAAGAAGAAATTATGAGCATGTTGTAGCCTAAAACCACCTTAGAATTGTTAAGTGGATTGTTGTAAACTTATGGGGCAAAATTTTGGGTGTGAAATCCCTTTGAATTGTTGGATTGAGTGAGCCTTAAAGGTGGTGTTTTTGATGATAAATTCGCCGTGAGAAAGGTGGCAAAGTGAGTAGAAACAAAGGAAATGCTGCCCAATTTTCCTTAGAATTTAGTGACTTTGAACTTGGATTGTTCTACATTAAGATTAGAGGTTAATAAACGTATCATGACTATTATAGGTTGAAATATTACTTGCGGTAGTTTGGACTTGGCAAGTGGATTGACCAAAGAGGTATGTGAAGTTTTTCTATCTCTTGAGCATGAATAGATAAAACTATGTAGTACGGTAGACGTACATGATTTAGTATTCTTACTTGTTTTGAGTATAAAATGACTTGTTTCGTTTTAAGAATGTATAAGTCCCTTGGTTAAGGGAAAGGTATGATTTTACTAAAGTATAGAGTTAATATAACAACTTTATGGGAAGTTGGTTTATTAGCTTCATAAAAGGTTAATGAGAGGGATTTACTCTAAGTAAGATAATTACATGAAGAGGCAATTTGATTTAAAGTCATCAATTGCCCAAAGGCTTTTATGTATAAAGAAGAGTCACTTTTGAAAGAGATGAGGTATGTAGTACTTGGGTTAAATTCCCGGTTTTCTTTTATTTAAAGATATGATGAAGTGCCTTAAATAAACTAAAATGAGAGAGTATATGAACAAGACTAAAAGAAGTTATAGGTTTGCTTAACTTATTTATGATATGATGACAGTTTGAGATAGGGTAAGAGTATGTCTGAGGGGCAAGCCCCAAGATCGTCATACCACCTCCTTCAGTGTAAGAGTATGTCGAGGCGGCCCAAGATCGTCATACCATCCGCCTGTAAGAGTATATCGAGGCGGATCCAAGATCGTTATACCATCTGCACCAAGATAAGAGTATATCGAGGCAAGCCCCAAGATCGTTATACCATCCGCTCGGTGTAGAGTATATCCGAGGCTGACCCAAGATCGTTATACCATCTGCTTTGGGGTAAGAGTATATCCGGCGGAAAGTCCCAAGATCGTTATACCACGCTCGTGGATTTGCTACCCATGACGCGAGGAATACCTCACGCGAGTCCTTATGGGCTTATGCGGGTGAAATAGTCCCGTGCCTGGCAGTGCAGTAGATGCGAGGAGTACCTCATGCGGGTCCAGGGACCCGTGCGGGTGAAATAGTCCCAGGAGTAGGATGGTTTCTTTTGATACTACGGGCGAGGTACCCTGTTTTGATCATGAGCCTCCTATTTTATGCAGTATTATATATGTATATATATACTTGTCACTCTCATTGTTAGTAAGGCACAGTAAAAGGTATTTTATTGTCTTCCATGACTCGCTTGCTTTTAGACTTATGATATCATATTACAGTATTTTCCCGGCTTTACATACTTGGTACATATTGTGTCGACCCCTTCCCGGGCTGCGTTAAATCTGCAGTAAGGTAAGCAATTGAGGATCCTCGGTCTTAGGATCACTATTCCGGTGTCAGAAGATCCATTCCTCCGCAAGCTTATTTATTGTTATGGATATTTCCCTGATGATATAGGTACTTTGTATATTCAGGTGTTATGGCGGGGCCTTGTCATACGATTATTATCTTTAAGTGCAGCGCCACCTGTGTTTTGGGCTATAAGAACCGGTTGTACTATTATACTTTTGTTAAGTATGTTTTATGGAAAGCGGCACTTACCGTTGGCGGTGATGTTACTTTTGATGCGTCTGTGTTGTGTATGTTCACGCTATTCTCGACATATACGGCGGTACCGGCAGGTACCGCCGCGGCCCCGGGGTTGGGTCGTGACAAAAGTGGTATCAGAGCAGTTAGTCCTCGGAAAGTGTCCACAGACCGTGTCTAGTAGAGTCTTGATTATCGGTGTGTCGTGCACCACATCTATAATCAGGAGGCTGCAGGATATTTAGGATTGGTTTCCATTCTTTCACTCTGAGATCGTGCAATGAAATTTGAGTTATAGGTTGAATCTCCCGATGTTTTCCTTTATGTATCGATTATGCCTCACGCAAGGCAACCGCGCCCGGAAGGGCAAAGCGGTGAGGTGTTGCTAGTGGGACGGAGAATCACGAGGCACAGCCCAATCCTTACGAGAGATGATGTTTAGGCGGCGAGTTCCGCGTCGTCGCCCGGCCTCAGCAGAGTTCGAGCGCGCCGGACGCGCCATCGAGATCGCGATGCCGGAGCCTCGGCTCACGATCGAGTACTGTCACGAGATTATAGAGCAGTTGATTCTTGACAAAGATAGTGGCGGCGGCAACAGCGAGCAAGCGGCGCCAACCCAGAGCCGACGCTTCTGGATTCGGGATTTCTGGGTTGTCACCCACCCGAAGTTCTATGGTTCGAGATTTGATGAGGATCCGCGAGAGTTTGTCGCGATTCTGGACCATGCGAGTTCTTAGGGCATCGAGATCGAGTCTGCTACACTAGCTTCTGGTTGCGCGATATTGCGTTGGCGGTTTGAGTCATGGGTATTGTCGAGGGTGATGACGCTCTTCCGGTGATTGGGAGGAGTTCACAGAGGCGTTCTGGACCACTTCTTGCCTCACGAGGTGAGAGAGCCGCGTAGATAGGTTCTTGACCTTGAGGCGGGGCGGGAGGACTATCGGAGTCTGACACTGAGTTTGACTCCTTGGCGGATATGCACACACCATTGTAGGCGATATGGCGCATGGGGTTCATAGATACGTGATGGGACTAGACCGTCACACGATTATGCCTTAAGAGTGGCTCTTCACCGAGGATGGATATTGCCGAGATGCGAGCATACGCACGCGGATCGAGGCGAGAAGCGGGATCGGCTAGATTTGGGCGGCCAAGAGGCGAGACATCTGGTTCGTGGCGCTTTGGCGGGCAGCCTCGGCGAAGTTAGGTCCACCTTCCACCAAAGCCAGAGTGCTCCTTCCGCGATTTCCGGCGGGAGGTCCGATCAGCGAGGTTATTCGAGAGCGAGCGTGGCTCAACGTCGAGTTTTCGCGAGGCGAGATCAAAGACTGTCGAGACCACCTACCTCTCGGTGCGTTCGATGCAGTAGGTCTCATCCGGGCAAGTGCCGTATGGGTTCGAGATCATGTTACTCTTGCGGCGGCAGGTCATCGAAGAAGGATTGTCCGTCCCAGCGGCGGAGCCTTACGGTTCAGCCAACGGTGCATTCTTTGGATCTTCATCGTCGATGGTTAGACGCCGGAGGCGGTACTTATGGGCGGCAGCCGCGGCGAGGTCGTGGTAGGGGTCCGATTCAGCGGTCCTCGAACCGCATCTATGCTATGTCGATCAGCGGGACCGTGAGGCGTCGCGGATGTCCGCAGTACATTATTGGTTTCTTCTTTGTGATGTATATGCTTTGATAGATCCGAGTTCTACCTTGTCCTACATATCTCCTCATATTGCGGTAGAATAGGGATAGAGCCCGAGTCCATAAGACCTTTTGAGGTGGCTACGCCGATGGTGATTCGATGGTAGTGAGCGAGTGTATAAGGCTTGCCTGTGACTATAGATACCGTCGGACTTCAGCCGACTTGATAGAGTTGGATATGACAGACTTTGATGTGATTATGGGTATGGATTGGCTAGCATCTTGCTATGCCAACGTGGGATGAGAGAGATTAGTTCGGTTCCGATTTCGACGAGCGGTTATCGGTGGAAGGAATCTTTGATCGCCGAGGTAAGTTTATTTCTTACCTCGGCTAGGAAGATGGTGCGAAGGGGTATATCTACCATATGATTCGGGTATTCGACACTGAGGCTGAGGTACCGGACCTTCAGTCAGTTCCGGTCGTTAGAGAGTTTCCAGATGTATTCCCAGATGAGCTTCCGGGTATCCCTCCCGAAAGGGAGATTGAGTTTTGCATTGATTTGGCGCCAGATACTCGGCCTATATCTATTCCGCCATACAGGATGGCACCTGCCGAGCTGAAGGAGTTGAAGGACCAGCTGAAAGATTTGCTGGAGAAAGGCTTTATTAGGCCAAGTGTTTCTCCTTGGGGAGCACCAGTTATTTGTAAAGAAGGATGGGACGCTGCGTATGTGTATTGATTACAGGCAGCTGAACAAGGTAACTATCAACAATAGATATCCCAACCCCATGAATGACCATTTGTTTGACCAGTTGCAGGGTGCAAAGTGTTTTTCAAGATAGACTGCGTGCAGTTATCATCAGGTACGAGTTAGAGAGGTAGATATCCCAAAGACTGCATTCAGGACCCGGTATGGGCACTATGAGTTCAGGGTGATGTCTTTCGGGTTGACCAACGCCCCAGCAGTATTCATGGATTTGATGAATAGGGTGTTCAGGCCATTCTTGGATATGTTCGTTATAGTTTTCATTGATGATATCTTGGTGTATTCGCGCACAGAGCAGGAGCATACAGATCATTTGGAGGCGGTGTTGGAGTCCTCCGAGACCGGCATTGTATGCCAAGTTCTCGTTGCGAGTTAGTGGCGTCGGTGGCTTTCTTAGGGCATGTTATCGGCCGATGGTATTCGAGTTGATACAAAGAAAGATTGAAGCGATCAGACTTGGCCTGGACCCACTACACGGAGCGCAGCTTTGGGCACTGCGAGTTATTATCGGTTTGTAGAAGTTTGCTTCTATTTAAACACCTTTGACTAAGTCGACTCGTAAGCGGCTATGTTCGTGGACGGATACTTGTGAGGAAAGTTTTCAGTTGCTAAAGGAGAAGTTGACGACCGCCCCAGTTCTTACTCTTCCAGAGGGCCTAGATGGATATGTGGTTTATTGTGACGTGTCAGGTGTCGGGCTTGGAGTGCGTCTTGATGCGCAAGACTACAGAGTTATAACATGATCTCGGCCTTAGGAAGCATGAGAAGAACTATCCCACGCATGACTTGGAGTTGGCGCGATGATTCATGCCTTAAAGATCCGGAGACATTATTTATACGAGTCCATGTGACATTTACACGTACCACAAGAGTCTCGGTACATCTTCACGGCAGGAGGCGAACTTGGCGAAGGCGGTGGTTGGAGCTACTTAAGGATTACGATGTTGATATTCTATACCACCCTGGAAGGCCAATGTGGTTGCAGATGCCCTTAGTCGCAGTGTCGATGGGTAGTCCGTCTGATGTTGACCGCAGAAGAGGATATGGTCCGAGAGTTACATCACCAGCAAGCCTTGGGGTTCGTTTGGTTGATTCTGTTGGTAGCGGTATTCGGTTATAGAGGTTGCCGAGTCTTTCATCGCCGAGGAGGTGAAGAGGCGGCGATGAGGATCCGATTTTGGTACGCATCGAGACGCAGCTCTCGTAAGGAGAAGAGTCTATTCGCGTAGCCACCGGGTGCTAAGGTTCGAGGCCGATTGTGTTCCCGATGTGGACAGACTTCGTCAAAAGATTCTCGTGAGGCACACAGGCTCGTTATTCTATTCATCCGGTCGACTAAGATGTACCATGACCTCGATGCGTGTATTGGTGGGACGGCTTAAAGAGGACGACTGCGAGTTCGTGGTACGCGTGCGAATTGTCGCAGTTAAGATTGAGCACCGAAGCGGTGGTCATTGCGAGCCATTGATATTCGACTGGAAGTGGGAGGTGATAAATATGGATTTTATTATAGGCTACCTACCACTCAGGAAGCATGATTCCATTTGGGTGATTGTCGACAGGCTGACGAAATCAGCCCATTTTCTTCCGGTCAGAACGACGTTTTCAGCTGAGGACTATGCCAGATTATATATTAGGGAGATTGTGAGACTGCACGGTCCGGTGTCGATTATATCAGATAGAGGAGCCCAGTTCTCGCTAACTTCGAGGTCCTTTCGTAAGGATTAGGGACACAGTGAGTCTCGACGGCGTTTCACCCGAGACGGACGGACAAAGCCGAGCGCACTATCCGAACACTCGAGGATATCTGCGGGCTTGTGTTATTGATTTCGTGGGTAGCCGAGGATCATTTGCCTCTTGTGGAGTTTGCTTACAACAATAGCTACCATTCCGATTCGATGGCGCCTTATGAGGCCTTATACGAGAAAGTGCAGTCACCGATAGGTTGGTTCGAGGTGGGAGAAGTCGATTAGTCGGGCCGCACTTAGTTCACAGGTGTGGATAAGGTGAAGCTTATCCGGAGCGGTTATTGGCGGCTCAGTCGGCAGGTCGATGCAGATCATCGGCGTCGACACTTGGAATTTGAGATAGATGATTGGGTTTTCCTAGCGTATCGCCCGTGAAGGCGTGATGAGATTCGGAAAGAAAGGGAAGCTTAGCCCAAGGTACATTGGGTCAGATCGATTGTCCGTAGGGTAGGCAAGGTTGCTATGAGTTAGATCTTCCGTCCGATTTGGAGGCGGTGCATCCAGATTTTTCATGTGTCCATGTTGCGGAAATGTATGGAGATCCATCTAGAGTGCACCCGGTTCAGATGTCCAAGTAATGAAGGAGTTATCGTATGAGAGAGTCCCATAGCGATACTCGATCGTCGTTAGACGACTTGGACAAAAGACGTGGCTTCCGCCAAGGTCCTATGGCGAGCAACAGGAGGAAATGACGCGTGGGAAGCAGAGGATGACATGATGAAGAAGTATCCTCACTTATTCCCTATACCTCCGGTAACTACTTTCCGCTTGTTAGTTTTGATTTAGCATTTACGCTTCAGATGTGTGGCTCGTGGAGCTTCTTTTTACGAATGAATAGTTAAGAGGGTCTATGTCGATGTTGTGATTTGAGTAAGCCTAGAAGGAACATTCGGACGAATGTTTCTAAGGGAGAATGTTATACCCGTAGTTCTGACCTACGTATGGAAACGCATTTAAAGTATGTAAGACTTAAAATTTCCGCGACAAGGTTGACGTCGTCGTTCGACGGTTTTAGTCAACTTTGAGGCGGTTATGACCCGGTACATTGAGAGTTCCTAAGTGTTTTAAAGGCCTAGGCGTAGTTCGTTGAGTCCGATTCCAACGCAACCAACCGTTCGTCGATAGGACGTCGGAGTAGAAAGTTATGAGAGTTACAAGTTCGGCGCAATGACGAAATGCGTTTGGACTAAGCGCGGCGTGGCCGCGCGGATGCGGTCGCGCGCCTAAAGTATCGAGGGTCGCTGAAGTTGCAGCGCCGCTTCGGACAAGCGGGCGCGCCACCAAAGTTCGCAGAGGCGGAGGTTTCAGCGGCCACGGCCGGCGTGGCGCGCCGAGGCGAAATTGGGCGGAAAAACTTAGAAAATCTGATTTTTGTTTTAAAGAGACCATGGGAGGGTGACAAGTGTCCCCATCTGATTTTCTGTTGCATGCAATAAATTGACCAAGACTTGGACATTTTCTATCTTTCATCTTCTCTCTCTCTCAAATTGCTCCCCTTCTCTCTAAAAACCCTTAGAAAAATCAAAGTTAAGAACAAGAAAAGGAAGCTTGTAGCTAGCTTGTTGGCATTGTGGTGGTAGTGTTCTTGGCAAGGAAGCTAGCAATATTTGGAATAAGTTTTGGCTAAAACTTTAAGGTAACATTTCTTCCTTTAAACTTAGTTCTAGTGTTGTATGCTTAGAAAGCAAGATCTTGTGGTAGTAAAATAATGCACTTAGAGTCTTTGCATGCAAGTAAATGTGGTTTGGATATGAAGAATGGGTTAAGAAGAAATTATGAGCATGTTGTAGCCTAAAACCACCTTAGAATTGTTAAGTGGATTGTTGTAAACTTATGGGGCAAAATTTTGGGTGTGAAATCCCTTTGAATTGTTGGATTGAGTGAGCCTTAAAGGTGGTGTTTTTGATGATAAATTCGGCCTTGAGAAAGGTGGCAAAGTGAGTAGAAACAAAGGAAATGCTGCCCAATTTTCCTTAGAATTTAGTGACTTTGAACTTGGATTGTTCTACATTAAGATTAGAGGTTAATAAACGTATCATGCCTATTATAGGTTGAAATATTACTATGTAGTTTGGACTTGGCGTGGATTGACCAAAGAGGTATGTGAAGTTTTTCTATCTCTTGAGCATGAATAGATAAAACTATGTAGTACGACGTATGATTTAGTATTCTTACTTGTTTTGAGTATAAAATGACTTGTTTCGTTTTAAGAATGTATAAGTCCCTTGGTTAAGGAAAGGTATGATTTTACTAAAGTATAGAGTTAATATAACAACTTTATGGGAAGTTGGTTTATTAGCTTCATAAAAGGTTAATGAGAAGGATTTACTCTAAGTAAGATAATTACATGAAGAGGCAATTTGATTTAAAGTCATCAATTGCCCAAAGGCTTTTATAAAGAAGAGTCACTTTTGAAAGAGATGAGGTATGTAGTACTTGGGTTAAATTCCGTTTTCTTTTATTTAAAGATATGATGAAGTGCCTTAAATAAACTAAAATGAGAGAGTATATGAACAAGACTAAAAGAAGTTATAGGTTTGCTTAACTTATTTATGATATGATGATTTGAGATAGGGTAAGAGTATGTCGAGGCAAGCCCCAAGATCGCCATACCACCTCCTTCAAGCAAAGAGTATGTCCGGAGGCCACCCAAGATCGTCATACCATCCGCTTGAGTAAGAGTATATCCGAGGCGGATCCAAGATCGTTATACCATCCGCACCAAGATAAGAGTATATCCGGCGGGCAAGCCCCAAGATCGTTATACCATCTGCTCAGGTAAGAGTATATCCGAGGTACAGCCCAAGATCGTTATACCATCTGTTCGGGGTAAGAGTATATCGAGGAAAGTCCCCAAGATCGTTATACCAATTGTTCCGTGGATTTGCTACCCACGACGCGAGGAATACCTCATGCGAGTCCTTATGGGCTTATGCGGGTGAAATAGTCCCATGCCACAGTACACCGATGCGGAGTACCTCACGGGTCCACAGGACCCACGCGGTGAAATAGTCCCAGAGTAGGATGGTTTCTTTTTGATACTACTGCGAGGTACTGCTTTGATCACGAGCCTCTATTTTATGCGTTATTATATATGTATATATATACTTGTCACTCTCATTGTTAGTAAGGCACAAGAAAAGGTATTTTATTGTCTTCCATGACTCATTTGCTTTTAGACTTATGATATCATATTACGTATTTTCCCGGCTTTACATACTTGGTACATATCAGTGTCTGACCCCTTCCCGGGTGCGTTCATCTGCAGGCAGTAAGTAGCGATTGAGGATCCTCGTTCTTAGGATCACTATTCCTGTCGAAGCTCCATTCCTCGGGAAGCTTATTTATTGGTATGGATATTTCCACGATGCTATAGGTACTTTGTATATTCGGGGTATGGCGGGCACTTGTCCCGCCACGTGTTATCTTTAGAGTGCAGGCCACCTATGTGTTTTGGGCTATAAGAACCAGTTGTACTATTATACTTTTGTTAAGTATGTTTTATGGAAGGCAGCCTTACCGGTTGGCCAGTGATGTTACTTTTTTGTGCGTATGTGTTGTGTATGTTCCGCTGCTATTCTTTGACATATACCTGACAGGGTACCCCGGTAGGGTACCAGTCGCGGCCCCGGGGTTGGGTCGTGACATATATAAATATAAACATAATGAATCTGGTTGCACGCCGCAACAAAACATAAAGTGAATACGTGTTCACAAATACGTAAATATAAACATAATGGATCGGGTTGCACGCCGCAACAAAACGTAAAGTGAATGCACGTTCACAAATACGTAAATATAAACATAATGGATCGGGTTGCACGCCGCAACAAAATGTAAAGTGAATACGTGTTCACCAATACGTAAATATAAACATAATGGATCGGGTTGCACGCCGCAACAAAACGTAAAGTGAATACGCGTTCACAAATACATAAATATAAACATAATGGATCGGGTTGCACGCCGCAACAAAACGTAAAGTGAATACGCGTTCACGAATAGAGGAAAGGTTCTCACTCAGCCCCAGATGGTAGGGCTGACTCTTTATTTAACATGTTTCAGGAAAGCGTGATAGAGGAAAGGCTCCACGCCAAGGCTAGCGATCGTCCCGCAACCTCTTGTCATACCAAGTCCATTGTTTCGGGCTTGGTACTCGTCAGGTTCAGAATGTCAGTTCCAATGTCTCGGGAAATGCCCGTGTGGAACGGTCTCCCTTCCAACTTAGAATAATATTTGTTAGTATGTCTATGTAGAAACAATATTTGCACGAGCATGGGCTCGCGTTATATTTTCAATAAAATCATAAACAAATTTCTTTATTGTTATTTTTATTAATAGCTCCGTATTTGAATATAAGTTTAAAATTCTAAATAAAGAGAATTAAATGGTGCTCCTGGTGGAAAATAATTGTCCATGTGCCATCACGCCCTAAGTAAAGACTTAGGAAAAGTCGGGGCGTGACAGATAATGCCTTGGTTTGTTTAAAAGGAAAGATGTGGTAGTGCTTTAGTTTTCTAAAATGAAAGTTGTTATAACGGCTTTATGGGGAGTTTGTTAAAATAGTTTTATGGAAAGTCAAGAGATGGTTTAAAAGGTTATATGGAAATCATGTGAGAGTGTCATGATTAAATCTTTAATATAGTACATGAAATGAAAGTGCCTTGAGTTTATAAAGGGATAATTCATTATTTGTGTATGGTACACGAGATGTTGGTACCTAGGTTTATCTAAAATGAAGTTCATTAAATGCATTTGGTACATGAGATGTTGGTACCTTGGTATTTCTAAAAAAAAAGATAGTTCATTCTATTTGTGCTAATGAGACTTGAAGATGATTTAAATTATACATAATTGCTTGTGATAGCTATATGTGTACAGTCCCTTATATTTACACCGTGTCCCAGAATGGGCCGGGACATGTCGTACCTCGCATGATAGTATTGTTTTGGTTTATTCTAGAAAGGAAGGCATGATATTGTCTTGTTAATTCTAGAAAGGAAGGCATGATATTTGTCTTGGAAATTCCGAAAAGGAAGACATGGTATTGTCTTGGAAATTCTAAAAAGGAAGGCATGGGATTGTCTTGAGTAGATTCTATTTTGTTCTAATGACAATCAAAAGATTGTAACTTGCATATGTTTGCTCATGATAGCCTTTCGCGCAAGTGTTATATTCTCACATCACCGCGTCCCTCGTTAAAGGGCCGACAACCTTGTGTTGTTCTTTACGGGTTCAATTTCCTGGGTTACTATACACTTCATGGAATTGGTCTCCATGCTGCGGGTTTAACTCCCATGACATCATTCCGTGGATTTGCTCTCCACGATGTGCTATTGCGTATATGCTCATTGCGGGTCCACAGGGCCTATGCGAGTGAAATAGTCTCATACGGGTGAAATAGTCTTATGCAGGACGAATAGTCCTATGAGAGTCCACAGGACTCATGTACGTGAAATAGTCTCATGCGGGTGAAATAGTCCCATGAATAGGATTGTATAATGATATTACGGGAGGGTGGCCCTAAATTGATCATGACCCTCCTATTTTGGAAACAGAACAATTTACTCTCATTACTCTACTTTTAAAAAGGCACAATGTACTGGTAGTTGATTATTGCACTTGTCTCTTATTATCTGTTTGGCCTGTTATGATCTCATTTACAGTGGTACAAGGGTACAGTGATACCAGGTACAGTTGGCTCTTATTTTATATGACACGGTAGGATCTGGTATTTAATTTTCATACTTTCCTATGTCATACTTTTGTACAGTTATGATTTGTTTACTGTACTTTATTTCCGTTCCATACTTAGTACATTTATGCGGACCCTGAGGCTGCGTTAAATGCCGCAGTCTAGGTACTCAGTTGTGGATTCGTGAGCTTAGGATCCTGGTTCAGCATTTTGGGATAGCTCCAATGTTCCGGAGCTTGTCATGATGGCTAGGTATATTCGTGGTGCAGCAAGACCTTGTCCGTCACGCTTACTTTCCAAACTCTTAGAGTGCAGCTGTATTCATACGTAAATTTGGGTGGCGTGAGTTGTATTTTTTGTTGTACATTTGTAGTCCCATTCGGGAGTTATATATATCATGGAAGCCTTATCGGCTTTGCCTTTGTTTAAAGGGAAAAAAATGAACGTTATTTATCTTTCGCAGTTTACTTGTGTTGTATGAATAGAAGGGTGCCCAGGTAGGGCACCAGTCGCGGGCCCGGGGTTCGGGGCGTGACAGACCCATGTCGTTGGCTCCTGATATGTCATTCCTCTACTTTCTGGTGCTGACCCTCTTAGGCTCGAGATTATGACAGATGAATTTAAGTTATGATATGAGAAATATTTCTGAAAACGACATTTGACTTAAAACATTTTGTTTACTAAAAATTATCATCTCATGGTCATGACATACAAGCTTCGAGTGAGGTTCTTTGACAGTCATTGGCACTCCGGGCACATCCTCATTTACTTAGTGAAATTTTCGAAGACCCCCTCAAATATTTTTCCCTAGTTTGAGGTGTTGTTTTACAATGAGCTCTCATGCTGAATAGTCATGAAGGAATTTTTGAGACCCTCTAAAAAATTTGGCCCAGTTGAAAATATAAGATCGGATGACTCTTACGGTGGATTTGTTAGTGGAATTTTTGAGATCCTCTAAAAGATTCTGCCGCAGTTACAAGTTTCGGGGTCCTAGGAATCTGCGAGGCTATTTTGAAATCTTCATATCTTAAAGGCTTCCTAAGGTTTCTGTTACACCCCGTAATTCCATGGCTACTAAGTGAGAACATGATTATGGAAATAAGACTTGAATGTTGGAAGGAAATGATCTTTACATTTTCTTATATGGAATTTTTT
Source organism: Przewalskia tangutica (assembly GCA_029844215.1). Taxonomy (NCBI): domain Eukaryota; kingdom Viridiplantae; phylum Streptophyta; class Magnoliopsida; order Solanales; family Solanaceae; genus Przewalskia; species Przewalskia tangutica. Next base: position 28,974,641 of record CM056736.1, on the reverse strand, counting down.
TGAGAGTAATGTGATGACAATAATTAATACTAGTAGTTGAATTCTTTTCAATAGAATTAGGGACTTAGTGTTGAATTATTAAGTCTTGGTATTGTGAAGTGAGGCGATCGAAAATATTGAGAAAATTGGCTAAGTGTGGAGATATTTTTATGTGAAGAGAAGACAAGTGGACAAGTGGGGTTCATGGGTCCCCTCCACTTGTGCTACATACACCTATTAAACACAAGTCTTGCAAGACTTTGATACACAAATATATTCATCCTTCAAACCCTCATATCTCTCCCTTGTTCTTGAAGTTTTCGAAAACCATAGAAGTGAAGAACAAGATTAACTTATTTTCCAAGATTAAGTTCCTTAACTAAGTTCTAAGCCAAGTTAACCTTACAAAACAGTGGGTCACGGTACATGGCCAAGAAAATTGTCTTAAAACCCTAAGCTTGTTTATGAACTTTTTGGAAGAAACCCATAAAAGCAAGATGGTTACAAGCTTGTAGAGGATACGTGTGTGTAATTGTAACGTGAAGAAGTGGTGCAAAAGTGAAAATTGGTCACGGTTTGGCCGAGACTTGTGGACTGTTTTGTGATAAAACTAAGGTAAGATTTCTTCTTTACTCTTGAAGTAATTAGAAGTTACATGATTTTATAGTTGATGAACTTGTGTTAAGAGAAATGGAGAATAAGAAATGCATGGGACAGTTTTGGTATGTTAGTCGATTCTGGACAATTTTTGATGTTGTTGGATTCGTTGGTTATTATTGTTATTATTGTCACTACTTGCATGATAAAATGAAGGAAATCTTGTTATTACAAGTTTTTATGGTTTATATAAACGTGTTGAAATGTGAATTGGATTTTAAGAAGTTGTGGAAAGGGTTTTGGTTTTGGTTGTTGGCCAAAAACTGCATGAAACTGTGGGACGTTGTTGTGCTGTTTAGGGAATGTTTTGTGTCGTTATAATTCTGGAAATTTAGTTACAATTATGCATGTTTAAATGTGGTAATTGCTTATGTAAGTCCTAAGGGAATAAGGATGTTGAAAGGTGTAGAAAGGTTTCATATTCTACCCTCGTTGTTGTTGGAATATAGCCTATAAGGTATGTGAAACTATCATTTCTTATTTTGGCATGATTTGTATAAAGTGAGTGTACGGCAGACGTACCTAGTTTTATAGGATCTTAATCCTTGATAATACATGACATGATAGTGCCTTAGTTTTCTAAAATGAAAGTTCATTTTAAAGATGTTATTGAGAGTCAAATGATGATTTAAAGTGCACAAGGTTGCTCATGATAGCTATTCGTGCAAGTGTTATTATTCCATGTTCACCGAGTCCCCTAATGGGCCGGTAATGTTTACATGATTTCACACCGAGTCCCATAATGGGTCGGGTACGTTGTATGTATGATTCCATAGACATGCTATCCATGATGCGGGTATAGATACCCATGACACCGAGACCCTCACTAAAGGGTCGGGTATGTGCGTGCACAGATTTATGACATTCACACCAAGTCCCTCACTAGAGGGCCGAGTATGTTATATGTATATGATTCCGTGGACATGTATCCATGATGCGGGTATAGATACCTATGTCATATATGATTCCATAGACATGTATCCATGATGCATGTATAGATACTCACGACAGTATATGATTCCATGGACATGTATCCATGATGCGGGTATAGATACCTATGACATATATGATTCCATGGACATGTATCCATGATGCGAGTATAGATACTCACAACAATATATGATTCCATGGACATGCTTCCATGAGGCGGATATAGATACCCATGATAGTATATGATTATATGGACAGACATTCATGATTTTGTAATGACTCTCACTTTATAAAAAGGCACGGTTGACTCTCTATTTTTACAAGGTACAATTGACTCTTATTTTATATGGCACGGTTGGATCTGGTATTTAATTTTCATACTTGTCCCTATCATCTGTTGACAAGTTATGATGTTATTTACTGTACTTTATGTTTTCATACTTAGTACAATGTTATGCGACCCCCTCGAAATTTGCGTTAAATGCCGCAGTATAGGTACTCGATTTGGTGATCCATGAAGCTTAGGATCATTGCTCAACTTTAGGATAGCTCCATTGTTCGGGCTTATCATTTTGGTACGATTTTCTTTATTGTGCTTATGTATATTCGAATGCGGTGGGGCCTTGTCCCATCATAGTTACTGTTATACTTTTAGAGGTCTGTAGTCATGTGTGGGTTGGACGTGCGTACAGTTGTAGATCATTTTGGATTTGTGTATATAATGGCAGTCTTGCCGGCTTGCCAATTTTATTATATGGGTTGATTATTACGGTTCAGGGTACAGGATCCCTTTGTTATGTGATTAGGAGTTGTTCCTTAACTTCTGTCGATTATATGTGATGTGAGGGTATAAGAGTGCCCAGATAGGGCACCAGTCGCGGCCTTTCGGTTCGGGGCGTGACAAAAGTGGTATCAAAGCAGTTAGTCCTCGGAATGTCTACAGACCGTGTGCAGTAAAGTCTTGGTTATCGGTGTGTTGTGCACCACACCTATAAACATGAGGCTACAGTACATTTAGGAATGGTTTCTATTCTTTTATCTCATAGATCGTGTGATAGAGCTGTGTTATTAGGAGAATTCCCCTCTCTAACGTATTATTGTGTTACAGGTATGCCTCCGAGGAAAGCGACAGTTGCCCAGAAGGGCAAATCAGCAGCAGGAGCTGCTAGTCAGACTCAGAGAGTTACTAGGGCACATGCCCAGTCTATGCCTGAGGTTGTGCGCCAGTTGGCTAGCTCTGTTACGTCGCCATCACCAAAGGAGCTTAGAGCAGTAGTACCTCCAGAGGCTCCGATACTTGAGCCTCCAGTTCCTCAGCCAGGGGCGGAGGACAGAGCCATGAGAGATGTGGTTCAGCTCTTGACTCGGCTAGTGGCAGGACAAATTTACAAATGAGGACTAGGAGTTGACCCCAGAGCAGACAGTTTGAGGGTCCGTGATTTATTATGTTGTAGTCCACCAGAGTTTTTTGGGTCAAGGCCCGAGGATGATCTACAGGAGTTCATCCGACAGATACAACGAATGTTGAGGGTGATAAAGGCTCGGAGGGAGTCGATCGTGTTAACCATGCTCGATTGCGTGATATAGGCATTGGCGGTATGAGTCGTGGGAGCTGTCTAGGGGCGAGAGTGCTCCTCCAGCCGTGTGGGATGAGTTCACGGAGGCCTTCCTTGACCATTTCTTGCCTCCAGAGATGAAGAGGGCCAGAGTGGATAGCTTCTGAAACTTAAGGCAGAGCGGTAGGAGCATTAAGGAGTACAACCTTGAGTTTGATTCATTGGCCAGATACACACCCACTATTGTAGCGGATATGGCAGACAAGGTGCATCGCTACGTGATGGGGCTGGACCACTATTTGATCGATGGGTGTTTGGCAGTGGCTCTTCAGTCGGGCATGTATATTGCTCATATCCAGGATTATGCACAGGGGGTCGAGGACCGACATAGAAGGCGGCAACCAGGCAGAGGTTAGCCTAAGATGGCCAGGACGGCGGGGTATTCATGCGAGTTTCGGTGGCGGCCTCGTGCGAGTTAGACATTCATCTCGGCCCGGCCGCAGTGTACCCTCGCGGTTCTGGGCGGGAGGTTCGATCGCACGGGGTATTCGTGAGCTGTCGGGGCTCGGGCTTGAGTTCGCGGTGTACAAGGTTCTAGCGGCGAGACCACCGCACCTCGGTGTTCTCGGTGTGGTAAGTCCCATTTTGGGGGATGCCGTTCTGGTACAGGTGCATGTTTTGCTTGCGGCCGTCAAGGCCATATGATGAGAAATTGTCCTTCCAGAGAGGGTACAGGTGGGATGACTCAGCCTAATGGATCAGTGGCTGGGTCATCATCTTCTATAGCTATGCGCCCCGTAGGGCAGGGTATTCACAGGCCGTGGTAGAGTTTCTAGTTCTGGCGGTCCTTCGAACCACATTTATGCCTTGGTCAGTAAACACGATCAGGAGGCGTCACCGGATGTTGTCACAGGTAAATTATTGATCTTTTTCCATGACGTATATACATTGATAGATCAAGGTTCTACTTTATCTTATATATCTTCCATTGTTGCTAGTAGAATTGGGATAGAACCTGAGTCGATAGAACCTTTTGAGGTAGCTACGGCGGTAAGAGATTCAGTCATGGCTAGGTGGGTATATAAAAATTGTTCGATGGTTATATACAGTCGTCGTACCACAACAGATTTGATAGAGTTAGACATGACTGACTTTGATGTAATTATGGGTATGGATTGGTTAGCTTCTTGTTATGCTAACGTTGATTATAGAGAGAAGTTGGTTCGATTACAGCATCGCCGATGGGTAAGTTTATTTTATACCTCAAGACAAGGAAGATGGTCCGGAAGGGCTATATTTATAATCGGATTCGTGCGTAATACGGAAGTGAGTACCCAACTCTTGATCGATTCGGTATTTAGTGAGTTCCTGGAGGTAATCCTTGATGATCTTCCAGGTATTCCTCCAGAGCGGGAGATAGAGTTCAGTATAGATGTACTTCCAGATACCCGACCGATATCCATTCCTCCTTATAGAATGGCACCGGCAGAGTTGAAGGAGCAACTGAGAGACTTGTTGGAAAAAAGGCTTCATTAAGCCTAGTACATCTCCTTAGGGAGCACCGATATTATTTGTGAAGAAGAAGGATGGGTCGCTGCGGATGTGTATTAACTATAGGCAGCTGAATAAGGTAACCATCAATAACATGTATCTCCCCCCCAGGATTGATGATTTATTTGACCAGTTGCAGGGTGCTAAGTGTTTTTCAAAGATAGACATGCGGTCCGGTTATCATCAGGTGCGGGTAAGGGAGGCAGATATTCCAAAAACAACATTCAGGACCCGATACGGGCATTATGAGTTTAGGGTGATGTCTTTTGGATTGACTAATGCTCCAGCAGTGTTTATGGATTTAATGAACCGGGTGTTCAAGCCATTCCTGGATACATTTGTTATAGTATTCATTGACGACATCCTGGTTTATTCTCGTTCAGAGCAGGAGCATGCATACCATTTGAGGACAGTACTTAAGGTTCTCCAGCACCGGCAGTTGTATGCCAAGTTTTCTAAGTGTGAATTATGGTTGGCCTCAGTGGCATTCTTGGGGCATATTATTGGAGTTGATGGTATCGGGTGGATACACAGAAGATTGAGGCAGTTAAGACTTGGCGGACCTCGACTCCTGCAGTGCAGCGATTTTACGGGGCTAGCAGGGTATTACCGGAGGTTTGTGGAGAAGTTTGCCACGATTTCAGCGCATTTAACAAGGCTAACCCAGAAGGCAGCTAAGTTTCAATGGACGGATGTTTGTGAGCAAGGCTTCCAATCGTTGAAAAGTTGACTACGACTCCAGTTCTAACTCTTCCTGAGGGAGTAGAGGGTTATATTGTTTATTGTGATGCTTCGAGTGTTGGGCTAGGTTGTGTGTTGATGCATCATGGTAAGGTTATAGCTTATGTATCCCGACAGCTCAGGAAACATGAGAAGAATTACCCTACTCATGATTTGGAGTTAGCGGCAGTGATACATGATTTGAAGATATGAAGACATTATTTATATGGAGTTCATGTTGATATTTATACGGATCACAAAGGCCTCCAATATATCTTCAAACAAAAGGAGCTGAACTTACGGCAGACACGGTGGTTAGAGTTACTTAAGGACTATGATGTTGATATCTTGTACCACCCAGGGAAAACAAATGTGGTAGCGGATGCTCTTAGCCGTCGGTGTATGGGTAGTTTGACGAATGTGCAACCGGAAAGAAAGGAGATGGTTCGTGAGATACATCAGCTAGCAAGCCTTGGAGTCCGGTTGGCCGATTCTAGAGATAGTAGAGTTCTTATTAGATGAGTTGTCGAGCCCTCTATCGTGGAAGAGGTGAAGAGGAATCAGTATGAGGATACTGTTCTGGTACGGTATAGAGATGCAGCTCTTCGAAAGGAGAAGACTCTATTTGAGGTTGCACCTGATGGGGTGCTACGGTACGAAGGCAGATTATGTGTACCTGATGTTGCAGGACTACGATAATAGGTTATGGGAGAGGCACACAATGCTCGTTATTCTATTCATCCGGGGTCAATGAAGATGTATCATGACCTCAAATGCGTATATTGGCGGGATGGCCTGAAAAGGGATGTAGCGGGGTTTGTTGCTCAGTGCCAGAATTATCAACAGGTTAAGGTCGAGCACCAGAATCCTGGAGGGCTACTACAGGAGATATAGATCCCGACTTGGAAGTGGGAGGTGGTTAATATGGACTTCGTTACAAGCTTACCTCGTACTCAATGGCTCCATATGAGTTATTGTGGATAGGCTAACGAAATCAGCGCATTTTCTTCCAGTTAGGACTACTTACTCAGCTGAGGACTATGTTAGGCTATACATCAGGGAGATAGTGAGACTGCATGGGGTTCCCACATCTATCATATCAGAAAAAGGACTATGTTAGGCTAATTTCTGGAGATCATTCCAGAAGGGATTGGGGACACATGTGAGTCTCAGTACATCATTTTATCCTCAGACCGATGGGCAGGCAGAGCGTACTATTCAGAAACTTGAGGATATGTTGAGAGCTTGTATTATTGACTTCAGAGATAGCTGGGAGGATCATTTGCCACTCGTTGAGTTTGCGTATAACAATAGCTACCATTCTAGCATCCAGATGGCCCCGTACGAGGCCTTATATGAGAGGAAGTGCATGTCGCCGATTGGTTGGTTTGATGTGGGCGAGACTAAGTTACTCGGCCCAGACATGATTCAGCAAGTTGTGGATAAGGTGAAGCTTATCCATTAGAGATTATTAGCAGCCCAGAGTCGACAGAAGTCGTATGCAGATAATCGACGTCGACACTTAGAGTTTCAGCTTGATGATTGGGTATTCTTGAAGGTATCACCCATGAAGGGTGTGATGAGGTTCGGTAAGAAGGAGAAGCTTAGCCCGAGATATATTGGACCTTACCAGATTGTTCGTAGGATAGGCAAGGTTGACTATGAGTTGGATCTACCATCTGATTTGGAAGAAGTACATCCAGTCTTCCACTTATTGATGCTACGTATGTGTATTGGTGATCCTTCCAGAAGATGATGTTCAGGTGAAAAAGGAGTTATCTTATGAGAAGAGTCCTATAGCCATACTTGATCGCCAGGTCAGAAGGTTACAGACTAAGGATGTGGCTTCCGTCAAAGTCTTGTGGCGAAATAATAATAGAGAAGATATGACTTGGGAAGCAGATGATGAAATGAAGAAGTATCCTCACTTGTTCCCTACGCCTACAAGTAATTCGATTTCTTACTTGCCTATATTAATTGATGAGACTATGTGTTATATTGTGGCCATGTGAGGCATCTTTGTGTTTGCTGAATATTGGTTGTTAGGTATAGTTAAAGGAGACTATGCCGAAATTTGTATATCTTGAGACCTATTATGAACATTCGGGACGAATGTTTCTAAGGGGAGAAGAATGTTACACCCCGTAATTCCATGGATACTAAGTGAGAACATGATTATGGAAATAAGATTTGAATGTTAGAAGGAAAGGATCTTTACATTTTCTTATATGGAAAATTTTCGAGACTAATGTGATGACAAGAATTAATACTAGTAGTTGAATTCTTTTCAATAGAATTATGGACTTAGTGTTGAATTATTAAGTCTTGGTATTGTGAAGTGAGGCTATCAAAAATATTGAGAAAATTGGCTAAGTGTAGAGATATTTTAATGTGAAGAGAAGACAAGTGGACAAGTGGGGTTCATGAGTCCCCTCCACTTGTGCTACATACACCTATTAAACACAAAATAGTGGGTCACGGTACATGGCCAAGAATATTGTCTTGAAACTCTAAGCTTGTTTATGAACTCTTTGGAAAAAAAATATAAAAGCAAGATGGTTACAAGCTTGTAGAGGATACGTGTGTGTGATTGTAACGTGAAGAAGTAGTGCAAAAGTGAAAATTGGTCATTGTTTGGCCGAGACTTGTGGACTGTTTCGTGATAAAACTAAGGTAATATTTCTTCTTACTCTTGAAGTAATTAGAAGTTACATGATGTTATAGTTGATAGATGAACTTGTGTTACGAGAAATGGAGAATAAGAAATGCATGGGACAGGTTTGGCATGTTAGCCGATTCTGGACAGTTTTTGGTGTTGTTGGATTCGTTGGTTATTGTTGTTATTATCGTCACTACTTGCATGATAAAATGAAGGAAATCTTGTTATTACAAGTTGTTATGGTTTATATAAACGTGTTGAAATGTGAATTGGATTTTAAGAAGTTGTGGAAAGGGCTTTAGTTTTGGTTATTGGCCGAAAATTGGATGAAACTGTGGGACGTTGTTGTGTTGTTTTAGGGACTGTTTTTTGATGTTATAATGCTGGAAATTTAGTTACAATTATGCATGTTTAAATGTGGTAACTGCTTATGTAAGTCCTAAGGGAATAAAGGTGTAGAAACGTGTAGAAAGACTTCACATTCTACCCTCGTTGTTGTTGGAATATGGACTATTTTGTGGATTGTTTTAATATGGAATAAGAGGCTGAATTTACTTGAGAAATGGGTGTGTAAATCTCTTTTGTTGCTATTTTTGTTGTGCCCTTAATTGGTGCTTGGTTATTGATGTTATTAGTCTCGTTTGTTAGTTGTGGATGTATGTATAAATAGGGGAAGTGCTGCCCAAATTTTTATATGAAAAGAGAACCATTACGTGGTATATAACATACACTAGCAAGCATGGAGTTAATATATGTATTATTGTTATTATAGGTTGAAGTACTACTTGAGACGTATTCTAGTTGTCAAGTTGGTATAGCCTATAAGGTATGTAAAACTATTCTTTCTTCTTTTGGCATGATTTGTATAAAGTGAGTGTACGGCGGACGTACATAGTTTTATTGGATCTTAATCCTTGATAATACATGACATGATAGTGCCTTGATTTTCTAAAATGAAAGTTCATTTTAAAGATGTTATTGAGAATCAAATGATGATTTAAATTGCACAAGGTTGCTCATGATAACTATTCGTGCAAGTGTTATTATTCCATGTTCACCGAGTCCCCTAATGGGCCGGCAATGTTTACATGATTTCACACCGAGTCCCATAATGGATCGGGTACGTTGTATGTATGATTCCATAGACATATTATCCATGATGCGGGTATAGATACCCATGACACCGAGACCCTCACTAAAGGGCCGGGTATGCTCGTGCGCAGATTTATGGCATTCACACCGAGTCCCTCACTAGAGGGACGAGTACGTTATATGTATATGATTCCATGGACATGTATCCATGATGCGGGTATAGATACATATGACATATATGATTCCATGGACATGTATCCATGATTCGAGTATAGATACTCACGATAGTATATGATTCCATAGACATGTATCCATGATGCGGGTATATATACCTATGACATATATGATTACATGGACATGTATCCATTATGCGAGTATAGATACTCACGACAGTATATTATTCCATGGACATGCTTTCATGAGGCGGGTATAGATACCCATGACAGTATATGATTATATGGACAAATATTCATGATTTTGTTATAACTCTCACTTTTTAAAAAGGCACGGTTGACTCTCTATTTTTACAAGGTACAGTTGACTCTTATTTTATATGGCACGGTTGGATCTGGTATTTGATTTTCATTCTTGTCTCTGTCATCTGTTGGCCAGTTTTTAAGCCCGCTTTTGAGACTAATTAGGAATAAAGAAATTAAAATATCATGTGAATGTCTTTTTAATAACTGCTTGAAATTGAGATGATATTCTTTTTTTGTATTTAATAAGATAAATTCCCGACTTTGACGGAGCGGAATACTAATTCTTTGATTCTGAGAATTTATTTAAATAATTATATTTAAAATTGTCGGTTGAAATTTCAAAATAATAATTAGTAATCAAATTATGTAAAAGTAGGACATGATACACAATATGTATACCAAGTGATATTTTGTCAAATGAAATGACAAAATACTTTCGAAATAATTTTGTAAAATTATATTTGCCTCGTGAAAAGTATATTTCACTCTGTCTGTGACTCAGGAACTTTGAATAATTAGAAAAAATTATTGGAGGATAAAAATTAGATGTTAACAACTGCCCCTTAACTATTCGGGATGGAAAGACCATCCCTGAGTAGCGAAATTTGACTGACCTAGTTTTGAGACGATCAAAAGGAATGCACTTCTCATTTTTATGCAATTTTCAAAAATTATGGCCGGACCCTGTTTTTGGACATGAGAATTCAGGCCACATGTAGTTCGACTCAATTGGACTACTAGAAAGTCGATAAAAAAACATCAAGTCAGAAAATCCAAACATGATCTTATTGGAGTGTGACCGATCCTCAGATATTGAGTGACCTACATATTCCCAATTACCACCCAAACATCTCGAATCACCCCTGTAGACCATCAGAACTGTCTGAATAGCTAGTATTAGCAACATTTCATCCAATCTCCTTGTAATCTTCAATAACGTTCGGTGACATGTCATACCCATATTCCAAACCAAATTCCATCAATATTTCAAACGGATTACTAGAATAGCCATAAATATTTATGGTAATACCTCCATAAGTCATCCGAATTTAAATGAATAAACATGACCCGACTAGAATGCACCATTTTCTAAATGTCATCAATAATCATCCGACTGATTCCAAACCTTTATACACGAAAAGTATCTTCTAAAATCCACTGTGACCCATTCTCATATTTTGTTCTTGATTACACAATCTCGTGTTGTCGTTCTCAACCTCAAAGCTGAAGTTGTCCATTTCGTCAACCAAGTACCGATGAGCTATACCTTATGACCTTACATCTTTTAAGAAGCCTAATTATATCAACTTTATTCCTTGCAATTTCGCCAAACTCATTTTATCACTCCAAACACTCTAACATAAGGCACTTGGCCTTGTACCTCACCTTTCACAACCATAAAATATCTGAGTACAGTACCTTATTACAACTTTAGCAAATCCAAGAGTATCAAACCTTCCACTCCATGTGCTTACCACACTCAAACACTCTCAAGTCATTCGTATTTGAAATGCTTCCCTCGACACAGTCTACTACCACTGACGTAGTCTTACCTCGAAATTATGCCTTCAACTTTCATTTGTAGAGATTTATTTCTATTAATCAATGCTAGCATGTCTATTAAAACATATCATGAAATTATCCATCCTGATACTACCTAATTTATCTCTTCATAAATCTAAAATGGTCAAGTCTAGTTCACTCTTCCATACACTAATTAAATTAGCCCTAAATTTCTTCCTCACCCACTCTTATAACTATTCCACTCCAACTGAAAGATATAATACAATGTCACCAAGACCCGTGCATGCTTCAAGTAGTTACGCTCCTTCGAAAACAAGTCTTACAAAAACTAATCCTCCAAACCCAAAGAGTGAGATGCCTTTCCCTAACTCTTTCTCTACCATATCCCATTCTAAATTACCTTTATCATTATCAACCAAAAATCACACAAACCCACCCGTGGGTGAATTAAAATGTCGCACCTCCTAAAAAGTAGCTAAGTCAATCATAGAGATAGTAGTAAACCATAATCTAGAGTGTCCCAAAGTTCCCTTTGCCTTACTCGAATATTTAACTGAGCACTTTCCAACCCAAATGCAATCTTACATACCATTTCCCTATGAAGCCTTTCTAACTACAATACCGACCAAACCTAATCATACCCACGAAGTTAATTATCACCGTTGTACTACTTCAACCCATCGCCGACTTAGTCTTAACCTGTAGGGTGATCCTCAACTCCTACACACAAGATCCTATCGATGTCCCCATATAGATTATAGCACTTTCCTTGTAAATTCCTTATCAGATGAATATCCCTTCAATTTTGATTCACGAGGTTACCAACTCAATATAAACAACTGAGCATCCCTTGGTGAATTCGTTGCTCCTTGTCTGAACTAACCCTAGATTAATCACCTTAAGTCTACTTCGTAACTGGAATCTGTAACAATCGCCTATCACTCGTAGAAATTTGTCTAGCCTAAGTAACTTATACAATACCCACCTTTCTTCTCACGACTTAAGTGTAATAACTAAAATCCTATAAGTAGTTCAATATTCATGCCCGTCTATCGCTAAAATGCTCCCATTAGTCATTTTATGTTCCTTCCCCACATGTCTACAACACAATCCACGCTACCGACCAAATTGTGTTCATTAGGGTTCCTTTCATAAACAAAATAATCTCACACAAGATAAACAAATTCATAGTTAAACAATGGTTTTTCATTGCCCTACACCAAAATATCAAGCAAACCTGCAACCATGGGTTTAACTGGATTATCATACTCGATTATTCCCCCAATAAATCTTTATGTTACACCGAAACCTCTAACGCGGAATCTTTAAGCCACAATACTCATCACTTGGTTGTTCTACTAATTGTACCCCTTTAAAATCATCAACTCACTTATCAATAACCCTTATGCCATAGAAACACTCATCCCACGTTCGTGTGACAAGCTCTAGACGAAATATCGATCATTGCAGTCCTTTGCACCACGAGTACCATTCTCAAGAATATCACCAAACTAGAGAGTGAAAATCATAACTCCAACCAACTCGCTTTTAGGTAATAGATCTAATCTGAATCTAATCATGTGTCATCAATACCGAAACACACCTCCTAAATCAAGTAATGTCACAATCGACTCCTCATGTTCGAACTCGAGAAAATGTCCCCATCAGCAGTGAGAGAACAGAAAAGCGAGGATAAGATACCAATATGAATATCCAAACATCCCCAAATATCTGGTCAAAAGTGTACAAGAGCTCTAATATAAAAAAATATAAGTCTGAACTACCCGAAGGCTACATATTGTCTGAAGAAAAAAATACAGAAGTAAATAAGGAGGGTCATTTCAGGGGTCACAGATAAGCAAGTAGCTCACCCTAAAGGTGTTCCCCCGAAGAGTGTCGGCTAACACCGGCGAATCTAACAGAATTATATATGAACCAATGGATCGTGATAAGTCGTTACTACTAGCAATGACTTTCTCTTTCATTACGAGAATGGTTATCATCAAAATCATCAGGGATGAACTCTGGGAAATACAAAGTGATCCATAACTGAAGGAACCATAGAGGACCGGCCAGAGTATCCAGATTTCAAGAGTCCCTTCCCCTAGATTGAGCATCGCCCAAAGTCATATATAAGTAATCCAGGAAAAGGGAGGCCCAACTGACATCTTCTCTTGAAACGGCCAAAGCCTAATAAATCTCCAACTCCTTAACAAATACACAAGAGCCCATACAGACGAAGTAACGGCTAAACCAATAAAGCAGAAAAGCATGATGCTCAGCATCATTGACCAGAAGATGCAGACTTCGTCGGTTAGCGGCCATAAAAGTACCATAGCTGGAGGAATTTGATTTCCCTCAGGGTGGGTGCTTCGGCTCCCAGTATCGGGAGGCCTAGTATCGCTGTTACATCGAGAAGGGTGGGAGTCATCATCCCCCAAGGAAAAATAAAAGCATTGGCGATAGTTGACCAATAACCAGGAAATGCATATATGAGGCTGATATTGCAAGAGATATCAGGCCCCGATAATACAATGGTGTCATAAAGACCCATACGCTTCTACTCAATTTCTTTGGCCAACCTGACCCGGTCCACCTAAGCAGAATAGTTGGTGACCTTGGTCGGCCAAGTGTAGAGGTTAGCCTGACAATAGTTGGCAGTGAACCAGTCGCAGGTGAGGGGAAGGTCATACGTCACCGGGTTGAGATATTGAGATAAAAGAACATTGCCTTGTTCCAGCCTACCATATGGAGCCAGAACCAATTGTTCATCAAAAAGGACCAGGCATCGGTTAGGTCTTTATCGACTAAAGTGGTCCCGTATATATTTTGAGAAGAGGAAGAATAAGCCATCCGAGTAAGAAAATGGCCGAGATTAGGGTTTTTCTTTTTTGCAGAAGGAGAGAAATTGGAGATGACTATAAGAGCTAGTATAAAATACTTTAAAAGATATCTCTACTTAAGTAGATGTGCGGCGGAAATTGAGGCTACCTTTTTGAATGCATGGTTAGAAAATATTGGAATTGATTCATGATGATAAAGACACCACGGTTGAAGGGGAAACCCAATTCAGAAGAAATCATCATTGCATGCACTGGAGAAGAGATGATTAAACTGACATGCACGACTGTCATACTGAAATGACGGCTACTTTCGAATACATTAACTCAACAGTCATACTTGAGTTAATGTAGGGGGCAATTGTTAACACTCAAAAATAATTTAAGTGTTTAGCCGAAATTCCGTGACAGTCGAATTGTTCCAGAGAAGAATTTACTCCTAGCCCTCAACTACAAAAATTTCATCGGCTACTAAGACATTTTAGCCGAAGTTGTTAGTTAGAGGTACGACTGAGACCCACTTAAATGCAGACGCCTCAACGACCAAGTCTAAAGGGTTTTCGGACCACTAAAAGCGATAACAGCCAACAACAGCTGAAATAAAGGGCCATTATCCGAGCAAGAGGAGTAGAGGGCGATAAAATCGACACCACCTCCCCATAGTCGGCCATTGAACTTAGTGCATTACTTGATGACTGATATGAGGGGGGGGTCACATTGTACTGTTTGTTTTTTCCTTTTTTTACTATAAATAGGTACATTCTTTGTATATACAAATGATGACCAATCAATCAAACAACTCAATTTTTATCTATCTTTATCCTTTATTTTACTGTACTCAGCTGCATTCATATTTCTTACCTCTTAGTTTACTTATACCACCGTCCTAATGCTTTCTAGAGTAGTAGGGGAACTCATTGCTGGAAATTAGAATTCCGTTTCTAGCCCAAATCTAAGTTAAGGAATTAATTTGTCTCTCGATTTCGTTAGCCGATAAAATGGCAGAGAACAAAATTCAGGGCGAGAACACATTGTAAAAGAAATTACATAATCTCTGAATGTAGCGCACTAGCTAAACATAAGCTTATTGTATATTTCTTTATTCAAAAATAAAAGCATGAAACAAAATCGATTAAATTAGAAATTTATTATTTCACAAAACTACTTATAAGGTCAATTAATATAATGTAACGATCCGTCCAGTCATTTTTAGATAAAGAATTATTTGATTATATTACTTTTTTCATAGACTCTGTGTGAGGTTTGTGACGCGCGGGGATTGGTGACACGGGTCACGATGTTTATTTGTGTGATTTTCGGATGAATAAACCAAAATAAGAATCTTAGAGTGGATTAGTTTGACTAAAAGTTGGATTTTGGGTATATGAGTTCGTTTCTGGGTTCCGCCGCTTTCGATAGTTTCGGAGGGTCATTTATGACTTAGTCGAGTCATTGGTTTGCTTCCCAAGGCAATCGAATGTACTTGTTACATCTCGTACTTTTGGACTATGGTTTAAAATGCTTGACGTATGTAGTAGACCAAAGTTCCGGAGAATTTTGGTCATATTCAAGTAGGCGGATCAAGAGCTCGGTGTATAAAAAGACGAAGTCTTGAAATGACTTGTGGCTTAAAATGGGATGACGGGAATTACAACTTTTGTGTGCGTGCCAAAAGAGGCTATGAATTAATGGTATATTACTTGAACATGATAATGAGTATATAAAGTGTGCTACATATGATTAATATTTAAGTGAATTGAGATCCAGAAATTATTCGTATTGATAATTAGTTAAATGTTGAATTTTGGTGAAAGATTAGTAAACTAATTAATGGATTGAGGATAAAAATTAGTGTGTAAGTGCCATGTGGCAGAAAATAAGGTGGCTAAGGATTACTATGGGTATAGGTGGAACCAGTAGGAAGGGTAGGTGGAAAATAATCAATGAAGTGGACCCTAATTTGCACTAAGTGGTGTGAAATCTTTATGTTATTATATATATATATATATATATATATATTTATGATAAGAGCATATATGCAGCAACAACAGGTTATATAGAGAGGCTATATGTATATATACTTCTTATAACTTAGTGAAGAATTATATATTTATGATAAGAGCATATATGCAGCAACAACATGTTATATGGAGAGGCTATATGTATATATACTAAGAACTTAGTGAAGAATTACTTAGAGAAAACTAGTAACAACAATTGAGTAAGTCACGAAGTTCATCAATATACGAGTTTTGCACATTGCTTCAATTTCATTGTTCCATTTTTTATTGTGATTAAAGTGTAGAGGAGGTTTATCCTGATATTATTCGACATTATAGGTATCTAAGGCTTACCCTTTCTTCTATTGGCATGATCCTAGACAAAACGTGATAGATCAAATGTTCCTTATCCAAATCCATTTCTGAATATAGAAGCATGTCTACTCTTATTATGAAACATTGTATGAATCTTATCTGTCTCTTTTCGGGAGTATTTTCTGTATTTTATGGTATCTCTTGATCTATCCCTTATCGGACGTACTTTCCGCTCTTCATGATATTCCTTGTTGTATGATTAGTTCCAAGCTCCAAGTTGTATTGTAACGATTAATGTATCTAGTCCATAATGATAGACCTGGATTAACGACTCTATGTCACTCAACCTAGTTTCTATTAGTCTTTTAAGGTATTCATGAATTATTATGTATGTATCTATATTATGACACTAAGTCTCACAATAGTTAGTCGGGTACGACACTTATATATGCACACTACTGCAGTTGGGTGCGATAACACTGAATCCCACATTGGGGCTGGATACGATAATACTGACTCCTATATTAAGGCCGAATATGATAACACCGAGTCTCATATTAGCGTCGGGTATGATATGATATTGACATTACCCTAACATGTGGCTATATATATATATATATATATAATTGATTTTCAGTGATGTTATACATTGCATATGTCCACAGTGGCCTCTGAGGTTCAGGTTGTTTTGCTACTCTGATTTTCTCATGTTATTATCTTCACTTATGTTTACTTGTCTTACATATTCAGTACATCTTTCGTAATGACATCTCCTCGCAGGCGTTATGTTCATGACGCGATTCAAATAGATAGAGGCGACGTGCCTCGTCGATGGAATTACTATTCTGATTGTTGGTTGTCGCACTCCTCTTCTCTAAAGTTGTTGTACAAAGATTATAGGTACCGTATATGTATATACTTTAAGTGTTTTGGGTATGGAGAGGCATTGTCCCAATAATTAATGTATTATAACACTCTTAGAGGCTTGAAATCAATGTTTAATGTGTATTCATTTTGTTTGGCCTTACCGACCTTGTTAATTGATGATACTCCTGTTACGGCCATGTAGGCCCCAGTTATGTATATATACTATTGTTGGACCTCTTCTATTTGCAGGTTATCATTACGTTCTTATCATGTTGTTATTATTTAGAGGTCTTGTCGGTTCAGGTCAGCCACACCCCCAAGGCTGGAGTGTGACAGTACTTTGTGGCATTATTTATGAAATTGTGATATTTAGAAGTTTTGGGTGATTCTTTAGAAAAATATGTCTTAGCTTGGTTATATAAGATATCTGAGGGTGCGAGCGAGTTTGTAGCACTTTTTACTTTGGGGTAGAATATTTGGTTTGTATCCGGAGGGTCTCGAAAGCATTTCGGGTGTTTGGCGGAAGATTTGGTAAGTTCCCTAGTTGTCGGTGTCTGGTGCTCGCACCAGCTGTCGTGTGGTCGCTTCTACATATCTGCCTCTGTGGAGGTTCACTCACAGAAGCAGGCCTTGAGTATTTTGTGAGGTTCCCTCTCTGCTGAGATTTCTCGCAGATGCGGAGGTGTCTATGCGGAGTTTTTCTCGTTTTTGTGAAAAGGCGAGGTGTCAAGTGATTGAGCCTCAGTGGACCCTTTTCTCGTCGAAGCGAAATCGTGCATGCGAGATCGATTTTGCCAGTGGAGAATTACCGACAATCAAATTATTTAATGACCTAAAATTGATCCCATTTCCCAAAAACCATCGTCTCGGGATTAGAGCTAGAGATGGCAGTGGATCCTAGACCCGGTCCGAATCCGGTGAATCCAGATCTGTTTTATAGGATATAGATCTTCAAAATTTGGATCCGACAGATCCGGATCGGACCCGGATCCATTTTTGGCGGATCAGATCTGGATCTTGTATTTGAGATTCGTATCCGGTCCAGATTCAACCCGTGGATCCCTTCCTCTTAATTTATGTTCTTTATGTTATGTAAAAATATGAATTATTTATTCTCTGTATGTTTCTTTAAATTGCTCAGATTAAATTAGATTAATATAGTTGCAACTTAAATATGGGGAATAAATGTGCGTGGTGTTCACTGTCGTGTAGTTGTTAGTATACCATAGCTTTGAATTTTCATTATGGTTAGTTTTAAGTTGATATAAATGACAGCTTAATCAGTAGGCAAATTTATAATATGAATGATTGTTTGGCATTAGTTATTAATGTGTTCTAATTGGACTGTCTTAATTTTTTTTTTTATAGTTAGTCTAAGTCAAGACTTATAAGTTAGCTGCTAATTAAAGCTTTTGTGGTTCATGGATGAACATTAATTTTGGAAGAATGGTTTCATATTTATGTAGGTTGATTGAATGAACTTAGTCATTTTTTTCAATCAGAATGAGTTTCATTTTGTCAAAAAAGTTTCAACAGGTGGGAATATTATTCAAGGCAAAAAAATTTAAATCCGTTGATCAGATGGATCCGGATTTGAATCTGATTTTTATGGACCCGGTGAATCTGGATCCAAATATGAAAAACAGATATGGATCTAGTTGGATCCGGTCCAGATCCGATCTGTTGCCATCCCTAATTAGAGCTAATTGAAAGGGGGATTTCTTGAAGTTTGAGCTTGGGTTCTTCTTTGAGGTAAATTCTTCACCCTTATTGATTATGATTCATGTTTTAAGGTTTCTAATCTTAGTGTATATTATATTTGGGAAAGAAATATTATAAGTCCTCCAAGATCCTTGGTAGTGTATAATCGGATTAAAGTAGATATGGAAAATTTGCAGTGAAGTCATGCTATGAAAGCTTAAGCAGATGGATAACAGAAAATGTAGAATGGGCATGGAAGATGAAATGAAGAACTAAAGTACCCCATAGAGCAGCATGTTTGAATGGATTGCCCTTCCGAAAGTTTTCCTCACACAATATAATTTACAGAAAAGAGATCACAATCTGTTTAACAAGTGTCCTATGTGTAAAGTACCCCATAGAGCAGCATGTTTGAATGGATTGCCCTTCCGAAAGTTTTCCTCACACAATATAATTTACAGAAAAGAGATCACAATCTGTTTAACAAGTGTCATGTGTATACCGGAAGAACTAGAATCACCAAGGCACTTACTACTGCACTGCAGATATGTTCGGAGATTTGAAACATGTTCCCGGTATAGTTAGGGTGCAGTGGGTGATCCCCAAGTTGATAATGGCTGCAACATTAGTGCATAATCAATTTTTAGTGGCTCGGAAAACAATACCAAATTAGACTTGTTGGACAGTTTGAAAGGAAGAACAACAGGTGTTTTGAAGAAAAGATTCTAGCTAATTTTTGCTTATACTCCAGATGCTTACCAATGTTAAATTCATTGTGTAAAATGACTGATGTAAACAATGGCAATTCTTTTGTAGACTTTATAGATTCGCTAAAATATGTTGGAGGAAACTGAAACCTTTTTCTATTAATATATATGCACTTCCCTAGTACAGTTTATGAAGTTCAAACTACTTATGAAAAAACATCTACTTGATGCTAGCATATTAGTTACTGGAGAGCCTCTTTTAGGGATGTAGGTCAGATAAAGGTGTCTATATTTGCAATTCAACCCCTGAATCGTAGACGTGTAGAGATTTATAGTTTTTGATTAATTATATTAAAGTATTTTTTGTTGAAAATTTTGTCTTAATTATCTTTGCAGGACTTCTTCACAGAAATATGCACCATTAGACTGGTCAGATTATTTCTATCAAGAGGATGATATTCAGATGATGTATGTGCTAACTTCTGTTAAATTTTCTTAGTGATTTGAATACTCAGTTGTTTCGTGACAACATATTTCTCTCTATCCGTTGACAACATATTTCGTGACAACATATTGTTCCAGATGAATTTGGATCATAACAAAGACATTAGCCAATGTTTAGAGGTGCTTTCAGACGCTGTTGGAATTCAGGTGGCCCCTACCCATAAGGTTGGTACGAACCATGTTTAAAGGTTCTATGGTGATGTTTAGAGGTAGAGTATTACTTTATCATGGTAGACACTTCCTAAATTAGTAAATTTCTCTATTTGGGCAGCTATTACATGACTTTAACTTTTAGCTTCTTAGGGATATAGAATATATTAATATTCTTCATATATTCTGTAATTATTATTTTAGTATAATTATGTAAAGCAAAGATCTTTCTCCAATTAGGTTTAGAGATCCTTCTCCAATTAGGTTTAGAGATCCTTCTCCTATTAGGTTTTGTAATTATAAACACTTATATATATTGCATTAATGAGAAACCTCCAATAAAGGAGAATTACACTATTCTACATAGTATCAGAGGTCAAACCTTAGCCTCCTCTCACCCAAATTATCCCAACTCCTCTCTCTTTGGACCTGAAACTGATTCTCTAATACGGGCTAATAAATCTACTCTGCTCAAGTTTCAGCATCTCTTCAGATCTTCTACATTGTTCCTCAACAAATCTCAGACTAGAGACTTTCATCCCAAGTATTCTCTATGGGCAAAGGCGCCCAAGTGCGCTTAAAGTCTTATTGCCTATATCTTATCTTAAGACGAGGTCGCCACCTTTCCTGCTTACCGCATTGGAAACGACGAATCACACTCTGAAAGGAGGTTCCCTCCCAATATATGTCAGGAGAGAGCAAGGCGTGATTACTCTGTCATCCTCCGACCGCCCCCCTTTCTACCTCTAAGTAGTGGTATTGGTGTGTCTCGTTGAAATCATTCCGGTCAATCCCTTTCCTGAATCATAGGTAAGGGATGATAGGAGATGGCCCCTATAGCAAAATAAATCAGCCCCTCATTTGAGAGAGTAAATAGAAGTCTAAGTTGTTCGGCCTCTTGTAATTTCTCTTCACTAAGACTTATTTCCAACAATACATTATTGTTGTCTTCATCATCAGCTGCATCCGAACGAGTGTTGGTCTTTTGCTTACTGGCCAACACGGCGTCTATGCGACATATTTTTCGTATCAACAACTAGTACAAATTGTATTTAGAATATTGTGCGGAACTTTTCTAAAATATTCAACTCCAAAGAAAAGTGTATCACTCGCTTTTAGGGTTCTTCAACATCTTCTTCTTTCAATCTAATCTACCATTTACGAACATGACACGATATTTCTCGTTGCAGCCCAGCATCCTGGGCCCACCTCTAGGCCCACGGTACACGGGCCACCAGCACTAGGCCAACTTCTCCACGACCCAACAACAAGCCTACGGTCCCATTACCCCTGCCGAACTGAGTCAGGCTTACAACACTATGAATCTCCAGCAACCCAACGATGCATGGTACATGGTACATGGATACAGGTGCCACATCCCACCTCATTCGCAACTCTGGTAATCTCACTCACCTAATTTGAACAATCCTCAATTTATTTTGGTCGACGATGACAATCGCATTCCAATTCAACGCTACGACACCACTCAAACACAACCACCTCACCCACCCTTTACCCTAAAAAAATGTCCTATATGCTCCTAACATCATTAAAAACTTAATTTTTGTTAGAAAATTTGCTAGTGACAATTCTGTATCTATTGAGTTTGACCCTTCTGGTTTTTCTGTAAAAGACCTATGTGTTGACACTCAATTTTGTCCCTCTCTTCTGATTATTTATCGTAATTAAACTATTTTTTTACACCGCAACTTTAATTTTTAATAAATACATACATATGCATACATAAATAAAGAATTTAATGTTCTCAAAATAATCACTATTTATTGCTATCTTTATTCGTGTTTTTACTATCATGACATTTTTATCGCAATCATAATTTTTATCCTAATATTCTATATTATTCATAAAATGGTACCGCATTGTATATTAAGCACTAAAACATTTTCTAAAAATATTATTGGATATTTATTATCACATTGGTATTTTTTATCCTTATAATTCATTATTTAATAAATCATTTTTTTAATATACCACAATCCATTATTTTACCTAAACTCTACTCAATTTTCGTCCAAAACAAAAATCTGAAGCCCATTGCTTCCTAGCCCAACACCCACCAATTCGTCCAGCCCATTTCTTTAACTCTCAAAAACCTAAAGACCTAAATCCCCTAAGCCCCCACTAAAAACCTAAAAAGAAAATAAAACATTTTCTGAAAATCAGACCCCGGCCCCTCAGCTTTCCCTTCCATCTCTCCCATTTTTAGCAAAACACCAAAAATCCTTTCCACCACAAACAGAGGATTTAGGCTCCATTTTCGTGCTATATCACTGTCCAAAGAAACGTTCGGATTTTTAAACAATTTTGTTTGACTGATTTTCGAAATCTTGAGCAAAATCCCGCTCAAATCGAACCCTAATTTCATCCTATAAATACTAAGCTATGAAGTCCATTTTCGGACCAGATTTAGAGCCGACGCACCTTCACTCTCAAAGCCCTAAATATATCTCAGGAGCCGCCGCCTTACCCTCTTTCAAACCCTAAACTATTTCTCATTCTTACTCAAACTTTCAGATACAAGTTTTAAAACAATATTTTTGAGTTCAGTAAGTTCGAAGTTTGACCAGATTTGAAAGACATGTGTCTCAGTTTGCTGCACCCCAAAAGGAAAATGCATCGGGAGCAAACGAAGATACTCAACACAACTACAACGAAAAATGGAGATCCGCACCATGTATCTTGCATTCCCGGCTTCGACATTCTAAAACAAAATGGGTTGGATGACAATGTCATCCGTCCTATGTCGCTTTTTTATCTTTACTCTTTAATCCCATCTTTATTCTCTTTTGTTGTAAATTTAAATATGTGATTTTGCAAAAATATTGAAATGTGTACAATAGTTAGATTTAGGATATCTAGAATAATTAGACTTTGAAGAGATTGAGGAGGGTAGTTTAAAACGGAATTTACCTTTAACGGTTATTTTTTACGCATATCTACACTTTTCAAAACGGTCCGTTCATTTATACACGTTATTAGTTTATATAGGAAAATATAGTAATAATACCTCGATTTTCTTTAAAACTCATAATATAGGATGGTTTTCTTACAAAAATAACCTTTTTTCCATAATGAAAATCTTTCTTTATTATCAATCGTAAAAACAGTTTATTTTTGTAAACTATACCTTACAAATGCATCTTTCATCAGAAACTGAATTTTTTACATACTTTTCAGCAAACTATTTTTATGCATTTTTAAGATCCATGTCTCCGGTTAGGAAGACTGTCTCAAAATAGAAGTTCAGGAAGAATCCTAACAGTCCACAAAATCAGGCACTCATGGGTTCTTATTAACCTTGAGCAATTACTATTTTTTAATTTTTAAGGAAAGTCATCTTTAAAGAATTCAGCATTCTTTGGCACCAGGATGCGATAAGCACTACTGTTCTTTGCAAATTCAGTGGATATACAATCTACAGTCTTAGGTCCGTCTCAACACTTGCCACACTACCCCATATCAAAACATTTGTATGTGGGATTCTTTCCATGTTTCACATGGAGGGTTATCCTTATCCTTATGCGGAATTCCAGTGAGAATCGCATTA
Source organism: Przewalskia tangutica (assembly GCA_029844215.1). NCBI lineage: Eukaryota > Viridiplantae > Streptophyta > Magnoliopsida > Solanales > Solanaceae > Przewalskia > Przewalskia tangutica. The sequence continues at coordinate 28,950,842 of CM056736.1, read as the reverse complement.
GCGATAAGGATCGCCTTGCCCCAAATATCTTGGGCATACGGATTTGCGCTTGGCAAACACTGTTGGTCTGAGGTGAGTAAGGAGCAGTCATTTGATAAACGATGTTTCACGTTCTCCCCCTATATCCCTACGAATTCCTCAATCCGTAGGCTTTCAACTTCTGCTTCCGAAGTTCTGCGAACCTTACTGGGAGGCGCCGCAGCGCCTGAACTACAGTAGTCAATCGGCCTTTAACAATTTCATCCTTGATTTTCAACAAACAAAGAAACCAATACGTTGTACCATCTTCGATGAAGATCACAACGTTCTTGTCTTCCCCCTCTATTTGTACAAGCGTCAAATCACTCACGTAGGCGTGACGATGTTATAGAGGAGCGGTGCTTCTTTCGTTATTTCTTTGATGGAATGTAAATGTGATTTTGCCTCTTCGCCTACCTCACATTCATTTGATGGTTTATGTCGGCAGACGACAACAGTCTCAACTTAATTAGTTTTGAATGACTTTCTATTTAATGTGTCTTAATCTATGAAGGCATAGATGCACAGATTACAAATATATCATCCATTTGGCTACAACCTTACTGTACCACTCTTAGTTATTATAGACATATTGGACTAGTCTCAAACCAGCTTGACCAACATCGTCCTTGAAACCAAGTTTAGGACATGTATCACCTCTTGTTAGAGTGATCCCACTCCCTTAAGTCCTTTGAGGACAACTTCTTCACCTCCTTTTACTATAGAGGTGGCGTTGTTTCATATGAACAACCTCTTGCCCGTGATTAGGGCGCAACCAAATCATAAGTGATCTAGATACTCTGGCCCACTCTAGTTGCTTTGGAGTGTCCAATTTCTTTTCTACCTTTATTTTGGCCTTCAGATCTCTTAAGATCTGGATAACTCTGGCCCACTCCAGTCGCCTGTAGGCTTTGTATGACTGAGTGTCCAATACTATCCTGTCAAAAGATGGATTTTCTGTCGGAAATGGTGACATGATTATCTCTAGTCCTTGTCCTTAGTCCTCTTTCCTTGCTTAGGATTGTCCATAAATCTAGTTTATTACAATCTAAGTCCATTCTTTTTAGGTCGTTGTTTATAACAGTCCAATAAAAAATGGGAAGGTAAGTGAGATTAAACTTCTGATTTTAAAGTGTAGAGAATATAAGTCTTAACAAAACACTTTATATTCTAGCCTTGCTTTATTCACTTTTATTCAGAAATTACCTTTAATCTCAATTTTGACAAGGAATAAAGGGGTTAAATCATACCTTTGGAATATGACCCACATCAGTCTCTTTGTTGAACTTAGTGTCCATATCCTCCTCACCACTCGTGGACACTTGTTTCCACTACTCTCGTGAGCGGTGACAACAACTCTTCCTTTATCCTTAGCCTTGCCATCATGAATTCAACAATATCTTCAAGTTCAGGATCAGCAATAGAGATCTCCCCTTTGACAGAAACAGATCTGTAACTATCGTCAAAGAGAGACCAAAAACTAGGACCAGATCTGCTGTCATACATCTTTCTAACACTAGTACAATATTATCAGTCAAAGCAAACGCGGATATATCATATGTTTGGATCTTGGCCCATTATGACCTTTAAAATATTTTAGGTCCATATTCCACATTGGGATCGTAGAAGTATGTAAAATAGTGGGAGCTAATTAAAACAAAAGGTCATGTTAAATTAGCACATAAAAAATATGTATAATTAGGAGAATGAATTTTTGATTGCATTTTCCTGTCTACATATATCTTCAGATCTTCAGAATGTCAAACTTCTCAATGTTAAATTAGACAAATGAAGACATATAAGGTCACACTATGTCGATTGTCTCTTCGATCTAAGAGTGTATTGAGAAAGTATTAAATATTCGATTTGGAATTGAGATATTAAATTGATAATAACTATGGGATAATTTCTATTTGATGGAAATTATTTAATTAAGTCAAAATTGAATTTTGTATTTAATTAAATATGCTGAATATACATCGAAACGGGGAACATCACCAGGCGTATATGGCGCGCCATCGACAATGGGCCGATTAGATCGCCCATCGCACTCGGTTTTTGGGTCAGACTTAAAGCCCAACCCTAATCCGGTTTTGGCATAAAATTAACTATATATACAACATTAACCTCATTGATATTAGACTAATGATTTTATTAAACAATTCTAGACTGTTTAGAATAAAATTTTCTCAAACCTCTGCCAAGATTTCTTAGCTTTCTTGACAGAAGAATACACTATAACAAGGTGGTTGCAATCGAAGGGTACAATCGCGTGTTCGCCCTTAGTAAAAGATTTCAGATTAAACAATCTGTAAGTGTTCTTATTTAAGTTTTACTTTACAAGTTTTGATTGTCATATAACCAAAGCAGAAGGAATTTTTATATAAGTAAATAAAATTTAAAACTTTCGTTGTGCCTGTATTTTTTGAACTCAACAAAATCAGACAACGTTAGAAATTGTCTTACCGTCTTGAGAATTTCCCAAATAATAAAAATCAAATAAGAATCATGTATAGCATTTTATTTTTTCCTTACATGAAAAACATAAAGGAAAATTAATTAAAATAATACTTATTAAACATAAATGTAACAACGTTATGTTCGTGGTATATAGTTTCATAATAGGTCTTCTCCTCACACTGAGGGAAAATTAAATAGCTCTGATGCCTTCATTAATCCTTATTTGGGATTGTCGTACAATTTGGCCAAAATAAGCTGCAAACTTGGATTATTGTTTTTCAAAAGTGAACAATATGTTTTCAAATGCAAGATAGTCTAAAGTCTAATATAATCACATATGATGTAAACACTAATTACTGAAATGGCACTCGGACGCATAACAAAGATTCTCCTTATAATTATGCGCAGAAAACGAGTTTATTATACCCTATACGGAGCATATTATTATTATTAGCTCAGATCTCATTTGTAAGACTACATTTGGTATGTCGTTCATAACAAGAAAATATAGAATTGACAACAAACTTTAGTAACAATAAATATATTGTTGCTAAAAAACGTCAATGACAATAAAAAATTAATATATTGTTGCTAAAAAACGTAAATGACAATAAATTTAATATGTTGTTGTTACTTTTCGCATAGGAGGTTATTGCAACAACATGCAATAATTAAATTTTTGTTATTGCGAAAAGTACTTTTCGCAACATCCAACATATGACAATAAAAATTGTTGTTGACAAATGTCTTTCTTCTTGTAGTGGTTGTTGTATATTATTATTAGATAAAGGAGATTTTATAAAGGCTTTATACATCTACATCCTCTCAAATTTGCTAGTAATTTTTTTTAAAATACTCAAGCTACGATTTGTTTTAATTGAACATCTGAAAATATGAGACATTTTCAGTTAAAGTTTTTAAACTTTTTTTTGTGCGTGTTCTCAATCTTTTATTACGTGGATACATTAACCACTTAAAATATGTCTTCTACTTGAATTATACACATTATCTTCAACTGGAACATGCTTGAGATTTTACAATTTATTGAGACTAATTCTTATAATCAAATGAGATGACATAGTTTAAGACTTTAAGTAGTTAACTTATCTACATGATTGACAATTGATAACATAAGGCCCAAAAAAGTTTCAAAATCTGAACAGAAAGTGTTTAATAAGAACACATTATCTTGTGCTCACAAGCTCAATTAGAATAATTAGAACAATCCGTAATTCGAGAGTTTAAATGAAATTTACTTATAAATTTGAGGTGCTATACATAAGCCTTTCATAAATGATAAATCATAAAAAGCATAATCCATGCATAAACTGGTGCCAAGAAAAGCAAAAAAAAAAAGGAAAGGAAAAAGTAGAAAGTAGAAGTAAAACGTTATAGTAAATTTCAATCATCAATAATAATTCTTTGACTGTCATGTGACAAGTGACAAGGAAAGACTGAAAGAAGAAATGAAGATGAAAGCCTGCATCATCAGCATAGCTCGGTTGGTTTTAGGGTGGTAGATTAACTCCAATTAGGCAAGTTCGAGCCCTGACAACCGCAATATGAAAGTTTCATTCCTCCTTTGTGGCGGATGACTCTTTGTGGACACCAGACATTATGTCTCTCACCTAATAAGCCGTTGAGTCACCATAAATTATTTCCTCCTTAATCTCTGTCGGATCGGAGTAGGGCCTGCGGGCGATGGATTTTCCCAAGAAAGGAAGAGGAAAGGGAGAAAACAACCCGCATAGTAGAACTCGATTGCTCCAGAGTGACAGATTGCTTCCGAAGCGAGTTCGAGCCACGACAACCGCAGTGGGAGTTCATTTCTCCTTTGTGAGGATGACTCCTTGCGCACCAGACATCGTGTCTCCCACCTAGTGGCACGAAGACTGTGATTTACCTTCCTCCACCAATCTCTGTCGGGTCGGAGGGGTGGGGGCTCTATGGGCGAGAGATTTCGCCTTTTTGCTCCCAAGGAAATGAAGAAAACCATAGCTAACCTAATAAAATAAAATAAAATAAAATACATGTCATTAGTACTTTAAAGTGTATACTGTTTCTTACAGCTGGATCTTGCAAAGCTCAAACACATCCTCCATATATACTTGGCTCCCATACTCCTTCAAACTTGATGTATACAATAACCAACAAAATCTCCAAGGAAAAAGAGAAGAAGGTCTCTTAGTCCTCTAATTCAGAATAATCATATTGATCCTTCATATCATGTTATAAGTAAATTTATAACAACAATAACATATCCAATATAATTTTACAAGTGAGATATAAAAAAAAAAATCGGATGAATTTTATTTACTTACATATACATTAATTGTGTAAATGCATCTTTGCACAATCAAATCATTTAAAAGATTATAATATAGTCCGTTTATACTAAGTGAAGTAAGTAATTACAAAATAAAATAAACAATATGCTACTATAAACAAATTACTCAATTTGATAATATAAAATTCAAGGAATATAGAATAAGCTAAATTAAAAATCATCCACGTGCTTCAACCTAATTTAAAAACTCGGAATCCCAGTTTCAACCTAGATATACATGCCATCCGCCGACAGGATAGCCATTTTCTCTTGCTAGATTAAATATTAGACAAAACAGTTACAATTATGATATTTCTTACTGTACGTAATAATAAACAAGTCAAATTAACATAGTTGTGTGTTCGTTAATTTATGACACGTACAAGGGGTAAATAGTGTAATTATATATTTAACTTTTTACTATATAGTTTTGTTTTTGCATTTTAATAACCTCGTCATGTTTCTCCTTGTGTGAAAGCAAGATCATATATAGGACTTAAATGGCACCGGCAGCGGCAGCCGCCGGTTGACTAAGTCTATATCCGTACAACTTTAGACAATCATCAAATCTCTAAATCTTGGCAATAAGTGAAACCGCCCTTATCTCATTTGTAATTGACACTTCACCAGTTCATAGTGATGTCAAAGTTCCTAAAACCAAGCAAATGTTAACTCTACCAACTCTACCATAAATAATCTAGTAAATTATGTGTATGAAACACCGATTTAACAACTGAAAGGATAGATAAAAGAAAGCTTAGTGCAATGTTTGTCGAGTCGAGTGATAATATTATCTCTTTAAGGTAAAATTATCCCGTATATAATGACTTACGATAGATGGTGTAATAGCCTCCAAGATAAATCATCAATACTTTCTCAAGAACAAGCCAATATTTGAGAATCCTTATAGAGGAAACAAGAACAAGAGATTGCTAGAAGAAGAAGCAAGACTCTCAAATAATTTCAGAATTTAGAGTTGTAAGTGATGATCTAAATCTGAAAAATGAGACCACTATTTATAATTGCAAATTTGTGATTCACATGTCATGTGAATGTATTAAATGGGGTTGCATGGATCTCATCAAAAGTCACCTAGATCATGCCAAGAGTTGGCTGAACTTTGGCCTTTCCAATAAATGCACATTCAGAAAAATTCTTTCACTTACGGATTCACTGCACATCGAGAGCCACGGCGTTGAATAGGCAGTAACCAACATCGAGTCTCAGGACTTTTGGTGTCGCGACTCCTGACTGAGGCGCAGCGGCGGCGCACCGCCGCGACCCTTGATCAAGCAGCGCCGCGACACTGGTCCGTCGTGGCTCGGTGCTGCGGACCTGTTACGACGCCGCAACTCTTCCCCATTTTCCGTATTTTGCACATTTATTCTTTTCTTATACCGTCGTGGGAGACACATCAATTCGGCCAATTAATCGTCTATCCTTACATAACTTAAGAACACCTTAACATGTGTACCAACATCTCTTTCACTACATGAAATTTAGCTAGACGTTGTACTACGTATGCATGTGAATGGAAATCGTATTTCTGACATGCGGGGCCCCATGTGTTCAAGTCATTAAGGACGGGATAAACTCAATTCACTAGGTAAATTTCCAACAATCCCCTCTTGAAAGAGGTGTTGGTGCACGCGGAGTGCCAACCATTAGCAATCTAGTAACGAAAGTGTATTGCATCGGAATAGGTAGCCCACAACTTTGAACCTTTCATAGTCAACTACCATCAGACATATTTACTGCGCGGTGAACGTGATGTCTTAAACCGTCAGTGTTTAGTATATGCCAAGACAATGATAGACACAAATAAATGTCCAATCTCTCGTTTCTTCTTATTGTTTTGTCCGTTGTGGCCGTGGACACACTTGGATTATTAAGTGCGTACAACTGAGGCGGCCTGTCCTCGCACTTAAATAGGTGACCTCCTACAAGGTACCCTTCAGTACCCCACTATATCAGTGTTAGGAGTCATTAAAAGTATCTTTATCTTAACCTCAACTCTCGAGTGTTATGTTAAGATTTTGATACTTAACCTGTACCCACCATGCATGTAGCACTTTAATGTCTATCGCGGAAAGGCTTTGGATTAGTGTTTCCATAAGGAATCAATATCCGAAGTGCTCTTGCTTTTCTATAAGCGCTCAACTGGACCTTTACAACTTAGTTTTCCCATTGAACCAAATTTCTGAGATCTCCAGTCAGTATGGTTGGGTTACCACTGTATATATCCTTATTTCTTGGGTTTTAAGCCCATTCTCTTAGACAGGCAGAACATCTGATCTTTGGGTAGTCCCTTAGTCAAAGGGTCAACTATATTCTCCTTAGATTTTATGTAATCGATGTTGATGATACCCGTGGAGATCAATTTCCTAACGGTCTTATATCTCCAACGTATGTGCCGAGATTTGCCGTTGTATATGTTACTTCGTGCCCTTCCTAATGCTGACTGACTATCGCAGTGGATCATTACTGAAGGTACGTGTTTATCCCAACAAGGGATATCCTCCAAAAAGTCGTGAAGCCACTCAACTTCTTTACCTGCTTTGTCTAAAGCGATGAACTCCAATTCCATGGTGGATCGGGAGATGCAAGTTTGTTTGGAGGACTTCCAGGATACAGCCCCACCACCAATTGTAAAAATATACCCACTGGTGGACTTGGTGTTCCTTATATCGGATATCCAGTTTGAATCACTGTACCCCTATAGTACAGTTGGATACCTCGAGTAATGTAATCCGTATGACATTGTATATTTCAAATATTGTAGTATTCGATCAAGCGCTTTCCAATGATCATGTAACCGGGATTACGTGTAAACCTCGCCAATTTATTGACGGCATAAGCGATATCATGTCGGGTACAATTTGTTACATACATCAAACTGCCGATTACCTGTGCATATCGCTCCTGGAGCACGAGTGCACCATGATTCTTATCAATGCTTTGATTCATATCCATTGGTGAATTCAATGGCGGATAGTCAAACATCTCAAACTTTCTCAAGACATTCTCTATGTAGTGAGACTGAGACAACACTAGTCTGTCAGATGATTTAGAAATCTTAATTCCTAAAATGACTTCCTTCATGTCAAAACATTGTTTTAACATGTTCTTTGTTTCCAGGATCAAGGCTCGACTACTGCCTGTGATTAACATGTCGTCTACGTAGAGGCAGATCATAACGAAGGAGTCAGTGTTTTCTTTCACCTAGACACACTTATTACACTCGTTAATGGAGAAACCTTTTACAGTAGTGTACTCTCAAATTTTTAATGCCATTGTTTTGGAGCCTGTTTTAGCCCATACAGAGATTTGACAAGTCTACGGACTTTCTTCTCCTGTCCTGGAACTACATACCACTCGGGTTGTTCCATGTATATTTCTTCTTCTAAATCACTATTTAGGAAGGCCGTCTTAACATCTATTTGATGGATTTCAAAGTCATGCAGTGATGCAATGTCAATGAACATCCTTATGGAAGTCATTCTCGATACTGGAGAGTACGTGTCGAAGTAGCCAAGGCATTCGGTTTGTCGGTATCCTTTAGCTACCAACCTAGCCTTGTACTTGTCTATTGATCCATCAGCTTTGTATTTACGTTTAAGTATCCACTTATAACCTAGTGGTTTATTTTCTGGAGGAAGATCAACTAACACCCATGTGTGATTTTGCATGATGGATCTATCTCATTTTCCATAGCTTCTTTTAAGAGCGGTGCTTCTGGAGTTGACAATGTCTCTGCAATTGTCCGTGGTTCATTCTCAACCAGATAAGCTAGAAAGTCTGACCCAAAAGATTTCTCTTTCCTGGCCCTTTTACTTCGCCTAGGTTCAGCCTTAGGACCAGTTGGATTCTCATCCATATCTGTATCCATTTGGTCAGAATCGTCAGATCCCGGGGAATTATGACTCCTTTTGCGCGAGGCGGCTTCATTTTCCTTTTTAGGAAAAATTGTCTCAAAGAATACAACATTTCTTGATTCTAGGATTGTACTCCCGTGAATATCTGGTATATCTGATTTGTGTACCAAAAAGTGATAAGCACTACTGTTCTTTGCGTATCCAATAAATATGCAATCTACAATATTAGGTCCTATTTTGACCTGTTTTGGTTTGGGTACCTCGACCTTGGCCAAACAACCCCATACCATTAGGTAATTGTAAGAGGGTGCCTTTCTATTCCACTGTTCATATGAAGTTTTATCTTTGCCTCTGTGAGGGACTCTATTGAGAATCATGTTAGTAGTAAGGACTGCCTCTACCCACATGTTTTGTGTAAGGCCGGAATTGAGAAATAATGCGTTCATCATTTCCTTTAGTGTACGGTTCTTGCGTTCAGCAACACCGTTTGACTGAGGAGAATATGGTGCAGTTGTTTGATAAATTATGCCGGATTGGGCACAATATTCCTCAAACGGAGCTACATACTCTCCCCTTATATCGCTACAAATCGCTTTAATTCGTAGACTTAGTTGGTTTTCAACCTCGGCTTTATAGCGCTTAAAGGAATCGAACGCTCCGTCTTTACTTTTTAGTAAGTAAAGGTAACAATAACTTGTACTATCATCTATGAAAGTCACAAAGTACTTAAATCACAGATGTCCGTGTGAATAAGTTCTAGAGGGGAGGTATCTCGTTCTACAAACAGAAAGACAACTTGGTAAGTTTTGCCTCTACACATACCTCACATTTGGATTGAGGGTTTACAACATCAGATGGAAACAACTCCAACTTTACCAATCGTTGAATTGAGTGGTAGTTTACGTGTCCCAGTCTATAATGACATAGACTGGACGAATTAATCAAGTAAGAAGATGCACTTTCATTAATGTTACGAATTACAGACATGACATTTAATTTGAAGAGGCCTTCACAGGCGAATCCCCTTCCTACAAACACACCATTCTTAGTAATAACAAACTTATTGGATTCGAACACCACTCAAAATCCAGCTTGAACTAAAACATTAACATAAATTAAATTCTTTCGGATGTCCGAAACATGCATGACGTTCTTCAACTTGAGTTCTTTACCGGAAGACATCTTGAGTACTACAATGCCTTCTCCCAGCACATTTGAAGTAGCATTGTTTCCCATGTATAACTTCTTACCGACAACTTCTGTATAGGTAGAGAAAGCATTCCGGTTGGAGCATATATGACGAGTTGCACCCGTATCCAACCACCGCTGCTTGGGGTTTTCAACCAGATTTGCTTCTAGTACGACGGTTGAGAAGTCTTTCCACAAATCGTCGAGGACCTATCTTCAACAATGTTTGCTTTGACCTTCTTCTTTCCTTTGGCCTTTTCCTGCTGCTTCATCCGGTGGCAGTCTTTGATCATGTGGCCAGCCTTGCCATAATGATGACAATTGCCCTTTAATTTTTCAATGACCTGAGTTTTTCCATCTTTCAGAAACTTGCATTTCTTACTCGGGTTTCCTTTGGTCTCAACCAAGTTAGCCTTGACCTCATTTGTTTGCTTGCCTTTGAACAAGGTCTGCTTGTTGTCTTCATGGATATGAAGCTTGATGACAAGTTCTTCAAAACTCATTTCCTTAGATTTGAGTTTGAGATAGCTAGTGAACTCACTCCACGAGGGAGGCAGTTTCTCAATAAGTGAAGCGACCAAGAATGATTTAGTGGGCTTCATACCTTCTAGATCCAGATCATGGGTGATTAACTGGAACTCTTGCACTTGTGACATGACTGATTTGTCATTCACCATTTGGTACTTCAGAAATTTTCCGACGATAAATTTCTTAGCACCCGCATCATAGGTACTGTACTTCTTCTGCAACAGATCCCACAACACCTTTGCGGTATTGGTAGTACAGTATACCGTGTAGAGTGAATCGCACAGGCAATTCAGGATGTAGTTCCTGCACATGTAGTTATTTTGACTCCAGAAGTCAAATTTCATCATCAGTCCACCAGTAGCCTGGGATCCTAGCCCGCCTCAACCGTGTTGTCGGTTTGGACATCCATATCATCTCCAACAGTAGGAAGATCTTCTGTTAAGTAATTTGCCATACCTAGTACTGTGAGGTAGAACAACATCTTATGTAGCCACCTTTTGAAGTTAGTGCCGACAAACATTTCGGGTCTTTTGGCTTGGAAGTTGAGAGGAATCATGGCATTCCCAATGGTTCCGAAATTGAACCCAGCGATCGGAGCGTTTCCCGGAATAGCAGTGCCAGAGGATGTGGCATGATTGGAAGCAGAGATTTGTTCTTTACAATTCACCATCTTTAGTTCTTCGCAATAATAATTTTCCCTTAAACTGTAGTAAATTATGTGTATGAAACAGATATGGAAGAACTGAAAGGATAGACAAAAGAAAGCTTAGTGCAATGTTTGCCGAGTTGAGTGATGTCACTCTCTCTTTAAGGAATAATTACCCCCGTATATAATGGATTACAGTAGATGGGTAATAGCCTCCCAAGATAAAACAACAATACTTTCTCAAGCACAAGCCAATACTTGAGAATCCTTATAGAGGAAATAAGAACAAGAGATTGCTAGAAGAAGAAGCAAGACTCTCAAATAATTTCAGAATTTAGAGTTGTAAGTGATGATCTAAATCTGAAAAATGAGACCACTATTTATAATTTCAAATTTGTGATTCACATGCCATGTGAATGTATTAAATGGGGTTGCATGGATCTCATCAAAGGTCACCTAGATTATGCCAAGAGTTGACTAAACTTTGGCCTTTCCAATGAGTGCACATTCAGAAAAATCCTTTCACTTTCGGATTCACTGCATGTCGAGCGCCGCAGCCCTTAACTGGTGGCACCACGGCGCTGAATAGGCAGTAACCAACATCGAGTCTTAGTACTTTTGGAGCCGCGGCGGTGGAGCACCGCGACCCTTGATCAAGCAGCACTGCGGCGCTGGTCCGTCGTGGCTCGATGTCGCGGCCCTGTTACGGCGTTGTGGCTCTTCCCCATTTTCCGTATTTTATACATTTCTTCTTTTCTTATACCGCCGTGGGAGACACATCAATTTGGCCAATTAATCGTCCATCCTTACATAACTTAATAACACTTTAACATGTGTACCAACATCTCTTTCACTACGTGAAATTTAGCTAGACGTTGTACTACGTACGCATGTAAATGGAAATCGTATTTCTGACATGCGGGGCCTCATGTGTTCAAGTCATTAAGGACGAGATAAACTCAATCCCACTAGGTATTCCAATAATCCCCTCTTGAAAGAGGTGTTGATGCACGAGGAGTGCCAACCATTAGCAATCTAGTAGCGGAAGTGTATTGCATCGGAATAGGTAGCCCACAATTTTGAATCTTTCCTAGTCAACTACCAAAGAGACAAATTAGAGGCAGATGATTATAATTTGAAACGTAATATTACGAGTTTCAATTTGATCTTTATAGTAATTAAGTATTCCTTCACTCCTATTATGTGAAACGAAAACGAGATTTATAGAACTCAGGTTTACCTTTTTTCTTTCTCACTGTTAAGTAAACAACAAGCTGTTGAATTTGTTGATCAATCTCGAAGAAATTAAGATAGTTTCGATTTTTAATCGTAAAAATTTCATGAGTACCCTAAACCACTATATATATAGAGAGAAAGAGAGTCGGTTTTTAAATTCTTTCACAAGTCTATCTATTTCAGAACAATTTCATATATGTAGTGTTAAGTGTTTGAAGTTTTATATTGTTGAAGTTCAGGAATTTCTGCATGAAGTTTAGCAAAACATTGTTGAAGTTCTGGAAAAAATGACTTAACTAGCCATATGTTATGAACTTCAAGCTAAAATAATTGAACTTCAGTCATATGTGCCTGAACTTCAGCCATATGTTCTGTCTGAAGTTAGGTTTGGTCAAGCCTAAGTTTAAACATAATTGATAGAAATTAAAAACATAGTCCAGGTGATGTTAGGTGTATTTATATGAGTTTTCACCATACTTTACCTATGTTTCTACCTTGTTTTGATAGCTAAATTCATTAAATACACCTAACATATATTTACTCTGCGATTTCAAGCTAATATGTGTGTTATTGTTAAATCTAGGTACTTTATGTTGAAAATGCTCCGTTTCAAAGAAGAAGAGATTAAAATGAGTTCAAGTGACAAATTTCCCGAGCTTTTGAATAAATTTGGAGCTAAAATAGATACTTTGGTACTTTGAAGTCTGAGTAGAAGTCCAAGAAATTCATTTGGAATCAAGATTGGATTTGGAGGGCCAAAAATTTGAAAATCTAAAATTTTGGCCTAGCGCCCCGCGCCACACTCCAACGCGGACGTCCCGCACCAGGCTTAATTTTCGGCCACTTTTCCTATTTTGTATTTTAAGGGTATTATGATCCGGGATCGTTTGTACATGTTATAAATACATTATAAACTCGTTTTTGAAGGGGGTGGATAACTTAGACCAGAGAGCATGGAGTCGCCGTGGTGGCCGAAGATTATTGGATTTTGCCTTTTCGTCTCCATACTACTCGTTTTATATTTTCTTTGGATGATTTATTGTATTTCCTCCATGTCTATGTGGAGCTAAACTTCTCGTTCTAGGGTTATGGTTCTTTCATGAACGTTGTTATTCGAATACTGATTTCAATTAATTAATATATCGTATTGGTTTATTTATTTAATCTTGAGTTTAATTATATGGTTGCTTGATCACCAATCGAATACTATCTATGAATCTTAGATTGAACTAGAGAGAGGAATACTAACATAACTTTAAGGTTAAATAAAGAAGGATCTCAACCCTGGGCATCGAGGAACAAATTTGCATCTAGGATAGAGATATACCTAGTTCGCATTGCTTGGTTGATATACAGGAAATATAAATGCATCTGTGTTAAGGTTCATGACCATAGAAATATAGGCGTGAAAATAATACGAATAAGCGACTAGTGGACTCAAGAGATTCATAGTCCTAATATCAATCCTATCAATCGGTAACTAGATAAATTAAGAAGTTGAATAAATTGAACTATACAACATGATTGTTAGATAACCCATAGCCCTAGAGCGATTTCATCTCATTGATAATATAAAATCTGTTCTTTCTTGGTTGAAGTTCACTATTTTTTTTTCCAATAGTTTAGAAATACGACCTTTTGGTTTAACCCTTGTAAAGATAATTAGGATCGTTTAGTTTAGGAAATAGTTAATAATACGTCCTTGTGGCTTCGATATCCAATTTTTAAAATCACTATATTACTTGTATGACCACATATACTTGCTTGCACATTTGGAAATAATAAGTTTTTGGCGCTGTTGTCGAGAACTTAGAAATTAACTATTTATCTAGATTAGACTTTTCTTTTTATCTATTCAAGTTTTTTATATTATTATATATATTTTGATATTCTTCTTGACATGCCATCTTGGAACGAAAATTTATCGGAGGTTGGATATTCATATTCTAGTGATTTTTGTCTACTTTGTGAAGGACCCCACTTATGAAAATATTGTTCATTAATTTGGATCATACGGGGTGAGTTGTGTGATTATTCTGAATGCATTAATTGAAACTTTTGTAAATGGTGTGGTGTTCAGTGGAAAGAGTGTCCTAAGTGTTGTTCTAGTTTCTCAAGTGATTTTCACAAAGTAGATATTGTGAGTGATACTAGGCTATTAGTTCGAGCTCAATAATTAGTGGAATGGGGTGATTATATTGATGAAATTACAAGTGACATGACATACTTCATGGAAGAAAGAACAAAGATCGGACAAGAGATAGACTAATTTGGCTCAGGCATCCACGACGTGCTGTTAAGTCCATTTTAGGAGTCGTTTACGTGTCTTTTCAGTGTTTTTGTGTAGTATTATTCTTTGTTTATTTTGTTTTCAGGTATTGAACGACTTAGGTGGGAAATGACGAAATTAATATGAATGGTGGATTTGAAGGATGTAAAGCGCAACCGAGCCCCGAAGAATCTAACTAAAGAGTCATGAAGAGCATGGAGAGAATCTGGTGAAATCTGGGCGAAGAGCATAAAGACACCGCGACGCAAGGCCAAGAAGGACTGCGACACTGATGAACCACGGCCGAAAAGTGTTGAGCCGAGGCATAAAAATTCCAGTAGCTGAGGAAGAAAAATCACCGTCGAAGGCACAACGACGCATGTCACCAGCACCGCGACGCAATATTTGCAGTAGCCTTCAGTGCTTTTTGGCTGAATTAGAGCCACGACGCTGCACCGCAGCAGCGCGGTGCGGACGCGTGTTTTTCAGAAAGTTGGGCGAATCTGCTAAAGGGTAAAAGGATCCGAAACAAGGTTTTACTCAGATATAAAACCCTTAAACCCTGTCATATCTAAAAAAAATACTTTGGAGAGACAAGAATTGGAGGCAGACACAAGATTGGAGAAAGCTTTTGTTCAAGTGTTTTTTCTTTCCTTTGTTTTGTTTCAGTCTATGTTGGATATTAAATTAGTTCTTAGCATGACAATGTCTAGGGGCTAATCTCTTTATTAGGGTTTTTCGTCGAATCACTTGAAAAGCTTTTCATACAAGTTAATGCATAGTTATTGATTTCTTCTTCAGCATATTAAGATCTATTCAATATTGTATTGATTATTTGATAATTAACTGTCCATTAATTGTCATAAGTTATATGATTTCGAATCGAGATCCGAGAGGGGATATTTGAATATGCGGTAGTTTTTTAGACATAGGTTAAAATCGTAGACGAAAGTACCCTGATACTTGTGTAGTATTTAAGGTTATTGCTCTTAATCCTCCTGTGTGGTAAAATCTATCATAGAAATATAGAAGGTTTCTGCATAAGTTTGAGTTTCTATATGTCCTAACCAGAATATAAGACAGTCTAGTTAACCGCTATCTTAACGTAGAAGAAGAAGTCATTCTAGTTGCATTAAGGATTGAAAAGAGTGGATAGTTGAGGATATTGGAAGCCCTATTTCCTTCAAAACTGTTTTAAATCAAAGTATTATCATTCTTAGTTTATTTTCTGCCCCTCACTTAGTCTTAATTCTTAGTTATAATCTCAAACAAAAGAACGTTAGCCAAATATATACCATAGATTAGATATTCGGTACTTGACAAACCAGTCTTTGTGGACGATAACTCGGTCTTACAGACTATATTACTTGATCAATATGCACACTTGCGTAAGCATAGAGAAATATCGCAACAAGTTTTGGCGCCGTTGCCGGGGACTGCGTACTATCAATATCGAATTATCTAGTTTTATTTCTAGTTTGGTTTTTATTTTCTGTCTTTTTATTATTTTTTATTTTAGAACATTTTGTCGTGATCTGTTTGTTGTTTTTGATCTATTTCAGAAAATTCATTTATGCGAAGTAGGAGAGGAGCAGACACTCCTATCCCGTTGAACCCTGAAATTGAAAGATTATGCAGACAAAACAGGAAAGAGAAGATAATTGCAGATTCTTTAGCAATGAAAAATCAACAGAATCAGAACGGGCTGAATGAAAGAGCAGAGATGAGAGAATGAGTCCAACTTCCTGCTGAGAGGAGCTTGGGAGACTACGTTCTACCTACAATCACTGGTGTGCAGACTTGCATCAGGCTTCCAGCTGTGGAAGCCAACAATTTTGAGATAAAAACAGTCATTCTTCACATGGTACAGAGCACAGTCCAGTTTGGGGGTTGTCGTCTGAAGACCCACACATACATATTGCTAATTTTCTGGAGTTGTGTGCTACATTCAAGTACAATGGCGTTACTGATGATGCCATTCGATTGAGGTTATTCCCTTTCTCACTCAGGGATAGAGCCAAGTGTTGGTTGAATTCTTTGCCAACAAACTCCATCACTACATGGCAAGACTTAGCTCAGATGGATGGAGAGTCACTCTATGATGCGTGAGAGCGGTTCAAAGATCTACAGAGAAAGTGTCTGCATCATGGGATTGAGAAGTGGATATTGGTCCATATCTTCTACAATGGGTTATGTGGTACTACTCGTACTATAATTGATGTTGCTGCAGGGAGTACGTTCATGAAGAAGAGTGCCAATGAGGAACATGATTGCTAGAAGACATGGCCACAAATAACCATCAGGGGGCCGATGAGAGAGCTACAAACAATAGGAAAGTGGCTGAGGTTGTCACGCCCCAAATTTTCCTAAGTCTTTACTTAGGGCGTGATGGCACCTGGACAATTATTTTCCACCAGGAGCACCATTTAATTCTCTTTATTTAGAAATTTAAACTTATATTCAAATACGGAGCTATTAATAAAAATAACAATAAAGAAATTTGTTTATGACTTTATTGAAAATATAACGCGAGCCCATGCTCGTGCAATATTGTTTCTACATAGACATACTGACAAATATTATTCTAAGTTGGAAGGGAGACCATTCCACACGGGCATTTCCCGAGACATTGGGAACCGACATTCGAACTGACAGTACCAAGCCCAAACAATGGACTTGGTATGACAAGAGGTCGGGACGATCGCTAGCCTTGGCGTGGAGCCTTTCCTCTATCACGCTTTCTGAAACATGTTAAATAAAGAGTCACCTACCATCCAGGGTGGTGAGAACCTTACCCTGCAATTCAAAGTAACACCACAATATTCCAAGCGCAATCACATTATAACGTAATAAGCATATTGCAAAAACATATCAGGTTACAACATTTTTAAATATGCAACAACTCCTCATAGGAAATTCTCGGTTTAACTAACACTTCATTTTATCTCGTATTATACGTTAAGACCTGCATTTCCACATGTTTATTACATTTATATATTTGTGAACGCGTATTCACTTTTCATATTTATATATAGGTGAACATGTATTCATCTTTAATATTTGTTGCGTCGTGCAACCCGATCCATTATATTTACGTATTTGTGAACATGTATTCACTTTACGTTTTGTTGCGGCGTGCAACCCGATCCATTATGTTTACGTATTTGTGAACGCGTATTCACTTTACGTTTTGTTGCGGCGTGCAACCCGACACATTATGTTTACGTATTTGTGAACGCGTATTCACTTTACGTTTTGTTGCGGCGTGCAACCCGATCCATTATATTTACGTATTTGTGAACGCGTATTCACTTTACGTTTTGTTGCGGCGTGCAACCCGATCCATTATATTTACGTATTTGTGAACGCGTATTCACTTTACGTTTTGTTGCGGCGTGCAACCCGATCCATTATATTTACGTATTTGTGAACACGTATTCACTTTACGTTTTGTTGCGGCGTGCAACCCGATCCATTATGTTTATATTTATATATTTATGTGAACACGTATTCACTTTTCATATTTTTCAGAAGATCGAATAAATAATATTCTCTTTCCCAACATTCTGTCATTCGTACTTGTAACGATTATAACTTTTTAACCATAACTTCAACCAATGTGTTTCTCAAGCGGAAACTAAGGTAAGACGGGGATCTTTCACTGTACTAAATTTTATTTAAAACTACTTTGGGTAACTAACACAAATTTATCCTCAAAACAGCCACATGAAATTTGTTTCGGCAGAATTTTTATTAAACAGAACACAATCTTAGAATAGTCATAACTCCTAATCTGTAAACCCGTTCAAGCCCCATAAAATCTCAAAACGACGAGGACAGAGAGATACACGTCTCCATGTGAACCATCCTTTCATATTCTGTACCATTTGGTACAGTTTTACACTTTTATTCGCTGCCCTTCCTGGATCTCGATAGATCCGAGGCAGAAACTTTAAACAGCGATAACTCTCAATCCGTAAGTCGGATAGACCCTCATAAGGTCTCCAAATGTCCACAACAGAGAGATCTAGAACTTTCATTTAGCAACAATTTTCATATTCCTCACAGATTAGTACAGTTTTACGTTTCCACGTCCTGCCCTTCTGGATTCCGATGAATCCGAGGCAGCAACTTCAAACTACAATAACTCTCTACTCGTAAGTCCGTTTTAATAACTCTTTATCTATATCTGTCCGTAACAGAGAGATTTACAACCATGTAAATTTTCATATAATTCTAATAAGTAAAACTCAATAAAAACACTCCATAATTATGTCTTTTCGAATTTCGACCAAATCTAAGGCAGGAACTTTGAACTATGATAACTTTCAAACCGTATGTCCATTTTACCTCATTTTTGGTTCTATATGATCATATTAGAGAGGTGTACCACTCTTCCGAATTTCATCAAATTCTAACAATTATAACTCAGTGATAACAGTTCGTAAATTTCATGACGCAACTAGTCGTCTAACAGTTCCTCCCTTGATATTTTCCTGATTTTTTTCCTTCTTGTTCACTTGATTTTTTTCCTGATTTATATTCCTTGTAATAGGCACTTTATTTTGTGTCAAATACACTATATAAGTTGAGGTGAGTTGATGTGTTTGTATAACCTATGGGAGGGGGAAGACCAAGAGTGGAGGGAATTAAAGGGTAGGGGTTAGGGAAGTGGACATTTTCAGTCCACATGTACAGGTAATGTAAGTTTTTCATTCACTTTCTGTATGCAAAAAGCCAAGAGTCATATGTTGTTGAGTTCCTTGACGTAGAAAACAAATGGATAAAAAAAATTGTAGGACATTCATGATGATAATATAAAAGGACTCCGCTAACTGTGACTAGAAGTACAAACTAAAGAATTTATAATATTAACTTCCCATTTCTTGCCAATGATGATACATTAACTTGTCATTTCTTACCGTGTTTTTAAGTTGGATAATAGTATATTACTTCCACCTTCTTAATTACCAAAAACTAGTATTGATCAATCACTAAGAGATGTAGTATATTACCACCATTCTTGTATATATATATTTTTATTAACTCAACCACAACTATATATTATTATTTTTTTCCGGATTTTACATTCTCTCCTCCTTAAGCAACATTCGTCCTCGAATGTGAATAAGGTCGTAACATAATCACATAGACACAATAATGTTTATTGTTATTGTAACAAATTTGGGGCTTCACATTCTCCCTTCCTTAAGGAGCATTCGTCCTCGAATGAGAATAAGGTTGTAACACATGCATATAGACACGCAAATGGCACACATATGAAGTACTATGTAATGCATTTTTTTTATTACCTTAGTCAAATAGGAATGAATAGTTGACTTTCATCGCCTCTTCCGCTTCCCAGGTGGCTTCCTCTGTGGAGTGATTCTTCCATAGGACTTTCACGGAAGCAATATCTTTATTCCTAAGGCGCTTAACCTTCCTATCAAGTATTTCCACCGGAACTTCTTCATATTGAAGCTCCTTATTAAGAATTATCTCCTGGGGAAGGATGACGTGACTTGGATCGTGCAAGTATTTTCGTAACATTGACACATGAAATACCGGATGCACTGCTTCCAGCTCTTGTGGAAGTGCTAATTCGTAAGCCACATTCCCACTCTTCGCAAGATCTCATATGGCTCAATAAACCTTGGGCTCAATTTACCTTTCTTACCAAAGCGCATCACTCCCTTCATTGGGGACACTTTTAAAAATACTTTCTCCCCTTCTTGGAATTCAAGATCTCTTTTCCGATGATCCGCATAGGACTTATGACGGCTATGAGCTGTTTTGATCCGCTCCCGAATCATCTGTACCTTATCATTTGTTTCCTGAATGCCTTGTGTCCGAACAGATTGTGTCTCACCTCGAACCATCCAAGTGGAGACCTACATTTTCGTCCATATAATGCTTCAAACGGGGCCATTTGTATGCTAGAGTGAAAACTATTGTTGTAGGCGAACTCAATTAGACATAGATGGTCCAACCAGCTTCCCTGAAAATCTAACACACAAGATCGCAACATGTCCTCAAGTGTTTGAATTGTTCGCTCAGCTTGCCCATCTGTTTGCGGGTGCAAAGCGTGTAACTTAACTTTTATCCGAGACCTGCTGAAACTTTGTCAAAAGTGTGAGGTGAAATGAAACCCTATCCAAATAATTTGTAAGGAATCCGTGTAACCGCACAATCTCCTTCAAATAAATGTGTGTGTCTTGTGGTGCGCGTCGTGATCGACCGAAGAAATGGGCTGACTTTGTAAGCCGATCAATAATCACCCAAATAGAATCATACCCTTCTCGAGTTTTGGTAGACCGATTCTGAAATCCATATGAATCGCCTCCATTTCCACATGGGGACTCCAATGTCCTGAAGTAATCCGCTGTGTTTTGATGTTCAACTTTCACCGACATATAAGACACCTCGACAAACTCCATGACGTCTTTCTTCATCCCGCCCCACCGCAATTTGCCTTGAGGTCCTGATACATTTTTGTTGACCCTGGATGAATGGAATATCTTGTGTTGTGACCCTCATCTAAGATCTTCCTCCTTAGATCCTTTACCTTAGGAACACATAACCTACCCTTATACCGAAGGGTTCCGTCATTATCTCCCAATGTAAACTGTGAAGGTTTTCCCTGTTGGATCCTCTCCCGAAATCCAACAAACTCCGTATCCTCAAACTGACTTTCTTTTATTTCCGAAGCTAAGGCAGACTGCGAGGTATCATGTACCACCACCCTACCTTCACCGATCTCAGTTAAGCTAACCCCGAGGTTTCCCAATCTTTGTACCTCACGAACAATACCCCTCTTTTGTATTGCCAAATGGGCCAAGCTGCCCATTGATCTCCTACTGAGTGCGTCAGCCACCACGTTGGCTTTCCCAGGATGGTAAAGAATACTAAGGTCATAATCCTTAAGAAACTCTAACCATCTTCTTTGTCGGAGATTCAAATCCTTCTGCGTGGTTATGTACTGCAAACTCTTATGATCTGTAAATATGTCCACATGCACACCATACAAATAATGTCTCCATATTCGTAAGGCAAACACCACCGCAGCTAATTCCAAGTCATGAGTTGGGTAATTCTTCTCATGTATCTTCAACTGTCTAGATGCATACGCAATAACCTTTCCAAACTGCATCAAGACACATCCTAACCCAACTCTAGAGGCATCGCAATAGACTGTGAACCCTTCTTGTCCCGATGGTAAGGTTAGGACTGGTGCAGTAGTCAACAATTCCTTTAGTTTCTGAAAACTTGTTTCACATGCTTCTGACCACTGGTACTTAACCACTTTTTGAGTCAACCGGGTCAAAGGAGCAGCAAGACTAGAAAAACCTTTTACGAATCTTCTATAATACCCAGCCAAACCCAAGAAACTTCTAACCTCTGTCGGAGTGGTTGGTTTTGGCCAGTTCTTCACTGCTTCTATCTTCTGGGGGTCTACCATAATTCCATCCCTTGACACAACATGGCCCAAAAAGGTTACCTTTTCCAACCAAAATTCACACTTTGAAAATTTAGCATATAGTTTCTCCTGTTTCAAGACTTGAAGCACTACCCTCAGATGCTCTTCATGTTCTTCAACACTCTTCAGAGATTAGATATCATCTATGAACACAATCACGAACAAATCTAGGAATGGTTTGAAGATTATGTTCATTAAGTCCATAAAAGTCTGGGAATTGGTTAACCCAAAGACATGACCAAGAACTCATAATGGCCGTGACGGGTTCTAAAGGTCGCTTTGGATATATCATCCGATTTATTTTCAAATGGTGATATCCGACGGAGATCAATCTTGGAAAAATAGCTAGCTCCCCGAAGTTGGTCAAAAAGATCATCGATTCTTGGTAATGGGTATCGGTTCTTGATCGTGACCTTATTGAGCTGCCGATAATCGATGCACATTCGGAGCGATCCGTCTTTCTTTTTCACAAACAAGACTGGTGCACCCCAAGGGGAAACACTAGGCCTTATAAAGCCTTTATCCAGAAGATCCTTCAATTGTTCTTTTAGCTCCCTCAATTCAGCTGGGGCCATTCGATATGGAGGAATAGAAATGGGTCTTGTACCCGGAATTAACTCTATAGCAAACTCCACTTCTCTATCCGGAGGAAGGCCTGGAAGATCTTCAGGAAAAACCTCCGGAAAATTTCGAACAATAGGAACATCATTCACTGCTGGGGATTCCTTTTGGGTATCCACTATATTAGCCAGATACGCATACTCCACTTTGTGACTTCTCAATAACTTTTGAGCCCCAAGGTAGGAAATAAACTGACCTGAGGATATTTCAATCCTACCCCTTATAACAACTTCTGGTTCTCCGGGAAAAGTTAATCTCACTATCTTTCGCCGACAATCTAACATGGCATAACATGCAGACAACCAATCCATACCCAAAATGACGTCGAAGTCTACCATATCAAGTAGTACTAGGTTCACCATTGTTCCCCTGCCATTCACTTATAATGGAAAATTATTTACCACCCGAGAGGCCTAAATTGAGGCCCCTACTGGTGTCATAACCTCAAAAGGTTCACTTTAATAAGAAGGTTCTACGTGTAAATTCTTAGCAAAGCCCATTGACACATAAGAAAATGTACAGCCGGGATCGTATAATACAAATACAGGAATACTCGAGACTAGCAAAATACCTGTGACCACCGCATTAGATGCTTCTGCCTCATTCCTCTGGGGCAAAGCGTAGAGCCGATTAGAATTGTTGGGTTGTTGACCTCCCTGACTCTGGCGGGGTTGGTTTCCCTGATTTCCCCTGTAGGCAGTTGTGGTTGCTTCTGACCTCCCCTGAATAGATTGAGTTTGGGTCCTCTTCTTGAAATCCCTGGCATAGTGGCCTGACTCTCCACAGTTATAACATGTCTTCGTTAAGAGCCGACATTCTCCATTGTGTTTCCTTTGACAAATCTTACAAATCGGTTTGTCACCTCCTGTGTTAGGGTTGGTGGCCTTGTCCTTGCTACCTTGGTAATTAGACCAAATGTGCCCCTTAGGCTTGAAATAAGACTGGCCCACAGATTGGTTCGGTCCTGAAGATCCCATACTAAACTCCTGCTTCTGATTTTGACTCTGGTTAAATGATCCTGACGTCCGAAATCTCTTCTGCGAATATTCTCTTTTTGCTTTAGCGAAACCTTCTACCCTCATTGTCATACCGACGATCTGAAGGTATGCCCGATAATGGGCTAATGCCACTACCTTCTCTTCCAAGTTTGGGTTTAAACCCTTAACAACTCTTTTGACCTTCTCCCTTTCTGTAGGAATAATATGTGCGTTGTATGCTGACAATCGGATGAATTAGGTATTGTATTCTATCACATTGCGGTCTCCTTGTTTCAACAGTTCAAACTCACGTCTGAGCGCATCTTTTCGGGAGTTAGGCATGTACTTTTCACTGAATGCAGCTCTGAACTCCCCCCACGTCATCGGTGGTGACATCGGAAAATGATTTCTTCTAAAATTTCTCCACCACACCCGTGTGTCGTCCACTAACCGTGCGATTACCAAATTGACGTCATGCGTCTCCA
This sequence comes from Przewalskia tangutica, assembly GCA_029844215.1. Classification (NCBI taxonomy): domain Eukaryota; kingdom Viridiplantae; phylum Streptophyta; class Magnoliopsida; order Solanales; family Solanaceae; genus Przewalskia; species Przewalskia tangutica. The sequence goes on along the minus strand of CM056736.1, from coordinate 28,926,736 downwards.
CACATCCTCGTGTAAACAGTAGGTTTTCTACCTCATCGAGAAATACTATTGGGTTAGACTTGTAGTCCTTCCCTGTATAGATATGTTCCCTTCTTCTCACAAAATTTGCCCCATAGTCTATCTGGTACCTCTCCTACCTTTTCGGGCGGTGGTGCAGTCACATCTGGTTATTTTATCGTTGTACACTCCCTTCCACAATCCTTTGAAGGAGGTATTACGAGAACCAAGTCTTTGAAAAGACTCAAGATAGGCACGAGAAGAGTATGAAAGAAGTGAAACTTTAGGATGTTATTCCGTTTACTTATTACTAAGGTGGCGCGCACACCGTCGCAATAAGTAACCGTTCAAACACCCAACTCGAAGAAACTTCCTAGAATCTCCTAACATGGTTTAGCTTTGATACCAACTTGTCACGCCCCAAATTTTCCTAAGTCTTTACTTAGGGCGTGATGGCACCTGGACAATTATTTTCCACCAGGAGCACCATTTAATTCTCTTTATTTAGAAATTTAAACTTATATTCAAATACGGAGCTATTAATAAAAATAACAATAAAGAAATTTGTTTATGACTTTATTGAAAATATAACGTGAGCCCATGCTCGTGCAATATTGTTTCTACATAGACATACTGACAAATATTATTCTAAGTTGGAAGGGAGACCATTCCACACGGGCATTTTCCGAGACATTGGGACTGACATTCTGAACCTGACGAGTACCAAACCCAAAACAATGGACTTGGTATGACAAGAGGCTGCGGGACGATCGCTAGCCTTGGCGTGGAGCCTTTCCTCTATCACGCTTTCCTGAAACATGTTAAATAAAAGTCACCCTACCATCCAAATTTGAGTGATAACCTTACCCTGCAATTCAAAGTAATACCACAATATTCCAAGCGCAATCACATTATAACGTAATAAGCATATTGCAAAAACATATCAGGTTACAACATTTTTAAATATGCAACAACTCCTCATAGGAAATTCTCGGTTTAACTAACACTTCATTTTATCTCGTATTATACGTTAAGACATTCCCCTGCATTTCCACATGTTTATTACATTTATATATTTGTGAACGCGTATTCACTTTTCATATTTATATATAGGTGAACATGTATTCATCTTTAATATTTGTTGCGGCGTGCAACCCGATCCATTATATTTACGTATTTGTGAACACGTATTCACTTTACGTTTTGTTGCGCGCAACCCGATCCATTATGTTTACGTATTTGTGACGCGTATTCACTTTACGTTTTGTTGCGGCGTGCAACCCGACACATTATGTTTACGTATTTGTGAACGCGTATTCACTTTACGCTTTGTTGCGCGCAACCCGATCCATTATATTTACGTATTTGTGAACGCGTATTCACTTTACGTTTTGTTGCGGCGTGCAACCCGATCCATTATATTTACGTATTTGTGAACACGTATTCACTTTACGTTTTGTTGCGGCGTGCAACCCGATCCATTATGTTTATATTTATATATTTATGTGAACACGTATTCACTTTTCATATTTTTCAGAAGATCGAATAAATAATATTCTCTTTCCCAACATTCTGTCATTCGTACTTGTAACGATTATAACTTTTTAACCATAACTCCAACCAAGGTGTTTCTCAAGCGGAAACTAAGGTAAGACGGGGATATTTCACTGTACCAAATTTTATTTAAAACTACTTTGGGTAACTAACACAAATTTATCCTCAAAACAGCCACATGAAATTTGTTTCGGCAGAATTTTTATTAAACAGAACACAATCTTAGAATAGTCATAACTCCTAATCTGTAAACCCGTTCAAGCCCCATAAAATCTCAAAACGACGAGAACAGAGAGCTACACGTCTCCATGTGAACCATACTTTCATATTCTGTACCATTTGGTACAGTTTTACACTTTTATTCGCTGCCCTTCCTGGATCTCGATAGATCCGAGGCAGAAACTTTAAACAGCGATAACTCTCAATCCGTAAGTCGGATAGACCCCCATAAGGTCTAAAAATGTCCACAACAGAGAGATCTAGAACTTTCATTTAGCAACAATTTTCATATTCCCCACAGATTAGTACAGTTTTACGTTTCCACGTCCTGCCCTTCTGGATTCCGATGAATCCGAGGCAGCAACTTCAAACTACAATAACTCTCAACTCGTAAGTCCGTTTTAATAAATATTTATCTATATCTGTCCGTAACAGAGAGATTTACAACCATGTAAATTTTCATATAATTCTAATAAGTAAAACTCAATAAAAACAGTCCATAATTATGTCTTTTCGAATTTCGACCAAATCTAAGGCAGGAACTTTGAACTATGATAACTTTCAAACCGTATGTCCATTTTACCTCATTTTTGGTTCTATATGATCATATTAGAGAGGTGTAACACTCTTCCGAATTTCATCAAATTCTAACAATTATAACTCAGTGAGAACAGTTCGTAAAGTTCATGACGCAACTAGTCGTCTAAACAATCAAAAGTTCAATATTTCTTTTCAATACTCCATTCTTATTCTAACATGTATTGAACTTAAAATAAAAGATATTACCAAGAATTTCTGAGTGAGAAAACTCACCTTGTAAGTGTGAAAAAGGATTGTGGTTCGGTTGCTACAAGTGGTCCTTGCTCCTTAGTGTTCCCTAATTTTCTTGTTCTCCTTCCTCCCTTGATATTTTCCTGATTTTTTCCTTCTTGTTCACTTGATTTTTTTCCTGATTTATATTCCTTGTAATAGGAACTTTATTTTGTGTCAAATACACTATATAAGTTGAGGTGAGTTGATGTGTTTGTATAACCTATGGGAGGGGGAAGACCAAGAGTGGAGGGAATTAAAGGGTAGGAGTTAAGGAAGTGGACATTTTCAGTCCACATGTCCAGGTAATGTAAGTTTTTCATTCACTTTCTGTATGCAAAAAGCCAAGAGTCATATGTTGTTGAGTTCCTTGACGTGGAAAACAAATGGATAAAAAAAATTGTAGGACATTCATGATGATAATATAAAAGGACTCCGCTAACTGTGACTAGAAGTACAAACTAAAGAATTTATAATATTAACTTCCCATTTCTTGCCAATGATGATACATTAACTTGTCATTTCTTACCGTGTTTTTAAGTTGGATAATAGCATATTACTTCCACCTTCTTAATTACCAAAAACTAGTATTGATCAATCACTAAGAGATGTAGTATATTACCACCATTCTTGTATATATATATTTTTATTAACTCAACCACAACTATATATTATTATTTTTTTCCGGATTTTACAGAGGTTCATGAGTTGGATGCTATCACTGCATTGACTGCCCATATTGCCACTTTGACAAAGCAGTTGCAGCAAAGCACCATATCCGTTAAAGATGTCCAGACACCAGTAAGTTGTGAGATTTTTGGGGGTCCCCATACTTTTTATAGGTGCACAACAGTGGATCCAAACAATGTACCTATGGAGCAGGTTCATGCAGTTGGGAATTTTCAGAGACCCTACTTTTCATGGAGAAATCACCCCAACTTTTCTCCATCTCTGATTATATTCCAACACATATAATCAGGGGTGGAGAAATCACCCCAACTTTTCATGGAGGAATGATCAAGGGCAGCAACCTCAGCTTCAGGAGCTATTTCAACAGACCAATCCAACTCCTCAGGGACAGATCCAGCAACAGCAGCCCAGGCCACCAGCTCCACAAGAGAAGCCTGATGAATTCATAGCAGCACTGTTAACACTTACAAATTCGCAGACCCAGTTCATGACAGAGACTAGGTCATCCATCAGAAATTTGGAGACACAGGTGGGATAGCTGGCAAACATGCTGAACAATAGAGAGCAAAGAAATCTTCCCAGCGATACTGTGGTGAATCCAAGAGAACAGTGTCAGGAAATAAGCTTAAGGAGTGGTAAGCAGTTAGAGTAGGTTGCAGGTTGCAACCCAACCACAGGTGGAGAAGAAAGATGAGCTGGCATAGACTTCTGAGGTAGAGAAAGAGGGGGTTACTGATGTTATACCCCGTATTTCCAGAGTATGTACGTAAGGACGTACGTAGAAAATTTGAACTTGAGAATTAGGCTTGGCCGAAATTTATTTGTTCACAACACCCGATTAGAGTCGTTTTTCGACGAAACGTTTTCACAGCTTTCGTAGGGGAATTTCCGGCTATGTCATTTTTAATTTTTGCGGATTTTTCCGAGAGACGAAACATTTTGGACCAACAAGAGGGCGCCACTTGGCACCCTCTCATTGTGTGATAGATTGGACGAAATGGGCTAGTAAGGCACGTTTTTTGTGCCTTGGCTAAAGTCAAGGGTTGGTAGGATATTTGTGTGTAATAAATCCTAGCCCTACACTTGCCTAACACTTGGTTTAATATTGGCCTTTGGTTGGCCATCCCTTGACCTATAAATACCCCTCTCCCTTTGATGAATTCTTCATCCTTTCCACAAATCTCTAAGTGTAAAAATCCCCTATCTTGTTGTGGTTCTCGTCCTCCCCTGGCGAGAGCCCTCCCCCTTGTGTGGCCTTGTGGCCGAGACTTCACCCCCCTCCTAGTGGTGTTGTTCTCGTAATATACCCCCCTCTTGGTAGAAATACTCTCAAAAGTATTGTTATAATGCCCAAATTACCTTAGCCGTATACCTTGTTGTATTCTAAGGTTATACCTATACGAAAATGCCCAGAAATACTATTATACTTCCGTCAGTCACAAAACCGAAACCCTAGGAAAATCTCCATAGTCCGTTGGAGTATTGTGTAGAAGTTAGTTAGAACTTCTAAGGGTGGTTTAGAGCGGGTTGGAGCGCTCGGAGTTGGAGCTAAACGATTGCCCAGGATCGACTTTAACTAGGATAATTATGGGCTTATCGAGGTAATTATCTTGTCCCTCTATTGTAATTGGAAATTACATATTGTTAGAATATATAGTTGAAGTATACTATATATAGAACTGAACGTAGTTATCGGCAATGTCTTTTGACTTAAGCCTGAATAATACTTACGGCAATGTCTTGCGACTTAAGCCTGAATTTAAAAGAAGAATACTGAACTGTAATTACATAGGGCTGTATTACAGTAGACTTGTGTAGTAGTACCGTGGAGTAGAATTGTACCCGTTAGGGTTAGACGTATAACCCCCCCCCTGGTTGGCTTGGTAGCCGGCCTCGATAGAGGAGGAGATTTACGCTGTTGCGGGGGAGGTGCTGCCGAATTTTTGGTAGAATGTTCTACGATGAGATCTAAATGTTAATAAGCGCCTTGTGGCCTTATAGGTTGAAGTACTACGTGTGGCGCGATCTACTTGGCTTAAGGAGTAGCCGACGGTTGGAAGTACTTGGAGCGTTTTGCTATTAGTCGATACTCGTCGCGAGGTATGTGAACCTCTTCCTATCTCTTCTAGCATGATATGTGTGAACTATGTAGTACGATAGACGTACATGTGCTAAATGTATTTGATTGGTTTAAAACATAAAGTGTTATAACGGCTTTATGGGAAGTTGGTTATAACAGCTTTATGTTGGTAAGAAAATACTTGTGGTCTTTAAAAGGTAACTGATTTGAACTATAACTGGCTTGTTATGTGTTAGTAAAGAACTTGAAGTATTTCAAAAGATTTTTGAATCATTTTGAAAGAAGAAGTAATACTTGGTTTTTGCAAAACTTAAGAGTTATACTAGCTTTATGGGAAGTTAGGTATAACAGCTTAAGAATGTTTTACTGATTTCGGAAATCAGAATGTGTATCGACAAACCACTGCAGCGTTAATAAAAGGAAATGTTTTGACTAATTAAGTATTATTAAAACCGAGAAACTTCCATCCGCATGTAAGCTAAGATGAGACAAAATGATATTTCCTAGATCATGTCATTGTAATAAGATTGTTATAAACAAGAATATCCTACTCACATATAAGACTTATGTTTCTCAGATAGTTAAAAGAGAATTATATTCTTAACTGAATAAGACTATGAGCTACGAAACCCTTCTAAAATAAGAAACTTGAACATTGGAAAAGAAGGTTGCTACTTGATTTTACAAAGAGAAGTAATTGATTTACTTTAAAAAGATAATCACTCTATTTTTCATATACTACAGGTATTGTGTGGTTTTTGTGAAGTAACGTATCTTTTAAAGATTTAATGTATGAAGTACTTTGGGGATAGGTACCCGAACTTGTTAGTAGAAAGTACCTTGTGTGAATAACTTGATTGTATTGGTTTGTGATAGCCTTGAAATACTTTCTTGTTGATTTGATAAGTAAGCATGTTAGGATGCTACGTGTGTTAGTATCTTGTGATTATTGTGTAAGGGGGTCACTCTTGTTGTGCTTACGTTGTCAAACGTTAAGCCCGTTATCGTTATTGTATCACATACCCCCGACTTGTTATACCGGGCTTGCCACCCTCGATGCGGTCTATACGGCTATCACGATCCTTGTGACTACGCGAGTCGCGGTAGCTCGGGATTGATCATTCGGTGTTTAGCCCGACGCGGGGATTCCTATGCGATGCAGTGAGACTATGCGGTCTTTTGAGACTACGCGGCCGCGGGAGCCTAGGCGGATACCGAGGGTTGGCTGCGCCCGATCACGGGGTATACCTCGGTGATGCAGGACCATGATTCGAGGAATACCTCATGCGGGTGCATGGGTGACCTATGCGGAGTCGCGAGAGTTCGAGGATAGACGCGCGCATTGATATTGCGGGCGAGTGGCGCCTTCGATCACGTGGTGCGGTCTAGAAAGACCTCGAGTACGCTTTGTGGTATTTTTGGTACCGTGGGTCTTAGTAGTCGGCTATGCCTTCGCACTTGCCGTGCGGTTTTATTGTGATAACTTTGAGGCGTGAGTCCTCGACTTGACATATTCGCTATTTATTGTGAATCGTATTTTGGTTATCATACATGTCTCCGCTTTATGTAGACTACTATGATTTCATTTCTGATTTATTTTCGGTCACATACTTGGTACTGTTATCGACCTCGCCCGGCTGCGTTCATGCCGCAGTAAAAGGTACACCGCCGTTGATCCTAACTCTCGAGTCACGGTTTGAGCGTTTGGGAAGCTCCGTTTCTCGGAGGCTTATCGGTGGTATAGTCCATCGTCGTAAGTGTTTACATTCGGGGGTTTGGCGGGGCCTGTCCGCCATTGTTGTCGTATCATTCTTAAGTGCAGTAATCTTTGTTGTGGGCGGGGTTTGTAAAAAGGATTAAACTGCTCATGTTGAAAGAGTTGTTATTTATATATATACCGAAGGTAACCATTTTGGTTAGCTTTCTGCCTTATTTCATCGCTTTATTACACCGTTTCATGTATTGTCTTTATGTTCCGATTACTCGATGTATGGCTACTTGGGTGCCCGGTAAGGCACTATCACGGGCCCGTTCGGTCGTGACAAAAGTGGTATCGAGCGATTAATCCTCGGAAAGTGTCTGAGCATCGTATCCGAAGAAGTCTTGATTATCGGTGTGTTGTGCACCACACCAATAATCAGGAGGCTATAGGCTATTTAGGATTGGTTTCTATTCTTCTCACTCTGAGATCGTGCCTTAGAGCTGTGTTGTAAGTCGGACCCTCTAACGTATTTCTTTCCACCGCTATGCCTCGCGTAGGCAACCCGCCCAGAGGTCAAGGCGCAGGAGGCTGCGAGTAGAGTTCAGAGGGTGGCGAGGCACAGCCCAATCATAACCTAGGGTAGTGATTCATTCTTGGAGTTTTGCGACGTCACTAGCCCCAGCAGAGTTTGGCACGGCAGCGGCAGTTCCCACTGCGGCCATGATATTTGAACCTTCAGTTCCACGACCGGGGACAGTGAATAGAGTGCAAAGAAGACGACCCTGTTACTAGCTATGGATGTGGCTACCAGAGAGTATACCGATGTACCACGGGTCTTGATGACTATCTAAGAGAGGTTGTGCAAGAGTAATTCTTGATTAGGCTTGAGCATGGCACGTATGCGGGCTTATGCGCGGCGAGCCAAGAAATGTAGAGATTTACGTTAACAAGGGCGGCAGGAGAGGGCGAGCGAAGGTCCTTTAGTAACTTTCGAGGCGAGTCGCCTCACCCAGATTAGATATGCACCTCGCCAGCGGTCAGTGGTCTTCGCGATTTCGGGGCGTTCGGGGTGTGCGAGTTGTCGAGAACTCCATGGCTTCCGGTTCACAGTGTGACAGACGTCATCCCGGGGAATGTCGTCTTTTAGTTGGTACTTGTTGTACCTGCGGCCGTCAGGGCCATGTGTCGAGAGTGTCCTTGTAGGAGGACTTAGCCTTCGTGATTGGTGGGAAGTTCGTCATCTTCCTTAGCTATCGCCTACGGGCGTGTTTGATTTGAACGACTAAGGAGTGAAGCGTAGATATAGATATATCTTTAACCTCTGAGATCGGTATGTGTGATAAGGTGAGTATACCTTAAGTGCTATGTTCGATAACAATGTGTTAGTCGTGATTAGATCATGGTTGTTTAACCGAGTAAGATTTTGGGGATAGAAGGTGTGAACCTTAGAGCTTTTACGTAGAGACCTTAGAGGTGAGGCCATCTCGAGAAAGGTGTAGTGTTATGTTTGACCACTTATCGGAAGTGCATAGTGCGTGAGTTATGTTTGGGATAGGTCCCTAGTAGTGTGGAATGAAAGGGGTAGTTGAGCTAAGAAGGCCAGGTTTTCAAACGTGATTTGTGAGATTGTTCAATCGGGAGCTAGTATTGTGCGGCGTTAGGGTCGGGTTGAGGCCGCGTTGCGGGTCAACCCGCGGTAGGTTTGGTGGTGGGGTCGGGTTGTGGTGGTCGCCTTGTGTTAGGGTTGTGAGGGTGTTAGGCCCAGTTTAGTTAACCAGTCTGAGTTCGTGGATGCGTTCGACCGATGGTTGGGCCGAGGAGGTCGACCGTGTTGTCTTCTAGCTAAGACCGCTTACTCGTGCAGAGGTTATGCGAGATGATATATCGTAAAAGGCGTAAGGTCGCACGGTGCCTACCTTCACCTTATGTCGAACGGTGGAGCCAGTTGCGCTGTTTCTTTTACGGAGGTTTTACCGAGCAAGGTTAGGAACTCGAGTAAGTCCCGAGAATCACATTCGCCCTCGGGCGGTGTTTGGATTTGAGGATAGTTGCGAGAATTGTTGTCTCTGTTGAAGGAGTGTTTAAGCTACCATTTCGGTGTTCGGATGTCGCCTTTTGAAGCCTTGTAGGGCGGATGTGTAGTCGCCGTCGATTGGTTCGATGTTGGCGTGATTCGATAATTGGTTCGTTGAGCTTGTTCCAAAGATCGTGGATAGAGTAAAGCTTGTCTAGAAGAGGTTCGCGGCTCGGAGAAATCGTGCGGATAATCGGCGACGCTTAGAGTTCGAGTTGGTCGGTCTTCTTGAAAGTACCACCCGGGTGGGTGTGACGAGTTTTGGAAGGCAGAGGAACTTAGCCCGAGTTACTTTGGGCCTTTGAGTCCATGTGAAGAATAGGCGGGTTGCCTATATGTTAGCTTTTGCCGTCCGACTTAGGAGGCGGTATGGCCGGTCTTCGTATTGTTATGATCGGAAAAGTATCGGAGATCCATCAGTGTTCCCATTAATGATGACCACGTTAGAGTTAGTAACCGAGTTTTGGAAAGCAGGCGATGCTCGTAAATGTGGTAAGAGTTCGAGTGAGCAGCGGCCTCGGGGATCGCGTGTAGTCGGCACCATTTGTTGGGTCGCCGAGTGGCACTAGAACCTCGCGCAAAGTGACAAAAGTGGTATCGGGAAGAAGCGAGCATGTATGGCGAGCATTGATGTGATCATTTCTTTTGTAAAGAGAAGGTCGAAGGAAGTATATTTTAGACCCGGAGAGAGGTGTTTGTGGTGATGTTAGAGGTGATTCCTCGTGGACTTGGATGTAAGTATTTTGTGATTGTTTACGTGGCCATTGTGGCGAGGATTGTTTCGTAAGTATGGTAGTAAAGACTATCTTGGCGCCGCGTTTGTTTTGAGGCTTAGAAGGAACATTCGACGAATGTTTCTAAGGAGGAGAATGTTATACCGTATTTCGCAGTATGTACGTGGGGCGTGCGTAGAAAATTTGAACTTGAGAATTAGGCTTGGCGAAATTTATTTGTTCACAACACCCGATTAGAGTCGTTTTTTTAAACGCTTTCCACGACTTTCGTAGGGAATTTCCGCTATGTCATTTTTAATTTTTGCGGATTTTTAGAGACGAAACATTTTGGACCAACAGAGAGGCGCCACTTGGCACCCTCTCATTGGTGTGATAGATTGGACGAAATGGGCTAGTAAGGCACGTTTTTGTGCCTTGGCTAAAGTCGAGGTTGGTAGGATATTTGTGTGTAATAAATCCTAGCCCTACACTTGCCTAACACTTGGTTTAATCTTGGCCTTTGGTTGGCCATCCTCGACCTATAAATACCCTCTCCCTTTGATGAATTCTTCATCCTTTCCACAAATCTCTAAGTGTAAAAATCCCCCTCTCTTGTTGTGGTTCTCGTCCTCCCCCTCGGCAGCCCTCCCCACTGTGTGGCACTTGTGGCGAGACTTCACCCCTCCTAGTGGTGTTGTTCTCGTAATATACCCCTCTTGGTAGAAATACTCTCAAAAGTATTGTTATAATGCCCAAATTACCTTAGCCAGTATACCTTGTTGTATTCTAAGGTTATACCTATACTGAAAATGCCCGAAATACTATTATACTTCCGTCACCACAAACCGAAACCCTAGGAAAAATCTCCATAGTCCGTTGGAGTATTGTGTAGAAGTTAGTTAGAACTTCTAAGGGTGGTTTAGAGCGGGTTAGGCGCTCGGAGTTGGAGCTAAACGATTGCCGGGATCGACTTTAACTAGGATAATTATGGGCTTATCGAGGTAATTATCTTGTCCCCTATTGTAATTGGAAATTACATATTGTTGAATATATAGTTGAAGTATACTATATATAGAACTGAACGTAGTTATCGTGATGTCTTTTGACTTAAGCTGAATAATACTTACTGATGTCTTTGCGACTTAAGCTGAATTTAAAGAAGAATATTGAACTGTAATTACATGAGTGTATTATAGTAGACTTGTGTAGTAGTCTTAGTGGAGTAGAATTGTACCTGTTAGGGTTAGACGATAACCCCCGGTTGGCTTGGTAGCCGCCTCGATAGAGGAGGAGATTTACTGTTTGTGCGGGGGTAGGTCTTTGAATTTTCGGTAGAATGTTATACGATGAGATCTAAATGTTAATAAGCGCCTTGTGGCCTTATAGGTTGAAGTACTACGTGTGGCGCGATCTACTTGGCTTAAGGAGTAGACGACAGTTGGAAGTACTTGGAGCGTTTTGCTATTAGTCGATACTCGTCGCGAGGTATGTGAACCTCTTCCTATCTCTTCTAGCATGATATGTGTGAACTATGTAGTACGATAGACGTACATATGCTAAATGTATTTGATTGGTTTAAAACATAAAGTGTTATAACGGCTTTATGGGAAGTTAGTTATAACAGCTTTATGTTGGTAAGAAAATACTTGTGGTCTTTAAAAGGTAACTGATTTGAACTATAACTGGCTTGTTATGTGTTAGTAAAGAACTTGAAGTATTTCAAAAGATTTTTGAATCATTTTGAAAGAAGAAGTAATACTTGGTTTTTGCAAAACTTAAGAGTTATACTAGCTTTATGGGAAGTTAGGTATAACGGCGTAAGAATGTTTTACTGATTTCGGAAATCAGAATGTGTATCGACAAACCACTGCAGCGTTAATAAAAGGAAATGTTTTGACTAATTAAGTATTATTAAAACCAGTAGAAACTTCCATCTGCATAGAAGCTAAGATGAGACAAAATGATATTTCCTAGATCATGGCTGCTGTAATAAGATTGTTATAAACAAGAATATCCTACTCACATATAAGACTTATGTTTCTCAGATAGTTAAAAGAGAATTATATTCTTAACTGAATAAGACTATGAGCTACGAAACCCTTCTAAAATAAGAAACTTGAACATTGGAAAAGAAGGTTGCTACTTGATTTTACAAAGAGAAGTAATTGATTTACTTTAAAAAGATAATCACTCTATTTTTCATATACTACGGTATTGTGTGGTTTTTGTGAAGTAACGATCTTTTAAAGATTTAATGTATGAAGTACTTTGGGGATAGGTACCCGAACTTGTTAGTAGAAAGTACCTTGTGTGAATAACTTGATTGTATTGGTTTGTGATAGCCTTGAAATACTTTCTTGTTGATTTGATAAGTAAGCATGTTAGGATGCTACGTGTGTTAGTATCTTGTGATTATTGTGTAAGTGGTCACTCTTGTTGTGCTTACGTTGTCAAGCGTTAAGCGGTTATCTTGTTATTGTATCACATACCCCGCCGACTTGTTATCACCGGGCTTGCCACCCTTGACGCGGGTCTATACGGCTATCACGATCCTTGTGACTATCGCGAGTCACGGTAGCTCGGGATTGATCATTCGGTGTTTAGCACGACGCGGGATTCCCTATGCGATGCTGAGACTATGCGGTCTTTTGAGACTATGCGGCTGCGGGAGCCTGGCGGATACCGAGGGTTGGTGCGCCCGATCACGGGGTATACCTCGGTGATGCAGGACCGTGATTCGAGAATACCTCATGCGGGTTTGTGGGTGACCTATGCGAGCTGCGAGAGTTCGAGGATAGACGCGCATTGATATTGCGGGCGAGTGGCCGCCCGATCGTGGTGCGGTGCAGAAAGACCTCGAGGTACGGTTGTGGTATTTTTGGTGCGTGGGTCTTAGTAGTCGGCTATGCCTTCGCACTTGCCGTCACGGTTTTATTGTGATAACTTTGAGGCGTGAGTCACGACTTGACATATCGCTTATTTATTGTGAATCGTATTTTGGTTATCATACATGTCTCTGCTTTATGTAGACTACTATGATTTCATTTACTGATGTTATTTTCGATTTCACATACTTGGTACTGTTATCGACCTCGCCCGAAGTGCGTTCATCTGCGCGGTAAAAGGTACACCAGTCGTTGATCCTAACTCTCAGGGTCACAGTTTCAGCGTTTGGGAAGCTCCGTTTCTCCGGAGGCTTATCAGTGGTATAGTCCCCTATCGTCGTAAGTGTTTACATTCAGGGGTTTGGCGGGGCCCTGTCCCGCCATTGTTGTCGTATCATTCTTAAGTGCATAATCTTGTTGTGGGCAGGGTTTGTAAAAAGGATTAAACTGTTCATGTTGAAAGAGTTGTTATTTATATATATACTGAAGGTAACCATTTTTGGTTAGCCTGTCTGCTTATTTCACTGTTTTATTACACTGGTTTCATGTATTGTCTTTATGTTCCGCTGATTACTCTGATGTATGGCTACTTGGGTGCCCGGGGTAAGGCACCAGTCACGGGCCCGGGTTCGGGTCGTGACAACTGATGACCGCCCTATTCTAGAAAAGGCTCCACCTGCAGTCATGAGGAAATATATAGACAAAGTTCCATACCCCCAAAGACTTGTGAAGAAATCTCTAGACAAACAGTTTTCCAAGTTCTTTGAGGTCTTCAAAAAACTGCACATAAATATCCCTTTCATTGAAGCCTTTGAGCAAATGCCAGCATATGTCAACTTCATAAATGAGATCCTCTTTAAAAAGAGGAAGCTGGCAAACTATGAGATAGTGGTGCTGAAATAAGAGTGCAGTGCTATCTTGCAGAAGAAACTTCCTCCGAAGTTGAAAGATCTAGGGAGTTTCATTTTATCTTGCACTATAGGAAAGGTGACATGCAAGCATGCTCTGTGTGATTTAGGGGCAAGTGTCAACCTGATGCCCCTCTCTGTGTTTAAAATACTTGGTTTAGGGGAAGCAAATCCAACCACTGTTAACTTGCAGCTAGCTGATCGCTCTATCGTACATCCCCGTGGTATAATTGAAGAAGTATTGGTGAAAGTGGGCAAATTCATCTTGCCTGCTGACTTCCTCATTTTTGATATAGAGGAAGATGAAAATATGCCAATGATCCTTGGGAGACCATTCCTAGCTACAGGGAGGGCACTGATTGATGTTGAGAAAAGCTCAAGCTCCGAGTTCAAGATGAGGAGATGACCTTCACTGTTTTCAAGCCTCCGACTGATCCACAAGTCAATGATATATGTTTTGCGGTTGGTGTCATTGAAGGAGTTGTCTCTAAGAAAAGTCTCACAAGTAATGATGCTCATGGGGTAACATTGAAGCAAGGTGCAGAACATGAGAGTAAGAATTTTGAACCTGTGAATGATGCTGTGAATACTGACCAAGGGGTAAACCTCTCTGAACTCAGCCCTGTGAAAAGAAGAGGAGAAAGAGAAAGAGAATGGTATTGAAATGGATATGCGGAGGGGATACTCTATCCGCATGATTGAGTAAGAAAATTGCGTCCGTCTAAAAGACGTTAAAGATAACGCTATTTAGGAGGCAACCCAACGTTTTAAATTATGTTAATTAGTTTTATTGTGTTTTTGAACAGTCTCACGGTCTTGTGCTACTTGGTTTATGTTTTGATGGAAGGTGAAATGAGACTAATTCCGAGAGGCAAAGGATTGAAAACGCTGAAAATTAGAAAAAAATAAAAGTTAAGGCGAAGAGACGCGGTTCCTAGGGAGAGGGTCGTGGTCCCTAATTTCCAGTGAGCAGGGATGAGTTTTTCAGCGATTTAGAGATGCGGTTCAGGTATGAAGGGCCACGACGAAATTTTTTCAGTAAGTTCGGCTTTTGAAAGAAGGAATTAACGTCGCGGTTCGGGTTTGAAGGGTCGCGGTGCCTCTCTGGAAGAAAGTCCCAGTGATTTCTCGGTGATATAGCGCCGCGACCCGAATTACAAGGGCCGCGGTCCCTACGCGATTTCAAAATAAAAGCCCTAGTTCTTTTTCGATTGCCCGCATTCCCAAATCACCCAAACCTCTAAAAACCTCTACTCTTCTCCAAAAATCTTCAAAATTCCTTCAAAAACAAACCTCCCATACCCCATTACACTATAAATCTCCCACTCTCTCATACACCACCATTATTTCTTCACTTGAGTCAAGATATCTATGCAGAAATACTCTCCAAAAAGGTAATCTTTATCACTTTTCTTGCAATTTCGTGGCTTAGAGTGAAGATAGCTTGTAGTGTATTGTGTAGTGGCTGAGTTTCATGTTGGTACTTGCTGCTATAAGTTTGTGGGTGTTTTAGTACTATCGTTGTTGTCGTTGTTGCTACTGTGCGAGTAGTATTGTTGCTCTGTGTGTGTTGTGTTATAGCGGGGTATTGTGCTGAGTAGTGGTGTGAGTGTTGTTATTTTTGTTGGTATTGTTGGTTGGAGCGAAGAAAAACAAAGGAAGCTCTGTCAAAATTTTCCTAACCATATCTCCAAAAAGAACAAGCAATAGGGCCTCTTCGTCTAGATCAGCCGCCCCTGATTATGACACTGCAAGGTTTGCCAATAAGGCAGCCCAAAACCGTTATGAAAAATTAAGCGGCCGATCTTTAATTCCAGAGAGGGGCATGTAATTCAGACGAAAACCCTACAATGATGCCTATGCGCCGATTAGAGAAATGACTGTCAATAGAAATTGGGAAGAATTTGTTACTATCAATCTTCCGCTTCCCAACATCCCATTGGTATGTGAATTCTATGCCAACTTCCAGGAGCGGGTGAAGAATAGGTGCTTTGTTCGAGAGAGGTGGGTGTCTATCGAAACATAGATCATAAATGTAGTCTGTGGTGTTCCTAATGTAATGATTGAAGATGATGAAGAAGAAGACCAGTATACCACTTGGAGCCATTCCAACAGAATTGATTGGGTTGATATGGCAACTTTAAGTGCTCGCGAGGCAAGATTGACGTATATTGTTTATAATGAGCCACGATCGATGTTTCATGCTCAATTCAACAAGGTGGCTCGGGCATGGATATACTTTGTGAGTGCCAGAATTATACCCTTCACGCATCTTTCCAAAGTACCAACGAACCATCTCAAGTTGGTATATGCCTTAATAAGAGGGTTCACTATAGATGTGGGTCGAGCGATTCTGGAGATCATTGAGTTCACTTGTTGACTTTAGACTACAGCTGGACTAGGACATGGGTCATTGATCACCAAGTTATGTGCTGAATATGGAGTGTCATTCAATGTTAGTGATTCGATGGGCCATATACAGAGTGCCATCACCCGAGTGATGGTAAATGCCTACCCATACCCAGTGCCAGTGGTCTATGCTCAAGTACCGACTGCTGAAGAGGGCGTTCAACGCCCACCTAGACGCCGCCCAAGAGTCATGGAGGAGGAACCTGAAACAGCTGCATATAATGAGTCGGGGGAGAGCAACCATCCACCTCCCTTGGCAATTGAGCCTCCATTATCACAATTGGATCAGCTGCTCCGAAATTAATAACACATGATGCAGGATCAACAATACCTGAGACAACAAAGAGATTACATCATCCAGACTCAGTGGGAGCGCGACCACCACCAGTATCTATGGGAGAAACATCGGTACAATTATGAGTACCAGCACGTCAATGAGCTCAACTTCATGTTCAACCATTGGTCACTACAAGCTCCACCGCCTGAGCCCTATTTTGGATTACAGCCACAATATACGCCTTTTGAGCCACAAAATCCACCGCCACGACCACCTTTTTGAGTCGCCTATGTGTTTGTAAGTTTCCTTACTTGTGCTTTACTTTTCACATTGGGGACAATGTGTTGAATAAGTTTGGGGAGGGGATTTTTTTTATTTTTGTCTAGTTGTGTCTTGTTAATTATTTATCTAGTGTTCGTGTCTGTGTTTTAGTATTAAGTGTCAATGAATCAAGTTGAAAACTGATAGCCAATGAGATTGAGTGAATACTTGTAGTAATATTAGATGAAATCTATAGTCATGAAATGCATAAATCTGTGTGCCTGAGTTAAGATAGCCTTTGAGTTTGCTTTTTATTATTGATAATAATGAAGAACTTAGTCATGACTATCCGACTCTCTCGTGTTCACTTTATTGGTTTATGCATAAATGAATTTGGGTTTGAGGAAAGAAGGTGGTAGTTCTAGAACTTGCTTGCTTGCTACTTGAGGCAAAAGTGGTAGATTCTAGAACTTGCTTGCTTGCTACTTGAGGCAAAGGTGGTAGATTCTAGAACTTGCTTGCTTACTACTTGAGGCAAAATCCTAGATAATGCATGCTTAGGAAAATGATTTAGGCCATCTTTGGACCGTTTGAGCCTTTCAAGCCACCTTTGATCATATTAATCCCTAGTCAACCCATTTGAGCGTAATGAAACCTTTCTTTGTTGATAAACACCCATCCATGAGCCTACTTGAAACACTTTACTATTTTTTTACTCCCTTAAATTACCACAAGTATAGAAACTTACAAGTTGGGGGGAATTAAATTCTAGTAAAAAGGATTGAAGATTGGGTTTTTGTCAAAAAGAAGTGTAAAAAATTGAGAAGTGAATGAAAAAGAAAAAGAAATAAAAATATATAGATATATAAATCAACTACACACCCCTTGTACATACAATGAAAAACAAGTTTGGGGTGTTGTAGTTCAAAAAAAAAAAAATAGAATGAAAACTTCTCAATCTAGAAAAGAAGAGAAAATGGGGGAATTTAATGCATTATAATGAAAATCAAGTTATGTTTGGTTGGTTCTATGCTTATGGTAATTTTGAGCCTAAATATCTTTTTATCTGCCCAATGCCTAAGCCTAATGATACAACCCATGAAAGTCCTATTGATTTTTAAGCATGTGTTGTCTACATTAGTGGAGAGTTAGTAAGTGAGCAAGCTATAGAATTTTGGCATGATGGACTGTTGAAAAGAATTTACTTGTGCATAGACTGATATTGAGTGTTTGTTTGAGTTGGTAGTCATGTTTAAGTAATCATATGTCTTAATAACCTCAAGAAAGTTTAATGGTTATCTGACTAGGAATTCTAGACAACAACTTGTGGCTAGAAAGTTTCTGAGAATGATATTGCATGTGTCAGAAATATTGTGAATGACTTGATTCATGTTTAGAGTCTGTGTCTTTTTATTTTTAGAGAGTCTAGAGTTCTTTACTTGAGGGCGAGTAAAGTTTAAGTTTGAGGTATTTATTAAGTCCATTTTAGGACTGTTTTAGGAGTCGTTTACGTGTCTTTTAGTGTTTTTGTGCAGTATTATGCTGTGTTTATTTTGTTTTCAGGTATTGAGCGACTTAGGTGGGAAATGGTGAAATTAACATGAAATGGCGGATTTAAAAGATGTAAATGCGCAACCGAGCCTCGAACAATCTAGTTAAAGAGTCATGAAGAGCATGGAGAGAATATGGTGAAATCTGGGCGAAAAGCAAAAAGGCACCGCGACGAAAGGCCAAAAAGGACCGCGGCCGAAAAGTGTTGAGCCGAGGCGTAAAAATCCCAGTAGCTGAGGATGAAAAATCACCATCGAAGGCACCGCGACGCAATATTTTCAGTAGCCTCCAGTGCTTTCGGCTGAATTAGAGTCGCGGCGCTGCGCCGCAGCACCGCGGTGCCGACGCGTGTTTTTCAGAAAGTTGGGCCGAATCTGCTGAAGGGTAAAAGGGTCCGAAACAAGGTTTTACTTAGATATAAAACCCTTAAACCCTATCATATCTAAAAAAAAATACTTTGGAGAGGGAAGAATTGGAGGCAGACACAAGATTGGAGATAACTTTTGTTCAAGTGCTTTTTCTTTCCTTTGTTTTATTTCAGTCTATGTTAGATATTAAATTAGTTCTTAGCATGAAAATGTCTAGGAGCTAATCTCTTTATTAGGGTTTTCCGTCAAATCACTTGAAACTCTTTTCATACAAGTTAATGCATAGTTATTGATTTCTTCTTCAGCATATTAAGATCTATTCAATATTGTATTGATTGCTTGATAAGTAACTGGCCATTAATTGTCATAACTTATATGCTTTCGAATCGAGATTCGAGAGGGGAGATTTGAATATGTTGTAGTTGTTTAGACATAGGTTAAAATCGTGGATGAAAGTACCCCGAAACTTGTATAATATTTAAAGTTATTGCTTTTAATCCTCCTGTGTGGTAAAATCTATCATAAAAATATAGAAGGTTTCTGCATAAGGTTGAGTTTCTATATGTCCTAACCGGAATATAAGACAGTCTAGTTAACCGCTATCTTAACGTAGAAGAAGAAGTCATTCTACTTGCATTAAGGATTGAAAAGAGTGGATAGTTGAGGATATTGGAAGCCCTATTTCCTTCATAATTGTTTTAAACCAAAGTATTATCATTCTTAGTTTATTTTCTGCCCCTCACTTAGTCTTAATTCTTAGTTATAATTCTCAAACAAAAGAACGTTAGCCAAATAGATACCATAGATTAGATATTCGGTACTTGACAAACAAGTCTCTGTGGACGATAACTTGGTCTTACAGACTATATTACTTTAGCAATACATACACTTGATTAAGCATAGAGAAATATCGCAACACCTGCAGGCTCAATTAAATAAAAAAGTTGAGACGTCTGATGCCCAACTACCAATTATCATGGATAGTAGTCAGGATGTGGAGTAGAAAAAGGAATTCCAGCTATTCGATCAGAATAATGTTGATGATTCTGAGGTCGAGGGAGTATATATTAGTGAGGATGTCAAAAATAGCACAGTTTTATAGCTGGGGCGTGTTAGCCCGCATTCTAAACATTTTTCTATATTTTGTTTTGTTAGAAACATGAAAATCGAGCCTTTCAAACCTTTAGACAAGTGTATAGATGAGGAATAAGACACTTATATTCTAAAATTTGCCACGCCGAAAAGACAAAACGAGATTTCTCACTTAAGGGCCAAGAAGTTCAAGATGCGATATCTATTTCTTGGTTCCTTTATTTTCACACCACTGCCCCAAATTCGTGATAGAAAATTTGATGCAAAATTTGGGGCACAATTTATATCGTTAAAGTAGAAGGAAAAGTGGTGAATGGTGTCATGCTTGTCACTCCCATTTTTGACCTCGAGTCGGAACGGAACTGCAACTTTGCTCTTTGGCGCAGTTTCATGGATTGATGAAAATGCTTGTATTGAGGAGTCGCCACCTTTTTAAGTGAATTAGGACACTAAAATTTTCTCCATATGAATGGTCTGCAAAATTATGAGATTCTGGATAGGGTTCTTTATTATCCTAAAGGGAATGTGTTAGACATCCTTTAAGATCCGCTAACTTGCGATGATCCGGCCAAACCTAGGTTAATTATTTATCGGCTTTAGAAAATATGTGTTTATAAAATATGCACTTTAAGGAAAAAGAATGTTTGAAAGTAGAATGTTTGAAAGTATTGCGACTGACCTAAAAATAAATAAACTATCGGTTTCTGATTTTAATCTATTCCTTTTAATTATTAATTCTAAGTCTAACTATTCTAAACATTTCAAAAATTTCAATTACAATAAAAATAAAAATATAATACAGAATAAAATAAAAACTGAATTTAAATACAACAACAAAAACAAATTTCCGAAGGTTATCTTCTTGAAATGTATCTCTGAGTACCTGTATAAACACTTAGTAAAAGTGTTAGTAAGAGAGTAAATAATTCTCAAATAGCGACAAGAATTAATAAGTAAACTAAAAATAAAACTCGTCTTTTGTACAGGGGAGGCCTTGAGAATCAGACGGAGATTCCTTCATCGGCCAAAGTGTAGTATGTTGTTCAAATCAGTAAAATACACAGTGTAGCATCTGTTCTTTGGAATAAGAAAACTTTTCCAATCAGTTTAACAAATTTAGAAAGGGGTAAATCATTAAAATCAGTCCAGAACCGACGGACAATAGTAGTTTGCCGGAGAGTCGACCAAAAATAGTTCGTGAAACAGTACAAGCAACAACAATATCGCCAGAAACAGTAGAAACAGGGCATGACAGTTCGCCGAAAATTTCAGGACATCGCCGGAGTCTTAAAACTCCGG
The DNA here is from genome assembly GCA_029844215.1 of Przewalskia tangutica. Lineage (NCBI taxonomy): Eukaryota > Viridiplantae > Streptophyta > Magnoliopsida > Solanales > Solanaceae > Przewalskia > Przewalskia tangutica. Next base: position 28,905,847 of record CM056736.1, on the reverse strand, counting down.
CCAAGTACTAAAATTATGCCAAATCAACACACAGACCGAACCCCCCAAACTTTAAGCCAAACAAGGGTCCCCAGATTTTAAAGAAAAATTCCGGCAAGACACAATAATAAAAAATCAGTCTATAACAGAGTCAATAACAGTCCCATTCAGATATCAAAATCATGAGAAAATCAGTCAACGAACCAAATCTAAACAGTTTTCAAAAGATAAACAAATATATACCAAGCGAAAATCAGTCTAACCAAGAAACAACAAACATAAAACCGCAAGAGAAGTAAATAAAAAGGAGTCGCCGAAGTTCAACTCCAGCAGATTTCACATAGCGAGAAAAAGGGGGCGTCACTTCCACGGACAACGCTGCCATAACAGTGGTATGGGTGTTCATGAGGTTCGACGGTGGTTCGCCGGAGGTGGTAAGGTCGACGGGAGGTGCTGGTTCTGGGTTGAAGGAGAACAAAAAAAATGGAAAGGGTAAGTATATGAAAGAAAAGATAATGGTGCGGCTGCTGAGGTTCTCTTTTAGAATGGGAAGAGTTTAATTTATAGAATATTTTTAGAGTTTGGTTTTGCGGGAAACAAAGTAAAAAGGTGTTTTGATTTTGGGGGGAAAATAAAAATGGTATTTTTAATATGGGAAAAAAAGAGAGTGTTATATTGGACTGATTTTGGTTCGGGTCAAAATATAAAAGAACTTATTATTTAAAAGAAAATTATTTAAAGAGATGCAAAAATTATTAAACTAAAATGACAATATGATAAAAACATAATATTTAGAAAATGTTTAATGCCTAATTAAAAATAATAAATGCGATGCCATTTTGCGAAAATAAAACAAACAAAGTATTAGTAAAAATATGATTATGATATAAAAATGGGAAAAATGATGATAAAAATGCAGTGTTCAAAAATACTTTAAAATGTAACAAATAACTAAAAAGATAGGTCAAAATTGGGTGTCAATAGCTTGTCCCTCTTTGGCTAAAGACGATGAAAGCATTTTCGGATAAAGACGTTGACTTGTAGCCAATTTTGTCTACATCGTTAGAATTAGAACAAAGATAAAAAATGAATGGGCAAAAGAGAATTTTAAGAAGAATTGAAAGCAAAGCTGATACAGATTCAAAATCTGTCCCAGTATCGAATTATGATGATACTGAGTTGCTGCGATGCTAAAAAATTAAAGACAATGCCGATGCAGATTTAAAATTTTATCCCAGTGTTGAATTATGATAACACTGGGTTGTTGATGCTAGAAAATTAAAGACGGACTGACGCCGGTTCAAAAATTTGTCCCAGTGTCGAATTTTGATGACACTGGGTTACAGTTGCGATGGGATGTTGAAAGATACAGGGTGTTCGTTCTCTGAAATTCCTCTAGGGTGTTTGTTCCCGATGTCAAAAATGTAAAAGGTGTTTTTTTCTTGTGTTGAAAAAGACAGGATGTTGGTGACGTCATTGTGTTGACGGTGCTGATGGCGTCATTATGTTGATGCGAGGATGATGTCATCATCGTGTTGACGATGCTGATGGCGTCATTGTGTTGACGCAATGATAATGACGTCACTGCATAGACGCGATGTAGATGTTTGTCGTTGCATAGACGAAATATAGATAAAGTCGTTTCAAATGCTTAAATGAAATGGTGTTGTTGTAGAGACGCGATGCTGATGTTCGTCGTTGCATAGATGAAACATAGATGAAGCTGTTGCATAGGCTTAAATGAAATGACATCATTGCATAGATGTGATGCAGATGTTCGTCGTTGCATAGACGAAACATTGATGAAGTTGTTGCATATGCTTGAATGAAATGGCGTCGTTGTATAGACGCAGTGCAGATATTCGTCGTTGCATATACGAAACATAGATGAAGCCGTTGCATAGGCTTGAATGAAATGACGTTGTTGCATAGACGCGATGCAGATGTTCGTAGTTGCATAGACGAAATATAGATGAAGCCGTTGCATATGCTTAAATGAAATGACATCGTCGCATAGACGCGATGCAGATGTTCATCGTTGCATAGATAAAACATAGATAAAGTCGTTGCATATGTTTAAATGAAATGACGTCATTGCATAAACGCGATGCAGATGTTCGTTATTGCATAGACGAAACATAGATGAAGTTGTTGCATATGCTTAAATAAAATAATGTCATTGCATAGACACGATGCAGATGTTCGTTGTTGCATAGACAAAACATAGATAAAGTCGTTGCATAAACTTAAAAATGAAATGATGTCGTTACATAGACGTGATGCAGATGTTCGTCGTTGCATAAATGAAACATAGATGAAGCATTTGCATAGGCTTAAATGAAATGGCGTCGTTGCATAGACGCGATGCAGATGTTCGTCGTTGCATAGACGAAACATAGATGAAGCCGTTGCATAGGCTTGAATGAAATGACGTCGTTGCATAGACGCGATGTAGATGTTCGTTGTTGCATAGACGAATTATTGATGAAACCGTTGCATAAGCTTGAATGAAATGACATCGTTGCATAGATGCGATGCATATATTCATCGTTTCATAGACGAAACATATATGAAGTCGTTGCATAGGTTTAAATAAAATGACGTCGTTGCATAGATGCGATGCAGGTGGTCGTCGTTGCATAGACGAAATATAGATGAAGCTTTTGCATAGGCTTAAATAAAATTGCGTCGTTGCATAGACGAAACATAGATGAAGCCGTTATATAAGCTTAGATAAAATGACGTCGTTGCATAGACGCGATGCAGATGTTCATCGTTGAATATATGGAATATAGATGAAGCCGTTGCAGAGGCTTAAATAAAATAACGTCGTTGCATAGACGCGATGCAGATGTTCGTCGTTGCATAGACGAAATATAGATGAAGTTTTTGCATAGACTTAACTGAAATGACGTCGTTGCATAGACGTGATGCAGATGTTCGTCGTTGCATAGACGAAACATAGATGAAGTCATTGCATAGTTTTAAATGAAATGACGTCGTTGCATAGACGCGATGAGATGTTCGTCATTGCATAGACGAACGTAGATGAAGTAGTTGCATAGGCTTAAATAAAATGACATCATTGCATAGACGCGATGCAGATGTTTGTTGTTGCATAGATGAAACATAGATTAAGCCATTGCATAGTCTTAAATGAAATAGTGTCGTTGCATAGATGCGATGCAGATGTTCGTCATTACATAGACGAAACATAGATGGAGTCTTTTCATAGGCTTAAATGAAATGACGTCGTTGTATAGACGCGATGCAAATATTCATCATTGCATTGACAAAACATAAATGAAGTCATTGCATATGCTTAATGAAATGACATTATTGCATAGATGTGATGCAGATGTTCGTCGTTGCATAGACGAACATGATGAAACAGTTTTATGGATATACCTGCTTTGTAACCCGTCTGGGTTGAAATGACATTGTTGCATAGACGTTGTGCGTTTGCGACCCGCCTGAGTTGAAATGATGTTGAAGTTCTTGCAAATCCAATCTGGATGAAAAGTTAATGCATGAATATATGTAATGTAAAAATAAATAGATGAAGATTAGAATATGACCCTGTAATTCGAAATACCATCTTTGTACGGACATAATGCAGTTGAGATGTTGTAGGTCAAGATAGTGCTTTTGTACAAATGTCAAACATGAATGTGATCCTCAAAATATGCCCCAATTTCTGATATATGAGGATGTTGAACTCTCCACTAGACAAAATCGAGTCATGTGTATGTAGCTTGTCTGCTCTATCAAGGTGATCATATGGACGTTTTTTTATATGCAAAACAAGGGAAAAATTTCTAATTGTGTGATTGAAGCCGATGTGGTCGCCTATGTATCCGTCGAGGGAATCAGGTCAAGACGTAGTTCGTGATGCAAAAATATGGATTTTAAGGTTTTCAATAAGTGGGACCGTAGCCGATGTGGCCGCCTACGTATCCCGCAAAGGAAATCAGGTCAATACATAGTTTGTAATGCAAAAAAATAAGGATTTTTATGGTTTTTCAAACAATGTGGACCGAAACCAATGTGGTCGCCTACGTATCCTCCGAGGTAATCCGGTCAAGACGTAGTTCGTAATGCAAAATGAAATTTTTTATGGTTTTTAATAAGTGGGATCGAAGCCGATAAAGCCGCCTACGTATTCCGCCGAGGGAATCAGGTCAAGACGTAGTTCGTGACAAGTAAAATAAAGATTTTTAATATATGTATTTTTTGTTGTTCTTCTGAAAAAGTGGGAAGACAGCATCACGTTCTGACTTCAGTTGATACCAACAATTAGTATTGTGCATAAGGATTTCCGTTTATCGCTTTCAGTCTAACCGAGACTGACTCCGGTGTAATTCTTATAGCTTCAGATGGTACCTCAGACATACCTGAGTGTCGACACTTGTTTTAAGTGAAGATTTCGAATTATGCGCATCTTCATGTTTCAAATCCTCACTGAAAGAAAATCTCATCCTCACATATATTTCAGTATTTTGAACTCTGGGATGTCAAGAGAAATACACTCACACTCAGAAAGATGTTCAATGCAAGCAACTGTGATACCATAGGCTTAGCCGTCATGTAAGTATCCACTAATGTGAGAACCCTCAGTATAAAGTCATGTACGACTTTTATGGGTATGTAATGTCGGTTTGGGGAAAGGGACGGATATCATTTGGGTAATGAGTGACTAATTCTTCCTTGAGCGTTGGACTATGTCCGCACTTGGTATTTGTGTGCTTTAATACTGATCTGCTTCTTTTCGTCCTTTCTGTTGGACTGACTTCTTTTGAATCTTTCATTTGGAGCTTTTTCCCCCTTTTCAGAGTTAATTCCTCATTTCATTTCATTTTTTTTGTTGACATTGTCGGGGCCTTTGATTTCTTCTTTGTGCGAAGTCGTCCGTTGCTTTTTTTCTTTTTTTCTATTGGGACTTTGCAACTTTATCCCTGCAAACTTCAACTCATATCGTCGTTAGCAATTTGCACTTTTCCAATGCGCTCAAGAAAGTCGGACCAAGAGAGGGATAGTGCGTGTATGCACTCACAAAGTGTATAGGCTTATTATGTGGTTGTCAAAAGAATAGAATTTAGGCTCAAATGAGTGATCGGTGTATTTTATATACACCTTTTGAGTCATTTTTAGTTAGTATTTTACTCATTTCATTTATGTTTAGTATAGTATTAGGGTCGTTTTCCTTTCTTTTGTGTCACAACGGTCAGAAATGGAGAAATGGCAAAAAGGAGATGAAATGAGCATAAATGAGATGGAATTGCACACTAAAAGGGCCAAGAAATGAAGCCTAAGAAGTTTCAGGAAATATAGAAGAAATCAGACGAAGACCGGAAGAACAAAGGACGAAGAAACGAAAAATCCGGAAGAATGTCATCACCGCGCGCGACTCGAAGCAGGCGGCACGCGACCATCAAGATCTTCTAAACGCCTCGATTTTTGGTATGCATGGCGCAGTTGCGAGACAAGGCGTCGATGCGGGATTTTTGAGTTTTGGGCCGAATTTGACACATTTTCAGAGTCCAAAAGGGATAACTTTTCCTACCTACATATTCCTTAACCCTTTTTCATAACTTTTCCTAAACCCTTTACCTAAAAGGATTCCATAACCTTTCCTACCTACATAATCCCTAACCCTTTGCCTAAAGGATTCTTGGGCTATAAATAGTCTCTACATCATTAGAAGAATTCATCCTTCATACCATCCTACATCCATCACCCATCCCATTCTCCATCCACCATTCCATTCCATTCCATCTTGTAAATATTACACAACACAATCCTTGGATGCTAGAAGGCTTGGAGACTTGTTCTTGAGTATTTTTCTTTTCTTTCTTTTTGCTTTGTTTATTTCAGTTCATGTATGGAGATTATATTAGTTCTTAGAGTGACTATGGCTAGGACCTAATTACTTTGTTAGGGATTTCCTTGTGATTCACTTGAAACTCTATTCATGAATTAATATATTAGTTTGGTTTCTTCTTCACTTATTTAAGATTTATTCAATAGTTGTTTTGATTGCTTGATAATTAATTGATCACTAGTTATCATCACTTATATGAGTTCTAATCGAAATCCGAAAGGGGAGATTGTGAATATGCTATAGTTGAATAAACATAGGTTAAAATCGTGGACGAAAGTACCCCGATACTTGTGTAGCTTAATAGGTTATTGCTCTTAATCCTCCTTTGTAGTCAATCTTGTCACCGAAAGGTAGAAGGGTTCTCCATTGGGGTTGAGTGTTTATATTACCTTAACAGGAGTATAAAACGGTCTAGTTAATCTGCTATCTTAACGTAGAAGAAGAAGTTAGTCTAATTGTATTAACGATTGAATAAAGTGGATAGTTTAGAATTCCAACTCAATTTACGTTAACCAAATAGAAACTAAAGCATAGATAATCGATACTTGAAAACTAGTCCCTGAGGATGATATTCGGTCTTACCTAGACTATATTACTTGTAACGATACGTGCACTTGCGTTTAGTGTGTGCATAAATCGCGCATCAAGTTTTTGGCGCCGTTGCCGGGGACTGACGTACTTTCAATATCAATTTATCTATTCTTATTTCTAATTTGGTTGCTCCAAGAACAAGTTTCTAACTTGTTCTGCTAGCATCTTTTTATCACCTTTTGTTGTTTTTCTTATTTTGCAGGTTAAATTCGGAAAAATAAAAAAATCAGGACACATAGACTACTACTATCAGAGACAGTGGAGTCATCAACAATAGCTTAACCCACAGGTTCTAGAGGAAGATCTAGATGAGTTGCAGACAGACATACTTAGGCTCACCAAGTGCCAGACTCAGTTTATGACTGAGACAAGAGTGTCCCTCAGAAATTTGGAGACACAAATAGGGAAACTAATGGATAGGATGAGCAATACACTTCAAGAAAATCTGCCTAGCGACATCATTATGGGAGGTGGTAAGCAAATTGAGAAACTTGAACCACACCCAGCTATTGAGGAATCTGGCGAGATAGTTGGTGTAGAAAAGGAAAAGATTACTGAGATCCATTTATTCACCTTTTTGGATTCTTTGAAAATTCTGTTTCCTATACCTATTGCAGAAGAAACACCACCATCTATCACTGTTGATCCCCATATAGGAAGTCCATACCTTCAAGGGCACCCCCTAGAGTTGAGATATGTTGGGAATCTCACTGATCCCTACATTATAGAGAGCTTAGAAGACAAGCATGTCTTTGTACTTGGGGGATAATCTTATATCTGAAGCCCTTAGTTGAAAAGAGTGTTGTAGGAAAAGTGAGACCTGCAACAATAACTATGCGGATTACAAGCAGTTCGCGGAAGGATCCAATGGGCACTCGTAAAGGTTAATTGCGTCCGGCTAAAAGACGTTAAAGACAACGCTTGTTGGGAGGCAACCCAATATTTTTAATTATGTTATTTTAATTTTGTTTTAGTTGTTTTATTTTGTCTTGAACAGTCTCACGGTCTTGGGTTCTTGTTTTGTGTGGTTGGATGACAGGTGGATTGAAAGCTAAATCTAAGGAAAAAGGAACAAAAATGCTGAAAAAAAGAAAAAGTCGTCGCTGCACGCGCGCTAGAATCGTGGCGCCGAACTTCATAGAGCCATATTCGCAAATTCCGTAATTTTCCTCCCGCACTCCGTTATGACCATTTGTGTGTGTCGCAGTTGTCCATATTGTTTTTGAGTCTTGCACACATTGAGGACAATGTGTGATTTAAGTTTGGGGGATGTTTTATTGTTTTTGAGTCTTTTTGATTTGTTTTGGGTATTTTTGAGTATTGTTTTTTTGAGTAATAATTTTTTTTAAGATCATGCATGATGTAGTTACTGAAAACGCCTAGTGAAGTAAAAGTTGAATAATGTAATGGAATTAGAATCAACCATCTGAACACTTAGGTTAGATATGCCAAAAATTCATGAAATCAAACTATTTGGGGTATCTTTCTTGATTTGTGCATTGTTAATGATGAAAACCTATGTGTCTGCTTGCTTGCTATTTGAGGCGAAATAGTTAGGATATGCATGTTAGGGAGATGATTCAGACATTTCTTTGTTAGCCCTTTCTTACCATTTTTTTGCCTATCTCTGACATTCAAATTATATCCCTAGTCAGCCCATTTGAGCCTAAAAATAAGACCTTTCTTTGACACCCTATAATTCCATATTTGTGCCATAAGTGAAAAAAGAAATTGAGATATTGGAATACAAAGTGTTGAAAAAAAGAAAAAAGAGAGTGAATAATTTTCGATGCACCCCAATGAAAAAGAAATAATAAATAGGCAAAAGACTAAGTTTGGAGGTGCCGGCTATTCATAATACACTTCATTCTCTCGAAACAAAAGAGGGGAAAGATAGGTATGAAGTGAAAAAGAAAATCAAAAGAAAAGGAAAGAATTTAAAGCAAAAGAGCTTATGGTACGTAAATTGAGCCTAAATGCCTATTTTTACCTACCCCTGCCTAAGCCTACATTACAACCCTGAAAAGCCCTGAAGATCTCTAATATGTGTATCCATGATTAGTGGAGAATAACAAGTAAACATGCCATAGGATTTTGAAATTAACATGCATAGTTAGGTATTCTTACTTTCATTGAGTATGATTAAATTGAATTTGCGAAATATCTGACTTGAGTGTTTAGTATGCTAAAAATTCATGCTATATGTTCCTACATATTATCCTACTAACCTTCATGCTTTTCTAAGTGACAATCAGGCAAGAAATGATCAGTGTCTTTGAGTCATTTTATTTTCTTTCGTGTCTTTGTTTATATTTTTTATCTTTGTTCGAGGGCGAGCAAATGTTAAGTTTGGGGGTGTTTGATCGGTGTATTTTATATACACCTTTTGAGTCATTTTTAGTTAGTATTTTACTCATTTCATTTATGTTTAATATAGTATTAGGGTCGTTTTCCTTTCTTTTGTGTCACAGCGGTCAGAAATGGAGAAATGGCGAAAAGGAGATGAAATGAGCATAAATGAGATGGAATTGCACACTAAAAGGACCAAGAAATGAAGCATAAAAAGTTCCAGGAAATATAGAAGAAATCAGACGAAGACCGGACGAACAAAGGACAAAGAAACGAAAAATCCGAAAGAATGTCACCGCGCGCAAGGCGGCGGCATGCGCGGGGCGCGCGCGACAGTGGCGCGCCGATGCGGGATTTTTGAGTTTTGGGCCGAATTTGACACATTTTCAGAGTCCAAAAGGGATAACTTTTCCTACCTACATATTTCTTAACCCTTTTCCATAACTTTTCCTAAACCCTTTATCTAAAAGGATTCCATAACCTTTCCTACCTACATAATCCCTAACCCTTTACCTAAAAGATTTTTGGGCTATAAATAGTCTCTACATCATTAGAAGAATTCATCCTTCATACCATCCTACATCCATCACCCATCCCATTCTCCATCCACCATTCCATTCCATTCCATCTTGTAAATATTCCACAATACAATCCTTGGATGCTAGAAGGCTTGAAGACTTGTTCTTGAGTATTTTTCTTTTCTTTCTTTTTGCTTTGTTTATTTCAGTTCATGTATGGAGATTATATTAGTTCTTAGAGTGACTATGGCTAGGAGCTAATTACTTTGTTAGGGATTTCCTTGTGATTCACTTCAAACTTTATTCATGAATTAATATATTAGTTTGGTTTCTTCTTCACTTATTTAAGATTTATTCAATAGTAGTTTTGATTGCTTGATAATTAATTGATCACTAGTTATCATCACTTATATGAGTTCTAATCGAAATCCGAAAGGGGAGATTACGAATATGCTATAGTTGAATAAACATAGGTTAAAATCGTGGACGAAAGTACCCTGATACTTGTGTAACTTAATAGGTTATTGCTCTTAATCCTCATTTGTAGTCAATCTTGTCACTGAAAGGTAGAAGGGTTCTCCATTGGGGTTGAGTGTTTATATTACCTTAACAGGAGTATAAAACGGTCTAGTTAATCTGCTATCTTAACGTAGAAGAAAAAGTTAGTCTAATTGTATTAACGATTGAATAAAGTGGATAGTTGATGATCTTGGAAGCCCTAATTCTCCATCATAACTGATTTAAATCAAAGTATTTTCATAATTAGTTTATTTCCTGCATTATTAGTTTAGAATTCCAACTCAATTAACGTTAACCAAATAGAAACTAAAGCATAGATAATCGATACTTGAAAACTAGTCCCTGAGGATGATATTCGGTCTTACCTAGACTATATTACTTGTAACGATACGTGCACTTGCGTTTAGTGTGTGCATAAATCGCGCATCAAGTTTTTGGCGCCATGCTGGATCGCGATTTTCAATATCGATTTATCTATTCTTATTTCTAATTTGGTTGCTCCAACTTGTTCTGCGAGCATCTTTTTATCACCTTTTGTTGTTTTTCTTATTTTGCAGGTTAAATTCGGGAAAAAAAAATCAGGACACATGGACTACTACTATCAGAGACAGTGGAGTCATCAACGACAGCTTAACCCACAGGTTCTAGAGGAAGATCTAGATGAGTTGCAGGCAGACATACTTAGGCTCACCAAGTGCCAGACTCAGTTTATGACTGAGACAAGAGTGTCCCTCAGAAATTTGGTGACACAAATAGGGAAACTAATGGATAGGATGAGCAATACACTTCAAGAAAATCTGCCTAGCGACATCATTATGGGAGGTGGTAAGCAAATTGAGAAACTTGAACCACACCCAGCTATTGAGGAATCTGGCGAGATAGTTGGTGTAGAAAAGGAAAAGATTACTGAGATCCATTTATTCACCTTTTTGGATTCTTTGAAAATTCTGTTTCCTATACCTATTGCAGAAGAAACACCACCATCTATCACTGTTGATCCCCAAATAGAAAGTCCATACCTTCAAGGGCACCACCTAGAGTTGAGATATGTTGGGAATCTCACTGATCCCTACATTATAGAGAGCTTAGAAGACAAGCATGTCTTGTGTACTTGGGGGATAATCTTATATCTGAAGCCCTTAGTTGAAAAGAGTGTTGTAGGAAAAGTGAGACCTGCAATAATAACTATGCGGATTACAAGCAGTTCGCGGAAGGATCCAATGGGCACTCGTAAAGGTTAATTTCTTCCGGCTAAAAAACGTTAAAGACATCGCTTGTTGGGAGGCAACCCAATATTTTTAATTATGTTATTTTAATTCTGTTTTAGTTGTTTTATTTTGTCTTGAACAGTCTTACGGTCTTGGGTTCTTGTTTTGTGTTGTTGGATGACAGGTGGATTGAAAGCTAAATCTAAGGAAAAAGGAACAAAAATGCTGAAAAAAAGGAAAAGTCGTCGTCAGCGCCGCGGCGCCTAGAATCAGGGCCGTGGCGCCGGAACTTCAGAGAGCCATATTCCGTGCAAATTCCAGAATTTTCCCTCCCAGACCTCCGTTATGACCGCTGTGTGTGTGTCAGTAAGTTGTCCATATTGTTTTTGAGTCTTGCACACATTGGGGACAATGTGTGATTTAAGTTTGGGGGATGTTTTATTGTTTTTGAGTCTTTTTGATTTGTTTTGGGTATTTTTGAATATTGTTTTTTTGAGTCATATTTTTTTAAAGATCATGCATGATGTAGTTACTGTAAACGCCTAGTGAAGTAAAAGTTGAATAATGTAATGGAATTAGAAGCAACCATCTGAACACTTAGGTTAGATATGCCAAAAATTCATGAAATCAAACTATTTGGAGGCTCAGGTGCCGTGGTCTCAGTAGAGACCGCTGTTGCTCTACTCGCAGCTCCCTCTGCTGCCTTGCCCTTTTGGGCTCTGGTTGCCTTGCGTGGAGGCATCACTGGTATACAAAGAATACGTCAGAGGGCGTCCAACTTATAACACAGCTCTAAAGCACGATCTCAGAGTGAGAAGAATGGAAACCAATCCTAAATATCCTATAGCCTCCTGATTATAGATGTGGTGCACAACACACCGATAATCAAGACTCTACTAGATACGGTCTGTAGACACTTTCCGAGGACTAACTACTCTGATACCACTTTTGTCACGACCCGACCTCGGGCCCGTGACTGGTGCCTTACCCCGGGCACCCTAGTGATACAACATCAGAGAAAAACCAGCGGAAATAAAAACTCATGAAAGAAAAACAATGAAATAAGAAAACAGGCTAACCCAAACGGTTACCTTTTTGTACATAAATGAAAACTTGAACAGTTACATCCCTTAAAAACCCTGCCCACAAATAAAGGCATGCACTTCTAAGAATTATAAAACCATAACGACGGGACAGGGCCCCGCAATGGCCCTGAATGTACAAAAGTCTACTACTTCAGGGAACCGTACCACAGGACAAGCTTCCGGAGATATGGAGCTTTCCGAGAACTGAACAGCGATCCTAAGAGTGCGGATCAGCAAGCTATGTACCTCAACTTGCGGCATGAACGCAACCCCCCGAAGGAGGTCAGTACAACAGGTACCAAGTATGTGAAATGTAAAAATATCAGAATGAAATCATAATAGTCTATATAAGGCAGAGACATGTATGATAACCAAACTACGATTCGCAATATATATAGCGATGTCAAGTCGTGACTCATGCCCGTAAAATCATCACTCAAGTACAACCGAATTTAACCCGCACAACGGCCGTGCCCCAAGATCTTACCTCGGTATAAGCATGGCCCTGGAACCGTCCTAGTGGGCCCATACCCGTGGACCATCCAACGTGTCGGTATGCCCAAAGGAGATAACAAGATAATAATCACTGTGGAAGCATACCCGTGGGCCACCCAACGTGTCAGTATGTCCAAACAAACAACAAGATAATACTCACCGTGGAAGCATACCCGTGGGCCACCCAACGTGTCAGTATGTCCAAACAAACAACAAGATAATACTCACCGTGGAAGCATACCCGTGGGCCACCCAACGTGTCAGTATGTCCAAACAAACAACAAGATAATACTCACCGTGGAAGCATACCCGTGGGCCACCCAACGTGTCAGTATGTCCATCAATCAAACAGATAGCCGGCCCTCCATCGAGGGACTCAGTAGCACAAATCAAACACTTGCACAACAAATGCTATCACAACAAGCATAGGCAAGTTCAACGTACTTTCATTTTATGTCAACAATCCGGGTTTCAACCCCAAAATACTACATACTTTCATTCTATAAAACAAATGACTCTTTTTAGTATAAAATTTCCAAGATACTATTAACCGTAGTAATAAGTCGAAATTACGTTTCAAGACAAGTCACAATACCTTTTTAGAAAATACGTTTTCGGGCTTCTAAATCAAGTGACTTCTTTCTTTTAAAATCTTAAGCAATTGATGCCTTTAAATCAATTTGTCTTTCGTTATTTCAAGTCATTTAACATAGTTAAATTACTTAGAGTAAACCACTCTTTTTATCTATCCATAAAGCTATTATAACCAACTTCCCATAAAGCCGTTATACTAGCTTTATACATTAGCAACTTACATACTTCTTTACAACCAAGAGACCTAAACTTTCCAACAAAACAAGTATCAATAATACTTAAAGTCACTTAACCTTTGAAAACCAAGATACCCTTAATATATCACATTAAGTCATTTATAAGTCAAGTCTCTTATCTTTTAAAAACCACAAACCATTTCTTTACCTACATAAAGTTGTTATAACAAACTTCCCATAAAGCCGTTATAATACTTTATGTTGTAAACCAACCAATTACAACTATACGCATCTATGAGACCAAGAGGGCTTATTCTTTAACAACCTAGTACCCATTACTAACGAATAAGATTTTACTACTATTCCACACAATCAAGCCCTTTACACTTCATATCAAGTCAAGGCACAAAAGGGAAATCAAATTCCTTTAACACACGTGCGTCTACCGCACTATATATTTCACAAATAGTCATGCTCAAGAGGATAGGAAGAATCACATACCTCGCGACGATTATCGACAAAGAGCAAACCGCTCACAAGACTATACCCTTCAAGTAGAATATGCTACTCGTAGTACTTCAATCCTATAATGGCCACAAAACGTCTATTAACCTCTAGCTTCGAACGTAGAATAAACTAAGTGCAAAGTCCCTAAATTCTACGGAAAATCGGACAGCACTTCCTTTGTTTCTGCATACTTTGCCACCTTTTTCAAGGCCGAATTCCATAACCAAACGCCACATTTAAGGCTCAACCAATTCAGCAAATACAAGGGGATTACACGCCTAACAATACGTGTAAAATTCCGCCCCACAATAATACAAAATAAACCAATAATTTCCATGTCATTCTTGGCCAACAATATAACCAGTCCTAAATCCTTTCCAATCCAAGTTCTTAGGTCTAACATGATATCTAGCCCTAGACATCTTCAACAACTACAATTTCCTTAACAACACGTGATTTACTAAATTAGTAACCAAATTGAAGTTACAATCTTAAGGCTAGCATGCCCATCTTCGGTTTTCAACAAGACAACAAGATCCAAATCTATTCAAACTTAAATATAACAGCCTCAGGCTCATTTCTAAACTACTATAACTAGTATTATAACTCATATTCAAGAGAAGGGGGAAACTTTTACCTTTTGGAATAGTCCACAAAAGCCCTCTTTCTTCAACTTCTTTCCCGTCAAACTCGTCCACCCACGCTTCCCACAAGTTTACCAACACTTTGCCTTCTTGCCGCCGCTCCAACAATTTTCCCCTTAGGCTAGGTTTTCTTCCCAAACTAGAGAGAAAGGGAGAGGAGTTCTTAGGAGGATTTTCAAAATGAAATGGCCAAGTCTTCCAAGACTTGGCCCTAAAATAGGACCCTTTTCTGGTCAAAAGGATGGAAGGGACACTTGTCACCCTCCCATAGGCTTTTAACAAAATATCCCCTGTTTTTCGCCCTTTACCGCAGAAAAATCCCACTCAGCGCGCCATGGCGCGTGAGAATAATTACCTGCATTCGCCGCGTCCGGCATTCAAAGGCCGCGCTGCAACCTCAGCGAACCCCCAGTACAACCGGCGCGCGCCTCCGCCCGGCGCGCGTGTGACCGAACCGAAACTCTTTGTTTTGCCTCGATCACGACCGAACTTGTAACTTCCATAACTTTCTACCCCGGTGTCCTATCGACGAGCGGTTTGTTGCGTTGGGAACTAGATTTAACGGACTACACACTAGGCTTTTTAAACACCTAACAATTCTTAACAACTGGGGTACAACACTCCAAGGTAGACTCAAAATCCGTCCAACATATGTTTGTCAACTTATCTTTCAAACTTTCAAATCTTATCTCCTTGAATTTACGGGGTGTAACATTCTCCCCCCCTTAGAAACATTCGTCCCGAATGTTCCTTCTAAGCCTCCAAAACATATGCGCCGGTATAGTCTTCACTGCTACACCTACAAAAATTAATTATGCCACTCATGGCCATAATATATTAATCACGCAAAACTTTTAACCCCAGCCAACGAGGGATCATCTCTAATGTCACAAAAGCTCCCACCACTCATGGACTTATCACCCGAATATTCTCCACGTATACTATGTACTCCGACAAAGATAACCGTAAAATCTTTTACTCAAGACGGCCTTACATCTAAGGTCTCGATTATTATAATTTCTAAGGTTCCAAAATTTTCTCATCCCCAGACTTACCCTTCTCACTAATCAGGCTCCTAAATCACATTTTAACACCAAGCTATCCGAACATAACACTTAGTACATCACCATAACATCAATGCATACTAGTCTCTAGAGGGTTAAGAATATACCTGTAACTATCGCTTCACTTTCCCTTTGTCGTTCTAATCATGTTCCTTCCCTGCACGACGTACAAAAGAAGGAGATGAACCAGTCTCTGATCCCGAAGGCTGAGTCTCTACATCCGCGCTACCATTGGTTGGACAATTTCTCGCAAAATGGCCCTGATGGCCGCATGTAAAACAAACTCCCATACTAGCACGACACTCCCCATCATGGAGCCTACCACAATGGCCACAACGAGGTAGAGGTGGTCCCATCTGACTAACCTCCCTGTTTCCCCAAAAACCTGAAACCTTGGAGCCCTGACATGCTCCTGAATCTCCCGAATGTCCCAAGATCGCGTGGAGCACTCCGTCTTGGCGGAGCGCATAACTAGTTCTGCCGAGGCTGCCGCTCGAAGGTCACCAGAGGACCTGCATCACGGCCTCTTCTGCGATCTTGGTTAATCCGTCGACCTCTACGCCTCACACCTGTGCATAAGCTGCGTGCGGCAATATCCATGCCCGGCTGAAGAGCTACTCCCGTGCAACTCTCTGCTAAGTAGTCATCGAGTCCTGTGACATAACGGTGCACTCTATCCTCCATGTCTGCCACTAAAGCAGGGACATACCGGGCCAACGAGTCAAACTCTACATTGTATTCCCGAACAGTCCGCCCGTTCTGCCTCAACATCAAAAATCTATCTGCCCGTGCTCTTCTCATCTGTGGAGGCAAGAAATGGCTGAGAAATGCCTCCGAGAACTCGTCCCAAACTGCTGGAAGTGCATGCTCACCCCGGGACAGCTCCCATGAATCAAACCAGTCGACTGCAGTATCACGCAGCCGATGCGAACCTAGGACCACTGACTCGGTCTCCGAAGCCTTGATCACTCGTGATCCGTCAGAATCGCTTGATGAACTCCTGCGGATCATCCTCGTGCCTCGACCGTAGAACTCTGGCGGTCGCAACTCGAAAGCCCCGTAGCCTCAAACTATCCGATCTCGGGTGAACCACGGTGCTCGAATGCTGCGTCCGGCTATCCTCATGTCCGCCACGATCACGGCTAGTAATCGCCGTCTCCTCAGTAACCCATCTCCTCCGCCTGTGCCGTGGGACCTGAGGCTCGGTGTCGTGGTCTCGAGAGACCATTGTTGCTCTACTCGCAGCCTCCTCTGCTTGCCCTTTGGGCTCTGGTTGCCTTGCGCGAGGCATCACCGGTATACAAAGAATACGTCGAGGAGTCCAACTTATAACACACCTCTAAGTCACGATCTCGAGTGAGAAGAATGGAAACCAATCCTAAATATCCTATAGCCTCCTCGATTATAGATGTGGTGCACAACACACCAATAATCAAGACTTACTAGATACGGTGCAGAGACACTTTCCGAGGACTAATCGCTCGATACCACTTTTGTCACGACCGACTCGCCCGTGATCGTGCCTACCCTGCACCCTAGTGATACAACATCGGAGAAAGACCAATGAAATAAAAACTCATGAAAGAAAAACAATGAAATAAGAAAACAAAGCTAACCCAAATTACCTTTTTGTACATAAATGAAAATGAAGCTACATCCCTTAAAAACCCCGCCACAACAAAGGCTACATGCACTTAAGAATTTTAAAACCATAACGACGGACAGTGGCCCCGCCATGCCCCCGAATGTACAAAAGTCTACTACTTCAGGAACTGCATACACGTGACAAGCTTCCAGAGATATGGAGCTTTCCGAGAATCGAACAAGCGATCCTAAGAGCGGATCGCCAAGCTATGTACCTCAACTCGCGCAGATGAACGCACTTCAAGGAGGTCAAGACAACAGTACCAAATATGTGAAATCAAAAATATCAGAATGAAATCATAATAGTCTATATAAGACAGGAGACATGTATGATAACCAAACTACAGTTCACAATATATATAGCAGTCATGTCAAGTCAGGGACTCATGCCCGTAAAATCATCACTCAAGTACAACCCGGGAATTTAACCCGCACAACGGCCGCATGCCCCGGCATCTCACCTCGGTATAAGCATGGCCCTGGAACCGTCCTAGTGGGCCCATACCCGTGGACCATCCAACGTGTCGGTATGCCCAAAGGAGATAACAAGATAATAATCATCGCGAAGCATACCCGTGGGCCACCCAACGTGTCAGTATGTCCAAAAAAACAACAAGATAATACTCACCGTGGAAGCATACCCGTGGGACACCCAACGTGTCAGTATGTCCAAACAAACAACAAGATAATACTCACCGTGGAAGCATACCCTTGGGCCACCCAACGTGTCAGTATGTCCAAACAAACAACAAGATAATACTCACCGTGGAAGCATACCCGTGGGCCACCCAACGTGTCAGTATGTCCATCAATCAAACAGATAGCCGGCCCTCCATCGAGGGACTCAGTAGCACAAATCAAACACTTGCACAACAAATTCTATCACAACAAGCATAGGCAAGTTCAACGTACTTTCATTTTATGTCAACAATCCGGGTTTCAACCCCAAAATACTACATACTTTCATTCTATAAAACAAATGACTCTTTTTAGTATAAAATTTCCAAGATACTATTAACCGTAGTAATAAGTCGAAATTACGTTTCAAGACAAGTCACAATACCTTTTTAGAAAATACGTTTTCGGGCTTCTAAATCAAGTGACTTCTTTCTTTTAAAACCTTAAGCAATTGATGCCTTTAAATCAATTTGCCTTTCGTTATTTCAAGTCATTTAACATACTTAAATTACTTAGAGTAAACCACTCTTTTTATCTATCCATAAAGCTATTATAACCAACTTCCCAAAAAGCCGTTATACTAGCTTTATACATTAGCAACTTACATACTTCTTTACAACCAAGAGACCTAAACTTTCCAACAAAACAAGTATCAATAATACTTAAAGTCTCTTAACCTTTGAAAACCAAGATACCCTTAATATATCACATTAAGTCATTTATAAGTCAAGTCTCTTATCTTTTAAAAACCACAAACCATTTCTTTACCTACATAAAGTTGTTATAACAAACTTCCCATAAAGCCGTTATAATACTTTATGTTGTAAACCAACCAATTACAACTATACGCATCTATGAGACCAAGAGGGCTTATTCTTTAACAACCTAGTACCCATTACTAACGAATAAGATTTTACTACTATTCCACACAATCAAGCCCTTTACACTTCATATCAAGTCAAGGCACAAAAGGGAAATCAAATTCCTTTAACACACGTGCGTCTACCGCACTATATATTTCACAAATAGTCATGCTCAAGAGGATAGGAAGAATCACATACCTCGCGAAGATTATCGACAAGTAGCAAACTGCTCCACAGTACTATACCCTTCAAGTAGAATATGCTACTCGTAGTACTTCAATCCTATAATGGCCACAAAACGTCTATTAACCTCTAGCTTCGAACGTAGAATAAACTAAGTGCAAAGTCCCTAAATTCTACGGAAAATCGGACAGCACTTCCTTTGTTTCTGCATACTTTGCCACCTTTTTCAAGGCCGAATTCCATAACCAAACGCCACATGTAAGGCTCAACCAATTCAGCAAATACAAGGGGATTACACGCCTAACAATACGTGTAAAATTCCGCCCCACAATAATACAAAATAAACCAATAATTTCCATGTCATTCTTGGCCAACAATATAACCAGTCCTAAATCCTTTCCAATCCAAGTTCTTAGGTCTAACATGATATCTAGCCCTAGACATCTTCAACAACTACAATTTCCCCCTTAACAACATGTGACGACTAAATTAGTAACCAAATTGAAGTTACAATCTTAAGGCTAGCATGCCCATCTTCGGTTTTAAACAAGACAACAAGATCCAAATCAATTCAAACTTAAATATAACAGCCTCAGGCTCATTTCTAAACTACTATAACTAGTATTATAACTCATATCCAAGAGAAGGGGAAATTTTTACCTTTTGGAATAGCCCACAAAAGCCCTCTTTCTTCAACTTCTTTCCCGTCAAACTCGTCCACCCACGCTTCCCACAAGTTTACCAACACTTTGCCTTCTTGCCGCCGCTCCAACAATTTTCCCCTTAGGCTAGGTTTTCTTCACAAACTAGAGAGAAAGGGAGAGGAGTTCTTAAGAGGGTTTTCAAAATGAAATGGCCAAATCTTCCAACACTTGGCCCTAAAATAGGACCCTTTTCTGGTCAAAAGGATGGGAGGGACACTTGTCACCCTCCCATAGGCTTTTAACAAAATATCCCCTGTTTTTCGCCTTTTACCGCAGAAAAATCCACACGGCCGCGGCGCCCACTTCGTGAGAATAATTACTGCATTCCAGCGGCTGGCCTGCAACCTCAAACCCCAAGAGACCGGCGCCGCGGCCCGCTCCGCGCCATGCAAGACTGGACTTCGAACCGAAACTATCGCTTTGCTCGATCACAAGACCGAACTTGTAACTTCCATAACTTTCGACCCCGGTGTCCTATCGACGAGCGGTTTGTTGCGTTGGGAACTAGATTTAACGGACTACACACTAGGCTTTTTAAACACCTAACAATTCTTAACAACTGGGGTACAACACTCCAAGGTAGACTCAAAATCCGTCCAACATATGTTTGTCAACTTATCTTTCAAACTTTCAAATCTTATCTCCTTGAATTTACGGGGTGTAACAATAACTATGCGGATTACAAGCAGTTCGCGGAAGGATCCAATGGGCTCTCGTAAAGGTTAATTTCGTCCGGCTAAAAGACGTTAAAGACAGCGCTTGTTGGGAGGCAACCCAATATGTTTAATTATGTTATTTTAATTTTGTTTTAGTTGTTTTATTTTGTCTTGAACAGTCTCACGGTCTTGGGTTCTTGTTTTGTGTTGTTGGATGACAGGTGGATTGAAAGCTAAATCTAAGGAATGCCAAATATGCGAGATCGTAATAGATTAATCCAAGTTGCTAAACATTAATGCTTTGGTCGGAAATGAAAACAAGATGAATATACATTTTCCAATTTTGGCATGTCATAATTAGGCTTGAGTCATTCTATCATTATCACGCTACACATATATGTTGATTGGTCGTTGATCGGTGTATTTTATATACACCTTTTGAGTCACTTTTAGTTAGTTTTTTGCCCATTTTTGTACAAATATGTGTCGTGTTAGGATAGATTGTCTTTCTTTAGAGTCACAATGATTTAAAGTGGCACATTGGTGAGAAGGAGCGAAAAGAAGGGCAGAAACAGAGGTTCCAGAGCTTAAAAAGCTAAAAGTTGGCAACCCGTGCGTAATTCAGGGCGGCGCCAACCACGCAGCAGCAGCAGAGCCACGGCGCCCAAGAAGCATCAACCGCAGAGTTTTAGCGCGCGGCTGGTCAGCGCGCCGACACGGGAAATTTGACAAATCCGAATAGGACTGGGCCAAGACCAAAGAGGAAAAGGTTTTACACGTTTTTGGGGATATAAATAGGGCCTTTTAGGTCATTTTTGAGGAGTTTCACACCTTACCATTCATCACAACATTAGATCAAGATTGGAGACTTATTTTTGAGTAATTTCTTGTTCTTTACTTTATTTATTTCTAGTATATGTTGGATACTATTTTAGTTCTTGGCATGTCTATGACTAGGAACTAACTTAATTTAGGGCTTTCCATGTCGAATCGCTTGAACCTCGTTTTATGAATTAATGCAAGATTTTGGTTTCTTCTTATTATTGTTGAGATTTATACAATAATTGTCTTGATTGCTTGGTAATTAATTTATCACTAATTATCATCACTTATATGATTTCTAATCGAAATCCGAAATGAGAGATTGTGAATATGCTATATTTGAATAAACATAGGTTTAAATAGTGGACGAAAGTACCCCGATACTTGTGTAGCTTAATAGGTTATTGCTCTTAATCCTCCTTTGTAGTCAATCTTGTCATCGAAAGATAGAAGGGTTTTACAATGGGGTTGATTGTTTATATTACCTTAACAGGAGTATAAAACGGCTTAGTTAACCTGCCATCTCAACATAGAAGAAGAACCTTAATTATTTGCATTAACGAGTAAAGAGAACGGATAGTCGAGGAGATTTGGAAGCCCTATTTCCACTATATCTGAAGTAAAGTAAAGTAATTTAGTTAGCGTCTATAATCATAGCTATAAACAAACCATCAAATTATCGGTCACCAAATAGATACTACAGAATAGAGGTTGGTAATTTGACACTAATCCCTGAGGACGATAACTCGCTCTTCTAGACTATATTACTTGTCACGATACGTGCACTTGCGTTTATTCTTAATTTCTAATTTGTTTTTTTTTGTATTGGTGAAACCGTGCGCCGTGATCCGTTTGTTGATTTTGATCTGTTGCAGGCATCTAGTTTATGCGAAGGAGAAGAGGAGCAGATACACTTGTTCCCTTCAACCCGGAGATTGAAAAGACTTGCAAGCAGAACCGGAGAAACAAACGAATCTTGGCCTTAATAGCAATAGGAGGCTTGCAAAATAACAATGAGATGAACGAAGGGTTAGGTGATCATCAACCTAACCAGAGGATGTCCCGGAGGTTACCAATGGATGTGGAAGAAAGGGTCCAGGTCCAAGCTGAGAGAAGCTTGGGAGATTATGTATTGTCAAGGGTGAATGGAGCACAGACTTGCATCAGACTCCCAGCAATAAGAGCTAATAATTTCGAAATCAAGCATGCGATCCTGAGTATGGTGAAGAATACAGTTCAATTCAGAGGGTTGCCATCTGAATACCCTCATATGCACATAGCAAATTTCTTGGAGCTGTGTGCAACTTTCAAGTATAATGGCGTTACTGACGACGACATCCGATTGAGGCTCTTTGCCTTCTCACTCAGGGATAGAGCAAAAGTTTGGTTGAATTCCCTGCCTACAGATTCTATATTTACATGGCAGGAGTTGGCACAGAGGTTCTTGGCAAAGTTCTTTCCACCGTCCAAAGCCGTTAAGCTGAGAGGAGAGCTGAATATTTTTTACCAGGCTGATGGAGAGTCACTCTATGAGGCTTGGGAGAGATTTAAAGATCTGCAGAGAAAGTGTCCACATCATAGCATTGAGCTGTGGAATTTGGTCCATATTTTCTACAATGGGCTAAGTGGGACCACAAAAACCATCATTGACGCAGCTGCAGGTGGAACCTCCATGAAGAAGACAGCACATGAGACCCATGATTTGCTAGAAGACATGTCCACCAATAACCATGTGACAGATGATAGAGGGGTAAGTGCAAGGAGAGCGATAGGAGTTCATGAGATCGATGCCATTACAACGTTAAATGCAGTGTTGCTCTTCGACCAAGCAATCGCAACATAACACGGTCAGAAATACGTTCACATGCCATCGAAGTTGTGAGATGTGTGGGGGTCCTCATACCTTTGATAGGTGCCCATCAGCAGACCCCAACAACATCCCTATTGAGCAAGCAGAATGTCAGGCAGTGGGGAATTACCAAAGGCCCCAGAACAACCCCTATTCAAATACCTACAATCCAGGGTGGAGGAATCACCCTAACATTTCATGGAGGGGTGATCAAGGGCAACAGAACCAGTTCCGAGGCCAATACCAGAATCAACAACCATTTAACCAGGCCTCACCTTCCCAACAGTGCAGTACACATGCTTCACAAGAAAAGCCAGACGAAATGCGAACAGCCTTGTTGACAATTACGAATTCACAAACCCAGTTCATGGCAGAGACAAAATCCTCTATCAGGAACTTGGAGACGTAGGTGGGACATCTAGTAAAGATGGCAAATACCAGAATCAGCAACCATTTAACCAGGCCTCATCTTCCCAACGGTTCAGTACACCTGCTCCACAAGAAAAGCCAGACGAATTGCGAGCAGCCTTGTTGACACGAATTCACAAACCCAGTTCATGGTAGAGACAAGATCCTCTATCAGGAACTTGGAGACGCAGGTGGAACAGCTAGCAAAGATGGCAAATAACAAGTCACAGGGCACTCTTACTAGTAATACAAAGATGAATCCCAGAGAGCAGTTTCAGGCGGTGCAGCTGAGAAGTGGGAAGCAGCTAGAACAGCCTACACCTCAGCCCGTGGTAGAACAGAGAGTTGAGCAGAGAGTAGATGCAGAGAAGGAGGGGGTTACTGAGGACCGTCCTATTTTAGAGAAGGCTCCAACAGTTCCAGTGAGGGAATACACAGAGAAGATTCCTTACCCTCAGAGGTTGCAAATGAAAGCAGTTGATAAGCAATTCTCCAAGTTCTTGGAGGTATTTAGAAAGATGCACATTAACATCCCTTTCATTGAGGCATTGGAGCAAATGCATACTTATTTCAAATTTATGAAGAAAATCCTTGGGAAGAAGAAGAAGCTAGCTGAGTATGAGACAGTGGCATTGACAGAGGAATGCAGTGCCATCTTGCAGAAAAAACTGCCCCCCAAGCTTAAGGATCCAGAGAGCTTCACATTGCCTTGCACCATTGGTAGGGTGACATGTAACAGGGCCCTGTATGATTTGGGGGCCAATATAAATCTCATGCCTTGTCCGTTTTCAAGAGGTTGGGTTTGGGTCAAGCCAAACCAACCACTGTGAACTTGCAGTTGGCGGATATGACAGTGGTGCATCCCAGGGGAATAATTGAAGACGTATTGGTTAAGATGGGAAAATTCTTCTTTCCTGCAGACTTCCTCATCCTTGATACGGAGAAAGATGATGAAATCCCTATAATCATGGGAAGACCGTTCTTGGCAACTGGGAGAGCCTTGATTGATGTAGAAAAGGGCGAGCTGACACTCAGAGTTAAGGATGAAGAGATGGTGTTCAAAGTGTTTAAACACATCGTTGAACCCCCAGTCACAAACAAGTGTTTTGCAGTCAGCACCGTTAGCACATTAGTTGAGCCAGCACAGGCCAAAGCAAAGGAAATCAGTCCGCCAATACAGGTGAGCAAAGCTAAACCTTCTCTTGAGAAAAAGGAGAAAAAGAAAAACAGAAGGCGAAAGAGAAAAATGATTATGAAATAGGTAGGATGTGGGGTTAAGTTACCCCATGCCTCTTGATAAGGAACCTGCGTCCGGCTAAAAGACGTTAAAGATAGCGCTACTTGGGAGGCACCCCAAGGTTTTTTTTTAATTTTATGCAATTTAGTTTTAGTTAGAACAGTCTCACGGAAAGTATTGTTTACATGTTGTGATGACAGGTACAGGGCTAAAAAAAATAGAGGACGAAAAATGTGAGAGATGAAGGAAATCGGCTCGGTGCCACAGCGCCCAACAGAGGGCCATGGCGCCGAGAATGCAGAAGGCCGCAGGAAGTTTGGCGCCACAGCGCCAAATCAGAGCGCCACGGCGCTGAAAAACCAGAAGGTCTCTGACGTTTGGGCGCCACGACGCCAAATCAGAGTGCCACGACGTCAGAAGTTCAGCGGGTCGCAGATGTTTGGGCGCCACGGCGCCGATCTCAGGGTCGTGGCGCCACGACGAAAAAACTGAAATTAAAAGAGCCCTAATTCGATTTTCCCTCTCCAAATCAAAAACCCAAAAACCATTCCTCTCTCCAAACCCCACGAAATCGGCCTCCATTACTCAAAATCTTCCACAAACTAAACTCAATCTTAACCAAATTACTTCAATTCCTTGTACCCTTAACCATTTCAAACAACAACTCTCATTCCATTGCCTCAATCCATCACTAGGAACAAGAAAATTTGAAGAACACCTTCCGAGGTAACTTTTATCATTTTTCTTGAAATTTGCAAAGCAATTATGGGAGGTAATTCATAAGTTTGGGGATGTGCTTTATGGGTGGATATTGTGGGGTGTGTTGAAGTTTGGTGTTGGAAATTTCACGGTAAGATTGTACGTAGTGATGTGGGGTGTTGTACCTGTGATTTGAGTGAAGTTTGGGGGTTGAATGGTGTTGTATTCTGCTGATTACGCTGTGTGTTGATTGGTGTGATTGAAAGTTGCTGGGTAATCTCACTGAAACAGAGAAAACGCTGCTGAAAATTTTCCAAAATGTTTGCCAGAAAAAATAGAGCTTCCACATCCGCCTCCGTTCCACAATATGACACTACTAGGTTTGTTAGTAAAAAAACAGAAGACAGATATTACAAACTTAGTACTAGACCCTTGATACCTGAGCGAGGAATGGAGTACCAAAGGGAGCCATTTGAGGATGGTGATGTCTATGAGCCTATTCGAGCAATGATAGAGGCCATTGGGTGGAAGCGATTTGTTAATCCGGAGAGAATAGTACCACAGAACACTGTAATGGTAAAAGAATTCTATCCTAACTTTCCGGAACGGGTAAATGGTAGATGTTTTGTGAGAGGACAGTATGTTCCTGTGACGGCTGAGGTGGTGAATGAGCTATTAAGAACAACTAATGTTGAAGAAAGAGGCGATGATCGAAGCTATTTCAGAATTTGGTCTAGAGATGCCAACAACATCGATTGGGACATCGTTGCAAGTACATTATGCTACCCTGGGGCTGAGTATGATATTGCACGAAATGGATCAAGAGGACTGAGCAGATGTCAGTTCAACAAAACAACCAAGGGTTGGTTATATTTCGTCAGTGCCCGCCTGATTCCATCGACGCACTTCACCAGAGTGCCAGCGGATAGAATAAAGATGATATATGGAATTATGGAAGGGAAGACGATTGATGTTGGGAAGGAGATATTGCAGAACATTGGAGAAACGAGTAGGTTGGTCACTACATGTGGGTTGGGACACAAATCAGTTATTTGCAGTTTATGTTCTAGACATGGAGTCCCAACCCTAGCTATTGATACATATGAGAAGGGCCAACCTCATGTGACATATGGGATAGTGCATGCCTTTCCGTAACCGGCCTCCAAAGAAGAAGCAGAAGGAGACCAAGACCACCACCAAGAAGAAGAACAGAGGTCGCCATGGATGAGATGAGCACGAGACAGAGGCTCGGATGAGGCAGTAAAGAAGCCACCGCACTGAATCGAACCTCCAGTGCCTATGATGGAGCAGTTGCTCATGAACCAGCGGAGGATGATGCAGAATTTTGACACAATGATACAAGGTCAACATGACCTGAGGCAAGGACAACAAGAAATAAGGCAGGAGCAACAACAGTTGAACCAGAGATTTGATGAGATGAGTTCCTTGTTCAACCAGTGGTCCATGCATTATCCGCCGCCACCGCCACCATTTTAAACCAAGTCTGTAAGTTGTCCCGTCTTTATTTTAATTTTGAGTCTTGCACACATTAGGGACAATGTGTGATTTAAGTTTGGGGGGGGGGGGAGTTCTTAGTTATTTTTGATGAGTTTTTGAGTCTTTTTGTGTTATTTTCTATGTTTATTTGAGTCTAATTTTTGTTTTTAATTTTATGATCATGCATGTTGTAGTTACTTGAAACGCCTAGTGAAGTAAAGTTGAATAATGTAATGGAATTAGAAGCAACCATCTGAACACTTAGGTTAGATATGCCAAAAATTCATGAAGTCAAACTATTTGGGGTATCTTGATTGATTTATGCATTGTTAGTGATTAAACCTATGTGTTTGATTGCTTGCTATTTGAGGCAAAATAGTTAGGATATGCATGTTAGGGAGATGACTCAGACATTTCTTTGTTAGCCCTTTCTTACCATTTTTTTACCTATCCCTGACATTACAATTGTATCCCTAGTCAGTCCCTTTGAGCCAAAAATAAGATCTTTCTTTGACACCCTATAATTCCATATTTGTGTCATAAGTGGAAAAATTGAGTTGTTTGGAATATAAAGTATTGAAAAAGAGACAAAAGAGAGTGAACAATTTTGATGCACCTCAATGAAAAATAATAATAAATAGGAAAAAGCCTAAGTTTGGGGGTGTCTGCTATTCATAATACACCTCATTATCTCAAAACAAAAGAGGGAAAAGATAGGTATGAGGTGAAAAAGAGAATCAAAAGAAAAGGAAAGAATCAAAAGCAAAAGAGCTTATGGTACGTAAGATTGAGCCTAAAAGACTATTTTTACCTACCCCTGCCTAAGCCTACATTACAACCCTGAAAAGCCCTGAAGATCTCTAATGTGTGTATCCATGATTAGTGGAGAATAACAAGTAAACAGGCCATAGGATTTGAAAATTAACATGCATAGTTAGGTATTATTACTTCCATTGAGCATGATTAAATTGAATTTACGAAATATCTGACTTGATGTGTTTAGAATGCTAAAAATTCATGCTATATGTTCCTACATATTATTCTACCAACCTTCATGCTTTTCTAAGTAACAATGATACAGCAAATTGATCAATGTCTTTGAGTCATTTTATTTTCTTTTCTTTTCTTTCGTGTCTTTCTTTCTATTTTTTATCTTTACTCGAGGGCGAGCAAAGATTAAGTTTGGGGGTGTTTGATCGGTGTATTTTATATACACCTTTTGAGTCACTTTTAGTTAGTCTTTTGCCCATTTTTGTACAAATATGTGTCGTGTTAGGATAGATTGTATTTCTTTTGAGTCACAGTGATTTAAAGTGGCACATTGGTGAGAAGGAGCGAAAAGATGGCAGAAACAGAGGTTCCAGAGCTCAAAAAGCTGAAAAGTTGGCAACCCGGGCGTATTCGGCGGCGCGCGCGCTAACCACGCAAAGAACAAAGCAGAGCCACGACTCCCAAGAATCAGACCAGCGCAGGTTTCGCCGCGCTCCGGCCAGGCCGTGGCGCCGACGCGGGAAATTTGACAAATCCGAATAGGACTGGGCCAAGACCAAAGAGGAAAAGGTTTTACACATTTTTGGGATATAAATAGGGTCTTTTAGGTCAGTTTTGAGGAGTTCCACACCTTACCATTCATCACAACATTAGATCAAGATTGGAGATTTGTTTTTGAGTAATTTCTTGTTCTTTACTTTATTTCTTTCTAGTATATGTTGGATACTATTTTAGTTCTTGGCATGTCTATGGCTAGGAACTAACTTAATTTAGGGCTTTCCATGTCGAATCGCTTGAACCTCGTTTTATGAATTAATGCAAGATTTTGGTTTCTTCTTATTATTGTTGAGATTTATTCAATAATTGTCTTGATTGCTTGGTAATTAATTGATCACTAATTATCATCACTTATATGATTTCTAATCGAAATCCGAAAGGGGAGATTGTGAATATGCTATAGTTGAATAAACATAGGTTTAAATCGTGGACGGAAGTACCCCGATACTTGTGTAGCTTAATAGGTTATTGCTCTTAATCCTCCTTTGTAGTCAATCTTGTCATCGAAAGATAGAAGGGTTCTACAATGGGGTTGAATGTTTATATTACCTTAACAGGAGTATAAAACGGCTTAGTTAACCTGCTATCTCAACATAGAAGAAGAACCTTAATTATTTGCATTAACGAGTAAAGCGAACGGATAGTCGAGGAGATTTGGAAGCCCTATTTCCATCATATCTGAAGTAAAGTAAAGTAATTTAGTTAGCTTCTATAATCATAGCTATAAACAAACCATCAAATTATCGGTCACCAAATAGATACTACAGAATAGAGGTTGGTAATTTGACACTAATCCCTGAGGACGATAACTCGGTCTTCTAGACTATATTACTTGTCACGATACGTGCACTTGCGTTTAACGTGTGTATAAATCGCGCATCAGTCATTGGGTTGTGAAACCCTTCTACAATTTGGTGGATTTCTTAATTGCGGAGTCGATATCAAGGATCAATCCACCTAAGATGTATGCATGCATGACTTAAGATAAAATGAGCGGTATAGCTCTATCCTAATTTTCTAAGATTTGGCTTACTAGACCCAATGTTCCCGAGCGGACTACTCGAGTGAGAAGGCTACGCGGGCGTCTAGACGAACCGAACAACTCCGCGCCTGCGCCAACTCTCCTAAAATTTGGACATTTGAAAGAAATTTACGGATGCGCGAAACACACCTCGCGTGTAATGTGTGATAGTGTCAATTTTCCAGAATTGAGGAAATATGAACAGAATGACAATTTAAGAAAAGCAGTAAAGAATATAGCAATTAAAGCAGTTAATTACAAAAATTAAAAGCAAAACATTTAAGCATTTACAACAAAAATAAAGCAAAATAAAGCGCAATATTTAATTAACCTGGGTTTGCTATGGTCAAGAACCTGATATCCCCAGCGGAGTCGTCATGCTGTCGCGCCCATTTTTGACCTCGAGTCGGAACGGAACTGCAACTTTGCTCTTTGGCGCGGTTTCCTGGATTGATGAAAATGCTTGTATTGAGGAGTCGCCACCTAATTGTTTAAGTGAATTAGTACACTAAAATGATCTCCATATAATGGTCTGCAAAATTATGAGATTCGGGATAGGGTTCTTTATTATCCTAAAGGGAAGGGGTTAGACATCCTTTAAGATCTGCTAACTTGCAGTTATCCGGTCAAACCTAGGTTAATTATTTATCAGCTTTAGAAAATATGTGTTTGTAAAATATGTACTTTAAGGAAAAATAATGTTTGAAAGTAGAATGTTTGAAAGTATTGCAACAGACCTAAAAATAAATAAACTAGCGGTTTCTGATTTTAATATATTCCTTTTAATTATTAATTCTAAATCTAACTATTCTAAACATTTCAATAATTACAATTATAATAAAAATAAAAATATAATACATAATGAAATAAAATTTGAATTTAAATACAACAACAAAAACAAAATTTCGAAGGTTATCTTCTTGAAATGTATCTCCGGGTACCTGTATAAACACTTAGTAAAAGTGTTAATAAGAGAGTAAATAATTCTCAAATAGCGACAAGAATTAATAAGTAAACTAAAAATAAAACCCTTCTTTTGTATAGGGGAGGCCTTGAGAATCAGACGGAGATTCCTTCATCAGCCAAAGTGTAGTATGTTGTTCAAATCAGTAAAATACACAGTGTAACATCTATTCTTTTGGAATAAGAAAACTTTTCCAATCAGTTTAACAAATTATAAAAGGGGTCGTTAAAATCAGTCCAGAACCGACGGACAGTAGTAGTTCGCCGGAGAGTCAACCAAAAATGGTTCGTGAAACAGTACAAGCAACAACAATATCACCAGAAACAGTAGAAACAGGGCAGGACAGTTCGCCGGAAATTTCAGGACGTCGCCGGAGTCTTAAAACTCCGGCCAAGGACTAAAATTATGCCAAATCAACACACTGTCACGACCCGAACCCGGGCCCGTGACTGGTGCCTTACCCCGGGCACCCAAGTAGCCATACATCAGAGTAATCAACGGAATATAAAACAAGACATGAATAAAGTGAAGTGTAAAACGGTTATCTGAGAAAAGTTGCCTTTCGGCATATACATATAACAACTAGAACAGTTACATCCCTTTTTACAATTACGCCACACAAGATTACTGCACCTCTAAGAATGATATGACAACAATGGCGGACAGGCCCCGCCATACCCTGAATGTAAGCACTTACAACGACAGGGACTATACCACCGATAAGCCTCCGAGAAACGGAGCTTCCCAAACGCTGAATCGTGACCCTAAGAGCGAGGATCAACATGGTGTACCTCACCGCAGATGAACGCAGCCCAGCGAGGTCGATAACAGTACCAAGTATGTGAAATCAAAATATCAGTAAATGAAATCATAGTAGTCTATATAAATCGGAGACATGTATGATAACCAAACTACGATTCACAATAAATAAGCGATCATGTCAAGTCGTGACTCACGCCTCAAAGTCATCACTCAAATACAACTATGGGTCTCACGCCCACAACATCAATCATGCCCGTGGAATATCTTCCTCACCGCCATCTATGATATAAAAGCACCAAGGAATACACATGAACACCGTGTCCTACCGTGTCATAATAAAACCGTGACGGGTAAGTGCGAAGGCATAGCCGACTACTAAAACCTACGCATCAACAAGGTCATAAATCGCTTTATGAGATCTGTCTGCACCGCCACATGATCGGCCGCCACTCGCCGCAGATCTAATGCGCGTCTAGTCCTGGAACTTCCGCGACTCCGCATAAGCCACTCGATGGCCCGCATGAGGTATTCCCGCGTCGAGGGTAGCTACTCCCGAACGCCTGGACTCGCACCGCACGTGGACACATAGACCGCATGACCATAAAGGCCGCACACTAACACGAACTCTCGTAGCTCCGCATGGGTGTCACACAGACCCGCATGAGATATTCTCGAATCATAGGTCACACAGACCTGCCTGAGTCTACCCCGCGGAGGCGCCTTAACCCCTAATCATGTCAAGAGGTGAGTGATATAATACTAACATAACGACTTATCGTTAAACAACATAAGCACAACAAGTGGAAACCCCTTTATACAAACATCACAAGACACTAACACACGTAGCATCCTAACATGTCTACTTATCAAACCATCTTACTACACTTTCGAATCAATACAAGACTTTCATAAAAAAATAAGTAAACCGCTCTTCTATCTTCCTTAAGTCGTTATACCTAACTTTCCATAAAGCTAGTATAACACTTAAGCTTTTAAAACCAAGTATTTCTTTTCTTTCAAAAATGGTTAATAACTCTTTGAAATACTTCCGATTCTTATTATTTAAACTCAAGTCAAAAGACATCAAAGTAAAACCAAAACAATTTTCATACCTTCTTTTAAAACAAAGGCACTTCTCCTTTAAAAGTCAAGTAGCAATATACTTTTAAACCAAGTGTCTTACTCTTTTAAAAACAAGTAACCTATACCTTTAAATCAAATTACTTCTCCTTTCCCAAAATCAAGTTGTTTATAAGTCAAGTTATCATTTTAAATCCAATGATAAAACCATTCTTATTTTCAAAATCAAGATAACTTTATTCTTTAAAAGACCACACACCCATTAATCATGAGTGAGATTTTACAACTTTTTAACATAATTCAAGTCCTTAATGTTTCATAACAAGTCACTTAACTTTGGAATCAAGTCAAGGACACAAAAGGAAAATCAACTTCCTTTAAACACACGTGCGTCTACCGCACTAAATATATTTCACAAATATCATGCTAGAAAGGATAGGAAGAGGTTCACATACCTCGCGACGATTATCGACAATTAGCAAAACGCTCCAAAGTACTCTAACCTTGCTCGCCTTTTCCACCCTTCAAGTAGAATACGCTACTCGTAGTACTTCAACCTATAAAGGCCACAAAACGTCTATCAACCTCTAGCTCTCTTCGTAGAATAATTCTAGATACAAGATTCCTTATTCTACGGAAAATTCAGCAGCACCTCCCCCCCCGCAACCACATAAAACTCCTCCTCAAACGAGGCCTGCTACCAAACCAACAATTCCAGGGGGGTTACACGTCTAACCGGACGTGTACAATTCGCCACAAGAATCCTCCAAGGCTACTGCAAATCCAGTCCAATGTAAATACAGTTCAATTCCTTATAATTATACTTCCAATATATCTTATACTCAATGATTAACTACTACAACATGTAATTTCCAATTACAATAGGGGGACATAGATCATTACCTCGATAAGCCCAAAATTATCCAAGATTATAAGTCGATCCTGAGCAACGTTTAGCTCCAATTTCTGACGCTCCAACCCGCTCCAAGCAACCCTTAGAAGTTTCCAAATAACTTCTCTTAACACTTCATCTAAGCTATGAAGATTTTTCTAGGGCTTCGTTTTTGCGACTAAAGGAATAAAGTAGAATTTTCTGCTCTAGTATTGAAATAACTTGGAATACAACTAGGATACTAGGCTAAGGTATTTGGGACTATATCAACACTTGAAGAATTTTTCCTACACCAAGGGGAGAGTAGGACGAGAACCTCAACAAAGGGGGAGTATTTTGTGACTTAGAATCTCAAAGTGTGGATGAAATAAGTCTTGAAACAATGGGGTATTTATAGGAAAATCAATGGCCAAGATCTAGGCAAGTGTGTGGTGAGGATGGGGTACATGTGTGGGGGTAGTTGGCCAACCATTTGGCTACCACAAAAATGGGACAAGTGGCCACCACAAAATGGGCCACTTGTCCACCTAAAACGTCCCACTCGCCTTCTCCAATTCGGCCAACATGGCCACACGGGGGTGACACGTGTCGCCCCCCTACTCGTCCAAAATATTTCATCTTCCGAAAATATCCGCAATGCCAAAAATCCGAAAATAAAGTGGGCCCCACAAAACCGTAAATTCTCCCGTGGCCCCACGTGACCAATTTCGGAAATAAAATTCCATAATTCTCAAATATTCCAAAAGTCCGAATACCAAATCGGGAATCCATTCCCATTAACGAACATTTTTCCTTCTCAAAATTCGAAACTTTTCCGTCGAAAAATCACATCTTTCTTCCTTTCCAATTTTAATGTCGTATTTATATGCGTGCGTCCTCATATACATACACCGGAACTACGGTGTAACATTCTCCTCGCCAGAAACATTCGTCGAATGTTCCTTCTCAAGACGGATAACGATCAAGTTCCTCATAGCTTAACCAACGGTTTGCAAATGCCACACGTAGCCACGTAAAACACCGCGCAAATACTTACATCAAAGTCCACGAGGAATCACCTCTAACATCACAAAACTCCCACCCAAGGGCTAAAAGATACTCCTTCGCACCTTCACTTTACAAACGAAATGATCACAACTATGTTCTTAACACATGCTCGCTTCTTCCCTTACTGTCGTACCTTCTCGCAACCGAACTCTTTCTCAACTTACCACATTTACGCTCGCTCCAGTTTCCAAATCTCGTCATACCCTTTCCGAGGTGGTACCTTCAAGAAGGCCCACCGTCAACTCGAACTCTAAGTGTCGCCGACTATCCGCGACTTACGCTGACTCAGCCGCCAAAAATCTCTTACGTATAAGCTTCACCTTATCCACATCCTGCCAAACAAGTATGAACCAACTATCGAACTTTGCCAACATCGAACCAATCGGCCGTGACTTACACTTCCGCCCCTACAAGGCGTCATAAGGCGATATCCGAATCTGAAATGGTAGCTATAAAACACTCAGCGGGAGGCAACAATCCTCACTACCACGAAATCCAAACACGGCCCGGAGGCGAATGTGATACTAAGACTCACCGAGTTCCTAACCTGCTGGTAAAACCTCCGGAAGAAAGCAGTAGTAAACTAGGCTCCACTGTCATAAGGTGAAAGTAGGCACCTCGTGCAACCTTATAACCTTCCCGATATAACATCTCGCATAACCTCTCACGAGTAAACGGTCCGACGAAAGACAAGATGGGTGACCTCATCGGCCCGACCATCTGGTCGAACGCTTCCACGAACTCGTGCGATGGTTAACTAAACTTGGGCCTAACACCCTCGTGACCTATCATCTAGCGGGACCACCTCAAACCGACCCCACCACTTTCCGGCCGCGGGTTGACTCGCGATATGGCCTCAACCGACCCACTTCAGACTAAACTCTCGTTCCCGATCCGAACAATATTACCAATTCACGTCATGAAAGCTACCACTTTCATCTCACACTACCATGGAATTATCCCATAAATACACCACGCGTATACCTAGTACTTCGACAAAAACCACCGTAAAATCATCCACTCGGGGCGGCCTTGCATCCAAGGTCCCAATATTATAAATTCTAAGGCTCCCCATTTTTCGTCCCCGGACTTACCCTTTACAACTACCCATGTTTTCTAATCACAATTAACACAATGCTATCGTAACATAACACTTAAGGTATACTCATCTTATCACACATACAAATCTCTAGAGGTTAAGGATATACCGCATCTACTTCTTCACTTCCTTTGTCGTTCTAATCAATCACCTGTTGGGCGCATAGCTAGGAAAATGATGAATTAGCCATCGATCACGAAGTGAGTCTCTACATCCGCGCCACATCTGGTCGGACAATTTCTCGCAAGATGGCCTGCCGTCGAGAGCAAAACAAGTTGTCGAAGAAGTGCGACACTCTCACAATGTCACTTACCACAATGGCCACATCGAGGTGGGGTGGCCTCACTGCAGCTAACACCCTTCCTCTCAACCATCAATCGCATCGACTGGTAGGCTAAGTCATCCCACCGTATCCCTCCTACTAGGACATTCTCTCTCACATGGCCCTCGGCGGCTGGTAAAACAAGCGTTAGTAAAAAAGCGACATTTCCGGGATGACGTCTACCACATAGTGAACATAGAGGAAAAGCGAATCGGCTGCTGGAACTATATAAATCATGAACGAAACCACGGAGTTCGACCAACTCCTAAATACCCGAGCGTCACGAAGTGCGGAGGACCACTCAGTCTTGGCGGAGGCGCATAACCATCTGCTGGCGAGAAGGTCCGCCTGAAAGTTACCAAGGACCTGCTATTCGCCCTCTTCGCTGATCTTGGTTAGTCCGTCGATCTCTCGTTCCTCGATCTGCTGCGTGTAGCGTATGCGCGGGCAATGTCCATGTCGATCAAGAGCTACTCTTGTACAACTCTGCTAGATAATCGTCATGTCTGTGACATATCGGTGCACTCTATCCTCCATGTCTGCCACTAAAGCGGGGACATAACGAGCCAATAAGTCAAACTCTATACTGTATTCCCGAACCGTTCGCCCGTTCTGCCTCACCTCATAAATCTATCTGCCAGAGCTCTCCTCATCAGCGAGGGCGAAAAGTGTGTAAGAAATGCCTCTGAGGTCTCGATCACTTTCATGATCCGCTGCAACAGTCGAATAAACTCCTGATGATCTTCCTCAGTTCTCAATCCATAGAACTCGGGTGGACTGCAACTCAAGAAGCCCCGATGCCTCGAAACTATCGGATCTAGGGTGAACTCACGTGCTTTCGGAACCACGGCTCCGTCCGTCCTCATTCCAGCCACCGCACTAGTAATCGGGCCATCTCCTTGTAACTCATATCCTTTGTTCTGGCCGTGGGACTAGAGGCTCGTGTATCGTGGTCTCGGTAGCTACCGCTCGCTCTAAACTCTCACAGGGCTAGCGGCGTCGCGAACTCCCGAATGAAGCTGTCTCGGATAATGAATGGGCGTGCCACTGGTAACCTTCGTGCTCTACTCGCGGCTCCTCGCTTCCTTGCCGCCGAGCTCGTTGCCTTGCGTGAGGCATAACGGGTGAAAAAGAATACGTCGGAGAGTCCAACTTATAACACGCTCTAAGGCACGATCTCGAGTGAGAAGAATGGAAACCAATCCTAAATATCCTGCGACCTCACGATTATAGGTGTGGTGCACAACACCGATAATCAAGACTTACTAGATACGGTGCGTAGACACTTTCAGGATTAATCGCTCGATACCACTTTTGTCACGACCGAACCGGGCGTGGTGTGCCTTACCGGGCACCCAAGTAGCCATACATCGAGTAATCAACGGAATATAAAACAAGACATGAATAAAGTGAAGTGTAAAGCGATTATCGAGAAAAGTTGCCTTTCGGCATAAATATATAACAACTAGAACGATTCATCCCTTTTTACAATTCTGCCACAACGATTCTGCACCTAAGAATGATATGACAACAATGGCGGGACAAGGCCCGCCATACCTGAATAAGCACTTACAACGACAGGGACTATACCATCGATAAGCCTCCGAGAAACGGAGCTTCCCAAACGCAATCGTGACCACTAGGCGAGGATCAACATCGGTGTACCTCTACTGCGGCATGAACGCGGCCCGAAGGAGGTCGATACAACAGTACCAAGTATGTGGCCCGAAAATCGTAAATGAAATCATAGTAGTCTATATAAATCGGAGACATGTATGATAACCAAACTACGATTCACAATAAATAGCGATCATGTCAAGTCGTGACTCACGCCTCAAAGTCATCACTCAAATACAACTATGGGTCTCACGCCCACAACATCAATCATGCGTGGAATATCTTTCTCACTGGCGATCTATGATATAAAAGCACCGAGGAATACATGAACACGTGTCCTACGTGTCATAATAAAACCGTCACGGTAAATGCGAAGGCATAGCCGACTACTAAAACCCACAGCAACAAGGTCATAAAGCGTTTCATGAGATCTGTCTGCACCGCCATGATCGGCCGCCACTCGCCGCAGAGATCTAATGTGCGCGTCTAGTCCTCGAACTTCCGTAGCTCCGCATAAGCCACTCGATGGCCCGCAGGTATTCCCGCATCGAGGGTAGCTACTCCCAACGTCTGGACTCGCATCCGCGTAGCCCACATAGACGCATGACCATAAAGGCGCACACTAACACGAACTCGTAGCTCGCGCATAGGTCACACAAACCCGCATAGGTATTCTCGAATCATAGGTCACCAGACACTTTGAGTCTACCGCGTCGGAGGCGCTTAACCGGAATCATGTCAAGAGGTGAGTGATATAATACTAACATAACGACTTATCGTTAAACAACATAAGCACAACAAGGAAACCCCTTTATACAAACATCACAAGACACTAACACACGTAGCATCCTAACATGTCTACTTATCAAACCATCTTACTACACTTTCGAATCAATACAAGACTTTCATAAAAAAATAAGTAAACCGTTCCTTCTATCTTCCTTAAGTCGTTATACCTAACTTTCCATAAAGCTAGTATAACACTTAAGCTTTTAAAACCAAGTATTTATTTTCTTTCAAAATTGGTTAATAACTCTTTTGAAATACTTCCAGATTCTTATTATTTAAACTCAAGTCAAAAGACATCAAAGTAAAACCAAAACAATTTTCATACCTTCTTTTAAAACAAAGGCACTTCTCCTTTAAAAGTCAAGTAGCAATATACTTTTTAAACCAAGTGTCTTACTCTTTTAAAAACAAGTAACCTATACCTTTAAATCAAATTACTTCTCCTTTCCCAAAATCAAGTTGTTTATAAGTCAAGTTATCATTTTAAATCCAATGATAAAACCATTCTTATTTTCGAAATCAAGATAACTTTATTCTTTAAAAGACCACACACCCATTAATCATGAGTGAGATTTTACAACTTTTTAACATAATTCAAGTCCTTAATGTTTCATAACAAGTCACTTAACTTTGGAATCAAGTCAAGGACACAAAAGGAAAATCAACTTCCTTTAAACACACGTGTGTCTACCGCACTAAATATATTTCACAAATATCATGCTAGAAAGGATAGGAAGAGGTTCACATACCTCGCGACGATTATCGACAATTAGCAAAACGCTCCAAAGTACTCTAACCTTGCTCGCCTTTTCCACCTTTCAAGTAGAATACGCTACTCGTAGTACTTCAACCTATAAAGGCCACAAAACGTCTATCAACCTCTAGCTCTCTTCGTAGAATAATTCTAGATACAAGATTCCTTATTCTACGGAAAATTCAGCAGCACCTCCCCCCCCCGCAACCACATAAAACTCCTCCTCAAACGAGGCCTGCTACCAAACCAACAATTCCAGGGGGGGTTACACGTCTAACCTGACGTGTACAATTCTACTCCACAATAATACTACAAGTCTCGCAAATACGGTCAATGTAAATACAGTTCAATTCCTTATAATTATACTTCCAATATATCTTATACTCAATGATTAACTACTACAACATGTAATTTCCAATTACAATAGGGGGACATAGATCATTACCTCGATAAGCCCAAAATTATCCAAGATTATAAGTCGATCCTGAGCAACGTTTAGCTCCAATTCCTGACGCTCCAACCCGCTCCAAGCAACCCTTAGAAGTTTCCAAATAACTTCTCTTAACACTTCATCTAAGCTATGAAGATTTTTCTAGGGCTTCGTTTTTGCGACTAAAGGAATAAAGTAGAATTTTCGGGCTCCTAGTATTGAAATAACTTGGAATACAACTAGGGATACTAGGCTAAGGTATTTGGGACTATATCAACACTTGAAGAATTTTCCTACACCAATGGGGAGAGTAGGACGAGAACCTCAACAAAGGGGGAGTATTTTGTGACTTAGAATCTCAAAGTGTGGATGAAATAAGTCTTGAAACAATGGGGTATTTATAGGAAAATCAATGGCCAAGATCTAGGCAAGTGTGTGGTGAGGATGGGGTACATGTGTGTGGGTAGTTGGCCAACCATTTGGCTACCACAAAAATGGGACAAGTGGCCACCACAAAAATGGGCCACTTGTCCACCTAAAAACGTCCCACTTGGCCTTCTCCAATTCGGCCAACATGGCCACACGGGGGTGACAC
Source organism: Przewalskia tangutica (assembly GCA_029844215.1). Lineage (NCBI taxonomy): Eukaryota > Viridiplantae > Streptophyta > Magnoliopsida > Solanales > Solanaceae > Przewalskia > Przewalskia tangutica. Next base: position 28,866,077 of record CM056736.1, on the reverse strand, counting down.
GTGTCGCCCCCCTACTCGTCCAAAATATTTCATCTTCCGAAAATATCCGCAATGCCAAAAATCCGAAAATAAAGTGGGCCCCACAAAACCGTAAATTCTTCCGTGGGCCCCACGTGACCAATTTCGGAAATAAAATTTCATAATTCTCAAATATTCCAAAAAGTCCGAATACCAAATCTGGGAATCCAATTCCCATTAACGAACATTTTTCCTTCTCAAAATTCGGAAACTTTTCCGTCGAAAAATCACATCTTTCTTCCTTTCCAATTTTAATGTCGTATTTATGTACGTACGTCCTCATATACATACACTGGAACTACGGGGTGTAACACACACAGACCGAACCCCCCAAACTTTAAGCCAAACAAGGGTCCCCTGATTTTAAAGGAAAATTTCGGCAAGACACAAAAATAAAAATCAGTCCATAACAGAGTCAACAACAGGCCCATTCAGATATCAAAATCATGAGAAAATCAGTCCGCGAACCAAATCCAAAAAGTTTTCAAAAGATAAACAAATATATACCAAAATGCGAAAATCATCCTAACCAAGAAACAACAAACATAAAACCGCAAGAGAAGTAAATAAAAAGGCGTCGCCGGAGTTCAACTCTAGCAGATTTCACATAGCGAGAAAAAGGGGGTGTCACTTCCACGACGAACGTCGGAGTGATGCCGCCATAATAGTGGTATGGGTGTTGCTAAGGTTCGACGGTGGTTCACCGGAGGTGGTAGGGTTGACGGGGGTGCTGGTTCTGGGGTGAAGGAGACAAAAAAAAAAGGTGAGTATATGAAAGAAAAGAGAATGGTGCGGTTGTTGTTGTTCTCTTTTAGAATGGGAAGAGTTTAATTTATAGAATATTTTTAGGGTTTGGTTTAGGGGGAAAAAAAGTAAAAAGGTGTTTTGATTTTGGGGGGAAAATAAAATGGGTATTTTTAAATATGGGAAAAAAATAGTGTTATATTGGACTGATTTTGGTTCGAGTCAAAATATAAAAAAACATATTATTTAAAAGAAAATTATTTAAAGAGATGCAAAAATTATTAAACTAAAATGACAATATGATAAAAATATAATATTTAAGAAATGTTTAATGCCTAATTAAAAATAATAAATGCGATGTCATTTTGCGAAAATAAAACAAACAGAGTATTAGTAAAAATATGATTATGATATAAAAATGGGGAAAATGATGATAAAAATGCAGTGAGAGTGCCACATCTATTATTTCAAAAGCTCGAAAATTCCTTCTAGAACAGCCAGGTCTGAATTGTGCAGGATCGAGCCCTGGCCTTGGAAGCCATCCATTCAAGCCTTCCCATTCCTTTTTTCGAGTTTTTTGATCGGACTTTCTAAATCCATATGATATGATATGGCTTTCAAGCTTCCTAGCCCAATGAGGGAAGTAGTGAAAGAGAAGCGGAAGGGACATCTTGAACTGCTTTTTCTCTCACCTTTGTCTTCGTGCCGCACGACCATCCAGGGGAATTCGGGCTTGATTGTTCCGTGTAGTCGATTCGCTTTCAAAAATACTTAAAATGCAACAAATAATCAAAAAGATGGGTCAAAATTGGGTGGCAACAATGCTGACGTTAAATTAGGCGCATATTGGGAGACAACCTAATGTGTAATAGTTTTAGATTTTTAATTTTATAGTGTCACATTTTGTTTTTTTTTTATTTCGCAGATTAAGGGAAGTCTTAGTACCCGATGAAGAAGTTAAGGATCATGTTTGAGCTTAAGTGTGGGTCATGTTGACACTTGATATTGAAGATTGTGCTACTAGCTAGGCCCTAGAAGGGCCTCAAGGAGTATTTCTTACCTTAATTTTTTTATTTTGCTTGTAGATGCACTTAGGGAACTGCATGTCTTAATGTAATGGCCCGTTCGATCGTTATAAACTCTGCGTCTAATTTTCATCAAATCCCCTCATCCGGACAATCGCCCATGACATTTATCTGAGAATTTGCGAGTAAAGCAACTCTTATGGTTTGTAAAGAAGATTTATTCATTGAATAATTGATGGGAGATCTGTTTTGCTCTAACGAATTGGTGATTCCCCAACGGGGCCGTGCCAGTGAAAATGAATCCACACTGGCGGAAGAGTTATGACCACGCATGTGCATTGTTTCTCGCTTCTGCACTGGGGCGAGGTGTCAAATATCTACGCCTCAACAATCCTATTTTATGCATCAGTGCATGCGCAGTCGAGTTCGTAGAGGTGAAAGCGTTGTCAAATAGTGAGATTAAAGTGACCTAAAATGATTCACTTTCCAAAATGTCATATCTCAAAATTGGTGTTGGTCTAGAGAGCATTCTTGATGTTGGTGCTTATAATTCTTCATCGAAGGTAAATTCTTCATCCTTCTTGACTATGTTTCATATTTTAAGATCTCTAATCCTAATTAACATAAGGACATAACTATTTAGCATGTTTTAATCCTTTTGAGTAATAAAGTTTAGATTTTTGACACCGTGGGCCTGGGGTGCATTTTAAGTGTATTTGTATTTTTAAGGACTAAGTTTGTGTACGTGTAATGATTTAATATTAATGTATAGTATATACATGTTAGACTACATTTACTATGAGGCGCTCAATAAAGGCAAGGCGTGCGTAGAGGATCGACCGTTTGTGGCTCCTGCTCGGCCTTGAGGTAGGCTACAATTTACTTTCAGTAGACTCCGATAGAAGTATGTAATTAGTTATATATATAAATGGGTATTGGGTGTATTTGGGGGTCCCACTCAGATGGTTGTAATAAATATTTGAGTGGGTACCGGTGTTGAACTATATTGATGGGTGATTTGGAGAATCAGTCTTATGTTGGTTCCGACTGCTAAATTGATTGGGCTTGTAACCATATTTGCTATTGTTGTTTATTCATCATACATTCTTTTGATATGATATCTTGATTTGTACTTGGATTGTTATGTTGTTGAATTCATTTAAGCGTGTGATGTTCATCTGTGTACTTGGTTGCACCTCATTACATCATGATTTCTTGCCTTATACTGTCATTTGCATTCATACACTCATGGTGCTGAGATATTGATATGAGAGCGCTATAGAATATTATGAGTCTAAGAGACTAAAAATGTGAGATTACTTATGAGACTATGGTAATACTGAGACGAAGATGATGATATTCGAGGGGATGGGTTACACGCCTGTAACATGATATTATTCAGCCAAGAGTTGGTCTCTGATTGGAAATTCCAAATGAGTATATATACTTCGTGGGTCCCCATGAGTGGCGTTTCATAATAAAAACTTGAGCGCATGCATACTGAAACATAAAGGCACCTAGAATATGCATTACATTCATACCATACATATATTCCTTTATACATTGAATTCATGTTGTGCGATAATGTGACATGAATTGGTTAATGGAACTCAGTAATTTCCTGACTAAATGGAATTAAATGACTGAATTGATTACATTGGACATAATTGGTTATTATGATTGGCAGTCTCTGTGGACTGTGTGGCTACACCTTATGAGTATGAGTACTCGTTGTCGTACCTATTTGTGGTCGGTAGATTTCATTGGCTTGTATTGTTTGGTGAGTGGTTGTGTTATGTAATAACAGGTCTAGTATGGATTGTGGTATAGTTTGAGTTGTTGCGCTGTTATGTGTATATGAGGGAAATTATTATCTTGGTAAATAAAGGTAAAAAATTGGTACTACTTAGGATCTACAAAAAGAGTCTAATGAACTAAGAGATGTTGTGCTTGTAATAGGATATGGCTATACCTAGGTTCGAAACTAGGGATGATAAATGTCAACAAAAGTGTCCTCTATTTCAAAGGTTTCTATTGTGGGAAGTCTAAGGAAGTGGTGTAATTAATTGTATGTCTAATGAATGTGTGTTGTTGATCGAATATGTAATGTCAATTATGATATCGACTTTAGTAAACTATCGGGTGAGTCTAGTTAGTTTCTGTGATTAATGGGCTTCAGTGTGATCTGGTGGGTTCGGGAGTAAAATGGGAATTTAAATAGTTATGTGATTAATAAATCTCGATGTGATTTGGTGTTATATGATCGGTCTAGTCAAATGTGATTGTGAGTTTTACATGATATAATGAATGATATATGTGATCAAGGGGACTCGTTAATTCTATGAACTATTAAGTGAAAAATATGACTTATTCAACTTATGGACTTGCTAGTGTTAGGATTATGTGGTGTCAACTTGTTATTTATCTCTCTTTGCGTATCTTTCATCATTGTCCGCCTATGATGTCTACGGGGGTACGTTTTGTACTCATGCTACGCTTGGTACATCTTTTATGTACATGCAGGTACTCGGTCTATCAGGTTGCAGTTTAAAGCACGCGAAGCTAAAGCATACTACTCTTTTTAGCGGGCCTTAGTTTCTATCTTATGTAAATTGTCTCCTTCCTTCAGACATTATTATTATATTTCCATTCAAACATTATATCGTAGAGTTCTTGTATAAGTCAGACCAGATTTTGGAAAAAGAAGGTTGTTGTATGAATTCAATTAATTATATGATTTGATGGATCTGATATTTTATATTGTAATTCATTCTCTTCTACATTTATTTTAACCTTTTTCAAGTTGCTTTGGGAATTGGTTCACCTACCGGGGGTATTGTGTAGGTGATGTCCGTAATTTGGGTCATGACAAAGTTGGTATTTGAGCTCTAGGTTTAGCAGACTCACGAGAACAAGGATAATGTTAGTAGAGTCTCACGAATTGGTATGATGACGTCTGTATCCATCCTCAAGAGGCTATGAAGCATTTTTAGGAACTCTTCATTTTTTTCACTCCTATCATGCTTCCTCGTTTAATTCTATATCCGGTTGATTCAAATTGGTATCTGATTCTACCACTCTTTTGGGAGTGGACCGTGTGTGGAAATCGTGTCCGAAGGTTTTTGAGAAGAGTGAATAATTAATTAAGTTTGGTATTCTGTTCTTGTTAAGTTATTCTTCCCCCACAAAACTATCTCGCGCATGTAGAGTCACGCCATCAAATGGTGGGCCGTGGGAGCGAGTGTTGATAACCAATTTTGTCCCCCTCTTCCGGTTATTTGCTTGCAATTTAAAATATTTTTGACACCGCAAACAATTTTAATATATATGTGTACATATATATATAGAATTTTAATAGAATAATGTGTACATATACATATATATATATATATATATATACATACAAATATCATTATTTATTATCATCATTATTATTATTCACATTTTTACTATCGTTTGCCTTTTAATATCATAATCATAGTTTTACTCTAATATTCTACGTTATTTTATTTTCACAAAATGGCACCACATTTTACTTTAATCAAGCACTAAGCATTTCTTAAATATTATGTTTTATTAATCACAACGTTATTTAAAAAATTTACAAAGCATTTCTGAAAATTTACAAAGCATTTCTGTTTTATGTAATAAACCCCCTTTTTTATTTCAAAAACCCTTTTCATTGCCTTAACCCTACCTAAAAATTTCTACCCAACTCCCCAAACCAAGCCCAACCGATCAGGCCCAAACCTGCCAACAAAACAACCCATTTTGCCAGCCCATTAAATCCAAACCCAACTAAAATCCCTAATTCTCTCACCCTCACCAAATGAAACCAACAACCCTTCAATCAACATATCCGCCGCAAAATCATCATATCACCACCAAAATCCGCCCCGACTTACGCTGGATTTTTCGGCCACCAAATCGACCGAAAAATCCGGTCCTCTCTGTCATCTCCCCCCTCCCCAAATCACCTCAAAATTACCATGGTTTAGGTCGAGAATATGAATCAAATTTTTCTTGATTGCTTGCTATTTTTCAAGTTCCATAGAAGGAAAGTAAATTCATTTTTTCAAATTTCAAAACTGAAAATCAAGAAGCCTTTAAGGGGGTGCATGATTTCGAAAAGAAACCCGAGAGAAAAAGACCAAAAAAATCATTTTAAATCTTTTAAAACCTTTCGAATCTTTCTGCACCATTTCGAAGAGAAACCCGAGAGAAAAAGACCAGAAAAATCTCTCACTACAAGAACAAGGGCCTACGGTGACAGTTAAAAATTGTCATCGGAGGGGGTGCATGACGGTTTTTGAAAGTGTCATTGTAAAATGTGTCACCGTAGGTGCTTCATCGATGATAGTTTAAATAACTATCACATAATATGTGACGGGCATAAACCGTCACACATTTGGTTGTTGACTTTGACTATTTCCCACTTTTTTATTTTATTTTTTTCTCGGGAATTTACAAATTTTGGCAGTAAATATTTAAATTTTATTAATTTAATATATTTTTTGGCTGTAAATTTTTAAATTTTAATTAATTACATTTAAATATAAAACAATTACGAAAAATTTAATTTTGACGCATTTTGTATTTATTAATTAATTATTTTTTAAATTTTTCAATAATAGTTAAATTGGTGGGAAAATGGCATATTGTAACTAATTAATCAAATCATTTTAATACATAATATTGAAACATTTACGAATTATTTTACAAAACAAAATGTTACCAAATGTAACCAAAACAAAATGTAACCAAAACAAAATGTCCCCATAAACCGCCAAAGTACAAATATTATCCAATAAAAACCGGCAAACTTGTTCTCCTCCGTCTTCGTAGAACCCCACTTTGCTATCCCATATTGTTTAGATATTCCTCGCAATGTGTAAAAGAAAAGACAGTTAGAAATAAATAAATGCTAGTAAAACCTTCAGATCCGTATAAAACAATAGAAGTTTTGATTACGGAACGCTCAGACTTGTATATTTTAAGCAAAAGAAATTCTATTCATTCTTCCCATTATTATTATAGTATAGCGTCGTATTCAAATCAGTTAAAATCAGATGAGGCATCAAATATTTTGCCTTGAAGTGCAGCAATATCACATCAAAATACTACCACAAAGTGCAGCACTTGACTTTAGATAAGCAACAATACTTGACCTTAGTGAAGTAGCTTCAATATGCCAAGAATGTAGCTAATCATTTCATCATGAGCAACAACTGAATGTAGCTAATCAATAACACTTAATAGCAGCAAATTTTAGCAAAGAAACCATCAACAATTAGGCTCAGAAATACAGCAATCATGAACATCAATTGTGCTCAAAAGTGCAGCAATAGTTTGGCCAGAATGCAACCTCACTTTTTTATCATGGGTGTCAAAAAACACATAGAATACTTGCATAATCACTGATAAAGAAAGAGCTACAAAGATGAGAAATATTCCAAATAATGTCGTTTTCAAAATTGACTTCAGTCTATGAGACGCTCCTCTACGCCTGTCATATCTATGCCCCTCTCTTTTACGAGTTTCTAGTCTCTAAAAGTGGAATAATAATGGTTCTCACAATCTTTTGACGTGAATCAGACAGTGTCGTAGTTAGTCATAAGCTCTTCATCGATGAGTCTATAAGTCCGGGCAAGGTTGTACATCAGGTTTTGGTCTATTTCAGCAAAGTATACCTAATTTAATCAGATTCAAGTCAGTTTAGTGATAGAGACATGTGTATTTCGTTATTACGTGCCTAACGAGCTAAACAAACCAATAAAAATTAACCTGAGTTGACCGGTGCAAAGCTATTGTTTTAGTGTTGTTACTGTTCTATTTCCGCTTTCACGAATAGGTTCGCCGAAGCGAATATGCTCCAGCGAAGGAATTGTCCTCTTCCACGAGAGTGTTTGTTATATGATTTTCTCACTTAGGGGAAGTTACATTGTGCTTCAACAGACCTGCTTCAACGGAAGTTATCTACCGAAGTGAGATCGTCGCTCCAGACTAACCCAGCTAGAAAATTAAGTGATTTCACCCCTATTGTGACCAGAAAATACCCTCTCGTGTGTCTTATATGAGTGTGCATGATGAATAGACTTCTATTCCACTATGATTTCACCCGATCTACCCCTATAACCACCACCACTCAAGAATTTTCAAAAGATTTCATGAAATTCTCAGCCTACTATTATGTTCTACCCTATTTTTTATGATGTAACCATGTGTAATACAAAGGTATTAGAACTTATAGAGCAGAGAATAAAAGTTGTTTAATGTGGCAAGAAAATCCTCCAAGTGCCTCGGTATACGCACCCTATTCGGGTTTGGCTCTAGTGTATTGAGGGTGAGAAGCAGGGGGCGTAGGGGAGAGTTGCTTGTGAGAAACAGAGAGTAAAAGTCATGTAGGTGTGTGTGATATTGATCTTTGTAGTGTATTGTTGGGAGGGATGTTGGGGATCAATTCTAGGATTTTGAGGATTGAGGGAAGTGTGAGAAGAGTAGTAGACCGATCTGTTTAGTGACTTTTAAACTCTGTGTGTTTCCACTTCAGCAAACTCCATCCGCTCCAGCGTGTCCACAGGAGCGGGTAATTAATCGCCCCTACGGGTTCTTCCATTTTCCTAGTTGACCGCTTCAGTGACATATGTTGCACATGCGCGAGTGCGCGACCGCGCATGATACTCTCCGTAGAACTATATAGAAGAAAGAAGAACAACTACTAATAGTTCTTTAATTAGAACTGCTACGCTTATAATATTATCTACCATAGCATGGTCCCCTAATTTCTAATTTGTTGCGTGTGTGATGTTTTTGAAAACAATACGTCTCTAGACGAGTATGTTGTCCCACCTGTTTGTATGGAAACCTACCTTTCGGGTCTCATATAACTTTTGTGAAGCATCAGGCCCCCGCCATACCATTATACTACAGGTTTTTTGCCAGATAATTAAGTTGATAGCTTGAACAGACAGTCGAGGTTTCAATTAAGGTGTAGCACTATTAAATGATGTGGTGTGTGATGCAATAGTGTGACTGATGACAAGGAGTTGGATGGCGAATCTTTAAAGCTAAAATTCTCCAATCAAATAATTCTTTTCCTAAGATTGATTATAGTAAATTATTTTCATCAATTCTGAGTTGTTCGTAATGAAAACTTATGTTAAACCAGATTTGATGATGTTGAGTCCTAGTTATGTGGTGTGACGTTATTCCCAATATTTGTTATGAGTGATCAATAATACTGAGCCCTTTATGTTCTATAAACTACTTCCCGCTTATTCCCGTTCGAGGAAAAACATTTGCTTAATTAGTATCTGAGTAGCAACCCGTTTGATCGTTATAAACTCTCTGTCTAATTTCCTGTCAAATCCCCTCATCCAAGAAATCGCTGATGACATTTACCTGAGAATTTGTGAGTAAAGTAACTCTTACGGTTCAAAAATAAGATTTATTCATTGAATAATATTTGGGAGATTTGTTCTGCTCCATGAATTGGTGACGCCCTAGAGGGCGCCAACAAAAATGAATTTGTGTTGGCAAAAGAGTTATGCCCACCCATGCGCATTATTTCTCGCTTCTACACTTAGGTGGGCTGAGGTTGGTGCTTAAAAATCTTTATGGAAAGTAAATTCTTCACCCTTCTTGACTATGTTTCATATTTTAAGGTCTCTAGATGTGTTATATCTTTCTTGGTTGAATAAAAGGAGATGAATCCTTGATTAAAGGGTGTAATACGAATTAGTTTATCTTGATATTGTGAACAAGTATTGAATTGTGATAGATGACCATGTTGTAAAGTCTAATTCGAATATGGAAACCCTTTTCAATTTGGGGAATGATCTAGGGTTTATAGATTTAGGTTTTCTTCATTTATGAAATTGAGGGCTCAATTGGGGTTGTTTTTCCTATTAACTTAAGCACATAACTATTTAGTATGTTTAAAAGCCTTTTGAGTAATAAAGTTCAGATTTTTTACACTGCGTGCCAGGATGGATTTTAAGTTTCTTTGTATGTTCAAGGATTAAGTCCTTGTACGTGTAATTATTTAATATTAACGTATAGTATATGTATGTTAGACTACGTTTACTATGAGACACATTAAAAAGGCAAGACATGTCGCGCCCGTTTTTGACCTCGGGGTCTGAACGGTATCCGCAACGTTGCTCTTTGGCGCGGTTCCCTGGATGGAGCAATAATGCTGATTTTGAGGAGTCGCTACCTAATTAGTTAAGTGAATTACGACACTTGATTTATTGCAAAAATACTGCAATTAATTTCCATTTAATAGTCTGCGAAATTAATGAGATTCTGGATCAGGATTCTTTATTATCCTAAAGGGAAGGGATTAGGCATCCTTTAAGATCCGCTAACTTGCGGTTATTCGTTCAAACCTAGGTTAATTATTTATTGCCTTTTTAATTCTACCTATTCTAAGCATTTTTTCATAATTTATAATTAAAATAAAGTGCTATACAGAATAATAAAACTAAAATTAAATGCGACATAAAATAAAACTCCGGGACATCTTTTAGCCCTTTTTAGGCCTTCTGCACAAGATGATCTCCGGGTACCTGCATAAACACTTAGTAAAAGTGTTAGTAATAACATAAATAATTTTAATGCAATGACAAGAATTAATAAGTAAAGCCAAAAATAAATAAATTCGTCTTTTGTACAGAGGAGGCCTTAGAAATCAGACGGAGATTCCTTCATCGGCCAATATTGTTAAAAATAATAAAATAAATAAAACTTTCAGATCTGCGCCAAAACAGTAATAGTTTTAAACACGGAGGACTCAGATATATATAAAAATAAAGCAGGACATCCTAAACAAGTGCGGTTGCGAGAATTCGCCATGCCAGCGCATGTTGGTTATCCTGTGTAAGTAGAAGAAATCATCAACGCCCAGAAAGATTCATTTATTTTATTTTCCGTCTTTGCAACTGTGGAGGCCTCAAAAATCGACGGATAACTTTTTCATTGGCCAACAACAAGTGTAGTATCTTATTCAAATCAGTGGGTTTTTATGAAATGCAGTGATTGTTCAGAATCAGTTTAACGAACTACTAACGGGCAAATTCGTCAAAAATCAGCCCCAAACCAGCGAACAGTGAAAGCAACAACATGTGATTGTCGACAAAAAAAGCCTAAATAACCAGAACCATAAAGATACGAAAAAATGGAACAGTGAATCGCACAAAACAGTAGCGGACCAAGGTGAGGTCGCTGAAAATAGCAAAAGCGATTCACGGATTTTTAGAGGTCGGAGTTTTTAGAACTCAGTCCAGATAACAAAATATTAAAAATATCTGTCCTTTTACAACCAACAAAACGATGTCGGGTCAAAAGATGAGCGAACTAGGGTCGCTGAATTTCAAAAGAACTCGTGACATACAAAAATAGAGAATCCGTCCATATCCAAAACCAACAACAGATTCCAGCGAGATAAAACAAACAAGAGTCACCTGAAAATATAAATTCCGGTAATATGCCAACACCACGAAAATTAAACTAACAACAAAAAACCACACCCATGGCCGCAAGAGAAGTAAAATATAGTGACGTCGCCGAAGTTTTACTCCGACAGTTTTCAACATTACCAACAGAGAGAGGGCAGCGGCGGCGTCACTTCCACGGCGAGGTCGCCAGAGCGACGCCACCGCAGTGGTGAGATTCGACGGTGAGCAGTGAGGTGCGGTGTGGGTCAGTGACAGTGAGTGTTGTGAGGAAGATCAATCCAAATGAAGATGGGAAATAGGATCGATGGGTCACTGGTTCTGTTCGCCGGAGCTTGGAGCTCCGGCATTGGTCAGCAGCGACGGGTGTCGTGGTGTTCGCTGGAGATAGAACTCCGGCAGAGGGGGGAGCGGCGACGGGAGTGGGTGAGAGGAGAGAGAGGGAGGGTTACAATTTTGTAGGGAAAATGTAATGTTGCGACTGACCTTTTTCTTTAAGAAGGAAAGGGTGTTGGATAAAAATAAAAAATAAAAAGGGTGTTGGATTGGACTGATCCGAATTAAGCCTCGAATTGGGACTGATTTGATGAAATGCAAAACGAGTTAATTATTTAAAAGAAATATTATTTAAAAAGATGCAAAATTATTAAAATGCAAATGCCGATGCAATAATAATAAAATACAATAGTTTAGCAAATGTTTAATGTCTAATTAAAAATTAAAACGGGATATCAATTAATTATTTAAAGAGATGCAAATATTATTAAAATAAACGACGGTGTAATAATAATATAACATAATATTAACAAAGACATAATGCTTAATTTAAAAATAAAAAGATAAAAATGCAAAAAAAGATGATTAAAATGCGGTGTACTAAAACACATAAAATTGCAACAAATATACGAAAAACGAGTCAAAATTGACTTTCAACAGCATGTCCCTCTTTGTACGGAGATGATGGAAGAGTCTTCGGACAAAGATGTTGACTTGTAGCCAATTTTGTCTTGTTTTATAAACTGGAACTCAAAAGTGGGACTGATGCAGATTCAAAATTGTTCCAGTGTCGAATTATGATGATACTGGGTCGTTGTGATGCAAAAATAAAGAGCAAAGCTGATGCAGATTTAAAAAATGTCCCAGTGTCGAATTATGAGGACACTGAGTTGCTGTGATGCTAAAATTATAAACGGACGAATACCGATTCAAAAATATATCCCAGTGTCGAATCTTGATGACACAGGCTTATTGCGATGGTATGCTGGAAAAGACAGGGTGTTGTTCTCTGAAATGCCTCTAGGGTGTTTGTTCCCGAGGTCAAAATGCAAAGGAAACGAAGATGGTGTCGTTTCTGGACGCATTGCAGAGGTTCGTCGTTGCATAGACGAAACATAGATGAAGTCGTTGCATAGACTTTTATGAAATGCGTCGTTGCATAGACGTGATGCAGATGCTCGTCGTTGCATAGACGAAACATAGATGAAGTTGTTGCATAGGCTTAGATGAAATGACGTTGTTGCACAGACGCGATGCAGATTGATCGGTGTATTTTATATACACCTTTTGAGTCAGTTTTAGTTAGTCTTTTGTCCCATTTTGCACATATAAGTGTCGTATTATGATAGTTTTTCTTTCTTTTGAGTCAAAGTGGTTAAAATGGCCAAATGGCGGAAAAGGAGCAAAAAGAGGGCAAAAGAGGAGATGCCAGAGATGAAAACAGAGACAGTGGCGAACAAGGCGTAATCCGGACGGCCGCCTGCGATCGAAGCGAGGGCGCGGCGCCATCATTCGAAGAAAGCGCGCGAAGATCCAGCGTCGCGGCGCCTAAAACGCGGCGCCACTATCCGAAGGACAGAAACTTCGAGCCGCGGCGCCCTCGAGACGAAGCGGCACCTAAACATCCGAGGAGCTACAGAAGATTCAGCGCCGCGGCGCCCTCAGACAGCAGATATCAGGGCCGCGGCGCCAAAACACCCGACGGATCGCAGAACTTCCGGCTCCGCGGCGCCTATCTGCAGGGCCGCGGCGCCGACGCGGAAAAAATAGATCTTTTGACGGATTTTTGGGCCAGGCCTGCAGGGAAAAGAAGGAGGCGTTTTTAAACCTATATAAGGAGAACCCTAAGTAGTTTTTGAGGGTTCCCCTTTCTTGACAACACAAGATTTTCTTGCTAGGAGATTGGAGACCTAAACTTAGTAATTTCTTTCCTTTTTCTTTTCTTTAATTCAGTTTTTGCATGATGAACTTGGAATTAGTTCTTGTCATCTTTATGGCTAGGAACTAATTCTCCTATAGGGCTTTCTATGTTTAACTTCTTGAAACTTATGTTATAAATTAATGCATGCTTATGGTTATTTTTCTTATTGAGAGATCTATCCAATAGTTGAGTTGAATTCTTGGTAGCTAATTGACAACTAGTTATCACTATATGATTTCTAATCAGTTACGAAAAGGGGATTGTGAATATCTTGTAAGTTGGGTAGACAGGACTTGAATTGGGGATGAAAATACCTCAATTAGTTTTGTAAGCGTTGATGGGAGGCTTAACAACCTAATTTTGCGCATTGTGCGTGACGGTCAACTAGGTTTTGTTCTTAATCCTCCTATAGAGTTACCCTTATCGTGAAAGTTAGGTAAGGAACAATCGGGGTTGAGTGTTTATATAACCCTAACGGGAGTATAAAACGATTTCGTAAACCTGCTTTCTCCAAAAGAAGAGCACCATAAGTAATGCATTAGTAAGTAGCATAAGCGGATAGTGAGGATACATAGAAGCTCTATTCTCATCACATCTGAAGTAATTCTTTATATTTACTTGTCTTTAATAATTCTTAGTTATAAACAAAACAATCAATCATTAATTCACCAAATAGATACTAGAAAATAGATAGTTGGTACTTGAACCCTAATCCTAGAGGACGATATTCGGTCTTATCTAAGACTATACTACTTGATACGATAACGTGCACTTGCGTTTAAAAGTGTGTGCATATGACGCGCATCAAGTTTTTGGCGCCGTTGCCGGGGATTAGACATTACTTCAATATCAAAGTTATCTATTTTTAATTTCTAATTTGGTTTTATGTATAGTTTTTTTTTTAATTTTGTTTGTTTTATGTATTTATTGTGTGAAAACAAGGGTGCCGTGATTCTTTGTTGGTTTTGATGCATCTCAGGGATCCTGAAGATATGGATTACTACTGTCAATATGATCGAGTTCCAACCATAGAGGAAGAGAGGGAGGAATTACGAGAAACTCTACTCAGTCTCACGAGGTCCCAAGCTCAGTTCATGGACGAAATGAGGTTGGGTATAAAGAAGTTGGAAACGCAAATAGCAGAACTCGCGATCATATTCAACAATGACAGCAAGTTGAGAGCACGAATCACACCCAACTATTGAGGAATTTGGTGAGATAGCTGGTGTAGAGAAGGAAAAGATTGCAGAAATCCAATTATTCACCTTCTTGGATTCTGTGGAAATTCTTTTTCATGCACCTATCACAGAAGAAACACCACTAGCTATCACGAATGACTCCCAATTAGGAATTGCATACCATCAAGGGCAACCCCCAGAGTCAAGAGATGTAGAGAATTTCACGGTTTCCTACAAAATAAGAAGCCTAAAAGACAAACTCATCTTGTGTGCTTGGGGGATACTTGTATGTTTAAGGCCCCTGTTTGAACAAATAGTTATAGGGAAATTGAGACCTATAGCAATAAATCTTTGGATTGCAAGCGATTCGCGAAGTATCCAATGGGCACTCAGAAAGGTTAATTGCGTCCGGCTAAAAGACGTAAAAGACAGCGCTTGTTGGGAGGCAACCCAACGTTTTCAATTATGTTATTTTAATTTTTGTCTTTAGTTTATTTTATTTTGTCTAGAACAATCTCACGGTCATGGGGTCTTGTGTTTGAGCTGTGACTGACAGGTACAGGGGAATAAACTGAAAGAAAAGCAAGGATTTCCAGAAAAGCGGGTAGCCTTGGCTCAGGAAGCATGGCGCGCCAAAATATCTGAAGAGGTGCTGAAGTTTAAGCGCCATGGCCTCAGAGCAGCAGGCGCGGTAGAATTCGAAAGTTTGCAGAGATTTAGGCGCCGCGGCGCCTATCAATGGCCAGCGCAGAAAGTCCCGGGCGAGCGCAGATGTTTTTAGGCCCGCGCGGCTAAAGCGGCGTGGCCGGGAATCCAGAAATTTAAAACGCCCAAAAATCAGATTTTCCCCAATTCCAACTTCTAAAACCTAACCTTCCCTCTCCAAAAACCCACGAAATTCCA
Source organism: Przewalskia tangutica (assembly GCA_029844215.1). Lineage (NCBI taxonomy): Eukaryota > Viridiplantae > Streptophyta > Magnoliopsida > Solanales > Solanaceae > Przewalskia > Przewalskia tangutica. The sequence goes on along the minus strand of CM056736.1, from coordinate 28,850,557 downwards.
GAAATTTGCCCACAAAACCTCCACAAATCCAACCCAACCACAACCTAAACTCTTAAATTCCCAAAAACCCTCAACTATCTCAAACAACAAAGCTCCATTCCATAGCCTCAACCCACCAATTGAAACAAGAACAAGCTTGAGTCTTCTCATCAAAAGGTAATCCCTATCCTTGTTCTTGAATCCTTTCACTGAAGTCATAGGAGGTAGTAGTTGGGAAGAGTATTGTAGTTGGAGTAGTTTGGGTACTGAAAAGTTGGTTGTGAAGTTGGAGAAAAGAGTAGAAAAAGAGGTTGTGGGCATTGTTGAAGTTTGGGGGTGTTGTCGCTGCTAGTTGTTGAGTGTGTAGGAGACATTGTGCCACAAAAATTAGAAGCTGCAGATTTTGTTTATAAATGGCCACCAGAAAGAAGAGGATCCACATCCACCCCAACCACAATACGATGAAAATATATTTGTGAGTTACGGGCCTTCCAAAGATACAAAAGGCTTGATACTGGGCGTAATTCGAGAAGGGAATGAACTACCAAAGGGGATCATATGGGGAGAAGACATTTATGAGCCCATCAGGGCTATGATAGAGCTAAGGGTGGAAGAGATTTGTCAATCCGAGAAGATAAAACCGATGAATACAACAATAGTGCGGGAATTTTATGCAAACTTTCCGAGAGGGCAGAAAGGGTGCTTTGTAAGGGAAATTATATGCTGTGTGGCGGAAGCAATAAATACGACTCTAAAAGCAGTTGATGTTGAAGAAAGTAGTGATTGGAACCATTTTAGAACATGGGCTAGGAGTACCAACAACATCAACTGGAATGCGTCGCGATACGATAAGCTACCCCGAGCCGCTTTTGAGATTGGAAGAAATGGATCTAGAGCGGCGGTGCCAATTCAACAAAGGCGACCAAGGCTTGGCTATACTTCGTCGGTGCGCGTGATTCCATCCACGCACTTCACCGAGTGCGGAGGATAGGATTAAGTTGATTTATGGAATTATGAGGCGGCGATTGATGTGGGGAAAGAGATAGTGCGAGCATGGAAGAAATCAGCGGGTTGGTAACGGCGGATGGATTGGGACATGGTTCACTTATTACGATCTAGGCCACGTAGTGCGGTCCCACAACTACCCACGGATACTCATGAAAAGAAACCAGCGCCCGGTGTCACATGGGATAGTGCACTCTTTCCCAGACCCCCCGTGACGGCGGACGGAGCACCACCAGCAGCAGCGGCAGAGCGCCATGGATGGAGATGAGCACGAAATAGGGGCTCACATGAGGCGAGACCCGACCGGCCAACCACAAAGCGAGAACGCCCAGGCCTGATGGGGCAATTGTACCAACACGAAGGAGATGATGCAGACCTTGCAAAGCGATGAGTACAAGGACAGCAAGAAACAAGGCAACAAATCGGCAGTGAGTGCCTTGTTCAACCAATGGTCGATGCATTATCCACCGCCACCACCACCATTTTAGCCAAAGTTTGTAAGTGTCGTTTTCTTTTACTGTCTTTGAGCCTACACACATTGGGGACAATGTGTGATTTAAGTTTGGGGGTGTGTTTTTTGTGTTTTAGTTTTTATTTGTGTGTCATGTTATGTTTTATTTAAATTTTTCTATTTATTTTATGTTTATTTTGAGTCACCAAAAATTTTTCTTTCTTGAGTCATAATTGTCTGTCAAAGATCATGTATGTTGTAGTTGCTAGAAACACCTAGTGAAGTAAGGTGGAATAATGTAAAGGAATTGAAACAACTATCTAAACACTTATGTTAGATATGCCAAAAGCTCACAGAATCTGTCTATTTGGAGTTTCTTGCTCAAGTTATGCATGCTAAATGATAAATGCTTATGTGTTATGAGTGCTTGCTATTTGAGGCAAAATAGTTAGGATATGCATGTTAGGGAGATGACTCAGGCATTTCTTTGATAGCCAATTCTTACCATTCTTTTCTATCCCGTACTTTAAAAATATCCCTAGTCAGCCCCATTGAGCCTAAATTTGAAACTTCTTCTTTGACACCCCATATTCCCACAAAATTGTGCCATAAGTGAAAATATGAAATAGTGGAGTACATTGTGTTAATAAGAAGAAACAAAAAGAGTGAACAAGTTTGATGCACCCTAATGGAAAAGTAATAAGAAAGAGGCAAAAGCCTAAGTTTGGGGGTGCCTATTTGTATAATACACTTCACTCTCCCAAAACAAAAGAGGGGAAGGATAGAATTGAAGTGAAGGAAAGAATCAAAAGAAAAGGGAAAAATTGAAAAGCCAAAGAGCTTATGGTACAGAAAAATGAGCCTAAATGCCTATCTTTACCAACCCCTACCTAAGCCTACATTACAACCCTCAAAGTCCTGAAGATCTCTTTTATGCATATCCAGAATTAGTGGAGAATAGCAAGTAAGCATGCCATAGGAATTCTTGAATTTATATGCATGATTTAGTATATTGACTTCCATTAAGTATGATGAATATGAGTTTGCGAAATATTTAGCTTCATGTGTTTAGTGTGCTGAAAATTTCATGTTATATGTTCCTGCATATTATTCTACTAACCTTCATGTTTTTCTAGTTAACATTTATGCAGCAAAAGTGATTAATGACAGGGAGTCTTTTATTTTTCATTCTTTGAGTCTTTTATTTTATTTCTTTCAATCTTTGCTCGAGGGCGAGCAAATGTTAAGTTTGGGGGTATTTGATCGGTGTATTTTATATACACCTTTTGAGTCAGTTTTAGTTAGTCTTTTGTCCCATTTTGCACATATAAGTGTCGTATTAGGATAGTTTTTCTTTCTTTTGAGTCAAAGTGGTTAAAATGGCCAAATAGTGGAAAAGGAGCAAAAAAAGGGCAAAAAAGGAGATGCCAGAGATGAAAACAGAGAAAGTGGCGAACAAGGCGTAATCGAACCAGCGCGCGCGCCTGCGATCGAAGCGGCGCGGCGCCCATCATTCAGAGAAGGCGTAGAAGATCCAGCGCCGCGGCGCCTAAAATAGGGCCGCGGCGCCACTATCGAAGGGCAGAAACTTCGAGCCGCGGCGCCCTCGAGAACGAAGCGAGGCGCGGCGCTAAACATCCGAGAGCTACGAAGATTGGCGCGGCGCTACCGAACAGCAGATATCGGGGCGCGGCGCCAAAACACCGACGGATCGCGAGAACTTGGCGCCGCGGCTTCTATCTGCGCGGGGCGCGACGCGGAAAAATTAGGTCTTTTGACGGATTTTTGGGCGAACTGCGAGGAAAAGAAATAGGCGTTTTAAACCTATATAAGGAGAACCCTAGGTAGTTTTGAGGTTCCCTTTCTTGACAACACAAGATTTTCTTGCTAGGAGATTGGAGACCTAAACTTAGTAATTTCTTTCCTTTTTCTTTTCTTTAATTCGGTTTTGCATGATGAACTTGGAATTAGTTCTTGTCATCTTTATGGCTAGGAACTAATTCTCTATAGGCTTTCTATGTTGAACTTCTTGAAACTTATGTTATGAATTAATGCTTATGGTTATTTTTCTTATTGAGAGATCTATCCAATAGTTGAGTTGAATTCTTGGTAGCTAATTGACAACTAGTTATCACTATATGATTTCTAATCAGTTACGAAAAGGGGATTGTGAATATCTTTGTAAGTTGGGTAGACAAGCTTGAATTGGGGATGAAAATACCTCAATTAGTTTTGTAAGCGTTGATGAGAGGCTTAACAACCCTAATTTTGCGCATTGTGCGTGTGTGATCAACTATGTTTTGTTCTTAATCCTCCTATAGAGTTACCCTTATCGTGAAAGTTAGGTAAGGAACAATCACTGGGTTGAGTGTTTATATAACCTAACGGGAGTATAAAGCGATTTAAGAAACTGCTTTCTCCAAAAGAAGAACACCATAAGTAATGCATTAGTAAGTAGCATAAGCGGATAGTGAGGATACATAGAAGCCCTATTCTCATCACATCTGAAGTAATTCTTTATATTTACTTGTCTTTAATAATTCTTAGTTATAAACAAAACAATCAATCATTAATTCACCAAATAGATACTAGAAAATAGATAGTTGGTACTTGAACCCTAATCCTAGAGGACGATATTCGGTCTTATCTAAGACTATACTACTTGATACGATAACGTGCACTTGCGTTTAAAAGTGTGTGCATCTTAACGCGCATCACAGATGCTTGTCGTTGCATAGACGAAACATAGATGAAGTCGTCGCATAGGCTTAGATGAAATGACGTCATTGCATAGACGCGATGCAGATGCTCGTCGTTGCATAGACGAAACATAGATGAAGTCGTTGCATAGGCTTAGATGAAATGACGTCGTTGCATAGACGCGATGCAGATGCTCGTCGTTGCATAGACGAAACATAGATGAAGCCGTTGCATAGGCTTAGATGAAATGGTGTCGTTGCATAGACGCGATGCAAATGTTTGTCATTGCATAGACGAAACATAGATGAAGTCGTTGCATAGGCTTAGATGAAATGACGTCGTTGCATAGACGCGATGCAGATGCTCGTCGTTGCATAGATGAAACATAGATAAAGCCATTGCATAGGCTTATATGAAATGGTGTCGTTGCATAGATGCGATGCAGATGTTCATCGTTGCATAGACGAAATATAGATGAAGCCGTCGCATAGGCTTAAATGAAATGGCGTCGTTGCATAGACGCGATACAGATGTTCGTCATTGCATAGACGAAGTCGTTGCATAGGCTTAAATGAAATGACGCCGTTGCATAGACGCGATGCAGATGCTCGTCGTTGCATAGACAAAACATATATGAAGTCGTTGCATAGGCTTAAATGAGATATGGTGTCGTTTTATGAACGCACCTGCTTTGTGACTCGCCTGAGTTGAGATAACGTCATTGCATAGACGTTGTGCGTTTGTAACTCGCATGGGCTTATTGTTGTTCTCCCGACTTTGCTTATATGAAGATCCTGCACTCAAAGAAAACTTGTGAGTTTTTTAGGAAATGAGTGGTTGATTAGCGTCGACTTTGTAGCTTTGGCTCTTGACGCTTGCATTTTTGGTTTGGACTGAAGACCTAGTTGGCCTGCTTTTTCCTGTCTATTGCCATTTTCTTGCAGTTAATCCTTAAAATGTCTCAGTTTCTAATAAATGAAGATGTTGAACTGGTAAGGTTGAATCTTGACGCTATCAATGCGATTAGGTAAGCAATTTTTTTTTATCATGAATGAAAAGCTAATGCGAGAATATGGACAATGTACAATTGAGTAGATGAGAATGTAACCCTCAAAATATGCCCCAATCACGTGTAGGTAGTCATGGATGCAAAATATATGAGGATGCTAAACTCGCCAATGGACAAAATCGAGTCATGTGAGAAGCAAGGAGGAAATATTTCTAATGGTGTGACCGAAGCCGATGTGGCTGTCTACGTATCCCGCCGAGGGAATCAGGTCAAGACGTAGTTCATGTTGCAAAAAAAAGATTTTTTATGATTTTAAAATGATGTGGGACCGAAGCCAATGTGGCCGCCTACGTATCCCATCTTTGACGAAAATCAGGTCAAGACGTAGTTTGTGATGCAAAATAACGATTTTTATGATTTTAAAATGATGTGGAACCGAAGCCGATGTGGCCGCCTACGTATCCCGCTGAGGGAATCAGGTCAAGACATAGTTCGTGATGCAAAATAACGATTTTTATGATTTTAAAATGATGTGAGACCGAAGTCGATGTGGCCGCCTACATATCCCGCTGAGGGAATCAGGTCAAGACGTAGTTCGTAATGCAAAATAATGATTTTTATGATTTTAAAATGATGTGGGACCGGCGATGTGGCGCCACGTATCCGTGAGGAATCAGGTCAAGACGTAGTTCGTGCTGCAAAAATAAGGATTTTTATGATTTTAAAATGATGTGGGACCGAAGCCGATGTGGCCGCCTACGTATCCCGCTGAAGGAATCAGGTCAAGACGTAGTTCGTGATGCAAAATAACGATTTTAGATTTTAAAATGATGTGGGACCGAAGCCGATGTGGCCGCCTACGTATCTCATCTTTGCCGAGAATCAGGTCAAGACGTAGTTCGTGATGCAAAATAAGAATTTTATGTAATATGCATTTTGTTGTTTTTTCTGAAAAAATGGAAGACAACATTACGTTCTGACTTCAGTTGATACCAACAATTAGTATTGTGCATAAGGATTTTTTTTATTGCTTTCAGTCTAACCGAGATTGACTCCGGTGTAATTCACACAGCTTCAGATAGTACCTTAGACATAACTGAGTGTCGATACACTTGCTTGCAGCCAAGGTTTCGAACTACACGTAATCTCACGTTTCAAATGCCCTCACTGAAAGAAAGTCCCATCCACACATATATTCCAGTATTTTAAATTTTGGGACGTTTAGAGAAAAAACACTCACACTCAGAAAGATGTTTAATGCATGCAATTGTGATACCATAGGATTGGCCGTCATGTAAGTATCCACTAATGTGAGAACCCTCAGTATAAGATCATGTAGGGCTTGTCACGGGCTTGTAATGTAGGCTTGGGGAAAGGAATGAATATCATTTAGGTAAAAGTGACTAATCATTCCTCGAGAGTTGGACTACGTCCGTGCTTGATATTTGTGTGTTTTGATGCTGACTTGCTTTCTTTTTGTCCCTGTTTTTCTGTACTGACTTCTTTTGAATATTTCATTTGGAGCCCCTTTTTTCGGGGTTATATATTCCTTTTTTTTTTAATTATCGGGGCTTTTTATTTCCTCTTTGTGTGAAGTCGTCTCTGCTTTTGTTTTCTTTTCCTTTTTGGACTTTGACAACTTTTGTCTTTGGAAACTTCAGCTAGAATTTTGTCAGTCACTTGCACATTTCTAAAGCACTCAAGGAGGTCGGGCCAAGAGAGGGACAGTGTGTATGCACTCAGAAAGGGTATAGGTGTAATATGCGGTTGTCAAAAAATAGGTTTTAGGCTCAAAGGGGTGTACTAGGGATAATGTTATTTGGTAGGCTGAAAAGGCTCAAACGGGTCAAAGAAAGCCTACGATCATTTCCTACACCGAGTGTTACTCAAGATTTCGTCTCAACAAACATTCAGGCCAAGTTCTAGATCACAATGCAATGCAATTGAACTTATTCTAAAAAAAACTCACCACACAATGCATATGAAACGATGAGGTTGGTTTCGTCCTTATCTTGGAAACATGCAAGACAATGTCATTTATGAGTGTGAATAAGAGGTACCAAAAGAATCTATGGTTTACCACAAAGTCAACCCATACTGATTACCACTTGTTTTTGTTTTTATTATTTTTTTATGCACAATCCTAACTGTGTTGGTATCAACCAAGTCAAACAATGATACTTAAAAAATGTTTTGTATTTTTTGAATAAATGGTACCGAACCCGAATAGGGCTGCCTACGTATCCCGCCGAGGGAATCAGGTGCGCGTAGTTCATTCAAATATGTTATAAAATGTATGCTTGAAAAAGAATTTATCAATGAAAGGATAGCAATATAAAGCTATGCAAAACAAATGATTGTCCACTGTGGACGAATGCAAAGTAAAATGAATGTAACGGAAAAATGAATGCCCGAAAATATGATGAATGAGATGCATGAGTGAGAAAAAATATGCTTCTTTATTATTATTATTTTTTATTTTTTTTTATTTTTGTGGTGTCGAACCCAAAATGGGTTGCCTACGTATCACACCGTGTGGTGAGAATCAGACACGCGTAGTTCGGAATAATTATGCTGTAAAATGCATGATAAAGAATTATGTAATCAACACTAGACATATCAATTGAATTTGCAAATATGTATAAAAATACAAAGTATAGAAGAACTGAGAGCGATGTCTCGTTGAATCTGGTATAAACTGACTTTTATTAGTCAACATAACTCCCGCTCATTCTTGTGATGATTTTTTTTCCTCCGACCGCCCTCAGCTGTTTGCGAGGACGACCTTCCTGCAAAAATATGAGAAATGGGTGAGAGTAGGAAAATGACAAAATAATAAAAATGCAGAGGTGTGACAATATAGTCAAAGACTCCCCTGATTGGTTCGACCGGAGTGAAGGTTGATGTTTCGCAAGGTCCAAGTCGTGATGTTTAAGAACAATTTATTCAGTATAGGTCCTGATTGTAGTGTGACAGCAAAAAGTGCAAAAAAAATGCAAATGCACGTGACCGAAGTTATAAGCCCATGACATGATATGAACAGAGTTTAAAGGGGTAATTATTGCTTTAAATAATATGTACAAAGTTTCTAGCGACAAACAATAGTAAACAAAAAGCATGCAAATCAAGCGTGCGCCCTAATATGCTTGGGACCTCCCTTATGCCAGAGGTGGACTTAAACGTCAGATATGCGAGATTATGATAAATAGGTCCAAGCCATTAAACTGCAGTATTTCGTTGAAAATGGCGACCAAATGACGGTGCACTTTTTCCAATTTTGACGTGTCATGGCCAGACTTGGATCCGTCTATCATTATCACGCTACACATATATGCTTATTGGTCGTTGGGTTGTGAAACCCGTCGACAATTTGGTTGATTTCCTAATCGTGGAGACGATACCAAGGATCGACCCACCTAGGGTGTATGCATGCATGACTTAAAATAAAGAGGGCGGTATAGCTCTATCTTAAATTTTCTAAAATTTGGCTTACTAGACACAATGGTTCCCGAGCGGACTACTCGAGTGAGAAGGCTACGCGGCCACCGGATGCTCCTGCGCCTTTGCCAACTCGCCTATATGTTGGTATTTGAAAGAAATTTGCGGGTGCGCCAGCACACCTCGCGTGTAGTGTGTGATAGTGTCAATTTTCCAGAATGGAGGAAATATGAGTGGAATGACAATTTAAGGAAAGCAATAAAAGAATGTAGCAATTAAAGTAGTTAATTACAAAATAAAAGCAAACAATATAAAACATTTACAACAAATATAAAAGGAAAATAAAGCGCAATATTTAATTAACATGGGTTTGCTATGATCAAGAACCTGATATCCCCAGCGAAGTCGCTATGCTGTCGCGCCCGTTTTGACCTCGGGGTCTGAACGGTATCCGCAACATTACTCTTTGGCGCGGTTCCCTGGATGCAGCAATAATGCTGATTTTCAGGAGTCGCCACCTAATTAGTTAAGTGAATTAGGACACTTGATTTATTGCAATAAAAATACTGCAATTAATCTCCATTTAATGGTCTGCGAAATTAATGAGATTCTGGATCAGGGTTCTTTATTATCCTAAAGGGAAGGGATAAGGCATCTTTTAAGATCCGCTAACTTGCGGTTATTCGTTCAAACCTAGGTTAATTATTTATTGCCTTTTTTATTCTACCTATTCTAAGCATTTTTTCATAATTTATAATTAAAATAAAGTGCAATACAGAATAATAAAACTAAAATTAAATGCGACATAAAATAAAACTTCGGGACATCTTTTAGCCCTTTGTAGGCCTTCTGCACAAGATGATCTCCGGGTACCTGCATAAACACTTAGTAAAAGTGTTAGTAATAACATAAATAATTTTAATGCAATGACAAGAATTAATAAGTAAAGCCAAAAATAAATAAATCCGTCTTTTGTACAGAGGAGGCCTTGGAAATCAGACGGAGATTCCTTCATCGGCCAATATTGTTAAAAAACAATAAAATAAATAAAACCTTCTGATCCGCGTCAAAATAGTAATAGTTTTAAACACGGAGGGCTCATATATATATAAAAATAAAGCAGGACATCCTAAACAAGTGCGGCTGTGAGAATTCGCACTGTCAGCGCATGTTGGTTATCCTGTGTAAGTAGAAGAAATCATCAAGGCCCAGAAAGCTTTATTTATTTTATTTTCCGTCTTTGCAACTGTGGAGGCCTCAAAAATCGACGGATAACTTTTTCATTGGCCAACAATAAGTGTAGTATCTTATTCAAATCAGTGGGTTTTTATCAAATGCAGTGATTGTTCAGAATCAGTTTAACGAACTACTAACGGGCAAAATCGTCAAAAATCAGCCCCAAACCAGCGAACAGTGAAAGCAACAACATGTGATTGTCGACAAAAAAAAGCCCAAATAACCAGAACCATATAGATACGAAAAAATGGAACAGTGAATCGCACAAAACAAGATGGCGGACCAAGCGAGTCATTGAAAATAGCAAAACGACGATTCACGGATTTTTAGAGTCACGAGTTTTTTAGAACTCCGGCCAGATATCAAAATATTAAAAATATCAGTCCATTAACAACCAACAAAACAGCAATCGGGTCCAAAAGATGAGCCGAACTAGGGGTTGCCGAAATTTCAAAAGAACTCCGGCGACATACCCTTAAAATAGAGAATCCGTCCATATCCAAAACCAACAACAGATTCCAGCGAGATAAAACAAACAAGAGTCACCTGAAAATATAAATTCCGGTAATATGCCAACACCACAAAAATTAAACTAACAACAAAAAACAACACCCATGGCCGCAAGAGAAGTAAAATATAGTGATGTCGCCGAAGTTTTACTCCGATAGTTTTCAACATTACCAACAGAGAGAGGGCGGCGGCGGCGTCACTTCCACGGTGAGGTCGCCGGAGCGACGCCACGACATTGGTGAGATTCGACGGTGAGCAGTGATGTGCGGTGTGGGTCAGTGACATTGAGTGTTGTGAGGAAGATCAATCCAAATGAAGATGGGAAATAGGATCGATGGGTCATCAGTTACGTTCGCCGAGCTTGGAGCTCGGCGTTGGTCGCCAGCCGACGGGTGTCGTGGTGTTATTTGGAGATAGAACTCCTGGCGGGTGAGCTGCGACGGGAGTGGATGAGAGGAAAGAGAGGGAGGGTTTGAATTTTTGTAGGGAAAATGTAATGTTGCGGCTGACCTTTTTCTTTAAGAAGGAGGGAGTAATGTTTTATTTATAGGGGTATTTAGGTTTAGGGTTTGGGTTTGGTTTTGGGGGGAAATGAAAAGTGGTATTTGATTTTTAGATGGGATAATAAAAGGGTGTTGGATTGGACTGATCCGAATTAAGCCTCGAATTGGGACTGATTTGATGAAATGCAAAACGGGTTAATTATTTAAAAGAAAAATTATTTAAAAAGATGCAAAATTATTAAAATGCAAATTTCGATGCAATAATAATAAAATGCAATATTTTAGCAAATGTTTAATGTCTAATTAAAAATTAAAACGGGATGTCAATTAATTATTTAAAGAGATGCAAATATTATTAAAATAAACGACGGTGTAATAATAATATAACATAATATTAACAAAGACATTATGCTTAATTTAAAAATAAAAAGATAAAAATGCAAAAAAAGATGATTAAAATGTGGTGTCCTAAAACACATAAAATTGCAACAAATATACGAAAAACGGGTCAAAATTGACTGTCAACAAGACATGCATAGAGGATCGACCGTTTGTGGCTCTTACTCGACCTTGAGGTAGGCTACAGTTTACTTTCACTAGACTCTGATTGAAGTATGTAATTAGTTATAAATATTGGGGTATTGGACGTGTTTAGAGGTCCCACTCAGCCGATTATGATGAATGTTTCAGTAGATACTAGTGTTGAACGGTGTTGATGGATGATTTGGGGAATCAACCTTATGCTAGTTCTGATTGCTGAATTAATTGGGCTTATCACCATATGTGGGCTTGTAGCCATATTTTCTATTGTTGTTTATTTATCACACATGCTTCCGATATGATATCCTGATTTGTACTTATATTGTTATGTTGTTGAATTCTTGGAAGCGTGTGATATTCATCTATGTACTTGATTTTACCTCATTACATCATCATTTCTTGCCTTATACAGTCATTTGTATTCATACACTCATAGTGCTGATATATTTATATGAGAGTTGAATAAAATATTATGGGTCTAAGATACTAGAAATATGAGATTACTTATGAGACTATGGCAATACTGAGATGACGATAATGATATTCGAGGGACGGGTTTCACGCATGCAACATGATATTATTAAGCCAAGAGATGGTCTCTGATGGGAAATTCCAGATGAGTATATATGCTTCATGGGTCCCCATGATTGACGTTTCATAATAAAAACTTGAGCTCATGTATAATGGAAGATAAAGGTACATGGCATATGCGTTGCATTCATACCATACATACATTCATTCATACATTGATTTCGTGTTGTGCGATAACGTGACATGAATTGGTTAATTGAACTTGGGTGATTTCCTGACTAAATGGAATTACATGACTGAATTGATTACATTGGACATAATTGGTTGTTATGATTGGCAGTCTCTGTGGATAGACTGTGTGTCTACACCTTATGAGTCTGAGTACTAATTGTCGTACCTATTTGTGGTCGGTAGATTTCATTGGCTTGTATTGTTTGGTGAGTGGTTGTGTTATGTAATAAGCGGTATAGTATGGATTGTGGCATGGTTTGAGTTGTTGCCATATGGTCCTACTGGTATGTGTATATGAGGGAAATTATTGTCTTGGTAAATAAGGGTAAAAAATTGGTACTACTTGGGATTTACAAAGAGTGTATGAACTAAGAGATATCGTGCTTGTAATCGGATATGACTATACCTCGGGTCCAAACTAGGGATGATAAATGTCAACAAATGTGTCCTCTATTTCTAAGGTTTATATTGTGGAAAGTCTAAGGAAGTGGTGTAATGAATTGCGTGTCTAATGAACGTGTGTTCTCGATCGAATATGTAATGTGAATTATGATATCGGCTTTAGTGAACTATCGGGTGAGTTTAGTTGGTTTCTGTGATTAATGGGCTTCTGTGTGATTTGGTGGGTTCAAGAGTAAAATGGAAATTTGAATCGTTATGTTATTAATAAACCTCGGTGTGATTTGGTTTTATATGATCGGTGTAATCCTATATGATTGTGATTTTTACATGATTTAATGAATGCTTTATGTGTTTAAGGGGACTAAATAATTCTTGAACTATTACATGAACAACATGACTTATTCAACTTATGGACTTGCTAGTGTTAGGATTATGTGGTGTTAACTTTGTATGTATCTCTCTTGGTGTATCTTTCGCCGTTGTCGGTCTATGATGTCTATGGGGATACATTGTGTACTCATGCTACGCTTGCTGCATCTTTTACGTGGATGCTTGTACTCGGTCTAGCAGGTTTCAGTTTGGAGCACAGGAAGATAAGGAAGACTGCTCTTTTCAATGGCCTTAGTTTCTACCTTATGTAGGTTATTTCCTCCATTCAGACAATATTATTGTATTTCTCATTCAGACATTGTATCATAGAGTCCTTGTATAAGTCAGATAAGATTTTGATAAAAGAAGATTGTTGTACGAATATGTTTAATTATATGATTTGATGGATTTGATATTATATATTGTAATTCATTCTCTTCCGTATTTATTTTAACCTTCTTCAAAGTTGTTTTGGGAATTGGTTCGCCTACCAGGGGATTGTGTAGGTGTCACCATGATACCCGTGATTTGAGTCGTGACACTTAAGTGTGGGGTGGGAAATACGTCTATGTGTATTGCAAAATCTTGAGGTTAAGGGTGATGAAAAATACGCCGTAGGATTTTATTTTGTAGTGTTTGAGTTTTAGAAAAAATATTAGAAAAATAAAAAAAATCAAAAAGATTTTTGTTTCTAAAATTTTCTTTATTAGCTTCTTAAGTCTCTCATTAGTGGCATACATTATCCGCCCCTTGGATTTTCTTATGACCTCGGTTCTTTTCCGAGGAGGGACCTTTGAGCCGAATAATTTTTTATTTTTTAGGAATAGTAAAAGAGAGAAGAAAAAACCTTTGTGATTTGTTTGATACTAACTTATTTAGGTCTGAGCTTGACTAGTACTTTTCTGTGAGTGCTTGAGTAATGAAAAATAATAACAAACTTTCTGACACATAGGCTCAGGGTTGTGACTCTGTATATATATTATTTTCTTATTTTGTAGTTTTCCATGATTATGTCTGCATAGAGTAGAATTAGTCCATCTTAATTGAGACTTGTGCTATTGTGTAGTGAGGATGTTTTTTCATATATTCTATGTTTTTCATCTTAGTCTTGAACTTGCCCTTCATGTTATTGACGCGAAATAAAAATTGTTGCTCTGTTTAGAATATGATAATAGGATTTCTTTTATATTTCTTGTGAATTTTAGCTTTTTCAAATATTTTTACCACTAGTTAGCCCTTTGAGAACCTGTAGCCTTTTGTTGTTAGCCATATTTTTTCCTTGATCCTTTTGTTTGAATCCCTAATTTTTGCACCCTGCTTTCCTGAGCACTGTAGCTTAGACTGTGATATAATTGAAAAAAGGGATGGTCGAATGTAAAAGGTGGCCAATGATAGTTGCAAAGTGATGAAAAGACCCTCTTAGAAAATAATGTGACATGAAAAAAAAATGCTTGAAAAAAAATGATTGAAATGTTCCTGGATATGAGGAAAATACTAGTGAAAATAATTGTTGAAGAAAGGGCTAAAAGTAAAGAGGATAAAATAATGGGTGATGAAGTCTAAAAGTGTAAAGTGCTTAGGAAAGTGTAAGTCACTATCATATAGTTTTCCTACCAGTCCCCTAGCCAATATTACAACCCGTTAAAGTCCTTTTGATTTTACTCGAGCATGCTTAAGTAGTAAAGATGTACATAATGGGAAAGCCTATGATTCTTTGTGCATACATGTGAATTTTTGTGAGTGTGAGAGTTATTTTTTATGCTAAGTCCTTAAATTATATCCATTCTGTGTATGGACTATTTCTTCTTGTGAGGACACTTGTTTCATGATAGATAGGTGACATTATTAGCTTTCTTCGACAGAGTAGGTGAGTGAGCTTGAATTTGATGAGTCCAAGTCTGCTTTTGAGGTTAGAAGTTTGTTGTTTGATTGAGTTGACTTGTATATCTTGTATGATAATCAGGAAGTGTATATTTGATGGTTTTAGTTGCCATAAGGCCTAATTGTTGGTATCAACTAAAGTGGTGGTGTTCTTAGTTTGATATATTGAGGTTGTGTTTAGTTGTTTGTTCGAGTAAGAACAAAGTTTCATGTTTGGAGTGGTGATGTTAGGTGTATTTATACGACTTTTCACCGTACTTTACCCATAATTTACCTTATTTTGATAGCTAAATGCATTAAATATACCTAACATATATTGAATTTGCGATGCCAAGCGAATATATGTGTTATTGTTAAATGTAGGTACTTTATATTGAAAATGCTTTGTTTCGAAGAAGAATATATGAAAATGAGTTCAAGTGACGTGTTTTCGAGCTAATGAATAAATTTGGAGCTAAAATAGATACTTTGAAGTCTGAGTAGAAGGCCAAGAAATTTATTTTGAATCAAGATCAGTGTTGGAGGGCCGAAAATTTGAGGTTCTAAAATTTTGTCCTAGCGTCCCGCGCCACCCTCCAACGTGAACGCCCCGCACCAGGCTTAATTGTGGCCAATTTTTCTATTTCATATTTTAAGGGTATTATGGTCCGGACTCATTTGTACATGTTCTAAATACATTATAAACTCGTTTTTTAGGGGGAGGGAGGTGGATAACTTTAAACCTAAAAAGGGCTTGGAGCCGCCGTGGAGGCCGGAGATTATTGAGTTTTACCTTTTCTTCTCCATACTACTCATTTTTATATTTTCTTTGGATGATTTATTATTTTTCCTCCATGTCTATGTGAAGTTAACCTTCTCGTTCTAGGATTATGGTTCTTTCATGAATGTTGTTATACAAATACTGATTTCAATTGATTAACTTATCATATTGGTTTATTTATTTAATCTCGAGCTTAATTATTTGATTTCTTGATCATCAATCGAATAATATATATGAATCTTAGATTGAACTCGAGAGAGGAATACTAAGATATTTTTAAGGTTAAATAGAGCAGGATCTTAACTCTGGGCATCATTAAGCGGATTTGCGTCAAGGATAAAGATATACCTAGTTCGCCTTGCTTCGTTGATATACAGAAAATATAAATGCATTTGTGTTAAGGTTTATGACCATAGAGATATATGCGTTAAAGTAATACGAATAGGCGACTAGAGGACTCGAGAGATTCATAGTCGTAATATCAACCATGTCAACCAGTAAACTAGATAAATTAAGAAGTTGAATCAATTAAAGAATACAACGTGATTGTTAGATGGTTATAGTCCTAGAACGATTTCATCTCATTGATAATATAAAAACCTGCTCTTTCATGGTTGAAGTTCACTATTTGTTTTCTTTTTATTTTTCAGTAGTTTAGAAACACGACTTTTTGGTTTAACCCTTGTAAAGATAATTAGGATTGTTTAGTTTTATAAATAGTTAATCATAAGTCTTTGTGAGTTCGACATCCGATTTCTAAAATTACTAGACTATTTGTACGACCATGTATACTTGTGTGTGCATTTAGGAGCGACACAAGTATCTCAAGTAAATGGATAGACGACGAAGAACAATTGTAGAAACAATTACCTTGATCCATTAGATATGACTTTGTTATAAATCAAGTATTGATATATAAATTGATGATCTTCTGAGCCTTCACATGTTAATGTTTTTAGTTCTTTTCAATGATGGGGAGAGAGAAGTGTAGGGTTTTGTCAGATTTATACACGCAGCGGAATTTGAAAATATTTATGTTTCAAACCCGACGGGCGGTCAAACTGATGGATGATTATATAATGTAAACACAGATAAATGTAATGCTTCCAAAGAACACTTACAGTTTAGCAAATCTAGAATCTTCTTCTTCTTCAAGTGTGTAATCCGAGGGTGAGCACGCAATTGTTCCTCGATTTCAAGTCCAAGACTCCGATGTAATTACTCTTTCGGAAAGCTAGGAAATCCGGCAGAGTTTCAGCATAGAATAATTCAAGTGAATTAGGTGTATTAAAATAATTATGGAACCCTCTATTTATAGCTGAAAAATCAGCTAGGGTTTCCCACGTGGGCCATGCCTAGAAACCAAATCAGAGTGGGTCATTCGGACTCACTGGACATGTGGTGTCGCGGCGCTCAATCGACGGAACAATTAACTTAATGTTACCCTACAGGCCTTCACATATCGACACTAATAACATTAGGGTCTACACGTAACTCCTAGACGGCGCCGAAAGACGAACTCAATATGTGAAGTATATTTACACGAAACATGTGAACTGAACCTCTACGTGGGTAGATAAAATCATTTCATTCACGACACACTCGATCAAGCTTAGGATCTGCCAAGTGTATATCCAAATGACTTGATCATTATATCTCATCTATATTAGCTGACAACAAGACCATATCAAAGATATGTCTACTGCATTGGTCAATGACTTAGTCAACCTAATACCATATGATAATCTAAGTGGTCTCTCGAAGATACATTCGAGGAATGAATCCTAATATTGGCTCAACTACCACCTTTAATCTACGTCACAATATACCCAATACAAACCGTGTCTCAGCTTATAAGACATTTGAGCTTAGGACATGATCAAAGTACATTACTCTGCAAACAAGGCGTGTATCGACCTCAAGTCTAAGTACTTCTATCTCCCACACGCTAATCACACTTTAGACATATATAACAAACGGTACATCAGCAGGGTTTACCAATACTTCTACATGTATCCATGTGTCCATCACGAGTTGCCATAACTCATAGCAGGTGAGACATACTACATTCCTAAGGATATGATGCAGACCACATGTCGACGTATCACATATTATCGATATCCCATTCTCGATGATCATTAGTCGAGGCAATTTAAGAGTTACGTTATAATATTAATCTCTCACATTATTAATAACCGCGTAACCTCTAGATATGAATGTGTATAAAATACATTTTTCCTAATATAGATTGTCTCTAGTACATTAAATATACTTTCAATCTCCCACTTGGCCTAAAGTCAATCACCAACATATCTAATACTCATGTTCTCAAAATGACCATTATGTTTAACCAAGCTTAATGATTTAGTAAATGGGTCTGCTAGATTATTGTCTGTGGGAACAAATCTAATATAATATCTTCAGTCTCCACCATCTCTCTGAGAATGTGGTAATTCCTTAGTACATGCTTGATTCTGTTGTTGATCTTGGTTCCTTTGCCTGTATAATTGCACCAGTGTTGTCACAATAAATGGTTATTGAACAACTAGCACTCGGAACAACCCCTAGCTCCTTCAGGAACTCAGAAATTGTGACAGCCTCTTTACCGGCTTCTGATCCAGCAATGTACTCAGCTTCAGTTGTCGAATCAGCAGTTGTAGCTTGTTTGGAACTCTTCCAACTCACTGAAAATGAACGTGTAACTAGACTGAGATTTGAAGTCATCAACATCTGTCTGGAAACTAGCATCATTGTATCCAGTAACAACTAGTTTTTCATCTCCACCATAGACCAAGAAATAATCTTTAGTACGTCTGAGATACTTAAGAATACTTTTGACTGGATTTCAGTGTTCATCACCAGGATTCTGCTGGAACTTACAAGTCATACTAAGTGCAAAGGCCACATGTGGCCTAGTACAATTCATGGCATACATGATTGATCCTATAGCCAAAACATATGGGACCCTCTTCATACGCGCACTTTGTTTATATAGACCGACTGTGACAGCCCCAACAATCAATTAGATCTATCTTTGTAGATCCTAATTCTCAGAATGTAGCAGGATTCACCTAAGTCCTTCATCCTGAAGGTATTGGACAATCATTCTTTAACTGACTGCATGCAAGTCTTATTGTCTCCTAATATCAATATGTCATCAACATATATAACAATGAAGACAATACCATCATCCTTGCATTTGCTATAAACACAAGGATCTTCTTTGCTTCTGACGAAATCAAATGACTTGATAGCCTTGTCAAAGCAAACATTCCAACTCATAGAGGCTTGATGAAGTCCATAAATGGACTTCTGTAGCTTGCACACAACATGTGGTCTGGACTCGGATGAAAAACCCTCGTGTTGCTTCATATACACTTCCTCAATTAGATTACCATTGAGAAATGCAGTTTTGACGTCCATCTATCAAATGTCATAGTCATAATGTGCAGCTATCGCAAGCAAAATCCGAATAGACCTAATCTTAGCAACAGGTGAAAAGGTTCATCATAATCGACACCAGGCCGCTGATAATAACCTTTAGCCACCAGTCTAGCCTTATAAGTCTGAACCTTGCCAAATGCATCAATCTTCTTCTTGAAGACCCATTTGCATCCTATGGGTTTAACCCCATTTGGCAAATCAACCAAGTTCCACACTTGATTGACGTATATAGATTCTATTTCGGATTTCATGGCTTCTTGCCATCTCTTCAAATCAATGTCCACCATTACTTCATTGTAGGTTGTAGTCTCATCATCATCTGTAATATTTATCTCACTATGTATTTCCACAAGTAGATTTAGTCTTTCTGGAGGACGATGAGTTTAATAGACCTACAAAGTTGATTGTTTTGCAGTTCAGTTCTAGGTATGTTCTGACTATGAGAAGGTTCTTGTGTGTTGGTTGATCAACCAACATGAGAGCTTTCAGGAATATCATTTTCATGTTTTTCCTGAATGGGAGGAGGTTCACTTACTGCACTTGCTCCCAAGGTCTATGTAGGAGGATCTTGCATTTTTGCATCATTCCTCGTAGCACTCCCACTGGCCAAAGGGCGTACTCTGAGTACTCAATCTTCGCCAAAAGCTCCCACTGAATTCTTGCCTTGATCATTCGACAAGGATTCAACCTCTATGTTACTTTGTTGTTCTTGAATTTCTTCAAGTTCTATCTCTGTGCAGCTCTCTTCCTTGTAGACATATTCTTCTTCAAGGAAGTTGCGTTCCTAGAAACAATGATCTTATGTTCGCTAGGAAGATAGAAATAGTATCCCTTAGTTTACTTTGGATACCCTACAAAGTAACATTTATCACTCTTGGATTCTAACTTATCAGTGGGCATCTTCTTGACATATGCAGGACACCCCCAGGGCCTCATGTGTCTAAGAACTTCCTTCATGCCACACCATATCTCATATGGCATCTTTTCAACTGATTTGGAAGGAACCCTATTCAGAACATATATCAAGGTTTGTATAGCATATCCCCAAAGGTATGTTGGTAAAGCTGAAAAGCTCATCACGGATCGAACTATATCATGTAGGGTTCAGTTTCTCCTCTTGACAACACCATTAATTTGTGGTGTTCCAGGAGGCGTCCATTCTGAATGAACTCCATTAGCTTCAAGTAATCTAGAAATTCTTTACTTAAGTATTCACCATCTCGATCAGATCGAAGAGTCTTAATACTCTTTGCGAGTTGTTTCTCCACTTCACACTTGTACTCACTAAACTTTATGAAGGCCTCATACTTGTGTTTCATAAGATACACATATCCATACCTTGTCATGTCGTCTGTAAAAGTGATGAAGTAAGGGAAACCTCCTCTAGCTTGAGTAAAAAATGGTCCACATATGTCAGTATGTACCAACTCAAGAACCTCCTTGGTTTGTATCCCCTTTCCAGAAAGAGGCTTATTGGTCATCTTACCTTTCAAACAGGATTCACATTTACCATAAGATTCTAAGTCAAATTGTTCGAGGTAGTCTAGTTTCCTCAACCGTTCTGTCCTTGTTTGATTGATATGACCAAGTCTACAATGTCACAGGTAGGTAGAATTTCTTTTACTTATTTTAGCTCGTTTGTTTTGTACATTGGAAATTTCTTTTATTTCAATGATGTACATACCTTATCCACTAGAGGTAGAAGCATCTGGTGCTTTTCTTCCTAGTGTAGTGCATTTCTTTCTTCCAAGGCCCCTTCCTATTACAGTTGAGGCATACATCCTTGGCCGGAATCACCTTTTCTTCTTCACACCTCCATTAGGCTTCATAGCTGAGGGCGCAACTACTGCTTTTCCCTACTTCTTCTGTCATTCCTTACCTTTCGGCTTGGGCCGGCTAGAGGAGCTCATCATGAGCACAACTTTGCTCTTGGAAGTTGCAGATTCAAAGGTCTTTAGCATGTTATGCAGTCCCGGCAGACTCGCCTTTATTCCGTTCATATTGTAGTATACAATAAAATTATTGAACGAACGAGGGAGAGATTTCAGGATAAGGGTGGAAGCGACGTTATTCTACAACCTTATACCAATCGAGGTCAACCTTTCTATCAGCCCTATCATCTTCAACACAGGCAGAGACACTTGGCTCCTTCACTTAGCTTACACTTGAAGAGTTTCTATCAACAACTCATATTCCATAGTTTGGGACTGAGAGTCATAGAGTCTCTTCAAATGTTCGAGCATTTCGTTAGGGACCATGTTCTCATGTTGTCTATGTAGTTCCACTGACATGGAAGACAACATGACACACCGTGCTGAAGTGGCATCATCTAGGTTCTTATGGTAGGCTACCTTATCAAATGTGGCATATTTTACAGAATCCTCGACAGGGACTGTGGGGAATACATTGTCCAACACATATTCAATTCTTTCTTGCCTTAGGACAATCCTTAGATTCCTAAGCCAATTCAGATAGTTTTAGGACAATCCTTAGATTCCTAAGCCAATTCAGATAGTTTGGTCCAATGAGTTTATTTATTTTTAATGATAGGCTCGACATTTTTTGAAGTTTTGAAGAATTTAGATAGACGGGAAACTACAATCAAAATTTATTTCCCTATTTTACACATTCATTTTAGACTAATCAAACATGGCCTTTTGTTTAATTAGCTCCCACTATTTTAGCATACTTCTACGACCCCAAGATAGAATACGGACCTAAAATCATTTTAAGGTCATAATGGGTCAAGATCCAAACCTATGTTATATCCGCATTTGTTTTGGCTGATAACTTCAATAGCACATTTTGATAAGTCTAAAACCAATTGCAAAGCCTATTTGCAACTCTTGGTTGATTAAATAATTCATTTTAATCCTGCGTCCTTAGATTAGTCCGACACTTTGGCGCCAAGATTTGTCTAAGCAAGTCAACCCAATTACACGACTGCGTTTATGTATCTAAGTAAACTTGGACTTTGCGAGCAAACACTTTGGTGTAAATACTCACAAAAGATTCTCATCTATTTTTACATTTAACACATCTATGAAAGAGTCTGAGTCCTCGTAGACTTAGAGCAAATGCTTTAGCATAAATAATTGTATCGCCGAAAAGGATTTTGTACTCTAACAACTATAATGGATGCCGCGTTTTAATTTTAGACTTGTATTCATAAGGTTGGGGAACATTTTCCAGTTTTCGTATATTTCAACCAAGATCAAAATTCATGTCATATTTCATATGACATCCTATCATGCAATTTCTAAAACACATTTAGATAGGAAACCATCAACCCAATAGGCATGATATAAGATGGTTTTAATCAACTGTTGGGCGTCACCTACCCAGACAGTTATAGCGGTCATTTATGTAAATCAATTACTGGGCGACGCCTACCCAGACAATAATAGCGGACGCTATGTTAATAATTAAATGCTTGCATTTAAAACACTTAGCATATACGTATATTATTCAATAATATACAATTAATGATAATCATGGGTCTATTTGTCTAAACTCTAAAATCTATGCCAAACAATCCTAATATTTTCTAATTTTAAAATTTTGATTTTCAGGAAATTTCTGCAAACTTTCATAATTTGCAGTCTAGTCCCTCAAGAATTTAAAATATCAATTTGAACTTATTTAAATTCAGAAAATCCTGTTTTAAACCTTCAGAAAATATATTCAGGTTTCAGGAACCAGTCTACAATTTATAGAATTTAAATTTTTTGTTTCAGAACTTTATTTAATTACAGAATTGTTTGAAATGATCAAATTTGTCTAATTAAAAAGTTTTAACTTCAGATTCTGAAATTTTAAAACTTTAGAATAAGAATCTGAAAAATTGAAAACATCATTTTCTGATTCCGAAAATAAAAAAAATTAAATTTGTCGTCGGCGGCGCCGCCCTAATGGTTGGCGCCGCGGTGCCTCAGAGGCAGTAACCAAAAAAATAATAATTAAGCTTCGGGATGAACAACACCGCGACGCTTCCGAAAACCCTACGCAGCGCCGCGACGCTCCATCGTGGAGCCACGACGCCTCTGTTTCAGAATCGCAAAATTCTGCAATTCTGAAACCCTAAAACTGGTTCAGGGTCAGATTTGCATATTCCTCCTCGTACCCCTTCACCATTAAATAACACGTTCATAGACCATTATCCAATTCCTTCCCATTCTTCATCTCAGTGCACTATGTTCGATACGAACCGGTAACGCACATCAACTTAGAAGAGTTAGATCAGAATGACTTCCTCTATTACATCATTGTTCAATAGTTTAAAAGACAAGGATTATGCGTTCTTGAGATTTAATGTTTTAAAGCTTCTTAACGACATAAAATTAGATTTAAACAAATTCTACCCCATATAATCATTAATTAACATTATATAATCACACAAAACAACCCTTGCTCTGATACCACTGTAGGGTTTTATCGTGTTCGTACACATAGCGGAATTTGAAAATATTTATGTTTCAAACCCGACGGACGGTCAAACTGATGGATGATTATATAATGTAAACACATAGATAATTGTAATGTTTCGAAAGAACATTTACAGTTTTAGCAAATCTGGAATCTTCTTCTTCTTCAAGTGTGTAATCCGATGGTGAGCACACAACTGTTCCTCGATTGCAAGTCCAAGACTCCGATGTAATTACTCTTTCGGAAAGCTAGGAAATCCGGCAGAGTTTCAGCAGAGAATAATATAATTCAAGTGAATTAGGTGTATTAAAATAATGATGGAACCCTTTATTTATAGGTGAAAAATCTGCTAGGGTTTTCCACGTGGGCCAGGCCCAGAAACCGAAACAGAGTGGATCATTCGGACCCACTGAACACGTGGCGCCGCGGATCTCAATGGGTGGCGCCACGGTGCTAAGGCGTTGCGGCCCTTGGTCCCTTGAGCCGCGACCCTGGTCCAATCCTGCCTCGTCTCTATTTTAATTAAATCTGAAATATCATCTCGATTTAATTAAGAAATCATTATTTATTCTAATGTCTCGATTATAAACCAAACATTTATATTCTCACTTATTACATCCTTGAATCGACGGAACGATTGACTTAGTGTTACCCTACAGGCCTTCACATATCGACACTAATAACATTATCGTCTACACGGAACTCCTAGACGGCGCAGAAAGACCAACTCAATATGTGAAGTATAGTTACACGAAACCTGTGAACTGAACCTCTACGTGGGTAGATAAAATCCTTTCATTCACGACACATTCGATCAAGCTTAGGATCTGCCAAGTGTCTACCCAAATGGCTTGATCATTATATCTCATCTATATTAGCTGACAACAAGACCATATCAAAGATATGTCTACTGCATTGGCCAGTGAGTTAGTCAACCTAATACCATATGAGAATCTGAGTGTTCTCTCGAAGATACATTCTAGGAATGAATCTTAATCTTGGCTCAACTACCACCTTTAATCTACGTCGCAATATACCCTATACAAGTCGTGGCTCAACCTATAAGGCATTTGAGCTTAGGACATGATCAAAATACATTACTCTGCAAACAAGGCGTGTATTGACCTCAAGTCTAAGGACTTCTATCTCCCACATGTTGATCATACTTTAGATATATATAACAAACAATACATCAGCAGTGTGTACCAATACTTCTACAAGTATCCATGTGTCCATCACGAGTTGTCATAACTCGTAGCAGGTGAGACATACTACATCCCTAAGGATATGATGCAGACCACATGTCGACGTATCACACACATCATCGATATCTCATTCTCGATGATCATTAGTCGGGGCAATTTAAGAATTACGTTATAATATTAATCTCTCACATTATTAATAACCGCGTAACCTCTAGGAATGCAATTATAGAATATTACAGACAATCAATAAATAATTCAATAACTGCAAATGTCATAATATTAATCTTCATTAATATAAATATAAATACATTTGTCCTAATAGTTTCTAGCACATTAAATATACTTTTAAGAAGAAAATGACGTGTGTGGCACACGAATCACAGTCAATTTAAATAGAACGTAGGCAACTCTTCACACACAACTCTTAGAAGAGGTGCCTCTTCAGTTAGAAAGGCCCATCAATAATAATAACCGGAAGAGTTAAAATAATAGGTTTCTACACATATAATTGCATACTACATAAATAAATATTTCTATAGCCAATATAAATCTAATATTTTATTAGATCATAAAATGGTCGTTTAGTTGATAGCAGACCTATGTACAATTTATATAAAAATGTGAGTCCATTAAATAGAAGTTTTACTAATAATCATATGTTTGAAGTTATTTTGAATTAGAAATTTTTTAAAATTTTACACACTACAAATAGGGGTGAGCATGGCATGGTATGATAAGATATTGAAAATTTGGTATGATAATTTCAGTTTTCGATTTTTAAAATTTTTATACCATTACCATACCAAATTAATTCAGTATGGTTCGGTTTTGATATTTTGTGATTAGGTAATTCGATAACCATAGTTTGTTCGACTTCGACTTACATTTACTCATATGATAGAGAATTACAACTTCGGCTATTCAAGAAACGTCTCAATTATATCGTACTAACATTTTACACATGAAAATATATTCAAAAGAAAGAACAAGCTATCCCCTTCGTAAATCATTTACACAAAAAGGCATTTCAATCAAGATAGATTAGTACTTGTTTATATATTTGTTAGTATTATAATACTAATATATATAAATTATATATATGTAACTATATACTTCGATATGATATTCAGTATATTTTTTATAAATACTGAACACCATATTGAATACCAAACTTTTTAAAAATGTATATCAAATACCGTATTAAATACCATAATATCAGAACTGCAATATAAAAAATAGGAATTCGATATAGTAACAATATATACCGTACCATGCCTACCCCTAACTACAAATATGATTTAAATGGTAATTCCATCTTCTGGTATCTGTGCACTTTAGCCTTTTTAATCTTAAAACTACGGGTCAATAAACTGAATGCCCGTAGATGGACCAAGGGAATGACAAGATTGGGCTTCTTACCACTTTCAAATGGTCCACTTGGCCCAACAACTTCGAAGCTGCTGGAAATTGACGGGACAATCATAAAATTAATCACAAATTGACCTTCTAGCGGGAGGTCCACCACTAAATTCTCTTGTGACCTAGAAATACAAGTACGTAGTAAGTTAAACTAGGGCTGTCCAACTGGGAAGGGCTATCCGACCCCACCCCGATCTGTGAGTTTCAACTGGTGTACGGGAAATAGTAAACTACTATTACAAGTACTTTAAAAGGATAAACTACTATGAATTAAAATAGCAATAAACTTGATGTCAACAATAATTGTGGAAACAATAATCGTTTGTGATCTTGATCTTCGTTCTTCAATGCGATTTGAGTCTTGGTCTTTGTTCCAACTGCAGCAAGCTCTTTGAATCTTGTTATCCTGAAACCAAGAAACACTAGATCTGGAATTGTTACAAGGGTGCTGAGTCGAGTGATATTCACTATGTGCTTAAGACAATATTGCCTTGTATGTATGCTTTTACGTTTAGCAGACAATTTTTCTTCCAAGATAAAACAACAAACTATCACGTGTGCAAAGCAAACACAAGTGATCCTAGCGAAGAAAACAAACACGAAACGATTGTTAAAGAATGGAAAAGAAGAACTGCCAAGAACTATGAAGAACTTGTTGAATTTTGTAGTGTTCTTCTCTATTTTTCTGGTCATGAGGCGCCGCGGCGCTTGCCACTTCAGCTTCTGGCAGACTTCAGGGACCAAAATATAAATATTACAAAGTTTGGGGTCCAAAAATATAATATCAAAAGAAGCCCAACAGCTCGCGACCCACGACCCGACCTGGGTCGGGCAGGTGGTGGTGGCGTTCGTGTGGGCTTAGTCTTGAACCCAAGCACACCTAGGTCCTCCCTCTTTCAAACACATGGGTTGCCCCTTGGGGTCCCGAACCTTTATCCAGTTTTGAGGCTTATATTATGAACAATTCTTCCTTTTTCCACCGATGTGGTAGATTTGTCCCACACCATTTTTCCTTGTCTCAAACACCTTACTTTGCGGATCAATATCTCTTTTATTTCTCAATGAAATTTGACGATCTACGGTCATCTACTCACTTAGTAGATTATGCACGTGTGAAGAACCAAGGTCTCCAACATGCGGAACCATGGTGTTTAAGTCATCAAAAATGGGCGGACCTAACTCCCACCAAAGACAAATTTCCAACACGACCCCACCCCGACCCTACCCCAACCCCGCCTGACCCTGTACCGGGATCGAATACCGGTACTCGGTATCGGTTTCGGTATGGGGTCAAAAAATTTCCACGAACCCCAACCCGACCCCGAACCTCCCTCGACCATTGCACAACGGCTATACACAATTTGGTCGTTGTGCAACCGCCAAATTTCCCCCCCCCTCTCTTTATTCTTTCTCACAAATTTTCTTACAATCTCTCTAATAATCTCTCAATCTATCTTTCATTCTCTCTACATTGTCTACTAAATATTCAATTTTATTTATTCATTTGGGAGTGAAGTTGACAACTAGCTTGAGGATCATTCATCGAGCAAAATTTCAATTTTCAACCTCTCAGATTACACGTCGACGTTACATTGGCGTTGGTACATTCGTTCATTCATTAAATTATTGTTGTTTCTTTACTTTAATTAGCGCACTTAATTTCATTATCTTTAATTATTTATTTTGCATAATTATAATGAAAGGATTGAAACGTATGATTACGGGTAAGGGTAAGGGTATTGCTTCTTCTAGTAGGGGTAATAAGGGTAAGAATACTTCTTCTAGTCATCCTATTCCTCCTAGACATGACGATTTTGTTGATACTGAATTATTTCCTGAAGTACCATTAGATTTAGACGAGGAGCTATTTTCTGGAACTCAACAAAACTTTAATTTAGAAGATAATTCAAATAACACACCCACTAATCTAGATGACACCCCCACTAATTCACCTCAAACTGAACCGTTTTTTATTCCCCCTAGTATGACACGAGGTCCATCATAACAAAAATTAATATCAGATGTATGGCCTTTTTATTTATAGGGACGTAGAAAATCAAGTTTCTAGATGCATAATTTGTAAAAAAGGTTATAAATTTAAAATTGGAAAAGGTCAAAGCGGGACGTAAGGTTTAACTACGCATTTGAATAGATTTCACAAAGCTAGGTGGGATGAATATAAAGCTAAAAAGGCGGGTGCGCCAATGCCCTCTCAGCCGGGACAAGGTTCATATACTGTCTCGGATCAGGTACAAGGTCAAATTGACCCTATGACGGAGGTAATTGAAGGCCCTAAATACGATAAAAATAAAAATAGGGAAGCATTATCAAAAGTAGTTGCAGTGGAGGATTTGCCTTTTTCATTTCCTGAATCTCCTGGTTTTATTCATTATTTAAGAGAAATGTACAATCCTGCTTATAACGGTTTTCCTAGATCAACTGTTAGGAAAGATATTTTTAAATTTGCACATGAATATCAACAGTATTTACATTATTTATTATATCATTTTAATGGAAAAATATATATCACATCTAATATAGGTCGTAGTACTAACAACCATGATTATTTAACGGCAATATATCATTGGGTATATTATAAATGTAGTATGCAAAAATGTATATTAGCGTATAGATATATAGATAGTAGACACACATGTCTTTTTATTTCAGAGTTTTTTGTTTAGTTTGCGATTATTATGGCATAATTGATAAAAAACATGACTATTACATTAGATAACGCTTCTTCTAATGTTACTGCTGTTAGATTATTAAAAAATGTTTTAACTCCATCTTTTTCAGATCATTTTCATATAAAATGTGCATGTCATATTTATAACTTAGTTGTAAAGGATGATCTATCACTTTTTGAAGACATTCTTGGAAAATTACAATTTGCTATAAACTTTATTTTTAAAAGTAATAGAATACAATGAATATAAAAAAAACTTGTCACAATTGTCAACTACCTTACAGAAAAATTCCCAAAGAAGTATGCACTAAATGTAATTCTTTATACAACCAACTACAACAACTTATGAGTATAGAAGACCTATAACCCAATTTTTTAACATCCGTAATCGAAATCCTACTGATATGATTATTGATTCCAATTGGGATACAATTTTAGAACTTATTACATTTTTAGAGAAATTTTATCTAGCTACTAAAGAATTTTCCGGTATTTATTATCCGACTATTTCATCAATGTTATTTTATATAGCTCTAATATTTATATTACTTAGTGAATATATGAAAAAACCAGCTTATAAGACACCTATTAAAAAATGATTCTAAAAATGAAAAAATATTTTATTCCTATTCCCCTAATTTATATTATTAGTGTTGTATTAAATCCTTCTATTAAAATAGACGGCTGTAAATCACCTATTGAAACTATTTATGATTTCATAGATAAATTTTCACCTCCATCTTCCAAAAATTCAAATGACCCACCACCTATTTAAAAAACTAGAGAAAAAGTGATGGCTAACATACAAGATGAATGTAAAAAAGTATACCAACAGAAAGTGCTAGCAACCAACCGGCTTCATTCCATCTTCTTCTTCTTCAACACAACCTCAAAAATGACATGATGGTGCTAGTATTGAAACCCTCAGACATAGAATGTTTAGTGGTAACATTTCTAATCAAGTTAGCGAGTTTGATGTTTTTGTTTTGCAGGGTGTTGTACCATACGAAGCAATTGAAAATGAAGAGGGACGTGAAGACTTGCTAAAATACTGGAGGGAGAATGTGAAAACATTTCCAACATTATCTAAGATGTCCCGAGATGTGTTGAACATTCAAACGTCATCAACAACGTCTTAAAGCACTTTTTCGGCCGACAGATATCAAATAGGAGAGTACAGACATTCATTGGCGGGAGACTCATTGGAGATTGCAGTTCTATTCAGAGACTGGATTCGTGTGTAGCGTATGAGGTACGGACAACCGGAGATCAATGAAGAAGAAGACTACAACTACAACGAAATCTTATCCGACGGAGGTGGAAGCCAACAAATGCCAATTCCAACCGAAAAACCACAAGAAATTATAAAGAAACTAGAAAATGTGTTTCTTAACATGTAATTCTTTTAATTGTAATTTTACTATGTTATTTATTTGCAACTTTCAATATCACGAAGTTGCAATTTTGAAATTGTATTACAAAAAAAAAATCATACTTCTATTAAAAAATATAAGAGGCACAAAAATAATCTTGGGGTGTTTTTAATAACTATCTTGTTGTGTGTGTGTTATCTTTTTAATTTAAAGATAAAAAAAAGACCCACTCGACTTCACGACTCGACACTCGGGATCGGACGGACGGCGACAGACTTCACGACTCGACTCGCCAAATGCCAAACCCCGACCCCGCCCTACCCCCACCGTAGGATCCAGCACTTCACACTCGCCCGACCCCCACCCCGCCCCGTTGGTCACCCATATGTTAAACACACAAAATTCTAGATTCGTATAATTCAATATTAAATTAAGTCAAATTCATCTGCCGCCCCTTGTGTTCGTCAAAAAATTTCACTTAGAATTTTGAATTGAAAGATCTTGACGACCACAAGGGGCCGCCGATGAGTTTGACTATTAAATGTTCTTATGTCCATGATCACCTTAATCTTTGGAGAGCTCTCTCTCTCATCTATACTCCATGCTTTCTCGAAAAAATAATTGAAAGTTGTAGGAAATTAAAATGAATTAGAATTTGATATTTTTATCCGTCTATTCAGGATTTATAGTTAAATTTATATAAAATTAGGTTATTTTATTTTGAATTAAAGTAGATTTTATACTATTATAAATAAAAGTGCTGCTAGATATTTTTTTATTGTGGAGATTATAAAAAGCATTCAAATATTTATAGAGTTTATCAATAAAATATTTTTCCCATAAAACCTGAAGTATTCTGGTCAAATGCAAAGAAAGCATATAAACAAAAACAAAAGAGTAGCTTTTTCTTCTTTTTAAAGTTTCTTTGACAACGACTCGCTATTTGATTCCTCTTGCATTTGACTAAAATGTTTAGTTTTAGCGAATTGAGATACATGCATATTTTTCTCCCTTAACGATTGAGTCCCACGAATTTGCAATGTACTAAGTTTGATGATGAAAATGACACCAAGTGAAATTTTAATAAAGCGTGGCAGTAAGGTTTGCGATGACTCTTTGATCTATCGGTTGACGCTATCTGTTTAACATGATCTTAATTTGTTTTCGGGAGTAGAGATGGAATGAAATAAGCAATCATGTCCGTTTGGACTCCGATCGAGAAATCCCTATCCTCGAGTACTAATTTTGTTGGTATTAGTATAACCCCAAGAGTCCTAATTGGGATAAGTTCTTGAGTGACTGGGAAAAAGAAAAAGAAAAAGAAAAGTCGCAAAGAAAACAGAATAAAACTAAAGGTTAGAATATCCTCCTTAATTCACAGGGTTCTTAGATATTTGTGAATGTGGTAATAAAATATAACAATTGAATCTTGTGTCCATTAGCTTATCCCAGGAATCATCTTAGAAATATAACATAATGGTCCCCGCAGTGAATAGTGAAATAACATGAATAAATAAAGATAATCAAACATGAAATGCACATCAGCAGAAAATATCCAATTAATATTTTATTAGGAGAAATCCACTCTGCAGTACATCACATTAAAAGAAGCTTTTTCCACTCATTACAATATTAGAAGAAGCAACACACAAAATGAGGTGTCAAAAAACCAACCCCATTTTGATGCTCCGGGACAACCTTAGAGAACAAAGCCAATTAGGCATTATTTGTTCTTCATCTCTATTGACACCAATCAATAACAAAGTTAAATGGCACACCATGGAAATTAATTAGTACAAACACCACACTCTAAATGTTTGTAAAATACAATACTGAACCTTAATAGCACACGTTATAATAGGCTAAGATGTTTCATAAGCGAATTCAAAATCTACAATGAGTTAGTTCAGGAATCCCAAAGGAAATCGTCCATTTCTTCGTAATCACTCATTTCATAGTCATTGGTATAAGTAAGCATTGTCTCTTCACTCCACGTTGTTGGTGAATCCATAGGGAAATCGTTAATAGCTTGAATTTGACTTGGAGATAGTCCTACGGTGACTGGTGCTACATGACTAGTAGGGGCACTACTTGTCATGTCCTGATGATCAGAACTTGCGGTCCTGACACTTAGTGCAGCCTGTTGAGCAGCCAAACGTATGTCGTCGGGGCAACAACTAGCAGGCTTAGGGAGATGATCAACCAACTCTGGGAAATTTAACTTAGCTGCACGTCCCTTGAGGTGCAATGCAGCTGAATCATAAGCTGCGGCCGCCATCTCTGGTGTGTCAAAACTCCCTAGCCATATTCTCGTTTTCTTCCCTGGCTCACGAATTTCGGACACCCATTTCCCCCATTTCCTCTTCCTAACACCTCTATATGCTGATGTTATACCACCCCCTCTGTTAGCCTTGCTAGTGTTGTTATTGCACTCTTCCATTTGTGTTAATTAAGCAATTTTAAGTGTGATTAACTTAACTATATATAGATGGATGAATTTGAACAAATTAAAAGTCAGAACAAGCATCATTTCTGATGTGTAAATTAAACAACTATGAGAGTTAGAGGGAGCTTCCATGATCTTTCAGAGGATTTGAAATTAAAAGAATTTTGTGTGGGACAAATAAGGTTCGGATAGCATGATTTTTATATTTTCTTTTCAAGTTTTTTTTATGTAAGAGTAATGCGTTAGGGGTTAGCAGCAACCATTGGAGACTGAGCACGTTTGTATACTTCATGTGTTTATAGATTAATAATGTTTTATAAATGTCGGTTTCTAAAGTATATGGGGAGAAAAAGTGAGATATTATTGTAGCAAAGTAACAGAATAGGACACTGGATGAGGTTTTTGTTAGGTGATGTTTCCTGTTCTAAGACGCGGTTTTTACTTAGTTTTCAAAAGCCCTTTCGAAAAAGAATGTTAATTAACTGTCCTATCCTCCTCCATATCCCCATTCGGGTCCAACTTTTGTCATCCATATATACACACGAATAGTTAGCCCTTGGCATCGAGCCCAGTGAGTTGAACCCAATAGAGCCGAGTGAGTTTGAGCTCGAGTTGAGTCAAGCCTCAACCGAGTGACTTTTTATGATATTTTGTTATATAGTTGAGTGATTTTTTGTTACAAAAAAATATATTAGTGTTTCTAATACCATAAAAATAAAAGTTGTAATTCATCATTCGTGAAATTACCCTATTTTCAAGTTATAGCAAGCAATTTACCTTATTATCCAACATGTTAATCCATTTTTGTAATGGAATAGTCGTTACTTTTAGGTGATGTGATTATAAAAAAGTTTATGTTTATTGCTAGTGTACAAAAGTTAAAACTCTTTTTTAATTACTAACCCACACTTATAGTAAATGTATATGGTTAAACGTAGTTACTTATTATTTACCTGTTTAAAGTTAAACCGTCTTAACAAAATAAAGAGTGTTCAGTTCAACAATTTTTGAATTTTTTTCTAGAATTCTTGTAGGAGAAATTCTTTGAAAAGATTCTATAAAAGAAAAGGAAAATGGCTTAAGATAGTACTAGCTGTTTTAATAAGTTATGTTCGGGTAGGATCACGAGTAATTATTTGGGTGGGAGTTTTTTATGTTTTAAATAATATTTTTATATTAGAATAGAATTTTTTTCTACCGGAAAATGATCAAAATGACTTTTTTTTAAATTAGTAAAAGTGAGTATTTTTTATAACTAAAAGAATTAATTTGATGATTTTCCTGCAGTAGTATTGTAGGTTCGATTACCTTCTATTTTTTTTAACTTTATCTGTTAAAAGAAAATTTCCTTAAGCTTATATTAAGCAAAAGTAAGAGATTTGCTAGATAACAACGACATTTATTAGTACAGTTAAATTTTTATACGTCGTCAAGGACATGTGGATCTCAAGATCAAAATAGCAAAACGATTAGCAATTGAAACTAATTTAAATATTTATTTTATTCTTCTTCTTTCCTCCTCATCGTCCTACGAAGACAATATCGTCTTCCAGATCTTCTTCTTCCCACTCCTCAGGGGAAAAAACCAATAATGATAATTCTCCCCCACTTCATAGTCCAGAAAAAGCTCCGGCTTCTCATACTAGTCAAGAAACTGACCTAAGTTATCTTGCGACCGACATTCTTCCCACTGGTTTTGAATACCAGGGAGATTTTCGTGTTGATGACCACCATGAACCCGTGGAGGAGATTGACTCATTGATCATCGTGGATATCCTTCCTCAAGTTTGGGAGGACTACAATTTTGACCCTGAAATTGACATGAGAATTGTGGGCCTTAAAGCCAGTTTGAACCACTATGTCGACGATTTTTCTATGGTTCACAAATACATTTTTATCACTATTTTCCATCTTACGATCCCAAAAATTATCGAGGACATGTGCCGACGCTACTGAGTATGCCTGGGCCAGGTAGTCCCCAAATTTGGAGGTTGGTTAACTGTATGCACTTGCTGGTTGACCGTGCTAACATCCCATTCACTATTAACCATCTTATTCATCTTTATTACCCTCGGTTGTTCCGAGATGGAATTATTGACCTTTACCTCTGTGCAAGTTGAAGTCTTATCAACGCTGAAGATGACTACGACCGAAGATGGATTACCAGGTTTGTAATGATCTGGACTAACCAAGTTCATCAGCCAACTCATGAACCCTTTCAAGAGGAGTGGAATACTGCCCGTAAGTTATCTTGATAAATTCAATTACCTTTATCCCCATTCCCCCCTTTTTCTGGGTGTAAAATTTTACTTTTCATGTGTATGTGCACTTTCTCTGCAGCTTCCCCCGTTGAACCAAAATTTATCGTAGGGATTTATGAATGGGTGGTTGATCTTTTGCGTACGTCTCCCAATGTAACCCGGACCTGGAAAAGCATGACCTCTAAATGATGGGGAGGGAAAAGCCATGGTAATGAGTTAAAAATCATTCAAAAATAGAATAAACTTGGATTTTCATATAATTTCTCCTTATTATTTTTGTATTTTCTGTAGGACTCCCGGTAAGAAAATATGCTTCCCATAAAGTGCCCACTCGTGCCACTTATTTAACTAATATAGTTCAGGAAGCTTTGAGTAGCCGTAAATGGAAATTGCAAGTAGGCACCTCTGAGATTTCCAAGGGGATAGGCTTAAGAGTGAGAACACACCGCATGCTAGTTGAGGCCTTGAAGGAGTTGTTCACATTGATGATGATGAAGAAAAAGAAAGGAAAGATGTAACTGTGAACGTTCGAAGGTGTTAGAACTCCTCCGGCCGAAACCCCCAAGAAAGAAAGAGTGGCTCCAAATTTTCATCCTTCCAAGGGTAGTACCATCCCTTCGACTTGCACAGAAGCTGTGACTTCAGCATCTTCACCCCATCGTAAGTGTCTAAGGGCGAGTTTGGAGGCTTCCTTGCTCACATATCAAATTTATTCCTTCAGGTAATCTAATACTTTCACTTTTCCATCATAGATTGTGAAGTCTCAACTTCTTCTTTTTTGTTGTAACACTTCCCTTTTTTATTTAAATTCATATTGCTGCTTTTTCTACCATAGATCTGGCCAAAAATCTAACTCCATTCCATGGAGAAGAGAGACCGTCCTTAGAAAATCAGCGCCTTGAGGCCAAAGGGAAGATACTCTGGGTCAAAATTCGGGATTCAAATTCCACTCAAGCTTCGCTTTGACTATGCCTGGAAGATGTCAATGACTCGCTGAGGGACAGGGAGAACTCATTGAAAGTCCTCACCTTCACATATGTGAATTTTACAGAGTAAAACTATCAGACTGGAGGCAAACTTAGCTACTGCTCGGGAGCAATTTGTCATCTCTAAGAATACCCAGGAAAAAATGTTGATATCCACACTGTTAGCCAAAAGTACAAGGATATTTATGTCACTCAAGATGTTTTATTGTCATTCATGTATTTGCATTTCATTCATGTTTTACCCAAAAATATATATTGGGGATGGGGAATAGGATACGCAGACCACTTGATCAGTTAGGATATGATAATGATGAAGCCTGTGTGACTTAATGAAAAGGAAGATGTCTGATGAAGGGATTGATTTTTCGAAATCGTGTATAACGATCTCTTCAGAATTGATTATCTTCTCTGATTCAAAAGAAGAAGATGATTGAGAATTATAAGAATTAGTTCTGGCTAAAAACGGATCCATGTATGGTTTTGTGATTTTTAGAAGTAATCTCTATTTACCTTTTGTATGATTAATTATCAATCTACTATTCAAAAACGTATATATCGATTTCTTCGGAAAGTTAGGCCGAGGATCTAAAGGGGATAATAAATAGGGAAGAAATCAACATATAAAAGACTGAATAGTATAGAGATAAATAAAAATACGACAGGTAAATAGAGAGAAGCTGACTTAGCTAAGGTTCCTCGTGAAGGAAGCCATAAGCATAAGGATCTGCAGGAATTTAAGTGAATTAAAGTGCAGGAATTTAATGCAAGAATTTAATTGAGGTGGCTCGGCCAACCATATGCAGAATTTAAATAAATTTAAAGACGTAAATTTAATTGCAGTAGGTGGTAGAACCAACCATGTTGCAAGATAATTATAATAAAAACGTGAATTTTATTTCAAAACTTTAAAGTACTTACAAAGAGGATAATTTTGTAACGGAGTATTTCGTTATGAATCAGTGAGTGAACTGAATCATATTAATTTGGATAATTTTCTGGGTAAATTGGATAATTTCGATTATGAATCAGTGGATGAACTGAATCATGTCAATTGGATAATTTCTGGGTAATTTATCGGGTAAGGAACGGAATATTAGTTCATAGACTCCCCGAGGTCTTATGAACTTGTAAATTAGGAATTTTCTGGGTAAATTACCCCACTAAGGGGAAAAACTTTGATGATCTTCAACTTCTAGAGAGAAGGAAGAGAATTCTATACTAGAGAGAGAAACTATCAGAAAAAATAACTTATGAAACTAAGGGAGAGGGGTTCTCTTTTTATAAGAGAATTACAAAGTGGGAATTCACTATTACGGGAATATTAAACTATTCATCCGAGTGTTGTATGAGGTCATGCATGACCTCGATATTTTTGTCTTCTTCTCGGATTCCGCTTTCACTGTATTGAGCACTGAGATTTGTCGTCAATTTGTCAATTATTCCTCCGGGATTTTCGGTATTTTGGCAGCATCTAGAATCCACTGTTGCCAAAAATAGGGATATTTGCATTTTCAATTCCGGGTTCTTCCTCATCATTTGAAGAGCTCTGTTTGGATGAGGATGGTGCAAATTTTTGGAATATTGCCTGTATCTCTTCCGGGGTTTTTGCTGCAGCTAGCATGGAAGCCATCTGGGATTTTTGGGAAAGGAACTGGGTGTGTTCCTTTGTCTGGAATGGCGTCTGTGCTTTCTGGTCGGTGCCTGCAACGGAATTGGTTTATTATTATCAAGCCATTGTTGAACATTTGTTGGTGAGAGGTTCCTTGGTATTTTAAAGCTGTCCCACCATCGAATTTTAAATCTCCTTCGGATGACTGGAATTTTGTCATCTGAATAATCTACAAACCATGTGAACACCCATGGTAGATGGAATTTTGTGTGGAAAAGGTGCAATGGTGTACAACTTTTTTCTTCTTCTGTGGGTGTGAATTGGGGTTTGAAGAGGTTAAAAGATTTGATAATTTCGGGTTTTTGTATCTCAAGTGTAGATCCGAATTGTTCCCACCATTAATTCCACCAAGTAGGAAATTGCGAAGCATCACATGAAGTATCAAAATGGAAAAGCCAAGTATGCGATAATTTTGAATTTTGAATTAAAAGGAATTAAACCAAGCTTGTTGGTAGTCCCAGTAATTAAAAGGAATTCAAAAAGGGGCTTATTTTGTAAAAATTTGGAAAATTTATGAGTTTTGACAAGTCATTCCCCCAATGAATTGGAGCAATTACTTGGAGTATTTTGCAGATCAAATAAGAGTAATCATTTTTGAAAAATTTACTTTTGTCGTTGCTGATCCTGGTTTGTCAAGGATAGCTTGATAAAAGTATGGAGTTTTTAGGTTATCTTTATAATTCATAAAACCATTTTGTCTCAAATTTTTTTATTTTAAAGTAACTCGTATTTTCTACAAGTTAGTAATTTAGAAATTGATTTGAGAAAGGGTTTTAAGAATTCTTTCTCTATTTTTAGAAATTATTTATTTCAATCATTTTTCGAAAATTGATTTGAGAAAGTCTTTTGAAAATTCTTTCTTTGTTTTTAGAAAACTTTCAGTTTAATCATCTCTTGGATGATCCTTCATTTACGGACCAGAAATTGTATCATCTTCTTTCTTTGAAGTATTTTGTTGTATCAACTTTAAATCTGTATCAACTTCTTTCTTCTTCTGGGGGATTTGTGAAGGAGTAAGAGGAGATTTTTAGGTATTTTCTCTGTTTTGTAGGAATTCACGGGTCAGGAAATCTGGAATGAAATTTGTTTCTCCTTTTATATATTCAATATCAAAATCAAAAATACTAAGAATTGCTTGCCATCTGGCGAAAATTTGTTTTGATGCAAGGTTTTGAACATCTTTTTGTAAAACCTCTTTAGCACTTTTGCAATCGACTCTAAGTAAAAAATTTTGATTTAGTAAATCACTTTGAAATTTTTGTATGCATAAGACGATGCTCAAAATTTCCTTTTTAATGGTAGAATAATTTTTCTGGGTATCATTCCAATGGGAAGAGGTGTACTGGACTATACATTATTTTTCCTCTGAATTTTGTTTTAGGATTCCTCCGTATCCTAAGTCTGAGGCATCTGTTTCTACTACCTTAGGTAGCTGGGGATTTGCTATATGAAGACACGGTATTTCTAGTACCTTTTTCTTGATTTTCTGGATACAAATGGTATGGTTGTCAGTCCGAGGAGTCGGATTTTTCCTTAGTCTATCATGGAGTGGTTTTGCCATCTTATTGATCTCTGGACAAAAATCTAAAACATAATTTAAGCTGCCTAGGAATCTTTGCAACTGAGTTTTGTCAAGGATTTTGTCAGGGAATTTGTTTGCGAATTCTAAGGACCTTTCTATGGGGGTGATTTCTCCTTGGGATAGGTAATGTCCTAGAAATCTTATTCTAGTCTGAAACAGGTTCATTTTTGACTTAGAAACTACCAATCCATTTTTCTTAGTGACATAGAAGAATGTTTTGAGATGTTTGAAATGTTCTTCTATGGAATCTGAGAAGATTAAAACATCATCAATATAGACTATGCATAATTTGGAATGATCATTGAAAATGTCATTCATAATTCGTTGGAATTCCGAAGGTGCATTTTTTAGACCAAAAGGCATTACATTCCATTCGTATTGCCCAAAGGGTACCGTAAAGGCGGTTTTATAACGATCTTTCGCAGAAATCTGGATCTGCCAAAAACCTGATTTCATGTCAAATTTTGAGAATATTAAGGCAGAATGTAGTTTTTGCAACAGGTCTCTTTTGTTTGGGATTGGGTATCTAATCCATTTGAGGGCTGTATTTAAGGGTTTATAATTTATCACTAATCTAGGAATTCCTCTTTCTATTTCGGAATTTTTGTTTACATAGAAAGCAGCACAACTCCAAGGGAATCGAGATTTGGAAATTAGTTTTTTATTTTCAAGATCCTGTATTTCTTTTCTGCAATGTTGTTCAAGGTCGCTATTCATTTGAATGGGTCTTGCTTTTGTTGGAATTTGTCTTTCATCAAAATCCTTTTCATAAGGAAGATCCACTATGTGTTGTTTTCTGCTCCAAAAGGCATTTGGAATTTCGGAACATATCTCAGTTTCGAATGTTTTTTGGAGTTTGGAAATTTGTTTTTTAACATCGGGTATTTCTAATTGTGTATTTAATCTCTTAACTGAAACCTCTTTTTTCAGTTCTTGTAGGTGGTATATTTTCCCTTGTATTTTTGTGTTTATACCATCTTCATGTATCGAACATGTTCTTATTATGTTTAAATTTCTTGTTTTTGGTTTTGCTATGAAATGGAATTTTAATTTCCTTTTATTAAATTTAAAAGATACGGAATCGCTATCTATTTTGTAAGGAGTGATGAGATTTATGAATGGTGTTCCTAAGATGACGGAACTGTGTATGTCATCTGTTAACACAAATGGTGTTGTTATAGAAACTCCGTTATTTTCAATTGTCGCACTGGTCTTTGAATCTATTCTGATTTTGGTGTTATTAGCAGTCTTTACTCTTTCACTAGTTTTTTCTCTGAACTTTTCTGGTACTATATCTATTTTTATTAGGTTTAAATCTGCACCCGTATCAAAAAGTGCAATTGTTTGGATTTTAAAGTTATCCAAGAATTTCAGAGTAATTTTTATTAGGTATCTTTTTGACGTGATTTGTCTTAGGACATTAAGGAAGTTTTTTGGAATTTCTTCTAGGCTTTTTGACTCTATGGGGTTTTCTGAATTGGATTTAGAGTTTTGTGATGTTGGTTTTGAAAGGATTATTTTTATTAATTTAGACTCTTGTTTCTGTTTTTCTTTTAATTCTTTTATCTCTATTTTTACTTCTTTTATTTCTTTTTGTAATTCCTGTTTTGTTATTACCTTTTTATCATTGCTTAACACACACACACATTTAATTATTTCAGATGAACTATCCGTGACTAATCCAGCTATTTGAAGTAAAACACTAGGTTCTACTCTGGTGTCAGAATTATGTAATTTCATTTTACAGTACTTTGAATTCTGTTTGTATTTGGAAATGTCTTTTTTAGGATTTATTTCATCCTGGAATTGTTGTAAGACATTATTGTTATTTGAATTATGTATTAAAGTTTCACACCTTTCTCGATCAGGTGTATCCGGTATAATGAATTCTGTGTTGGAACTACTGGATGTTCCAATTTTACTTAATTGGTCTTGTATGGCCTGAACGAATTCAGACTTACTTTGTTTGATATCTTTAATACTATCTTTGGATACTTGGAATGGTTTAAAGATCGGACTTTTCAATTTTGTTTCCTTAGGTAATTCCGAGGATCCTATAGTAACTACAGGATGGTTTTTTATGTAATTTTCGATTCTGTCTAATTGTTTTCCTACGGTATTTAAATTAATGTTGGTAAAGTTATTTTGTGCAATTATGTTTTTTGTATTTGTTTTCTCATCTTCTGAATGGGTTTTAAAAGGAAATGCGTCTATGGAGCTCCCATGGACGTCAAGTTTGATTCCCTGTAGAGGGGGGGTGATTGGATTGGATTTTTCTAGAATTGGCTATAGTCTCCCATTCTTGTGTCTTGTTCCTAGTTGTTATGGGATTTAGTGATTTAGGAAAAGGGAATTCTATAGAATTTTGGGAAGAGTATATTGCAAACCAGTCAAAGAAAGGAATATTAATTTCATTCTTTTTTATGTAATCATAGAATTTTTCTTGAATTTGTTTTCGTGTATTTAGGAATTTTTTAAAGAACCAAATCCTTTTTTCAAGGTTTTGTTTCTCATAAAATTCTTTATGAAGGAATTTTATATCAATCTGGAATCCCTCAACATTATTGTGGGAGTTGTCCATAACTGAAGTAATTTTTGGAATTTTGTCAGTTTCTTATGGGGATTCGTTCTTCTGACTCAAAATTGAGCAGTAGACGTGTTGAGTATATTTGTACACCAATTTATTTGTCTTTGTTGGACAATTATGTTTGTGTTGATATTTTCCAAACCGATGTATAGCGCTATGATTTTAGAGAGGATTTCTTCTCTAATGATTTCCTTACTATAGCTATCTAGTGACTCGGAGGGTACTAATTTCGAGTAATATCTTAGTAGACTAAGGGTCAGAGTTCTTCTTTTTGAGAATTTTCTCAGAATTTTTTAGTGTAGCCACTTGGAAGAATTAGCTGAATTTATGTTCTGGAAAGAAGGATGGGTTTTCATATAAGGAAACCTATTCGGAGAATGGGGTTTATGATCTAGTAGAAGTAATCTCTATTTACCTTATGTATGATTAATTATCAATCTACTATTCAAAAACGTATAGATCGATTTCTTCGGAATTTATTATCTTCTTTGAATCCATGGAAGAAGATGATTCCAAAAAAATAAGAAGTAATTCTATTGAGAGAATGGTTTCATGTGTGTGGAATTCCAGGTATGTGGATTCCCAGTTCGAAGACCCTTACCTTCTTACAATCCAAATGCGAACAGTTTATCAATGAGTTCTTGTCGGCCCTACACACGGGGACTTACTGTGACCATGCGATCTGATCGTTCGACTAAACACGGATTTAACCAACTCGGAAGGCTCAGCCGTATCCAAGTTTATCGGGGAAAACGAACAAAGGAGCACCCGATTAGGAGTTTACCACCTGACTGGAAACTCATTTCTCTTTCTAGAGTTTACCCTTTATGGCTTTGATACCAAGTTAGGCCGAGGATCTAAAGGGGATAATAAATAGGGAAGAAACCAACATATAAAGGACTGAATAGTATAGAGATAAGTAAAAATACGGCAGGTAAATAGAGAGAAGCTAACTTAGCTAAGGTTCCTCATGAAGGAAGCCATAAGCATAAGGATCTGCAGGAATTTAAGTGAATTAAAGTGCATGAATTTAATGCAAGAATTTAATTGAGGTGACTCGACCAACCATATGCAGAATTTAAATAAATTTAAAGACGTAAATTTAATTGCAGTAGGTGGTAGAACCAACCATGTTGCAAGATAATTATAATAAAAACGTGAATTTTATTTCAAAACTTTAAAGTACTTACAAAGAGGATAATTTTGTAACGGAATATTTCGTTATATATATATATATATATATATATATATATATATATATATATAT
Source organism: Przewalskia tangutica (assembly GCA_029844215.1). Lineage (NCBI taxonomy): Eukaryota > Viridiplantae > Streptophyta > Magnoliopsida > Solanales > Solanaceae > Przewalskia > Przewalskia tangutica. The sequence continues at coordinate 28,807,659 of CM056736.1, read as the reverse complement.
ATGTATATATATATATATATATATATATATATATGTATATATATATATATATATATATGTATATATATATTATGGGAATGAAGATGCCCTTGTGTGGCCAGTATATATGTATTACCGTATTTGCATTGCATAGCATTTAGGCATATGTATTAGGGTCTCAGAGATTTTTACTGTTGGTCAACTGTTTCTGTTTCAGTTATTGTTACCTCTGTTATACTGTTATTCATGTCTGACATACTCAGTACATCAGTCGTACTGACGTCCCTTTTGTCGGGGGACGCTGCATTTCATGCCCACATGTTTACATAGACATGACGACGATTCATGTTAGTAGGTTGCTGACTGAACGGATTTTGGAGCACTGCCCTTGTTTCAGAGTGTCAGTCTATTTTGGTAGGGAAATTTTTGCATGTCTGCATGGGTATGGTGGGGCCCTGTCCCGACCTTTTGATGTCGTATACTCCTTAGAGGCTTGTGGATGGTGTCCTTTGGGTGTAGTATATTGTATGACCTTGTCGTTCTTGGCATGGGTATGTATATATATAAGTTGGTTTTCTTGATACAAATTTCATATAGTTTTCTTTCGGCTTAGTTCGTATTTAATTACGATTAGAGGTTAAATGTACGAATGGCGGTATCCAACGGGTGGGATTCGGGTGCTCGTCACGGCCCTCTGGTTTGGGTCGTGACAGGTAGGCACATGGATTCTCCTGTTATGACTTGGGAACATATCTCTGATTTGTTCATGAAGAAGTGGTTTCCCTTAGGAGTGTGATCTGCCTACGCTGTGCTGTTTGAACATTGGGTCAAGATACTACGTCCGTCTTTGACTACAATACCAAGTTTGAGAGGTTATCTTGCTATGAGCCTCACCTCATTCCCACCAAAGATGAGAATATTGATAGATTTGCCCATGGTTTGGTTGTGAGCATCTGAAAGAATATGGTTAGTGGGAAGAAGGGGCAAGGATGAAACTTATATCTTTTTATTTCATCCAAGAGACCAACACGTTCGGTAGGCAAGGTGTTAGGACGTTGTCTAATTGCTCACGCAAGTATACATATCGTTCACAAGTAATATAGTCTGTAAGACCGAGTTTATCGTCCACAAAGACTGATTTCTAATTGTCGTTCATCTATTTTATGTTATCTATTTGGCAATCGATAATTGAGTTGGGTTTTTGTTTATCCACTAGAATAATTGCACGAATTAACTAAACTATTGAAGTTGTAATCAATTATGAAGGAATTAGGGCTTCCAAAATCATCGGTTATCCACTCTATTCAATCCTTAATGCAACTAGAATGACTTCTTATTCTACGTTAAGATAGCGGTTAACTAGACTGTCTTATATTCCGGTTAGGATATATAATCGCTCAAACCTAGGGCAGAACCCTTCTATATTCTTATGATAGGATTTACCACATAGGAGGATTAAGAACAGTAACCTATAATGCTACACAAGTATCGGGGTACTTTCGTCCGCGATTTTAACCTATGTCTATTCAATTACAACATATTCAAATCTCTCCTCTCGGTTCTTGATTCGAAATCATATAGGTTATGATAATTAGTGATCAATTAACTATCAAACATTCATACCAATTATTGAATAAATCTTACTCAAGTGAAGAAGGAATCAAACTAATGCATTAAGTCATGAAATAGAGTTTCAAGCGATTCAAAAGGAAAGCCCTAATAAAGTGTTTAGCTCCTAGCCATAGTCACACTAAGAACTAATACAATTCCAAACATAAACTGAATTAAAACGAAAGAAAGAAAAATACTGTGAACTAAAGTCTCCAATTGTAGCTTCAAATCTGCCCTGAGTTGTGTTGTGTGATAGAATGTTCAACCTCCTTAACTAGAATAAACCAAGGACTTAAATATGTTGCAAATTTTGTGCCCTATGAACCCTTCTGCCCTTGACCAATTCTATTTTGGATCTGAAAATTCACGTCTCGGCACCGCGATTCTGCAGAATGGCACCGCGGTGCCGAAAGTCCTGCAGCCTCTCAGTAATTATGGCACCGCGGTTCTGTATGCTTGGCACCGCGATGCTGCAGTCTTTTGTCCTGAATTGCCAACTTCCGTCCTTTTTGCCTCGGGACTCTCCCACTTTTCGCTCCTTTTCGTCATTTTGCCATTTTGAACTGCTGTGACTCAAAAGAAAGGAAAACGACCCTAACAAGACACTTATTTAAACAAAAATGAGAAATACACTAACTAAAAATGACTCAAAAGCGTATACAAAATACGCCTAACAAATACCCCTAAACTTAACCTTTGCTCGCCCTCGAGGAAAGATCAAAACAAAAACAAAAAAACAAAATAAAAGACTCAAAGACTCCAATCAAGCAGCTGCACAAGGTTACTTAGAAAATCATGAACGTCAGTTGGGATAATATGTTGGAACATACAACATGAATATAGCAATATAGAATTTCAAGCCAGATATTTCGCAAATTCATTTCATTCACAATCATGAACACCTACCCTATGCATGCCAATTTTATTTAGTTCTATGAGTCTGTTTACTTGTTATTCTCTACTAATCATAGACATACATATTAGAGATCTTCAGGGCTTTTCAGAGTTGTAATGTAGGCTTAGGCAGGGGTAGGTAAGAGTAGACATTTAGACATTTTTTTTTTCATTCAACTCTTTTTGTCTTTCTTTTTGGTATCATTTTTAATTCATACCTATCACTCTCCTTTTCTCTTTTTGAGAGCATGAAACACATTCACATAGGCACTCCAAAACTTAAGCTTTTACATCTTTGAGTGCATCAATTTTTCACTCTCTTTTCATTTTTTTTTCACACTTCTTTTTTCCCAATTTTTCAATTACTGTTTATGGCACATAAGAGAATCACAGGGTGTCAAAGAAATAACTCATTTTAGGCTCAAAAGGGCTGACTAGAGATACAATTTATTGCAAGGTAGGTAATGAAAGGTAAGAAGGACTAACAAAGAAATGTCTGAATCATCTCCCTAAACATGTACATCTTTAACTATTTCGTCTCAAATAACAAGCAAGCAGACTCATAGACATTTTTCATAATTGACAACACATAGGCTAAGCACAATTATCCCAAATAATTAGATTTTCATGAATTTTTGGCATATCTAACTTAAACACACATATTTTAGCTTCTAATTCCATTACATTATCCCACTTAATTCACTAGGCGTTTCCAGCAACTACAACATGCATGATCACAAAAAAAAAATTGACTCATATAGACACAATAAAAGACACAAAAACTCAATCAAAATGACTCAAAACATAAGTACAAAAATAAAATAAGTACCCCCAAACTTAAACGACACATTGTCCCAAATGTGTAACGACTCAAAAATTAAAAAGGGACGACTTACAGACAATAGAGGTTCAAAATGGAGGTGGTGGCGGCGGATACTGCATTGAGACGGTATCTGTGGGAAGAGATTTGACGATTTAGGGTCCTTTATTTTTCAGAATTCGTGCCCAGGCACCGCAGTCCTGCATAATGGCATCACGGTGCCTGAAGTACTGTGACTTCTCTGACCATTCGGCACCGCGGTCCTGCAGAATGGCGCCGTGGTGCCACCCGATTCCATGATTTCAACCCTTTTATTCGTGCTTAGTCTCTGATTCCTTCACCTGTCATCACATCACAACCAAAAAATACCAAAAGTGAGACTGTTCAATTTAAACTAATTGCAGAATTTAAACATTGGGTTGCCTCCTAAGTAGCGCTGTCTTTAACGTTTTTTAGCCGGACGCAGGTTCCTTATTCAATCATTGGGGTAAATTAGCCCCACAACCTATCCATTTGAAAATCATTTTCCTCTTCTTTACTCTATTATTCTTTTTCACAGTATTGGGTTCAGTAAGATTTACCTGTTTGTCAGCTTTCATGTCATAAACTTTTGTTGCATCTTTCAAACTAGCATGTGGGTTCACAGCTGTAGGAATGATCTCCTTAATGTGGGTATGTGCTTGCTGAACTTCTGGGTCAGGTGTGCTTACTGCGAAGCACTTGTTGCTGGCCGGGGACTCATGATGGATTTGAACACCTTGAATACCATATCTTCTTCCTGAACCCGTAGTCTCAATTCTCTCTTCTCCACATCGATTAGGGCTCTACCCGTTGCAATAAATGGTCTCCCTAAAATAATGGGTATTTCATCATCTTCATCCATGTCAATAATGAGGAAGTCTGCTGGGAAGAAGAACTTTCCCACCTTGACAAACACATCTTCCACTATGCCTCTGGGGTGCACCACAGTTCGGTCAGTCAGCTGCAGATTAACTGTGGTTGGTTTGGCTTCCCCCAAACCCAATCTCTTGAACACAGACAGAGGCATGAGATTTATACTAGCCCCTAAGTCACAAAGTGCCCTGTTGCATGTTACTTTGCCAATAGTGCAGGGCAGGGTGAAGCTTCCTGGATCTTTCAACTTAGGGGGCAGTTTCTTTTGTAAGATGGCGTTGCACTCCTCTTTCAGCGCTATTGTCTCATAATCCGCCAACCTTCTCTTTTTTCCAAGTATCTCCTTCACGAATTTGAAGTATGCGGGCATTTGTTCTAACGCCTCAATGAAGGGAATATTGATGTGAAGCTTCTTAAATACCTCCAAAAACTTGGAGAACTGTTTGTCTATGACCTTCTTTTAGAGCCTCTGGGGGTAAGAGATTTTATCAGTGTATTCCCTTAAAGGTGTTGGTGGAGCTTTCTCAATTGTAGGGTGGTCCTCAGTGACCCCCTTCTTTCCTTCCTCAACTGCTTTCTCACCCTCTTTCTCATGAACCACTACGGGTTGGGAAGCTCCATGCTTCAACTGTTTTTCACTCCTTAACAACACTGCCTGACACTACTATCTTAGATTGACCTTTGTATTGCTTGGAAGAGTACCCTGCGGCCTGTTGGTTACAATCTTCGCCAATTTCCCAACTTGCGTTTCCAGGTTCCTGAGAGAGGACCTAGTTTCATACATGAACTGATTCTGTGAATTGGTGAGTGTAAGCAATGAAGCCCTCAACTCATCAGGCTTCTCCTTTTGTGTAGGTGGTCTAAACTGCTAGGATGAGGTAGCCTGATTCTGTGCTTGCTGGTTCTGGTAATTACATTGATATGGTTGCTGCTGGGCCTGGTCGTTCCTCCACGAAAAGTTAGTGTAATTTCTCCACCCTAGATTGTATGTGTTGAAATTATAGGGCCGCTGAAAATTTCCAACTGCCTGAACCTGCTTCATGTGCACATTATTAGGATCCACCGGTGTGCATCTGTCAAAAGAGTGTGGGCCCTCGCAAATCTCACAATTCACAGGCATCTGGACTGTATTCACAGACATAGTGTTCTGCTGCAGTTGCTTTTTCAAGAGGGCCACCTGCGCATTTAATGATGTGATAGTGTCTATCTCATGTATGCCCATAGTCTTCCTGCTACTCGCAGACCTTCATCTGCCCCTTGATGATTATTGGCAGCCATGTCTTCTAGTAACTCATGTGCCTCATTGACACTCTTCCTCATGAACGCTTAGAAAACTAGCCTCCTTCTTACTAGTTTTTTTCCAGGTCTTCTCGAACCAGCATCTTCCAACCTGGTGCTCTCACTAGAAGGACTAGTACAGGTCCAAACCAAAGCCAAGGATCAAATGAGACGTCCATCGACCGGATAAGACCTCCATATCCAAATCTATTTGTCCAGTTGTCGCTCCCCATTATCAGCCACTGAAGGAGCATCTCAACCAACCTCGAATCCTTCTTTTTTTCCTCCCGAACAAATCTGTCATGATTCTTCAGAGTTCTCTACACCATTATGGGGGAATTTTCTCTGTAAATCCTTAAATCGCTCTTATGCATCATACAACGACTCTCCATCTACCTGATATAAATTATTCAACTCTCCCCTTAACTTTGCTGCTTTTGAAAGAGGGAAAAACTTTTCAAGAAACGTTTGGGCTAGGTCCTGCCAGGTGGTGACAGATTAGGTAGGTAGGGAGTTCAACCAGCTCTTGGCTCTGTCCCTAAGTGAGAACGGAAAGAGCCTCAGTCTAATGGCATCGTCAGTAACACCATTGTACTTAAATGTAGCACACAGCTCCAGAAAGTTGACAATGTGCATGTGGGGGTCTTCAGATGGCAATCCCCCAAACTGTACTGTGTTATGGACCATGCTCAGAATGGGTGGCTTGATCTCAAAGTTGTTTGCCCCTATTACTGGGAGCCTGATACATGTCTGTGCACTAGTAACCGTGGGGAGAACATAGTCCCCAAGCTTCTTTCCGCTGGAACCTGGACTGGCTCCCCTGCATTTTCAGGACCCTCATTGTTCGCCACATTCTGATTCGGTTGGTTTTCCATGGTCACTGAATCAGATATCCTCTTCGCCAGTTCTGCTTGCAAGCTTTCTCAATCACAAGGTTAAAAAGAACAAGTGTGTATGCTCCCCTTCTTCTTCGCATACACTAAATCCCTGAAATAGACCAAAATTAACAAACAAATCAAGGCAACAGGGTTCTAACAGTAAAAATAAAAATAAAAATAAAGACAAAGTAGAAATAAAAATAGATGGTTCGATATTAGAAGTACGTCAGTCTCCGACAACGGCGCCAAAACTTGTTAGGACGTTGTCCAATTGCTCACGCAAGTGTACGTATCGTTCACAAGTAATATAGTCTGTAAGACCGAGTTTATCGTGTTGACAGTCAATTTTGACCCATTTTTCATATATTTGTTGCAATTTTATGTGTTTTAGGACACCGCATTTTAATCATCATTTTTTGCATTTTTATATTTTTATTTTAAAATTAAGCATTATGTTTTTGTTAATATTATGTTTCTATTATTATTACACCGTCATTTATTTTAATAATATTTGCATCTCTTTAAATAATTAATTGACGTCCCGTTTTAATTTTAATTAGATATTAAACATTTGTTAAAATATTGTATTTTTTATTATTATTGCATCGACATTTGCATTTTAATAATCTTGCATCTTTTTAAATAATTTTTCTTTTAAATAATTAACCCGTTTTGCATTTTTGTCAAATCAGTCAAGTCCGAGTCATAATCCGGATCAGTCCAGTCCACCATTCCATAAGCTCAACCGCCCATTTTTTAATTTCAAACACCCATTTATTTTACCCCAAAAACCAAACCTTTAAACTAGTCCAATTCCCCATTTCTTTTAAAATCAGCCCAAGTTTCAGTCCAAGCCAAACTTCCCTCAATCCCACACCACAACACCAGAGCCCAACCCCAACATTTATTTTATTTTCCTTCCCTCATCGTTCAAAGCCAACAGCCCTAACCAAACTAAGAAAAATCGAACCAGCAACCAGACAACGCCCATAACCTGTCTTGTACTCATCTCCATTACCCACCAGTCCAACGCCTTCACCCATCACCTGCAATATCCCCGAAAATCAGCACCTGCAAACCCTGAAAACTCGCGAATCGCAGAGCCCTTTACCTCTCCCTATTACCTTTAATTCGAAATCTATCTGTTTGATGAGGATGGGGAATCCCAAACTCTGTGTGTATAAATACAACCCTTGGGGTGTTGAAAAGGGGATCGAAAAATTCTGGGTTAAAGCACTGGATATTTTCTGAATCTTGGTTTGGAAATGAAGAACAAAATTTGCATCTTTATTATTTTAGAGGGATTTACAATCAGAGAATAGATATCCTCTGTTAGAATCGACCTTAATAATCTCACTTTACTCTTAGTTTTGGTTCAGAAAAAACACAAACGACTAAGTTTTTGTTTCGCTTCAGTCGCGCGCACACACACTCTTTGAGCGAGTTCGACGATTCGAGACGACGGCTCAGTTCGCTTCCCGAAGAAGGTAACCTACTTTCTTTCCAATAATCTTGCTATTTACTTCATAATTGTGTGTTCTGTGTGATGCGATGTGTGTTTTATTAAATATGTTTGGCAACGTAGTAATTTATGGTTTCGCTAATGTTTTCCCTTTGACTTGACTAACATTGTGTCATGTCGGTTTGCTACTTATCTATATTCTGTAACTAGATCTCGTATATTAATTATGTGATAAGAATATAATATTTAGTTGTATTGAGGCTGCATTGAGAAAACAAAATGTCTAGCATGTATATATTCACTTCTATGCCCTATATATCTAAGGTTTATCTTTAAGTGATTGTCTGGCACCCCCTGCTTGTATAACATATCTATTATACTTGACCTATCTGTTTAGGTGTTAAAATGCCTCCATGTTAGAATACTATCCCCCTAAGCCAACTTGTATTCTGGATCCTATCTGTTAAATTATCTAGATGATGTGTGCACCAGCATTTTGCATTGTCTGCAGCTAATTTTTATCATATCAAGTTATAGTCCCTGCTTGCATTTCATATTTTGCTTGTAAACATGTTTCCTGTAGTAAGCATATACATGCTATAATTTGGTCCTAAAAATGTTGAGGTAATTAGGGATAGTTTGGAAAATGATTTGAATATGTTCTATCTAGGAATGACTTGTCCCTTGTCTGACAATTTTCTTCATGTATATTTGAGATCTTTATGCCTAAATGTCATCTCCATGTGATTGCTTGCCTATTTTTTGGCCCTTATGTTTGTTGAATTCATTGCATCTTTGTCTCAGTGTGTCTAAATATTAATCTGAGTCCATGTTACCCGTTCAAGCATCAAAATGCCTCCATATTAGCTTATAAAGTCCCCCTAAGTTATCTTGCATTATGCCCTGTCCATTGGTTGGTTGAGAGACATTTGTACCAGTGTTTGTACTGATTTATACTAGCTTCTGAACTCCTGTATGCCTTTATTGTGTGATCAACTTCTTCACATAACAATATATCCTATTATTTATACATGTCTCATGTCTAAACACTTTCATATGAGTTTTATTTGACTATATATTGATCAGTTATGTATATTACTTACCTACTGATCCAAACTCCCTCTATGTTAGCATGCTAAGTCCTCTAAATGATATTATGTCACTATTTTGGCACACAATTTTAACATGTTAAGTTTATTTTTCTCCTTAGATGATTTCATCACTTAAATCTTTGTTTCATGCATTTCTTTGCCGGCTATAAGTCAAGGCAACCTTTGGATTTGATTTAGCCTCCTCCGATAGTCTGCCATGCCTAAGGTTCTAGAAACTTTTGGATCTTGTCGCGGCGTCGGAATATGGATGGTGGTAGCCCCTTTGCTTCCTTGTCTTTCAAAAGTGAGGTCCAGTCTGATTACGAGTCTTTAAGTTTATATTCTCTTAAAAGGCTAAGCGATTTGATGTCTCTGCTCCCTAATGGCTACTTCAGATCATTGACTACTTATTATTTCTTTTAAAGCTGTTAGTTTGTGAAGTTCTATACATTTCTTGCTACTCTCCTTCTCTTTTCCTTCTTTGCATGACTTGGGGGAATTCTCCACTCGTCAAAATGCCCTCGAGATGCTGCTAAAACTCGAGATGACTTGTTGTTGCACTTTGAAGCTATGGCTACTGTTTCATTATAAATTGGTTGTTGCATTCTGGGGATAAAATGTCCTTCTGAGGGGTATTATTACATCTTGGTGAACAAAGTGTCTGATGAATCTGTTACTTTCACCTAAAAAAAGAACAATTCCATACTTGGTTCGTCACTGCAATTCCGACTACTAATGAACTTGGGGACATCTTGCACTTGTGTGGTTCTAAAAATGCTGTATTTTGAGAAATGATCTGCGCGTTGAGGTAAGTTGCTTCTCTTCACTGTTCACTTGCTATTGCATCTTGGGAAAACTGTTGTGCTTTGAAACTTGTTGTTCCCTTTTGGTAAATTGTTGTGCTCTGAGGACCTTTGCTGTATGTGGTCTGGAAGATCACTGCTGCTGCTATACTTGAAATGTTTCATTTATAAATCTGCTGGATAGGACTGCAGTTTGTCGATTTTACTTTCACTGGTTGTGCCTGTCCTGTGCTATTTTCTATTGTTGCAGTCTCAAGTGAACATATATTACTGATTTGTCGTGTTTGCCGAGCTGCTGCTTCTACCTTGGCTACTTGTCTGCCACTGCTTTACTGATAGGAACAACTTAATGAAAGACACATATGTTATTTTGCTGAACTGTTACAACCCAGAAAGGTTGTTTTGGGGCGATATGTTGCACTTTTAACTGATGTGTTATTGCTACATTCTTAACCACTATTGTACTTGAAAACAGTTGCTGCATTTCTTGACTGAAAAATACCATCTCTTGAGCAAATCTAGGGTCGAAATGACTACTGTACCTGGGCAAATTAAGGCCTTTGGCTGCTGTATTTTTAGCCCGGTTACTGCTGGTTTCTTGGCCAAATTTGAACAAGTCGCTGCAACGTTGTGAGTTACATTACTGCCACATTATCTAAGGCAAAACGGATCACTGTTTTGGCATTAAATTCGGGGTTGTTTTGGCCTAAATTCAGAACTGTTTTTACATTGACTTCGGGACTGTTTTGGCCAAACTACTACTGCATTTTGGGCAGATTTGAGGGTTGTTTTACTGCACTTTAAGGGTTGTTTTGCTGCATTTTGAGGGCTATTGCTGCTGCACTTTTAAGGGATATTTTACTGCATTTTAAGGTCTATTTTTGCTGCGTTTTGGGGCTGTTGTTGGCATTAATTTGTGGACTGTTTTGGTGCATTATTTGGGACTGTGTTGCTGCATTTCGGGCTGATATATGGGCTGTTTCAGACTAAATTTGAATCGAATTTGCGGCATGTTGGTTGCATTTTTTGTATTGACCATTTAACCTCTCCGATAGCGTGCCCTGCTTAAAGTTCTAGAAACCTTTTGATCTCGTTGCGGCATCGGAGCATGAATGGTGTTGGCGGCTTACCTTGTATTTCAGGGATAATATTCTACTCCACCCATTGTATTGAGAATTCTGACCCGTATCTTGGCAAGGCAATCTAGTTTGATATTTGCAGCCAGGGCGAGTATCATTTCTCTGTGCATTGTTTACTGGTTGTTGATTCATTTCACATTACTTAGTGAGCACTGCTGTGATTTCACCAGGAGATGCAACTCCGGTGTCCGCGCATACCGCTATAATTTCGGCGATGCTGCCCTCTTTATGACTTTGTTAAATTGTTGTTGAACATTGGCACACTTATCAGATTGTACTCTGATTTGAACATGATATTTCATTTGCACATGGCCGAAGAAGGATTTATCCGTCGATCTGGAGGCCTCCATGGTAAGCGAGACGGAATATGTGGGCGAGGAGGAAAGTGAAAAGATTAGACGAGAATGCATAGTATCGTTCACCGGGAGGTGAGTCGACCGCAGCCGAAGCGATATTGGCTTCTCATGTCTTGGTATCCTTGGCATAACACTAGTTGAGCCCACACTATATAAAAAATATCTTCTACATATATATATATATATATATATATATACATACTACGTTGTGTTTATTTGATAATTTATTTTATTAGTTACTAACTCTTCTACTAAGTGTCTTTGCAGGTACCCGGAGGTGCATCCCAAAGTTAAAGCATTCGCATAAAAGGAAAATAAAGCGAAATACCGCTAAGTTTTCTTCACCTCCTCTTTATATGATTATTTGCTTTCATTACAGTCTTGTTAAATATATATCTATTTTTAATGTTTTCATAGTTTCTTAGTTAGAACACCCTTAGAATTGCATGATACATCTAGCACAATAATACCAACCTAAGTTTGAACGGATAACCGTAAGTTAGCGGATCTTAGAAGGTGTCTAACCCCTTCCCTTTAGGATAATAAAGAATCTTTACCTAGAATCTCACATAGCTTTCACAGACATTTAAATGGGGATCATTCGTAGTATTTTATGCTACATTTTTAGTGTCCTAATTCACTATAATAATTAGGTGGCGACTCCTTTAAAATAAATTTAGGAATCAACCATACGTTGTACTCCCGTTTTCGACGCCGGTTAAAATGGGGGTGTTACAACATGGCGATTCCACTGGGGATGACTAGATTCTTAACCATAACAGACTTAGATTAATTATTGTGCTTTATTTTTTCTTTATTTGCTTAAATTTCTTCTTTTGTGTTTTATACTTATTTGTTTTTATTTTTACCTTTTGCCTAAATTGTTCTTCTTTACATATGAATATTTGCATGCTGTCTTAATTGCTATATGTTAATGCTTTTCCTAAACTGTCATTCCACTCATATTTCCTCCCTTACGAAAAATTAACACTATCACACACTACAAGCGAGGTGCGCTTTGCACACCCGCAAATTTCTTTCAAATACTCAAATTTAGGAGAGTTGGCATTTTACGCGGAGAATCCGGTCCAACCGGTGGCCACGTAGCCTTCTAGCTCGAGTAGTCCACTCGGGAACCTTGCGTCCAGTAAGCCAAAATCTTAGAAAGCTTAAGATAGAGCTATACCACCCTTTTATATTAAGTCATGCATCCATAAACCTAGGTGGGTTAATCCTTGGTATTAACGCCACAATTAGAAATTCACCAACTTGTCGACGGGTTTCACAACTCAACGACCCATTAGCATACTGTGTGTAGCGTGGCAATGATAGACAAATCCAAGCCTAAACATGACATGCCGAAATCGGAAAAAGTGCACCGTCATTTGGTCGCCATTTTCAACAAAACATTATAGTTTAACAGCTTGGACCTATTTATCATAATCCCGCATATTTGGCGTTTAGGCCCACCTCTGGTATAAAAGAGGTCCCAAACATGTTAGGACGCGCATTTGATATCTATATGGTCTGCTTGCTATTGTAATGTTTGTTGCTTTCAGCTATGTGCACTTTACTACAATATTTTGCTGCTTCAACTTTGTGCATTCGCTTAGTATTAATTACGAGCTATACTATCTTGGTTTTCTAGGGTTGCATTATACCTTGCATTATCAGCGCGATACGCAGAAAGCCCATATCTCAAAAAATGATTTTCTCAAATTTTGTCACAATTCGGAACTACGTGTGACTTGATTCCCGCGGCGGGATACGTAGGCGGTCATTTCGGCCTCTGTCCCACCTTTTAGAAAAATCCTATTTTTCCATCTCGTAAGAATCTCTTTATTCTCCGTCACCGGCGAACTATGGTTTAAACTGGTTCCTTTGGCAAAATGCATAGGCGGCCATATAAACTTTGGTCCCATCTTTAAAAAAAAAAAAAAAAAAAAACTCGAAGTCTAATCGACGAACCCAACTTCAACAAGGCTATACTCCTGGACTATGTATCTACTTGATCTTTATGGCGAGATACGTAGGTGGCCACATCGGACTCAGTCCAACTCTTTCTAAAATCTTTTTCCCTTACTCTACCGGTTACAATGCACACTCCATACAATCTCTACGAAAGGATAGTTTGGTATTCCATATCAAATTCGGTCTCGTCCATTCGACATCCGCTTATGCCAAAACTAGGGCTGCTTTAAAAAAGCATCATTGCAAGAAGAGGCAGTCAGTACCGAATAGCATATTATCGACTACGCTCTCGTAGCCAAATACTTAAAGCCAGAAAACGGTTACAAGTCCGAACAGATCGGGCATGCGAGTGGTCAGAGTTAAAGCTACAAAGTCCGCACAAATCAGCAGCCCATTTTAAATCTTTCAAATTTTCTTTTGAGTACAGATAACAGGGGCTGGAAAGTTGGCAACGTTGAAGGGGATTTTTGCATAGTAGCTCGGCTCACAGGGCCACATTCTTATCCTCATTCATTCGTTTTTGCATATCTATATATCCCTGCACTAATTACTGCATCTATCTTTGATTTTGTAGGAAGTTTCACATAGCAGCTCAGCCCGCAAAGCCATAATCGCACGCGTCTATCAAGGCGTCATTTGGCTCACATGGCCACTCTTATCCTCATTTCTCAATCACTTTACGACTCTAATTATTTTTATTCGGTTTATATTTTGCAGGTAATTTCATTATAGTGGTCTGGCCCACCGGGTCGAAATCATCTTATTACGTCCACACAATGACGTCCTCCTATTACGGCTATCAATGACGTCCTTTATTACTTATATTCAACGACGTTCATCTTATTACGTTCACACAATGACGTCCTCTTATTACGTCTATCAACAACGTTCATCTTATTACGTCAACACGACGACATCCTCCTTTTACGGTTATTAATAATGTCCTCTCTTATATGCAACGACGACCTCTGCATAATGTCTATGCAATGACGTTATTACATTACGCCTGAGCATCGGCGTAATCTGCATCAATTCCTGAGCACCGGCGTCATCTACATCACGCCTAAGCACCGTCGTTATTTAAGTCAACGCCTGAGCACCGGCGTCATCTGCATCAATGCCTGAGCGGCGTCATTCTGCGTCAATGCACGAGCGGCATCATCTAAATCACGCCTGAGCACCGACGTTATTTAAGTCAACGCCTGAGCACCGACGTCATCTGCATCAATGCCTGAGCACCGGCATCATCTGAATCACGCCTGAGCACCGGCGTTATCTGCATCAATGCCTGAGCACCGACATCATCTAAATCACGTCTGAGCACCGACGTTATTTAAGTCAATGCCTGAGCACCGGCGTCATCTGCATCAATGTCTGAACACCGACATCATCTGGATCAATGTCTGAGCACCGGCATCATCAAAATCACGCCTGAGCACCGGCATCATCTGCATCAACCATTTAAGTCAACACATGAGCGTCGGCGTCATCTGCATCATGCCTGAGCACCGGTGTCATCTTTATCACAATACGACCATAAAATGATGCTATCTGCATTACGTCTAGAAACAACGTTATTTCATTAGCCAATGCAACGACTTCAGCACATAATGTCTACGCAAGACGATATTCCTACTCACATGATCACATTTTTTATATTCATGCTTTATCATATTTTATCGTTTTAATAATTAGGCACTAACTTTTCTTAAGTTTTAGCCCATAGGTTCCTCAATTCACAGGAGCAGTTGCAGCACGTATGTGCAAGGACAATATCTCGGCATTCAACACGTCTGTACGAGGATGACATTTCGACATTTGCAACATCCAACATATCACACATGGACCACATCTCTACCCGGAGAATTGCATTTTCTCATATATTCATGCTTTATCATTTTTTCTGTCTTAACAGTTATGCACTAATCTTTATAAGCTTTAGCCTGCAGGAGCCTTAATTTACAGGAGCAGGAGCACAACGTGGAACTATCTCGGCGAACTGAAGCAATTTGTACCTCGAACGTTGATCCGCTCTCCTCCAGCATCCCGCAACACAGAACCCAGTGTCATCATAATTCGACACTGGGACAAAATTTTGATCCGCCCTGCCTTAATTTTCCAGCATCACAACAACCCAGTATCATCATAATTCGACACTGGGACATTTTTTGAATCGGTATTCGTCCGGCCATAATTTTAACATCGCAGCAACCCAGTGTCCTCATAATTCGACACTGGGACATTTTTAAATCTGCGTCAGCTTTGCTTTTTATTTTCGCATCACAACGACCCAGTGTCATCATAATTCGACACTGGACAATTTTGAGTCTGCATCAGCCCCACTTTTGAGTTCTAGTTTATAAAACAGGACAAAATTGGCTACAAGTCAACATCTTTGTCCGAAGACTCTTCCATCATCTCCGTACAAAGAGGGACATGTTGTTGACAGTCAATTTTGACCCGTTTTTCATATATTTGTTGCAATTTTATGTGTTTTAGGACACCACATTTTAATCATTATTTTTTGCATTTTTATATTTTTATTTTAAAATTAAGCATTATATCTTTGTTAATATTATGTTTCTATTATTATTAAACCGTCATTTATTTTAATAATATTTGCATCTCTTTAAATAATTAATTGACGTCCCGTTTTAATTTTAATTAGACATTAAACATTTATTAAAATATTGTATTTTTTATTATTATTGCATCGACATTTACATTTTAATAATCTTGCATCTTTTTAAATAATTTTTCTTTTAAATAATTAACCCGTTTTGCATTTTTGTTAAACCAGTCCAGTACGAGGCACAATCCGGATCAGTCCAGTCCACCATTCCATAAGCCCAACCGCCCATTTTTTAATTTCAAACACCCATTTATTTTACCCCAAAAACCAAACCTTTAAACTAGTCCAATTCCCCATTTCTTTTAAAATCAGCCCAAGTTTCAGTTCAAGCCCAACTTCCCTCAATCCCACACCACAACACCAGAGCCCAACCCCAACATTTATTTTATTTTCCTTCCCTCATTGTTCAAAGCCAACAGCCCTAACCAAACTAGGAAAAATCGAACCAGCAACCAGACAACGCCCATTACCTGTCTTGTAATCATCTCCATTACCCACCAGTCCAACGCCTTCACCCATCACCTGCAATATCCCTGAAAATCCGCACCTGCAAATCCTGAAAACTCGTGAATCGCAGAGACCTTTACCTCTCCCTATCACCTTTAATTTGAAATCTAGCCGTTTGAAGAGGATGGGGAATCCCAAACTCTGTGTGTATAAATACAACCCTTGGGGTGTGGAAAAGGGGATCGAAAAATTCTGGGTTAAAGCACTGGATATTTTCTGAATCTTGGTTTGGAAACGAAGAACAAAATTTGTATCTTTATTATTTTCGAAGGATTTACAATCAGAGAATAGATATCCTCTGTTAGAATCGACCTTAATAATCCCACTTTACTCTTAGTTTTGGTTCAGAAAAAACATAAACAACTAAGTTTTTGTTTCGCGATCAAGACACACACTCTTCTTCGGCGAGTTCGACGATTCGAGACGACGGCTCGATTAAGCTTCCCGAAGAAGGTAACCTACTTTCTTTCCAATAATCTTGCTATTTAATTCATAATTGTGTGTTCTGTGTGATGCGATGTGTGTGTTATTAAATATGTTTGGCAACGTAGTAATTTATGGTTTCACTAATGTTTTCCCCTTGACTTGACTAACATTGTGTCATGTCGGTTTGCTACCTATCTATATTCTGTAACTAGATCTCGTATATTAATTATGTGATAAAAATCTAGTATTTAGTTGTATTGAGGCTGCATTGAGAAAACAGAATGTCTAGCATGTATATATTCACTTCTATGCCCTATATATCTAAGGTTTATCTTTAAGTGATTGTCTGGCACCCCCTGCTTGTATAACATATCTATTATACTTGACCTATCTGTTTAGGTGTTAAAATGCCTCCATGTTAGAATACTATCCCCCTAAGCCAACTTGTATTCTGGATCCTATCTGTTAAATTATCTAGATGATGTGTGCACCAACATTTTGCATTGTCTGCAGCTAATTTTATCATATCAAGTTATAGTCTCTGCTTGCATTTCATATTTTGCTTGTAAACATGTTTCCTGTAGTAAGCATATACATGCTATAATTTGGTCCTAAAAATGCTGAGGTAATTAGGGATAGTTTGGAAAATGATTTGAATGTGTTCTATCTAGGAATGACTTGTCCCATGTCTGACAATTTTCTTCATGTATATTTGAGATCTTAATGCCTAAATGTCATCTCCTTGTGATTGCTTGCCTATTTTTTGGCCCTTATGTTTGTTGAACTCATTGCATCTTTGTATCAGTGTGTCTAAATATTAATCTAAGTCCATGTTACCCGTTCAAACATCAAAATGCCTCCATATTAGCATATAAAGTCCCCCTAAGTTATCTTGCATTATGCCCTGTCCATTGGATGGTTGAGAGACTTCTGTACCAGTGTTTGTACTGATTTATACTAGCTTCTGAACTCTTGTATGCCTTTATTGTGTGATCAACTTCTTTACATAACAGTATGTCCTGTTATTTATACATGTCTCATGTCTAAACACTTTCATATGAGTTTTATTTGACTATATATTGATCAGTTATGTATATTACTTACCTACTGATCCAAACTCCCTCTATGTTAGCATGCTAAGTCATCTAAATGATATTATGTCACAGTTTTGGCACACAATTTTAACATGTTAAGTTTATTTTTCTCCTTAGATGATTTCATCACTTAAATCTTTGTTTCATGCATTTCTTTGCCGGCTATAAGTCAAGGCAGCCTTTGGATTTGGTTTAGCCTCATCCGATAGTCTGCCATGCCTAAGGTTCTAGAAATCTTTGGATCTTGTCGCGACGTCGGAATATGGATGGTGGTAGCCCCTTTGCTTCCTTGTCTTTCAAAAGTGAGGTCCAGTCTGATTACGAGTCTTTAAGTTTATATTCTCTTAAAAGGCTAAGCGATCTGATGTCTCTGCTCCCTAATGGCTACTTCAGATCATTGACTACTTATTATTTCTTTTAAAGCTGTTAGTTTGTGAAGATATATACATTTCTTGCTACTCTCCTTCTCTTTTCCTTCTTTGCATGACTTGGGGGAATTCTCCACTCATCAAAATGCCCTCGAGATGACTTGTTGTTGCACTTTGAAGCTACGACTACTGTTTCATTATAAATTGGTTGTTGCATTCTGGGGATATGTCCTTCTGAGGGGGATTATTATATCTTGGTGAACAAAGTGTCTGATGAATCTGTTACTTTCACCTAAAAAAAGAACAATTACATACTTGGTTCGTCACTGCAATTCCGGCTACTAATAAACTTAGGGACATCTTGCACTTGTGTGGTTCTAAAAATGCTGTATTTTGAGAAATGATCTGCGCCTTGAGGTAAGTTGCTTCTCTTCACTGTTCACTTGCTTTTGCATCTTGGGAAAACTGTTGTGCTTTGAAACTTGTTGTTCCCTTTTGGTAAATTGTTGTGCTTTGAAGACCTTTGCTGCATGTGTTCTGGAAGATCACTGCTGTTGCTATACTTGAAATGTTTCATTTATAAATCTGCTGGATAGGACTGCAGTTTGTCGATTTTACTTTCACTAGTTGTGCCTGTCCTGTGCTATTTTCTATTGCTGCAGTCTCAAGTGAACATATATTACTGATTTATCGTGTTTGCCGAAATTGCTTGCTTACCTTGGCTACTTATGCGCCATCGCTTTCGATAGGAACAACTTAATGAAAGACACATATGTCTAGCGATGGTTCTGATTTCTTTGAATATTACAACCCAGAAAGGTTGTTTTGGGGCGATATGTTGCACTTTGAACTGATGTGTTGTTGCTACTTTCTTAACCACTGTTGTACTTGAAAACAATTGCTGCATTTCTTGACTGAAAAGTACCATCTCTTGAGCAAATCTAGGGTCGAAATGACTACTGTACCTGGGCAAATTAAGGCCTTTGGCTGCTGTATTTTTAGCCCGGTTACTGCTAGTTTCTTGGCCAAATTTGAACAAGTCGCTGCAACGTTGTGAGTTACATTACTGCCGCATTATCTAAGGGAAAACGGATCACTGTTTTGGCATTAAATTCGGGGTTGTTTTGGCCTAAATTCAGGACTGTTTTTACATTGACTTCGGGACTGTTTTGGCCAAACTACTGCGGCATTTTGGGCAGATTTGAGGGCTGTTTTACTGCATTTTAAGGGATGTTTTGCTGCATTTTGAGGGCTATTGCTTCTGCACTTTTAAGGGATATTTTACTGCATTTTAAGGTCTGTTTTTGCTGCGTTTTGGGGCTGTTTTTGGCATTAATTTGTGGACTGTTTTGGTGCATTATTTGGGATTGTGTTGCTGCATTTCGGGCTGATATATGGGCTGTTTCAGACTAAATTTGAATCGAATTTGTGGCATGTTGGTTGCATTTTTGGTATTGACCATTTAACCTCTCCGATAGCGTTCCCTGCTTAAGGTTCTAGAAACCTTTTTATCTCGTTGCGGCATCGGAGCATGAATGGTGTTGGCGGTTTACCTTGTATTTCAGGGATAATATTCTACTCCACCCATTGTATTGAGAATTCTGACCCGTATCTTGGCAAGACAATCTAGTTTGATATTTGCAGCCAGGGCGAGTATCATTTCTCTATGCATTGTTTACTGGCTGTTGATTCATTTCACATTCACTTAGTGAGCACTGCTGCGATTTCACCAGGAGATGCAACTCCGGTGTCCGCGCATACCGCTATAATTTCGGCGATGCTGCCCTCTTTATGACTTTGTTAAATTGTTGTTGAACATTGGCACACTTATCAGATTGTACTCTGATTTGAACATGATACTTCATTTGCACATGGCCGAAGAAGGATTTATCCGTCGATCTGGAGGCCTCCATGGTAAGCGAGACGAAATATGTGGGCGAGGAGGAAAGTGAAAAGATTAGACGAGAATGCATAGTATCGTTCACCGGGAGGTGAGTCGACCGCAGCCGAAGCGATATTGGCTTCTCATGTCTTAGTATCCTTGGCATAACATTAGCTGAGCCCACACTATATAAAAAATATCTTCTACATATATATATATATATATATATATATATATATATATATATATATATAGATACTAGGTGGTGTTTATTTGATAATTTATTTTATTAGTTACTAACTCTTCTACTAAGTGTCTTTGCAGTGCAGGAGCGCGTCCAAAGTTAAAGCATTCGCATAAAAGGAAAATAAAGCGAAATGCCGCTAAGTTTTCTTCATCTCCTCTTTATATGATTATTTGCTTTCATTACAGTCTTGTTAAATATATATCTATTTTTAATGTTTGCATAGTTTCTTAGTTAGAACACCCTTAGAATTGCATGATACATTTAGCACAATAATACCAACCTAAGTTTGAACGGATAACCGTAAGTTAGAGGATCTTAGAGGGTGCATAACGCCTTCCCTTTAGGATAATAAAGAACCCTTACCTAGAATCTCACATAGCTTTCACAGACCTTTAAATGGAGATCATTCGTAGTATTTTATGCTACATTTTTAGTGTCCTAATTCACTATAATAATTAGGTGGCGACTCTGATCGGTGTATTTTATATACACTTTTTGAGTCATTTTTAGTGAGTCTTTTGTCCCTTTTTGTACAAATACGTGTCGTCTTAGGATATATTTTCTTTCTTTTGAGTCAAATTGGTTAAAATGGCTCTTTGGCGGAAAAGGAGCGAAAAGAGGGCAAAAATGGAGGTTCCAGCTCAAATGCGAGAAAGTGGCGAACCGTGCATGGCCCGTCGGTGGCCAGCTCTCGGCCAGCGAGGGCGGCGCCCGGCGCCAAACATGCAGAGTCTTGCAGAAGTTCCAGCGCGCGGCCTCTGAAACAGCGAGTTGCAACGCGGCGTCTAATCTCGAGCAGTCACGAGAACTTCAGGCTGATGGCGCGATAAGTGGCGCTGGCGCCGCGTGAAAAATCAGATTTTGGACGAATTATGGGTCAGGCCTGAAGGAAAACCTTAATGTCGGTTTGGAGGCTATAAAAAGAGAACCCTAAGGCAGTTTTAAGGGTTCCCTTCTTGCCAATAACACAACACATCTTGGAGTTCAAGATTGGAGACCATTATTTAGTAATTTCTTTTCTTTCTTTTACTTTATTTTCAGTTTTATGTTGGATATTGAATTAGTTCTTATCATGTCTATGGCTAGGAACTAATTCTAATATAGGGTTTTCCATATCAATTCACTTGAACCTTATTTTATGAATTAATGCATGCTTATGGTTGTTCTTCTTATTGTTGAGATTTATCCAATAGATGATTTGATTGCTTGGTAATTACTTGATCATTAATTATCATTATTTATATGATTTCTAACCGAAATCCGAAAGGGGAGGTTGTGACTATGCTGTAGTTGGGTAGACATAGGTCGAATTGGGGATGAAAATACCTCAATTACTTGTGTAGCATTAATAAGGGTTTTTGTTCTTAATCCTCCTCTAGAGTCATCCTTATCACCGAAAAGTAGAAAGGAGCTGTACTGGGGTTGAGTGTTTATATAGCCTTAACGGGAGTATAAAACGGATTAGTAAACCTGTTATCTCCAAAAGAAGAAGAACCATAGTTAATTGCATTAATAAGTAATATAAGTGGATAGTTGAGGAGACTTGAAAGTCCTATTTTCATCATCACTGAAGTAAACAACATAGTTAATTAGTCTTTATAATTATTAGTCATAATCAACAACTCAAATATCGGTCACCAAATAGATAACAAAGAATAGAAGTTGGTACTTGAACACTAATCCCTGAGGACGATAACTCGGTCTTCAAAGACTATATTACTTGACTCGACAACGTGCACTTGCGTTAAAGTGTGTGCATTAATCGCGCATCAGACTCCTTTAAAATAAATTTAGGAATCAACCATACGTAGTACTCCCATTTTCGACGCCGGTTAAAATGGGGTGTTACATATCGTCCACAGAGACCGGAAGCAGTAACGCCCTGTCCGGGCTCTTCCTAAGAACTAGTCTCGTTGCGTAGCAGTTCTCATTTCACTATGGCTGGAACTCTTCTTGCCAAAAACAAGGGACCTACTTCTCATCCTAGGAGTTAGCAGGTATGAAAGAGTCCCCTCTCTGTCTGTCTCTTCGAGTTTCTACTACTAAGTAGCAGAAGGACTACCACAGAGCCACAAAAGATAGAATGTTTATGATTCAAATAATGTATGGATAGACACACGGTTGTGTCCGATTTATTCACCGTCAACATGGGTCTTCTTCGTACGAGCTCATGAGCTAACCAAAACAGCTTCTACGACGATAGACATAAAGGTAGCTTTCAGTTCTGCACAAAGCGCAGGTGGGAAAAACCTTTTGAAAGCTTAGTAGCTGCGAGACCTGTCAAGTTCCCACTTGATCATGCAAGTCTATAGTTTCTAATTACCGTTCATCTATTTTATGCTATCTATTTGAAAATCGATAATTGAGTTGGGTTTTTGTTTATCTACTAGAATAATTGCACGAATTAACTAAACTATTGAAGTTGTAATCAATTATGAAGGAATTAGGGCTTCCAAAATCCTCGACTATCCACTCTATTCAATCCTTAATGCAACTAGAATGATTTCTTCTTCTACGTTAAGATAGCGGTTAACTAGACTGTCTTACATTCCGGTTAGGATATATAATCGCTCAACCCCAGTGCAGAACCCTTCTATATTTCTATGATAGGATTTACCACATAGGAGGATTAAGAACAGTAACATAAAATGCTACACAAGTATCGGGGTACTTTCGTCCGCGATTTTAACCTATGTCTATTCAATTACAGCATATCCAAATCTCTCTTCTCGGTTCTTGATTCGAAATCATATAGGTTATGATAATTAGTGATCAATTAACTATCAAACATTCACACCAATTATTGAATAAATCTTACTCAAGTGAAGAAGGAATCAAACTAATGCATTAAGTCATTAAATAGAGTTTCAAGCGATTCAAAAGGAAAGCCCTAATAAAGTGTTTAGCTTCTAGCCATAGTCACGCTAAGAACTAATACAATTCCAAACATAAACTGAATTAAAACGAAAGAAAGAAAAGTACGGTGAACTAAAGTCTTCAATTGTAACTTCAATCTGCCCTGAGTTGTGTTGTGTGATAGAATGTCCAACCTCATTAACTAGACTAATCCCTAGGGCTTAAATATGTTGCAAATTTCGTGCCTTATGGACCCTTCTGCCATTGGCCAATTCTATTTCGGATCTGAAAATTCACGCCTCGACACTGCGGTTCTGCAGAATGGCACTGCGGTGTCGAAAGTCCTGCAGCCTCTCAGTAATTATGGCACCGCGGTTCTGTATGCTTGGCAACGCGGTGCTGCAGTCTTTAGTCCTGAATTTCCAACTTCCGTCCTTTTTACCTCGGGACTCTCCTTTTATACTCACTTTTCGCTCATTTTCGCCATTTTGCCTTTTTGAACCGCTGTGACTCAAAAGAAAGGAAAACGACCCTACCAAGACACTTATTTAAACGAAAATGGGAAAAACACTAACTAAAAATGACTCAACAACGTATACAAAATACGCCTAACACAAGACGACTAAAATGACCAACAAGTCGTATGTTCGCAACCACGACGTGATTGAAATGATCTTTTCAAAATTTAAGTCTGAGCCCTCCGTAATCAATACATTTACTATTTTGGGTACGGATCCGAAGTTATTTATATTCAATTGTTTCTAACCGTTTGTTCTGGATGGCTTGCGAGGAACACTTACGGAAGTTAGAGAATACGAGATACCCCTCGAGATGATTTATTTTATTGTTTTTTTTATTTTCTTTAAATCAATTTTATTTTATTCTGTATTGTAATTTAATTTATTGTACTTGTGTAATTATTGAAATGTTTAAAATAGGTAGACTTAGAATTAATAAATTAGAAAGGATAGATTTAAAATCGGAAACCGCTAGTTTATTTATTTTAGTCCCGTCGCCCATACTTTCAAACGTTAGTTTTATTTATTTTAGGTTCGTCACTCATACTTTCAATACGCTAGATCATTTTTAAACGTCCAAATCTTTCAAAACGATCTGGTCATTTTGCGCACTAATATTAAATATTTTGTTTTCATCCAACTTTTAATAAATGACATAAAATCTTTCTCTTTTAGTTCAAACAATTTGTCTTTTATTTTTGCTATCTAAAAAATTGCCAAAATTGTATAAACAACATCATACAAATACATATTTTTCTAATAGTCTATTTTTTAAATGCATATCTTTTATCAAAGATCGATTTCACATTATATTTTATAAATCAGGCTATATAAATACATGTCCTTTCCCAAAAAAAAAACAAATTGCACATATATTTTGCGAATTATACTATATAAATATCTACTTTATCATAAAACAGTTGTATTCTATCAAACTCAATTTTTATATCGCATTTTTATCAAAACAAAAAATATTATTTTACACGCATCTTATAAATAAAACCGCTTTTGTATATATTTTCAAATGCATCATTCATCCGCAACCTTTTCTTTCTTAAACTGCATATTTTTACTCATATTTTCTAAAGCGCGATAAATAAGCATAAGTTTGACCGGATAACCGAATGTTAGCGGATCTTAAAGGATGTCTAACCCCTTCTGTTTAGGATAATAGAAAATCCTTACCCATAATCTCATAATTTCGCAGACCAATTATATGAAGATCATTTGCAAGATTTTATTTCAATAATTTAGGTGTCCTATTTCACCTTAAGAATAATTAGATGACGACTTCTTAAGAACGGTGATTTAATTCAGAAATCACCGACATACGTCAAGACCGCACAATAAAAAGATCCCCACCCTCGCGGGAAGGGGCGGTCGAAAAACGGGCGCGACAAACTTAAAGATGATATCCTTTGAGTATGATAAGTTCATAAAGAAGGGAAAATAACCAAACACTAAACAGGATGATGATGCATTGCTTGAGAATTCATGTCAATATTAGACGGTTGTGAGGAAGCTACTATATTTGACTATGATCTGTCATAATAGTTGTGGTGCAGGTACTAAGTCAACTCGTATATGCACCAAAACAATCTTATTGGGATGCAACAATGAGGGTAATTATGCACATTAAAGCAGTACCAAGACTGAGATTATTGATGGCAGCTCAATGTGTCTGGCTATTGTGACTCAAATTGGGGTGTTCACAAATCAAGAGGTCACTGTGTGTTTGGTAAACTTTGGTGAAGCACTGGTCTCTTGGAAGTCTAAGAAACAATAAATATTAACTAAAAGCTCAGCAAAAAGGCAGAGTTTAGGTGTATGGCATTAGTGGTGGTTGAGATTACCTGGCTGGTCGGGTGTACTAAGAGTTTGGAGTGAAGATACAACAATCTATTGAAATAACTGTTATGTAGTTATAAAGCTGCAATTCAAATAGTAACAACTAATTCAATAATTGAAAGAACAAAATATATAGATATTGATTGTTTCTTTATCAGACAAAGAATCCTATATGGGCTGATCAAAATTGGACATATTTCTACTAATGAACAACATGTTGATTTATCAAAGGGACTTGGTAGAAATCAACATAAGTTTTTGATATCCAAGCTGAAGTTGAAAACATATTTCAATCACAAGCTTGAGGAGGAGTATTGAAGTGTACAAATATGAGTGTGTGACACTTGTACAATGTAACTTAGTAGGCGTTTGGCCATAAGATTTGGGAACATCGAAATATGTGATTTATTAATGCAATATTTTAGTATACTCCGATACCTTTTTTGTGATATGTGATTTGCTCATTTGGTAAGATTATACAAGAGGTGGGGAAGTTCGGATAGTTTTCACAAATTGTTTGGCTTTCATGTTTTATGATAAAAAATACAATTTTAAAAATTCAAATTGCATATCCAAATAAAATTTTAACTTCAAATCAACCTAATTTTAAATTAGTGATTTAAAATCATGTGTTAGAACCTGTTAGCCTAACTAATAGGAGTGAGTTAGTTGGCTTAGTACTCCAGATATGTTGTATTTTGTTCAATCTGAGAATATTGCAGTTGTTTTCTCTCTCGAGCTCTTTGATTAATGTTCCATTGGTGCCATATATAGCTGAATACATTCGATATCCGATCTTGGCACTTAAATAGTAAAGAGTGTATGGAATCTCCATTAGACAAAATAGTTAGAGATGAAATGATTAAAATAAAATATTTGTTATCGAATCAATTTGATCAACAAAACGGTTGCATTGCCGACAAAATCCATAAAATTAAGCTTAAATTTCAATTAAAAATAAAGCTGAGCCAAGGCACATCCCCCTTAACCAAGAACTTTAAAGATAAAATAATAAAACTTTTCAACACTTGACAGTACTTTAGAAACAATATCTGAGAGCCGACCAAAGATCTCACCTGAATGTTAGCAAAACCTTTTTGTCAACAAGAGAACTTTAAGATATCTTTGGTCACCTCAAGAGTTCCTTTCCTTATAATGTATCGCTAATTCGTTCATAATAGAATTAGCCACAAATTTTAATGTTTAGCTAAGTAATTTATATTCTTTTGTAGTGTATTTTCCTTTCTTGTGCACAAAAATGGCCATTGGAAATCAAGTTGAGATATTATGAGCCCATTTAACTTAGCTACTTAAGAATATCTCATAAACATTTTTGACACTTTTAAGTAGTGAGATTGATTTATCATGCATATTTGGATACAAGTGTTGAGTTGATATTAATCAATTGATTTTTTTGCTTAACAAATGCTAATATTTTGTTAAAATTCTTTATATTCCATTTTAGATATTTTAAAATAGTGAAGTAGGCATATGGGATACACCAAGACCCAACAAAAACACACATAATAATGGCAATGTGTTTTGAAGTATTACTTTAATTTGAATCCGCAACTTTGCCAAAATAATCATTTGGATTTTGAGTAAGCAAAAAAATATATAATATGATCGTCAATACTCAGTTCAAGAATAAAATAAAACAGCTGGATCCTGCTAAGTCCCCATATCCCAAACATCCCTCCACTTTCATCACACTACTATTGTTTAATTTGCGACTGTGCTTCTTTTTGTTTTTTGGAGCTTATAATTATATGGAGTATTAAATTTCACCAAACACATATAAAAGTGGAAAAACTATTTCTTTTTATAAGAAAATCTAATAATGAAAAATGCAGTTTAATATCAGCTCTTATTTTAATAAAGATATTTATCTTTATGATTTTGTTAATATATTCTTAGATGCATATGCTTGCAGACATCTTGACTAAATATATTTCTAATTATATTTATATTTTTTTATCTAGATGTATGTTATTTATATGTCCAAAGTATCACTGGACATAAAGTGACATACAAACGACATGCAAAATACATAATAACGACATACAAAATATATATAACAACATAATTGTATGTAAATTATATGTTTTGACCGAATTGTATGCAACAAAAATTTTGTATAGGAATTATATGTAAATTGTATATTTTTTGACCAAATTTTGTATAGAAATTATATGTAAATTGTATATTTTATAAAAAACGTCTTAAACCCAAAACTTTCATTAAAGCGAGCAATTAGTGCTAAGGTTCATCCCATTCATAATCCAACAATTTTGGAATTAAAAAGAAAAAACCGTCTGTTCTATTTTGGTGGGTAAAAGTGAGGAAGACAGCTGCCATCCATACCTTTTATTGTTTTTTTTTTCTTTTAAGTATGACTAAGGTCCAAGGCAAAGAAGTCAATTAATTTACTGAACAAATATGAAAGCTAAGCTATTGTTTTTTTTTTGTACTTTGTGTAGGAGTTTACGTCGGGTTCGTACACGCAGCGGAATTTAAAAATTTATGTTTCAAACCCGACGACGGTCGAACTGCAGTATGATATGTAATGTAAAATACAAAGCACATAATTAATGTAAGACTTCGACAAAAACTTACATTCGAAGCATCAATCAGCCAAGCAGTTGAATCTGTTACTTTGTGTAGTCCGAGGGTGCACACGCAAACGTCCCTCGATTTGTAAGTTCAGAGAACTGTGATGTAATTTGCTAAGTCAGGAATGCTAGGGATTCTGACAGAGCTTTAGAAGAGATTGACCTGTCTTAGGTTTTAGTTGTATCTGGAATGGGAGGTAAGCCCTCTATTTATAATTGCAAAACAAAGGCTTAGGGTTTCCGTGGGCTGGGCCCAGCAGAAAATTAGACTGGAAAAAATTTGGACTGCCAGAATCCGTACAGGTACCGCGGTCCCACTAAGGAGGCACCGCGGTTCTGCCCGGTGTTCTTGGCATCGCGGTCCCAAAATAGGGCACCGCAGTCCTGTCATATTTTTCAGTCTTTTCCATTTTAATGTATCGGTCATCAACCGAACATATATGTATAATCTCCTTCTAATTACATCATTCAATCGACGGAACATTTGACTTAGTATTACCCTTCAGGCCTTTACATATCGTCACTAATTACATTAGGATCTTCACGGAACTCCTAGACTGCGCCGGAAGACGAACCCAATATGTAAAGTTTAGCTACACAAAATATGTGAACTGAACATATATGTGAGAAGATAAATTGATAACTCTAGGTTACCCAGGCCGCTTCCTACCCGTATTCGTACCTTCATTCATGACACACTCAATCAAGCATAGGATTTGTCAAGCTATCCAAATGACTTGATTATTATAACTCATCTATATTAGTTGACAACAGGATCATGTCACAGACATGTCCATTGCATTGGCCAATGACTTAGTCAACCTAATACCATATGAGTACCTGAGTGTTCACTCGAATATAAATTCAAGGAATGAATCATTTCTTGGCTCACATACCACATTTAATCTACTTCGTAATGCACCCAAAACAAGTCGCGTCTCAACCTATAAGACATTTGAGCTTAGGACAGGATCAAAGTACATTAATCTGTAAACAAGATGATATTGACCTCAAGTCTAAGGACTTTTATCTCCCATACGCCAATAACATTATAGACATATAACAAAACAGTACATCAGCAGGGCGTACCAATACTTCAACAAGTATTCATGTCACGACCCGAACCCGGGCCCGTGACTGGTGCCTTACCCCGGGCACCCTAGTGATACAACATCAGAGAAAATCAGCGGAAGTAAAAACATGAACATGAATTAAGAGAAAAGATAAATAAACAGGCCAACCAAAAGCTTGCCTTCATCACATATACATAAATACCCGACGGTTATCCTTTTACAAACCACGCCTGCAGCGGTGCTCTGCACCTCTAAGATTTTACAACGGCTATGGCGGGACGGGGCCCGCCATACCACGAATGTATAAGCATCTACGCACTGTGGTAACATACCAAAAGATAAGCCTCCAAGGAACGGAGCTTCAATCTGTTGAAAGGTGATCTAAGCGGGTCGACAACCGATGTACCTTTTACTGCGGCGTGACGCGGCCCGAAGGAGGTCGATCTAACAGTACCAAGTATGTTAAATCGTAAAATCAGAATGAAATCATAATAGTCTATATAAAGCGGGAGACATGTATGATAACCAAACTACGATTCACAACATAGAAGCGATCATGTCAAGTCGTGACTCACGCCTCAAAGTCATCCTCATGCCGTGGAACTTCTTTCCTCACCGCGGTCTAGGTACAAATCATGTGATACGTATAACGTGTCTCGGCCCATCTTATGGACCCAATATAGAAACGTGTGGAATACATTCCGGATGAACCGTGTCGATGAAATACATTCCGGATGACCCGTAATCAAGTGAAATACATTCGGATGACCAGTGTCGAGTAGAACACATTCCCGGATGACCCGGTAATCAAGTGAGATACATTCCCGGATGACCCGGTCATCAAGTGAGATACATTCGGATGACGTGTCAAGTGAAATACATTCGGATGACCGTGTCGAGTAGAACACAGTTCTTGCACAACAAGGCTATTACACGTAACATGGTCAAGTTTCATAACAACAAGCATAAGCAAGTTACACACGACTCAAGGTACTTTCATTTTATGTCAAAGTTCGGATTTTAACCTTAAAGTACTACGTCTGTTAAATTCCTTTTAAGATCCATTTCTTTTACAAAGGTCACCCGATACCTGTAGTATAAAATTTGAGTGACTAACATTGTTAAGTAAACCAAAATGCTTTCCTTTGTAAAATCAAGTAACAACCTTATTTTCCAAACGCGTTCAAGTTTGCCTAATTTCGAATGCTCAAGTTTCTCATTTTAGAAAAAGGTTTCGTAGTTCATAGTTTTAGTCCTTTAAAACATAATTCTCCTTTAAACGTTTTGAGAAACATATGTCTTATATGTGAGTAGGTTATTCTTGTTTATAATCAATCTCATTAAGCGACCATGATCTAGAAATGTAATATCATTTTGTCTCATCTTAGCTTCTATGCGGATGGAGGTTTCTCTTGGTTTTAATAATACTTCATTAGTCAATACATTTTCCTTTTATTAACGCCGCAGTGGTTTGTCGATACACATTCGATTTCAAATCGATAAAACATTCTTAGTAGTTATACCTAACTTCCCATAAAGCTAGTATAACTCTTAAGCTTTCAAAACCAAGTACTACTCATTCTTTCAAAAGCGATTCATAAATCTTTTGAAATACTTCAAGTTCTTTATTAACACATATCAAGCCGCTTATTATTCAAATCGCTTACCTTTTGAAACCACAAAGTATTTGCTTATCCACATAAAGTCGTTATAACCGACTTCCATAAAGCCGTTATAACACTTTATGTTTTAAACCAATCAAATACATTTAGCACGTGTCGTCACCGCACTACATAGTTCACACATATCATGCTAGAAGAGATAGGAAGAGGTTCACATACCTCGCGACGATTATCGACTAATAGCAAAACGCTCAGTACCTCAAACTGTCGGCTACACTCTCAGCCAAGCAGGTCACTCCACACGTAGTACTACAACCTATAGAGGCCACAAAGCGCCTATTAATATCTTTAGATCCCGACGTAGAATATTCTACAGAAAATTCGGCACCTTCCCCCATGACAGCGTAAATCTCTCTCTCTATCGAGGCTACCAAGCCAACCGGGGGTTAACACGTCGGCCGGACGTGTACAAGTCTACTACACAAAGAATGCTACACAAGTCTCATGTCTACGATCTATGTAATTACAGTTCATTCTCTTATTTAAATTCAGGCTTAAGTCGCAAGACATTGCCGTAAGTATTATTCAGGCTTAAGTCAAAAGACATTGCCGCACAATTATAATGTTCAGTTCTATATATAGTATACTTCAACTATATATTCCTACAACATGTAATTTCCAATTACAATAGAAGGTCAAGAGTGTTTACCTCGATAAGCCCAAAATTATCCGAGTTTAAATGTCGATCCTGAGCAAGGTTTAGCTCTACTCCGAGCGCTCAGGCCTCCAAACAACCCTTAGAAGTTCTAACCAACTTCTACTATAACTTCAACTACGGGTGAAGATTTACTTAGGGTTTCGTTTTAGTGATCGAGGAAAGTATAATAGTATTTTAGGGCTTTTGTAAAAGGGTACTTTGGAAAGTACTACAAGGTATTTGGCTAAAGTATTTTGGGCATTATAACAATACTAGGAGAGTATTTCTATACCACAACAAGGGTATTATACGAAACAACTAGGCTAGGGGTAGACCTCTCGGCCAAGGCTTCTCGAGGGTAGTGTGGCGGACGAAAGTAAGTAAGAGGGAGTATTTTGAGACTTAGGTAGATTGCTCAAGTTTTGGATGAAGAAAGTTCATCAACTAAGGGGTATTTATAGGTCAAGTGAAGGCCAACCAATGGCCAAGATGAAGACAAGTGCATAGCAAGTGTAAGGCCAAGATTAAGCCATGCAACCTTATCCATCTACACAAAATATCCTACCTAACCCTTGACCACAATTCAACACAAAAAGCGTGCCAATCGCGCCCATTTCGCTCAACCTTCACTAATTAGAGGGTGACAAGTGTCGCCTCTTGTTGGTCCAAAATGTTACGTCTCTAGGAAAAAACAGCACAAATTATAAATGACATATCCGGAAATTCCCTACGAAAGTCAGAAAACGTTTAGTCGAAAACGACTCTAACCGTGTTGTGCACAAAAGAATTCGCCAAGCCTAAAGAAGTTCGAAAATTTCTACGTCGTCCCCCACGCATACTACTGGAAATACGGTATAACATTCTCCTCCTTAGAAACATTCGTCCTGAATGTTCCTTCTCAAGACGGATAACGATAAAGTTCTTCTAATAAGTTGCCAACGCCACAACTGGCCACGAAACAACACATGCACGCAAATACTTATATCCAAGTCCACGAGGAAACACCTCTAACATCACAAACTTTTGTCACTTTGCCGCGAGGTTCTAGTGTCACTCCGGCGACCCAACAAATGGTGCCGGACTGCATGCGATTCCTGAGGTCTAAAATATACATCCTTCGCACCTTCTCCCTTTACAAGAAATGATCATATCTATGCTCGCAATACATGCTCGCCTCTACCCTTACTCGTCGTACTCTTCTCGAACTCTTGAACTCTTCCAGTATACGTACCACACTTCAGTTATCGCTTCAGTTCTCCAAACCTTGGAGTCACCACCTCCAACTTGGTTATCTTACTAGCCTCGATCTTCCTTAAGGCCACTTCCGGCCTTCACGATCCGCTTCAGGTCGAACATATCCACGAACTCATACGATGGTCATCTAAACTTGGGCCTAGCACCCTCGTGACCCTACCGCCTGGCGGGACCACCCAGAGCTGACCCACCTCATTCCGGGCTACGGGTTGACACGCAACACGTCCTCAACCCGAGCCTCTGTCACGCCGACTCTCTCGTTTCTCGATCCGGAACAACCTTGCTAAATCACATCATGAAAGATACCACTTTCATTTACCCAACCCAGAGACTTATCACACAATATTTTCTAGGCATAAAATGCACTCTGACAAGGATCACTCGCAAAATCTTGTACTCAAGACGGCCTTACATCTAAGGTCTCAACTGTAATATTCTAAGGTTCATCATTTTCTCACCCCGAGCTTACCCTTTTTCCCCAACCAGGTTCCTAAATCACATTTTAGCACAAAGCTATCCGAACATAACACTTAACATATTAACATAACATCAAAACATACAAGCCTCTAGATGGTTAAGGATATACCTGAAGCTACCGCTCCACTCTAATCATAAGTCACTGCAGTGCATATGCATGAAAGCGATGAACACGCCATCGATCCGGTAGGCTGCGCTGCCGTACCTCTCCTATAAGCACGGTCTCGTCACATGGCCACGACGGCGCGAGTGAAACAAGCACCGATAAAGACGACATTTCGGGATGATGTTTGCACATCGCGCACCGAGGGGCATGAATCCTGGCCGCTAGCACTCACGTAAACTCGTGAACCGAAGCCCTGGAGCTCGACCGGCTCGAATACCGACGACCAAGAAGGCGCGGAGGACCACTCCGTCTTGGCGGAGGTACATAACTAGGCTAACTGCTGGCGGTCCGCCTCGAAGTTACCAAATGACCTGCTGCTCGCCTTCTTCGCGATCTCGGTCGTTCCGTCGACATCTCCGTGCCTCGCATCCTAGTGCATGAGCTTGCATGCGGGCAATGTCCATGCCCGGCTGAAGAGCTACACCCGTACAAGCCTCGCCAAGTAATCGCCCGGCCCGGTGGCGTGGCGGTGTACTCGTCCTCCATATCGGCTACTCTGGCGGGAATATACCGAGCTAATGAGTCGAACTCCACATTGTACTCTCTGGCCCGCCCGCCCCGCCTCAACGTCAAAAATCTGTACCGAGCCCTCATCATCGGGAGGCAAGAAATGTGCAAGAAATGCCCTCGAGAACTCGTCCCAAATCTGCTGGAAGTGCATGCTCTTCCGGGACAGCTCCACGAATCAAACGGTCAATCTGCAGATCACGCGGTGATGCGAACCCAATACCACCGACTGCGCCTGCGAGGCTCGATCACTCTCATGATCCATTGTAGGCGTCGGATAAACTCACGAGGGTCGCCTCGGCTCGATCCATGTAACACCGGAGGGCTACTGACTCGGGAAGTCCGTAGCCTCAAATGCGCTCGGGGTGAACTACGGTCTTCTTTGGTGGGCTGCTGCGTCGACCTATCCTCATATCGCCACGACCGCCGCGATCGGGCCATCTCCTTGTACCCCATCTCATCGGCTCTAGGCTGTGGGACTGGAGGCTCAGGTACTGTAGTCTCAGCAGCCACTGCTGCGGCTCTAAACTCTGCTGGTGCTGGCGGCGTCGCGAAACCCGCCGTCGGAATCTTGTCTCAGTCTTGGCCGCTGCGCCCTCGTGCTCCTCAGTATCTCACTAACAGCTCCCTCATTGCCTTGCCCATCCGGGCTCAGGTTGCCTTACGCGGAGGCATAACTGGTAAAGGAAAGGAATACGTCAGAGGGGTCCAATTCATCACACAGCTCTAAGGCACGATCTCAGAATGAGAAGAATGGAAACCAATCCTAAATGTCCTGCAGCCTCCTGATTATAGATGTGGTGCACAACACACCGATAATCAAGACTCTACTAGACACGGTCTGTAGACACTTTCCGAGGACTAACTGCTCTGATACCACTTTTGTCACGACCCGAACCCGGGCCCGTGACTGGTGCCTTACCCCGGGCACCCTAGTGATACAACATCAGAGAAAATCAGCGGAAGTAAAAACATGAACATGAATTAAGAGAAAAGATAAATAAACAGGCCAACCAAAACAGTTGCCTTCATCACATATACATAAATACCCGAACAGTTATCCTTTTTACAAACCGCCACAACAAAGATTACTCTAAGATTTTACAACAGCTATGACGGGACAGGGCCCCGCCATACCCCTGAATGTATAAGCATCTACAGACTCAGGGTAACATACCAAAAGATAAGCCTCCGAAGGAACGGAGCTTCCCAATACGCTGAAAGGTGATCCTAAGCGAAGTCGATACCGATGTACCTTTTACTCGGCATGAACGCGGCCCGAAGGAGGTCGATCTGACAGTACCAGTATGTGAAGCGTAAAAAATCGTAAATGAAATCATAATAGTCTATATAAAGCGGGAGACATGTATGATAACCAAACTACGATTCACAACATAGAAGCGATCATGTCAAGTCGTGACTCACGCCTCAAAGTCATCCTCACGTACGTGGAACTTCTTCCTCACTGCCGGCAGTCTAGGTACAAATCATGTGATACGTATAACAGGTCTCGGCCCATCTTATGGACCCAATATAGAAACGTGTGGAATACATTCCCGGATGAACCGGTAGTCAGTGAAATACATTCCCGGATGACCCGGTAATCAAGTGAAATACATTCCCGGATGACGTGTCGAGTAGAACACATTCCCGGATGACCCGGTAATCAAGTGAGATACATTCCCGGATGACCCGGTAATCAAGTGAGATACATTCCCGGATGACCCGTGTCAAGTGAAATACATTCGGATGACCCGTGTCGAGTAGAACACAGTTCTTGCACAACAAGGCTATTACACGTAACATGGTCAAGTTTCATAACAACAAGCATAAGCAAGTTACACACGACTCAAGGTACTTTCATTTTATGTCAAAGTCCGGATTTTAACCTTAAAGTACTACGTCCGTTAAATTCCTTTTAAGATCCATTTCTTTTACAAAGGTCACCCGATACCCGTAGTATAAAATTTGAGTGACTAACATTGTTAAGTAAACCAAAATGATTTCCTTTGTAAAATCAAGTAACAACCTTATTTTCCAAACGTTCAAGTTTGCCTAATTTCGACTGCTCAAGTTTCTCATTTTAGAAAAAGGTTTCGTAGTTCATAGTTTTAGTCCTTTAAAACATAATTCTCCTTTAAACGTTTTGAGAAACATATGTCTTATATGTGAGTAGGTTATTCTTGTTTATAATCAATCTCATTAAGCGACCATGATCTAGAAAATGTAATATCATTTTGTCTCATCTTAGCTTCATGCGGATGGAGGTTTCTCGGTTTTAATAATACTTCATTAGTCAATACATTTTCCTTTTATTAACGCTGCGGTGGTTTGTCGATACACATTCGATTTCCAAATCGAAGAAACATTCTTAAGTAGTTATACCTAACTTCCCATAAAGCTAGTATAACTCTTAAGCTTTCAAAACCAAGTACTACTCATTCTTTCAAAAGCGATTCATAAATCTTTTGAAATACTTCAAGTTCTTTATTAACACATATCAAGCGGTTATTATTCAAATCGATTACCTTTTGAAACCACAAAGTATTTGCTTATCCACATAAAGTCGTTATAGCAGACTTCCCATAAAGCCGTTATAACACTTTATGTTTTAAACCAATCAAATACATTTAGCACGTATCGCTTCACCGTACTACATAGTTCACACATATCATGCTAGAAGAGATAGGAAGAGGTTCACATACCTCGCGACGATTATCGACTAATAGCAAAAGCGCTCAAGTACCTCAAACCGGCTACACTCTCACCAAGCGGTCACTCCACACGTAGTACTACAACCTATAGAGGCCACTGGCGCCTATTAATATCTTTAGATCCCGACGTAGAATATTCTACAGAAAATTCGACCTCCCCACATGACAGCGTAAATCTCCCTCTCTATCGAGGCCGGCTACCAAGCCAACCAGGGGGGGGGGGTTAACACGTCTGACCGGCCGTGTACAATTCTAATACACAGCAATGCTACACAAGTCTCTTATGTCTGATCTATGTAATTACGATTCGATTCTCTTATTTAAATTCGGGCTTAAGTCGCAAGACATTCACGTAAGTATTTCGAGCTTAAGTCAAAAGACATTGCCGCACAATTATAATGTTCAGTTCTATATATAGTATACTTCAACTATATATTCCTACAACATGTAATTTCCAATTACAATAGAAGGTCAAGAGTGTTTACCTCGATAAGCCCAAAATTATCCGAGTTTAAATGTCGATCTGAGCAAGGTTTAGCTCTACTCAGGCGCTCAGGCCATCCAAACAACCCTTAGAAGTTCTAACCAACTTCTACTATAACTTCAACTACGGGTGAAGATTTACTTAGGGTTTCGTTTTAGTGGTGAGGAAAGTATAATAGTATTTTAGGGCTTTTGTAAAAGGTACTTTGGAAAGTACTACAAGGTATTTGGCTAAAGTATTTTGGGCATTATAACAATACTAGGAGAGTATTTATATACCACAACAAAGGGGCATTATACGAAACAACTAGGCTAGGGGGTAGACCTCTCGGCAAGGCTTCTCGAGGGGGTAGTGTGGCGGACGAAAGTAAGTAAGAGGGAGGGAGTATTTTGAGACTTAGGTAGATTGCTCAAGTTTTGGATGAAGAAAGTTCATCAACTAAGGGGGTATTTATAGGTCAAGTGAAGGCCAACCAATGGCCAAGATGAAGACAAGTGCATAGCAAGTGTAAGGCCAAGATTAAGCCATGTGCAACCTTATCCATCTACACAAAATATCCTACCTAACCCTTGACCACAATTCAACACAAAAAACGTGCCAATCCTTGCCCATTTCGTCCGCCAACCTTCACCAATTAGAGGGTGACAAGTGTCGCCCTCTTTTTGGTCCAAAATGTTACGTCTCTCGGAAAAATCCGCAAAAATTATAAATGACATAGCCGGAAATTCCCCTACGAAAGCTGTGAAAACGTTTCGTCGAAAAACGACTCTAACCGGGTGTTGTGCACAAAAGAATTCGGCCAAGCCTAAAGAAGTTCGAAAATTTCTACGTACGTCCCCCACGTACATACTCTGGAAATACGGGGTATAACAATTCATGTGTCCATCACGAGTTGTCATAACTCGTAGCAAGTGAGACTTACTACATTCCCTAATGATATGATGCAGACCACATGTCGACGTATCGTATATCATCGATATTCCAATTTCGATGATCATTAGTCGAGGTAATTTAAGAGTTACGTTATAACATTAATTCTCACATCATTAATAAACACGTAACCTTCAGCGATGCATTTATAGAATATTATAAACAATCAATTAATAATTCAACAAATTGAAATGTCATAATATTAATCATCATTAATATAAATACGAATGTGTATAAAGTACATTGTGTCCTAATACAGATTGTCTCTAGGACATACATATACTTTCAATCTCCCACTTGGCCTAGAGCCAATCACCAACATATCTAATACCCATGTTCTCAAAATGACCATTATGCTTCACCAAACTTAATGGTTTAGTAAACGGGCCTGCTAGATTATTGTCTGTGGGAATATAATCTATCTTGATATCTTCGGCTGCCACCATCTCTCTCAGGATGTGGTACTTCCTTGGTACATGCTTGTTTCTGTTTGTTGATCTTGGTTCTTTTGCTTGTGCAATCGCACCAGTGTTGTCACAATAAATAGTTATTGGACAACTAGCACTCGGAACAACCCCTAGTTCCTTCAGGAACTCAGAAATCGTGACATCTTCTTTAGCAGCTTCCGATCCAGCAATGTACTCCTCTTCAGTAGTCGAGTCTGCAGTAGTAGCCTGTTTGAAACTCTTCCAGCTCACTTCTCCTTCGTTGAAAATGAACGTGTAACCAGACTGAGATTTGAAATCATCAACATCTGTCTGAAAACTAGCATCGGTATACCTAGTGGCAACCAGCTCATCAACTCCACCATATACTAAGAAGTAATCTTTAGTACGCCTGAGGTACTTGAGAATACTCTTGACTGCTTTCCAGTGTTCCTCGCCAGAATTCTGATGGAACTTGCAAGTTATACTAAGTGCAAAGACCACATCTGGCCTAGTACATATCATGGCATACATGATCGATCCTATAGTCGAAGCATATGGGATCCTCTTCATGCGTTCAAGTTCAACAACATTAGAAGGGCAGCCCTTCTTTGATAACTTGATGTCTTGACCCATCAGAATACCGCCTTTCTTGGAATTCTCTATTAAAAAGCGTCTAAGCACTTTGTCTATGTAGACTGATTTTGACAGCCCCAACAATCTATTAGGTCTATCTCTATAGATCCTAATTCCCAGAATGTAGCAGACTTCACCTAAATCCTTCATCATGAATGTTTTGGACAACCAATCCTTGACTGACTGCATGAGGGTCTTATTATCTCCAATTATCAATATGTCATCAACATATATTATAATGAAAACAATACCCCGATCCTTGCGTTTGGACTAAACACAAGGATCCTCTTTGCTTCTGACAAAATCAAAAGATTTGATAGCATTGTCAAAGCAAATGTTCCAACTCTTAGAAGCTTGCTTAAGTCCATAAATGGACTTCTGTAGCCTGCACACATCATTTGGTCTGGACTCACATGAAAAACCCTCAGGTTGTTTCATATACACTTTCTCAATTAGATTACCATTGAGAAATGCAGTTTTGACATCCATCTGCCAAATGTCATAATCATAGTGTGCAGCTATTGCAAGTAAAATCCAAATAGACTTTATCTTAGCCACCGGTGAAAAGGTTTCATCATAATCCACACCAGGACGCTGAGTAAAACCTTTAGCCACTAGTCTAACTTTATAAGTTTGAACCTTGCCAGATGCATCAATCTTCTTCTTGAAGACTCATTTGCATCCTATGGGTTTAACCCCATTTGGTAAATCAACCAAGTTCCACACTTGATTGATATACATAGATTTCATTTCGGATTTCATGGCTTCTCGCCATCTCTTCGAATCAATGTCTAGCATTGCTTCGTTATAGGTTCTAGGCTCGTCATCATCTGGAATATCTAGCTCACTTTGTGTTTCCACAAGCAGATTTAGTCTTTCCGGAGGATGATGAGATCTAGTAGACTTACGGAGTTGATTATCTTGCAGTTCAGTTACATGTATGTTCTGACTGTGAGTAGATTCTTGTGTGCTGGTCGAACCACCAACATTAGAGCTTTCAGGAATATCATTTTCATGTCTTTCCTGAATGGAAGGAAATGCAACTGGTGCACTTGCTCCCAAGGTCTGTGTCGGACGATCTTGCACTTCTGCATTACTCCTCGTAGCACTCCCACTGGCCGAAGGGGGTACCCTAAATACCCAATCTTTACCAGAAGCTCCTACTGAATTCTTGCCTTCATCATCGGGCAAGGATTCAACCTCTTTGTTACCTTATTTTGAATTTCTTCAAGTTCTATCTCTGTGCAACTCTCATCCTTGTAGACATATTCATCTTCAAGGAAAGTTGCGTTCCTAGAAACAAATATCTTATGTTCTCCAGGAAGATAGAAATAGTATCCCTTAGTTTCCTTCGGATATCCAACAAAGTAACATTTCTCACTTTTAGATTCCAACTTATCAGTGATCAACTTCTTGACATATGCAGGACACCCTCAGGGCCTCATGTGTCTAAGTGATGGCTTCTTGCCACACCATACCTCATATGGTGTCTTTTCGACCGATTTAGATAGAACTATGTTTAGAACATATATTGAGGTCAAAATAACGTATCCCCAAAGGTATGTAGGAAGAGCTGAAAAGCTCATCATGGAACGAACCATGTCAAGCAAGGTTCGGTTTCTCCTTTCGGCAACACCATTCATCTGTGGTGTTCCAGGAGGTGTCCATTCGGAATGAACTCCATTAAGCTTTAAGTAGTCAAGAAATTCTTTATTTAAGTATTCACCCCCACGATCAGATCGGAAAGTCTTGATACTCTTTGATAGTTATTTCTCAACTTCACACTTAAACTCCCTAAACTTCTCGAAGGCCTCGAATTTGTGTTTCATAAGATACACATATCCATACCTTGATAAGTCGTCTGTGAAAGTGATAAAGTACGAGAAACCTTCTCTAGCTTGAGTCGGAAATGGTCCACATACGTCCGTATGTATCAACTCAAGCACCTCTTTGGCACGGATCCCCTTTCCAGAAAGAGGTTTAATGGTCATCTTACCCTTCAAACAGGATTCACAGTTACCATAAGATTGTAAGTCAAATGGTTCGAGGTAATTTAATTTCCTCAACCGTTCTATCCTTGTTTGATTGATATGACCAAGTATGCAATGCCATAAATAGGTAGAATTTCTTTCATTTAACTTGGCCCTTTTATTTTGTACATTGAAAATTTCCCTGTGACAGTTTAATGTATACAATCCATTCACAAGAGATGCAATTTCATACATAACATTATCTAAAGTCAAAACCATATTGCCATTAGACGTGTTTGAGGAAAAACCCTCTGAATCAAGTACATGAATGGAAATAATATTCCTTGTCAAAGAAGGAACATAAAAATAATTGTTCAACATTAAAACTTTGCCAGAAGGTAAATCTATCCTATAAGTTCCCACGCGCTCTGCAGAAACTCGTGCTCCATTTCCGACGCGCAGGCCCACCTCGCGAGGCCCGACCTTCCTGATATCAGTTAGCCCCTGCACATTTGTACAAATGTGTGAGCCATAAGCGGTATCAAATACCAAGGAATGGGAATCATTTATAGATAGATTAATATCAATTACAAACATACCTTGCACATTAGCACCTGGTGCCATTCCTCCGCCTGGAGTAGTGCAATCCTTTCTCCAATGTCCCTTTATGTTGTAATTCATGCAAACATCTGGTGCCGACAATTTTTTCTTCTTCTTTTACCTTCCCTTGGGCTTCATTGCTGCTGCCGGAGCAACAGTTTTGCCCTTCCCCTTCTGTTGTCCCTTACCTTACGGTTTGGGGTGACTAGAAGAGCCAACCATCAGAATAGGCTTGGTCTTAGAGGTCGAAAATTCAAAAGTCTTTAACATATTATGTAACTCCGACAAAGTCGCTTTAGTCCCATTCATGTTGTAATTAACAATGAAACTCTCAAACGACTTAGGAAGTGAGGCAAGGATGAGGGTGATGGAGACTCTGTCATGAAACCTTATTTCTATAGAAGCTAACCTCTCAATCAGCTCAATCATCCTCAACACATGAGGTGAAACTTGCCCCCCTTCATTTAGCCTACACTTAAAAAGTTCTATGAGTAGGTCATACTCCATTGTCTGGCTCTACGAATCATAAAGACTCCTCAAATGGGCTAACATTTCGTTGGGCCCCATAGTTTCATGTTGTCTTTGCAATGTAGGTGACATAGAATACAACATTAAGCATTGAGCTGCGGTGGCATCCTCATAATGTTTTTGTATGCAACCTGGTCAAAAATTGCATACTCTGCAGAGTCCCCCGCTGGAGCGATGGGAAATACTTTGTCCAATATATACTCAATTTCTTCCTGTCTAAGGATAATTCTAACATTTCTTAGCCAGTCAATGAAGTTGGGTCCGGTGAGTCTGTTTGACTCCATGAGCATTTTCAATGAAAAGTTTGACATTTCTGAAGATCTGAAGATAATAGATAGAACAGGAAAATGCAATCAAAATTCATTCTCCTAAATTATACACATTCATAATAAACTAATTTAACATGACCTTTTGTTTAATTATCTCCCACTATTTTGCATACTTTTACGACCCCAAGACATAAGACAGACCTAAATCAATATAAATGTCATAATGGGCCAAGATCAAACATATGATATATCCGCGTTTGCTTTGGCTGATAACTTTAATAACACACTTTGGTAAGTCCTCAACCAATTGTAAAACAACTCTACAACTCTTGGTTTGATTAAATATCTTTCATTTTAATCTTACTTTAGACTAGTCTGACACTTTGGCGCCAAGATTCATGTAAACAACCTAACCCCATTACACGACTGCGTTTAAATGCCTAAGTAAATTTAGTCTTTGCAAGCAAACACTTTGGTGTAAATACCTACAAAAGTTTATTATCTACTTTCATTTTGACACATCTATGAAAGGACCTCAGTCCTCTTAGACTTAGAGAAAATGCTTTGACATAAATACTTTTATCGCCGAAAAGGACTTAGCACCCTAACAATTATAATGGACGACACGTTATAATTAGACTTGTATTTAATGTTTGGGGAACATTTTAGTTTTCGGGGATTCATTCAAGATCAACAATCAAGTCATACATCATATGACATCCTATCATGCAATTTCTAAACACAATTAGATGAAAAACCATCAAACCCAATAGGCATAATAAAATATGGTTTTAATCACATCTTTGCGCCGTCTGCCTGCGATTCTGATGGTCATTTGAAATTAAACAATTACTGGGCGCCGCCTACCCAGAAAATAATTGCGGACGTTATGCTAATAATTTAAATGCATCACATTTAATCACTTAGCACATTTGTATATTATTCAATAATATACTATTAATGATAACCATGAGTCTATTTGTCTAAACTCTATAATCTATGTAAATGCCAAACAGTCCCTAAACATTTTCTGATTTTAAAATTCTGATTTTCGGGAATTCTGTAAACTTTCATAATTTACACTTTAGTCCCTTAAGAATTTAAAATTCAAAATTGAACCCTTATAAATTCATAAA
Source organism: Przewalskia tangutica (assembly GCA_029844215.1). NCBI lineage: Eukaryota > Viridiplantae > Streptophyta > Magnoliopsida > Solanales > Solanaceae > Przewalskia > Przewalskia tangutica. The sequence goes on along the minus strand of CM056736.1, from coordinate 28,764,005 downwards.
AATGCAATTCTAAACTTCAGAAAATATTTTCAAACTTCTGGGACCTGTTTGCAATTTCCAGAACCTAAAATCAACTTTTAAAAAACTTTCTTTTAATTACAGATTTGCCCGAAAGGACCAAATCTATTCGATTCAAAACTTTATTTTCAGAAACTGAAACTTCTAAAACTTCATATTCAGAATCTGAAACTTTTAAGTCTCTGTTTCTGATTTTCGATTTTTTTTTATAAAGACGTTCTGGTGGCACCGCTGTTCCTTCGAGGCAGTAAGCCACTGAAATCTGCAAATTAATTAGCACCGCAGTCCTAACAAGTAGCACCGCGGTGCCTCATAATTTTTTTCACAGGCACCGCGGTCCTAACAGGTGGAACCGCAGTGCCTTAAAGGCAGATTGTCTGAAATTAATTTTAAGCTTCTGGATGACCAGCACCGCGTCTCCCATATATACAGGACCGCAGTGCCTCTGCCTTCATCTGAACAGCACCGCGGTGTTCCAATTGTGGAATCCCAGCGCCGCCACAAAACCCTAGTAGGCACCGCGGTTCTATGATGGAGCACTGTGGTGCTTCTCCTCCAGAATCACAAAATCCAAAATTTTCGAACCCCTAAAACTGGTTTAGGGCCAGATCTTTCAGATATATCACTTGTATTGCCATCACCATTAAAACATGTTCATCGACCATCAAATCTAATTTTCTTCTCGTTCTTCGTTTCAATGCACCATGTTTTAAGCCGGATAACGCATTTCAACTTAGAAGAGTTATTTATTGGATTGACTTGTTTGAATACATCATTGTATTAACAGTTCTGATCACAAGGACCATGTGTTCTAAATGTTTAGGGTTTTAAAGCTTTTAAATACATAAAATATAGATCTAAATAAATCTTAACCCATATTATCATTAATATCATTACAAATCATACAAAACAGCCCAGACTATGATACCACTATAGGAGTTTATATCGGGTTCGTACACGCAGCGGAATTTGAAAATTTATGTTTCAAACCCGACGACGGTCGAACTGCAGTATGATATGTAATGTAAAATACAAAGCACATAATTAATGTAAGACTTCGACAAAATACTTACATTCGAAACAGCAATCAACCAAGCAGTTGAATCTGTTACTTTGTGTAGTCCGAGGGTGCACACGCAAACGTCCCTCGATTTGTAAGTTCATAGAACTGTGATGTAATTTTCTAAGTCAGGAATGCTAGGGATTCTGACAGAGCTTTAGAAGAGATTGACCTGTCTTAGGTTTTAGTTGTATCTGGAATGGGAGGTAAGCCCTCTATTTATAATTGCAAAACAAAGGCTTAGGGTTTCCGTGGGCTGGGCCCAGCAGAAAATCAGACTGGAAAACATTTGGACTGCCAGAATCCGTACAGGTACCGCGGTCCCACTAAGGAGGCACTGCGGTTCTGCCCGGTGTTCTTAGCATCGCGGTCCCAAAATAGGGCACCGCGGTCCTGTCCTATTTTTCAGTCTTTTCCATTTTAATGTCTCGGTCATCAACCGAACATATATGTATAATCTCCTTCTAATTACATCCTTCAATCGACGGAACATTTGACTTAGTGTTACCCTTCAGGCCTTTACATATCGTCACTAATTACATTAGGATCTTCACGGAACTCCTAGACTGCGCCGGAAGACGAACCCAATATGTAAAGTTTAGCTACACAAAATATGTGAACTGAACCTATATGTGAGAAGATAAAATCCCTTCATTCATGACACACTCAATCAAGCTTAGGATTTGTCAAGCTATCCAAATGGCTTGATTATTATAACTCATCTATATTACTTGACAACAGGACCATGTCGCAGATATGTCCATTGCATTGGCCAATGACTTAGTCAACCTAATACCATATGAGTACCTGAGTGTTCACTCGAATATAAATTCAAGGAATGAATCCTTTCTTGGCTCACATACCACCTTTAATCTACTTCGTAATGCACCCAAAACAAGTCGCGTCTCAACCTATAAGGCATTTAAGCTTAGGAGAGGATCAAAGTACATTACTCTGTAAACAAGATGATATTGACCTCAAGTCTAAGGACTTTTATCTCCCACACGCCGATGACATTATAGACATATAACAAAACAGTACATCAGCAGGGCGTACCAATACTTCAACAAGTATCCATGTGTCCATCACGAGTTTCCATAACTCGTAGCAAGTGAGACTTACTACATCCCCTAATGATATAATGCAGACCACATGTCGACGTATCGTATATCATCGATATCCCAATTTCGATGATCATTAGTCGAGGTAATATAAGAGTTACGTTATAACATTAATCCTCACATCATTAATAAACACGTAACCTCCAGGGATGCATTTATAGAATATTATAAACAATCAATTAATAATTCAACAAATGCAAATGCCATAATATTAATCATCATTAATATAAATACGAATGTGTATAAAGTACATTGTGTCCTAATACAGATTATATCTATGACATACATATACTTTCACTTTGACCTAAACTTGTTATTGGCAAATGACATTTTTCCAAGTGCATCGTTAGTTTCATAATCTCTATAGGATTTTGTGGGACTCATACTTCTTTTTATGCCGGTGCTACCTCCATCCCCCCCCCTGTGACACCCTATTTTCAACCGGAGTCGGAAACGGGATTACTGCTACATGGTTGGATTCCTAAATGTGTATTTAAAGGAGTCGCCACCTAATTATTATAGTGAATTAGGACACTAAAAATGTAGCATAAAATACTACGAATGATCTCCATTTTAAAGGTCTGTGAAACTATGTGAGATTCTAGGTAAGGGTTCTTTATTATCCTAAAGGGAAGGGGTTAGGCACCCTATAGGATCCGCTAACTTGCGGTTATCCGTTCAAACTTAGGTTTAAAATTATTGTGCTAACATGCAATTTACAATTCTAAAGGGTGTTCTAATTATTAAACTAATCAAAAGATATTTAAACTAGGCATGCAAATATTTAAAATAAATATATATTTAACAAGATAGTAATAAAAGTAAACAATCATAAAAAAATGTAATGAAGAGAAATTAGCGACTTTTCCCTTTTATTTCATTTTTAGGCGAATGATTTAACTTTGGGGTGCGCCTCCGGGTACCTGCAAAAGACACTTAGTAGAAGAGTTAGTAAATAATAAATAAATTACCAAACAAACACAATATATGTATATATATATATATATATATATATATATATATAGATATATATATATATATATATAGATATATATATATGTAAAATACATTGTAAAAGATATATTTTTATATAGTGTGGGCTCAATAGTGTTATGCCAATGATACTAAGACATGAGAAGTCAATATCGCCACGCGGCGTGACTCGCCTCCTGGTGAACGATACTATGCATTCTTGTCTAATCTTTTTCACTTTCCTCCTCGCCCACATATTCCGTCTCACTTACCACGGAGGCCTCCAGATCGACGGATAAATCCTTCGTAGGCCAGTGTAGTATCATGTTCAAAATCAATAAAATACCAAGTGTAGTATCTTGTTCAAATTAGTAACCAAAAGTGTAGCATTATATTTAAAAATAAGTAAAATACCAAATGTAGCATTATATTTAAAAATAAGTAAAATACCAAGTGTAGTAACTTATTCAAAAATCAGTAAATAAATTAAAAGCGTAGCATCCGTTCATTTGGAACAAAATCCGCTCCAGTCAATTTAATAAAAATAAGACAAAATTGCGAATCAGCCCAAAGATAGCGTAACGGTGGTACAATACGAAACCAATCCGGAAAACAACCAAGAACAATAGAAAGCGATGGCGGTGGTATAGCAACCAAGAGGGTCGCAAAACATTAGGAACAAAGCAACATAGTTTCGCTGAATCGGCGACCGAATCGGAATCGGAAAACCAACAACGATGCCCAAATCAGTCCACAACAACAATAACATAATAGCAACGAAGAGAAACAAGCGATTTCAGCAATACAAAAGGCGGTCGTGGCGGCGGCGTCACTTCCGACGAGGTCGCGGAGCGGCGCGCCACGCGGTGCTACGAGGATGTGGGCGGTGGGACGAGGTGATGGTTCGCCGGTGATGGTGGAGTTGTGGTCGCCGGTTGTGCGGCGATGGCGATGGTTCGCCGGCTGGTAGCGGCGGCAGGAAGGTTAAGGGTTCTTGACGGTTTTAAGGTTAAGGAGAAGAGATAAGGGTGTGCTTTGTAGCCGGTGAGGTGTTCGCCGGTGAGGCCCAGCGGCGAGGGGCGGCGGCAGGCGATGGGGTGAGGGAGATGAGTGGAGAGGGCTATTTAAAGGGGGTTCGCCGGAGCTTGGAGCTCCGGCGAAGGGCAGCGGCGGCGACGGGAATGGGCGAAGGGAGGGGGCTGAGGGAGAAAGACTTTCTTTTCCTTTTCTCCAAATCAAAAATGGGCTCTGTTGCCTTTTCTTTTGCTGAACGTTCTCTTTCTTGTTTTTCTTTTTCTTTTTTGAACGTTGGGCTCTCTTCCCCTGGATCTGTGGGCTGCCCCTCCTCTTTTAATAAAGGGGGGGTAAGGTGTTTAGGGGGGAAATGAAAGTGGTTTGAAATTTAAAAATGGGGGGGAAATAAAAGGGTGTTTGGAATTTAAAATGGGGGGAAATAAAAGGAGGTGTTTGGATGAAATAAAAAATGGTGTTGGATTGAAATGATTCGGATTGGGTTAAAATCTTTGGGTAGTTTGACAAAATGTAAAGCGGGTTAATTAATTAAAAGAAAAATTAATTAATAAGATGCAAAATTATAAAAAATGTAAATGCCGATGCAATAATAATAAAAATACGATATTTAACAAACGTTTAATGTCTAATTAAAAAAATAAAGCCGGATGTCAATTAATTATTTAAAGAAACGCAAATATTATTAAAACAAACGACGGTGTAGTAATAATAGAAACATAACATAACGCTTAATTTTAAAATATAAAGATAAAAATGCAAAAAATGATGATTAAAATGCAGTGTCCTAAAACACATAAAATTGCGACAAATATGCAAAAAACGGGTCAAAATTGACTGTCAACGGCATGTCCCTCTTTGTACGGAGATGATGGAAGAGTCTTCGGACAAAGATGTTGACTCATGGCCAATTTTGTCCTGTTTTATAAACTAGAATTCAAAAGTAGGGACGATGCAGACCCAAAAATTGTCGATGTCAAATTATGATGACACGGGTCGTTGTGATCGAAAAAATAAAAAGCAAAGCGGCGGGAATTTAAAAATGTCGATGTCGAATAATGATGACCTTTGGGCTCTTTAATGCTAGAAAAATAGAAGTAAAGTAGCCTTGATTTTAAAAATGTCCCGATGTCGAATCATGATGACCTTTAACAGCTGTAATGCTAGAAAATAGAAGTAAAGCGCAGATTTAAAAATATCGATGTCGAATTACGATGACCTTTGGATTGTTGTAATGCTAGAAAATAAAAGTAAAGCTGACGCAGAATTTAAAAAATGTCCCAGTGTCGAATCATGATGACACTGGGCTGCTGTAATGCTAGAAAATAAAAGTAAAGCTGACGCAGAATTAAGAAATGTCCCAATGTCGAATCATGATGACACTGGGCTGCTGTAATGCTAGAAAATAAAAGTAAAGCTGCCGTAGATTTAAAAATGTCCCAGTGTCGAATTACGATGACACTGGATTGTTGCGATGCTAAAGTAAAAAGTAAAGCTGATGTAGATGCTCGTCGTTGCATGGACGAAATGCAGTTGAAGCCGTTGAATAGGCTTTGATGAGATGGCGTCGTTGCATGGACGCGATGCAGATGTTAAATCGTTGCATGGGACGAAATGCGAGATGGCCGTTGCATAGGCTTTGATGAGATGGCGCCGTTGCATGGGCGCGTCACGGATGTTCGTCGTTGCATGAACGAAATGCGAATGGCCGTTGCATAGGCTTTGATGAGATGGCGCCGTTGCATGGACGCGTCACGAGATGTTAAATCGTTGCATGGACGAAATGCGAATGAAGCCGTTGCATAGGCTTTGATGAGATGGCGCGTTGCATGGGCCGATGCAGATGTTAAATCGTTGCATGGACGAAATGCAGATGAAGCCGTTGCATAGGCTTTGATGAGATGGCGCCGTTGCATGGACGCGATGCAGATGTTCGTCGTTGCATGGACGAAATGCAGATGAAGCCGTTGCATAGGCTTTGATGAGATGGCGCCGTTGCATGGACGCGATGCAGATGTTCGTCGTTGCATGGATGAAATGCAGATGAAGCCGTTGCATAGGCTTTGATGAGATGGCGCCGTTGCATGGACGCGATGCAGATGCTCGTCGTTGCATGGACGAAACATGAATGAAGCCGTTGCATAGGCTTAAATGAAATGGCGTCGTTGCATAGACGCGATGCAGATGCTCGTCGTTGCATGGACGAAACATGAATGAAGCCGTTGCATAGGCTTAAAAGAAATGACGTCGTTTTCGGACGCAATGCAGATGCTCGTCGTTGCATAGACGAAACATGGATGAAGCCGTTGCATAGGCTTAAAATGAAATGCATTGGTTTAGGGGCGTACCTGCTTTGTGACCCGTCTGGGTTGAGATAGCGTCATTGCATAGACGTTGTGCATTTGTGACCCGCATGGGTTTATTGTTGTGTTTCTGCCTTTGCTGATATGAAGATCCTGCACTCAAAGAAAACTTGTGAGTTTTAGGAAATGAGTGGTTGATTAGCGTCGATTCTGTAGCTTTGGCTCTTGACGCTTGCATTCTTGGTGAAGACCTAGTTGGCCTTCTTTTTCCTGTCTATTGCCATTTTCTTGCAGTGAATTCCTTAAAATGTCGGTTTACGTAATGAAGATATTAGGCTGGTAAGGTTGCATCTTGACGCTATCAAGTAAGCATTTTTTTTTATAATGAATGAAAAGCTAATGCGAGAATATGGACAAAATCGAGTCCAGTGCAAAATAAGGAAGAAATATTTCTAACGGTGTGACCGAAGCCGATGTGGTCATCTCGTATCCGTAGGGAATCGGTCAAGACGTAGTTCATGATAATTTTTTTATGATTTTAAAATGATGTGGGGACCAAACCGATATGGCGCCTCGTATCCGCCGAGAATCATGTCAAGACGTAGTTCGTGATAATTTTTATGATTTTAAAATGATGTGGGACGAAGCGATATGGCGCCACGTATCCGTAGGAATCAGGTCAAGACGTAGTTCGTGATGCAAAAAAATAAGATTTTTTATGATTTTAAAATAATGCGGGACCGAAGCCGATGTGGCCGCCTACGTATCCCGCTGAGGGAATCAGGTCAAGACGTAGTTCGTGATAATTTTTTTTTTATGATTTTAAAATGATGTGGGACCGAAACCGATATGGCTGCCTACGTATCCCGCCGAGGGAATCATGTCAAGACGTAGTTCGTGATAATTTTTTTTATGATTTTAAAATGATGTGGGACCGAAGCCGATATGGCCGCCTACGTATCCCGCCGAGGGAATCAGGTCAAGACGTAGTTCGTGAATGTGTGACAAAATAAGGAGATTCTTAATAGATGAAAAATTAGGATTTTTTTCTAAAAGGTGGGACCGAGACCGAAATGGCCGCCTACGTATCCCGCCGTGGGAATCAGGTGTCCCTCTTTGTACGGAGATGATGGAAGAGTCTTCGGACAAAGATGTTGACTCGTAGCCAATTTGTCCTGTTATAAAAACTAGAACTTAAAAGTGGGGATGATGCAGACCCAAAATTGTTCCAGTGTCAAATTATGATGACACTGGGTCGTTGTGATGCGAAAATAAAAGCAAAACTGACGCGAATTTAAAAATGTCTCAGTGTCGAATCATGATGACACTGGGCTGCTGCAATGCTAGAAAAATAGAAGTAAAGCTGACGCAGATTTAAAAATGTCTCAGTGTCGAATCAAGATGTGTTGGAGTCGTTGTGATGCGAAAGTAAAAAGTAAAGATGATGTAGATGTTCGTCGTTGCATGGACGAAATGCTGATGAAGCCGTTGCATAGGCTTTGATGAGATGACGTCGTTGCATAGACGTGATGCAGATGTTCGTCGTTGCATGGACGAAATGCAGATGAAGCCGTTGCATAGGCTTTGATGAGATGGCGTCGTTGCGTGGGCGCGTCGCGGATGTTAAATCGTTGCGTGGGCGAAATGCGAGATGAAGCCGTTGCATAGGCTTTGATGAGATAGCGTCGTTGCATGGGCGTGATGCGAATGTTAAATCGTTGCATGGGCGAAATGCGAATGAAGCCGTTGCATAGGTTTTGATGAGATGGCGTCGTTGCATGGGCGCGATCGAATGTTCGTCGTTGCATGGACGAAATGCGAATGGCCGTTGCATAGGCTTTGATGAGATAGCGTCGTTGCATGGGCGTGATCAGATGTTAAATCGTTGCATGGGCGAAATGCGAATGAAGCCGTTGCATATGCTTTGATGAGATGGCGTCGTTGCATGGGCGCGATGCGATGTTACGTCGTTGCATGGACGAAATGCGAGATGAAATCGTTGCATGAAGCTTTGATGAGATGGCGTCGTTGCATGGGCGCGTCACGGATGTTAAATCGTTGCATGGACGAAATGCGAATGAAGCCGTTGCATAGGCTTTGATGAGATGGCGTCGTTGCATGGACGCGTCAGATGTTCGTCGTTGCATGGGCGAAATGCGAATGAAGCGTTGCATAGGCTTTGATGAGATGGCGTCGTTGCATGGACGCGATCAGATGTTAAATCGTTGCATGGACGAAATGCGAATGAAATCGTTGCATAGGCTTTGATGAGATGGCGTCGTTGCATGGACGCGTCACGGTGTTCGTCGTTGCATGGACGAAATGCGAGATGGCGTTGCATAGCTTTGATGAGATGGCGTCGTTGCATGGGCGTGATGCAGATGTTCGTCGTTGCATGGGCGAAATGCGAATGCCGTTGCATAGGCTTTGATGAGATGGCGTCGTTGCATGGACGCGATGCAGATGTTCGTCGTTGCATGGACGAAATGCAGATGAAGCCGTTGCATAGGCTTTGATGAGATGGCGTCGTTGCATGGACGCGTCACGGTGTTAAATCGTTGCATGGACGAAATGCGAATGGCCGTTGCATAGGCTTTGATGAGATGGCGTCGTTGCATGGGCCGCGTCACGAGATGTTCGCCGTTGCATGGGCGAAATGCGAATGAAGCCGTTGCATAGGCTTTGATGAGATGGCGTCGTTGCATGGGCGCGTCACGAATGTTCGTCGTTGCATGGACGAAATGCGAGATGAAGCCGTTTCATATGCTTTGATGAGTTGCCGTCGTTGCATGGACGTGATCACGGATGTTAAATCGTTGCATGGACGAAATGCAGATGAAACCGTTGCATAGGCTTTGATGAGATGGCGTCGTTGCATGGACGCGATGCAGATGTTCGTCGTTGCATGGACGAAATGCAGATGAAGCCGTTGCATAGGCTTTGATGAGATGACGCCGTTGCATAGGCATAATAAAAGGGACGTCGTTGCATAGGCGTGATGCGAGATCATCGTTGCATAGATGAGCGTTGATGAAGCCGTTGCATAGGCATAATAAAGGGGCGTCGTTGCATAGGCGTGATGCGAGAGATCATCGTTGCATAGATGAGCCGCTGATGGCGTTGCATAAACATAATAAAAGAGACGTCGTTGCATAGACGTGATGCAGAGATCATCGTTGCATAGATGAACTGTTGATGAAGCCGTTGCATAGGCATAATGAAATAACGTCGTTGCATAAACGTTATATGAATGTCGTTGTGCGGATGTAATAAAGTGATTTCGACCTGGTGTGCCAGGCTACTATGATGAAGTTACTAGTATAATATAAACCGAATAAAATAATTAGAGTTGTAAAATGATTGATAAATGAGGATGAGAATGGCCCTGTGAGCCAAATGACGCCTTGATATACGCGTGCGATTATGGCTTTGCGGGCTGAGTTGCTATGCGGAACTTCCTACAAAATCAAAGATAGACGCAATAATTAGTGCAGGGATATATAGATATGCAAAAACGAATGAATGAGGATAAAAATGTGGCCCTGTGAGAGCCGATATCACGAAAATCCCTCAACGTTGCCAACTTTCCAGCCCTTGTTATCTGTACTCAAAAGAAAATTTGTGAGATTTGAAATGGGCTGTTGATTTGTGCGGACTTTGTAGCTTTAACTCTGACCACTAGCATGCCCGATCTGTTCGGACCTATAACCAATGTCTGGCTTCAAGTATTTGTCTACGAGAGCGTAGTCGATAATATGATATTCGGTATTGACTGCCTCTTCTTGCAGCGAATCCTTAAAATGTCCCAGTTTTGGCATAAGCGGATGTCGAATGGACGCGACCGAATTTGATATGGAAAACCTTTACCATCTTATCGCAGAGATTGGATAGCGTGTGCTTTGTAACCGATAGAGTAAAGACAAAAGATTTTAGAAAGAGTTGTGAGTCTGATGTGGCCAACTACGTATCTCGCCATAGAGATCAAGTAGGTACATAGTCTAGGAGCATAGCCCCAGTTGAAGTTGGTTCGTCGATTAGACTTCGAGTTTTTTTTTTTTTTTTAATCAAGAATGGGACCAAAGTTGATATGGCCACCCATGCATTTTGCCAAAGGAACCAGTTTAAACCATAGTTTGCCGGTGACGGAGAATAAAGTAATTTTTAAGAGATGAAACAATTAGGATTTTGCTTTTAAAAGGTGGGACCGAGGCCGAAATGACCGCCTATGCATTTTGCCAAAGGAATCAGGTCACACGTAGTTCCAAATGTGACAGAATTTTGAGAAAATTATTGTTTGAGATATGGGATTTTCGCGTATCGCGCTGATAATGCAGGGAATAACACAACCCCAAAAAACCAAGCTAGTATAGCTCGTAATTAATACTAAGCGAATGCACAAAGTTGAAGTAGCAAAATAATGTAGTAAAGTGCACATAGCTGAAAGCAACAAACATTATAATAGCAAGCAGGCTATATAGATATCAAATGCGCGTCCTAGCATGTTTGGGAACTCTTTTATGCCAGAGGTGGGCCTAAACGCCAAATATGCGAGATTATGATAAATAGGTCAAAGCGTTACCTTTGCCGTATGTTTTGTTGGAAATGGCGACCAAATGACGATGCACTTTTTCCAATTCGGCATGTCATGTTTCGCTTGGATTTGTCTATCATTGTCACGCTACACATAGTATCTTTGGTTGGTCGTTGGGTTGCGAAACCCGTCGACAAGTTTTGGCATTTTCCTAATAGTGGCGTCGATACCAGGGATCAACCCACCTAAGGTATATGCATGCATGACTTAAAAATAAAGGGGGTATAGCTCTATCTTAAGTTTCTAAGATTTGACTTCACTAGACACAAGGTTCCCGAGCGGACACTCGAGTGAGAAGACTACGCGGCCACCGGTTGGACCGGATTCCCCGCGTAAAATGCCAACTCTCCTAAATTTGGGTACTTGAAAGAAATTTGCGGGTGTGCAAAGCGCACCTCGCGTGTAGTGTGTGATAGTGTTAATTTTCCGTAAGGGAGAAAATATGAGCGGAATGCCAGTTTAAGGAAAGCGGTAACAAATAGCAGTTAAGACAATATGCAAAATATTTATATGTAAAGCAGAATAATTTAGGCAAAACAATAAAAGCAAATAAGTGTAAAACATAAAAGAAGCAAATTAAGCGAAAATAAAGAAATAAAGCACAATAAATTAATCTATGTTTGTTGTGGTTAAGAACCTAAAATCCTCAGCGGAGTCGCCATGCTGTGACACCCTATTTTCAACCGGAGTCGGAAACGGGATTACTGCTACATGGTTGGATTCCTAAATGTGTATTTAAAGGAGTCGCCACCTAATTATTATAGTGAATTAGGACACTAAAAATGTAGCATAAAATACTACGAATGATCTCCATTTTAAAGGTCTGTGAAACTATGTGAGATTCTAGGTAAGGGTTCTTTATTATCCTAAAGGGAAGGGGTTAGGCACCCTATAGGATCCGCTAACTTGCGGTTATCCGTTCAAACTTAGGTTTAAAATTATTGTGCTAACATGCAATTTACAATTCTAAAGGGTGTTCTAATTATTAAACTAATCAAAAGATATTTAAACTAGGCATGCAAATATTTAAAATAAATATATATTTAACAAGATAGTAATAAAAGTAAACAATCATAAAAAATGTAATGAAGAGAAATTAGCGACTTTTCCCTTTTATTTCATTTTTAGGCGAATGATTTAACTTTGGGGTGCGCCTCCGGGTACCTGCAAAAGACACTTAGTAGAAGAGTTAGTAAATAATAAATAAATTACCAAACAAACACAATATATGTATATATATATATATATATATATATATATATATATAGATATATATATATGTAAAATACATTGTAAAAGATATATTTTTTATATAGTGTGGGCTCAGCTAGTGTTATGCCAATGATACTAAGACATGAGAAGTCAATATCGCCACGGCGGCGGTCGACTCGCCTCCTGGTGAACGATACTATGCATTCTTGTCTAATCTTTTTCACTTTCCTCCTCGCCCACATATTCCGTCTCACTTACCACGGAGGCCTCCAGATCGACGGATAAATCCTTCGTAGGCCAATGTAGTATCATGTTCAAAATCAATAAAATACCAAGTGTAGTATCTTGTTCAAATTAGTAACCAAAAGTGTAGCATTATATTTAAAAATAAGTAAAATACCAAATGTAGCATTATATTTAAAAATAAGTAAAATACCAAGTGTAGTAACTTATTCAAAAATCAGTAAATAAATTAAAAGCGTAGCATCCGTTCATTTGGAACAAAATCCGCTCCAGTCAATTTAATAAAAATAAGACAAAAATTGCCAGAATCAGCCCAAAGATAGCGTAACAGTGGTACAATACGAAACCAATCCGGAAAACAACCAAGAACAATAGAAACAGTGACAGTGGTATAGCAACCAAGAGGGTCCGCAAAACATTAGGAACAAAGCAACATAGTTTCGCCGGAATCCGACGACCCGAATCGGAATCAGAAAACCAACAACGATGCCAAATCAGTCCAACAACAACAATAACATAATAGCAACGAAAGAGAAACAAACAGCGATTTCAGCAATGCAAAAGGCGGCGGCGGTCAGCAAGCGGCAGCGTCACTTCCACGACGAGGTCGCCGGAGCAGCGCCACGCGATGCTATGAGGATGTGGGCGATGGGGCGAGGTGATGGTTCGCCGGTGATGGTGGAGTTGTGAGGTCGCGGTTGTCGCGGCGATGGCGATGGTTCGCCGGCCCAGCGGCGACGGAAGGTTAAGGGTTCTTGGACGGTTTTAAGGTTAAGGAGAAGAGATAAGGGTGTGCTTTGTAGCCGTGAGGTGTTCGCCGGTGAGGCCCAGCGGCGACGGCGGCAGGCGATGGGGTGAGGGAGATGAGTGGAGAGGGCTATTTAAAGGGGGTTCGCCGGAGCTTGGAGCTCCGGCGAAGGGCAGCGGCGGCGACGGGAATGGGCGAAGGGAGGGGGCTGAGGGAGAAAGACTTTCTTTTCCTTTTCTCCAAATCAAAAATGGGCTCTGTTGCCTTTTCTTTTGCTGAACGTTCTCTTTCTTGTTTTTCTTTTTCTTTTTTGAACGTTGGGCTCTCTTCCCTGGATCGTAATGCCCTCCTCTTTTAATAAAGGGGGTAAGGTGTTAGGAAATGAAAGTGGTTTGAAATTTAAAAATGGGGAAATAAAAGGGTGTTTGGAATTTAAAATGGGAAATAAAAGGAGGTGTTTGGATGAAATAAAAATGGTGTTGGATTGAAATGATTCGGATTGGGTTCATCTTTGGTAGTTTGACAAAATGTAAAGCGGGTTAATTAATTAAAAGAAAAATTAATTAATAAGATGCAAAATTATAAAAAATGTAAATGCCGATGCAATAATAATAAAAATACGATATTTAACAAACGTTTAATGTCTAATTAAAAAAATAAAGCCGGATGTCAATTAATTATTTAAAGAAACGCAAATATTATTAAAACAAACGACGGTGTAGTAATAATAGAAACATAACATAACGCTTAATTTTAAAATATAAAGATAAAAATGCAAAAAATGATGATTAAAATGCAGTGTCCTAAAACACATAAAATTGCGACAAATATGCAAAAAACGGGTCAAAATTGACTGTCAACACCCCCCCCCCCCACATTTAAAAAAACTTAAAATACATGTGCTTAAATTCTTGACTGTCTGGGCTTTTCCGGATGACAATTAGCATCTAATTAAACATTTATTTCTTCCAAAAGAAAATAAGGAGTAATTTGTCAAAATAGTACTATCTGAAAAAATTATTCGCCGAATACTATTCTCCAAAATTAATTCTCATTTACTATTCATTTTGCCACATCGATTGCCAAGTGGATTGCCACGCTACATATACAATCTTATTTGTCTTTCTTTTATTCTTTTAAGTCATATACACCAACAACTAAATAAACGCTTCTCAACCCTATTCCTATCACTAATTCAAGTACTCGGATGACGGGCAGAACTAGTCTACGGAGTATCAGATAACTTTTCTTAATTTATTTTAACATGAGTTAATTCTTTCAATTAAACATTACTGTAACTCAAATGCACACACAAATACACTAATTTGATGCCTTAGATTGAATTGATTTCCAACTAAATTCGTCAATTGGTTTCATGAATATCATTGAACTTTTATTTTTCTGGGTGAATTACATAAACTGCAGCCATATATTGTGGGTGGATTGAAATTAAGAAAAAAGTAGCATGCTTACATTGTAACTTCACTTGATCACTTCCGCTGTCTTCGATGAAAATAACTTTTATGCGCTAGCAGGGTTTCGTGCGATTGATCTATATCCAATTGGCCAATCCGTTGAGATCCACGGTCGACCTGTTGATCCCAAGATCTGAAGATGAGGTTCGGGGTTAGACAGTAGAGTAGCTAAGGAGAGGCGAAAACAGGAAGAACTACGTAAGACGGGAGCAGCAAGATTACTCATTCCGGATCTTTAGCAGCAAGCTGCACCGTGCCCTGAGATTGAGGAGTTGTAGGCTTTCCTTCAGCACCAATAGAGTCATTAGCTCCTAAGCTGCATAGGTCAGGAGAGTGACTCCCCTACCTGCGAGGCCTGGGCTTGTGTGATTCTTCTATTGAAGATAGTCCCTTATGGAGAAAGAGAAAGGAGCAAGAAAATGTATGCACGTGACTGAGAAAGAAAACGGATGCGTGTTACAGCAAAAAAACGAATGCAGCAAGAAAATAGATGCACATTACTAACAGTAACACGCAACGGCTTTCGCGCTAGTGCGCTCATCCGCTGCTTGTTGGAAAATTAAAGGAAAAAAGGAACGGTTTTTTAGAACATAGCAGAGGAATTCAAATTAGGACAAATCTTTCTATTTCTCCGCATAAGTCTCGTTGAATCATTCTTTTTCGCCACATAAGAGCTTTGGGAATTGAACCCAAGACAGACCCTTGTCCATTTCTCGTACTTCATACTTTTTGCTTTTGTTCACATACGTTTTTTTTTTGTGGGGCGGTGACTGAAACATTTCCTTTATGTTGATAGAAACAACAAGAGAAAGGCCAGTCACTGAACACCAAGCCAATCTCGATGAAACTCAAAGCAGCCTTCTCTAACATCATAATACAAGATTTCAAAAAGGTAGTTTACTTGCTTATATGATAATATAAAGGGGAACTTTTCTCAACAAAATATTCTTTGCACGAGCTTCTGTAAGCCTTATCTTTTCCCCGAAAAACAGACTCACATTAATGTGTGAAACATATAGCCTAACTAGCATGATTGAGCCCTGCAGTGGTAGAACCTGGTGAACCAAGCGTACTACTTGACTTGCCAATTCTTCTCTTATGAAATTTCGAGTTATAGTTAGAGGCGTGATCTATTCTATTATATATACAATGATAGCACCAAAAGGGCGGAGACTTTGACAATGGATAGTTTACCATTCTGTTATTCCGGAAGAGCGTGCGTGGCTAAAGACTTGCGGTGATTCATCTTTTCTATTAGTTCTTCTCCGAGAACATTCTCTTTAAGCCTAATCTGATCCTATTGCCTTTATCGCTCGCCTACCACCAAGACCGGTAAGGCCAACAACAATGGATTCAATAGCATCGCGAGAGAGAATTCCTATTGAGTTAGCTTTCTGGGAATAGGATATTCTAGAAAGGCTATACCAAAGAGAATACATCATTCTCGTAAAGGTCGAAGGACCAAGAAGAGCTCCAAGCAAGAGATATTATTCACTAAAATCAGCTACCGGGTGAGAATAAACAACTACCATTTAAGCTGATAGCTACACGGATTCACCACTACTTATGACTTCTTAATAAGAAAAGAATGAAAAAAACGATGTTTCCGACACGGTCTTTGACATAAAGAAATAAGTAATAACGAAAGGGAAATTTGCCAATTATCTCCTAGCTAGTGGAACAAAAAAGACATGGATGGTTTACTCATGTAAACCAATAAAAAAACGAGAAAAGAAATAGAAAAAGCAAAAATCAAAGTCGAGTCTTATGTCGGGTTTTCTCAAAATCTTTGAGAAACTTATTTATGAAATTTCTGAAAGAGTTTTCATAATGCTATACTTCAATTAAAGATCGAGTCAAAGGAGAATTCCGTTTTACAAAAAAAACAGGCTCTTCCCACTAAAGCGAAAAAGGGGTGAGAGTTGATCTTCTTTCAGCTGAGAGAGATGCTAGCATTGAATGAAGACCATTATTGGGAATAAATAACCTTCGTCAATCTAGTTTTAGAATGAAGAGTAGAATGTGAGGGAAAGCAGTCTAGTCGACTAAGTGAACTGAAAGAGGAATGTACCTACAAATCCAATAAGGAGATAGAGTGGAAGAGATGGGAACCTTATTCTGACGAAAAGTCTATTCTATATACCCCTAAAGTCTAGTGGTTAGGACACCTCTCTTTCAAGGAGACTTCGTCAAGCCTATCCGCTCATTTATTCCAAACCAGAGTTTCTAGTTTCAAGATCGTGCTTTTAGTACGCGTGTGGTGAGATGTTCCAAGCCCGATATCTACTGATTTTGCCATTCCTATGATTCAAAGGATTCACCAGCCAAGGTAGCTGTAGGGGAACCTGTGGCTGGATTGAATCTTTCGCGATGGAAATACACTCTTCCCCCAACTTTCCTACATAGGGGGCGCCGTCTGCTTCCACTGGTGGCGGGCGGGCGAAGGGTCCAAAGGACACATATCCGGGGGCGAGTCCAAAATCCAATTGTTCCATTTTCCTTCTTGTTCATCAATCGGAAATCAAGACAAACCGGGCACTACGGCATGACGTGAAAACACCCGATCCCATTCCAAATTCAGTATGAGTAATGATATTGTATTGATCGGGAATCATTCAACTAGGGATTCCTTGCTCAAAGATGTTCATTTCTATGTGTATCATATATATATCACAAGACTTGTGATAAGAGAAAGCCATTTACGCTCAAATCCATTTCTAAAAGAATAGAGTGAATGAGAGAGATAAGGAGTTTGAAATCGCTAAGGAAAGGGGGTCGGATAAATAGTTGGGGAGTTAAATAGTCTTTTTGGGGATAGAGGGACTTGAACCCTCACGATTTTTAAAGTCGACGGATTTTCCTGCTGGCCGTTTTAATCCTTTGGAACAACTCGATGAATTTAGTAGATCGTTTTAGGAGGCCCTAATGACTATAGATAGAACTTATCCAATTTTTACAGTACGATGGTTGGCTGTTCACAGCCTAGATGTACCTACCGTCGTTTTTTTGGGATGACCTCTTTGATAGTTCGACCCTTATCCCCCATCTAACTCAACTATTCGACTGTACTATGACCCGTTCAATCAATGTTACCGGGTATTCACTCGCTTATTAAAAATCTTGCCATACCATATTTTGTATCTAGTCTGCACTCTTATCCGTCGAGTACTTTTTCTCTCTTTCGAATTCTAAGGATTAAGTCTTTCGCTAACATAACAAAAAAGAAAGGAAAGCATGGAAGAGGACTAAGCTCTGTCCGAGAAGATCGGGTATTCAACTTCATTCATGCCGAGCGGCAAGAGGGGTAGCAGGAACTGGAACAGATTATTCGACCTGATCAATTTTTCTGCCCCAAAATGTGTGCTTCCACGGAGTATGGTTCAACCCGGGCTAGCTATGGAATAAGCTTGTGAACTAGGGACTCCGTTTCGGGATCAAAAGATATTTCACAGCTCACTATAGAGAATATTTACTATTCTTTTGGGTTCATACTAAAGCCTAGAATCATGTAAAGAGTAACTTTTACCGGATCACATCAGTTTGTACAATTCGAGTCACATCAGAAGGAAATTTATTATTGCAATTTTGAGCATCTGTAATGCTCAATCAAACTCAGTACTATCAATAGATTATGTAATTTTTCATAAAGATGTGGGTTATGAGGTGAATTCTCATCTCTATTTTATTGAAATAGATTATTAACTTTCAATATCTTTTATACTTTGATTAGGATGGTTAAAGAAAACATAACAATATTGTGCTATTGGAACGTAAATATTGTATCGGGCTCTCACGGACTAGCTTATGAAGGTGCTTTACTAAAAACCGATCAGAGCTAACAACCGAATTAGTTATGATGATTTGGTGAATAATATATACAACATTACGGGATTCAATCGACTACAATCTTGCATTAAGATTACTTGCAGGTATCCAAATAATATACAAGAATATGTAGCTCTAACCGTTGAAGATAATGACACTGTAAGTGTTGTTCTTGATGTAACAAAGTGATCTGGAATTAACTGACTAGAGTTATATGTTGAAGCGATTCCTTGAGTAATTGATGAACAAATAGAAGCGTCGAACGTGATAATTAGTGGCCACTTTACAAGGCTACTAACCCAAGAAACTGGAGTATCAAATTTCGATTTTGATTTGAATATTATGGGAGATTATGACTTTTTTAACAATGCTTGCGCGTGTGTCATAGAAGAAATTATTACAAATGAAAAGCATCAATTTGTTACTCATAGAAATCATATCAATAATGATCGACTGGATGATTGTTTAGATAATGCAGAGGAAGGAATGAAATGGTTTATGAAAATATTTCAACCTCTGAATTCACTACCATTGATCAAATTAATCATGTTATTGTAGATGTTTTGGTGACTAGACAAGAATATACTCAATAAAAGGATAAAGATGAATTATTTGCTGGTCAGAGATTTAGCACAAAAGAGGAGTTGCAAAGAGTTGTGAAACTATATTCATTAAATGTACACCAACAGTACCAAGTTGAAAATTTAACACCTAGTCTTTGGGTTCTCAAATGTAAGAAAGAACCAACTTGTCCTTGGAGACTACGGGCTTCTATACCTCGAGAAACATCCTTTATTGAATTAAAAAGTACAGTGGGCCTCATACATGTGTTAACCCAATTATTAATAGAGATCACGTGCAATTAGATTCAATATTTGTTGGTGGTCAAATAAAGTCACTAGTGAGGTGTTAGAAGTATTTTGTATACGCTTTTTGAGTCATTTTAGTTAGTATTTTACTTGTTTTTGTTGTGTTTAGTATAGTATTAGGTTTATTTTTCTTTCTTTTGAGTCACAGCGGTTCAAAAGGACAAAATGACGAAAATGAATGAAAAATGGACATAAAAGGAGGTCCATAGGGCACAAATTTGCAACATATTTAAGCCCTAGGGATTAGTTTAGGAGAGGGAGTTCATTCTATCACACAATACAACTCAGGGCAAGGATTGAGGCTACAATTGGAGACTTAAGTTCTACATAATTTTTCTTTCTTTCTTTTGAATTCATTTTATGTATGGATTTTGTGTTAGTTCTTAGTGTGACTATGACTAGGAGCTAAACACTTTATTAGGGGTTTCCTTATGAATCGCTTGAAACTTTATTTCATAACTTAATGCAGTAGTTTTGATTTCTTCTTCACTTATTAAGATTTATTCAATAATTGGTATGAATGCTTTATAGTTAATTGATCACTAATTATTATAATCTATATGATTTCGGATCAAGAACCGAAAGGATAGATTTGAATATGCTGTAATTGAATAGACATAGGTTAAAATTGTGGATGAAAGTACCTCGATAGTTGTGTAGCATTATAGGTTACTGTTCTTAATCCTCCTATGTAGTAAATCCTATCATAGAAATATAGAAGGGTTCTGCATTGGGGTTGAGTGATTATATATCCTAACCGGAATATAAGACAGTCTAGTTAACCGATATCTTAACGTAGAAGAAGTCATTCGAGTTGCATTAAAGATTGAATAGAGTGGATAGTCGGGGATTTTGGAAGCCCTAATTCCTTCATAACTGACCAGCATATAATTCATCTCCATCCTTTTATTGAGTATATTCTTGTCTAGTCACCAAAACATCCACAATAACATGATTAATTTGAGGGATTATCATGGAATAATGATTGCAGCAGCTTGTAAAACGTGAAAACTGTATAAATATGTAAAGAATATATAAGTATGGGCTGAATGAAAGACGTAGATTACTCTGTTCCCGTCAGTTTGATATCTTACAGAGATAAATCCGACTTATGTTTTGAACGTTATGACTGTCTAAAATTTTTGCCTCGTTTTACCGAAACCCAGGCGACACAGAATATAATATGTGAAAACTGTACAAATATGTAAGGAATATCAAAATATGGGTTGAATGAAAGTTGTAGATATCTTTGTTTCCATCAGTTTGAGATCTTACGGAGATAAATCCGACCTGTGGTTTAAAAGATAGGAATGTTCAAAGTTCTGCATTGTTTTATTGTCACTTTTATGTGACTTGTATTCATATGTGTTACTTTTCTGTGATTATCATCTGATTGTATGTTAGTGTTTGTGTTGAGACTTGATATCATGCCTGACATACTTTCCATATTATTTGTGATGATTTATGGCCTTCGAGGTTTCTGTCGGAGAGCGTGAGTGATTGACCTCCGAGGTTTCTACCGAAGAGCGTGAGTGATTGGCCTCCGAGGTTCTGCCGGAGAGCGTGAGTGATTGGCCTCCGAGGTTTCTGTCGGAGAGCGTGAGTTATTGATGGCCTCCGAGGTTCTATCCGGAGAGCACGAGTGGTACATGGACTTCGCGGGTCCCCCATGAGTTATGGCTTGAAGGCACTGCCTTAGCAGGTGTGTACGAGAGTGGAGTGAGAGAGAGAGAGAGGTGACTATTATATTGCATTGCATTCATCCACTCTTATAATTGATTGATAATTTGGTGAAATTATATCTGTCTTGGTTGATCGATTTCTTTACACTTTACTAGTTTATGATGCGTGACCATGCCTGTTTGTTCTATGAGCTACTTGTTAGTTTCAACTTCTTCATGCGTTATCTAATCAATGTCGACCTATGATTCTTACTGGTACTAGTGTTGTACTGATACTACTCTTGCTGCACTTTTGTTGAGTGCAGAGTACGATCCAGGTTCCAGTTCTACGCCCCGTGACTGATTCGCGAGGTGGACATCTTCTGGTCATTCAGGGTGAGCTACTTGATTGTCCGTGGCCCCTGAAGGGCTTCTTAGTTATTTCCATTTTTTTCGTTGGTTATTGATAGACTATGTGTAGCCTTCGGGTATTTTTAGACTTCTATTTTCAGACTTATTAGTGCTCTTGTATCCGTTTGACCAGATTTTGGGGGATTTCGTATTTAAGACTTAATAACTTATTTTCGTTACTTTATTTTCCGCTGATTAACTTGTTATTGAGAATGTGGTTCGCCTACTCGGGGGAATATGGTAGGTGTCATCACGACTCGTGAGTTGGGTCGTGACAAAATGGAGACAGGTTCATCCCCAATATGTCCAGAAACAGAGGGTGAACCTAGTGAAGTGAGGGAGCTCAAGGAGGCAGTGATCATAGAAAATACTCATGCGGATCAAAGATCACCACCAGCAGTCGTTGACACACAGCAGGTGAAGATACCATATCCTCAGAAACTTAGAAAGAATTCTCTTGACAAACAGTTTTCTAGGTTTCTATAGGTCTTTAAAACACTGCACATCGATATTCCATTCGCTGAAGCCTTAGAACAAATGCCGAGTTATGTAAAGTTCATGAAGGAGATCCTCAGTAAAAAGAGGAGGTTGGAGGAATATGAAACAGTGACGTTAACGGAGGAATGCAGTGCCATCCTACAGAGAAGGTTACCTCAGAAGTTAAAAGATCCGGGAAGCTTCACCATCCCTTGCACTATAGGAAAGTTTGAATGTCAGAAGGCTCTCTGTGATCTGGGGGCAAGTATTAATTTGATGCCCTATTCGGTGTTCTGCAAACTTGAAGTGGGGGAAGAAAGACCTACAACCATAACCTTACAAATAGCAGATCGCTCCATCGTCCACCCTAGAGGAATAATCGAGGATGTGTTGGTTAAGGTGGACAAATTTATTTCCCCCGCTGATTTCATCATTCTAGACATGGAAGAAGATGAAGAGATGCCCATCATCCTTGGCAGGCCATTCTTAGCCACAGGACATGCACTCATTGATGTTCAGAAATGTGAGTTGATACTCCGTGTTCAGGGAGAAGAAGTGAGTTTCAATGTGTTCAGGGCAACAACCTACCCAAGGGCAAGTGATAACTGTTATGCTATTAATGTGATTGATGAAGCAGTTGCAGAAAGTGGGTCCAGGAGTGATGATGCTCTTGAAATAGTGCTGACAAAATAGAATGAGGATAATTGTGATGACACAAAACTGATGGAGTATGCGAATTGGTTGGATTCCCATGAACCATGCTATAAGAAGAAATATGAAGAGCTAGGAACCATGCCAGAGAGATCAGTGCCATCCACAGAGCAAGCTCCAGAACTAGAGTTGAAGACTCTTCCAGACCATTTGCACTATCAATATCTAGGTGAGAACCAATCCTTACCAGTGATTGTATCATGTCATCTATCCGAAGTGGAGGTTAAAAACCTGTTGAGAGTATTGAGGGCTCACAAGCTCGCGATTGGGTGGACACTGACAGACATTAGAAGGATAAGTCCTTCTATAGTAATGTACAAAATTCAGCTAGAAGATGAGAGCAGATCCTCTATTGAGGCACAGAGGAGACTAAATCCAACCATGAAAGAGGTGGTGAGAAAAGAAATCCTGAAATGGCTCGATGCTGGGGTGATTTATCCTATCTCTGACAGTGCATGGGTAAGCCCTATGCAAATGGTACCAAGAAAGGTGGCATGACTGTGGTGACTAACGAAAATAATGAGCTTATTCCATCTAGAATAACTACAGGGTGGAGAATGTGTATTGACTACCGCAAGTTGAACAAAACAACCAGGAAGAATCATTTTCCTTTGCCTTTTCTTGACCAAATGTTTGACAAACTTGCAGAACATAACTACTATTGCTTCCTGGATGGTTACTCAGGGTATCATTAAATTTCCATCTCTCCAGAAGATCAAAAGAAGACAACCTTCACATGCCCCTTTGGTAAGTTTGCTTTCAGGAGAATGTCATTTGGGCTTTGCAATGCACCCGCCACTTTTCAGCGTTGTATGATGGCTATCTTTTCTGTCATGGTGGAGAAGACCATAGAAATATTCATGGATGATTTTTTTGTTTTTGGGTCTTCCTTTGATGAATGCTTAAAATATTTAGAAGCAGTGTTGCAGCGGTGCAAAGACTCGAATCTGGTGCTGAACTGGGAGAAGTGTCACTTTATGGTGCAGGAAGGTATCGTTCTTGGCCACAAGATTTCCAGCAAAGGCATTGAGGTAGACAAGGCTAAGGTTTCAGTGATCGAAAATCTGCCACCTCCAGTATCAGTAAAAGGGATCAGAAGTTTCCTTGGGCACGCTGGTTTCTACAGAAGATTCATCAAAGACTTCTCAAAGATCTCTAAACCTCTGTCCACCTTGTTGATGAATGGGGTTGCTTTTGAATTCAATGAAGAATGTCTGACTGTCTTTCATACATTTAAAGAGAGGCTAACCTCAACACCTATAGTCACTGCTCCTGACTGAACACTCACATTTGAATTGACGTGCGATGCAAGTGACTACGCAGTGAGAGCTGTCCTTGGGCAGAGAATTGATAAGGTATTCATGTCAATTTACTATGCTAGCAAGACCCTAAATTATGCTCAGCTGAATTATGTGACGACGGAGAAAGAACTGCTAGACATAGTATACGCATTTGAAAAATTCAGGCCATACCTCATTAGGAATAAGGTAATAGTGTACACTGACCACTCAGCCATTAAGTATTTGATGACTAAAAAGGATGCAAAACCTCGGCTTATACGATGGGCGCTGCTATTACAAGAATTTGACATGGAGATCCGCGATAAAAAGGGGAATGAGAACGTGGTGGTAGACCACTTGTCAAGGCTTGAAGTGGAAGAGAGCCAGAACACCAAGGAAGTGCAAATAAATGACTACTTCCCAGACGAGCAACTGTTTCATGCACGTACCAGTGTAAATTTACCTTTGTTCGCTGACTTTGTTAATTTTCTTGTAGCAAAAGTATTGCCTTCAGGAATGACAAGGCAGCAGGTGAAAAAGTTCTATTCAGAGGTAAAACATTACTATTGGGAGGATCCAATTCTCTACAAGCACTGTGCTGATAAAGTCATAAGGCGGTGCGTACCCAAGGATGAAATGCACCAAATTCTCACTCATTGTCACACCTTGCAGTGTGGTGGGCATTTTGGATCATCACGGACAGCAGCCAAGGTATTGCAGAGTGGATTCTATTGGCCAACCCTATTCAAGGATGTCAACACCTTCGTGAGGGGATGTGATCGTTGCCAAAGAACTGGGAACATATTAAGGCAAAATAAAATGCCCCTAACTGGGATCTTAGAAGTGGAGTTGTTTGATGTGTGGGGGATTGACTTCATGGGCCCGTTACCAACGTCCTTTGGGAACCAATAAATTCTTCTCACTGTGGATTATGTGTCCAAATGGGTCGAGGCCGTGGCTACCAAAGAGAACGATAGTAAGACTGTCTTGAAATTCCTTCAGAAAAACATATTCACAAGGTTTGTCACTCCAAGGGCCCTCATCAGTGACGAAAGGAGTCACTTTTGCAACAAGCAACTTGACACTCTGATGGCACGTTACAGAGTCTACCACCGTACTGCTTTGCCATATCACCCTCAAGCAAATGGGCAGGCTAAAATTTCGAATAGAGCAGTGAAAAACATACTGGAGAAGACAGTGGATGGCTCAAGGAAGAATTGGTCTATAAAGCTGGATGATGCACTCTGGGCCTATAGGACAACTTTCAGGACTCCTATTGGGATGTCACCATACATGATGGTCTATGAGAAGGCATGTCACCTACAGGTGGAGTTGGAACACAGGGCATACTGGGCAATGAGGAAGCTGAACATGGATGCCAAAGCAGCAGGGCAGAAGAGGCTACTGCAACTGAATGAGCTAGATGAATTTCGGAACAATGCCTATGAAAATGCAAAACTCAACAAGAAAAGGGCCAAGGCATGGCACGACAAGAACTTGAGCCCGAAAGAGCTACAGCCTGGGCAATAAGTACTCCTATTCAATTCAAGGCTGAGATTGTTTCCAGGCAACTTGAAGTCCAGATGGTCGGGGCCATTTGTTGTGGAAAAAGTGTTCCTCTATGGTGCAGTTAAAGTGAGAGGAAAAGAGGGCGCATAATTCAAAGTGAACGGACAGAGAGTGAAACCATACTTGTTGAATGACATGGAACCAATCAACTCTATGATCTGTTTCAAGTCACAGTAAAGAAGAGCATGCGTCCGGCTAAAAGACGTTAAAGACAGCGCTACTTGGGAGGTAACCCAATGTTTAAATTATACAATTTAGTTTGAATAGAACAGTGTCACTTTTGGTATGTTTGTTGTGTTGTGATGCCAGGTAAAGGAATCAAAGTATGAGCATGAAGAAAATGGTAGAAAATACGGAGTCGAGTCAGCACCGCGGTGCCAATATGTAGGATCGCGATGTCGAATGTTCAGAGAGGCCCCAGTACTTTAGGCACCGCGGTGCCACTATGCAGAATCGCGGTGCCGATTAGTGATTTCTGAAAAATAAAAAGGCGAAATCGCCAAATATCCTCCCATAGATACCATCTTAGTGCAATATTCACCACCACCACCATTTTGAGCCGCTGTATGTCTGTAAGTCGTCCCTATTTAATTTTTGAGTCCTTACACATTTGGGACAATGTGCCAGTTAAGTTTGGAGGGGGGTACCTTATGTTTTTAGTCTTTGTTTTGTGTCTTTTATTGTGTTTTGTTTTATGTCTTTTATTGTGTCCATATGAGTCAAATGTTTTTTATGATCATGTATGCTGTAGTTGTTGAAAACGCCTAGTGAGTTAAGTGAGATAATGTAATGGAATTAGAAGCTAAAATCTGTGTGCTCAAGTTAGATATGCCAAAAATTTATGAAAATCTGATTATTTGGGATATTTGTGCTTAGCTATTGTGTTGTCAATTGAAAAATATCTATGAAGTCTGCTTGCTTGTTATTTGAGGCGAAATAGTTAGGACGTACATGTTTAGGGAGATGACTCAGACATTTCTTTGTTAGCCCTTCTTACCTTTCATTGCCTACCTTGCAGTATATTGTATCCCTAGTCAGCCCCTTTGAGCCTAAAATAAGTTATTTCTTTGACACCCTATGATTCTTTGTGCCATAAGCAGTAATTGAAAATTGGGATGAAAAATAGTGAAAAAGAAATACCAAAAGAGAATGAAAAAAAATTGATGCACCCCAATAAAATATAACGCAAAAGCTTAAGTTTGGGGGTGCCTATGTGAATGTGTTTCACACTCTCAAAAAGAGAAAAGGGGAGTGATAGGTATGAACTGAAAAAGAATACCAAAAAGAAGGACAAAATGGTTAAATGAGAAAAACGCTTATGGTACGTAAATTGAGCCTAAATGTCTACTCTTACTTACCCCTGCCTAAGCCTACATTACAGCGCTGAAAAGTCCTGAAGATCTCTAAAATGTATGTCTATGATTAGTGGAGAATAACAAGTAAACAGGCCCATAGAACTAAATAAAATTGACATGCATAGGGTAGGTGTTCATATTTCCATTAAGTGTGATTGAAATAATTTGCGAAATATCTGGCTTGAAATTCTAGATTTGTTCCAACATATTATCCCATTGACATTCATGTGTTTCTAAGTAACCTTGTGCAACTGCTTGATTTGAGTCTTTGAGTCTTTTCGATTTTATTTCTTTGTTTTCGTTTTCTGCTTTACTAGAGGGCGAGCAAAGTTTAAGTTTGGGGCTTTGTTAGGCGTATTTTGTATACGCTTTTGAGTCATTTTTAGTTAGTATTTTACTTGTTTTTATTGTGTTTAGTATAGTATTAGATTCGTTTTTCTTTCTTTTGAGTCACAACGGTTCAAAAAGGCAAAATGACGAAAATGAACAAAAAGTGGGCATAAAAGGAGGTCCATAGGGCACGAATTTGCAACATATTTAAGCCCTAGGGATTAGTTTAGGAGAGGGAGTTCATTCTATCACACAATACAACTCAGGGCAAGGATTGAGACTACAATTGGAGACTTAGTTCTACGTAATTTTCTTTCTTTCTTTTGAATTCAGTTTATGTATGAATTTTGTGTTAGTTCTTAGCGTGACTATGACTAGGAGCTAAACACTTTATTAGGGCTTTCCTTATGAATCGCTCGAAACTTTATTTCATAACTTAATGCAGTAGTTTGATTTCTTCTTCACTTGTTAAGATTTATTCAATAATTGGTATGAATGCTTGATAGTTAATTGATCACTAATTATCATAATCTATATGATTTCAAATCAAGAACCGAAAGGAGAGATTTGGATATGCTGTAATTGAATAGACATAGGTTAAAATTGTGGATAAAAGTACCCCGATACTTGTGTAGCATTATAGGTTACTGTTCTTAATCCTCATATGTGGTAAATCCTATCATAGAAATATAGAAGGGTTCTGCACTGGGGTTGAGTGATTATATATCCTAAC
This sequence comes from Przewalskia tangutica, assembly GCA_029844215.1. Taxonomy (NCBI): domain Eukaryota; kingdom Viridiplantae; phylum Streptophyta; class Magnoliopsida; order Solanales; family Solanaceae; genus Przewalskia; species Przewalskia tangutica. Next base: position 28,736,012 of record CM056736.1, on the reverse strand, counting down.
CGAAATATAAGACAGTCTAGTTAACCGTTATCTTAACGTAGAAGAAGAAGTCATTCTAGTTGCATTAAGGATTGAATAGAGTGGATAGTCGGGAATTTTGGAAGCCCTAATTTCTTCATAACTGATCACAACTAAAATAGTTTAGTTAATTCTTGCAATTATTTTAGTAGTTAAACAAAAACCAAACTCAATTATCGATTGCCAAATAGATAACATAAAATAGATGAACGGTACTTAGAAACTAGTCTATGAGGATGATATTCGGTCTTTTCAGACTATATTACTTGTGAACGATACGTGCACTTGCGTGAGCATTTGTAAATCGCCTAACATGAGGGCCCAACTCTCCATCTCACTCACAGCTATTCAAGCGTTGATTTTAAAGAAATTTAGCTATGATATTTCTAAAAAAAGCTTGGAAAGCAAAGCAAAAGGCAATAGTAGAACTTTTTGGTGATTGGGTTGAATTATATAACTTACTTCCAAGATATATGGATGTGTTAAAGCGAGAAAATTCGGGTACTATTGTACACTGGGATAAAGAACTTGCAGAACGGAACTCGGGGCGTGAAATATTTAATCGTGTGTTTTGGTCATTTTTTCCGCTTCATTTGAAGGGTTCAAAGATCGTCGTCTTGTAATTAGTATTGATGGAACACATATTTATGGGAAGTACAAGGGAACCATGCTTATCACTATGTCTTTTGATGCGAATAATCAATTGTTTTTACTTGCATTTGCAATAGTGGAAGGCGAAAATAATTATAGTTGAGGTTGGTTTATGGCTAGAATTAAGATCTATGTGACCCAAAGAAATGGCATTTGTGTAATATATGATTGGCATAATGGTATTCTAAATGCAATGAACACATACATATTAGGATGGACCGAGCCACACGCTTATCGTCATTTTTATATCCGTCATTTAGCGAGCAACTTCAATAACAAATTTCATGACAAAACACTCAAGAATCTTGTGTGGTTGGTTGCTAATGAGAATCAAGTTTACAAATTCAATAGAAGGATGAAACAATTCAAAGAATCAATCCTGAAGCTCGAAAGTGGTTAGAAGAAATACCTTTGGAGAAGTGGGCATTAACACATGATGGTGGTCGTCGATATGACATAATGACGACAAACTTATCTGAAAATTTTAATAGTGTACTAAAAGATGCTCGTTGCTTACCTATCACAGCTCTTTTCCAACTAACTTTTTATAGAGTAAATAGTTATTTTGCTATGAGGCGTCAAATAGGAGCAAACAAAGTTGATAGTGAGCAAAATTTTGCTCCTTTTGTAGATGCGAAAATCAGCTCTAATGGACTAAAGGCAAGTAGACATGAAGTTGAATAGCTTAACAGGTTAAATCCGTGTTTCAGCAGTAATATATTCTTCCATGGAGCTAAGGTCCAAAATATGGAAGAAACAAGCGTTTCCACGACTCTACCACCCAGTCAATTATGTTCCACTTAATCCCTCTTTCATGGACACATATCTTTCTGGCTAAGGAATGAGAAATCTTTCTTGGTATTTTTATCATAAAGACGGGAAGATCCATCACAAGTAGAGGAAGAGGTGGTAATGTACAGGTTGTGAAACTTAATGAGAAGTTTTGTTCTTGTCAAAAGTGGAAAATATTTGGGTTTTATTGTTCCCATATTATGGCTGCATGCCAAAAATGTAGCTTGGATTATACAATTTATATTAAGAATTGGTATTTAATTAAGACGTACACAAAGACGTGGGCACCTTCGCTGCATCCTATTCCTGACCAAGCATATTGGCCTCCCGTGAGAGACATAATACTTTTACCGTCTGATTCCATGAGAATGACTACTAAAGGCCGTCCCAAATCCACGTGTTTGCATAATGAGATGTATGTTAGAGAAGGCCGAACAATGGTGAGGTGCGGTGCAGTATTGATCGGTGTATTTTATATACACTTTGTGAGTCGTTTTTAGTTAGTCTTTTGTCCCTTTTTGTACAAATAAGTGTCGTATTAGGATATATTTTCTTTCTTTTGAGTCAAGTTGGTTAAAATGGCCCAATGGCGGAAAAGGAGCTAAAAGAGGGCAAAAGTGGAGGTTCCAGAGCTTAAACGACGAGAAAGTGGCGAACGAGGCAGAAGCACGAACCAGCGCCGCGGCGCCTACTGCAGATAGGTTCAGGGCCGCGGCGCCTAATATCCAGAAGGCCGCAGAAGTTGCAGCGCCGCGGCGCCCACAGACAGCAGAGAGCAGGGCCGCGGCGCCAAATCATCCGAAGTATCGCAGGACTTCCGGCGCCGCGGCGCCGATAGCAGGGCCGCGGCGCCGACGCGGGAAAATCAGGTTTAATGACGATTTTCTGGGCCAGGCCTGAAGGGAAAAGTTAGAGGCGGTTTTGAGCCTATAAAAGGAGAACCCTAGGCAGTTTTTAAGGGTTCCCTTTCTTGCACAACACAAGGATTCTTGGATTGAAGATTGGAGACCTTAACTTAGTAATTTTCTTTTCTTTTCTTTCCTTTATTTCAGTTTTTATGATGAACCTTGAATTAGTTCTTGTCATGTCAATGGCTAGGAACTAATTCTTTATAGGGTTTTCCATGTTAAATCACTAGAAACTTATGTTATGAATTGATGCATGTTATGGTTATTCTTCTTCTTGTTGAGATTTATCCAATAATTGCTTTGAATGCTTGGTAATTAATTGATCACTAATTATCATTACTTATATGATTTCTAATCAAACTTCGAAAGGAGGAGGTTGTGAATATGCTGTAAGTTGGGTAGACATATTTTGGATTGGGGATGAAAATACCTCAATTACTTATGTAGCGTTAATGAGAGGCTTAACAACCCTAATTTTACGCATGGCGCGTGACGGTTAACTAGGTTTTTGGTCTTAATCCTCCTATAGAGTCATCCTTATCACCGAAAGGTAGAAAGGAGCAATACTGGGGTTGAGTGTTTATATAGCCTTAACGGGAGTATAAAACGATTTAGTAAACCTGCTAGCTCCAAGAGAAGAAAACCATAATTCATTGCATTAATAAGTAACATAAGCGGATAGTTGAGGAGACGTGGAAGCCCTATTTCCATCACTACTGAAGTAAACACTTAGTTAATTAGTATTTATAATTGTTAGTTATAATCAACAAATCAAATATTGGTTACCAAATAGATACCAAAAGATAGATAGTTGGTACTTGAACACTAATCCTTGTGGACGATATTCGGTCTTACCAAGACTATATTACTTGTCACGATAACGTGCACTTGCGTTAAAGTGTGTGCATCTTTTCGCGCATCAAGTATTTATAAGAACGAAGGTCACAACAAAAAAACATGTCCCAACAAGGGAGCTTCATAGGTAACATGCTTTATTTCACTTTTTTTTCTTTTCATTAAATCTTACTTTTTGATGTTGATTACTTATCTCCAAATTTAGGACTCAATGGCATATACCAAGAAGGAGAACATAACAGAGACGTGAGAATGTGATTCTTTTGTGGTGTTTTTAGATACTAGATGAATGAATGTACTATTTATTCAAGTTTGTGTCACAATATCTTTTGTTGAAATTGCATCACATTATCTTTGTTGAGATTTTTCATAATGAAACTATATTGATTTGATCATTTTAATTAATTTATTATGTTCTTTGATATTGTCTCATTCTATTGATTAAGGGGCTTATGATTGCATATATGAGATGTGCCCATAATATATGTTGTGAGAATGTTTCCACTTTTAATATTGATGATTCTTTGTGATGATGACGATGATGTTGATGAATTATTGTGATGTTGGACTATTTTACATGTTCTAAGAATATATGTGAATTGGTGTAACTTTAAATGGTCATAACTCTGCGCTAGAATGTTCATTTTACCAATTTTGTTTTTTGATTTCGCGTATTTTTTCGAGACGGGGCCGGTAAAACTGCCTCTAGGCGGTTTGGCGATGCCAATTTCCGAAAAAACATTCGTCTTTCCAATCGATTTGATGTTTTCCCCAAATCGGTTTCTAATTTTCATGTGGCAAAATGATAGTAAAACGGGAATCCATGTGGCAAGATGATAGTACAATGCGAATTAATATTGAAAGAGATATTCTGGAAATTACTTTTTTAGAGAGTACTATTCTGATAATTTAAATGAAAAAAAGGATACAACAAAATTGCATTCGTGTCAATATTTCATATTTTTTAGTTTCTCATTCGGTATTAGAAAACCGCCTAATTAATCTAAATTTGCATTGAAAAGTCTTTCTTTGAGTATACCACGATCTCTACTAAATGTGACCCTATTCTTCGGGCTTAAACTCAAAACCCGTTACTAAAAATGAATACCACAAACGGAAAATAGTAAATAGTAAAACACATTACAAGAACTAGAAAAGTGAAGAACAAAATATTACAACCAAGAAATAACCTTAACAATAACTGAAAACAAGAACGAACATTTGGTTTGATTGTTTGCTGAGTCGAGTGATGACACTCTGTCTTTAAGGCAAGATTTCCCCATATATCTCATTTTACGCATCTAGGCAATAGTCTCCTAAGATAAAATAACAACTAACACTTGAGCAAAGGAAACTCAAGTGTTTCTCTTGAAGAACTTTGAATATTGTAAGAAATCTAGAGAGGAAGAAGTTTTCAGAAAATTTCTGATTGCAAGTTATTGACAATTGAGCCAAATGCCTCAATTTACAGTGTGTAAGATTTGTCCCTTTAAGTGTCAAGTAATGACATTAAATCACTCATGTAATGACAACCATTTATCAGCCAAGTAATAGTTGAATAATGCTGGAATGAGTGCCATTAAGGGCAACGCAAAGGTCATAAAAATCATATTTTCGTTTCTGACTGGGTAGCGCCGCGACTCAGCCTCGGAGGCGCTGTGCCGCTTCGACTCCAGTTGCTTGGGACTGATTTAGTGCCGCGGCTCGTCCCAGAGTCTCCGCGGTGCCGCGAACCTTACGGGGTGGCACCGCGGCTCTCTCAGCTCCAAGATGGTGTCGCGGCCCTTCTCGGCTCCGCGACCCTTTTCTGACCCGTTTCAATCTTTTACACTATGCACACTTCTTCCTTCATTGATTAATGTGGAACACTCGTCATTTGGCCAACAACCTTCCATCATTCTATGTCTCAAATATTTACTTACATACCAATATCTCTTTCACTAAAGAAATTTACAATCTTTGGTACAACGTGTGCACGTGTGTGGAAATTACGTTTCCGACGTGCGGGCCCCCAATTGTTTGGGTCATAAATAATGAGATAAACATTATTCCACATTAATAAATTTCCAACAATCCCCTCTTGAAGATATTTTGGCACACTCACAAGGTGTTTTTCTAGCAGTCCTTCGGTGTACCGATGTTGCATCAGGAGAGGTAGCTTTAGCTTTGAACCTTCCTTAGTTGAATACCATCGGACTTACTTACTTCGCGGTTAACGTGATGTCTTGAACCGTCAGTATTTAGTGTAAGCCAATTCAACAGTACCAACATAATAACTTTCTTCACTCTGTTATTCTTTAATTTTTTGTTTGTTGTGGCCGTGGACACTCTTGGATTCTTAAGTGCGTTCATTTGAGGTGGTCTGTCTCACACTTAAATAGGTGGTCTCCTCTACCCATACTGTAGATAACACTTAATATCTATCGCGAGAAAGGCCTTGGGTTTACGTTCCTTATGGAAATCATAACTCGAAGTGCTCTTTCTTTCACTGAAGCGCTCAACTGAACCTTTACAACTTAGTTTTCCCATTGAACCTAATTTCTGGGATCTGCAGTCAGTAAGGTTGGGTTACCACCATATCAGTTCTCATTGTTTGGGTTTTAAGCCCATTTTCCTAGACATGAAGAACATGTGATCTCTAGGTATACCCTAAGGATCCGCTATATTCCCCTTTGATTTTACATAATCAATGGAAATAATATCCGTGGTGACCAGTTGTCTAACGGTCTTACGTCTTCGTCGAATATGGTGAGATTTGTCATTATACATAGAACTCCGTGCCCTTCCCATAGCCGACTGGTTGTCATAGTGGATTATTACAGAAGGTATGGGTTTATCCCAACACGGGACATCCTCTAAGAAGTCATAAAGCCACTCAACTCTTTCTCATGTTTTGTCTACATCGATAAACTCTGACTCCATCGTGGATCGGGCGATACACGTTTGCTTAGAGGATTTCCATGACACAGCCCCACCACCAATTGTAAATATATACCCACTGGTGGACTTGGTGTTCTCTATATCAGATATCCACTTTGCATCACTGTACTCCTCTAGTACAACTGGATATCTCGAATAATGCAACCCGTAAGTTAACGTGTATTTCAGGTACCGTAGTACCCAATTCAACGCACTTGGATTATAGGTAAACATAGCCAAGTTGTTTATTGCATAAGCGATATCATGTCGGATGTAATTTTTTATGTACATCAAACTACCAATCACTTACGCATATCGCTCCTAGCATATGAGTGCACCACAATTTTTATCAATCTTATGATTCATATCCAATGGTGACTTTATCGTCGAACTGTCGAACATCTCAAACTTTCTCAGCACATCCTCAATGTAGTAAGACTGAGATAAGACCAGTACGTAATATTTCTTAGAGACATTGATCCCTAAGATGACATCTGCGATACCCATATCATTCATGTCGAAATATTGTCTCAACATATTCTTAGTCTCTAGGATCAAACTAGAATTACTCCATGTGATCAACATGTCATCTATGTAAAGGCATACCATGACAAATGAGTCATGTAGACACATTTGTCACACTCATTAATGGAGAAACCCTTCAATAGCAGAGTACTATCAAATATTTCGTGGAATTGCTTCGGGGCCTATTTCAGCCCGTACAGAGATTTAACAAGTCGATAGACTTTCTTCTATTGCCGTGGAACCACATACCCCTCGGGTTGTTCCATATAGATTTCTTCTTCCAAATAACCATTTAGGAAGGTTGTATTGATATCCATTTGATGTATCTCAAGGTCACGTAACGCTGCGATCGCAATGAATAATCGTGTGTATGTCATCCTAGATACTGGGGAGTACGTATCAAAATAGTCAAGGCTTTCCTTCTGTTGACAACCCTTGACTACCAACTTGGCCTTGTACTTGTCTATATACCCATCTACCAGATACTTCTGTTTGAGTATCCACTTACAACCCAATAGTTTGTTTCCCGGAGGAAGATCAACCAACTCTCAAGTATGGTTGTGCAGGATGAAGTCTATCTCTCTCTCTTAATAACTTCTTTTTAGAGTGGTGCTTCTGGAGTTGACAATGCTTCAACAATTATCTAAGGTTCGTTGTGAACCATATAAGCCACAAAGTCAGGACTGAAGGATTTATCCTTCTTGGCCCTTTTACTTCATCTTGGTTCCATCTCTGGAGTCCCCAAGTTCTGAGAATCTGGAACACTAGATTCTGGATAATCAGCCATTTCGGAGTCCGCTAGATCTGAACCATCTAGATCCGGGGGCGGTTAACGACTCCCGGATCCTGAGAGCTTTGTTCATAACTTCATTTGCGAGAGGTTATGCCACTTTCTGTTCTAAGAAACATATCCTCAAAGAATTGGGCATTCTTTGATTCCATGATCGTACCCCCGTGGATATCTAGTATATCTGACTTATGCACTAAGAATTGATAAACACTATTGTTATTTGCATATCCGATGAAAATGCAATCTACAATCTTAGGCCCAGTCTTGACCTGTTTTGACTTAGGTAAACTTTGCCAAACAACCCCACACCTTCAAGTATTTATAGGCGAGTTTCTTTATCTTCCGTAACTCGTATGGAGTTTTATCCTTACCCTTATGATGGACTCTGTTAAGAATCATATTAGTGGTAAGGACAACTTCTCCCCACATGTTTAGGGAAGATCGGAATTGATGAGCAAAACATTCATCATTTTCTTTAATGTACGGTTTTTGCATTTAGCGACACCGTATTATTGAGGTAAGTATGGAGCTGTCATTTGATGAACAATGTCGATTGGGCACAATATTCTGCAAATGGCGCTACATATTCTCCTCCTCTATTGCTACGAATTGACTTAATCTGTATGCTTAGTTGGTTTTTAACTTCTGCTTTGTAGCGTCTGAATGCTTCAAAGGCTTCGTCCTTACTTTTCAACAAGTAAAGGTAAGAATACCTTGTGCTATCATCAATGAATGTCACAAAGTACTTGTTCCCCCCTCTAGTTTGTACAAACTTTAAATCATAAATATCTGTGTGAATAAGTTCTAGGGGAGCGGTATCCCTTTCGATAGATCTAAAGGTAGTCTTAGTGAGTTTTGCCTCTACCCACACCTCACACTTACGTTGAGGGTTTAAGTCGATAGATGGCAACAACTCCAACTTTACCAACCTTTGGATGGATTGATAGTTTACATGTCCTAATCTATGATGCCATAAATTAGAAAACTCAAGCAAGTAAGAAGAAACTTCAATTTTACTGCTTGAATGTATGATAGACCTAGCGTTAACTTTGAAGAGCCCTTCATATACGAAGTCCCTTTCCACAAAAGTTCCATTTTTTCTAATCCTATGGACATATATCACCTCTGTTAGATTAAGCTACTTGCTAGAAGTCATCTTCAGGACCACTTTTCCTACCCTCAGCACATCAGAGGAAACGTTGTTACCCATGAACAACTTCTCGTTTGTAACCGGTGTATATGTGGAGAAGACATCTCTATCGGAATAGATGTGTCGGGTAGCACTCGTGTGCATCCACCGTTGCTTAGGATTCTCTACAAGGTTTTCTTCTAGCACTACGGCAGAGAACTCCTCAATTATGTCGTCAAGAAGCGTGTCCTCGATGACGTTAACCTTAGTCTTTCCTTTGGCCTTCTGACGACAGTCTTTGATCATGTGACCAGATTTGCCACAGTGGTGATAGTTTCCCTTGAACTTCACCGCTGTATGGGTCTTGCCATCTTTTTAGAACTTACGCTTCTTGCTCGGGTTCCCTTTGTCGTCAACCAGAATTGCCTTGGCCTCAGTAGGTTTCTTTTCTTTAGGCAAGACCTTCTTATTATCTTCCTGTATTTAGAGTTTGATAATAAGCTCTTCAAAGGTCATTTCCTTTGTCTTTAGTTTTAAGTAACTCATTCCACGAAGAAGGTAACTTTCAATTAGTGATGCAACCAAAAACTGCTCATTTGATTTCATACCTTCCAAATCCAGGCGATGTATAATCATTTGGAATTCCTAGACTTGGGAAATCACTGTCTTGCTATCCACCATTTGAAATTTCAAGAATTTCCCAAACGAAGAATTTCTTCGTACCTGCATTTTGTGTGTTGTACTTCTTTTGAAGCTTCTCCCACAACTCTTTGGCGGTTCCTACGGTGCAATACACCGTGTAGAGAGGGTCTGACAAGCAGTCCAAGATGTAGTTCTTAAATATAAAATCATTATAATTCCATGCATCAAAAGTTATTTCCAGACGACCCTGAGAACCTTGGCCCTCTTCAGTTGTATCAATAAACTGAGAGTCTGAATCATCTCTTATTTGAGGAGGGTCTTCTGTGACACAACGTGCCACTCCCATCACAGTTAGGAAAAATAGCATATTTTACTGCCATCTTTTGAAGTCAATTCCCATGAACTTTTCACGGAGTTCATGGTGAAACCTGGCAGGAGGAGGAATTCTGACATTCCCTTGAGCAGCAGTGGCGAAGGCAGAGGTGTTTCCTTGAGGAGCAGCAACTGGAGGAGATGCAAAATTATTGCCTTGGGTAGCAGCAAGGGTGGGAGAGGCAAAGGTATTGCATTGATTAGAAGTAGCAGATTCAAAACAAAATTGTTCTTTTCCAGTCATGTTTACTAAGTACTAATACAAATCTTGTCTTAAAATTGTTACTAAAAATGAATACCATAAACGGGAAATAGTAAATAGTAAAACACCTATTACATGAACTAGGAAAGTGGAGAACAAATGATTAAAACCAAGAAATAACCTTAACAATAACTGGAAACAAGAACGAACACTTGGTTTGATTGTTTGCTGAGTCGAGTGATGACACTCTGTCTTTAAGACAAGATTTCCCCGTATATCTCCTTTTACATATCTAGAAAATAGTCTCCCAAGGTAAAACAACAACTAACACTTGAGCAAAGAAAACTCAAGTGTTTCTCTTGAAGAACTTTGAATATTGTAAGAAAGCTAGAGAGGAAGAATTTTTCAGGAAATTTCTGATTGCAAGTTATTGACAATTGAGTCAAATGCCTCAATTTACAGTGTGTAAGATTTGTCCCTTCAAGTGCCAAGTAATGGCATTGAATCACACGTGTACTGACAATGAATTGCCCATGTAATGGAAGCCATTTATTAGTCGAGTAATGGCTGAATAATGCTGGAATGAATGTCATTGAGGGCTACCCAAAGGTCTCAAAAATCAAATTTTCATTTCTGACTTTCTGTCTGGGTAGCGCCGCGGCTCGGCCTCGGAGGCGTCACGACGCTTCGGCTCAAGTAACTCGGGACCGAATTAGCGTCGCGGCCCTTAAGGGGTGGCTTTACATAGCTCCCAGCTCCGAGGTGGCGTACCGGCCCTTCTCGGCTCCGAGGCCCTTTTTCGACCCGTTCTAATCTTTTACACTATGCACACTTCTTCCTTCATTCATTAACGTGGAACACTCGTCATTCGGCCAACAACCGACCATCATTCTATGTCTCTAACATTTACTTACATACCAATATCTCTTTCACTAAGAAAATTTACGATCCTTGGTACAACGTGTGCACGTGTGTGGAAATTTCTTTACCGACGTGCGGAGCCCCAATTATTCGAATCATAAATAATGGGATAAACTTTATTCCACATTAATAAATTTTCAACAAAACCACCTAATAAAACTATAAAGATACTTATCAATCCACCATAAAGGATAATTTTGTGTCATATGGAAATTAAATGAACAAACGTATGGTGAATAAATAATAGATATAATTTAATATTTTATTACAAATATTTGTTAACTACTGTGAAGTGTCACTAAAATAAAACAAATCTCTCGCAAGGGAACCCAATTTTGATCTTGTGAAATTGCAGATTCAACTATTTTAGAAAAGTGGACATTTATGGGATCATTGTCTGAAAAGAAAATGGCTAAGTTTTTTTATGGTATCTTTTTATGAATTCACAAGAATGAAATGAAATTTAAGCGGTCATTGTTAGCACCCCGAAATATAGTAAAGTTGAAGTGAGAATAGCTATGAAAAGAGAAAGTAAATTGTCATGTGACTATGGTTCTTAAATACTATATAAATAATTGAAATATATGCCCATCTTCAAAGAGAATAATATGATAGATAAAGTGTAACAACTCAAATTCTTGTTTTGAGTATTTGTATTTGATTTCGTGTTTTAATGCTTTGAATAACTTGGAGTAACTTTTGTAGACTGAGCGGCATGCTCGTGTTGAAATCTGTTGGGTGTCGGGTATACTATGGAACAATAAAAACAAATTGAAAGTAAAACTAAATTGAATGATAATTACAGTTTGTAAATGTCAGCGATAATGTCGTCCGTCACAACTGACAACACTTCTATAAAACAGAAAAACCTTTGAAGAGTAAAGTGCAGCAGGAATAATAAAGAACACAAAGGTTTAATATTTACATACCTATGACGGTCAGTGACCGAAAATATTGTATATATTTATATACAAATGAATAAATTCCTTCTTTTATAATTTTACAGAATGATACAAAATGAATTAAAAGATTGAAGTCGCAGATGACTTCTGCCTGAAAAGTCTATCTAAATAAAAATAAACAACATCTCATTACAATTGCTTTAATGAAGAACAAATCTAGAATCTAAGCATCAATTATAATGTTGGACAGAATGTTGTCAACACGCTCAGGCAACACTTGTGATCCAGTTTTCTGAGATGAATTCTCGAGAGCTCTCTTGATATTTTTGCAATCTGATTCTAGATATCTATTCACTCTTCTTCCCTCTCTATTTATAGTAGAGAGTCTTCCTTGAAAAGACCATCTACTTGTTGTAGAGATTGATGGAAAGGTGGGCAGCCGATAAGGTTTGTTGGAGAAGAAAATCGAGCAAAATCCTCTAACTTCTTAGACTTGTTCCCCAAACTTAGCAATAGCTTTGGCTTGTTCTTTCCACGTTTTTCATCAGCTTCTAATCACCTTGCCATGTCACTTTACCATCGTGGTGAAAACCCCACGAGATTTGCTTCAGTTCCGTGAAGTAAGGCAAAACTGTTTTACAAAATGTTAATCTGAATGTCGTGACATTTGTTCCAACATTTAAGAATTTTAACTTAGTACTAAAAATAATATGATGGGTAAAATATCACAACCCCAAACCCCAACATTAGCATTCTCCCCCTTTTTGTCATTCTTCACAAAACCTATTTTATTATGTGCAGTGACTTACGGTAATGTCATAGATGATGTACCAACATCTCTGATTACAATAATTCTCCCCCTTAACCTGTGACGGCATACAAACAAACATATGTATACCAGTGTATACTACTATATAGGATTAAATACAATGTAAGCACAAACATAGATATACACATCATAAAGGATTAGAAGAAATAAGAAGGTTAAGCATTCACAAATCATCATTCAAACAAAATTGTCAGACCATTGCCAATTACATCCCAAATATCCAACTAAAACAAAGTCAATTCATTAAACAATCAGCAACCATTCACCAACTATTTTCCCTTCCATATTATGCATCGGTAGTAGCTTCCAACCACTTTCTACCTCTGCAAAATTTCAGCTTGCTCTCTCCTCTGCCTGGCAGCTTCAGCTTCAGCTTTGGCCCTTCGCATTGCAGCTTCAGTTTCTGCTCTAAGCCTCAGCCTTGTCAGCAAGACTCTTCTACCAACAACCACCTCTCGTTGAACATCAACATCCACTGTTTCTTCAGCAGTAGCAATACTAGACACATAACTCTCAGCTATTTTCTCCCCCTGCATAGTAGATTATCTTCCACTTTTTAGGAAGAAAGTAACATTAAAAATTGGTGTTGACCTTAACTAAGGCATCTCTTACATTATCTACGTCTGAGATTTGGTGGTTGAGGTTTGTAATCTGTCCAACTAGTCAGTCTATAGATAGAGGTGACTATTTTGTACCAGTGTTGCCTAAAGTGTTTGGAACGTTTTGGACAGCATTCTTAATGTTAGCTTCCTTTTTCCAAGGAAAATCAATAACTCTCTTTTTGCTTTTTAAGATTGCTTTATTCACTGCATACCTCTGGTGCTCTCCCTAAAATATCCTCACCTTAAGGCTCAAAGCCTTAGGTAATTAGAATTTGATAGATCAGATAGGGATAAGGAATGATAAAGGTTGACTCTTCCTCAACCAAATTGGCTATTTGATAGAAAATCATCCTTCATAAGTCAATTCTTAATACTTTTCCAATTTTGTATAATAGAGAGTCTTGATCAGTTGTGACTATTGACTCATTAAGTGAAGGGAGACAATTGTGAATAGCAATCTTATGTAGGGTGGAAAATAGGACAGTGAGCTTAGAGGCAGGTCATCGAGAAGTCCATTTCTTGACTATACCTCCAATGAGGTATTCTATAATCTCGTCCCTATTTTCAGTTGTTCTCTCAGTATTGCTCCCTCCAGCTTCAGATTCAGTGCCCAAACATTGATTGATAATTAGGGGAGTAAACTTATAAATTTTGTTATAGATGTACACCTTCCCAAATTTCTTTGAGGAGGCATTGTCTATCCCAAAATTTAAGTTGGCGTAAAATAGCCTAATTACTTCATCAATATAAGGTACTTTATCAGTTACATATTTTAGAAGCTTATGATCTTCAAGAAACTCATATTCAGAGCAAGAGGCTACATCTAAAACATTTTTTACCCTGATAATTATATTCCTATACCAATTCCATTTAGAAAACTTTACTTGGGAATAGAACTTGTCGAAAATGCATTACCTCATCTTCAGTATTTCAAAATGAGGATGAAGAGGACGTCTCTTCAGGTGTTGGCTGAAATATTGCCTGAGATATTGTGGCATCTAGGGCAACATCTGGGACAACACTTGATCTTGTAAATATGGGAATTCCTTTCGGAAGGAATTATTTCAATGGTGTTTCATCAGGAATTCCCCTTTCCCATGGCACATCTTGATGTTCAGCAGTAATTTCCAGTGGTACATCTTGATGTTCAGAAACAGTTTTTGTGGCACATCTTGATGTTTAGAAGCAATTTCCAGTGGCACATCATCATAATCTTCAAGGGCATAGATTCTTCAGGTTTTCCTTGGGTTTCTTCAGAGGATAGCTCATAATCCATGTCCTCTGAGTCACTACTCGAACAGGCAGGAACCTTGGTCTCAAACCTGGATTTCTTGGTGACAGGTTCCTGTTGGACAGTTCTCTCAAACACCTTTCTTGACCTTTGGGTAGGAAAGGAGGAAGAACTGGTCCTTTAGCCGAGTGTGGAGAAATCTGAAGTAGCATCTACATCAATGGGGTTATTATCATTCCCAAGATAGCTAATTTCTAAGGGCTCTTGAACTGAGCTAAGAACAATGGAGGTACATTGTGGTGGACTGATTCTCATAGGTGTGTTATTGATGGTGTTGGCAGACACAGAGGTTGACATAGGAGATGTTTCCATGAGAGAGTTTGGAGGAGAGGGTTTTTGGATGCAGGTGAAAGTGATGATTCCATCGGTTTGGAAGGGTTTTTGCCGAGGTGATGTAATCCTTTTTTTTTTTTACTTTTTCAGAAAAGACAAAGATGGTGAAAAAAATGAACAAATGGGTAGATATTTATACTCTTGGCAATTTGTAAAATTCCTTATTTTTAGATGTTTGATTTTTATTCAAAAACTTGGACCTAAAATTTTGGGATAAAAAGATAGACATCACTTTTCACTGAAACACGGTTCAAATTTTCTCTCTCTAGGAGAGGCAATTCGGCAACCCAATTCCCGAAATTAATTTTCGGCCAAAAATGGCCATTCCGGCCATTGGCCGACCTCCTCCTGAGGTCGGCCAGCACCCCCACCCCCGAGACACCCCTGGACTACTCGATATTGCTTCAGCCGTCGTCCCTCAACCCTACCAGTTCCGTCATTGAAAACCCTAAAAATGGCGAAATTGTTTCAAACCTTTCTATTGTAGAAATCCCAATAAAACCAATCAAGTTCTTACATGGTGAGACAACAATACACTTTTATGAGAAAGATCTCGAGTTGACAATTGCTCAACAAAGGTTATAATATGCAGTCGTTGGTAAGTTTATGGTTGGTTTGATATTAATTTGTTACGAAATTCAATTCCAAAATAGTGTGAATTGAAATGAGATGTTAGAATAGGTCTATTATGTAATAGCCACGTTTTTCTTCGATGCACATTATTTGAATATTATCTCACTTTGATGTCAAAGTCGATTTGGTGGATTAAAGAGAAATGTGTGCAATTTTCGATGAGAACATTTAAATGGCATCCACGGTTTGATCCAGAGTAAGAAACAAGCATAACGGTGGTGTGGATTTCTTTCCCAAACCTTTCCCCGAATTGGTTTGGGGAAGATTACTTATTCTCATTGGCTTCGGCAGTGGGTACTACCCTCACAATTGATATGGCAACCAAGAATAGAACAAGACCTAGTTGTGTTAGGGTCAAAGTTGAGATTGATTTATAGAAATAACATCCAAAAAGAATACAAATTGGAGTGGGTGAAGTGGAGGGAAAGATATCGAAATGGCAATATATTCTGTCACGACCCAAACCGATGGGCCGTGACTGGTGCCCTAGTTGGACACCAGTATACGAACCTGTCACATATAATCAGACTGATACCAAGGACAATGTAAAAATCTGTAAAAGTATGCAACAGACTCATAACGCTATATATCAGAATGAACCTGTCTCCCGAGGAGTCACAGCTAATCAAACATAACAAAATAGGAAAACCGACAAGGCTGCCATTGTACATGGGAATAACCAAAACGAACTACAACTGTATAGCTGACCAAATCACATCTACAATCCACACCTGTCCAACCCACACATGTCCACAGACCTCTAAGAATATAACAGTGAATTATGATGGGACAGGGCCCCGCCGTACCCCTGAATATGCATAAGTCTATGATAAAGGATCTGTACCAAAATGACTAGGCTCTGGAATAATAAAGTTTTCCAAATAGCTGAGCAGAAATCCTAGATTGGAGGATCACCAAACTGAGTGTCTGTACCTGCGGGCATGAAACGCAGTCCCCCGGAGAAAGGGGGTCAGTATGAAAAATGTACCGAGTATGTAAAACATGAAGTACGATAAAGAAGATCATAACATGCCAAAAGATGATATGAGATAAGTATAATAACCAAAGATACCAATACACATGTGCCTTATGAAATGAGAGTCATACCTGTCCATAACATATACCGTACCCGACCCATTATAGGACTCGGTGAATGAAGTCATATACATATATATACCGTACCCAGCCCTTTGGTGAGGGTTTCAGTGAAATCATCATCTGTGCACATACCGTACCTGGCCCATCATGGGACTCGGAGAAATAATCATATATATACCGTACACGGCCCTCTAGTGAGGGGCTCGGTGAACAACGCAATAAAACTGCGCACGAACATACCCAGCCCGGGACTCGGTGAAATGATATAATCACATTTTGCACGAATATAGTATCATGAGCAAGCATATACAAATTAAATCATCATCTGACTCTCAATGGAATAATTAGAATGAACTATCACTGAAAAATCAAAGACATCTCTCATATCAAGTATCACTAGGAATTAGGATTAATTGGAATTACGTACGCCCGTCGTACACTCATTTTATGTAAATCATTCCAAAAGAAAGAAATGATAGTTTCACATACCGCTTGTCGTCTATATCAACTCGATAATTAGAATTCATCTCGATTATCAATTCAAACTATAATAATAGTAACATGTCCGTCAACTCTATGATTACTAGTATATGTTATATATCGAATGATGACTCTCTTTTTATAAAAGAAAATTGGCAGCACTTCCCCTGCTTATACACACATCCGCAATTCACACACAAGGTCGACAACATCTATAACAAGACATAACTCAAGGATATAACCAAAACAGTCTCATATACCCCATATACACCATCGTTATACATTCTTTCTCTTTACATCCATGGAATACAACTACCACATCAACCAAGGTGATTAATACACTTATTTCTCATGTTAATCCAGACCCTTTAACCATATTAAAACAGCCACTAAAACAATCCATACTCCAATAACAACGAGAGTGCAATAGGTGGTGTATCGAGCGACAAGCTCGTCTAGTTTGCAACATAACACTTTTCTATACCTTAATTCCTTTAGGACATATATTAGAAATTACCACAATGTATATGCGTATTTGTAACTAAATTTCCAGCATTTCAACTCAACAAGAATAGCCCCTAAATACAATTCAACAATGCCCAACGATTTCATGAACATCTAATCCACGAGAACATAATACCATAACTCTTCTCATAATTCCTTAAAAACCCAATTCATATTCCAACAATTTCATATAACCAACTACAACTTTAAATATCAAGATTCCTTCATTTTTAACATGCAATCAATGATAACGATAACAACAACAACCGAACCCAATGTACTTAAAACAGGCCCAAATCGGCTCAACTACAACACCAATACAATCACATGCATTTTCTTACTTCCAATTTCTCTTAACAAGAGTTCATCTCTTAACCACAATATCATTTAACTCCAATTACTCTATAAGAAGAAGAAATCTTACCTCAACTTAGCCAAAACAGTCCCTAGTTGCATTCGGCACCCACTGCTCCAATTTGCACCATTTCTTCAACTTACAATGACATGCATGCATTCCTTACAAGTTCAAACTCATCTTACTTACATGTTTTTATTCCAAATAACTCATCTCCAAAGCTAAAGTTTCTGGAGCAACTCTCGGTCCAGTCATTACCGTGACACACTGGTTGGGGAGTTTACCATTGCATATAACTTAGTAGAAGAAGTTAATCTTGGAAGAGGGAGTTAATTTAGTCTTCACTTAGTTATGGAGTTGGAGGAAATCTGTTGGAGGAGATATGGGGGATGTGGGAGGGGTGGTTTTCGAAATTAAGGGTGAGGAAGTGAGAGGAGTATGGGTATATGAGCAGCCTATGCATGTTGGGGATTTTTCCACTTGTCCCACGCGTGGAGGAGGCACAAGTCTTCCACAATTTGTCCACTAGTTCCCACTTTTTATTCTCTTCTCCACTAAAATTAATCCCATAATTTATATCCTGAAAATTTTGATATCCTCGTATTCTCGACGTCTAACATTTTTATAATAAACACTAATCCGTAATCCCATTGGGAAGTATTCAACTAATAGTATTAATTCCCATCGTCACCTTTGTTGTATTCAAGATTATTCCGAGATTACATTCTTTGCATACTAATTTCCAATACTCGAATCTTTATTTTCTTAATTACGTTCTCAATTTATAGCCCTAAAATTATGAGGTGTAACATCCCCCCCCCCCCCTTAGAAATATTCGTCCTCGAATGTTCATAATAGGTCTTATCCTATAAAAATTTCGGCATAGTCTCTTCTATAACTATACCTACCAACCTATATTTAACTAACCCAAAGATGCCTCTTAGGGCCACAATATATCACATGTATCATTCACCAATCAATATAGTCAAGTAAGGAATTGAATTACCTGCAAGCATAGGGAACAAGTGAGGATACTTCTTCTTCATTTCGTTTTCTGCTTCCCAAGTCACCTCTTCCCTATTATTGTTTCGCCATAATACTTTGACGGAAGACAAATCCTTAGTACGTAACCTTCTAAACTGGCGATCTAGTATAGCTATGGGGCTCTCCTCATAAGACAACTCCTCTATCACCTGGACATCATCTACATGGAATACTCTAGAAGGGTCACTAATACATTTACGTAACATCGATACATGAAAACTGGATGTACCGCTTCTAAATCAGATGGTAGATCCAACTCATAGGCAACCTTGCCTACCCTACGAACAATTTGATAAGGCCCAATGTATCTCGGTCTAAGCTTCCCCTTCTTACCGAATCTCATCACATCCTTCATGGGTGACACCTTCAGGAACACCCAATCACCAATCCGAAACTCTAAGTGTCGACATCGATTATCTGCATATGACTTCTGCCGACTCTGGGCTGCCAATAATCTCTCATGAATATGCTTCACCTTATCAATAGCTTTCTGAATCATATCTGGGCCGATTAGCTTAGTTTCGCCTGCATCGAACCAACCGATAGGTGACCTGCACTTCCTCCGCTTGAGTTCATAACTTTACTATTTATCATTAAACGTAGAATATCCCGACTTCGCTAGCCAGAACGAAATGGACATATGAGTGATCAATTATGAGAGCTCGACAACTCATCGGGTAGGGAATCCCATCCTCAGCGAAGCCAGTAAGCAAGCCCAAGTCCACGCAAGAAAGCCCGTTGGATCTATCCAAATCCAAAGTCGTATAAGGCCTCGTACGGTGTCATCTGGATACTAGAATGATAGCTATTATTATAAGCAAACTCAATCAGTGGTAAATGATCATCTCAGCTACCTTTGAAGTCAATAATACAGGCTCGCAACATATCTTCTAGCGTCTGAATAGTACGCTCAGCCTGCCCATCAGTCTGATGATGAAATGACGTGCAAAGATGCACCTGTGTCCCCAGTCCCTTCTGGAACGATCTCCAAAAGTTAGCTGTAAATTGAGCTCCTCTGTCCGATATAATAGATGCGGGAACTCCACGAAGTCTCACTATCTCCCTGATGTATAACCTCGCATAGTCTTCAGCTGAATAAGTAGTCCTGACTGGTAGAAAATGGGCTGATTTTGTCAGCCTATCCACAATAACCCATATGGAGTCATTCTTCCGTTGAGTACGAGGTAAGACTGTAATGAAGTCCATATTAATCACTTCACATTTCCAAGTTGGGATCTCTATCTCCTGCAGTAATCCACCAGGCTTCTGATGCTCAACCTTAACCTGCTGACAATTCGGGCACTGATCAACAAACTCCGCTATGTCCCTTTTCATGCCATCCCACCAATATAAGCATCTGAGGTTATGATACATCTTCGTTGACCCTGGATGAACAGAATAATGGGCATAGTGTGCCTCTCCCAAACCCGTCGTCGTAGCCCTGCAATATCAGGTATACACAATCTGCTGCCATACCGTAGCACCCCGTCAAGTGCAACCTCGAATAGGATCTTCTCCTTTCGAAGAGCTGTATCTCTATACCATGCCAGAATAGGGTCCTCGTACTGATTTCTCTATAGAGGACTCAGCAACTCGAACAAAAACTCCACTATCTCCAGAATTAGCCAAACAGACTCCAAGACTAGCTAGCCGGTATATCTCACGAACCATCTCCTTACTTTCCGGTTGCACATCCATCAAGCTACCCATAGATCTACGACTAAGAGCGTATGCTACAACATTTGCTTTCCCTGGATAGTATAAAATATCGATATCATAATCATTTAGTAACTCTAGCCACCGTCTCTGTCGTAAATTCAGCTCTTTCTGCTTAAAGATATATTGGAGACTCTTGTGATACGTATAAATATCAACATGAACACCATATAAACAATGCCTCTATATCTTCAAAGCGTGAATCACTACTGCTAACTCCAGATCATGAGTAGGATAATTCTTCTCGTGCTTCCTGAGCTGTCGGGAGGCATAAGCTATAACCCTGCCATGCTGCATCAACACACAACCTAGTCCAACACATGAAGCGTCACAATAAATAACATAACCATCTGGTCCCTCCGGAAGAGTTAGAACTGGAGCCGTAGTCAACTTGTCTTTCAACAACTGGAAGCTTTGCCCACAAGCGTCAGTTCATTGGAACTTAGCCGCCTTCTGAGTTAGCCTTGTTAAAGGCGCTAAAATCGAGACAAACCTTTCTACGAACCTCATGTAATATCCTGCTAGCCCCAGAAAACTGCGTACCTTAGTAGGTGTCGTAGGTCTGGGCCAAGTCTTTACTGCCTCAATCTTCTGCGTATCTACCCGAATACCATCAGCTCCGATAATATGCTCCAAGAATGTTACTGAAGTCAACCAGAATGCGCATTTAGAAAATTTGGTATACAATTTCTGGTGCTGGAGTACCATAAGTACCGCCCTCAAATGGTCTGCATGCTCCTCTTCTGAACGTGAATAAACCAAATATCATTAATGAATACAATACCGAACATATCTAGGAATGACTTGAATACTCGGTTCATGAAATCCATAAATACTGCTGGAGCATTGGTCAGCCCAAAAGACATCACTCTAAATTCATAATGCCCGTATCGGGTCCTGAATGCTGTCTTCGGAATATATGTCTCTTTCACCCGTACCTGATGATAACCTGACCGCAAGTCTATCTTCGAAAAACACTTAGCACCCTGCAACTGGTCAAATAAATCATCAATCCCGGTGAGGGGATACATGTTCTTTATTGTTACTTTATTCAGCTGCCTATAATCAATACCATCCGCAGCGATCCATCTTTCTTCCTCACAAATAGTACCGGTGCTCTCCAAGGTGATGTACTAGGCCTGATGAAGCCTTTATCTAACAAGTCTCTCAGTTGTTCCTTTAATTACTTCAACTCCGTAGGTGCCATTCTATAAGGAGGAATAGATATGGGTTGGGTATTTGGAAGTACATCTATAGTGAATTCTATCTTCCGTTCTGGAGGAAGACCTGAAAGATCATCTGGGAATACATCTGGGAATTCATTAACCACCGGAACTGACCGAAGAGCCGGTACCTCTGCTTCCATATCATACACTCGAACCAAATGATAAATATAACCTTTTTTGACTATCTTCCTCTCCTTGAGGTATGAAATAAACTTACCCCTCGGCGATGCCGTATTCCCCCTCAACTCTATAATTGGCTCGCCTGGAAACTGAAATCTAACCATCTTTTCTCTACAATCGACATTAGCATAATAAGAAGCTAACCAATCCATACCCATAATAACATCAAATTCAGTCATGTCTAACTCTACCAAATCTGCTATGATATAACGACTATATATAACCACCGAACAATTTCTATATACTCGCTTAGCTATGACAGAATCTCCTACCGGTGTAGCTACCTCAAATGGTTCTATCAACTCAGATTCTATTCTGATTCTACTAGCAACAAAGGGAGATATATATGATAAGGTGGAACATGGATCTATCAATGCATATACGTCTCGGAAAAAGATCGATAATATACCTATAACCACATTTGGTGACGCCTCCTGATCCTGCCTACTAGCCAAAACATATATGCGGTTTGAGGGACCGCTAGAACTGAAAACTCCGCCATAACCTCTACAACGACCTGCTGGCATATGAATACCCTGCCCTGGAGGGCGCATAGCTATAGAAGAAGATGAACCAGCAACCGATCCAGTAGGCCGAGCCATACCACCTGTACCACTTCCATAAGGACATTCATCATATGGCCTTGACGGCCGCAAGAAAAGCAATCACCCGTAGTGAGACGACATTCCCCATAATGGGACCTACCACACCGAGAACACCGAGGTAAATGTGGCCTCGACTGACTCGAACCCCTGTTCATCTGTGAACCTGAAGCCTTGGAGCTCAGACTAGCTCCTGAATACCCTGTGCGATCAAATCTCCTACCTGTGGACTGTGGGGGTGCACTCTGTGCTGGCTGGGAAGAATATCTAATATGCTGTTGAGGCTGCCCGCCTCGAAACTCACCAGAATATCCAACCGACCTAGCCCTCTTATGCTGGCCTCTGTCGTGATTCCTATCTGGATGACGTCCTTTGTGTCGGTCCTCTACCCCCTATGCATATGCCTGTACCCGAGCAATATCCATAACTGGCTGAAGAGCCACTGCCATACAACCATCAATCAAATAGCGATCCAGTCCCATCACATAACGATGTACTCTATTTTCTATCTCAGCTACAATAGTAGGCGCATATCTAGCCGACAAATCAAACTCAAGACTATACTCTCCAAGGAAGGCCTATGCAAATTCATCCCTGCTAGAGGAGCACCCTCGCCCCTAGATAACTCCCAAGACTCATACCAATTAATAGCTATATCCCATAATCGATAGGAAGCCAACTCAACAGACTCCGTCTCAGAAGTCTTGATTATCCTCAATGTACGATGTAGCTGCCGAATAAACTTATGCGGATCATCCTAAGGCTTCGACCCGAAAAACTCTGGAGGATTACAACTTATGAAGTCACGAACCCTCAAACTATCAGATATAGTCGACTCCTAGTCCATGCCTGCGAGTCTGCCCTGCCACTAATCTGGTCAGCAGCTGAACTGCATCTCTCATAGCCCTATCCTCCGCCCCTGGCTAAGGAGCTGGAGGCTCAGGTGCTGGGGCCTCGGGAGCTGGTGGTGATGCTGCCCCCCGAACTGGAGTTGCTGCTGCTGCTCTAAACTCCTCTGGAGGTGGCGGTGTAGCAGAGCTCGCCGACAGGAGTACAATCTCAGGCATAGACTGGGCATGGGCCCTAGTAACTCTCCGGATTTGGCTAGTATCTCCTGCTACTGATTTTCCCTTTTGGGTCGCTGTCGCTTTCTTTGGAGGCATAGCTGAAAACACATTAATTCGTCAGAGAGGGATTACTCTAATAACATAGCTCTATCGCACGATCTAGAGTGAGAAGAAAAGATGACATCCTAAATGTCTGGTAGCCTCCTGTTTATAGATGTGGTGCACAACACACCGATAAACAAGACTCTACTAGGCACGGTCTATAGACATTCCGGGAACGAACTGCTCTGATACCACTCTTTGTCACGACCTAAACCGATGGGCCGTGACTGGTGCCCTAGTTGGACACATATATACGAACTTGTCATATATAATTAGACTGATACCAAAGACAATGTAGAAATCTGTAAAAGTATGCAACAGACTCATAACGCTACATATAAGAATGAATCTGTCTCCCGAGGAGTCACAGCTAACCAAACATAACAAAATAGGCAAACCGGCAAGGCTGCCATGGTACATGGGAATATCCAAAATGAACTGCAACTGTATAGCTGACCAAAACATATCTACAATCCACACCTGTCCAACCCACACATGTCCACAAACCTCTAAAAATATAACAGTAAATTATGACGGGACATGGCCCCACCGTACCCCTGAATATGCATAAGTCTATGATAAATGATCTGTACCAAAATGACTAGGATCCGGAATAATGGAGCTCTCCAAATAGCAGAGCAGAAATCCTAGACTGGAGGATCACCAAACTGAGTGTCTGTACCTGCAGGCATGAAACACAGCCCCCCGAAGAAAGGGGGTCAGTACGAAAAATGTACTGAGTATGTAAAACATGAAGTATGATAAAGTAGATCATAACTGGCAAAAATATGACAGGAGATAAGTATAATAATCAAAGATACCAATACACCTGTGCCTTATGAAATGAGAGTCATACCTGTCCATATCATATATCGTACCCGGCCCATTATGGGACTCGGTGAATGAAGTCATATACATATACATACCGTACCCTGCCCTCTAGTGAGGTCTCAGTGAAATCATCATCTGTGCACATACCGTACCCGACCCATCATGGGACTCGGTGAAATAATCATATATATACCGTACCCAGCCCTCTAGTGAGGGGCTCGGTGAACAATGCAATGAAACTGCGCACGAACATACCCGGCCCGGGACTCGGTGAAATGATATAATCACATTTTGCACGAATAGAGTATCATGAGAAACCATATACAAATTAAATCATTATCTGACTCTCAATGGAATAATTAGAATGAACTATCACTGAAAAATCAAAGGCATCTCTCATATCAAGTATCACTAGGAATTATGATTCATTGGAATTACGTACGCCCATTGTACGCTCATTTTATGTAAATCATGCCAAAAGAAAGAAATGATAGTTTCACATACCGCTTGTCATCTATACCAACTCGATAATTAGAATTCATCTCGATTATCAATTCAACCTATAACAATAGTAACATGTCCGTCAACTCTATGATTACTAGTATACGTTATATATCGAATGATGACTCTTTTTATAAAAGAAAATGGGTAGCACTTCCCCTGCTTATACACACATCTGCAATTCACACACAAGGTCGACAACATCGATAACAAGACATAACTCAAGGATATAACCAAACAGTCCCATATACCCCATTTACACCATCGTTATACATTCTTTCTCTTTACATCCATGGAATACAACAACCACATCAACCAAAGTGATTAATACACCTATTTCTCATGTTAATTCAGCC
Source organism: Przewalskia tangutica (assembly GCA_029844215.1). Lineage (NCBI taxonomy): Eukaryota > Viridiplantae > Streptophyta > Magnoliopsida > Solanales > Solanaceae > Przewalskia > Przewalskia tangutica. The sequence continues at coordinate 28,710,636 of CM056736.1, read as the reverse complement.
ACTAAAATAGTCCATACTCCAACAACAACGAGAGTGCAATGGGTGGTGTATCGAGCGGCAAGCTCGTCTTATAGTTTGCAACATAACACTTTTCTACACCTTAATTCCTTTAGGATATATATTTGCAATTACCATAATGTATATGCATATTTGTAACTAAATTTCCAGCATTTCAACTCAACAAGAATAGCCCCTAAATACAATTCAACAATGCCCAATGATTTCATGAACATCTAATCCACAAGAACATAATACCATAATCTTCTCATAATTCCTTAAAAAAACCAATTCATATTCCAACAATTTCATATAACCAACTATAACTTTAAATATCAAGATTCCTTCATTTTTAACATGCAATCAATGACAACGATATCAACAACAACAACAACAACCGAACCCAATATACTTAAAACAACCCCATATCGGCTCAACTACAACACCAATACAATCACATGCATTTTCTTCATTCCAATTTCTCTTAACACGAGTTCATCTCTTAACCACCATATCATTTAACTCCAATTACTCTATAAGAAGAAGAAATCTTACCTCAACTTAGCCAAAACAGTCCCTAGTTGCATTCGGCACCCACTGCTCCAATTTGCATCATTTCTTCAACTTACAATGACATGCATGCATTCCTTACAAGTTCAAACTCATCTTACTTACATGTTTTTCTTTCAAATAGCTCATCCAAAGCTAAAGTTTCTGGAGCAACTCTCGGTCTAGTCATTATCGTGACACACTGGTTGGGGAGTTTACCATGGCTTAGAACTTAGTAGAAGAAGTTAATCTTGCAAGAGGGAGTTAATTTAGTCTTCACTTAGTTATGTAGTTGGAAGAAAATCTGTTGGAGGAGATATGGGGGATGTGAGAGGGGTGGTTTTCGAAATTAAGAGTGAGGAAGTGAGAGGAGTATGGGTATAAGAGAATCCTATGCATGTTGGGGCTTTTGCCACTTGTCCCACGCATGGGGGAGGCACAAGTCTTCCACAATTTGTCCACTAGTTCCCACTTTTTATTCTTTTGTCCACTAAAATTAATCCCACAATTTATATCCTGAAAATTTTGATATCCTCATATTCTCGACGTCTAACATTTTTATAACACGACACTAATCCATAACCCCATTGGGAAATATTCAACTACTAGTATTAATTCCCGTCGTCACCTTTGTTGTATTCAAAATTATTCCGGGATTACATTCTTTGCATACTAATTTCCAATACTCGAATCTTATTTTTCTTAATTACGTTCTCAATTTATAGCCCTAAAATTACTAGGTGTAACATATTCGATATGATTTTCTTCCCAAATATTGTACAAAGTGTAAATTACAAGGACATGATTTGAATGGTTGTTGGAAAGAACATCAGTATTTGCTGTGGAAATAGGAAAAGAATGAGTGTGGAGGCGCGACAATTGTAGAAAACAATGGCAAAGGTAAGTCCACAAACCCTAATTCTTCTACTTCAAACCCTAGCAGTTCAAACCCACCAAAAAACCCAAATTCCGATCACATTAATCTAAACCAAGAATGGATTACTGTGACCGGCAAGAAAAACAAGAAAACTAAATCCAAAGACCCAAACAATCCGACGAAAAACACTTTTACGACCACTGGAACAGTGATTCCGACAATTGTTCACACCGAAAACACTGTTACAGTGTCGGTAACAATCCCGCCGCCACAAAAAAGTCAAAACCCTACCCCTACCCTACCGATACCACCACACTACCTCAAAACCTTAATATCACTACCCTACCGAAAAACCCTAGCACCGATACCACCCTACCCACCGAAAACTTACTGGGCTACCGGAATCACCCACTGAAAACCCTACTGAGTTTCTGGAACACCCTACCCAGCAGCCGCAACCCAACCCAGTACCACAACCCGAAACTACTCTTCTAAACTCTAATCCGCCTACCCGAAACCCAAACCCTACCCGACCCTCATCCTATAACCCTACTCGAAACCCAACCCGACCCACACCCTGACCTGGAACCACTCCCACCTGACCCAAAAATACATACCTCCCCACCCGTAACCAACCCTACCCCTACCAACCCAAAACCCAACACAAACCCTCAGACTCATCACGGGTGAGTGACCACTTGAACTCCAAAACCAAAACCCAAGCCCACATATTCTTTTAAATCCACATGCCCAAGAATACACACCTCTGCGGACACCACATCCTATTGAGATTTGGTTGTTTTAAACTAAGCATGTACTGATGTACCTATTTCTAGTGGTACACGGAGTTGTGGTGATAGTGATGAATTTGAGGAGGATGATATTGAGAAGGATGAGTCTAGGAATTCTCAAATGACGATAGATTTTATGACCCCAATGACTCAGGAGGAAAAAGATGCAATGATACCAGATGAGACATATGTTGTGCATCTTGATAAAAATGACATGCATCCGAGGGCCTTGAGATGGTGGTTATTTAGTGTTGAGAATGTTGTGGACGTGGAAGGCATGTCAGAGTCCTTATCTACCATGTTTGATGAGACCGCATCAGTCAAGGAGGGACCATAGGAAGAGAAATAACATATAGACGTACATGTATCTTCTTCTTCTTTTTCATCTTCAGCTAAGGGCGAGACCCCTACTCCAACCAAAAAGATACCTACTTTTACCAAGGATTGGTTGAGAAAGGCATTCAATGTATCTTCATTGAACCAAGCTACAACCGAGGTCTCTCTTTCTTCATCTTCTTCTGGGGTGAAGAAGAATGGAACGAGAAGGTAGAAGTAGATAATGATGACTTCCTAGAAGATTTAGGAGGGCCTTGGCCATATGCTTTATGGGGCACCAGATACAGAGGAAATGGCCATGTTTTCTCACTTGATGAGTTTAGATGAGCCTCCAGCTACCGATGAGACAGACGAAAAAAGAGGCATTGTCATCCACAACTACTATCTCCACGAGGTCCAAGAAGAAATTATCCAATTTCAGGAGTACTTGGGTGAAAAGAAGATAATGTACTGGGTTTGAAGATTTTATAAGTTCAGAGTTTAGTGACTCTATTTTTGTTCTTGTATTATTTTTTCATTACCTTAGTATCACCATATGTAATATCATCATAGAGTGCATTATAAACTTTATGATGATCATAGAATACTTGATCTTTTCTAGTTCTTTTTTCCTGCATTCGGGATAATTTGTTATCTTGCCTCAGTATGAGTAACAGGCAAAGTAATAGGATTAGTCCCACTTTAGCCTGTAATTCCCCATTGGGGCTCTTTATTTTTTGTTATTAATAAAACAACATAGGCCCACAAGCCTAGTGGATTATCTAAAAAAAAGATAGACATCATAATTGAAATTTAATCTTATCCTATTAACGTTTGAATTCCAATTCAAAAACATGGCATAAAAATAGGGAAGATAAAAACTGATTTTTCGAAAGTCAGTTACGAATAACATCCCAACAAATATCACCATCTGAGAATATTAACATCAACATTGGCAACATTTTGGACAACACAAGTATTATGATCCTGCAAGAACTTTTTGTTTTGGCAACAAATCAAGACACGTTTTATATATATTTTTATGAGTTTAACCACTGGGTTAATATAATATTTTCCCATCGTGTCCTTGATCTAATCATAAAATACATACAAAATTATTTTTCCTTGATCTAATCATAAAACACATGCAAAATTATTGTGTCAAAAATAAGAATACCTATTTAGGATACTCCCTTATGATATCTAATATCATCGTAGAGAATGGTATCACCTTGGAATCATGTTCTTATTGAAGGATCATGCTTATGTTACCAAAATTAATGCACTATACGTCAATAATAATCAGATTATGATATTACATAGGTAAATGTCACCTGAAATGTTAGAGACATCTCAGCTGATATTCACCAAAAATGCTTTTTTAGAGATAACAATGACCAAGAGATTTTTTCAAACTAGAAAATCTCTCATGGTCCAAAGCTTTTGTAAAAATATTAGCTAGTTGATGAAGGGTATCAACATGTTCAATTTGAACTAGATGTTTTTCAACCAAATCTCTTTAAAATGATGTCTAATATCAATGTGTTTAGTACGTGAGTGTTGAACTTGATTTTTGGAAATATTTATAACACTCAGGTTATCACAGTACAAAATTAAGATGTTACTAAAGAAATCATAGTTGTCCAACATGTATCTTAGCCATATTAACTGAGAGCAACAACTTTCAGCAGCTACATATTCTGATTCATCAGTTGAAAGTGAGACACAATTTTGTTTATGACTATACCAAGAAATAAGATTATTGTCAAGATAAAAACATCTTCCACTAGTACTTTTTCTATCATCCACATCACCAGCCTAATCCAAGTCACTATACCCTATTAAATTAGGATTAGTGTCTTTGAATATCAAATTTTCAACTCACATGTACCGGCAACCTATCTAATGATACGTTTCACGTCATTTAAGTGGGAGATTTTGGGACAAGCTTGGAACCGAACACATACACAAACACTAAATATTATATCAGGACGACTAGAAGTGAGATATATAAGGCCACCTATCATAGATCGATACAATGTTGGGTCGACATTTTCACCAACATTATCCTTACATATCTTCTGTGACGACCCCATTGGAGTTTTCATCTGCTTAACATTTTCCAATCCAAACCTCTTAACTAGATTCTTGGCATATTTGCTTTGGGAGATGAAGATTCCATCTTCACTTTTCTTAATATGCAAGCCTAAGAAAAAATTTAGTTCCCCAATCATGTTCATCTCAAATGTCGATGACATTGCTTCAACAAATGGTTTTAGGTAAAACTGTGAAGGCGAACCAAAAAAACTATGTCATCTACATAGATTTGAGCAATAATAATATCTACACTGTGATGTTTAATGAATAAAGCACAATTAGCTTACCCACATTTAAAACTAAATTCAAGAAGAAAGTTAGTTAAACGTCTATACCATGCACGAGGAGTTTAATTCAATCCATGCAAAACCTTTTTTAGCTTGTATACATAGTGTGGATGGAAGGGATCTTCAAATCCTTTTGGTTGTTCAACATAGACTTTCTTATCTGGAAAACCATTTAAGAAAGCACTTTTTACATCCATTTGGTGTAAAGTAATTTTTAGAAAACATTCAATGGAAAGAAGCAGTCTAATTGATTCAATTTTAGCCACATGTGTGAAAGTTTCACCATAATCAATTCCTTCAACTTGAGTATAGCCTTGTGCAACTAGACGAGTTTTATTTCTAACAACGGTTCCCGATTCATCTGATTTTATTTTTAAAAATTCACTTAGTTCCAATTACATTTGTATTATTTGGACGTGGAACTAAGTCCCAGACTTCATTTCGAGAAAATTGTTCAAGCTCTTCTTGCATTGCTTGAATCCAAAAATTATCTTTAAGTGCTTCTAAAATATATTTTTTGGTTCTAAAGTAGATATAAAACAAGAAAGACTAACATTTTGTTATATGGTAGGCATACACACATACCTTACCATATCTCTGTAATTGAGTGGTTCTTTCCCTCTTGTTCTAATTCCGTCAAAAACTCCCCTATCACCTGACCTGTTGGATGATTCTTCCTAATTCTCGATGAGGGTGTTAGCGATATTTCGAATGCTCACGCAAGCGCATGTATTGTTCACAAGTAATATAGTCTGGTAAGACCGAATATCATCCTCAGAGACTGGTTATCAAGTACCGATTATCTAAGCTATGGTTTCTATTTGGTGAACGTTAATTTGTTTGTATTTTTATCTAATAGCTAAGACTAAGTGCATAAATTAAACTAAATTACTTAGGTTTAATCAGTTATGATGGAGATAGGGCTTCCAATATCCTTAACTATCCACTCTATTCAATCCTTAATGCAACTAGAATGACTTCTTCTTCTACGTTAAGATAGCGGTTAACTAGATTGTCATATATTCCGGTTAGGATATATAATCACTCAACCCCAGTGCAGAACTCTTCTATATTTCTATGATAGGATTTACCACATAGGAGGATTAAGAACAGTAATCTATAATGCTACACAAGTATCGGGGTACTTTCGTCTGCGATTTTAACGTATGTCTATTCAATTACAGCATATTCAAATCTCTCCTCTCGGTTCTCGATTCGAAATCATATAGATTATGATAATTAGTGATCAATTAACTATCAAACATTCATACCAATTATTGAATAAATCTTAATCAAGTGAAGAAGAAACCAAACTAATGCATTAAATCATGAAATAAAGTTTCAAGCTATTCAATAGGAAAATCCTAATTATGTGTTTAGCTCATAGCCATGGTCACGCTAAGAATTAATGCATAATCCAACATGAACTGAAATAAAATAAAGAAAAGAGAAAAGAAAAGAAAATAACTTGAACTAGGTCTCCAATCTTGATGCCTCCAAGAGTTGTGTTGTGGAATATGTACAAGGATTCCAAGCTACCCTATAAGGTCAGGGTTTTAGGGATTATATAGTTAGAAATATATTGCATTGTGGACCCTGAAAATGTGTCAAATTTCGGCCCAGAACGTGATTTTTCCGTCTCGGCACCGCGGTCCTGCAGGATGGCATCGCAGTGTCGAAAGTCCTGCAGTCTCTCAGTAATAATGGCACCGCGGTGCTGAAAATCCTCCGTCATGATTTTCCAACTTTTGTCCTTTTTGCCTCGGAGGCATCTTTTCTGCCCAATTCTAGCTCTTTTTCACTATTTTGCCTTTATTTACACCGTTGTGACTCAAAAGAAGGAAAAACAACCTAATACGATACTTATTTGAACGAAAATGGGAAAATACTAACTAAAAATGACTCTAAAAACGTATACAAAATACGCCTAACAAATACCCCAAACTTAATCTTTGCTCGCCCTCGAGCAAAGATCAAAACACAAAAAAAAAAAAACAAAGAAACAAAATCAAAGAGACTCAAAGACTCAAATCAAGCAGCTGCACAAGGTTACTCAGAAACACATGAACGTCAGTTGTGATAATATGTAGGAACATATATAACATGAATTTAGCAATCTAGAATTTCAAGTCAGATATTTCGCAAATTCATTTCATTCATAATCAATGGAAGCATGAATACCTAACCTATGCTTATCAATTTCATTTAGTTATATGAGCCTGTTTACTTGCTATTCTCCACTAATTATAGGCAAACATTCCAGAGAGCATCAGGACTTTTTAGGATTGTAATGTAGGCTTAGGCAGGGGTAGGTAAGATTAGACATTTAGGCTCAATTTACGTACCATAAACATTTTTCTTACTCAACCATTTTGTCATTCGTTTTGGTATTCTTTTCAGTTCATACCTATATCTCCTTTCTCTTTTTGAGAGCATGAAACAATTCACATAGGCACCCCCAAACTTAAGCTTTTACATTTTTTTCCATTGGGGTGCATCACTTTTTCACTCTCTTTTTCATCCAAAATTTTCAATTACTGCTTATGGCATACGAGGGAATCATGGGGTGTCAAAGAAAACAACTCATTTTAGGTTCAAATGGCTGACTAGGGATACAATTTATTGCAAGGTAGGTAATGAATGGTAAGAAGGGCTAACAAAGAAATGTCTGAATCATCTCCCTAACATGTACATCTTAACTATTTCACCGCAAATAACAAGCAAGCAGACTTCACATAAATTTTTCAATTGACAGCATATAGGCTAAGCACTAAATATTCCAAATAATCAAATTTTCATGAATTTTTGGCATATCTAACTTAAGCACACAGATTTTAGCTTCTCATTCCACTACATTATCTCACTTAGTTCACTAGGCGTTCCAAATAATTACAGCATGCATGACTCATAAAACAAATGACTCATATAGAACACAAAAACAAATAAAAGACTCAAAAGTAGACACACAAAAATAAAAATAAGATAAGAACTCCCCCCCAAACTTAAACTACACATTGTCCCAAATGTGTAAAAGACTCAAAAATTAAAGGGACGACTTACAAACATACAGCGGCTCAAATTGGTGGTGGTGGTGGCAGATATTGCACTGAGACGGTATCTGTGGGAGGAGATTTAACTATTCAGGGCCTTTTTATTATTCAAAAATTGCTAATCGGCACCGCGGTTCTACATAGTGGAACCGCGGTGCCTAAAGCACTGGGGCCTCTCTGATCTTCTGGCACCGCGGTTCTACATATTGGCACCGCGGTGCTGAAACTCCCGATTCAGTATTTTCCAACATTTTTCCCTGCTTCATGTCCCATTCCTTCACCTGGAATCACAACACAACAAAAATATCAAACGTGAGACTGTTCTAATTAAACTAAATTGCATAATTTAAACATTGGGTTGCCTCCCAAGTAGCGCGTCTTTAACGTCTTTTAGCCGGATACAGTTAACCTTTACTAGTGCCCAGTGGATCCTTCTGCAAACTGTTTGCAATCCGCACAGTCATTATTGCAGGTCTCACTTTTCCTATAACACTTTTTTCAAACAAGGGCCTCATATCTAAGATTATCCCCCAATTACACAAGGCATGCTTGTCTTCTAGGCTCTCTATAATGTAGGGATCAGTGAAACTCCCTACATCTCTCAACTTTTGGGGGTGCCCTTCAGAGTATGGACTTTCTTTTTGAGGATCAGCAATGACATTTGGTGTTGTCCCTTCTGCAATAGGGTGGTCCTCAGTGACCTCTTCTTTCTCTATACCAACTATCTCTCCAAATTCCTCAACATCTTGTTGTGGTTCAGGTTCCACCATCTGCTCACCACTCCTCATAACTGGGTCACTCGGTGGATTTTCTTGAGGTGTAATGGGTACCATGTCCATCAGTTGCCCAATTTGTGGTTCCAAATTCAAATTTTGTCCCACTTGAGTCTCCAAGTTCTGCAAAGAGGATCTTACATCCACCATGAACTGAGTTTTGGTATTTGTGAGTTCCAACAATGCTTCTCTCAATTCATCGCTCCTCTGATAGGCCCTGACTCTGTGACTACTGGAATTGCCCTTGAGGGGTCTGGGACTGGGTGAGCCTGAGTAAGGCTTCCTGCATCTCATTTAGATCTTCCTGTGGAACCTGTGGGTTAAATTGTTGTTGATGATCACGTCTGCGGATAGTAGTCAAATCTGCGCCACGATAGTAGTAGTAGTCCATGTTTTTTTCTTTACCTACAAAATAAGAAAAACAACAAAAAGTGATAAAAAGATGCTCGCAGAAACTTGTTCCTGTAGCAACCAAATTAGAAATAAAATAACATAATCAAATATATACAAACCAAATTAGAAATAAGATTAGATAATTCGATATTGAAAGTACGACAGTCCCCGTCAATGACGCCAAAAACTTGTTAGCGATATTTCGAATGCTCACGCAAGCGCACACATCGTTCACAAGTAATATAGTCTGGTAAGATCGAATATCGTCCTCAGAGACTGGTTATCAAGTACCGATTATCTAAGCTATGGTTTTTATTTGGTGAACGTTAATTTGTTTGTATTTTTATCTAATAGCTAAGACTAAGTGCAGAAATTAAACTAAATTACTTAGGTTTAATCAGTTATGATGGAGATAGGGCTTCCAATATCCTCAACTATCCACTCTATTCAATCCTTAATGCAACTAGAATGACTTCTTCTTCTACGTTAAGATATCGGTTAACTAAACTGTCTTATATTCTGGTTAGGATATATAATCACTCAACCCCAGTGCAGAACCCTTCTATATTTCTATGATAGGATTTACCACATAGGAGGAATAAGAACAGTAACCTATAATGCTACACAAGTATCGGGGTACTTTCGTCTGCGATTTTAACGTATGTCTATTCAATTACAACATATCCAAATCTCTCCTCTCGGTTCTCGATTCGAAATCATATAGATTATGATAATTAGTGATCAATTAACTATCAAACATTCATACCAATTATTGAATAAATCTTAATCAAGTGAAGAAGAATCCAAACTAATGCATTAAATCATGAAATAAGGTTTCAAACGATTCAATAGGAAATCTCTAGTTATGTGTTTAGCTCATAGTCATAGTCACGCTAAGAACTAATACAGAATCCAACATGAACAAAAATAAAACAAAGAAAATAACTTGAACTAGATCTCCAATCTTGATGCCTCAAGAGTTGTGTTGTGGAATATGTACAAGGATTCCAAGCTGCCCCATAAGGTCAGGGTTTTAGGAATTATATAGTTGGGAAAATATTGCATTTTAGACCATGAAAACGTGTCAAATTTCGTCCCAGAACGTGATTTTTCCGCCTCGGCACCCCGGTCTGCGGTGGCACATGATGCGAAAGTCTGCGATCTCATTAATAATGGCACATGATTCTGCATATTGGCACCGCGGTGCTGAAAATCCTCTGTCATGATTTTCCAACTTTCGTCCTTTTTGCCTCGGGGGCACCTTTTCTGCCAAATTCTCGCTCCTTTTCACTATTTTGCCTTTTTTTGCACCGTTGTGACTCAAAAGAAGGAAAAACAACCTAACACGATACTTATTTGAACAAAAATAGGAAAATACTAACTAAAAATGACTCAAAAATGTATACAAAATACGCCTAACAGAGGGTTCGAACTTGATCTAGCAATTCATCATTTGACCCCTCATCCGCAACTTCTGTGATATCTGGTTCAGGTTCAGATGTTGCTTTAGATGTGGTAACATTTAGGGTAACATCTGGTTCTTCAACAATCTGCACATTTTCCACTGAAACTATAGTATTATTTTCAATTGCTTTCCCTGTAAAATCAGAAAAATCATAAAAACTAACATTTACAGACTCTTGTACAGTGTTTGTCCTTAGATTGTACACTCGGTAAACATGACTATTTTGGAAATAGCCAACAAAAGTTCTGTCACTCTTAGAGTCAAATTTTGTCAATTGATCTCTATCATTTAAAATGTAACAAATACACCTAAAACATGAAAGTAACACGAGTTAGGTTTCTTTCCATTTATAATCTCATAGGGTGTCATCTTTGTTCCAGGCATTAGATAGACTTTATTAGTGATGTGACAAGCAGTATTTAAGGCTTCAGCCCAAAAACGTTTTGACAATTTTTTAGAACAAAACATAACTCTATCCATTTCTTGTAATGTTCTGTTCTTCCTTTCTGCTACCCCATTCTGTTGATGAGTTTTGGGAGCAGAAAACTCATTGAAAATTCCCTTTTTCTCACAAAATTTTGTGAAGGGGCTATTTTTAAATTCTTTTTCATGGTCGGATCTAATCCAAAAAATAGGAGAATAGAACAAGTTCATAATTCTAGAGTACAAAATTTTAAACATGTCAAAAGTTTGTGATTTTCTTTCAAAAATATATCAAAAAGTATCTAGAAAATCATCTACTATCACATAGGAATACCTCATGCCTCCCAAACTATCTACCTCAATTGGACCCATAAGATCTATGTGCAATAATTGAAAATAGTGAGACGTACCTGAATGTTTTTCGTCATTCTGAATTGTTGGGAAACACGAGTTTGCTTACCTTGGAGGCAATCTGCACATATTGTTTTACCTTTTCGGCTAAGGTTTGGTAAGCCTCTAACCGCTCCATATGATATCAATTTTTTCAGATTGCGGTAGTTGACATGTCCCAACTTTTGATGTCATAGTGTTGTGTCGTCTCTTTTGACATTATTTCATGTTTCTTGTCTTGCAACAAGATAACAATTATCACTTGTTCTAGTACCTGACATGACACATTCATTAGCTTCATTCGTAATTTTACAGACATTCTTATTAAATTTTACATCAAGATTGTCATCACACAATTGACTAATACTAATCAAATTAGTCATTAAACCTTCAACGTGTAAAATATTTCTTAAAGTTGGAAATTCAGGAGCATCCAGGATTCCTTTTCCAATTATTTTCTTTTATTGCCACCTTCATAAGTTATGTTACCTCCATTAAATGACTCATAGTTCTTTAGAACTCCTTTGTACCTGTCATGTGACGAGAACATACACTATCAAAGTAACAAGAATCTGAAATGTTAGTTCTTAAAGATTTTATCGCAACATTACAAGATACATCAATTTTGGGAACCCAAACTCTTTTAAAATACTTTTAACCTTTAGGCTCAGAAATGTTGCTTCGGATGTTGTCTGAGATGTTTGACAGCCTTTTAGGCAACATTTTTCTCACAGAATCTTGAAGTTTGAAACAATATAGTTTTAAGTGTCCAGAGAAGTTACAGTGGTGACACACAAACTTCATATTCCTTGACATATATGCGAACCTATTATTTAATCATTTTCTTTTACAAAGCATATTTTCTCATTTTTGTCAAACATACTAGAACATATAGTTTTAAAAGAGTTTTCGTACCCAATATGCGCATGTGAGGGATTACTAAAGCTGAGTATTTCATTTAATTTATAAGTCCCTGAGTTGATCTTACGGAAGATTGCTTTGGCTAAATCCAATTTAGCATAAATCTTACCAAATTCAGTATATTTTTTTGTAAGTGCAACCTCTAGTCGAGTTATTGTGCTTTTTAGATCTACACTCTCATGAGTTAAAGATTATACTTTTGTGTCAAGTTTCTTGGACTATATGATTAAGGCTTTACAAATGCTTTGTAATTCGTTAATCATGTCATCGTTACATTCAACTTGATCCATACTCTCAGCCTCACCACTAGAAAAAAATACTAAAGTAATTAACATCATGATAGTTAAAGAATATGTACCTTTCGAATGTTGTTGGAGATGTACATTTTGTTACATGTGTTGGATGAAATGTCATGACATTTGAGGCGACATTACTTACGACATCTTCATTATCAGACAGAGACTGCTCGTAAACAGTGGCCAGGATTACTTGTGATTCGACTTTTTGATCTCCTTCGTCTTCTTTTTTGTCGTCACTAAGCGAGACCCATAGATTCTTACCAAATTTCTTAAGAGTGTTTGCACATTCATTAGCATAATGATCCTATCCTGAGCATGCATGACATTGCACAAACTTTAGTTGTTTGAGATCAAATTTGGTACGATCTGAATTGGTTCTTGTTAGTGGATTACCTTTTTGAGTACTTGCAAGGAACTTGGTGGGATTTCGATTGAAGACTTAGTTTTGATGTTGTTTAGATTTAGATTGATTTCTCTCATTGTTGAACTTTCTCACCATCGAATTGTATTTTTGAGTGAGTAAGGCAACATTAGCACATTCACCGAGTTCTTCAAGATTCTCACTCTTCATTGATTTGATTCTCCAAGGATTGAACTTAAAGTGTCACATTCTTGCTCTTATATAGTATCATTTGATTCTCAATGTTCATCTCATATGTTTTGAGAATGCTCATCAAGGTATGGAGGTCCATAGTAGCAACATTGTGAGCTTCTTCAACGGTACAAATCTTTAAATTGAACTTTTCAGGAAGAGAACAGAGAGTCTTTTCAACAAGTTGAGTGTTGGTTAATGGTTTACCAAGCACTTGACATTCATTAGACATGTCAATCAATTTTTCAAAATAAAATTTAATACTGTCCACTTCTTCTATCCTTAAACATTCATATTTGCTCATGAACATGCGTAGCTTTGTTCGACAAACACTTGAGCTACCTTCACAATGAATTTATAAAGTATTCCATTCATCCTTAGCCATTGGGCAGTTCTGAATGAGTTTGAACATGTACAGATCAACCCATCCAAAATTTGCATTTAAGGCCTTTTCGTTAAAACTAGCATTATTGGTTTCTTCCATCATCCATTCGGATTCAGGTTTAACAAGAATGTCACCTTCCTCGTCTGGCGGCAATATTGGAATAACATACCCATTGGTTATAGATCTTCATACCCTAACATAAATTGATTTGATGTGAAAACGTAGGTGAATCTTCCAGTAGGCATAGTTTGTACCATCTAAAATGAGATGTATACCAATATTTGGATGCCGAATTCATAGCTTTGAATAACAGGACCAAACACTTATTGTGTTAAGTGTTGACTTTGATACAATTTGTTGGGTCCCACGGTATACAATGGAATAATAAAAATAAACTAAAAGTAAAACTAAATCGAATGTTGATTATAGTTTGCAAATATCAGCGATAATGTCGTCTGTCATAACTGACAACACTTCGATAAAACAGAAAAACCTTTTTAGAGTAAATTGCAGCGGAAATAATAAAAAACACAAATGTTTAATATTTACATAGATTATATTGAATATATAACCTATGACGGTCAGTGACCGAAAGTATTGTATATATTTATATACAATTGAATACATTCATTCTTTTACAATTTTACAAAATGATACAAAATGAATTAGGTCTGTTTGGTCAAGCTTCTGGAAAGGTATTTCTGTTTCTCAGAACACTAATTCAAAAACTGTTTCTGAAGAATCAGTTAGGGTGTTTGGCCTATAACTATAAAAGTGCTTATGAGAAACAGAAACAGTTTCCTGTTTGGCCAACATTTATGCAAATTTACTAGAATATTCTTTTTAATAGATTTAAAACTATTTAAAATATTCTTTTCTATCATATGTTTCTAAAAATTAGTATATCTTTACAATTTAATAAAAAAAAATTATTTAATTGAAATATTTAATCAAAAAATAATATTCTATTGTACATAAGAAATGTAACGACAATATGATAGTCAATTACTCAAATATGTCCAAACCTACCCCCCGACCCTACCCACACCTACCCACACCTACCCATACTCCATCCTCAAATTTCTATGTCATATTTTTTTTACTTTTATAAAAAATATGAATTTTTTCTTCCCCCCCTTACCCCCGCCCTGACCCCCACCCCTTTGATTGTCTACCCAGTCCTCAAATTTTTATTTCATATTTTTGTTACTTTTATAAAAATAATTGAAAATATGAAATTTTCTCTTACCCCCCCCCCTTGCCCTACCCCCACCCCCACCCCATCCTCAAATTTCTCTTTCATATTTTTTGTTACTTTTATAAAAAAAATATTAAAAATGTGATTTTTACCCATCTACCCATCCTCAAATTTCTACTTCAGATTTTTGTTACTTTTATAAAAAAAATGATTTTTTTTTCTTACCCCCCTGCCCTACCTCTACCCCCACCCCATCCCACCACATTGCCCTACACATCCTCAAATTTCTATTTCATATTTTTTGTTACTTTTATAAAAAAATATGAATTTGTTTCTTACCCCCTACCCTTATTCCCAAATTTCTATTTTATATGAGGATATTATATGAGATTAAAAGGAATTTTTTGAAAAGAAAATGGTAAATGGGTCCAAAAAAATTCAATGAATGAGCAAAAAGGGCTTCTCCAGAAGCACCAAATTGGTGTTTCTGCTCTCTTCCCATCTAGAAACACTTTTTGGCTTCTGGAAAAAGTGTTTCTACTTCTGGAGAGAGGGTGCTTGGCCAAAGAAGTGTTTCTGAGAAACAGAAACACTTCCAGAAGTTTGGCCAAACACTACCTTAAAAGGTTGAAGTCGCAAATGACTTCTTCCTGAAAATCTATCTAAATAGACATAAACAACATCTCATTACAATTTCTTCAATGAAGAACAAATCTAGAATCTATCAACACGCTCAGGCAATACCTGTGATCCAATTTTCTGAGATGAATTCTCCCCACGTCAATATATTTTATTGTTTAGGGGGGATTACACTTACTTGTTTTTTAGTACAAGTAGCTACTGGGTTTGCTATGATTTTTTACCAACGTTCGACCATTACTGAGGCTTTTGCTTCTGTTCAATACATAATGACTGAAGCCAACTTTGGTTGGTTAATCCGATCATTGAGCTCTCTTGATATTTTTGCAATATGATTCTGGTTATTGATTCACTCTTCTTCCCTCTCTATTTATAATAGAGAGTCCTTGAAAAGATCATCGACTTGTTGTAGATGTTGAGGGAAAGGTGGGCAGCCGATAAGGTTTATTGGACAAGATCATGGAGCAAAATCCTCTAACTTCTTGGACTTGTTCCCCAGGCTTAGCAACAGCTTTGACTTGTTCTTCCCACGTTTTTCATTAGGTCCTAATCACCTTGCCAAGTCACTTTATCATCGTGGTGAAAATCCCACGAGATTTGCTTCAGTTCCGTGAAGTAAGGCAAAACTGTTTTACATAATGTTGGTCTGAATGTCATGACATTTGTTCCAATATTTCAGAATTTTAACTTAGTACTAAAAATGATAGGTTGGGCAAAATATCACAACACCAAACCCCAACATTAAAAAACCTGAATGGTTCAGAAAAGATTTTGAACGCAATATTATTTTGAAGGCATAAAGGCTAAAATAAGAAATTTAGCCCCTCAATTTTAAAATTAATATGTCCCCGTGTGATTTGAGGCTTCACATAGATTCTAATGTATTTTTGCACTTGTTGGCATGGTTGGATTGGAGAGGGGTCTCGGGATGTTTCAACATAATTAGAACTCAAGTTGCAGTTGTAGACTTTATTGGTGCAAGGTTGTAGTACATGATCGCTAGGCAGGGGACCTCGATTGCGAGTGGGGACATCGCAATCGTGAAGAGTGGTCAACATGTCAGTTCGATCAAACCGTTTTCACGATCATGAGGAGGCTGACCGCGACCGCGTAAGGAAGAGCTCAGAAACATCACGAATGTGTTTGTAATGATCCGCTAGGCCGTTTTGAGCTTTTAGACTCTTTGTTCATAAAATATCCTTCTCATAGCTTTAAAAGGGTATTATTGATTTGCGTGGATGGGTGACATGATTCCAGAGACGATCAGGTGTGTATCAGACAATAACATCTAATTCTAGAAGTCTTAAGTTAAAGAAATGTAGAAGTTTGAAAAAAGTTAACATCTTAACATCAGATGTTAACGAACTCAAATCTGAGTTTCGATAGTTCCATAAGGTCTGAAACGTGATTTATGACTTCGTGGAGTGATTGGTATGGATCATGAGGGGCTTGGGAGTGAATGGACATTTGGTTGAAAAACTAGTAAAGTTAATAAATTCGAGTTGACCACAATCAACATCGGGTCAAGACGACCTTGTATATGTCTTTTGAGTGTGCGAGCAGGTTCATAGAGCTTTATGACTGAAATGCATATTTGATTTGTGTTTGAGAGGTTCTTGATGAGTTTTAGGTGTTAAATCGAAGATCAAGAGATTTGGGTGATTACTGATTTTTCTAGTGCCAGAACCCTTCTTCATGATCACGAAGGGTGACCACGTTCGTGAAGAAGGGTTGGTAGGGGTTGCTTTCACATTCGCGAGTGGGCTACCACATTCACAAATGGAAACGGGGTCTAGGACATGTCGAGGCCACTGATTGTGATCACAATGGGTTTGGTCAGGTTGAGTTGCGATCACGAGGCTAGACTCGCATTCACATAGAAGGATCGGGCATGGGCAGTGTTTAATTCCTCAATCCAAACACACTCTTTATAAATTCATTTTTTTGAATTCTAGAGCTCGGCTTGAGGCTAGTTCAAACACAATTTGCAGGATTTGGCTCGGGGGTAAGATTGTAATTCCTATTTGGATATTTACACTTGATTCTTTTCATTAATTAGCATTTTAATCCAAAATTTTGGGTGAAAATTATGGGTTTTGAGCCCTAAGTTTAATATTGGTATATTATTGTTTTGAGGTATAATTTGTGGATGAATTTAGTTAATTTTCTAAAAATAAGACCCTTAGGTTATAGATAAATCGATTTCAAACAAAATTTTATTTTTTTCCTTGAGGGCTCAGTTTGATTTTTGGGTTGACTTTTGAGCTTGTGGTATTAATATATCCATATGGGTGTCTACTATATTTATTTATGTACGTCGCAAACTTGAGAGATTAGAAGCGTTCCTTGACACTTCAGAAGGGTAAGGTTCTTTAGTAATTTATTTGCTCGGCTTTGGGGTATGTTAAAGACTTTTTTATACTCTGTTTGAGGGACGTTTTTAACAAGTAAAGAATAATATGATGAAAATAATAAGGGGTAAGGGTGAAAGAGAGAGTTTTGTATCCGTAGTGTGACGAGCACTGGTACGAGTAGTATAATTATATAGTTGTGGATCGTGATCCAAGAATGTCAAAGCATGTGGGCATAAGGGTATTAGCTTATAGATGATATACCTTGTTTTGAATGTCTATGTGTATTCACTACTCTATGTAAATCTCGTATACTTGCGATAATCCAGTTGTTGAACATATTCGGATTAGTTAGTTGTTATAACTGAGTTATTTGAGATATTCATGCTCTTTTATGATTTTTCATGCATATTTCATTGATTTAACCTGATGTGGTTAGGGAGACCTGGTTCCAAGGGAAAAGTGATAGTTATTTCATGGTTATTTTAGTCATATATAGTTGGTTATCCGACGTGATATGAGAGATCTAGTATTTTGTGTGGTATATGAATCTCGTGAGTTCTTTATGGGTGTTATCATTAGTACAATCCCCTAAAGTTGTGTATATACCAGGAGAATATTTTATTGTATTGCATCGCATTGTACATTCCTTATTGTAAGACGATATTAATCTCCCTTAGGGAGTCTTTCATTAATATCAAAGTATATATAGAGTACAATGTTCATCCCTTATACAATAGGAATCCTAAACCTATACAAAAGAGGAATCATAGTCTTACCATAATTATATTTACACAATTTATGAAAATATTATAAATATGGGTATGGATACAATTGTTTCTATAATATACATGTTTACACGCCCCCTCAGTCGGAGCGGGAGGAGGCCGGACGCTGAGACTGGATCTGAAGTCAAGAAATAACTGTCTGGGAACTCCTTTGGTAAATATATCTGCATACTGATAGGATGATAGAACATGTAACACTCTGACATGGCCTAGTGCAACTTTCTCACGAACAAAGTGTAGGTCTATGTCAATGTGCTTGGTTCGCTGATGTTGAACCGGATTATGAGATAAATAGATGGCAGAGATGTTATCACAATACACAATAGATGCCTGACGCAAAGGACACTGAAGTTCTAACAGTAAATTTCTGAGCCAACAAATCTCAGCTACTACATTTTCAACGCCTCTGTACTCAGTCTCGGCACTGGAGCGAGATAGGGTAGGATATCGCTTGGCAGACCAAGAAATCAGATTATCCCCTAAAAACACAAAAGCCGGAGGTGGTGCGTCGCGTGTCCGGACACCCTTCCCAATCTGCATCCGTATATGAAAACAACATGTTTGGAGCAGAGGGATATAGGTGCAAACCATAATCAAGAGTACCCTTAATGTATCGAATGACACGCTTAAGAGCAATGAAATAAGACTCTCTGGTGGCATGCATGAATAAGCACACATGCTGAACAGCATAAGCTATGTCTGTCCTGGTGAAGGTGAGATACTAAAGTGCACCTGCAAGGCTCCTATACAGAGTAGGATCAGAGATTGGAGCACCATCCATGACACTGAGCTTAGATTTAGAATCAACTGGAGTAAGCGCTGCTGCGGTTGCCATCTTAGCCACATGCCACAATCTCTTCTGCATACTTACGCTGACACAAGAACAATATGATTGGCAGACCTGGTCACTGATATCCCCAAAAAATAACTCAGCTTCCCCAAATCAGTCATTGTAAATTCTGACTTAAGCAAGACAATAATCTCATTTTTCAATTCGTCGGAGGAGGCAATAAGAACAATATCATCCACGTAAAGTAATAAATAAGCAGTGCTACTACCTCGATGAAAAATGAAAAGTGATGTATCACTCTTGATGCATACAAACCCAATCTGCAAGATATACCTGACAA
Source organism: Przewalskia tangutica (assembly GCA_029844215.1). Lineage (NCBI taxonomy): Eukaryota > Viridiplantae > Streptophyta > Magnoliopsida > Solanales > Solanaceae > Przewalskia > Przewalskia tangutica. Next base: position 28,690,926 of record CM056736.1, on the reverse strand, counting down.
ATCGATCGTACCACACACGGGGGGCCTGTTTCAGGCCATATAATGACTTACGGAGATGGCACACGTAGTGAGGAACTGCTGGATGAGTGAATCCTGGCGGCTGATGCATATAAACTGTCTCTCTCAGATCTCCATGTAAGAATGCATTCTTCATATCAAGATGATGGATCGGCCAGTGTTTGCCCATGCTATACTCAAAAATGTGTAGATGGTAGCCGGTTTGACAACCAGGCTGAAGGTCTCACCACAATCAATGCGCTCCTGCTGATTTGTGCCATTAGCCACAAGTCTTGCCTTATACCTCTCAAGATCTCCACTGTCTCTGAATTTATGACGAAATAGCCACAGACAACGAATCACATTCACCCCCTCAGGTCTAGGTACTAGATCCCATGTGTGTTGTTTAGTTAAAGGATTAAATTCCTCAGTCATAGCTGCATTCCAATTAGGGTCTTGTTTGACCAATATTGGGTTCTTGGGAATTGGTGAAATGGTTTGGGCAAACAAGTTAAATTGAACTTTGGGTTTGAAGATTCCATACTTTGCATGAGTTTTCATTTGGTGAGTGGAGATAGTAGGAGGTTTCAAGGCGGAGGGATTTGTTGGATACAGAGAAGGAGGGAAAGACGTCGGAGTAGGCACCGCGGCGCTGGAGGGAACCGTCGGCGGCGCCGTGGCATCGTGATCAAGTGTCGCGACGCTGGAGGACTGACAGATCTCTCTGATGTTTTGGCTCCGTGGCGCCTCAGCACTGGGCCGCGGCGCTGTCGATGGTGAATCAAGGACCTGTTCGCAGGAGTTTTGGCGCCGCGGCGCTGACGCTGAAGAAGAACTGCAATGCTCTAGTCGACTTAGGATGATGGGAGAGATGGCAGGCTTATCAAGAAAAGAGTAATCCGGTTTTTGGAACTTTTTAAGATTCGAAAATAGGAATGTGGTCTCGTCGAATATGACGTGATAAGAGATGTGGATCTGACGAGTGGACAAGTCATATCATAGATAGCCCCTATGGTTCGACGGGAAGCCTAGGTAGACCTGAGAGTGGGCCAGGGGCCTGGTTGTGAGGCGATGAAGGCAAGGTTAGGATAGCGTAAACAACCAAATATTCAGAGATGATCATAAGAGGGGACTCTATGATAGAGAATTTCGGTAGGGGTCATAATGTGAAGGGTGCTAGTTGGGAGAATATTTAGAACGTATTCTGACATTTTAGCAGCATAGACCCAGAAAGATGGATGTAGGGAGGCATGAACCAAAGAGTGCGAATCATATTATTAATGGTGTGAATGATTCTTTCAGCTTTACCGTTTTGTGAGGAGGTGTGGGGGCAGGAGAAGCGAAAAACCATGTCATTATTAGTACAAAAATGGTGAAACATAGAGTTGTTGAATTCACTACCATTATTGCACTGAAAAGATTTTATACCTTTTTCAAATTGTGTTTGAATGAATGTTCGAAGAAATTTGACAAACACTTTCGATTTAAATTTGAGAGGATACAACCAAACAAAGTGAAAAAAGTCATCTAGTAGGATAAGATAGTATTTATGACCGAGATAACTAGAAACAGGTGATGTCCATAGATCGGCATGTATAATATCAAAGGGTGCAAAAGTAGCACTTTTGTCACGACCCGAACCGACGAGCCGCGACTAGTGCCCTAGCTGGGCACCCTTATACCCACACATCACATATAACCAGTGGAAGCTTAAGAAAAACTTATAATCTCATAACAAAGAGATCCTATCCCCTGAGTTGTCATATAACATCATAGGCAAGCCGGCAAAGCTGCCATTATATACACAATAGCCAAAATGAACTACAAATGTACATGTCCAACCCACACATGACTACAGACCTCTAAGAGTAAGACAGTGAACTATGACAGGACAAGGCCTCGCCGTACCCCTGAATATGCATAAGCCTATAATCCAAGATATGTAACAAAATGATAAGCCCCGGAACAATGGAGCTATCCCAAAAAAATCTGAGCAAGGATCCTAAGCTCGCGGATCACCAAACTGAGTACCTATACCTGCGGGTATGAACGTAGCCCCCCGGAGAAGGGGGTCAGTACAACAATGTACTAAGTATGTAAACATAAAGTACTATAAATAAGATCATAACTGGCCAAAAGATGACAAGATACAAGTATGATAATCAAAATACCAGATCCACCCGTGCCATATAAAATAAGAGTCAACTGTACCATGTACAAATGGAGAGTCAACTGTACCTTTTTAAAAATAGAGAGTCAACTGTGCCTTTTTTAAAAAGTGAGTCATATCAAGATCACGAATGTCTGTCCATATAATTATATACTGTCATGGGTGTCTATACCCGCATCGTGGATACATGTCCATGGAATCATATACATACCGTACCCGGCCCCCTAGTGAGGGTCTCGGTGTTCATGGGTATCTATAATCGCATCATGGGTTGCATGTCCACGGAATCATATACATATAACGTACCCGACCCTCTAGTGAGGGACTCGGTGAATCAGTGCAATAAATCTGCGCACGAATATACCCGGCCCATTATGGGACTCGGTGAAGTAGAATAATAACACTTTGCACGAATAGCTATCATGAGCAACCATATGTAATTTAAATCATCTTTTGACTCTCAATAAAATCATATACTGCCCGGTCCTTTCTGGGACGCGGTAAAATCGTTTTTGACTCTCAATGGACTAAAATAGAATAACTTTCATTTAGAAAACTCAAGGCACTATCATGTCATGTATCATTAAGGATTAAGATCCAATAGAACTATGTACGTCCGCCGTACACCCACTTTATAAAAATCATGCCAAAAGAAGAAATGATAGTTCACATACCTTATCGGCTATACCAACACGATAAGTAGAATATGTCCCAATTAGTACTTCGACCTATAATAACAATAACATGTCTATCAACTTCATTAATACTAGTATACGCTATACCACATAATGACTCTCCTTTCATATAAAAATTTGGGCAGCACTTCCCCTATTTATACATACATCCACAACTTCCAAACGAGGCCAGTAACATTAATAACCAAGTACCAATTAAGGACATAACCAAAACAACAATCAAGGTGATCGACACACCTACTTCACATGTTAATCCAGCCTCTTAATCCATATAAAACAGTCCACTAAAACAGTCCATACTTCAACAACAACGAGGGTAAAATGTGAAACTTTCTACACCTTTTATACCCTTATTCCTTTAGGACACGTTAGCAAACCACATTAAACATGCATAATTGTTACTAAATTTCCAGAATTATACTCCACAAAATAGTCCCTAAAACGACACAACAATATCCAACAGTTTCATGAAGTTCTCGGCCAACAACCAATACAAAAGCCCTTTTCATAATTCCTTAAAATCCAATTCATATTTCAACACTTCATATAAACCATATCAACTTTCAATAAAAAAAATTCCTTCATTTTAACATGCAGTTAGTGACGATAATAACAACAATAACAACCATCGAATCCAATATAAAAACTGTCCAGAATCGGCTAACTTGCCAAACTATGACATGCACTTCTATTTCTCCATTTCTCTTAACACAAGTTCATCTTTTTACTATAACATCATGTAACTTCCAATTACTTCAAGAGGAAGAAGAAATCTTACCTTAATTTTAGCCCAAAATAATCCCAAGTTCTCGTCCAAACTGCTTCACTCGCACCAATTCTTCAAGTCACAACAACATGCATGTATCATCTACAAGCTTGTAACCATCTTGCTTTCTTGTTTCTCTTCCAAAAAGTTCATCTCCAAGCTTAGTGTTTTTGTGTGCTATGTCTCGGCCAACACGTGACCCACTGTTTTGGAGTAACAACTTTGCTTAGAACTTAATTAAGGAGCTTAATCTTGGAAAATAAGTTGATCGTGTTCTTCACTTGGCTATGAAATTTTCGAAACTTGAAGGAGAAGGGAAGAGAAAAGAGTTTAAGGATGAAGATATTTGTGAGCTAAAGTCTTGCAAAACTTTTATATAATTGGTGTATGTAGGACAAATGGAAGGGGGCCCATGAACCCCACTTGTCCACTAGTCTTTCCCTTCACAAAATATCTCCCACACTTAGCCAAATTCTCATTTTTTTTAGATGGACTTCATATTCACAATGTCAAGATTTAATAATTAAACACTAAGTCCATAACTCTATTAGAAAGGATTCAACTACTAATATTAATTCTCGTCGTCACATTTGTTGCATCCAAAATTATTTCATATAGAAAATGTAAATATGTTTTTCTTCCAACATTCAAATAATTACGTTCTCAATTATATGCCCTGGATTTTACGGGGTGTAACATTTGTGGTGTTCCAGGAGGTGTCCATTCAGAATGAACTACATGAATCTTTAAGTAGTCAAAAAAATATTTACTCAAGTATTCACCCCCTTGATCAGATCGTTGAGTCTTGATACTATTTGAGAGTTGTTTCTCAACCTCACACTTAAACTCCCTAAACTTCTCGAAGGCCTCAGATTTGTGTCTCATAAGATACACATATTCATACCTTGATAAGTCGTCTGTGAAAGTGATGAAGTACGAGAAACCTTCTCTAGCTTGAGTCGGAAATGGTCCACATACGTTCGTATGTACCAACTCAAGCACCTCCTTAGTACGGATCCCCTTTCCATAAAGAGGTTTAATGGTCATCTTACCATTCAAACAGGATTCACAGTTACCATAAGATTGTAAATCAAATGGTTCGAGGTAATTTAATTTCCTCAACCGTTATATCCTCGTTTAATTGATATGCTCAAGTCTGCAATGCCACAAGTAGGTATAATTTCTTTCATCTAACTTAGCCCTTTTATTTCGTACATTGAAAATTTTCCTGCGACAGTTTAATGTATACAATCCATTCACAAGAGGCACAATTCCATACACAACATTATCTAAAGTCAAAACCATATTGTCATTAGACGTGTTTGAGGAAAAACTCTCTGAATCAAGTACATGAATGAAAATAATATTCCTTGTCAAAGAAGGAACATAATAACAATTGTTTAACATCAAAACTTTGCTGGAAGGTAAATCTATCCTATAAGTTCCCACGCGCTCAGCAGAAACTCGTGCTCCATTTCCGACGCGCAGGTCCAACTCTCGAGGTCCGAGCTTCCTGCTATCAGTTAGCCCCTGCACATTTGTACAAATGTGTGAGCCACAAGCGGTATCAAGTACCCAAGAATGAGAATCATTAATAGATAGATTAATTTCAATTACAAATATACCTTGTCGCGGTAGCGGAGTACCAGTGCTCTGCCTCCCGGGCGGTGCACTCGAACTTCGATGCCCTTCCTGTGCGGTTTACGCACACATCCTTTATCGGGAGCACCTTCTTCTTCTTCGCCCCTCCCTGCCATATTATCATTAATATTAATTACATATCAGACGAAAAAGTACAGGCTCTGATACCACTGTAGGTGTTTGCGTTGGGTTCGTACACTCAGCGGAATTAGAAAATTTATGTTTCAAACCCGACGACGGTCAAACTGTAGTATGATATATAATATAAAATATTATCACAAAGCAAAATGTAATACTTTGAACGAAGACTTACATTTTAAAGATTGCAATCCAAGCTATTGAATCTCGAAGCTTTATGTAGTCCGAGGTGCACACTCAAACGTCCTTTGATTTGCAAGTTCTAAGTTCTTAAAACTTTGATGTAATTTCTATCTTTAGAAATGTTAGGGATATCTGCAGAGTTTTAGAAGAGATAATCTCTCATAGATTTGGTGTAGTGAAATTGGAAGGGAAGCCTCTTATTTATAGGGATAAATAAGAGCTTTAGGATTTCCGTGGGTTGGGCCCAGCAGAAAATCGGAGTGGGTCAAGTCCGGACTGCCAGAACACGCGTCGGCACCGCGGTTCCATGAGGTGGCACCGCGGTGCCTCCGTCTTACGGCACGTGATCCTACATCAAGGCACCGCGTGATCGCATTTTACGCACCCCTTTCATTTCTAATGTCCCGGTTATCAACCGAACATACATATTATCTCTTCAATTACATCATTCAATCAACAGAATATTTGACTTAATGTTTATCCTTCAGGCCTCTACATATTCGCACTAATATCATTAGGATCTTCACGGAACTCCTAGACTGCGCCGGAAGACGAACCTCAATATGTAAAGTTTAGCTACACGAAACATGTGAACTGAACCTCTATGTGGGAAGATAAAATTCTTTCATTCACGACACACTCAATCAAACTTAGGATTTGTCAAGTGTCTATCCAAATAGCTTGATCATAATAACTCATCTATATTAGTTGACAATATGATCATATCAAAGACATGTCCACTGCATTGGCCAATGACTTAGTCAACCTAATATCTTATGAGAATCTGAGTGCTCTCTCGAAGATGCATTCGAGGAATGAATCTTAATCTTGGATCAACTACCACCTTTAATCCACTTCGTAACGTACCCAAAACAAGCCGCGTCTCAACCTATATGATATTTGAGCTTAGGACAGGATCAAAGTACATTACTCCGTGAATAAGGTGATATCGACCTCAAGTCTAAGGACTACTATCTTCCACACACTGATGACACTTTAGACATACAACAAATAGTGCATCAGTAGGGTATACCAATACTTCAACAAGTATCCATGTGTCCATCACGAGTTATCATAACTCGTAGCAAGTGAGACATACTACATCCCCGAAGGATATGATGCAGACTACATGTCGACACATAACATATCACCGATATCTCAATCTCGATGATCATTAGTCGAGGCGATTTTAAGAGCGTCACGCTATGATATTAATTTCTCACTCTATTAATAATCACGTAACCTCTAGGAATGCATTTATAGAATATTATAAACAATCAACTAATAATTCAACAAATGCAAATATCATAATATTAATCATCATTAATATATAAATATAAATGTGTATAAAGTACATGTGTCATAATACTGATTTTCTCTAAGACATACATATACTTTCAATAGATAGTTAACAAACTTTCAAAAGTAAAGCCAGAATTAGAAAATATCAGTAAAACTGTTCAGCAGATTCTGATGTGAGCTACACAAATTTTGTAGCCCAACTATCAGTAATTTTTGCCTTGAATTTAGGTCCAGTAAACACTTTTGTCTACAGTTTAGCACTTGATAATCCCACTTGCAACAACACTATAATTTTTTAGGCAACTACAAAACTCCTCAATCTTTAAGAATTGCATACTCCAAATTTTCTTCTAAGAAACTCAAATCTTTTAACATGAAATGGCATTGCAAACAGATCAACAATTCGATCTTATAACCTACAATACACTAGTTTCACCTCTTCCGCTTCTTGCATTTCCTTAAGAAAGTATAACCGGATATAAAAATGTTTGATTTTTCCATGAGAAATAGGATTATGAGAAATGTCTATAACTGCATGATTATCCACAAAAAAAAAATATGCGTTCTTGTTGTTCTAAATCAAGATCTTCCTTAGATAAATAGCTTGATTTACTACCGTTGTTGCATCTATAAATCCAGCTTATGCATTTGACTATGTCATGATATCTTGCTTTTTGAGCACCATAAAAAAAATCTCGAACCAAGGTGGAAATAATAACTTGAAGTGCTTTTTATGCCATCAATTGACATTGTCCAATCACTGTCAGAACTCAGAATAACCTTGACACTTGAAATTATGACTTTTACAAAACTTAACATCATATTCTAAAGTTTGCTTGGCATACCTTATTACTACTCTTTTGGCTGCTTTCATGTGCATTTCACTTGCAAAGTTAAGAAATATGGACAAGACACTCATCTCTCGCAGAATGTGAGGTCCCGTGGCAGTGAGATTCTATAACTACCTTATCATCCTTGTCATTTCTATCATCTTTTTGATTCATTGGCGTGTTCAAAGATTTTCAAGAAATATGGACAAGACACTTATCTCTCGCAGAATGTGAGGTCCCGTGGCAGTGAGATACAATAGACATCCAATCATACTTTTATAACTACCTTATCATCCTTGTCATTTCTATCATCTTTTTGATTCATTGGCGTGTTCAAAGATTTTCAATCTTCTATTTTATGAAAGTATATGTATGTCATACGGATAATTTGTATTAAGATAAAATATATTTTATACACATTCATATTTATATTAATGATGATTAATATTATAACATTTGCATTTATTGAATTATTACTTGATTGTTTATAATATTCTATAAATGCATCCCTAGAGTTTACGTGTTTATTAATGATGTGAGAATTAATGTTATAATATAACTCTTAAATTACATCGACTAATGATCATCGAGATTGGAATATCGATGATATGTGATACGTCGACATGTGCTCTGCATCATATCCTTAGGGGATGTAGTATGTTTCACTTGCTACGAGTTATGACAACTCATGATGGACACATGGATACTTGTTGAAGTATTGGTATTGTCACGACCCGAACCGACGGGCCGCGACTGGTACCCTACTTGGGCACCCTTATACTCACACATCACACATAATCAGCGGAAGCTAAGGAACAACTCATTTTAATAAAATTAGGCAAGCCGACAACACTGCCAATATATACAAAGTATCCAAAACGAACTACAACATATACATGTCCAAAGAACACATTAACCACCCACACCTGTCTACAGACCTCTAAGAGTTTGATAATAAAATGTGATGGGACAATGTCCCGTCGTATCCTTGAATATACATAAGTCTATAATCAAAGACTGTACCAAACTGACATGCTTCGAAACAGTATAGCAGCTATCTCAAAAGCTGGGCAAGGATCCTAAGCTCGAGGATCACCAAACTGAATACCTATACATGCGGGCATGAACGTAGCCCCCCGGAGAAGGGGGTCAGTACAACAATGTACTAAGTATGTAAACATAAAGTACAGTAAATAAGATCATAACTGGCCAAAAGATGACAGAGACAAGTATGAAAATCAAATACCAGATCCAACCGTGTCATATAAAATAAGAGTCAACTGTACCTTGTAGAAATAGAGAGTCAACTGTGCCTTTTTAAAAGTGACAGAGTCATATCAAAATCATAGATGCCTGTCTATATAACGTATCCCGACCCATTATGGGACTCATTCCATAATCATCTTCATATATATAAATATGAACATTCTCGGTCCTCTGGCGAGGGACTCGCTAAACAAGTGCAAGGATCTGCGCACGACTGTCATGAGTATCTATACTCACATCATGGATTGCATGTTCTTGGAAATCATAATACATATAACATTGTCGGCCCTTTAGTGACGGACTCGGTGAACATTCCCGGCCCATTTTGTGACTCGGTGAAATCATATAAACATTGTCGGCCCATTATGAGACTCGATGGAATGGAATAATAACACTTGCACGAATAGCTATCATGAGCAACCTTGTGCAATTTAAATCATCTTTTGACTCTCAAATAAACCTTTAAAATGAACTTTTATTTTAGAAAAATCAAGGCACTATTATATCATGTATCACTTTGAAATCATCTTTTGAAAACTCAAAGGCACTATCATATCATGTATCGTTTTGAAACCATCATTTGAAAACTCAAAGACACTATCATATCATGTATCATTTAGGATTAAGATCCAATAGAACTACGTATGTCCGCCGTACACTCATTTCATATAAATCATGCCAAAAGAAGAAAGGATAGTTTCACATACCTTATCGGCTATACCAACATGATAAGTAGAATACGTCTCAATAGGTACTTCAACCTATAATAACAATAACACTTCTATCAACTTCATGAATACTAGTGTACGCTACCACATAATGACTCTCCTTTCATATGAAAATTTGGGCAGCACTTCCCCTATTTATACATACATTTCCACCTTACAAATAAGGCCAATAACATCAATAATCAAGCACCAATTAAGGGCACAACCAAACAGCAACAAAGGGGATTTACACACCCACTTCTCATATAAATTCAGCCTCTTAATCCACATTAAAACAATCCACAAAAACAGTCCATATTCCAACAACAATGAGGGTAGAATGTGAAGCCTTTCTACACCCTTATTCCTTTAGGACTTACATTAGCAATTACCACATTTAAACATGCATAATGGTAACTGAATTTTCAGCATTATAACACCACAAAACAGTCCTTAAAACAGCACCACAATATCTAACAGTTTTATACAATCTCGGCCAACGAGACCTAATACCATTTCCCATTTCATAATTCCTTATAATACAATTCAAGTCTCAACACTTTAAAATAAACCATATCAACTTTCAATAACAAGATTTCCTTCAATTTATAACATGCAAGAAGTGATGATAATAACAATAACAACTAACGAATCCAAGATACTAAAAACTGCCTCAAAATCGGCCAACAACCAAAACTGTCACATGCACTTCTTATTCTCTATTTCACTTAACACAAGTTCACCTCTTAACTATAACAACATGTAATTTCCACTTACTTCAAGAGGAAGAAGAAATCTTACCTTGTTTTTAGCCCAAAACAGTCCACAAGTCTCGGCCACCACCACTTCCTTTTGCACCACTTCTTCAAGTTACAACAACACATATGTATCCCTTACTAGCTTGTAATCTCTTACTTTCATGTTTTCCTTCCAAGAAAGTTCATCTTCATGCTTAGAGTTTTTAGGGCAGTTTTCGCCAACACCTTGCCCACTGTTTTGGTGTGTTAATCTTGGCTTAGAACTCAGTTAAGGAACTTAATCTTGGAAAATAACTTAATCTTGTTCTTCTTGGCTATGAAGATTTTAAAATCCTTATAAGAGAAAGTGGAGAGAAAAGAGTTTAAGGATGAAGATATTTGTGAGCTAAAGTCTTGCAAGACTTGAATATAAAAGGTGTATGTAACACAAGTGGAGGGGGACCCTTGTAGACCCCACTTATCCACTTGTTTTTCTCTTCACAATAATATCTCCCACACTTAGCCAAATATTGCAATACATAGATACAATTGGAGCTTTCTTACACAAGTGGGGAAGGACACGTGTCACCCTCTTATTTGTCCATAATTCTCTTCTAAAAAATAATTCCATACTTAGCCCAAAATTGTGAAATTTCCGATTGGCTCATATTTTTAATTCCAAGATTTAATAAAACAATCCTAAGTCCATAACTCCATTGGAAAGAATTCAACCACTAATAGTATTAATTTTTGTCATCATATTAGTCTCGAAAATTTTCCATATAAGAAAATGTAAAAATCCTTTCCTTCCAACATTCAAACCTTATATCCATAATTATGTTCTCACTTAGTAGCCATGGAATTACGGGGTGTAACAAGTATACTCTGCTGATGTACTGTTTTGTTGTATGTCTATAATATCATCGGCATGTGAGAGATAGAAGTCTTTAGACTTGAGGTCAATATCACCTTGTTTACGGAGTAATATACTTTGATATTGTCCTAAGCTCAAATGCCTTATAGGTTGAGACGCGACTTGTTTTGGGTGCATTACAAAGTAGATTAAAGGTGGTATGTGAGCCAAGATTAGGATTCATTCCTTGAATGTATATTCAAGTAAACACTCAGACACTCATATGGTATTAGGTTGACTAAGTCAATGGCAATGCAATGGACATGTTTTTGACATGGTCCTGTTGTCAACTAATATAGATGAGTTATACTGATCAAGCCATTTGGATAGACACTTAATTGAGTGTGTCATGAATGAGAGGATTTTATCTTCCCACATAGAGGTTCAGCACATGTTTCGTGTAGTTAAACTTTACATATTAAGTTCATCTTTTGGCGCAGTCTAGGAGTTCTGTGTAGAATGTTATTAGTGTCAATATATAAAGGCCTGAATGGTAACACTAAGTCAATTGTTTCGTCGATTCAAGGATGTAATCAGATAGTATATAAATATTGGGTTGATAATCGAGACATTAGAATAAAATAGAAACGAAATAAAAATTGGAGTAGGGCCACGGCGCAGGTGAGTCAGGGCCACGGCTCCATAGCGTCGTGGCGCCACTTACTCAGCGTCGCGGCGTCGACACGCGTCCAGTGGGTCCGAAATGACCCACTCTATTTCGGTTTCTGGGCCTGGCCCACGAGGGAAACCCTAGCTGATATATTTAGCTATATATACAGGGTTTAGTCTCATATTTTCTACACCATCTTTTCATAAGATTAAACTCTACTGAAACTCTACTGGAATTCCTAGCTTTCCAAAGGAGAAATTATAAAGTTTCTGACTTGCAAATCGAGGGACTATTGCATGTGCACCCTCAGACTACACAAAGCCTCAATATTCATACTGCTATCTATAATGTAAGTCTTCGTTCAAAGTATTACATTCTGCTTTGTGTTATTTTACATTGTGTAATCATCCTACAGTTTGACCGTCGTCGGGTTTGAAACATAAATTTTCACATTCCACTGCGTGTACGAACCCAACAAAACCCTACAGTGGTATCAGAGTCTGGGTTGTTTTGTGTGATTATACAATGAGTATTAATGATATTATGGGTTAAGATTTGTTTAAATTTGATTTATGTCGTTTAAAAGTTTTAAAACCTTAAAATCCCAAGAACACATAGTTTTGTATCCAGATCTGTTAAACAGTGATGTAATCGAGAAAGTCACTCAAATCTAACTCATCTAAGTTGATATGCATAACCGGTTCGATTCGAACGTGGTGCATTGAGAGAAAGAACGAGGAAGGATTTTATGATGATCGATGAACGTGTTAAACCAGTTTTAGGGTTTCGAAATTGCAAAAATTGAGTTTCTGGGGTCGAGGCGCCGCGGCGCTGACTAGGGTTTTATGGCGGCGCCGTGGCTCTGTTCAATAGGGCCACGACGCTGTTCATCCAGAAGCTTAAAATTATTTTTCGAACTCACTACCTCTGGCGCTTGGCTTTATTAAGTCGCGGCAAGCGAGGCGGTTGCGAGATTCTGGTCTCTGAAGTTTCAGCGCCACGGCGCCTCCCTGCAGAGCCGCGGCGCTGTCGACGGAAATATATAAAAAAAAATTGAAATCAGAAAGTGATGTTTTAGAAGTTTCAGAATCTGAAAATAAAATTTTAAATTGGAAAGATTTGGTATTTCGGGTAAATCTGTAATTAAAGAAACTTTCTGAAAATTTGATTTTTAAGTTCTGGAAATTTCTAACAGGTCCCTAAAATTTGAAAATATTTTCTAAGAGTTAAAATTGTATTTTCTGAATTTAGTGGGGTTCGAATTAAACATTTAAATTCTTGAGGGACTAAACTGTAAATTTTAAGAGTTTGCAAAATTCCTGAAAATCAGAATTTTAAAATCAGAAAATGTTTAGGGACTGTTTGGCATAGACATAGATTTAGAGCTTAGACAAATAGACTCATGATTATCATTAATAATATATTATTCTATAATATACAAATGTGCTAAGTGTTTGAATGTGATGCATTTAAATTATTAGCATAGCGTCATAATTATTATGCAGGTAGGCGGCGCCCGATAATTGTTTACTTTGATGGCCGTTATAAGCTATGCAGGTAGAAGCGCCAGTGTGTGATTAAAACCATCTTATGTCATGCCTAATGGGTTTGATGGTTTCCCATCTAAATGTGTTTAGAAATTGCATGATAGGATGTCATATGATGTATGACATAATTGTTGATCTTGGTTGAAATCCCCAAAACTGAAAATGTTCCTCAAACATTAAAATACAAGTCTAATTAAAACGCGTCGTCCATTATAATTGTTAGGGTGCAAAATCCTTTTGGGCGATACGAGTATTTATGACAAATCATTTGCTCTAAGTCTACGAGGACTCGGGCCCTTTCATAGATATGTTAAAATAAAAGTAGAGCATAAACTTTTGTAGGTATTTACACCAAAGTGTTTGTTTGCAATGACTAAATTTACTTAGGTACTTAAACGCAGTCGCATAATGGGGTTGGCTTGTTTAGATGAATCTTGATGCCAAAGTGTCAGACTAATCTAAAGATGTAAGATTAAAATGAAAGATGTTTAATCAAACCAAGAGTTGTGAATAAGATTTACAATTGGTTGAGAACCTACCGAAGTGTGCTATTAAAGTTATCAGCCAAAGCAAACGCGGATATATCATATGTTTGGATCTTGGCCCTTATGACCTTAAAAATGTTTTAGGTTCGTATTTTACCTTGGGGTCGTAGAAGTATGCAAAATAGTGAGAGCTAATTAAAACAAAAGGCCATGTTAAATTAGCATATTATGAATGTGTATAATTAGGAGAATGAATTTTTAATTGCATTTTTCTTGTCTACCTATATCTTCAGATCTTCAGAATGTCGAACTTCTCAATAAAAATGCTAATGGAATCCAATAGATTGACTGGACCCAACTTTATAGATTGGCTCAATATTGAGTGTATTTTATACACTCTTTTGAGTCCTTTTTAGTTAGTATGTGTATAATTAGGATAATGAATTTTTGATTGCATATGTCCTGTTTACCTATATCTTCAGATCTTCAGAATGTCGAACTTCTTAATTAAATTGCTAATGGAATCCAATAGATTGACTGGACCCAACTTTATAGATTGGCTCAGTGTTGAGTGTATTTTATACACTCTTTTGAGTCCTTTTTAGTTAGTATTTTACTATTCTATTTTGCGTTTAGTATAGTGTTAGGTGTGTTTTTCTTTCATTTGTGTCACAACGGTCATAAAGGAGAAGATACCACTTTTGAGGATGAAATGAGCTTAACTGGGGATGAAAATTGCACAAGAACAACCCAAGGAATGAAGCCTAAGAAGTGCCAAGAAGAACATAAGAAATCTGGCACATTCCGGACAGAAATTAGAGAGGCACCGCGGTGCCTGGCCAAGTAGCATCGCGGTGCCATGGAACTGCGGTCAACAAGAATTAGCATCGCGTCGTAAAATTTTTAGAAAGTTGGCGAATCAAGCGGAAGGAACGCGGTGCACGACGGAAGGCGCGGTGCCTCCATTCTAGTAACCTCCAGTGATTTTGAAGCCATTTAGCACCACGGTGCCTGTCAGAGGAACCGCGGTGCCGACGCGTATTTTTTAGGTTTCTTGGGCCGAATTGAACGGGATTTTTATAGTCCGAAAGAAAACTTTTCCCAGCTATAAAATCCCTAAACCCTGCACATTATTATAGACCATAACCTAAAATCATTCTTTGGGAGGCAAGAAGGAGGCAAGACAATTGGAGACTCTTGTTTAAGTTCTTTTTCTTTCCTTGACTTTATTTCAGTTTATGTTGAATTGTAATATAGTTCTTGACATGACAATGTTTAGAAGTTAATTACTTTAGTAGGGTTTCCATCGAATCTTCTTGAATCTCTTTCATATAGTTAATGCATAGTTTTTGAATTCTTCTTCTGCATATTAAGATCTATTCAATATTGCTTTGATTGTTTGATGATTAACTAGCTATTAGTTGTCATAACTTATATAATTTCGAATCGAGATCCGAGAGGAGATATTTGAATATGTTGTAATTGTCTTGACATAGGTTAAAATCATGGACGAAAGTACCCCGATACTTGTATAGTATTTAAGGTTATTGTTCTTAATCCTCATGTGTGGTAAAATATATCATAGAAATATAGAAGGTTTATGTACAAGGTTGAGCTCTTGTATGTCCTAACCGGAATATAATGACAGATTAGTTAACCTGCTATCTTAATAAGAAGAAGAATTATTAGCATTGCATTAACACGTGAAAAAGTGGATAGTTGAGGAGATTGGAATCCTATTTCCTTCATAACTGTTATAAACCCAAAGTATTATAATCTTTAGTTTATTTTCTGCACTTAGTCATAATTCTTAGTATAATTCTCAAACTAAAGAACGTCAACCAAATAGATACCATAGGATATATAACCGGTACTTAATAAACCAGTCTTTGTGGACGATAAGCTCGATCTTACAGATCTTTATTACTTGAACGATACGTATACTTGCGTAAGAATCTAGAAATATTGCAACACTCAGGAATGTGAGAATAGTCATGAGACAAGAGAAAATTGAATATACATTGGACCAAGTATTCCCTACAGTGCCTGCGGAGGACTCTGCCGAATATGCAACCTTTGATAAAGTGGCTTATCAAAAACATTATGATGATGCCATATCAACTCAGTGTTTGATGTTGTCTTCTTTGTCACCTACATTACAAAGACAACACGAGAACATGGGGCCCAATGAAATGCTTGTACATTTGAAGAGTCTCTATGACTCGCAGTCTCAGACAATGGAGTATGAACTGCTCATAGAACTTTTCAAGTGTAAACTCATTGAAGGGGGTCAGGTGTCTCCACATGTGCTGAAAATGATTGAGTTGATAGAAAGGTTGACATCCATTGAAATAAAATCATAACAAAGTCGCTACCACACTCATCCTCCATTCACTTCCACGTTCGTTTGAGAGTTTCATTATAAATTACAATATGAATGGAACTAAGGCGAAGTTGCCATAATTGCACAATATGTTGAAAACTTTTGAATATTCAGTCTCCAAAAGAAAACCTATTCTGATGGTTGGCTCCTCTAGTTATACCAAATCGAAAGGTAAGGGACAACAGAAGAGGAAGGGCAAAGTTGTTGCTCCGGCAGCAGCAATGAAGCCCAAAGGAGGGCGAAGAAGAAGAAGAAACTTCCAGCATCGGATGTGTGCATGAACTGAAACAGGAAGGGGAATTGAAGGAAGGACTGTACAGCTTCAGGAGGAGGGATGGCACCAGGTGCACCATCCTCTAGTGGACAAGGTATGTTTGTAATTGAAATTAATTTATCTATAAATTATTCTCATTCCTGGGTACTAGATACCGCTTGTGGCTCACACATTTGTACAAATATGCAGGGGCTAACTAATAGTAGGAAGGTCGGGCTCGTGAGATGGACCTGCGCGTCAAAAATGGAGCACGTGTTGATGCTGAGAGCGTGGGAGATTATAGATTAGATTTACATTCTGACAATATTTTAATGTTAAACAATTGTTATTATGTTCCTTCTTTGACAAGGAACATTATTTTCATTCATGTTCTTGACACTGAGGGCTTTTCCTCAAGCATTAATAATAGCAATATGATTTTGGCTTATGATAATGTTGTGGATGGAATTGCGCCTCTTGTGAATGGATTGTATACATTAAACTGCCACAAGGAATTTTCAATATACAAAATAAAATAGCTAAGTTAAATGAAAGAAATTCTACCTATTTGTGGTATTGCAGACTTGGTCATATCAATCAAACGAGGATAGAACGGTTGAGGAAATTAAATTACCTTGAACCATTTGACTTATAATCTTATGGTAACTGTGAATCCTGTTTGAAAGGTAAGATGACCATTAAATCTCTCTCTGGAAAAGGGATCTGTGCCAAGGACGTGTTTGAGTTGGTACATACTGATGTATATGGACCATTTTCGACTCAAGCTGGAGAAGGTTTCTCTTACTTCATTACTTTTACAGACGACTTATCGAGGTATGGATATGTGTATCTTATGAGACACAAATCTGAGGCCTTCGAGAAGTTTAAGAAGTTTAAGTGTGAAGTTGAGAAACAGCTCTCAAAGAGTATCAAGACTCTCCGATCTGATCGTTGGGTGAATACTTAAGCAAAGAATTTCTTGAATACTTAAAGCTACATGGAGTTCATTCTGAATGGACACCTCCTGGAACACCACAGATGAATGGTGTATTTTATATACACCTTTTGAGTCATTTTTAGTTAGTCTTTTGCCCATTTTTGTACAAATATGTGTCGTGTTAGGATAGATTTTCTTTCTTTTGAGTCACAGTGGTTTAAAGTGGAACATTGGCGAGAAGGAGCGAAAAGAGGGCAGAAACAGAGGTTCCAGAACTCAAAAAGTTAAAAAGTTGGCAACCCGGGCGAGAAACAGGGCGGCGCCGCGGTACCAACCAATCAGCAGCAGCAGAGCGCCACGACGCCCAAGAATCGAGCGCGAAGTTTGGTGTCGCGGCGCGGTTCTGAACGCGGCGTAGCGGGAAAATTATGATCCGATTAGGAATGGGCCAAGGCCAAGAAGGAAAAGGTTTGGGACATTTTTGGTGATATAAAAAGGACCTTTAGGTCAGATTTGAAGAGTTACACATCTTACAATTCATCACAACTTGGAGATCAAGATTAGAGACTTATTTTTGAGTAATTTCTTGTTCTTTATTTTATTTCTTTTTAGTATATGTTGGATATTATTTTAGTTCTTGGCATATCTATGGCTAGGAACTAACTTAATTTAGGGCTTTTCATGTCGAATCGCTTGAACCTCGTTCTTATGAATTAATGCATGTTTTAGTTTCTTCTTATTATTGTTGAGATTTATTCAATAATTGTTTTGATTGCTTGGTAATTAATTGATCAATAATTATCATAACTTATATGATTTCTAATCGAAAGCCGAAAGGGGAGATTATGAATATGCTATAGTTGAATAAACATAGGTTTAAATCGTGGACGAAAGTACCCCGATACTTGTGTAGCTTAATAGATTATTGCTCTTAATCCTCCTCTGTAGTCAATCTTGTCATCGAAAGATAGAAGGGTTCTACATTGGGGTTGAGTGTTTATATTACCTTAACAGGAGTATAAAACGGCTTAGTTAACCTGCTATCTCAAAATAGAAGAAGAACCTTAATTATTTGCATTAACGAGTAAAGCGAGCGGATAGTTGAGGAGATTTGGAAGCCCTATTTCCACCATATCTGAAGTAAAGTAAAGTAATTTAGTTAGCATCTATAATCATAGCTATAAACAAATCATCAAATTATCCGTTACCAAATAGATACTACAGAATAGAAGTTGGTAATTGGACACTAATCCCTGAGGATGATAACTTGGTCTTCTAGACTATATTACTTGTCATGACACGTGCACTTGCGTTTAGTGTGCATAAATCGCGCATCAAGTTTTTGGCGCCATTGCCGGGGAATGACGTAGTTCGATATCATTCTATCTATTCTTAATTTCTAATTTGGTTTTTTTTTATATTGGTAAAACCGTGCGCCGTGATCCGTTTGTTGGTTTTGATTTATCTCAGGGACCCTGCAAACATGGATTACCACTATCAAGGGTTACAGAACTATCAACAGCAATGTAATCCCCGTACCCGCGGGAAGAAGCGAGGATGGGCTACGAGCAGCCATACTCAGGCTAACTAGGCACCAAACTCAGTTCATGGATGAGACGAGAGTGTCCCTAAAGAATTTGGAAACGCAAATAGGACAACTCGCGAGCATGCTAAGCAACAGAAGACAGTGGAATCACCCTGAACATATTGGAGAGAATATAAAAGAGCAATGCCAGGCGATTGACCTGAGAAATGGCGAACCAGTGGAAGCAAACTCACCACCACCGTGTCCAGAAAAGAAGGGCCTAGGCTTCTCGCAGAAGTTGCAGCGCCACTGAGCAGCGCCACGACGCCGATAATTCTGAGACATTGCAGAAATTTGGGCGCCACGGTGCCGAATCTCAGGGCCGCGGCGCCCAGGGCTCAGAAAGCACAATGATTTTGGGATCAGTTGTGGACGCACCCCAGGTGAAGATACCGTACCCCCAGAGGCTAAAAACAAGTTCTCTTGACAAACAGTTCTCTAAATTCCTGGAAGTGCTCAAATAATTGCAACTCAACATCCCGTTTGCTGAGGCACTAGAGCAGATGCCGAGTTATGTAAAGTTCATGAAGGAGATTCTCAGCAAAAAGAGGAGGATAGATGACTACGAAACAGTGGTGTTGACTGAAGAATGCAGTGTCATCCTACAAAGAAAGCTACCTCAGAAGTTGAAAGATCCGGGGAGTTTTACCATCCCATGCACTATAGGAAAGTTTGAGTGTCAGAAGGCGTTGTGTGATCTGGAGGCAGGTATAAATTTGATGCCCTATCTGGTGTTTTGCAAACTTGAAACGGGAGAAGCCAGACCTACAAACATCACTTTGCAGCTAGCTGACCGCTCCATCGTCCACCCTAGAGGAGTCATCGATGATGTATTGGTGAAGGTGGACAAGTTCATTTTTTCGCTGATTTCATCATCTTAGACATGAGAGATAATGACATGATCTCCATCATCCTTGGAAGACTCTTCGTAGCCACAGGACAGACACTCATTGATGTTCGAAAAGGTGAGTTGAGACTTCGTGTGGAAGAAAAAGAGGTGATTTTCAATGTTTTTCGAGCAGCAACCTTCCCAGAGGCAAGTGACAACTGCTTCGCCATTGATGTGATCGAAGAAGAAGTGTCGGAAAATGGGTTCAGAAATGCTGATGCGCTTGAAGAAGTGCTGACACGATGGGATGATAATAGTGGCAATGACCCGAATCTGATGAAGTATGCAAATTGGATGAATTCTTATGAACAGTGTGATAAGAAGAGATATGAAGAGCTTGGCGGATGCGGAGAGATCGGTACCATCCACGAAAAAGCTCGAGTTAGAGTTGAAGACTCTGCGGATCATTCGCGATCAATATCTAGGTGAGAATCAATCCTTACGGTGATCATCTCGTCATCTATCCACGTGAGGTTGAGAAGGCTGCGAGAAATCTGCGAGGGCTCACGGCGTGCCATTGGGTGGACATTAGCAGACATAAGGGGGATAAGTCCGTCAACAGTGATGCATAAGATCCGTCTAGATGAGGAGAGCAGACCCTCCATTGAGGCACATAGGAGACTTAATCCAAACATGAAGGAGGTAGTCAGAAAAGAAATCATGAAATGGCTTGATGCTGGGGTAATTTATCCTATCTCTGACAGTGCATGGGTGAGTCCGGTGCAAGTGGTGCCCAAAAAGGATGGTATGACAGTAGTGACCAACGAAAGGAATGAGCTCATTCCATCTAGAACAGTTACTGGGTGGATAATTTGCATTGACTATCGCAAGTTGAACAAGGAAACCAGAAAATACCACTTCCCGTTGCCATTTCTACATCAGATGTTGCATAGACTTGCAGGGCACAATTACTACTGCTTTTTGGATGGTTACTCAGGGTATCATCAGATTTCCATAGCACCAGAAGATCAGGAAAAAACAACATTCACCTGCCCCTTTGGTACGTTTGCATTCAGAAGGATGTCATTTGGGCTTTGCAATGCACCTGCGACCTTTCAGAGGTGTATGATGGCAATTTTCTCTGATATGGTGGAGAGGATGTCACGAACCGACCCCGGGCCCGCGACTAGTGCCCTACCTGGGCACCCTTACAGGTATACATCAGAGAAAATCAGCGGAACATACATGAAACTTACAAAATAAAACAACAGAAGTAAAACAATAGGTTAGCCGATAGGGCTACCTTCCTGGACATACATAAACGAAGCAGTTTCCTCATTTCCTTTACAAACTGACCCACAATATGTGACTACAGACCTCTAAGAGTTTTAACGTAACAACAGTGGCGGGACAGGGCCCCGCCATACCCCTGAATATACATGAATCTACAACCTCAGGGAAAACCGTACCAAGAGATAAGCCTCCGGAGCAAATGGAGCTTTTTCCCAAAAACTGAACCGAGATCCTAAGAGCAAGGATCACCAACCTGTGTACCTAAAACCTGCGGGCATAAACGCAGCCCAGAAGAATCGATTACAACAGTGCGAATATGGAATGAAATAAAAATCTGATGCGGTCATAGCGTACAAAAGAATGACAGGGCAAGTATAAAAGAAGTACATACCAGATCCTGCCGTGTCATTACCACTTATGAACTTTATCGTACCTTATTATCTTTTCCCTTTTTCAATAAAAGTTATAGTCACTTTCTTACGTACATGTTTGGGAAAAATCGTCAAGTTCATTACCATATAACTTACTTATCTTTTATAACATAATCCGACCCTTTATGGAGGAACGCATATACTACCCAGCCCAATCTGGGACGCGATCAAATCACACAAATATCAAAGCGTGCCCGTGGAATCCCCCATTACTGCCGACAACTATAAGTGTAAAATATAACCATGTGACGCGCTCGTGGCATCCCACCTCACTGTCGGCGTACACATACACAATACATATATATATCTCCTGCCCGTGGAATCCCACATCTCTGCCGACAACCGTAGGTGTAACATATAACCATGTGACGCGCCCGTGGCATCCCACATCACTGTCGGCGTACACATACACAACACACACACATATATATATATATATATATATATAACGTGGCCGCATGCCCCGGAATCCCTCATCGTATAAGCATGGCCATAACGTGCCCTCGGCATCCCTCATCGTAGGTGCAGGTCTTCATGGGAGCTAGCCCATGGAGTAATAATATAACATGCCCCCGGAATCCCTCATCGTGGGTACATGTCTTCATGGGAGCTAGCCCGTGGAGTAATAGTCGTCATGCATAGCATGGTCGCATTCCGAATCCTCATCGTATAAGCATGGCCATGGGTAATAAAACAAATCCGGGAATCTAACCCGCCTCCTGGTCACATGCCCCGGAATCCCACATCGTATAAGCATGTCCAAGGATCAATCATAATGGAAGCATACCCGTGGAATCCCACATCACTGTCGGTACGTCCGAGTAAACTTACAACAAGACAGCCGGCCCTCCAACTGAGAGTCACGACAATGTAAACATATAATACTTGCACTCAAAGCTATCACAAGCAAACATAGGCAAGTTCATTAAACCTTTAGACTTCCATTTTTATAAACTCATGGCACTTCCGTTTCACACATAAAAAAATCCGGGAATTTCACCCCAAGTACTACGCACCTCTACTCCTTTAGAAAGACTCCTTTTCAAATAAAACTTCCAAGATACTAACAACCGTAGTATCAAGTCATATCTACTTTCAAGACAAGTCACAATACCTTTTTAGAAATACAGTTAAGTTTCTAAATCAAGTGACTCCTTTTCTTATAAAACCTTAGGCAATTGATGCCTTAAAATCAAATTGTCTTTTCATTAAATCAAGTCATTTATCTTTCCATAAAGCCAATATAACCAACTTCCCATAAAGTCGTTATATTCACTTTATACCTTAGCCAAATACAATTTCCTATCCAAGGGACTTATACGTTTAAAACGGAACAAGTATCACATATTTTAAAACTCTTCAAGTCCCTTAACTTTTAAGAAAACAAGTTTCTTAACTTATAATTCAAGTCTTTCCAAATCGAGTATTCTATACTTGTAAATCAATTCATTTCTTCCTTTAAGAATCAAGTCTCCTAACTTGAAAAATAAAGTCTCTTAACTTTTAAGAATTTGAGATCCATAGCCTTAAAATTTCATACGTAAATTCTTATAAGTTAAGTAACATATACATTGGTGCGTTGTGAATAAGTTATACTTATTTATAACGATCTTATTCAAGTAGCCATGATCTAGAAAATGTAATACAATTTTGTCTTATCTTAGCTTCTATGCAGATGGAGAATTCTACTCATTTTAACATAATTGATTGTCATTACATTTTCCTTTATTAACGCTGCAATGGCTTGCTCGATAATTATTCTTATTCGTGCCATAAATTAGCCAAGTCAACTTGGCTCCAAAGTACCTCCTAACGACTCTTACCACATCCCCCATAAGACTTAGTAAGGACTTAGGATAACCTTGACATACACATTACATAGAGTAAATCACACACATACCTCTTAGCTTCTAAGAGTAGAAGGAAACATGAAATAATACCACATGTATATTCCATACATAGAATCATGCCAAAGGAAGGAAGAGGTTCACATACCTCGCGACGATTATCGACAAGTAGCAAAATGCTCCAAAGTACTTCAACCTTGATAGCTATTCCATCCTTCAAGTAGGATACACTATACGTAGTACTTCAACCTATAATGGTCTGTCGTCCATTAACCTCTTACTTCAAACGTAGAATATTCTAAGTGCTAAGTCACTAAATTCTACGGAAAATCGGACATCACCTCCTTTGTTTCTACTTACTTTGCCACCTTTTTCAAGGCCGAATTCAATAACCAAACACGCCACATTTAAGGCCCAATCAATGCAATTAATCAATAGGGGATTACACGCCTACTAGACGTGTAAAATTCCGCCCCACAAACGATATCAAACTAATACAACCTACAAGTCCAATTCGGCCACATAGAGTATAATAACACCAATTCTTATCCAATTTCTATTTCAATCCAAATTGTTAGCATAACATGATATCAAGTCGCAATCGATTATAACCACTATAATCTTCAAGTAATTAACATGCGACAATTCTAATAAACGACCAAATTGTAATCCAACTTCACAAGGCCTAAATGACATTTCGGATTTAAGACTACAATCAATCCATAATACTTATCAAACTTCAACATATAAACCTCATGCTAGCAACATGTAAAGCTAACAACAAACAATATATATGGATTGATTTAAGACTACAATCAATCCATAATACTTATCAAACTTCAACATATAAACCTCATGCTAGCAACATGTAAAGCTAACAACAAACAATATATATATAATCTTGTAACACTTTTAAGAGACAAGATTATACCTCAACGAATCTTAATCAAACTCCAAATCCGAATTCGCTCCTTAGCAACTTAGAGCCCCTCCTTGACACTCCAATCCACTACTTGAGACCCTTAGAACAACACCAACACTTTCCTTCAATCTTCCAACCAAAACCTAGAGAAGCAACTAGGTTTTCAACTTGCGACTAATACGAAAACTATCTTTTTCCGAGATTTTTCTATTGAGATACCCTTACAATACCCTCATGAACCTTGGTTTAAAGTATGGAGCTTAATGGACAACAAAACAAATTTTTTTCTTTCTTCTAGTTGATGAACCCGAGAGCACATTTGTTTGTTCATCCAATTTTCTTGAAATTTTGGCTAAGTGTGGAACTTGTCTCACTACTAGTAGTATTATATAGTAACATGGAGGGTCAAGATTTAACCAAATGGGTGGCTTGGATGAGTTTCTACTAAATATCAAGTCTTGTGGTCCCATTGACCAAGTCAATTATCTCAAGCTCTACAAGTTGCAAGACTTGTCTTCCTAACAAGGGTCAAATGACCCTTGTGCCCATGTAATTCGTCCAAGACATCTATAAGGGGGGGTGACACGTGTCGCCCTCCCATTCGTCACAATATTACGTTTTCCGAAAATTCCATAATTCCGATAAATTTTACAAGTCTCTAATCTTAACATTAGAAATTCTCACGTACGTTCTTTAAAACATGTCCTGAAAATACGGGGTGTAACATTCTTCCCCCCTTAGAAACATTCGTCCCCGAATGTTCTTTCGGAGTCAAACTTATAATTAGCGACATAGTTTCCTTTCACAACCCCGACATACCAACAATGCCACACATGGCCCTAATACCTCGCACGCATGTATCATCCATCATAAGCCCAAAAGAGATTATCTTTCGTACTTCCAACTCCTTCTAACATATACATAGTCTCAATATAATCTGTTCATGACACTTAAACATACCACAACTTCATCATGCATACAAGTTTCTAAAGGGCCAAAGACATACCTGAAATCATATAGGCGGTTCAAAGGACCGCTAAAACTGGGAACTTCCACCACGACCTCTGTCACGGCTTGCCGGTGCATAAACATCATGCCTAGCTATGGAAGGCGAATAACCCGCAACTGATCCGATGAAGCTGCGCTATCCCGCGATGCCACCTCTGGTCGGACAGTCTCTCACGAAATGGCCCTGCTGGCCGCAAGCATAACAAGATGTCGAAGTAGTACGACACTCCCCAAAATGGAATCTACTACAGTGACCACACCGGGGCAAATGTGGCTTCCCCTGGCTACTATTCTCGGACATCTGTGAACCTGTAGCCCTGGAGCCCTGACGTGCTCCCGAATATTCCCGGCGACCAAACCTCCGGCCAGAAGACAGGGAAGGAGCACTCTGTGTCGGCTGAGATGTAGTCCAAGTTTGCTGTTGAGGCTGTCCGCCTCGAAAGTTACCCTGGAACCCTGCCGTCCTAGCCATCTGGGGCTGGCCTGAGTCAATCTGATCTTCCATCTCTCTATCCTCTATCCCCTGCTCATACGCCTACATCCTGGAAATATCCATACCTGGCTGAAGGGCCACCCCCAAGCATGCAGTAACCATATGACGGTCTAGCCCCATCACATAGCGGTGAACTCTGTCCGCCATATCAGCCACAATAGTGTGCGCATACCTGGACAACGAGTCAAACTCGTGTTGTATTCACGATGGTCCTCCCATTCTGCCTCAATGACAAGAACCTATCAACACGGGCTCTCCTCATTTCAGGGGGCAAAAATTGATCAAGAAAGGCCTCCGTGAACTCATCCCAAACTGCCGGACGAGCACCCACACCTCTCGACAGCTCCCAAGACTCAAACCAGATCAATGCAATATCACGTAACCGCTAAGAAGCTAACACAACTGACTCTGTCTCCGACGCCCTAAGCACCTGCATAGTCCGCTGTAGCTGCCGAACGAACTCTTGAGGATCATCCTCAGATCTCGAACCATAAAACTCGGGTGGACTACAACCCAGAAAATCCCGAATCCTCAAACCGCCGGCTCTGGGTTAGCTACTGCTCGCGTATTTGTGATGCGCGAAAAGATTCACACTTTAACGCAGTGCGTTATCGTGACAAGTAATATAGTCTTGATAAGACCGAATATCGTCCACAAGGATTAGGGTTCAAGTACCAACTATCTATCTTTTGGTATCTATTTGGTGATTGATATTTGAGTTTGTGGTTTATAACTAGTAATTATAAAAGCTAATTTAACTATAGGTTTATTTCAGTTGTGATGGGAATAGGGCTTCCATGTCTCTTCAACTATCTGCTTATGTTATTTATTAATGCAACGAACTATGGTCTTCTTTCGGAGAAAGCGGAGTTTCTGATATCGTTTTATACTCCCGTTAGGGTTATATAAACACTCAACCCCAGTATCGCACCTTACCTACCTTTCGGTGATAAGGATAACTCTATAGGAGGATTAAGAGCAAAAACCTAGTTAACCGTCACGCACCATGCGCAAAATTAGGGTTGTTAAGCCTCTCATTAACGATACATAAATAATTGAGGTATTTTCATCCCCAATCCAAGAATGTCTACCCAACTTACAGCATATTCACAATCTCTCCTTTCGAAGTCAATTAGAAATCATATAGTGATAATTAGTTGTCAATTAATTACCAAGCATTCAACACAATTATTGGATAGATCTCTCAAAGAAGAATAACCATAGACATATGCATTAAATCATAACATAAGTTTCTAGAGAATTAACATGGAAAGCCCTATAAGAGAATTAGTTCCTAGTCATTGACATGACAATAACTAATTAAAAAGTCATCATACAAAATCAGAAATAAAGAAAAGAAAAAGGAAAAGAAAGTACTAAGTTATGGTTTCCAATCTCCAAGCAAGAAATATTGTGTTGTGCAAGAAGGGGAACCCTTAAAAACTGCCTAGGGTTCTCCTTTTATAGGCTCCAAACCGCCTCAACTTTTCCCTGCAGGCCTGGCCCAAAATCCGTCTGAAAACCTTATTTTTCCGCGTCGGCGCCGCGGCCCTGCTTTTGGCGCCGCGGCGCCGGAACTTCTGTGGTCCTTCGGGTGATTTGGCGCCGCGGCCCTGATTCTCTGCTGTCTGTGGGCGGCGCGGCGCGGCCACTTCTGTAGCCTCTCACGAATATTGGCGCGCGGCCTGCTTTGTTGGCATGGCGCGCGCTGGGACTTCTGCAGCATCTCTGGATATTGGGCGTCGCGGCCCTGCTTTTGTCTGCGAGGCGCGTGCCAGTGCAGGTTTCAGCCTCGTTCGCCACTTTCTTTTTTTTTAGCTCTGGAATCTCCTCTTTTGCCCTCTTTTAGCTCCTTTTCCGCCATTTGGCCATTTTAACCACTTTGACTCAAAAGAAAGGAAAACTATCCTAATCCGACACTTATATGTGTAAAAAGGGACAAAAGATTAACTAAAACTGACTCAAAAAGTGTATATAAAATACACCGATCAAATACCCCCAAACTTAACCTTTGCTCGCCCTCGAGCAAAGATAGAAAGAAAGAAATAAAAGACTCAAGAAACGAAAATAAAAGACTCACTGACATTGATCACTTTTGTTGCATTAGTGTTAACTAGAAAAACATGAAGATTAGCAAAATAATATGCAGGAATATATATAGCATGAAAATTCAGCACACTAAACACATTGAGATAGATATTTCGCAAACTCATATTTATCATGCTTTAATGGAAGTCAGTATACTAAATCATGCATGAAAATTCAAACAAAATCCTATGGCATGCTTACTTGCTACTCTCCACTAATCCTAGATATGCATAAAAAAGATCTTCAGGACTTTAAGGGTTGTAATGTAGGCTTAGGTATAGGTAGGTAAAAATAGGCATTTCGGCTCATTCTGTGTACCATAAGCTTTTTAGCTTTTCAGTATTTCCCTTTTTTTTTGTTCTTTCCTTCACTTTGATTCTATCTTTTCCCTCTTTTGTTTTGGGAGAGTGAAGTATATAATAATGGCAAGCACCCCCAAACTTAGGCTTTTGCCTATTTCTTATTACTTTTTATTGGGGTGCAACAAGCTCATTCACTCTTTTTGTCTCTTTTTTAACACAATTTTATTCCACAACTTCACATTTTTACTTATGGCACAATTTGTGGGAATATAGAGTGGTAAAGAAGGAGTTTCAATTTTTAGGCTCAATGGGGCTGACTATGGATACTTTTTAAAGTCCGGGATAGAAAAAAATGGTAAGAATTGGCTATCAAAGAAATGCCTGAATCATCTCCCTAACATGCACATCCTAACTATTTCGCCTCAAATAGCAAGCAATCATAACACATAAGTATTTATCATTTAGCATGCATAATTCAATCAAGAAACTCCAAATAGACAGATTTTGTGAGTTTTTGGCATATCTAACCTAATTATTTAGAGAGTTGCTTCAATTCCGTTACATTATTCCACCTTACTTCACTAGGTGTTTCTAGCAACTACAGCATACATGATCTTTGACAGGCAATTATGACTCAAAAAGAAAAAAAAATTGGTGACTCCAAAAATACATAAAAACAATAAAAAGACTTAAATAAAACATAACAAGACACAAATAAAATAAGACACAAATAAAACACCCCCAAACTTAAATCACACATTGTCCCCAATGTGTGTAGACTCAAAGACAGTAAAAGAAATAAGACACTTACAAACTTCGGCTAAAATGGTGGTGGTGGCGGTGGATAATGCATCGACCATTGGTTGAACAGGGAACTCATCTCGTCATACTGCTGGTGCAACTGTTGTTGCTCCTGCCTCAATTCTTGTTGCCCTTGTCGCAACTCATGTTGTCCCTGTCTCAGCTCATTTTGTCCTTGTATCATTGTGTCGAAGTCTTTGCATCATCATTCTGCAGTTCGAGCACTTGCTCCATCATAGGCATTGGAGGTTACTGTACGTGGTTGGTGGTGGCTAGGTCTGCCCGCATGTGAGCCCTATTTCAGGCTCATCTTCATTCGTTGCGGCCTCTGCTGTTGCTGCTGGTTGTACTCTCCGTCACGCCGGGGGCTTGGAGTGCAGGAAAGAGTGCACTATCCACGAGAATCTGGCAGTTGGTTCCTCTCATGAGTATCAGTGGGTAGGATTGGGACCCCACTCATGTGACATAGCTTGGTGATAACTGAGCCATGTCCCAATCCACCTGTTGTTACCAACCTGCTGATTTCCTCAATGCTCTGCACTATTTCTTTCCCCACATCAATTGTTTTCCCCGTCATGATCCCATATATCAATTTGATCCTATCTTCTGGCACTCTGGTTAAGTGTGTTGATGGGATCAGACGGGCACTGATGAAATATAGCCAACCCTTGGCTGCTTTGTTGAACTGGTACCTGCTCAGTCCTCTTGACCCATTTCTTGCAAGATCAAATGCAGCCCCAGGATAGCTCACTGTGTCTGCAATGTTATTCCAGTCGATGTTGGAGGTGCTTCTAGACCATGTTCTAAAGAGGTTCCAATCAACACTCTCTTGACATCAAGCGTCTTGATTGTATATTTATATCTTCTGTCACGAGCACATAATGTCCCCTTACAAAGCATCCCCTTTCCACCTTCTCCGGGAAGTTGGCATAAAATTCACGCACCATTGTTGTGTTCATTGGTGCTATTTTCTCCGGATTTACAAATCTCCTCCACCCCCTTAACTCAATCATTGCCCGAATGGGCTCATAAACATCCTCTTCCCCCAACGACTCCCTCTGATAGTCCATTCCCCTTTCCGGTATTAAGGGTCTGGTATCAAGCTTTTTGTATCTTTGGAAGGCTTGGTAGCTTACAAACCTAGTATCATCGTATTGTGGGGTTGGGGTGGATGTGGAGGCTCTTCTTTTTCTGGTGGACATTTTTAAAACAGTTTCTGCAGCTTACAACTTAGTGGCACAAATGTTCCCTACACAATCAACAACTAGCGTGACGCAACACCCCCAAACTTCAACTCTTCTACCCAATACCCAACCTCCTTTTCTCGTTCTCCAAACTTCACAATCAACTTTTTAGCACCCAACTACTTCACAACTACAATACTCCTTCAAACTACTACCTCTTGTGACTTTAGTAAAGATCTCAAGAACAGAAAAAGATTACCTTTTTATGAGAGGATTCAAGCTGTTCTTGTTTCTAATGGTGGTTTGAGGCTATGGAATGGAGCTTTGTTGGTTGAGATAGCTAAGGGTTTTTAGGAATTTAAGAGTTTGGGTTGTGGTTTGGTTGGATTTGTGGAGGAATTGTGGGTAGATTTTTGGATTTTTCGTGTGTTTTTGGAGAAGAAGGGTTAGGTTTTTGGAATTGGAATTGGGGAAAATCGATTTACAGGCGTTTTAAGTTTACGGATTTCGCTTGGCGCAGCCTACGCTTTTAGCGCGCGGCTGATATGCACTCGCCGGGACTTTCTGCGCCGCGGCCCTGTTACGGGGCGCCGCGGCGCCTAAACTTGGTATTTTTCTGGATTTTTGGCGCCGCGGCGCTTAGAATTCAGCGTCTCTTCAGTTCTTTTGGCGCCGCGGCCCTGCTCCTGGGCGCCGCGACGCTAACCCATTTTTCTGGAAATCCTGGCGTTTCTTCAGTTTCTCGCCCTTCAGTTTATTTGCCTATCCATGTCAATCACAACACAAACACTAGAACCCAAGACCGTGAGACTGTTCTAGACAAAATAAAATAAACTAAAGACAGAAATTAAAATAACATAATTGAAAACGTTGGGTTGCCTCCCAACAAGCGTTGTCTTTAACGTCTTTTAGCCGGACGCAATTAACCGGTACGAGTGCCCATTGGATCCTTCTGCGAACTGCTTGCAATCCACAGATTTATTGTTGTAGGTCTCACTTTCCCTACGACCATTTGTCCACACAAGATCCTTAAACATACAATTATCCCCCAAGTACACAAGACAGACTTGTCTTCTATGCTTTCTATAATGTAGGAATCCGTGAACTTCACTACATCTCTCAACTCTAGGGGGTACCCTTGATGGTATGAGCTTCCTAATTGGGGATCAGCTATGATGGTTGGTGGTGTTTCTTCAGTAATAGGTGCAAGTAAAAGGATTTCCACAGAATCCAAGAAGGTGAATAATTGGATTTCTGCAATCTTTTCCTTCTCTACACCAACTATCTCAATAGATTCCTCAATAGTTGGGTGTGGTTCAGGCTCCTCAGTTTGCTGTTCACTGTTAAAAATGACTGCGAGTTCTCCTATTTGCAGTTCCAGCTTCTTTATGGCCAATCTCGTTTCGTCCATGAACTGTTTTTGATACCTAGCGAAACTGAGTATGGCTTCTCGTAATTTCTCCATCTCTTCCTCTATGGTTGGATCTCTATCATATTGACAGTAAAAATCCATATCTAAAGGATTCCTGAGATGAACCAAAACCAACAAAGAATCACGGCACACTTGTTTGTACGAAAGAAAATAAAATAAAATAAACAATGTACAGAAATAAAAATAAAAACCAAATTAGAAATTAAAAATAGATAATTTGATATTGAACTATGCCTAATCCCCGGCAACGGCGCCAAAAACTTGATGCGCGAAAAGATGCACACACTTTAACGCAAGTGCACGTTATCGTGACAAGTAATATAGTCTTGATAAGACCGAATATCGTCCACAAGGATTAGGGTTCAAGTACCAACTATCTATCTTTTGGTATCTATTTGGTGATTGATATTTGAGTTTGTGGTTTATAACTAGTAATTATAAAAGCTAATTTAACTATAGGTTTATTTCAGTTGTGATGGGAATAGGGCTTCCATGTCTCTTCAACTATCTGCTTATGTTATTTATTAATGCAACGAACTATGGTCTTCTTCTTTCGGAGAAAGCAGGTTTACGAAATCGTTTTATACTCCGTTAAGTTATATAAACACTCAACCCGATGTCGCACCTTACCTACCTTTCGGTGATAAGGATAACTCTATAGGAGGATTAAGAGCAAAAACCTAGTTAACCGTCACGCACCATGCGCAAAATTAGGGTTGTTAAGCCTCTCATTAACGATACATAAATAATTGAGGTATTTTCTTCCCCAATCCAAGAATGTCTACCCAACTTACAGCATATTCACAATCTCTCCTTTCGAAGTCAATTAGAAATCA
Organism: Przewalskia tangutica; assembly: GCA_029844215.1. NCBI lineage: Eukaryota > Viridiplantae > Streptophyta > Magnoliopsida > Solanales > Solanaceae > Przewalskia > Przewalskia tangutica. Next base: position 28,658,315 of record CM056736.1, on the reverse strand, counting down.
TATAGTGATAATTAGTTGTCAATTAATTACCAAGCATTCAACACAATTATTGGATAGATCTTTCAAATAAGAATAACCATAGACATATGCATTAAATCATAACATAAGTTTCTAGAGAATTAACATGGAAAGCCCTATAAGAGAATTAGTTCCTAGTCATTGACATGACAAGAACTAATTCAAAAGTCATCATACAAAAACTGAAATAAAGAAAAGAAAAAGGAAAAGAAAGTACTAAGTTATGGTCTCCAATCTCCAAGCAAGAAATCTTGTGTTGTGCAAGAAGGGGAACCCTTAAAAACTGCGTAGGGTTCTCCTTTTATAGGCTCCAAACCGCCTCAACTTTTCCCTGCAGGCCTGGCCCAAAATCCGTCTGAAAACCTTATTTTTCCCGCGTCGGCGCCGCGGCCCTGCTATCGGCGCCGCGGCGCCGGAACTTCTGTGGTCCTTCGGGTGATTTGGCGCCGCGGCCCTGATTCTCTGCTGTCTGTGGGCGCCGCGGCGCTGCAACTTCTGTAGCCTCTCTGAATATTGGGCGCCGCGGCCCTGCTTTTGTTGGCATGAGGCGCCGCGGCGCTGGGACTTCTGCAGCATCTCTGGATATTGGGCGCCGCGGCCCTGTTTTTTTCTGCAAGAGGCGTCGCGGCGCTGGTCTGGGTTTCAGCCTCGTTCGCCACTTTCTCTGTTTTTAGCTCTGGAATCTCCTCTTTTGCCCTCTTTTAGCTCCTTTTCCGCCATTTGGCCATTTTAACCACTTTGACTCAAAAGAAAGGAAAACTATCCTAATCCGACACTTATATGTGTAAAAAGGGACAAAAGATTAACTAAAACTGACTCAAAAAGTGTATATAAAATACACCGATCACGCTGTCCTACCACTATGCTAGTCAATAGTCTTATCTGTTCTCCATAATCTCTAAACTCTGCCCCTGGCTGCGGAACTGGAGGCTCGGGTACCGGAACCTCTGGAGCTACTGCCGCTCTCGGCTCCTCTATCTGGCCGGCGTGGTGAGCTCGCCGATCCGCCTACTACCTCGGGCATATTGCGTGCGAGTCCAGTAACCCTCTGCGTACCACTAGAAGCTCATTCTTGCGCTTGCCCACGGGGCACAGTCGCGCCGTGGAGGCATAATCACATAAGAAGGGTCGAGGCGATTCAACCTACTATGTGACTCTCTTGCGATCTCAAAGAGAGAAGAATGGAAACCAATCCTAAATGTCTGCGACCTCACGATTATAGATGTGGTGCACAACACACCGATAACAAGACTCTACTAGACACGGCCTAGACACTTTCAGAGGACTAATCGCTCTGATACCACTTTGGCACGACCCACCGGGCGCATGATGCAGTGCCCTACCTGGGCACCCTAATAAGTATACATCAGAGAAAATCAGCGGAACATACATGAAACTTACAAAATAAAACAACAGAAGTAAAACAACAGGTTAGCCGATAGGGCTACCTTCCTGGACATACATAAACGAAGCAGTTGCCTCCTTTCCTTTACAAACTGACCCACAATATGTGACTACAGACCTCTAAGAGTTTTAACGTAACAACAGTGGCGGGACAGGGCCCCGCCATACCCCTGAATATACATGAATCTACAACCTCAGGGAAAACCGTACCAAGAGATAAGCCTCCGGAGCAAATGGAGCTTTTTCCAAAAAAATGAACCGAGATCCTAAGAGCAAGGATCACCAACCTGTGTACCTAAAACCTGCGGGCATGAGCGGCCCCGAGGACAAGATAACAGAATCGAATATGGAACAGAAATAAAGTCTGATGTGATCATAAGTACAAAAGAATGACAGGCAAGTATAAAGAAGTACATACGGATCTGCGTGTCATTACCACTTATGAACTTAATCGTACCTTATTATCTTTTCCCTTTTTCAATAAAAGTTATAGTCACTTTCTTACGTACATGTTTGGGAAAAATCGCCAAGTTCATTACCATATAACTTACTTATCTTTCATAACATAATTCGGCCCTTTATGGAGGAACGCATATACTACCCGGCCCAATCTGAGACGCGATCAAATCACACAAATATCAAAGCGTGCCCGTGGAATCCCCCATTACTGCCGACAGCTATAAGTGTAAAATATAACCATGTGACGCGCCCGTGGCATCCCACCTCACTGTCGGCGTACACATACACAATACATATATATATCTCATGCCCGTGGAATAACACATCTCTGCCGACAACCGTAGGCGTAACATATAACCATGTGACGCGCCCGTGGCATCCCACATCACTGTCGGCGTACACATACACAACATATATATATAACGTGGCCGCATGCCCCGGAATCCCTCATCGTATAAGCATGGCCATAACGTGCCCTCGTCCTCATCGTAGGCGCAGTCTTCGCCGAGCTAGCCCACGGAGTAATAATATAACATGCCCCGGAATCCTCATCGCGGTACATGTCTTCATGGGGAGCTAGCCCATGGAGTAATAGTCATACATAGCATGGTCGCATTCCCCGGAATCCCTCATCGTATAAGCATGACCATGGGTAATAAAACAAATCCGGGAATCTAACCCGCCTCCTGGTCACATGCCCCGGAATCCCACATCGTATCAGCATGTCCAAGGATCAATCATAATGGAAGCATACCCGTGGAATCCCACATCACTGTCGGTACGTCCAAGTAAACTTACAACAAGACAACCGACCCTCCAACTGAGAGTCACGACAACGTAAACATATAATACTTGCACTCAAAGCTATCACAAGCAAACATAGGCAAGTTCATTAAACCTTTAGACTTCCATTTTTATAAACTCATGGCACTTCCGTTTCACACATAAAAAAATCCGGGAATTTAACCCCAAGTACTACGCACCTCTACTCCTTTAGAAAGACTTTTTTTCAAATAAAACTTCCAAGATACTAACAACCGTAGTATCAAGTCATATCTACTTTCAAGACAAGTCACAATACCTTTTTAGAAATACAGTTAGGTTTCTAAATCAAGTGACTCCTTTTCTTATAAAACCTTAGGCAATTGATGCCTTAAAATCAAATTGCCTTTTCATTAAATCAAGTCATTTATCTTTCCATAAAGCAAATATAACCAACTTCCCATAAAGTCGTTATATTCACTTTATACCTTAGCCAAATACAATTTCCTATCCAAGGGACTTATACGTTTAAAACGGAACAAGTATCACATACTTTAAAACTCTTCAAGTCCCTTGACTTTTAAGAAAACAAGTTTCTTAACTTATAATTCAAGTCTTTCCAAATCGAGTATTCTATACTTGTAAATCAATTCATTTCTTCCTTTAAGAATCAAGTCTCCTAACTTGAAAAATAAAGTCTCTTAACTTTTAAGAATTTGAGATCCATAGCCTTAAAACTTCATACGTAAATTCTTATAAGTTAAGTAACATATACATTGGTGTGTTGTGAATAAGTTATACTTAATTATAACGATCTTATTCAAGTAGCCATGATCTAGAAAATGTAATACAATTGTGTCTTATCTTAGCTTCTATGCAGATGGAGAATTCTACTCATTTTAACATAATTGATTGTCATTACATTTTCCTTTATTAACGCTGCAATGGCTTGCTCGATACTTATTCTTATTCGTGCCATAAATTAGCCAAGTCAACTTGGCTCCAAAGTACCTCCTAACGACTCTTACCACATCCCCCATAAGACTTAGTAAGGACTTAGGATAACCTTGACATAAACTTTACATAGAGTAAATCACACACATACCTCTTAACTTCTAAGAGTAGAAGGAAACATGAAATAATACCACATGTATATTCCATACATAGAATCATGCCGAAGGAAGGAAGAGGTTCACATACCTCGCGACGATTATCGACAAGTAGCAAAATGCTCCAAAGTACTTCAACCTTGATAGCTATTCCATCCTTCAAGTAGGATACGCTATGCGTAGTACTTCAACCTATAATGGTCACAATACGTCCATTAACCTCTTACTTCAAACGTAGAATATTCTAAGTGCTAAGTCACTAAATTCTACGGAAAATCGGACAGCACCTCCTTTGTTTCTACTTACTTTGCCACCTTTTCCAAGGCCGAATTCAATAACCAAACACGCCACATTTAAGGCCCAATCAATGCAATTAATCAATAGGGGATTACACGCCTACTAGACGTGTAAAATTCCGCCCCACAAACGATATCAAACTAATACAACCTACAAGTCCAATTCGGCCACATAGAGTATAATAACACCAATTCTTATCCAATTTCTATTTCAATACAATTTGTTAGCATAACATGATATCAAGTCGCAATCGATTATAACCACTATAATCTTCAAGTAATTAACATGCGACAATTCTAATAAACGACCAAATTGTAATCCAACTTCACAAGGCTTAAATGACATTTCGGATTTAAGACTACAATCAATCCATAATACTTATCAAACTTCAACATATAAACCTCATGCTAGCAACATGTAAAGCTAATAACAAACAATATATATATAATCTTGTAACACTTTTAAGAGACAAGATTATACCTCAACGAATCTTAATCCAACTCCAAATCCGAATTCACTCCTTAGCAACTTAGAGCCCCTCCTTGACACTCCAATCCACTACTTGAGACCCTTAGAACAACACCAACACTTTCCTTCAATCTTCCAACCAAAACCTAGAGAAACAATTAGGTTTTCACCTTGCGACTAATACGAAAACTATCTTTTTCCGAGATTTTTCTATTGAGATACCCTTAAAATACCCTCATGAACCTTGGTTTAAAGTGTGGAGCTTAATGGACAACAAACAAATTTTTTTCTTTCTTCTAGTTGATGAACCCGAGAGCACATTTGTTTGTTCATCCAATTTTCTTGAAATTTTGGCTAAGTGTGGAACTTGTCTCACTACTAGTAGTATTATATAGTAACATGGAGGGTCAAGATGTAACCAAATGGGTGGCTTGGATGAGTTTCTACTAAATATCAAGTCTTGTGGTCCCATTGACCAAGTCAATTATCTCAAGCTCTACAAGTTGCAAGACTTATCTTCCTAACAAGGGTCAAATGACCCTTGTGCCCATGTAATTCGTCCAAGACATCTATAAGGGGGTGACACGTGTCGCCCTCCCATTCGTCACAATATTACGTTTTCCGAAAATTCCATAATTCCGATAAATTTTACAAGTCTCTAATCTTAACATTAGAAATTCTCACGTACGTTCTTTAAAACATGTCCTGAAAATACGGGGTGTAACATTCTTCCCCCCTTAGAAACATTCATCCCCGAATGTTCTTTCGGAGTCAAACTTATAATTAGCGACATAGTTTCCTTTCACAACCCCGACATACCAACAATGCCACACATGGCCCTAATACCTCGCACACGCATATCTGTCCATCATAAGCCCAAAAGAGATTATCTTTCGTACTTCCAACTCCTTCTAACATATACATAGTCTCAATATAATCTGTTCATGACACTTAAACATACCACAACTTCATCATGCATACAAGTTTCTAAAGGGCCAAAGACATACCTGAAATCATATAGGCGGTTCAAAGGACCGCTAAAACTGGGAACTTCCACCACGACCTCTGTCACGGCTTGCCGGTGCATAAACATCCTGCCTAGTTATGAAAGGCGAAGAACCCGCAACTGATCCGATGATCGCGCTATCCCACCATGCCGCCACTGGTTGGGATCTCACGAAATGGCCACGATGGCGCGCAAGCATAACAAGCCGAAGTAATCGACACTCCCCAAAATGGAATCTACTACAGTGACCACACCGGGGCAAATGTGGCTTCCCCTGGCTACTATTCTCGGACATCTGTGAACATGTAGCCCTGGAGCCCTGACCTGCTCCCGAATATTCCCGGCGACCAAACCTCCGGCGGAAGATCGGGAAGGAGCACTCTGTCTTGCCGAGATGTAGACCAAGTCTGCTGGCTGAGGCCGTCCGCCTCGAAAGTTACCTGGAACCCTGCCGTCCTAGCCCTCTTGGGCTGGCCTGAGTCAATCTGATCCTCCCTCTCTCTATCCTCTATCCCCTGCGCATACGCCTGCATCCTGGAAATATCCATACCTGGCTGAAGGACCACCCCCAAGCATGCAGTAACCATATGACGGTCTAGCCCCATCACATAGCGGTGAACTCTGTCCGCCATATCAGCCACAATAGTGTGCGCATACCTGGACAACGAGTCAAACTCGTGTTGTATTCCCTGATGGTCCTCCCATTCTGCCTCAATGACAAGAACCTATCAACACGGGCTCTCCTCATTTCAGGGGGCAAAAAGTGATCAAGAAAGGCCTCCGTGAACTCATCCCAAACTGCCGGACGAGCACCCACACCTCTCGACGGCTCCCAAGACTCAAACCAGTTCAACGCAATATCGCGTAACCGGTAAGAAGCTAACACAACTGACTCTGTCTCCGAGGCCCTAAGCACCTGCATAGTCCGGTCAGAGTCGCCGAACGAACTCTTGAGGATCATCCTCAGATCTCGAACCATAAAACTCGGGTGGACTACAACCCAGAAAATCCCGAATCCTCAAATCGGCTCACAGGGTTAGCTACCGCTCTCCCACTTGCCTCTACCACTATGCTAGTCAATAGTCTTATCTGTTCTCCATAATCTCTAAACTCTGCCCCTGGCTGCGGAACTGGAGGCTCGGGTACCGGAACCTCTACCCCTGTTCTCCTTGGATACAAAATATCCAACCAAGGTATTGAGGTGAACAAATCAAAGATTTCAGTAATCGAAAATCTACCACCTCCAGTATCAACAAAAGGGGTCAGAAGTTTCCTTGGGCATGCCGGTTTTTATAGAAGATTCATCAAGGACTTCTCAAAAGTTTCAAAACCTCTTCCACCTTGCTAATGACTGGGGTTGCTTTTGAATTCAATAAGGATGCATGACCGCTTTTCAGACACTCAAGGAGAGGCTTATCTCAGCACCCATAGTCATTGCACCAAACTGGGAGCTCCCATTTGAACTAATGTGTGATGCAAGTGATTATGCAGTGGGAGCAGTGCTTGGGCAGAGGGTCGATAAGGTATTCAGATCCATTTAATATGCTAGTAAAACTCTTAATGATGCACAGTTAAATTATGCCACTACATAAAAAGAATTGCTAGCAATAGTATACGCTTTTGAGAAATTCAGTCCATACTTAATTGGGAATAAGGTGATAGTATACACTGACCACTATGCCATAAAGTACTTGATGACAAAGAAGGATGCAAAACCTCACCTTACTAGATGGGTTTTGCTATTACAAGAATTTGACATGGAGATCCGTGATAAGAAGGGGACAGAGAACTCAGTTTCTGACCACTTGTCGAGGCTTGAAAACATAGAGAGCCAGAACACCAAGGATGTGCAGATAAATGATCACTTCCCAGATGAGAAATTGTTTCAAGTAAGTGTTGTCTTTAAGTTACCTTGGTACGCTGATTTTGTTAATTTTCTCGCAGCTAAGGTAGTACCCCCAGGATTGACAAGACAACAAGTGAAGAGGTTCTACTCTAAAGTAAAACACTACTATTGGGAGAAGCCAATGTTATACAAACATTGCGCCGACCAAGTCATCAGGCGATGTATACCAGAGGATGAGATGCACCATATTCTCACCCATTATCACACCTTACAATGTAGTGGACATTTTGGGGCATCAAGAACACCGCGGGCGTATCGCAGTGGGTTCTATTGGCCAACCCTGTTCAAGGATGCCCACACCTTTGTGAAGAGTTGTGATCGTTGTCAAAGAACAGGAAACATATCAAGATGAAATGAAATGCCTTCGAATGAGATCTTGGAGGTAGAACTCTTTGATGTATAGGGGATCGACTTCATGGATCCATTCCCGTCGTCCATTGGGAATCACTACATTCTTCTGGCAGTGGATTATATGTCGAAATGGGTAGAAGCGGTAGCCATTAAAGCAAATGACAGTAAGACTGTCCAAAGGTTTCTCCAAAAGAATATATTCACAATGTTTGGTACTCCTAGGGCCATCATCAGTGATGAAGGAAGCCACTTTTGCAACAAGCAGTTTGATACACTGCTTTCCCGATATGGAGTCTACCACCGCACGACACTGCCCTATCACCCTCAAGAGAATGGGCAAGCAGAAATTTCAAACAGAGAAGTGAAGAGCATATTGGAAAAGACGGTGGATGGCTCAAGGAAGGATTGGACTATCAAATTGGATGACGCACAATGGGCATACAGAACAACATTCAAAACCCCAATTGGAATGTCACCATATAAGTTAGTTTTTGGGAAAGCATGCCATCTGCCAGTAGAGTTGGAACACAGGGCTTATTGGGAAATGAGGAAGCTGAACATGGATGCCAAAGCAGCAGGGCAGAAGAGTTTGCTACAGTTGAGCGAGTTGGATGAATTCAGACACAATTCCTAAGAGAATGCAAGGATCTACAAGGAACGAACCAAAGTATGGCATGATAAGATGTTGATCCCAAATACTTCCAAGCAGGACAACAAGTGCTTTTATTCAACTCAAGGTTGAGGCTGTTCCCAGGAAAGCTCAAATCTCGTTGGTCAGGACCATACATCGCAAAGAGCATTCCCCATGAGCAGCCAAGTGAGAGGGAGAGAGGGAGCCCCTTTCAAGGTAAACGGACAAAGGCTGAAACCCTATTTGATCAATGAAATGGAATACATGAGCCTAGTGACCCATCACATTTCAAAATGAATAGGGAATCTGTGTCCAGCTAAAAGACGTTAAATACAGTGCTACTTGGGAGGCAACCCAAGGTTTTTAAATTTATGCAATTTAGTTTTAGTTAGAACAGTCTCACGGAAGATATTGTTTACATGTTGTGATGACAGATACAGGGCTAAAAAGTGGAGGACGAAAAATGTGAGAGAAGAAGGCTCGGCGCCAATCTCAGAGCGTCGCGGCACCGCGACGAAAAATCTAAAAAATAAAGAGCCCTAGAAACGATTTCCCTCTTCCATTCTGACGGGATTTCTGATGTTATCTGCCATGCATTATCTGCCGCCACCACCACCATTTTAAACCAAGTTTGTAAGTTGTCCTGTCTTTCTTTTATTTTTTTGAGTCTTGCACACATTAGGGACAATGTGTGATTTAAGTTTGGGGGGGGAGTTCTTAGTTATTTTTGATGTTTTTGAGTCTTTTTGTGTTATTTTCTATGTTTATTTGAGTCTAATTTTTTTTATGATCATGCATGTTGTAGTTACTTGAAACGCCTAGTGAAGTAAAGTTGAATAATGTAATGGAATTAGAAGCAGAAAATCTGAAAACTTAGGATAGATATGTCAAAAATTCATGAAATCGAACTATTTGGGGTATCTTGCTTGATTTATGCATTGTTAGTAATTAAACTTATGTGTCTGCTTGCTTGCTATTTGAGGCGAAATAGTTAGGATATGCATGTTAGGGAGATGACTCAGACATTTCTTTGTTAGCCCTTTCTTACCATTATTTGCCTATCCCTGACATTACAATTGTATCCCTAGTCAGCCCATTTGAGCCTAAAAATAAGATCTTTCATTTGACACCCTATAATTCCATATTTGTGCCATAAGTGGAAAAATTGAGTTGTTTGGAATATAAAGTATTGAAAAAGAGACAAAAGAGAGTGAACAATTTTGATGCACCCCAATGAAAAGTAATCATAAATAGGCAAAAGCCTAAGTTTGGGGGTGCCTACTATTCATCAGACACCTCATTCTCTCAAAACAAAAGAGGGGAAAGATATGTATGAGGTTAAAAAAAGAATCAAAAGAAAAGGAAGAATTTAAAGCAAAAGAGCTTATGGTACGTAAATTGAGCCTAAATGCCTATTTTTACCTACCCATGCCTAAGCCTACATTACAACCCTGAAAAGCCTTGAAGATCTCTAATATGTGTATCCATGATTAGTGGAGAATAACAAGTGAACTGGCCATAGAATTTTTGGAAATTAACATGCATAGTTAGGTATTCTTACTTCCATTGAGCATTATTAAATTGAATTTGCGAAATATTTGACTTGATGTGTTTAGAATGCTAAAAAATTCATGCTATATGTTTCTGCATATTATTCTACTAACCTTCATGATTTTCTAAGTAACAATGATGCAGAAACTTGATCAATGTCTTTGACTCATTTTATTTTCGTTTCTTTCGTGTCTTTGTTTCTATTTTTTTTATCTTTACTCGAGGGCGAACAAAGGTTAAGTTTGGGGGTTTTTGATCGGTGTATTTTATATACACTTTTTGAGTCATTTTTAGTTAGTCTTTGCCCATTTTTGTACAAATATGTGTCGTGTTAGGATATATTTTCTTTCTTTTGAGTCACAGTGGTTTAAAGTGGCACATTGGCGAGAAGGAGCGAAAAGAGGGCAGAAACAGAGGTTCCAGAGCTCAAAAAGATAAAAAGTTGGCAACTCGGGCGAGAAACAGGGCGGCGCCGCGGTGCCAACCAATCAGCAGCAGCAGAGCGCCACGGCGCCCAAGAAGCAAAGAGCCGCAGAAGTTTCGGTGCCGCGGCGCCGGTTGCACGGCCGCGGCGCCAACGCGGGAAAATTGACAGATCCGAATAGGAATGGGCCAAGGCCAAGAAGGAAAAGGTTTGGAATGTTTTTGGTGATATAAAAAGGACCTTTAGGTCAGATTTGAAGAGTTACACACCTTACAATTCATCACAACTTGGAGATCAAGATTAGAGACTTATTTTTGAGTAATTTCTTGTTCTTTATTTTATTTCTTTTTAGTATATGTTGGATATTATTTTAGTTCTTGGCATATCTATGGCTAGGAACTAACTTAATTTAGGGCTTTCCATGTTGAATCGCTTGAACCTCGTTCTTATGAATTAATGCATATTTTGGTTTCTTCTTATTATTGTTGAGATTTATTCAATAATTGTTTTGATTGCTTGGTAATTAATTGATCACTAATTATCATAACTTATATGATTTCTAATCGAAAGCTGAAAGGGGAGATTGTGAATATGCTATAGTTGAATAAACATAGGTTTAAATCGTGGACGAAAGTATCCCGATACTTGTGTAGCTTAATAGGTTATTGCTCTTAATCCTCATCTATAGTCAATCTTGTCATCGAAAGATAGAAGAGTTTCACATTGGGGTTGAGTGTTTATATTACCTTAACAGGAGTATAAAACGGCTTAGTTAACCTGCTATCTCAAAATAGAAGAAGAACCTTAATTATTTGCATTAACGAGTAAAGAGAGCGGATAGTTGAGGAGATTTGGAAGCCCTATTTCCACCATATCTGAAGTAAAGTAAATTAATTTAGTTAGCATCTATAATCATAGCTATAAACAAATCATCAAATTATCGGTTATCAAATAGATACTACAGAATAGAAGTTGGTAATTGGATACTAATCCCTGAGGACGATAACTCGGTCTTCTAGACTATATTACTTGTCACGACACGTGCACTTGTGTTTAGTGTGTGCATAAATCGCGCATCAGTTGCCGAGAGGAGAAACCAAACCTTGCTTGACATGGTTCGTTCCATGATGAGCTTTTCAGCTCTTCCTACATACCTTTGGGGATACGCTATTTTAACCTCGATATATGTTCGTAACAGAGTTCCTTCTAAATCAATTGAAAAGATACCATATGAGGTATGGTGTGACAATAAGCCATCACTTAGACACATGAGGCCCTGGGGGTGTCCAGCATATGTCAAGAAGTTGATCACTGATAAGTTGGTCTAAAAGTAAGAAATGTTACTTTGTTGGGTATCCAAAGGAAACTAAGGGATACTATTTCTATCTTCCTAGAGAACATAAGATATATGTTTTTAGGAACGCAACTTTACTTGAAGATGAATATGTCTACAAGGAAGAGAGTTGCACAGAGATAGAACTTGAAGAAATTCAAGAAAAAAGTAACATAGAGGTTGAACCCTTGCCGAGTGAACAAGGCAAGGATTCAGTGGGAGCTTATAGCGAGGATTGGGTACTCAGGGTACGCCCTTCGTCCAGTGGGAGTGCTACGAGGATTGATACATAAATGCTAGACCCTCCTACACAGACCTTAGGAGCAAGTGCACCAGTTGCACCTTCTCCCATTCAGGAAAGACATGAAAATTATATTCCTGAAAGCTCTAACGTTGGTGGATCAACCAACACACAAGAACCTTCTCAGAATCAGAACATACTTGTAAATGAACTGCAAGACACTCAACTCCGTAGGTCTGTTAGAACTCATCGTCCTCCGGAAAGACTAAATCTACTTGTGGAAACACAAAATGAGCTAGATATTCCAGATGATGACGAGCCTAGAACCTATAGCGAAGCAATGCTAGATATTGACTCGAAGAGATGGCAAGAAGCCATGAAATCCGAAATGAAATCTATGTATATCAATCAAGTGTGGAACTTGGTTGATTTGCCAAATGAGATTAAACTCATAGGATGCAAATGGGTCTTCAAGAAGAAGATTGATGCATCTGGCAAGGTTCAGACTTATAAAGCTAGACTAGTGGCTAAAGGTTTTACTCAGCGTCTTGGCGTGGATTATGATGAAATCTTTTCACCGGTGGCTAAGATAAAGTTTATTCGGATTTTTGCTTGTTAGATGCACATTATGATTATGACATTTGACAGATGGACGTCAAAATTGCATTTCTCAATGGTAATCTAATTTGAGGAAGTGTATATGAACAACCGGAGCATTTTTCATCCGAGACCAGACCAAATGTTGTGTGCATGCTACAGAAGTCCATTTATAGGCTTAAGCAAGCCTCAAGGAGTTGAAATATTTGGTTTGACAAGGCTATCAAATCTTTTGATTTCGTCAGAAGCAAAAGGGATCCTTGTGTTTATATCAAACGCAATGATGAGGGTATTGTCTTTATTATTATATATATTGATGACATATTAATAATGAGAGACAATAAGACTCTCATGCAGTCAGTTAAGGATTGGTTGTCCCAGACCTTCATGATGAAAGATTTAGGTGAAGCCTGCTACGTTATGAGAATTAGGATCTATAGAGATAGACCTAATAGATTGTTGGGTTTGTCACAGTCAATCTACATAGACAAAGTGCTTAGACGTTTTTCAATGGAGAATTCCAAGAAAGGCGGTCTTCCAATGGGTCAAGGCATCAAGTTATCTAAGAAGGGTTGTCCTTCTAGTATTGTAGAACTTGAGCGCATGAAGAGGATCCCATATGCTTCGGCTATAGGATCAAATCATGTATGTCATGACTTGTACTAGGCCAGATGTGATCTATGCACTTAGTATGACTTGCAAGTTCCAGCAGAATCCTGGTGAAGAACACTGGAAGGAAGTCAAGAGTATTCTTAAGTATCATAGACATACTAAAGATTACTTCTTAGTCTATGGTGGAGGAGATAAGTTGGTTTCCACTGGATATACCGATGCTAGTTTCCAGACATATATTGATGATTTCAAATCTCAGTCTGGTTACACGTTCATTGTCAATGGAGGAGAAGTGAGCTGGAAGAGTTCCAAACAAGCTACTACTCCTGACTCGACTACTGAAGCGGAGTACATTGCTGGATCAGAAGCTTCTAAGGAAGATGTCGCAATTTCTATGTTCCTGAAGGAACTAGGGGTTGTTCCGAGTGTTGGTTGTCCAATAACCATTTATAGTGACAACACTGGTGCTATTGCACAAGCAAAGGAACCAAGATCAACTAACAGAAAAAAGCATGTACCGAGAAAGTACCACATTCTCCGAGAGATGGTGGAAGCTGAAGATATTAAGATAGATTATATTCCCACAGACAATAATCTAGAAGATCAGTTTACTAAACTATTAAGCTTGGTGAAGCATAATGGTCATTTTGAGAACATGGGTATTAGATATGTTGGTGATTGGTTTTATGCCAAGTGGGAGATTGAAAGTATATGTATGTCCTAGTGATAATCTGTATTAGGACAAAATATACTTTATACACATTCGTATGTATATTAATGATGATTAATATTACGGCATTTACATTTGTTGAATTATTAGTTGATTGTTTATAATATTCTATAAATGCATCCCTAGAGTTTACGTGTTTATTAATAATGTGAGAATTAATGTTATAACGTAACTCTTAAATTACCTCGACTAATGATCATCGAGATTGGAATATCGATGATATGTGATACGTCGACATATGGTCTGCATCATATCCTTAGGGGATGTAGTATGTCTCACTTGCTACGAGTTATGGCAAAGCGTGATGGACACATGGATACTTGTTGAAGTATTGGTATACCCTTTTGATGTATTGTTTTGTTATATGTCTATAATGTCATCAGCATGTGGGAGATAGAAGTCCTTAGACTTGAGGTCAATATCACCTTGTTTACGGAGTAATATACTTTTATCCTGTCCTAAGCTTAAATGCATTATAGGTTGAGACGCGACTTGTTTTGGGTGCATTACAAAGTAGATTAAAGGTGGTATGTGAGCCAAGATTAGGATTCATTCCTTGAATATATATTCAAGTGAACACTCAGACACTCATATGGTATTAGGTTGACTAAGTCATTGGAAAATGCAATGGACATGTTTTGACATGGTCTTGTTGTTAACTAATATAGATGAGTTATAATGATCAAGCCATTTGGATAGACACTTGACAAATCATAAGCTTGATTGAGTGTGTCAAGAATGAAAGTATTTTATCTTCCCACATAGAGGTTCAGTTCACATGTTTCGTGTAGCTAAACTTTACATATTGACTTCGTCTTCCGGCGCAGTCTAGGATTTCCGTGTATACCCTAATGTTATTAGTGTCAATATGTAAAGGCATGAAGGGTAACACTAAGTCAATTGTTTCGTCGATTCAAAGATGTAATCAGAGAGTATATAAATGTTCGGTTGATAATCGAGATTAGAATAAGATAGAAATGAAACAAAAATTAGAGTAGGGCCACAACGTCATAGCACCGTGGCACCACTTACTCAGCGTCGCGGCGCAGACACGCATCCAGTGGGTCCGAAATGACCCACTCTGTTTCGGTTTCTGGGCCTGGTCCACGAGGGAAACCCTAGCTGATATATTCAGCTATATATACAGGGTTTAGCCTCATATTTTCTACACCATCTTTTCATAAGATTAAACTCTACTGAAACTCTGCTGGAATTACTAGCTTCCCAAATGAGAAATTACACATAGTTTCTGACTTGCAAATCGAGGGACTATTGTGTGCGCACCCTTGGACTACACAAAGCCTCAATATTCGGACTGCTATCTACAATGTAAGTCTTCGTTCGAAGTATTACATTATGTTTTGTGTTATTAATTGTGTAATCATCCTACAGTTTGACCGTCGTCAGGTGTTTGTTTGAGCTGCAAATGTACCGGCCCTGAGTCAAAGTAGTCAATGCAATGGCTTAGGGCATTATTTTTTGGAAAAAATTTAGGCAAACTTTTTTGAAAAAACAAATCACTATTAATTACAACAATAACTAATATTTTAGTAGTCAAAATACACATTCCTCACATCTTTTTGGACTTTAAAGAATCTCTAATAAAACCTCTCATATAAACTCAAATAACAAATTATTATTCACTAGGTTTACAAAAGTCTTCTCTCCACCACTCACCCTAGCTAGTTCAGAAATTAAACTTTATGTTTCGTTTTCATCACCTTTGTAGATGAGCTAAGAGCCCCTGACCTCTCCTAACTCTCTTCTATCAATCTGAACTTCTGCGCTGATAAGAAGTCAAACAAAATCAAGAATTCATGAGCAGTATGTAACTAGATTATCTATCAAGTGTATCTTTAAATCTAAATTATCTGTTTGTTTTGTTTTTGCTCTCTATTTAATTTAGATTTTTGTTGTTGGATTTGTTGAAGGTTCATGAGCAGTATGTAAATAGATTACTAAGTTTTTTGTTGTTTAACAATAATATGAAATTTTTATAGGTTTTTGTTGTTCAATCAGGATCGCAATGATTTAAGTTTTTTATTGTTCAATCAGGACCGTAACTATGTGTTTTTATTTAGTATGGTTATTTGGCATGATATCTTATACTATATTAATACTGTTAGCAAGCTCTTACAATCAGAAAATATGGATATTCAGGTTGTCATTACGCAACTAAAAGGGTTGATTTCTTATTTTAAGAATTGCAGAGAAAATGGTTTTGAAACGGGTATGGCTGAAGCTAAAAAAATTGGCATCTGAATTGGGGGTTGAACCTAATTTTCTCGACAAACGCCCAACAAAGAGAAAGCGGCAGCTTGATGAAAATGTCGAAGAGGATTTCGTTCTCTCCGCGGAACTGTCTCGACCCGAGCCGACGGGCCGCGACTGGTGCCATACCTGGGCACCCTTATACCCGCACATCACATAGAATCAACGGAAGCTTAGGAAACCTCATAATCACATAACAAAGAGATCATGTCCCCTGCACTGTAATAACATACTTGTATAATAAAACAGGCAAGCCGACAAGGCCTCCACTGTACATATGTCCAACCCACACATGACTACAGACCTATAAGAGTATGATGGTAAAATATGACGGGACAAGGCCCCGCCGTACCCCTGAATATACACAAGTCTATAACAGCAGATCTGTACCAAAATGACAAACTCCGGAATAATGGAGCTATCCCAAAAAGTTGAGCAAAGATCCTAAGCTCGAGGATCACCAAACTGAGTACCTATATCTGCGGGCATGAACGCAGCCCCTCAGAGAAGGGGGTCAGTACAATAATGTACCAAGTATGTAAACATAAAATACAGTATATAAGATCATAACTGGCCAAAAGATGACAGGGACAAGTATGAAAATCAAATACCAGATCCAACCGTGCCATATAAAATAGAGCCAACTGTACATTTTAAAAATAGAGAGTCAACTGTGCCTTTTAAAAGTGAGAGAGTCATATTAAAATCATAGATGCATGTCCATATAACGTATCCCGGCCCATTCTGGGACTCGGTCCATACAATTGTGGATGCCTGTCTACTTATAACGTATCCGGACCCATTCAGGGACTCGATCCATATAACGTATCCCGGCCCATTCTGGGACTCGGTGAGCTCAATATAACATATCTCGGCCCATCATGGGACTCGGTGGAATCATCAATATAACGTGTCCCGGCCCTCTAGTGAGAGACTCGGTGGAATAGAATATTAACACTTGCACGAATAGCTATCATGAGCAACCATGTGCAATTTAAATCATCTTTTGACTCTCAATAAAATCTTTAAAATGAACATTTATTTTAGAAAAACCAAGGCACTATCATATCATGTATCACTTTGAAATCATCTTTTGAAAACTAAAAGGCACTATCATATCATGTATCGTTTTGAAACCATCATTTGAAAACTCATAGGCACTATCATAGCATGTATCGTTTTGAAACCATCATTTGAAAACTCAAAGGCACTATCATATCATGTATCATTAAGTATTAAGATTCAATAGAACTATGTACGTCCGTCGTACACTCACTTCATATAAATCATGCCAAAAGAAGAAAGGATAGTTTCACATACCTTATCGGCTATACCAACTCGATAAGTAGAATACGCCTCAATTAGTACTTCAACCTATAATAACAATAACACGTCTATAAACTTCATGATACTAGTGTAAGTCATATACCACAAGATGGTTCTCTTTTCTTATAAAAATTGGGCAGCACTTCCCCTATTTATACCTACTTCCACAACTTACAAACAAGGCCAATAACATTAATAACCAAGTACCAATTAAGGACATAAACAAAAAAGTAACCAAGGTGATTCACACACCTACTCCTTATGTTAATTCAGACTCTTAACCCACATTAAAACAGTCCATAAAAACAGTCCATATTCCAACAACAACGAGGGTAAAATGTGAATCCTTTCTACACCTTTTTATATCCTTATTACTTTAGGACATACATTAGCCATTACCACATTAAACATGCATAATGGTAACCAAATTTTCAGCATTATACACGTACAAAATAGCCCCTAAAACAGCACAACAATATCCAACAGTTTCCTGCATATCTCAGCCACATAACCCTTTTGTAACTCCTTAAATCCAATTCATATTCCAACACTTTTATGTAAATCATATCAACTTTCAATAATAAGATTTCCTTCATTTTAACATCCAGTTAGAGACGATAATGACAACAATAACAACCATCGAATCCAATATAATAAAACTGTCCAGAATCGGCTAACTTGCCAAACTGTCACATGCACTTCTTATTCTCCATTTCTCTTAACACAAGTTAGTTTCTTAACTATAACATCATGTAGCTTCTAATTACTTCAAGAGTAAGAAGAAATCTTACCTTATCTTTATCCCAAAAACAGTCCCAAGTTCTCGGCCACTTCTTCCCTTTCACACCACTTCTTCATGTTACAATAACACACATGTATCCTCTACAAGCTTATAACCATATTGCTTTCATGTTTTCCCTCCAACAAGTTCATCTCCAAGCTTAGGGTTTCAAGATAGTTTTCTAAGCCAAAACTGTGACCCACTATTTTTGGTATGTTAACCAGGCTTAGAACTTTAGTTAAGGTGCTTAATCTTGGGAAATAAGTTTATCTTGTTCTTCACTTGGCTATGGAATTTTCGAAAACTTGAAATAAGAAGGAAGAGATAAGGGTTGAAGGATGAAGATATTTATGATCCAAGTCTTGCAAAACTTGTAGATATTTGGTGTATGTAGCACAAGTGGAGGGGAGACCCATGAACCACACTTGTCCACTTGTCTTCCCTTCACAAAAATTTCTGACTGGGAAATTCCCGGATCGGCACCGCGATACTGCAGAATGGCAATGCGGTGCCGAAAGTACTGCGGCTTCTCAGAAGTTATGGCACCGCGGTCCTACAGTCCGACACCGCGGTCCTGCAGTCTTTCATCCTGATCTGCCAACTTTCGTCTTTTTTTCTTCGGGAGCTCCTTTTCTGCCTTTTCTGCCCACACTCTATTGGAAAGAATTCAATTACTAGTACTACTTCTCTTCGTCACATTTATTGTATCCAAAATTATAATAGGTAAATATACTTTCCTTCCAACGCCCGACTCTTAATTCCTTAGTTACGTTCTCACTTATATGCCCTGGAATTACGGGGTATAACATGCTTCCCCCTCAGAAACATTCGTCCCCGAATGTTCATAATAAGTCAAACTATAAACATTTCGGCATAGTCTCCCTTAACTATATCTACCAACCTATACTCAGTAAACACAAAGATGCCTCACATGGCCACAATATAACACATGTATTATTCACCAATCATTGTAGCCAAATAAGGAATCGAATTACCTGTAGGCGTATGGGAAAAGTGGGAATACTTCTTCTTCATCTCGTTTTCTGCTTCCCACATCATCTCTTCCCAATCTATTCCATAAATGAGATCTTTATCATGACGTTCTTTTTCCTTCTATATGAGGGATGACTCTGATGTATTATGAGTCATACGGCTATCACTATCTGAATCCTTCAATCGGACTCTCACTTAACTAACTGATGTGTTCCCTCATGTCAACTTCTCTCATTTTCCTTACATTACTCAAGTTGTTTGTGGGTGAATGATCCTATTGTCAACTTAGCTTTATTTACCAACTGGTGTGCTGGAATTTTTTTATATTTGTAGTATCTCAATCATGAACACGTTATGGACAATGTCATTGGATCTAAAGTGTGTGTATTATCATACTTGTATAATAAAACAGTCAAGCCGACAAGGTCGTCACTGTACATATGTCCAACCCACACATAACTACAGACCTCTAAGAGTATGACGGTAAAATATGACGGGAAAAAACCCCGCCGTACCCCTGAATATACACAAGTCTATAATAGAAGATCTGTACCAAAATGACAAGCTCCGGAACAATGGAGCTATCCCAAAAGCTGAGCAAAGATCCTAAGCTCGAGGATTACCAAACTGAGTACCTATATGTGCGAGCATGAACGCAACCCCTCGAAGAAGGGGGTCAGTACAATAATGTACCAACTATGTAAACATAAAATACAGTATATAAGATCATAACTGGCCAAAAGATGACAGGGACAAGTATGAAAATAAAATACCAGATCCAACCGTGCCATACAAAATAGAGCCAACTGTACCTTTTAAAAATAGAGAGACAACTGTGCCTTTTAAAAGTGAGAGAGTCATATTAAAATCATAGATGCCTGTCCATATAACGTATCCCGGCCCATTCTGGGACTCGGTCTATACAATTGTGGATGCCTGTCTACATATAACGTATCCCGGTCCATTCTGGGACTCGGTCCATATAACGTATCCCGGCCCATTCTGGGACTTGGTGAGCTCAATATAACATATCCCGGCCCATCATGGGACTCGGTGGAATCATCAATATAACGTGTCCCGGCCCTCTAGTGAGGGACTCGGTGGAATGGAATAATAACACTTGCACGAATAGCTATCATGAGCAACCATGTGCAATTTAAATCATCTTTTGACTCTAAATAAAATCTTTAAAATTAACTTTTATTTTAGAAAAACTAAGGCACTATCATATCATGTATCACTTTGAAATCATCTTTTGAAAACTAAAAGGCACTATCATATCATGTTTCGTTTTGAAACCATCATTTGAAAACTCAAAGGCACTATCATATCATGTATCGTTTTGAAACCATCATTTGAAAACTCAAAGGCACTATCATATCATGTATCATTAAGAATTAAGATCCAATAGAACTATGTACGTCCGCCGTACACTCACTTCATATAAATCATGCCAAAAGAAGAAGTGATAGTTTCACATACCTTATCGGCTATACCAACTCGATAAGTAGAATACGCCTCAATTAGTACTTCAACCTATAATAACAATAACACGTCTATAAACTTCATGATACTAGTGTAAGTCATATACCACAAGATGGTTCTCTTTTCTTATAAAAATTGGGCAGAACTTCCCCTATTTATACCTACTTCCACAACTTAGAAACAAGGCCAATAACATCAATAACCAAGTACCAATTAAGGACATAACCAAAAAAGTAACCAAGGTGATTCACACACACTCCTTATGTTAATCTGGCCTCTTAACCCATATTAAAACAGTCCATAAAAACAATCCATATTCCAACAACAACGAGGGTAAAATGTGAAGCCTTTCTACACCTTTTTATATTCTTATTCCTTTAGGACATATATTAGCAATTACCACATTAAACATGCATAATGGTAACCAAATTTTCAGCATTACACACGCACAAAATAGCCCCTAAAACAGCACAACAATATCCAACAGTTTCCTACATGTCTCGGCCACAAAGCCCTTTTGTAACTCCTTAAATCCAATTCATAGTCCAACACTTTTATGTAAACCATATCAACTTTCAATAACCAGATTTCCTTCATTTTAACATGCAGTTAGCGACGATAATGACAACAATAACAACCATCGAATCCAATATAATAAAATTGTCCAGAATCGACTAACTTGCCAAACTGTCACATGCATTTCTTATTCTACATTTCTCTTAGCACAAGTTAATTTCTTAACTATAACATCATGTATCTTCCAATTACTTCAAGAGAAAGAAGAAATCTTACCTTATCTTTAGCCCAAAAACAGTCCCGGGTTCTCGGCCACTACTTCTCTTTCACACCACTTCTTCACGTTACAATAACACACATGTTTCCTCTACAAGCTTGTAACCATCTTGTTTTCATGTTTTCCCTCCAACAAGTTTATCTCCAAGCTTAGGGTTTCAAGATAGTTTTCTAAGCCAAAACCGTGATCCACTATTTTTGGTATGATAACTAGGCTTAGAACTTTAGTTAAGGTGCTTAATCTTGGGAAATAAGTTGATCTTGTTCTTCACTTGGCTATGGAATTTTTGAAAACTTGAAAGAAGAAGGAAGAGATAAGGGTTGAAGGATGAAGATATTTATGATCCAAGTCTTGCAAAACTTGTAGATACTTGGTGTATGTATCACAAGTGGAGGGGGGGACCCATGAACCCCACTTTTCCACTTGTCTTCCCTTCACAAAAGTATCTGACTGGGAAATTCCCGGATCGGCACCGCGATCCTACAGAATGGCAACGCGGTGCCGAAAGTACTATGGCTTCTCAGAAGTTATGGCACCGCGGTCCTGCAGTCCGGCACCACGGTCCTGCAGTCTTTCATCCTGATCTGCCAACTTTCGTCTTTTTTTCTTCAGGAGCTCCTTTTCTGCCTTTTCTGCCCACACTCTATTGGAAATAATTCAATTACTAGTACTACTTCTCGTCATCACATTTATTGTATCTAAAATTATAATAGATAAATATATTTTCCTTCCAACGTCCGACTCTTAATTCCTTAGTTACGTTCTCACTTATATGCCCTGGAATTACGGGGTGTAACATTATTCCCCCTCAGAAACATTCGTCCCCGAATGTTCATAATAAGTCTCAAACTATAAACATTTCGGCATAGTCTCCCTTAACTATATCTATCAACCTATACTCAGTAAACACAAAGATGCCTCACATGGCGACAATATAACACATGTATTATTCACCAATCATTGTAGCCAAATAAGGAATCGAATTACCTGTAGGCGTATTGGAAAAGTGGGGATACTTCTTCTTCATCTCGTTTTCTGCTTCCCACATCATCTCTTCCCAATCTATTCCATAAATGAGATCTTTATCATGACGTTCTTTTTCCTTCTATATGAGGGATGACTCTGATGTATTCTGAGTCATACGGCTATCACTATCTGAATCCTTCAATCGGACTCTCACTTAACTAACTGATGTGTTCCCTCATGTCAACTTCTCTCCTTTTCCTTACATTACTCAAGTTGTTTGTGGGTGAATGATCCTATTGTCAACTTAGCTTTGTTTACCAACTGGTGTGCTGGAATTTCTTATATTTGTAGTATCTCAATCATGAACACTTTATGGACAATGTCATTGGATCTAAAGTGTGTGTATTATCAGAATTAACTCTCATTCATGGTATGAAATGAATCCATTTTTTCTTCTTCATATCTTCTCACTACTCGTAATTATAAACAACTTCGATTCTTTTGACACTTGTTCACTCATTTTCTTACTTGTCGTACTCTTCATAATTACAAAATATCCTGGTTACATACGTAATCTCAAACATTGCTCCTGATTTCAATCCTTGGCGTTACTACCCCTTAAGGGATGAATTGATAACTTATTCCTTTATCCAATACGTAGGAGACTATGAAGAATTGCATTACATGATGTCGACCTACCATCTCCAAACCTGGTCAATATACTTTGCTTCCAATTCTTCCACTTGCCTTACGGCTAACTCTTCTGTCAATAGCGTTTTAGGAAAAGAATTCCTTAATCTCGTTAAGATGTAAACCCATTACTTTACCTATCTCGTCGAACTTAAGGTCAGTTCAAAAAGCTCATAGACATCTGAGTTTGCCTGACAATTTGTCTATTTTATAATGTCCTTATCTCTCGACATATATCTTTAATGTCTACCTTATACTTATATCCATAGGCGCCATTGGCCTCTTTTCAACTGTTTAGGTGCTAATCTCGAGCTTTACTCATTGTTACTTCCGTTTACACACTTTCTGAAAGGTATAACTGCATATGTTGTGGAACCGATGCTTCATATATTTAGATCTAATTCTCGGTGTTACATGATCCAATGGCTTGTCAAGCTTTCTTGTCTTATCATTATTAGGCCTCTCATCGACTGAGTGCCCATTCGTCTTACCTTCACATTTTCATTTCAAGTTCCCTTGGGGGTCTCTTATCTCAAGTATTTCCCATACTATCTTCCTGAAAATCAGAGGTTCGTCTCCTTTGGCCAAAGTGTTCTTACTGTCCCTCTTCTACCATAGGTCCTTACACTATTCCGGAGTAATCATATCTTATGAAATCTGCATAACTATAATTTCATTCACCTTTATCGTTCTTGTCGTAATCCTTCCTTATACTCGTCATTAAACGAAAGAAAAAAACATTCCTGCCTTGATACTTGATCATACCATTCCACTCCTACTTATTCATTGTTTTCATATTTCTTATAGCCATTTCGACTGTTCCATAGTTCCCATCCTCAATTACCCCCAACACACTATTATTATCCAAAGGTTAAGTAGAATTGTAACATGTTGCACAACATATCCGAAGCCGTGAACCTTACCAGTCCAATATCTATAGCATACCTTAGCTTACTAACATTAATACATGTAATTCTTAATAATACGCAATATCGCCCTTTACGCGAGGAAGATGGCTTATCTCCCTTTCATAATCTTCCCCTCTAGCATTGTTCTATGTTCCTCATTTACCACTGCTCCTTGTCTCACTATATTACTGGTTGCATGATCTCTTTCGAAGCTCTTTGTTCCCGACAAGTTAACGTATAATTCCACAGAAGCTTGCATGATCCTTGACGTATCATTTAGAGTATCACCTTTTTTGTCCTTTATACTGAATATCATATTATCAAGCTGTGGAATACGTTTGTATTCATATCTCCATATATTAGCCATTGAATTTTTGCACTTCTGTTGAAAGAATTTTGTCCTTGCCTTATTCTATCTCTGATAGTCCTTAGCACATCGTACTTCATTTGTAATCAAAGTCACATTCATAAGGTCCTATTGCAGTTCCCTCTAGAATTCTAATCAGCAAGAGTCACCGTAAAACGTGTGGATCTTTATAACCTACTAAAGTTTCCCATGATGTCTTCTATTTTTCATCTGTACCATTTATACTTCAAAGATCTTATTTCCAGTTTCAATATTATCTCCAACTTTAACAACACAAGTGGTTTATACTCAAACCAAGGAATCATCACAACTAATATACTTCACCTATACTATGTACTTTAACCAAGATCAAGCATAAAATATTTTGCTCAAGAAGGCCTTGTATATCTAAGGTCTCAAATATTTCATGTCCCAAGCTTACATTATCTCTCCCCGTATACGGGTAAGCTAGCTTCTCAAAATCTCAAAATCATCTTGTCTTAACCATAACAACCCTATTTACTCCATACAATATTATTCATGCGCATCACTTAAGCATACAACATAGCTTAATCTAACAACATGGTATGCCATTAAGTCAATTTAACATGATCTTTTAAGAGTTCATCCCAATCTCAGACAGCTCATCACCTCCTGAATATTCCAAATTAGCACACATTGTATGCCTTGATGTTGATTCATTAAACAGTTTCATACCTTCCAAGCAATTATTAAAGCTTAACCAACTCATGATAACCCCAAATCACTTCAGACAACACACACATGGCCCTAATAAACATGTTCGTATAGATGTACATCATCATCACACCAACTATACAAAAAATTTACCAACCTGTATACAAAGTTCATATATTCCCCTTCTAGGCCGTTGTTTCCTTCTTTGGAGGCAAAGTTGTAATACAATAATACGTTAGAGAGGGGTCATCCTACTAACATAGCTTTATCGCACGACCTATGAGATGAAATAATAGAAACCAATCCTAAATGTATTGTAGCCTCCTGTTTATAGGTGTGGTGCACAACGCACCGATAACTAAGACTCTACTGCACACGGTCTGTAGACAATCCGAGGATGAACTGCTCTGATACAACTTTTGTCACGACCCGAGCCGACGGGCCGCGACTGGTGCCCTACTTGGGCACCTTTATACCCGCACATCACATAGAATCAACGGAAGCTAAGGAAAACTCATAATCACATAACAAAAGGATCATGTCCCCTGAACTGTAATAACAGACTTGTATAATAAAACAGGCAAGCTGACAAGGCCTCCACTGTACATATGTCCAACCCACACATGACTACAGACCTCTAAAAGTATGACGGGACAAGGCCCCGCCGTACCCCTGAATATACACAAGTCTATAACAGCAGATCTGTACCAAAATGACAAGCTCCGGAACAATTGAGCTATTCCAAAAGCTGAGCAAAGATCCTAAGCTCGAGGATCACCAAACTGAGTACCTATACCTGCGGGCATGAACGCAGCCCCCCGGAGAAGGGGCTCAGTACAATAATGTACCAAGTATGTAAACATAAAGTACAGTAAATAAGATCATAACTGTCCAAAAGATGACAGAGACAAGTATGAAAATCAAATACCAGATCCAACCGTGCCATATATAATAGAGCCAACTGTACCTTTTAAAAATAGAGAGTCAACTGTGCTTTTTAAAAGTGAGAGAGTCATATCAAAACCATAGATTCCTGTCCATATACTGTATCCCGACCCATTCTGGGACTCGATCCATATAAGGTATCCCGGCCCATTCTGGGACTTGGTGAGCTCAATATAACGTATCTCGGCCCATCATGGGACTCGGTGGAATCATCAATATAACGTGTCCCGGCCCTCTAGTGAGGGACTCGGTGGAATGGAATAATAACACTTGCACGAATAGTTATCATGAGCAACCATGTGCAATTTAATCATCTTTTTACTCTCAATAAAATCTTTAAAATGAACTTTCATTTTAGAAAAACCAAGGCACTATCATATCATGTATCACTTTGAAAACTCAAAGGCACTATCATATCATATATCGTTTTGAAACCATCATTTGAAAACTCAAAGGCACTATCATATCATGTCTCGATTTGAAACCATCATTTGAAAACTCAAAGGCACTATCATATTATATATCATTAAGGATTAAGATCCAATAAAATTGTGTACGTTCGTCGTACACTCACTTCATATAAATCATGCCAAAATAAGAAAGAATAGTTTCACATACCTTATCGGCTATACCAACTCGATAAGTAGAATACGCCTCAATTAGTACTTCAACCTATAATAACAATAACACGTCTATCAACTTCATGATACTAGTGTAAGTCATATACCACAAGATGGTTCTCTTTTCTTATAAAAATTTGGCAGTACTTCCCCTATTTATACCTACTTCCACAACTTACAAACAAGGTCAATAACATCAATAACAAAAGTACCAATTAAGGACATAACCAAAACAGCAACAAAGGTGATTCACATACCTACTCCTTATGTTAATCCGACCTCTTAACCCACATTAAAACAGTCCATATTCCAACAACAATGAGGGTAAAATGTGAAGCCTTTCTACACCTTTTTATACCCTTATTCCTTCAGGACATACATTAGAAATTATCATATTAAACATGCATAATGGTAACCAAATTTTCAGCATTATACACGCACAAAACATCCCCTAAAATAACACAACAATATCCAACAGTTTCTCCTGCATGTCTCGGCCACAAAGCCCTTTTGTAACTCATTAAAATCCAATTCATATTCCAACACTTTTATATAAACCATATCAACTTTCAATAACAATATTTCCTTCATTTTAACATGAAGTTAGCGACGATAATGACAACAATAACAACCATCGAATCCAATATAATAAAACTGTCCAGAATCGGCTAACTTGCCAAACTGTCACATGCACTTCTTATTCTCCATTTCTCTTAACACATGTTCATTTCTTAACTATAACATCATGTAGCTTCCAATTACTTCAAGAGGAAGAAGAAATCTTACCTTATATTTAGCCCAAAACAGTCCCAAGTTCTCGACCACCATTTCTTCACGTTACAATAACACACACATATCCTCTACAAGCTTGTAATCATCTTGCTTTCATATTTTCCTCCAACAAGTTCATCTCCAAGCTTAGGGTTTCAAGACAATTTTCTAAGCCAAAACCGTGACCCACTGTTTTTGGTATGTTAACTTGGCTTAGAACTTTAGTTAAGGTGCTTTATCTTGGAAAATATGTTGATCTTGTTCTTCACTTGGCTATGGAATTTTTGAAAACTTGAAAGGAGAAGGAAGAGATAAGGGTTAAAGGATGAAGATATTTGTGATCCAAGTCTTACAAGACTTGTAGATATTTGGTGTTTGTAGCACAAGTGGATGGGGGACCCATGAACCCCACTTGTCTTCCCTTCACAAAAATATCTGACTTGGAAATTGCCGCATCGGCACCGCGGTCCTGCAGAATGGCACCGCGGTGCCGAAATTACTGCGGCTTCTCAGAAGTTATGGCACCGCGGTCCTGCAGTCTTTCATCCTTTTTGCTTCGGGATCTCATTTTCTTCCTTTACTGCCCACACTCTATTGGAAAGAATTCAATTGCTAGTACTACTTCTTGTCGTCACATTTATTGTATCCAAAATTATAATAGGTAAATATACTTTCCTTCCAACGTCCAACTCTTAATTCCTTAGTTACGTTCTCACTTATATGCCCTGGAATTACGGGGTGTAACATTGAACAATCATTTAAAGTTGACTATTTTATATGCTTAATGGATCATGTTGATACGTCACTTCAATTCATGTTTGATCAGTTTCAAATATATGATCACACTTTTGGATTTCTGTTTGTGAGAAAATTGAAGTTCGCGAGCGACGACATGTTGAAGGCTTCATGCATTAATCTGGAAATTGTTTTGAAATGTGATTTTGTTTCTGATATCTATGAGAATGTCTTATTTCTTGAGTTAAGAGTTCTAAAAGAATGCATACCCGGAAATAAATAAAAAAAGCAATTGAGATATTGAACTTTTTGAAGAGTATGGAAGGTTGCTACCCGAATGCCACAATTGCTTATAGAATTTTGTTAACGTCGCTTCCGGAGAAAGATGTTTTTCAAAACTGAAGTTGATCAAGTCGTATCTTCGTTCGACTATGTCACAAGAATGATTGAATGAACTAGCTATTATATCAATTGAGAAGGAAATGCTAGTGAATTCCAATTTTGAAAGCTTGATAAATGATTTTTCTAGCAAAAAGGCGAGAAGGATAATGTTTCAATAGCAATGCTCGTATACTCATCAGGTAATATTCTTGTTACTTAGCTATACAATTTTGAATAAGGTTGCAACTTCTATTTTTGTTATATTAGGTTAATAATCATGTTAAATTTTTTTATTCATGTGTTTAAGTAAGTCTAGCTACTTGTTAACTATTTTTGGTGGAGTGGGGGGCAAAAAAATTATGATGGCTTAGAGCATCCAAATCTCAGCACCGGCCCGGGCTGCAATCATCTAAATGCATACCTCGAATTTTGAGTATTGCAAATAAAAATCTTATAACAGCATAATCAACATGTATAATACATACCACAGGTTTATCGTCAGATGTTGCATCTATTGTTTTCTTGTTTGTGGTGGGATGAAGGCCCTGCAGCAAGAATATGCTAGAGCTGACTAGTTTCTTGTAATAAAACTAGGAAATGGATGATTGATTGGACATGTGGCCTCGTCGAAGCGCCTTTTGCAAATCTCCAGACTACCCAACTTGTGGGATCAGCTGGAGTCTCCCGACCACCCGGAATGTGGGATTGGCGGGAGTCCTTTATGCTTTGTACTTTATGACTTCCCGACCTGTGGGCAAGCATGTAATAGTACGTGGTCTGGATAGTAGGTACTATGACGATTACTCCCTACGGCATAACATGACGAGGGTGGGGTCTTTACCCATGTCTGAATAGGTACTCTTCCCTTGACCAAGGGTTTGTCCCATTTGGGTTTACCATGGCAAGGGTTTAAGGAGGCCCACGGCTTCAACCTTATGCTCTACATAAGGGAATTGTCATAGTATAGGACAATGCAACTCTTTTTTTTTTATTAGCTTGGGAACTCACGACTACCCGGTTTGTGGGCTAACTTGAACTTTTGTTACTGACGAGCCTAAATATTGTGTTGACTTGCCTAGCAGGGACGCACTAAATTTACATCATCTTTATGCCATGGGCATGCCCACAAAATATGTACATTCAGATAATTATTAATACACATTTACCTTTTCATCAAAAAAAAAAAAAAAAATTAGCAAATGTCGTATAAAGTTACCTCTTTTACTCTTCTGATAAAAAAAAGTTGATTTCTTATCATAATGACAAACTTCTCATCTCTATATTTAGAAGTAATATTAACAAATATAATCCTTATATTACTTAAAACTTGATGTACCTTATTACATTTTCTACTCTTCTTTTCACATTTCAACCTTACAAATCTTTCTACCAATATTATAATAATTTATTAAACAATTTCTCTTAGGGTTCATTTGGTTTATAGACAAGTTATGTAGAGATTTGTACAAGAATTGTAATATAGGGATTAATAATGCAATAATTATAATGGACAAATAATGCAGACTGTAATGCAGAGATTAAAGTATGTGTTTTTATTTACTTTTTTTTATACAAATTGTTTAGTACATGAAGGTTAATTTGATCATTTTAGTTGTTCTATTCCATGTATTACTAATCTCATACTTTTGATCCAACTTTTTTTGTTATTAGGTAAATTTAATTATACCAAGATGGTACTGAATCACAACAAAAACAGCCTCTGCCATAACAGCGCACTACAAACACCCTATCTCCTCTAGGAAATTCATATACTGCTCCATATTTTCCATAACTTGTATTTTACATCGAAAATACAAATTTAAGCCTTTTTTCTTCAAAGCAAATCGACCTTCTATCCCGCAAAAAATAAAACACAGATTCCTATATAAATTATGCACATATTACTTATGCAGACAACAAAAATGGCAACCAAATAGTGTACTGTAGTGTTTGTGAGTACAATGAAGGTTACAAGGAAATGGAAAGTAAGTAATGAATACAAAGATTACAATCTAGAACAAGAACAAAAGTGAATTACTACAAAGAGTTTGCTGAGTCGGGTGTTAGCACCATGTCCTTAAGACAATATTGTCTCGTATGTATTTTTTTACGGTGATTGACAACTTATCTCCAAAGATAAAACAACAACTAACAAGTGAGCAAAAAAAACTCAAATGTTTACAACAAGAAGAACCTTTTGAGTGTGTGAAGATTATCCGATTTTGATGTATTCTTCCAATTGAGCCTACTCAATTTATAATGTGTGAAAGATGACCTCTCATATAGCCAATTAATGGCAATCAATAGTCATGTAATGGAACTTATTGAGAGGTTTCAATCAGCCAAATAATGGCTGAATTCATGTGCCAAGTAATGGAGAATCAATGCCCCAAACCAGCCCAAAAGTCAAAAACTTTTCAGCTTCCGTTGACCATTCTGCCTCCGAAGAGCCGTGGCGCCTCGGCTCCAGTGACCAACCACCAATTAGCGTCGCGGCGATTTCCGACTCATTTCATCTTTTACACATCGTACACTTCTTTCTTCATTTGCCCCGTGAAACACTCGTCATTTGACCAACAACCGTCTATCATTTTATGTCTCAAACATTTTGTTTACGTACCAATATCTCTTTCACTAAGGAAATTTACGATCCTTGATACAACGTGTGCACGTGTGTGGAAACGACGTTTCCGACATGCAGGGCCCCAATTGTTCGAGTCATAAATAATAGGTTAAACTTTATTTCACGTTAATAAATTTCCAACAATCCCCTCTTGAAAGAGATTTTGGCGCACTCACATGATGCCTTTCTAGCAATCTTTCGGCGGATCGATGTTGCATCTGGATAGGTAGCCGTAGCTTTTAACCTTCCATAGTTGAATACCATCAGACTTACTTAC
Source organism: Przewalskia tangutica (assembly GCA_029844215.1). Classification (NCBI taxonomy): domain Eukaryota; kingdom Viridiplantae; phylum Streptophyta; class Magnoliopsida; order Solanales; family Solanaceae; genus Przewalskia; species Przewalskia tangutica. The sequence goes on along the minus strand of CM056736.1, from coordinate 28,626,809 downwards.
TGTGCGGTGAACATGATGTCTTGAACCGTCAGTGTTTAATGTAAGCCAAGAAAACGGTACCAGCACAACAACTTTCCTTATTATGTTCTTCTTTTAATGTTTGTCCGTTGTGGTCGTGGACACATCTTGGATTCTTAAGTGCATTCATTTGAGGCGGTCTGTCCTCGCACTTAAATAGGTGGTCTCCTACAAGGTATTCTACTATATCCCATTTCACAAGTGTTAGGAACCATTAAAAGTTTTCCCACACCTAACCTCAACCGTTGAGGATCATTAAAGGTTTTAGAAACTTAACCTCTACCCACACTGTAGATAGCACTTAATGTCTATCATGGGAATGACTTTGGATTCATGTTTCTTTGCAAAAATCATTATCTGAAGTGTTCTTGCTTCCACCGAAGCGCTCAACTAAACCTTTACGATTTAGTTTTCTCATTGAACCTAATTCCTTGGATCTCCAGTCAGTAAGGTTGTGCATCCACCGTATCAGTTCTTATTGTTTGCATTTTAAGCACATTCCCCTAGACAGGAAGATTGTCTGATCTTTAGGTATGCCCTTAGTCAAATGGTCTGCTATGTTCTTCTTTGATTTTACATAATCAATAGAAATAATACATGTGGTGATCAGCTACCGAACGGTCTTATGTCTCCGTCGAATATGATGAGATTTACCGTTGTACATAGAACTTCGTGCCCTTCCTAGAGCCGACTGACTGTCGCATTAGATCATTATCGAAAGTACATGTTTGTTCCAACACGGGACATCCTCTAAGAAGTCATGAAGACACTCAACTTTTTCTCCTGCTGTGTCTAAAACGATAAACTCTGATTCCATCGTGGATCGGGCGATGCAAGTTTGCGTAGAGGATTTCCAAGATACATCCCCGCCAATAATTGTAAATATATATCCACTGGTGGACTTTGTGTTCTCTATATTAGATATTCAATTTGCATCATTGTACCCCTCTAGTACAACTGAATATCTCGAATAATATAACCCGTAAGCTAGCATGTATTTCAGGTACCGTAGTACCCGATTTAATGCTTTCCAATGGTCATCACTTGGATTACGGGTAAACCTAGCCAACTTTTTGACTGCATACGCGATATCAGGTCGGGTGCAGTTTGTGATGTACATCAAACTACCAATCACCTGAGCGTACCGTTCCTGGCATACGGACGCACCACGATTTTTATCAATCTTTTGATTTATATCCAGTGGTGATGTTATTGGCGAACTGTCGAACATCTCAAACTTCTTTAGCACATCCTCGATGTAGTGAGATTGAGATAAAAACAGTCTGTTAGATGTCTTAGAGATCTTGATCCCTAAGATGACATCTGCGATACCCATATCCTCATATCAAAACATTGTTTCAACATGTTCTTAGTATCTAGGATCAGCCTAGGACTACTCCCTGTGTTCAACATGTCGTCTACATAAAGGCATATCATGACGAATGAGCCGGTATTTTCTTTTGTGTAGACACATTTATCACACTCATTAATGGCGAACCCTTTTGAGAGTAGAGTACTATCAAATTTCTCGTGCCATTGTTTCGGGGCCTGTTTCAGTCCATACAGAGATTTGATAAGCCGACAAACTTTCTTCTCTTATCCTGTAACCACATACCCTTCGGGTTGGTCCATATAGATTTCTTCTTCCAAATCACCATTTAGGAAGGCTGTCTTGACATCCATTTGACGTATCTCAAGGTCCCGTAATGCGGCGATCGCAATGAATACTCATATGGATGTCATCCTAGACACTGGAGAGTACGTGACAAAGTAATCAAGACCTCCTTTTGTCGATAGCCCTTGACTACCAACCTGGCCTTGTACTTATCTATAGATTCATCTGCTTTCAACTTCTGTTTGAGTATCCTTTTACACCCTAACAAATTGTGAATATTGTTTTACGATTGTGAGTACAATGAAGGTTACAAGGAAATGGGGAGTAAGTAACAAATACAAAGATTACAATCTGAAACAAGAACAAAAGGGAACTACTAGAAAGAGTTTGCTGAGTCGGGTGTTAGCACCATGTCCTTAAGACAATATTGCCCCGTATGTATCTTTTTACGGTGATTGGTAACTTGTCTCCCAAGATAAAACAACAACTAACAAGTGAGCAAAGAAAACTCAAATTTTTACTACAAGAAGAACCTTTTGAGTGTGTGAAAGAAAGCTAGAGAAGAAGAGGATGAGAAATCTGATTTGATGTGTTCTTCCAATTGAGCCTAAGGCCTCAATTTATAGTGTGTGAAAGATAACCTCTCATCTAGTCAACTAATGACAAGCAATAGTCATGTAATGACACTTATTGAGAGGTTTTTTCAATCAGCCAAATAATAGCTGAATTCATGTGCCAAGTAATGGAGAATCAATGCACCAAACCAGTCCAAAATTCAGAAGCTTTTCAGCTTCTGTCGAACATTCTACCTCTGAAGCGTCGCGGCTCATCCTGGGAGGCGCCGCGGAGCCTCGGCTCCAGTGACCAACCACCAATTACCTTCGCGGCGATTTCCGACTTGTTTAATCTTTTACACATCGTACACTTCTTCCTTCATTTACCAACGTGAAACACTCGTCATTTGGCCAGCAACCGTCTGTCATTTCATGTCTCAAACATTTTGTTTACGTACCAATATCTCTTTCACTACGAAAATTTACGATTCTTGGTACAACGTGTGCACGTGTGTGAAAACGACGTTTCCGACGTGTGGGGCCCAAATTGTTCGAGTCATAAATAATATGTTAAATTTTATTTTACATTAATAAATTTCCAATTGAATTTCATGCAACTATTGAAAAGGTAACAAACACTACATTACTAATGATAGATTTTACGCAAGCATTATTCACCTTATACATGCAATGAAAGGAGCCTTAACTTCCTGCTAATCAAGTGGATTATATATTATAAGAGGGGATAGCATGTGTGAAGCGTCAACAAGTTGGATATCCAACAATTATGTTGTACTTATAAAATCATACTCCCCTGTTTCTGTAAAGAGAATGCTAGTTCTGCTGGACCAGTTTCAAACTCAGGAAAATGGAGGAAATAAATTCACTTTCACCCGCATCAATCTGTTAGCTATTAAATATCTTTCTAACCAGTTAAGGTTGGATTTGCATTTAATTTTAGTTGTTGTAGTGTGAAACCTTGCCTTGCCCCAGGGGAGTCTTCCTCCAATTAGAATAACTAAGGTTTTTGGGCAAGACATCGCTTTTCTAGAGCAATATTCTGTTGTTTCATCAAGAGTGCTTGTGTTTCCATAACAGGAGTACTGATATTTAAAATCCTAAAAGAAACAAAAAATTCAGATCAAGTAGACCTAACAGAAAAGGAGTACTTCTCAATTATCAGTCGTCATTAAACTTCCTCCCAATCACACATGGTAACTCCTTCCTCCATGAGATTCTCTGTTTAACACTTTAAAGCAAACATATCTAATGCTGAACCTGGAGTAACCACACCATGTATTCCCATTTTGTCATTGTATAATGATCCAAAAGAAAGAGAATTTTTCAGTAATCAAAAGACGCCTGTATAATTTTACCATGAAAGACGTTAAACAATTACAGGAAACACATAACTGATTCCATACCGTAATTATAGACTTATACCAACTATTAAATCGCATGAACAACCTCATCTAAAAGCTTTTAGATAAGACGGTACGCACAATTAAATATGGTAATAAAGCTAGTAGAGGTTTAGAGTCTCAACCCCAATGAAAATATTTCCACATGCTTTTAGTCCAAGAAACCAGAATCAGTACTATAAAGGCGTAATGTAGACCTAAATAACTAAAAACAAGTGGCATATCTCTAAGAATTTAGGTTTTAAACGAGATAGTTCACATAATTTATTAGCAATTGTCCCTTGATCGAACTAGATTTAGCATAATATCCAGAATGCTTTTTTTTTCTTCATGACTTCCAAATTAAGTGGCAGAGAAGCAATGATGAATTTGCAAAGTAGGTGAATAATGGATAGGAAGTAAGGCAATTGAAAAAGGAATAATGGGTAACAATATGACTAAATCACTTCTTTTAATTTCAGAAGATGCTCCCCTTGGTTATTCTTCATTTATTGAATACAAAGCCCAAGCAACATATAAAGCCCATACTTTAAGCCCATTATAAATGAATAAACCAAGTTTTTCCACAGATTACTCTTCAAATGCACTACCCTCATATATGTAGTCTTTAATTCTTGTTCCCCTGCACATTTAATAAGAATATTCATACCTCCTTCCTTCGACATAAATTCTGTAACATTTATTTTCGAAAACTGAACTTTTGATTCACTCGACATAAAATTTATAGGAATTAAATTATGCATCATAAGTTGTGTAGTATTTTCAGAAATTGTTATAGTGTTTAGAAACTAGAATTATGTTTTTTGGGACATATGTTCTTTATTCTTTTTGTGCCTATTATTGTGAAGTTTGTTGGAAATTTACTAATGTGGAGTTAAGATTAAATAATTATTTATGACTCGAACAATTGAGATCCCGCACGTTGGAAATGTATTTTCCACACACGTGCACTCGTAGTACCACGTATCGTAAATTTCATTAGTGAAAGAGATATTAGTACGTAAGTAAATGTTTGAGACAAAGTGATGGACGATTGTTGACAAAATGACGAGTGTTCCACGTTGGTAAATGAAGGAAGAAGTATACGAAGTGTAAGATTGAAACGGGTCGATAAGGGCCGCGAAACCACCGCGGAGCCGGGGCGTCACGACTCCACCACCTTCAGGGCCGCGGTGCCTCAATGGCCGAACGCGGCGCAGGTGGCGATGGCTATTTGGAGCAGCGGCGCAAGAACGCAGCTGCGGCGCCGCGCGCAGCGCCAAATGTAAGTCCAAAAGTTTTGTTGATTATGGGGACGTTTTGGAGTATTCAAATGTCAGTTTTTCCTCCATAAATCAGTCATTATTTGGTTGCATTACTTGGTGGATTGATTGGCCATTACATGACACTTTACATGGGCACTTGAAGAGACCTCTTAAACTACTATATATTGAAGCCTTTGGCTCAATTGGAAAAACAATACACAACACACTTAACACTTACACTCAGATTTTCTGAACTTCTTCCTCTCTAAGTATACCTTCAAACACTTAAGGTTCTTCTTCTAGAAACACTTGAGTTTTCTTTGCTCATTTGTTAGTTGTTGTTTTATCTTGGTAGACAATTGCCCATTAAACGTAAAATGATATATACGGGGCAATCTTGTCTGAAGGACATAGTGAACATCACTCGACTCAGCAGCGCAGTTGTAACACTACCATATTTAGTGTCTCTTGGTTTCAAGTTATCAAGATTTAAGGAGCTTGCTGCAGTTGGCACGAAGATTCAAGACTGGTTCAAAGACACAACATATTATTGTCGACACAACCCTTATTCAATACAAAGGCTTGTTGTTACCACAATACTTGTTTACTAAGAGCTTGTTGCTTTTGTAGCCTTTAGTGTTTATCCTTTCGAAGAGCTTGTAATAGTTAGTTACTATTCCTCCGTATTATTGCTTTATTTTCCAACAATATTAACAAATGATCTGTATTAGTGCTCGAAAGATGTTTGCCAGCAGATATCATCCCAAATCTAGCTGTAATTTTCTTGTTGAAACCAGTTCTGTTAACAGTTCAAATACTATCTCTGTAACAACCGTGCTTTCAAATCTGGTCCTAGTTATGGGTCTCTCTTTGACGATAGTTACAAATTTGTTTTCATCAAAGGTGGGATCTCTGTCTCTGATGCTGAGCTTCAAGGTATTGCTGATAGTCATGCCGGTATGGCTAAGGATCAAGGATGAGTTGCGGTCACCACTCCCAAGAGTGGTGGAAGTGCCCACGAGAGGTTGAGGATGTCAACTGGGACAAGAGGAGAAGACTTAAGATGATGTTCTATCTTGTAGCAGAAGGACTATATATGTTCCAGACAAAGGATCCGAATTATGGTAAGGAGGATATGGACACTCAGTCCAACAAAAGGACTGACGTGGGCTAAAATACAAAAGGTCTAAGTTAATTATCCTTCCTTGTCCATAATGTGTATAGATAATATCTGAATAAAAGTGTGTAAAACATGGCTAGGAATATGAAGTGTTTTCATTAAAAACTTATATTTCCTACACTATAAAATCAGAAATTGAATCTCTCTTCTTTCCGATTAAAGATTGGATATCGGAGAACAAGCCAATCTCAAAGGAAGAAGACTAAAAGATAATGGATTATATTAAGATGTTGAACCTGTCACACAATATGACAGAAGATCCTTTGTTTGATAGGATGATGTTGGACACTCAGTCATACAAAGCCTACGGAGACTGGAGTGGGCCAGAGTTTCCAGATCTTAAAGGATCTGAAGGCCAAAAGTAAGGCAGAAAAAAAATTGGACACTCACTCTGCCAAGACAACTGGAGTGGGTCAGAGTATCTAGATCACATATGATTCGGTTATACCCTAACCACGGGCAATGGGTTGTTCATATGAAGCAACGCCACCTCTAAAGTAGAAGGGATTCGAGAGGTTGTCCTCAAAAGGACTCAAGGGAATGGGATCACTCTAAAAGGAGGTGATGCATGTCCCAAACTTGGTTTCAGGGACGTTGTTGGTCAAACTGGTTTGAGTCTAGTCCAACAGGTATGTAGTAAATAAGAATGGTACAGTACATCTGTAACCAAACGAATGATATATTTTTAATCTGTGCATCTATGCCATCATAGATTAAGACACATTAAATAGAAAGTTATTCAATAGCTAACTAAGTTGAGATGTTGCCTTCTGTCGACATAAACCCTCAAAATAAATGTGAGGTAGGCGAAGAGGCAAAATTACCTTTCCATTTCGTTAAAAGAATAGCGAAAGAAGCACAACTCCTCTAGAACTTAGTTACACCTATATGGGTGATTTGAAGCTAGTACAAAATAGAGGGGGAGACAAGTACTTTGTGACCTTCATTGATGATGGTACAACGTATTGCGTCCTTTGTTTGTTGGAAAGCAAAGATGAAGCTGTTGAAGCGGATAAGCGCTACAAAACAGAAGTTGAAAATCAACTAAGCCTATAGATTGAGGAAATCGTAGTGATAGAGGGGGAGAATGTGAAACATCATTCATCGAATGATTTCTCCGTACTCACCTCAATCTAACGGTGTTAGCGAAGCGCAGAGCCATACGCCCAAGATATGTGGGGAAAGGAGATCCTTACCACTAATGTGATTCTCAACAGAACTCCATATAAGGATAAGGATAACCCTCCATGTGAAACATGGAAAAGATCCCACATACAAATGTTGTGATGTGGGGTGGCTTCCCTCTCACTTCGTTCGAGCTTCATGGCTTGATAGAGGTTGGAATACCGAAACAGGTCAAGTTGGACCTAAGACTGTAGATTGCATATCCACTGGATCTGCAATTAATAGTAGTGCTTATCGCCTCGTGGTGTCAAAAAATACTTAATTCTTTGAATATAACTTTCCTTTTTTGAAGAAAAAAAAAGTAATTGCTCGAGGTTAACAAGAACCCGCGAGTGCCTAGCTGTCCAGAACTAGATTTTCCAGATCTACAGGACTCGGAAGTTGCTGGATATCCGGAACTTAATTGTCATGATCCGAACCGACGGGCCGCGACTGATGCCCTACCTGAGCACCCTTATACCCACACATCACATATAACCAGCGTAAGCTTAAGAAAAACTCATAATCTCATAACAAAGGGATCATGTCCACTGAACTGTCATATAACATCATAGGCAAGCCGGCAAGGCTGCCATTATATACACAATAGACGAAATGAACTACAACTGTACATGTCCAACCCACACATGACTACAGACCTCTAAGAGTAAGACAATGAACTATGACGGGACAAGTCCCCGCCGTACCCCTAAATATACATAAGCCTATAATCAAAGATATGTACCAAAATGATAAGCTCCGGAACAAGAGAGCTATCCCAAAAGCTAAGCAAAGATCCTAAGCTCGCGGATCACCAAACTGAGTACCTATACTTGTGGGCATTTAACGCACTTTCGAGAAGGGTCGATAACAATGTACTAAGTATGTAAACATAAAGTACTGTAAATAAGATCATAACTGGCCAAAGATGACAGGGACAAGTATGATAATCAAAATACCAGATATGACTGTGCCATATAAAATAGAGAGTCAACCGTGCCTTTTAAAAATGAGAATCAACTGTGCCTTTTTAAAAAGTGAGAGTCATATACCGTCATGGTATCTATAACCGCATCATGGATACATGTCCATGGAATCATATACTGTACCCGGTCCATTTTGGGACTCGGTGAAAAAATCATATCCGTGTATCATATACCGTACCCGACCCATTATGTGACTCGGTGAAAGAAGTCATATTCGTGGATACTTGTCCACATATACCGTACTCGGCCCAATATGGGACTCGGTGAATGAAGTCATATCCATGGATACTTGTCCACATATACCGTACCCGGCCCATTATGAGACTCGGTGAATGAAGTTATATTCGTGGATACTTATCCACATATACCGTACCGGTCCATTATGGGATTCGATGAAATGGAATAATAACACTCGCACGAATAGCTATCATGAGCAACCATGTGCAATTTAAATCATCTTTTGACTCTCAATAAAATCTTTAAAATAAACTTTTATTTTAGATAAGAACAATAACTTTTAATTACTACACAAGTATCGAGGTACTTTCGTCCATAATTTTAACCTATGTCTAGACAATTACAGCATATTCAAATCTCACTTTTCAGACTTTTGATTTGAAATCATATAAGTGATGACAATTAATAGCTAGTTAATTATCAAGCAATCATAACAATATTGAATAGATCCTAATACGCTAAAGAATAAATCAATAACTAATGCATTAACTATATGAAAGAGCTTCAAGAAGATTCGATGGAAACCCTACTAAAGTGATTAACTCCTAAACACTGTCATGTCAAGAACTAATACAAAATCCAACATAAGCTTAAATAAAGTAAAGGAAAGAAAAAGAACTTGAACAAGAGTCTCCAATTCTAGCCTCCTTCTTTTCTCCCCAAAAGTATGAATTGTGATATGGTATAAGGTATATAATATGAGCAGGGTTTAGGGATTTTATACTTGAGAAAAGTTGTCTTTCGGACCATAAAAACCCTCTCCAATTCGGCCCAGGACTTCTTGAAAATACGCGTACGCATTGCGATTCACCGTCCGACCACGCGGCTTATTCAAATGGAAATCACCGTAGCTTCTCGAAATATGGCATCGCGGTTCCATGTCCAGTGCCATGCGCCGGACGGTGTTTGTGTTCGGACTTTCGGCAATTTTTACGCCTCGGTGCTAATTTCCCTGACCGCGGTTCCATGGCACCGCAGTGCTACTTGGCTAAGCACCGTGGTGCCCCTCTGATTTCTGTCCGGATTATGCCAGATTTCTTCTGTTCTTTTTGGAACTTCTTAGGCTTCATTCCTTGGGTTGTGCTTGTGCAATTTTCATCCTCAGTTAAGCTCATGTCATCCTCCAAAATAGTATCTTCTCCTTTATGACCGCTGAGACACAAAAAAGAAGGAAAAACACACCTAACACTATACTAAAAGCAAAATAAAAGAGTGAAATACTAACTAAAAAAGACTCAGAAGTGTATTCAAAATACACTTAACATATAGGAGAAAAGCTTGCTCTGAGGTTATAATTGACTCATTCATGGAATGAAGCCAATTACAAATTGCAATTTTGTGCAAAGTAGCAAACAAAGCTGTTAACTTTGAAGCTGGACACCTTGTTACCTATTTTTGTAACACACCTCCTGTCAGGTATCTAATTACTTCATCCCTATCATCAAATAACGAGTCTGCTTCTTTATCCTGTTGGTCATCACTTAATCCCAAACATTGATTTATAACAGTGGGTGTGAAATTATACATCTTGTTATAGAGGTATACTTTTCCATATTGCTTTGACTTAGTATTCTCTATACTAATGTCTAGATTGGCATAGAATAACTTCACAACTCTATCAACATATGGTCCTTTGTTGGTGACTGACCCCAGTAGTTCTCTTTCCTTAAAGAAATATATCAATCCATATTCTGTGCAAGATGCAATATCTACTATCTTTTCTGCTATAAGAATTCTATTCTTATACAAACTCCAATTGTTAGAACTAGATTTAGACAGAAATTGATCAGAATATGTTGTTACCTCTGTATCAGACTCAGTTGCAGTGTTGTTTGAGGAAATGGGAGAGTTTGCTTCTTCCGGAGTAGGCAAAGATGTTGCTGGAGATATTATGACACGTGGGGCAACATCTGAGTCAATATTTGATTTTGTGGGCTTGTGCAATCTTGTCCGACATAATTTTTTCAGTGGTGTGTCGTCAGTGATCTCTTCATCTGGAAACTCTTCAGCAGTAGGAACATTGGGTTCAAACTGAGGTGGAGAGATTGGAGACTCATTTTGCTTTTCAACTGGGGTGTTCTTTTCTTATTCTTCTTCGGTGGTGAAGTTAAAATCAGAATCGCTCCAATCACTGCTGGAACAGGCAGGGATTTTCTCTTCAACCTTTGATTTCTTCGATGTTGGCTGATCTTCAACATTCCTTTCATAGACTCTTGTTGACCTCCTTGTTGGAAACTTGGAGGTGTTTTCTCGTTTGCCCAAAACTGACATATCTAGAGTTGCGTCCAGGTCGATTGGGTTGTCGTTGTCTCCAGGATAGCTAATGTCTAGATGTTCTTGGTAATCACTCGGTACAACAGCTGTGCACAAATGTGGGCTTGTGCTCATGGGGGTGCTTTCTGAAATGTTAGATGACATTTGGGTTGACATTGGTGATCGGTCCATGGGTGAGAATGACGAAGAAGATGAAGAATGCTTAGGGTTTTCTGGGGTTTTGAAAGGTGGAGTGTTTGAGAAAGAATCCATCGATTTTTTATGCTTAAACCGAGATGATGTGAGATTTTCCCTTTTTTAAAAAAATTTCTTTAATTTTTCGGGAAAAGCAAAAACAAGACAAGAATAAAGAACAATTGAAGAAGAATTTATACACTTGGAAAAATATTTTTATTTTCAGATTTTAAGAGTTTGTATTGTATTCCAATACTTATTCCTAAAATTTAGAGATTAAAAGATAGACATCAAGATTTGAAAAAAAATAAGATTTTTTTAAAGTTCATAACGGCACACAAAAATAGGGAAAAGTAACTGAATTTTCAAAAATCAGTTAAACACTGCATCCCAACCAATATCAGTATCTGAGAATGACAACAGTAATGTTAGCAATATTTGAACAACACATGTATCATAATCCCTCAAGAACATTTCTATTTTGGCAACAAATAAATACACGTTTCATATGTGATTTTATGAGTTCAATCTCCAAACCAATGTAACATTTTCCCATTAAGTCCTAGATCTAATCATAAGACACATACAAAATTCATTTTCGTGACAAAAACAAGAATACTTATTTAGCATCCTCATAATTTCTTTTGGATTTAAGTACTTTGATACTCCTATAGTATAGGAACGGTATCAACTTCCAAGGGCTTTGCCCAATTTTCACAATTGTCGAGAATTACAAAAGTTTTGCCTTATTTTGATACTCCCTTTTTATGATATCTAATATCATCACAGAGAACGGTATCACATTAAAATCATGTTCATATTTGAAAACCACACCTATGTGAACAAAAATCAGTCAACAATATACTGAAAATCAGATTCTGATATTACAAGGGTAAATATCACCCGAAATGTTAGAGACATTTCAGACGACTTCGCCCAACAGTGCCGATTCAGAGATTACAGATACCAAGAGAGCTTTTCAAGTTTGAAAATCTCTCATGATCTAAAGCCTTTGTAAAAATATCATCTAGTTGATGAAGACTGTCAACATGATCAATTTGAACTAGCTGTTTTCAATCAAATCTCTTAGAAAATGATGCATAATATCTATGTGCTTTGTACGAGAGTGTTGCACTGGATTCTTTGAAATATTTATGGCACTCAAGTTATCACAGTATAAAACTAAGATATTATTTAAAAAATCATAGTCGTTTAGCATGTGTCTAAACATATTAATTGAGAACAACAACTCCCAGCTGCTACATATTCAGATTCAGCAGTTGATAGTGAGACACAATTTTGCTTGCGACTATACCAAGAAACTAAATTATTGTCAAGGTAAAAACATCCTTTCTGTCATCCACATCACTAGCCCAATCAGAGTCACTATATCATATTAGATTAGGATTAGTATCTTTTGAATATCAAATTTCCAACTCACATGTGCCGGCAACATATCTGATGACACGTTTTACGACATTCAAGTGGGTGATTTTTGGATAGGCTTAGAATCGTGCACACAAACAAACACTAAACATTATGTCAGGGCGACTAGCCGTGAGATAGAGAAGACTACCTATCGTCGATCGATACAATGTTGGATCAACATTTTCGCCAACATCATCTTTGCTTATCTTCTGTGATGATCCCATTGGTGTCCTCGTTTGTTTAGCATTCTCCAATCCAAACTTCTTGACCAAATTCTTGGAGTACTTGCTATGGGAGATGAAGATTCCATCTTTATTTCGCTTTATCTGCAAGTCTAAGAAAAAAGTTAATTCCCCTATCATGCTCATCTCAAATGTGGAGGACATACTTCGACAAAAGTCTCAAGGTGGGACTGTGAAGTCGAACAAAAAACTATGTCATTTACATAGATTTGAGCAATGACCATATATACTCTGTGATTTTTTATAAACAAAGTACAATCAGCTTCACCACATTTAAAATCAAATTCAAGAAGAAACTGAGTTAAACGATTATACCATGCACGTGGAGCTTGTTTCAATCCATACAAGGCCTTTTTCAGCTTGTAAACAAATTGTGGATGGTGAGGATCTTCGAATCCCTTAGGTTGTTCAATATATACTTCTTTATCTAGATAGTCATTCAAGAAAGCACCTTTTACATCTATTTGATGAACTGTAATCTTTAGACAGCAAGCTACGGCAAGTAACAACCTAATTGACTCAATTCTTGCAACAGGAGCAAAGGTTTCATTATAGTCAATTCCTTCAACTTGAGTGTATTCTTGAGCAACTAGTGTAGCCTTGTTTCTCACAACAGTTCCAGATTCATCTGATTTGTTTTTAAAAATCCATTTAGTTCCAATTACATTAGTATCATTTGGGCGTGAAACTAAATACCAGACTTCATTTCTAGTAAACTGTTCTAGTTCTTCTTGCATAATTTGTATCCACCAGTTATCGGTTAGTGCCTCTGAAATATTCTTTGGTTCTAATGTAGATACATAACAATAAAGACTTACCGTATGATTTATGGTAGACATACAAACATATCTCACAATGTCTCGGTAATTTTGTGGTTCCTTCCTTCTTGTTCTAACTCATTCGAACACTTCTCCTATCACTTGTTCTGTAGGATGGTTTCTTCTAATCCTGGATGAGGGATCCCTGCGTACTGGGTCATGAAGTTCAGCTTCTGATTCCTCATCTGTACCTGCAGTAAAACCAAGGCACTATCATATCATGTATCATTAAGGATTAAGATCCAATAGAACTATGTACGTCCACCGTACACTCAATTCATATAAATCATGCCAAAAGAAGAAAAGATAGTTTCACATACCTTATCGGCTATACCAACACGATAAGTAGAATACGTCCCAATTAGTACTTCAACCTATAATAACAATAACACGTCTATCAACTTCATGATACTAGTGTAAGTCATATACCACAAGATGGTTCTCTTGCATATATAAATTGGGCAGCACTTCCCCTATTTATACATACTTCCACAACTTATAAATAAGGCTAATAACATCAATAACCAAGTACCAATTAAGGACATAACCAAAACAACAACCAAGGTGATCGACACACCTACTTCACATGTTAATCCGGCCTCTTAATCCATATAAAACAGTCCACTAAAACGGTTCATACTTCAACAACAACGAGAGTGAAATGTGAAACTTTTCTCCACCTTTATACACCCTTATTCCTTTAGGACATACGTTAGCAATTTACCATATTAAATATGCATAATTGTAACTAAATTCCCAACATTATATCTCCACAAAACAGTCCCTAAAACGACACAATAATATCCAACAGTTTCATAAAGTTCTCGGCCAACAACCAATACCAAAACCCTTTTCATAATTCCTTAAAATCCAATTCATATTTCAACACTTCATAAAAACCATATCAACTTTCAATAACAAGATTTCCTTCATTTTAAAATGTAATAAGTGACGATAACAACAATAACCAATGAATACAATATAACAAAACAGTCCCATAATTCGACTAACTTGCCAAAACTGTGACATGCACTTCTTATTCTCCATTTATCTTAACACAAGTTCATCCCTTAACTACAACATCACTTAACTTCCATTATTCATAAAGAGGAAGAATAAATCTTACCTCAAATTTAGCCAAAACAGTCCCTATTTGCTCAGCCAAAACTGTTTCACTCGCAACCAATTCTTCAAGCACAACAATATGCATGTATCCTTTACAAGCTTGTAACCATCTTACTTTTTGTTTCTCTTCCAAAAAGTTCATCTCCAAGCTTATGGTTTCAAGACAGTTTTCTTGGCCAAAACCGTGACCCACTATTTTGGAATAACAATTTTGCTTAGAACTTAATTAAAAAGCTTAATTTTGGAAAAAGAAGTTAACTTGTTCTTCACTTGGCTATGAAATTTTCAAAACTTGAAGGAGAAGGGAGAGAGAAAAGAGTTTAAGGATGAAGATATTTGTGAGCTAAAGTCTTGCAATACATGTATTTAATTGGTGTATGTAGGACAGGTGGAGGGGGGACCCATGAACCCCAATTGTCCACTTGTCTTTCCCTTCACAAAATATCTCCCACACTTAGCCAAATCTTGCAATTTTCGATGGTCTCAAGCTTCACAATGCCAAGACTTAATAATTCAACACTAAGTCCATAACTCTATTGGAAAGAATTCAACTACTAGTATTACTTCTCGTCGTCACATTTATTGTATCCAAAATTATTCCATATAGAAAACGTAAATACACTTTCCTTCCAACATTCAAATCTTATATCCTAACTTATGTTCTCATTTCATTGCCCTGGAATTACGGGATGTAACATTGATGTTCCAGATCTACAGAACTCAGGGATTCTAGATGTTGAACCAAGACGGAGCTAAGAGGGGACAAAGACTTGTTCTAGACATTTTAGCTTGTATGGTTGAAAATGAACCATGGACAATTAACAAAGAATTGTCATCTCCAAAAGCGTTACTTTGGAAAGAAGCTACAAAGAGTAAAATAAACTCTATCAGATAGAACCACACTTGTGTGATGGTTGATCTTCATCCGGGAAAAGAACCTTTGAGTTGTAAAAATGGATACTCAAACTGAGTACAAAGTAGATGGATTTATTAACGAGTATAAGGCCTCGACTATTTGGACACCTTCTCCCATGTGAATAGCTTAACATTCAGGGCTATTGCAGTCTTGCGTGACATGAATGTTGAGACAACCTTTCAAACCGGAGAGTTGGTTTTGTGGACTGTTGGGCTTCTTCCTTAACTTTTGTTTTGGTCCCTGAAATGTTTACATTTTGGTCCTGAAAGTTTCAGTTGAAATAGAAACAATAATCTGACAATAGAAACATTAACTCTGAAGTTAGAAAGCCAACAGTTGGAAAACCAACATTCCAAAAGTGGAAGAAAAGAGTAATACAGAACAACCCGAAGGGTATGTGGTTCCAGGGAAGAGAAGAAAGTTTGTCGTCTTGTCAAATCTCTGTTCAGGCTGAAACAGGCTCGAAGCAATGGTACGAAAACTTTGATAGTACTCTACTATCGAAGGGTTTCTCCATTTACATGAAAGGTAATTCTGACTCGTTCCTCCTAATATGCCTTTATGTAGACGACATGTTGATCACAGGCAGTAGTCCTAGTTTGATCCTAGAGACTAAAGATATGTTGAAGTAACGTTTCGACATGAAGTACATGTGTATTTCAGATGTCATCTTAGGAATTGAGATTTCTAATACATCTAACGGACCGGTCTAATTTCAAACTCATTTGTGAGGTGTTTGACAATATCGTTGAAGTCACCAATGGATTGATTGGAATAATGGTGGAACCATATACCAAGAGCGATATGCGCAGGTAACATGTAGTTCAATGTATTTTACAAACTACAACTGACCTGATATCGGCTTATAAAGAAGATCAGCTGAACTAAGGTTTACTCGTGATACTGGAAATAATCGATAAAAGGCATTAAATCGGATATGACGATATCTAAAATATTTACTTATATACGGATTATGGTATTCTGGATGTCCAGCGGTTCTGGGAGAACACGGTGATGCAAACTGGACATCAGACTTGCAGAACACCAAAGTCACACGTGGATGTGTATGGTGTGTCTTTGGAAATCCTCTAAGCAAATTTGCATCGGCCTGATTCGTAATGGAATCAGAGTTTATCACTTTGGGCAAAACATGATTAGATGTTGAGTAACTTTACGACCTCTTAGAGGATGTCCCTTATTGGGAGAAACCTATGCCTTCGTCAGTTATAAATTATGACTAGCAAATTAGCTTTATGAAGGGCACGAATGACGACGTCTAGACATTTTAGTCAGAGACATAAGACCGTTGGGCAGTTGATCATCATGTGTGTCACTTCCTTGATTACTAATCAAATGAATTAAAGGACCCTTTAACAAAATGATTACCCGAAGATTAAAATTTCTGCCGGTATAGGGGAATAGGCGTAAAACCCGAACAATAAGAACTGATGCGGTGGAAACCCAACCTTACTGATTAGAGATCCTAAGAATTAGGTTCAATGGAAAAACTAAATCGTAAAGGTTCAGTTGAGCGTTTCGATGGAAGCAAGATCACTTTAGATGATGATTTCGGTAAAGAAACATGAATCTAAAGTCGTTCCCGCGATAGACCTTAAAGTGTTATCTGCATGGTGGGTAGAGGTTAAGTTTTCAAAACCTTCAATGATCCTCACCAATTAAGGTTAGGTTGGAGAAATATTTAATTGTGCCAACACTTGTGAAGTGGGGTATAGAAGGATACCTTGTAGGAGACCACCTATTTAAGTGTGAGGACAGGCCACCTCAAATGAACGCACTTAAGAATCTAAGTGTGTCCACGACCACAACAGACAAAATATTAAGAAGAATAGAGTAAGAAAAGTTATTGTGTTAGTACCGTTGTCTTGACTTACACTAAACACTGACGGTTCAAGAAATCACGTTCACTACGCAGTAAGTTGTCCGATGGTATTCAACTATGGAAGGTTCAAGTCTAAAACTACCTATCCAGATGCAATATCGGTCCGCCGAAAGATTGCTAGCAAGGCACCTGGTCAGTGTGCCAAAATATCTTTTAAGAGGGGATTGTTGGAAATTTACTAATGTGGAATTAAGTTTAACCCATTATTTATGACCCGCACAATTGTGATTCCGCACGTCAGAAACGTAGTTTTCATACACGTGCACTCGTAGTGCCAAGTATCATAAATTTCATTAGTGAAAGAGATATTACGTAAGTAAATATTTGAGACATAAAATGATGGACGGTTGTTGACAAAATGACGAGTGTTCCACGTTGGTAAATGAAGGAAAAAGTGTACAGAGTGTAAGATTGAAACGGGTCAGAAAAGGGTCGCGACGCCACCACCATCAGGGCTGCGGTGCCTCAAAGGTCGAGCCGTGACTCTTGGGTGGCAGTAGCTCACTGGAGCCGCGGTGCCGCGACGCTAATTCCGCAGTGCCGTGGCGCTTCTGATACAGTATCTGTGCGCGGAAATCCAAAAGTTTGGCTGATTATAGGGACGTTTTAGAACATTCAAATGCCAGTTTTCCTCCATAAATCAGCCATTATTTGGCTGCATTACTTGGTGGATTAAGTTGCCATTACGTGACACATAAATGGCCATTACATGGGAACTTGAAGAGACCTTTGTACACTACTATATATTAAGGCCTTTGGCTCAATTGGAAAAATACTACACAACACACTTAACACTTACACTCAGATTTTCTAAACTTCTTCCTCTATATGCATACCTTCAAACACTCAAGGTTCTTCTTCTAGGAACACTTGAGTTTCCTTTGCTCATTTATTAGTTGTTGTTTTATCTTGGGAGACAATTGTCCATTAAATATAAAATGATATATACGGGGCAATCTTATCTTAAGGACAAAATGAACACCACTCGACTCAACAACACAGTTGTAACACTACCAGATTTAGTATCTCTTGGTTTCATGTTATCAAGATTCAAGGAGCTTGCTGCAGTTAGCACAAAGATTCAAGACTGGTTCAAGGACAAAACATCTTGTTGTCGACACAACCCTTATACACTACAAAGGCTTGATGTTACCGCAATACTTGTTTACTAAAAGCTTGTTGCTTTTGTAACCTTTAGTGTTTACCCTTTCGAAACACTTGTAATAGTTAGTTATTATTCCTCGTATTGTTGCCTTATTTTCCAACAATGTTTGACGTAGTTTTTGCCATTTTTATGTAGAGTTTTGAAAGTTGTGTCGTGTCCGACATAACTTGTGGGATATTATGATATAAAAATATAAATTTATGTCAAGGGAAATCTAAACTAATGCCGCACAAAAGTACTGAAACCATCCAAAATAGGGACATTTGTGCCAATGAACCCAAAAAAAACCCTAATCACCATCCTCTAGGATAAAGGGATAATTATAGTCAAAGTCAAAATCCCATTGGGCTTTTAGTTTACCCATATTGGACCAACTTCTCATTTCTTACCCACATTAGCCCCCGTATTACCTTTTAACTAGGGATGACAGTGGATTCTGGATCCGGTCCGGATTCGCTGGATCCAAATCTGATTTATAGGATATGGATCTTCAAAATTTGGACCCGACGGATCCGGAACGGACCCAGATCCATTTTTGACGAATCGAATCTTAATATGGATTTTGTATTTGAGATCCATATCCGGTCCAGATCCGACTCGTGGATCCATTTTTTTATTGAATATATCCATAACCTAGAATGTAATTTTATAAGTATTTTTTAATTTTTTTTTCATAATTATGTGATTTTTCTTAAACACACTATAATGTTAGAAGTGCAACTTGTTAAATTAAGTGATTTTTCTACCATTTGCTCGTCATTAATACATACTAAGAGTTACACATGTTTCCTGAACTAACACACACACTGACTATTGGGATTAAAAAAATATTTACTATATTCGTACTTAAGACCCTCAGTACCATTCATATTTGTAGTCCTTGATATTGTAAGATTTTTGTGTTTTGCACTAGACTGTTCCAGCAACAAAGGAAGCTTTTCTCAATTGCTATGTTTAACAATTTAAAACGAATGGCTATAGTTAATAAAGGTAAATATAATGGCTCTTAAGTCCCCTATTCGAAAACAAAAGAGATCTTACAAATAATGACTACCCCTTAAGTATTAAGAAGTTGTACGAATATATTTAATATTTTCTTTTAATGTCAATTGTGTCTTTAACCATGTTTATGCATGTATTAGAAACTTTTGCATTACTAATATCACGATTTTCTATATATTAATTATGGATATGATAATACCAAATATAGTGTATAACTAATACTTGCAATACTTATACATAAATTTTAAAAATATATCCAATAAAATATTAATAATACACATAGCTAATGCATGCATTATTTTTACTAATGCCTTCCACCAAACGACCCCTCATATCCTTTGAGCTTTTGCAACGTGACATAAGGGCGAGGAGTGAATTTTTTTGTTTGTAGAAGCAGCCAATAAATTGATTGCGTTCCTCTAGGGTAATGAGTAAGCTATTAATTAGCCTTTCTATCTCTTTTTAATCATATATATGATGTGGGACCCCTTTCAGCTGTGGTATAAGCTCGCATTATTTACATGTGGATCCAGATTCGATCCGTGGACCCGATGGATCCGGATTTGAATCTGATTTTTATGGACCCGATGGATCTGAATTCAGGTATGAAAAACATATCTGAATTTGGATCTAATAGGATCCGGTCCAGATCTGATCTGTTTTCATCCCTACTTTTAACCACATTAGGTTTCTTTCTTCGTGATTCTTGTTTTATTCGCAAAGGCAAAAAGTTGTACTTCTGCTACAGAAAAAAACAACACATTTTTGTTTCTTTTGTCTTGTCTTACCCCAATACCTTCAAGTACCATAATAAGAGAAAATTCTCTGGTGATGCGCTATTTTATATCCTTTCCTCTCTTGTTCTATATATTTTTCTATGTATTCCCTTTAACCTCAAATTATTGATTTAGCCCATGTAACCTTCGATCCAGATTCCGTGACATATTAAAGCCATAATTTTATTCATCGTTGTCAGTGTGGAATTTACTGTTACATTGAGCTCTGTCAGCTCTAAATTAAGAATGACAGAGTTTGATGATTATGTGAACCAGTGACAGAGATTGGATTGAGAAAATGTGAAGAGAGGAGAAGAGAAGATAAGAGTCGGTGAGAAGGGAGAGTGAGAGAGAATGAAAATGTAGAGGGAAAAGAATTTTCTGTATTAATGATGTATGAGAGAAGTTACACATATATATACATGTGTCTAGTACATTCCAATGCTAAGTACACTTAACTACGACAACCAACTAATAACAAACTCTCAACTAACATCTTCTACACCCCTCTTCAAACTAGGGGAGATGGAGATATTATTCATCTCTAGCTTGGACATAAGATGCTCATGCTGAGGACGACTGAGTGATTTAGTGAGCAAGTCAGCTGGTGGTTGGCAGAGGACATATAGTCAGTGTTGATCAACCCTTCCTTAATTTTCTCACGGATGAAATGATAATCTATGTCGATATGTTTCATACGTTCGTGAAAAAATGGATTTGCAGCAATCTGGATAGCTGACTTGCTGTCTGATAGTGATGGAAATGGTGTCTGGATTCTAATACCAAGTTCCTGATAGAGTCCAACAAGCCATGTGATTTCAGCCACTACAGCAGCCATAGCCTTGTATTCAGCTTATGCGGAACTTCTGGAAACTGTCACCTATTTTTTTGACTAAAGAACACCATGTATCCAGTGACTGACCTCCTGCTGTTGACACAAGAGGCCCAGTCTGCATCACAGAACACTCTCAACTGAGGAACACTGCTGCTGGATATAAATATTCCTAAACCAGGAGTTTGCTTAACATACTTGACCATTCTGAGGCCTGTTTCCATGTGAGATGTCTTGGGGGATAGTATGAACTGGCTTAGACATTGTACTGCAAATGCAATATCTGGTCGAGTAGTTGTGAGATAGAGCAGCCTCCCAATCATTCTCTTGTATGCAGCAGGATCTGCTAACAGTTTATCTGGTTCAGGTGCAGCAGTGGGTGATTTTGCTGCTATATGCTGATCAAATGTAGTAGTTGTAAGCTTCTAATCACATCCATGGGTGAGTGTGCTGGTTTTGCTCCTGCAAGGCCTACGTCTGATATAAGCTCTAGTGCATACTTCCTCTAGTGCATCAATATTTCCTGAGAACTCCTTGCAAATTCCACTACAAGAAAATACCTGAGTTCCCCCAAGTCCTTAATCTTAAAGAAAGTCTGTAATAGTTATTTTGTGGAGTGAATAAGTGCTGGGATGTCACCTGTAATCAATAAGTCATCCACATATACTAATACTGCCACCATATCATTTCTCTCCTGTTTAGTAAATAAGGAGTAATCCCTGTGACTTTGTTGAAAACCAGATGAAATCAGGGCTGAGGTGAGCTTGATATTCCATTGTTTGGATGCTTATTTCAGTCCATAAAGGGACTTCAACAGTCTGCATACATGTTGTTCTTTTCCTTTCTTAATATTGAAACCCTCTGGGACCTTCATGTATACTTCTTCAAATAAATCTCCTTGTAGGAATGCATTATAAACATCCATCTGTTGGATTGTCCACTGCTTGGCTGCTGCTAGTGCAATAACTGACCTCGCAATGTACATCTTGACTACAGGGGCTAATATTTCCTGGTAGTCAAGTCCTTCCTGCTGGTTGTACCTTTTGGCCACCAGTCTGGCCTTAAACCTTTCCACCTCTCCTGTTGCTTTATATTTAATTTTGTACACTCATCTGCAACCTATTGCCTTCTTCCCTTCTGATAGTGAGACCAGTTCCCATGTTTATTATTCTCCAGTGCCGATCTCAACTTACATTACTTCAACCCACCTCTTGTTTTGTGTTGCTGCTGAGTAGTTATGTGGCTCATTATCAATTGAAACATTAGCCACAAAACTCTGGTACTTACATGACAAGCCTGCATAATCAACACGGTTAGATATTGAGTATAAACAACTAGAAGAACCATGTCTAGTGACATAATCCTTATGCCAAATGGGGGGGCTTGCTGGCTCTAGTAGATTTCCTTATGCTGCATCTTGGAACATTAGTATCCAATTGTCTGTGATCTGTGGTAGTCTGAGGAGAAATGTCTTCCTGCACCTGTATATCTTGGCTGAGACTTACATGTTCTCTGGCATCTGATGTACTGTCATTGTGTGAGGATATAATAATATTCTATGGATAAACCAGGTCATCAAAGCTGAAATGGTCCTGAGTTTTGATAGAATTCAGGTTGTCATCATCCTTACCTTTGAGAGGAAATATAGTCTCCGTGAACATTACATCTCTGCTCATAAAGAAAGTCCTATTTTCCATATCATAGAGCTTGTACCCCTTTTGCATAGATCCATATCCAAGAAAGACTAGTCTGACAGCTCTTTGGCTGAATTTATCCTGCCTGGTAAGAATAGTTGCAAAACATAAACATCATATTACTCTTAAGTGATTAAGTGATGGTGTTTTATTATATAGCATCTCATAGGGTGACTTATTACTTATGACAGTTGAAGGAATCCTATTCATTACATAAACATCCCCCTCCACACAATGCCCCCAGAATCTATCAGGTAATCCTGACTGAAACTTAATTGCCCTGGCAGTCTCCAATATATGCCTATGTTTCCTCTATACAACACCATTTTGTTGTGGTGTGTGTGGACATGAAATCTCATGTACTAATTCATGTCTTTCAAAGAGTTCACTGCAGTTGTTATTAAAAAACTCAGTGCCATTGTCAGACCTTACTACTTGAATCTTCATTTCAAACTGAGTATTCACCTCAATAAAAAACATGTGAAGCAATGTAAACACATCATATTTTAGCCTTATGAATAAAATCCAAGTCCACCTGGAATAGTCATCAATAATTGTCAAGAAATATTTCATTCCATTATGTGTATCTACCTTGTAGGGTGCCCATACATCCATGTGTAGCAATTGAAAAGATCTTGACCTTCTACTAACACTGATATGAAAGGGAATTCTAGATTGTCTATAAAGTGGACAGATTTCACACACATTCAAGACAAAGGAAGTATCCCTTTTAAAGCATTCAATTTTATTTAAAACAGACATGGGAACATGGCACATCCTCTGGTGCCAAAGGGTTGCATCTACATGTTGTGTGGCTGCCATACATTTATTTGACTCCTCATTTTTATTCTGAGTGCATAATATGTATAATCCTCCTTCTTCTTTACCAATCGCTCTCACCTTCCCAGATGAGAGATCCTGAAACACACAACATGTTGGAAAGAAAGTGACACTGCATTTCAGTTCTTTTGTCACTTTTGGCACAGACATAAGATTGAACTTAAAATCTGGTACATACAAAACATTTGTGAGAACATCACCTCCACCTAGATGATAATCACCAACATGTGAAATTGTTGCTGAATCTCCTGTAGGTAAAACTGCACACTACCTGTCCTTGTTGTCAATTTTCTATTACTTAAGTAGTTATGATCACTAGTCATATGGTTGGTAGCACCTGAATCAACTATCCATTTTATGAATGCTTCTACATCTATATCAAGTGTGCATTTACCTGCCATTTTAGCTTTCCCATTAGTTTCTTCTTTGTTGTTAATTAAACTGAGAAGTTTCTGATGCTGACTAGGTGTAAACTGATTCCATGATGCTGCATCTATGGACCATGGAGCTTGTCTTCTGGTTGTTCTGTGAACTGAAGTTCTGTCCAAGCATGTACTCCTTCTGACCTGTATCTCCAGGCGGGAAATCTCCACCAGTCACTGCATAAGCCTTCTTCCCCTTTTTAAAATCCTCAGGATAACCAATAAGCCTGTAACAGTCATCCTGTACATGTCCAGTCTTTCCAAAATAATCACACTTCATCAATTTGTAGCAGTCTATCTTAAAATGCCCTTTCACATGTGTTGCGATATTTCTAGATTCTTACGCAAGTGTATATATCGTTCAAGTAATAAAAATCTGTAAGACCGAGTAATCGTCCACAAAGACTGGTTTATCAATTACCAAATATCTAATCTATGGTATTTATTTGGTTAACGTTTTTGGGTTGGTGATTATAACTAAGAATAAGAACTAACAAAGTGCGGAAAATCACTAAAGATGATAATGCTTTGGATTTAAAACAGTTATGAAGGAAATAGAGCTTTCAATCTCCTCAACTATCCACTCTTTCACGTGTTAAAGCAATGCTAATGATTCTTTTTCTTATTAAGATAACAGGTTAACTAATCTGTCATTATATTCCGGTTAGGACATATAAGAGCTCAACCTTGTGCAGAAACCTTCTATATTTCTATGATAGATTTTACCACACGGGAGGATTAAGAACAATAACCTTAAATACTACACAAGTATCGGGGTACTTTCGTCCACGATTTTAACCTATGTCTAGACAACTACAACATATTCAAATCTCACCTTTCATACTTTTGATTCGAAATTATATGAGTTATGACAATTAGTGATCAGTTAATTATCAAGCAATCAAAACAATATTGAATATGTCTTAATATGCTGAAGAAGAAACCATTAATTATGCATTAACTATATGAAAGAGTTTCAAGAAGATTCGACGGAAGACCCTACTAAAGAGATTAGCTCCTATACATTGTCATACTAAAAACTAAATCAATATCCAACATAAACTGAAATAAAAACAAAGGAAAGCAAAGAACTTGAAAAAGAGTTGTCTCAAATCTTGTGTTATAGCCTCCAATTCTTGCCTCCAAAGTATAATATGTGATTTAAGAATAATCTCTAGGTCTTGTAGATGTAAAAATCATGTTTCATACCCTTTTGCCCTTTGAAAAGTCGAATTTTCGGTCCCAGTTCCCGCGTCGGTGTCGTGGCACTGCTGGCTGGCGCCATGGCACCGAAATTCCTACAGCTCTCTAAAATTCCAGCGCCATGGCCCTGCATTCTGGCGCCATGGCGCTGCTTGGCGCTCTGCACTTCTTAGGCTTCATTTTTTGGGTTTTTCTTGTGTAATTTCATCCTCAAAAGTAGTATCTTCTCATTTATGACCGCTGTGACACAAACGAAAGAAAAACACACCTAACACTATACTAAACGCAAAATAAAAGAGTAAAATACTAACTAAAAAGGACTCAAAAGAGTGTATAAAATACACTCTGCAACATGACAGAAATCACATAAGGCATTTGGATTGTATGACTTCTCCTGTTTTGTTCCATTTTTGTTTCTCCCATTTCCATTCCTAGCTGTCAACATAGCAGTTGATGATTCCAGCATTTCCTGCATAATCATGCATGTCCCTGCTACCATTCTTTGGCTTTCCTCCTGATTTACCATTGCATATACTTGGTTTAAGCTTGGCACCTGCTATATCATTATGATTTGGCTCCTAGCTTGACTGTAACTATCATCCAATCCCATTAGAAACTGCAGCATCCTTTGATATCATAAGTGATCGACAAAACTTCTAGACTTGGCACAGCAAGTTGGTGGTGGCATAATGGAGTCGTATTCATCCCGTAGATCCTTAAGTCTAGAGTAGTACACTGAGACAGATTATGATCCCTGTCTCATTGTAACTATCTCTTTGTGCAGTTGAAATGCCCTTGAACTGTTAATTTTGTCGAACCTCTCCTTTAATTCCTCCCAAATGATATGTGCATCAGAATTAAACAACATTCCGCTAAGTAAGCTTTTGTTTAAATTTTCCATTAACCAAGACACTACGATTGTGTTGCATCTATCCCACACCTTTGCAAGATCTCCACAAAAGGCCTCTCGTTTCACTGTTCCATCAATGAAACCTACCTTATTCTTCCCCAATAGAGAAAGTTTCATTGTTCTACTTCACAACGTGTAATTATCCATCCCATTTAATATGATTTCAACAGATAATGAACCAGGAGAATCTGACGGAAAGAGATACAATGGATGATTATGGTCAATGCTTACAGTTAATGTCGTTATTCCACTCGTTATGTCTTCTGTGTTGTTCTCCATTGTTTGCTGCCACAATTAATTGACCTAATCTACAATTAACGATCTGCTATCGACGAATTACAATTGATGATCTTCTAAACACTTCTAATATGCTAATCACTTCGAATCCATCAAACGTACTCCAAAATATGTCTCGCAATCCTCAGGATATGATGTCCCACACCTAAATCACTCTAATTCCCTATTGCATGTAAGGAAATCCCCTTGATCTGTGTCGAATCACCATTCCGGCTTTAATACCATATGGAATTTACTGTTACATTGAGCTCTGTGAGCTCTAAATTAAGAATGACAGAGTTCGATTATTATGTGAATAGGTGACAGAGATTGGATCGAGAAAATGTGAAGAGAGGAGAAGAGAAGATAAGAGTCGGTGAGAAGGGAGAGTGAGAGAGAATGAAGATGTAGAGGGAAAAGAATTTTCTGTATTAATGATGTATGAGAGAAGTTACACATATATATACATGTGTCTAGTACATTCCAATGCTAAGTACACTTAACTACTACAACCAACTAATAACAAACTCTCAACTATAATAACAAACTCTCAAGTAACATCTTTTACAGTCAGTGATTACTATGATGAAATCTCTTTAACTGGTGACATCTCCTCCACATAAGCTTCTAATATTTTTACAATGAAGAAATCTATTTTGTTTTTTCCAATGAAGGGTTTTAATGGAGTTTTAAATTCCTTTCATTTATGTGTCAAGATTGGAAGAAAATGAAATTTATGGACTGTGAGTTGAGTGAATTTTTTTAGTCCTATAGGGAGTTTTTATACATTGTATAAAAATGTAATAGAGATGTATATACATATCTATTCACCATTATAATTGTATATACACCTATATACACAACTTATACATCTTGATACTGCAACACTTAAAAATAATTTAAGTGTTTAGTCGAAATTATGTGGCAACCGAACTATTCTGGAGCCGAAATTACTTCTAGCCCTTGACTACAAGAACTTCATCAGTTACTAAGGCATCTTAGCTGAAGTCGTTAGTTAGAGGTACGACTGAGACCCACTCAGATATCTTAACGACCAAGTCTGGGTTTCTAGATCCCTAAAAGCGGTAAGGGCCAACAACAGCTGAAAACAATGGCCATTAACCAAGCAAGAAGAGTAAAGCACGAGAAAATTAGCACCACCTCCCCCATGGTCGGTCATTGAACGTAGTGGGTTACTTGATGACTGACATGGGGGGGCACGTTTGTACAGTTTTTCTTCCTTTTTGTATTATAAATAAGAACATTCTTTTGTATATACGACACACACAATCAATCAATCAAACAAATAAAATCTTTTACTTTATCCTTTACTTTACTTTACTTTACTTTATCCTTAACGCTTTCTGGAGTAGTTGAGGAACTCATTGGTGGAAATCAGAGTTCCGTTTCCAGACTGAATCGCTTGAGTTAGGGAATCAATTTATCTCCCAATTCGATCATTTGATACAAAACAGAAGAGAGAATTGAGGGCAAGAACAAATTTGGCACACCCAGTGGGACCATAGGTGAATTTATAGCGAAGTTTGATTTTCCAGGTCAGGATCATTCTTGGCGTATGCGCCTAAGGTCCGGTAAAAAAATGAACCTTGAGTCATGTCCACATCCTAAACAAAATCCTCCTAGAAGGAACAATGAACCATCGGGTATGCCTATATCGGTTGATACCCCTCCACTTTCTCCATCAACCCAAGCTTTGGAAAACTCCAACCAATCTGAAGGTC
This sequence comes from Przewalskia tangutica, assembly GCA_029844215.1. Taxonomy (NCBI): domain Eukaryota; kingdom Viridiplantae; phylum Streptophyta; class Magnoliopsida; order Solanales; family Solanaceae; genus Przewalskia; species Przewalskia tangutica. Next base: position 28,598,651 of record CM056736.1, on the reverse strand, counting down.
CAACCATAATGACCACGTCTTTCATTAGACAACAGATCAAATTGGGCATCTATGACATTATGTACCAATTTTCTAAACAATTGATTAACATTGTAAAACCTATGGTACATAATAAGGTTCATCAAGCGAGGGAGATGGAAACCAACCGAATGCACCCAGGAGAATGTTTGGCTAGTTCTGTCATCCCTCTAACGAGAGGTGTTGTTAAGCATGAGACGGTGACTCCCGGTGTTGTTCCTCAGCCGCATGTGCATCAGCCAGTGCCTACTCAGGTGCGGTCAATAGCACACCTAGGAACACAAGCTCAATCGTCTGGCAACCAGCACACTGCATGGTCGCCACTGAACCTTGGGGGCAAAATATGTCGTGACCAACCGAGTCTGCAGTATCGACAGATCAATACGGCTCAGAGACCAATTCAGGCTCCAGGATACTTTGGATCGCTTCATGTTATGCTGTACATTTCTATGAACGACCCTACGATGCAGGCAAACAATGTTGGCCAGCCGAATTGGCAGCCGATGGCCCCTAGCTATGACTTAGCTCGGCTATCTGGTAATGTTGTTTACAGTGAGTTACCATTCCAGCAATCATTGTTGGTACCTGATCCATACCTTCTAGGAAGCGTAAGAACGACTGACGTCCAAGGAGAGCAGCCATGGAATACTGTTCCACCTTATCCTCAGGCTCCGTTAGCCGTTCTAGGAGCTCAGGTTGCAGACTTTGGTGGCCACTCCCAATAGCAGCAATGGGGCATCACAACCTATTGGTAGTGTTCAGCAGACCCCTTGTAACCTTCAAAACTCTATACAACAAAGTACATAATGGAGGCCATCAGTGCGGAATTCCTACCAACCGAATCCAACTGAAACCTTTGGATATGCCTGTATATAAGAAGCCTTACCCTAATTGTGTAGATCGAATAGCACCCTTGCCAAAAGGCTTCAAAACACCAGAGTTTTCCATATTCTTTGGAAACGACGACAAATCCACTATCGAGCACATTGGTAGATTCATCGCCCAATGCGGCGAGGCTGGCCAGAATGAGTATCACAAGTTGCATATATTCCCTCTCTCTCTAACGGGAACAACCTTTGCATGGTACTCCTCTTTGGCTCCTAATTCCGTACAGAGCTGGGCTGACATGAAGGGTTGCTTCCATGATAGGTTTTATTAGCCCCGACCTCAGGTTATCGTGACTGATCTAACAAATATCAAGCAACAGATCGATGAATCGGCTATCGATTTTATCGAGAGGTTCAGAAAGAAAGTTGGAAAATAGATCGTACACTTCTCCGAATCTGAGTGTGCTCACATGATAATCAACAAAATGCACCCTCAGTTAAAGAAAAAGTTGGTTTGACAATCTTGCTCTAATCTGAGCCAGTTAGCCGAAAAGGCTAGCCAAATAGGGAATTACGTCCAGGAGAAAGAGCATAGAAGAGCCAACCAAAATTGAGGCTCCCACTTGGTGTCCATCATTGAAGCAGATGAGTCTGATTCAAAGTCAGCCGACTACACGGCAGACGCAATGGTGGCCGAGATGTTAGGGGTAAGGTTTACTCTTCAGCCTTAAAAGCCGTAAAAGGAAAAAAATGAGTTCAGCCGATGACGGGGTCGGTTACTTATTTGACTCCACGAAGGCAGGTTAGATCTTTGATCATCTGCTCAAAGACAAGCAGATTCGGCTGCTTGATGGTCACAGGATTTCGCCTGCCGTGGAACTCAAAGATAAGAAGTACTGTAAGTAACATAATTCATACAATCAATCTACTTCTAATTGTGTGGTCTTCAGAAAGGCGATCCAAAAGAGCATCAAAGAGGAAAGGTTCAAACTATCTGACATGAGTCTAAATGAAATATCTATTGATACCGACCCCTTTCCCGCGGTACCAATATCTATGGTATATTTCTCTAAGTCTGATGAGTCAAGGGACACTAAAGGGAAACAATCGATGAGAAGGGTATGGGTTCCAAAAAAAACCACCGAAGAAGAGAAGGCCACAAAGACCTATGTGTTCAACTAGTTAGGTAGCCTACACGACGTTCATGATAATAGGCAGCCAGCTAAGAGCAATTTTCATTGCCGCCTAAAATACCCGAGGGACTTCAAATGAGAACTTTAGGAATATATCATGAGGTTCAGAAGGGTCCCTATTGACGCCAGACGTAGTCCTGGGGGAAAATATGGATGCCAACCAACTGGCAGCTGAGCATGCGTCAAATAGACGAAGAACCACTCCCTAAAATCAAACAAAGGGTGATCGAGTTTAATGTAAACGAGGGTGTTTCGTCCTTATGTATCACAACGAGAAATAAGAACCAGGCGACACCCCAGAGAATGATTAAACCAACCACCAACACAGAAGAGAGGAAATTGTTTGTCAATCAGGCTCCCGGAAAGAAAGAGGTACCACCGAGAATCGCATCCAGAACTCAGAAAAGAAGGATGCAGCATGCCAAGGCCTTGTGTAAGATGCAACATACATTGCATCTAATTTTCAGCACAAAGGCAGCCAAAAATCAAGAGATTCTTGAGTATGTTGTAGCTGAGGCTGTCGATCGGGTATTCGGCTCAGTTGCTTCAGGGAAAATTACACCTGAATGAGAAATGTCAGGTCAACCAAAAATGGATGAACAACCTAATGACAACCCGACATAGGAACCCTGACAAGAGAATGTGGCCTCGGATGGACCTCTAACCTAGGCAATCCCACAGATCATGCAGGGGGTTCAGTCAGAGGATCCTCACCTGATCCTCATTTGTCTCCATGAAATGGGAGATGTGAGCTTCTGGCCTACCGAATTGAATAAAATAGGAGGTTCCATCCTTGATTTATTCAACCATTACCTAGTTGATGAGATGTGGGCAGACATTGAAATGGTCAGCCTAATCCCATGTGAGTTCTAGGCCAACTGCACTTTGTTGGATAGCATGAAAGACGATGTTTACGTAGAAGACGCAGAATGGACAACAATAGATGATACCCCATCTAGGGACACTTTAAGCATCATATTTGGCACACCTATAGAAGATATGGTTAAACACCTCAAACCCCTTTACGTTAAGGCTTACATTAACGACAAGATGATCAGCCAGGTGTTTGTCGATAATGGGGTTGTGCTGAATGTGATGTCGCTTCTCACCTTGAAGGATCTTAACAAAAAAAAGGAGGACCTCATCCCAACTAACATGAAAATGGCTAGCTTTATGGGAGAAGCCTCTGAAGCATTGAGGATCCTAGTAGCAGAAATCATTGTGGGCCCTAAGATGGTCAGGTCTGCCTTTTTTGTGATAGATGGCAAGCCATCCTATACCATTTTGTTCGGCAGGGACTAGATTCACACCAGCCGATGCCTTCCTTCTAACATGCATCAAACATCTTTTGGGAAGGAGACAAGATAGAAATAATCTCAGCGGATGATAACTCATTCAAACCAAGGGTTCAGAGCATAGAGGCTATCCTCTACTCACCCTATGTGGCTCCTATAGCCATCACGGAGTAGCATGAAGAAGGGTCTTGGGAATCCTGTAATATTACCTCTCGAGGGTTTGAAATACAATAATTAGTCGAACCACAACTTACCTTAGAGGATTTAAATAGTTGAGGAAACCCTAATCATACGTGACATGTGACATCCGCTGACTGCCTTAAGTTCTGAGGCAAGGATGCCGAGGCATTGCAAATGGAGAACCATGACGGAAAGCCAGATCTGGCGGCCAACAACATTTTGAGTTGCCGAAAGGAATTTTACGCCCAATTTTGTTTGTATTTGTTTTACGCTTGTACAAAACTCGAGTGTTATTCAATATCTCATGTTATATATGTTTTGTGCAAGGTTTGAATAAACTCGTTTTACAAAGACATGTCTTAAATAAAGCGAGAAATTAGAAAACTCTAAAAATTACAGCTACGGGAATGACATCCTGTCAGCTAAATCTATGGCCAAGATGTAGTGTTGTCCTTGGGAGTTAATATCATTAAGGGTGGCCAAACCAAAGCTTCTAAGTTTAGAAGAATATCAGCAGGTCATGCTAATGGAGTTGAGTCAGTTGAATGAAAATCGACTGATAACCATAGAAAGATTCAAAGTCGGTAAACGTAAAATGGCTAAAGCATACAACAAACATGTCAAGCCTAAGAGGTTTCCCGAAGGAGACTTAGTTTGGATAATCATTTTGCCGATTAGGATGAAAGATCATAAATTTAGCGAATAATCACCAAATTAGGAAGGACCTTTGTAGCAAACCCATGGGTTGCCGGTAATACGAATCAAGAGATAACTATGCATGATAACTATGCATGGAAAAAAAAGATTAAAAGGTAGATATATTTGAAGAAACATTACCCTTTCGGCAGTCATAAGTTATCAACAGCCATAGACCGACTGATTAGTCAAAGAAATAGACCCTTCGATTTGGGGTCGATAAAACTAGGAAGTCAGATCGGTCGGCATTCCACCAGATAAGGCTAAAATATATCACCAGTAACATAAGTCTCAGGATTATCTGAATCCACTGCTGCTTGGACATCTCGGGTACCTGCAATCTTTCCTCCTCTCTCAACTTCAATAACGACTGCTACCTCAGCCTCTGCGCTCCTACTTGGACCTTCCTTTCATCACCTAGCAAAGGCTCAGCCACTACAGACGATAGGGTCTCGGGAAAAGCTTGAGGATCGGCTGATACCGCTTGAACAACAGAAGCAGCGACGACTTCAGATGGCAGGTTCATAAGGGTATGGGCTGACAACTCAGCAACAAGATCAGCTGGCGAAGGAGCAGAGATTGTCGGCATTGCTTGAACTATATGACTTCTCCACACGGTCCATTCATCCTTCAATTTGGCTAGCCGTTCACTACCTGATTCCTTATCTAGCTCCCAAACCACCTGCTGGTTATCGAGTTCCTGGATTTTGTTATCCAATTGAAGGCTCTGTCGAAATAAAAAGGAATGGGTAGAATTGTGAGTACTAATAGTCGAGTCTAAGGTGCTCATGGTCAGAGAAATAGTCCCTATCTCTACCTGGATCCGCTCCAACTCAACTCACAGTTTGGACAACCGCTCATGCAAATCATTTCTTCGGCTGACATCTTGTTGTCTTGCTACATTCACCTCATTGAAAGAAGTCTGAATGCGGTTCTTCTCTTGCCGAAGAGACCCCAAGTGTTGCAGAGCAGCAACAACTTCATCATGGCTATCTTTGGCCATTCTATATAATGCAAACAAATCATTCAGAGCTAAATCCATGTCATTGTAAGTGGCTTCCAGAGCCGGGGAATCCTTTGTTTCTTTCGACAATCGGAGCAAAGAGGCCCTTAGAGGATGTAACTCCTCTTTGGTGGATGGAATTCCTCTGGAAACAGATTCCTCGACTCGCTCTCGATAGACGCCAATAGGCAAAGCTGGTGGAGATATAGTGTCGACTGAGCCAAAGTAACACAAAAGCACATCTTCCGAGATGATTTCGACTGGTACCTCTGAGCCATCAGTTGGGAAGGCTTCAGCCGAAGGATTACCTCCAACAACCTCATATACAAAAAGGACAAGTTCAGTATAAATACAAAAGCCCGGAGGCAGAGAATGACCAAGCACAAGAGAAAGGGTATACCTCTACGGCTTCCCCGGCCGCCTTGGCAGGAGAAATTGTGGCCTAAGGGCAGACGATGAGGGGTCCTGTGAATGTATGGGAACACGAGCCAGGGAAGATGATCCTCCAATATGAAGGGGAGCATCAGACGCTTCATGCAGTCGTCTGCGCCTTATCAACCGTGGTCTCTGGAGGGTAAAACAGAAAACATGAATATTAGTAGCCGATGCGAAGGTGTTTTAGGTAGCCGAGTAGTATACCTCATTTTCCCATCTTACTCTGTAGGAACAGGAACTCCAGGTCTGTGGGGACCTTTCTCACTATAATCTCGAATGACAACCCCTCCACTTTGTCGGGGTTGCTTGGGCACTAGTTTTCTGGATGATAAGGATTCGGTGTCAAAAGTGGTCTCCAGATCAACAAACACTGGAGGAGATGGGGTTGCTGAAAAATACATAAAAGATTTTAGCTAAAAATTCACAAGAATAATCTGGCCGACACATATGTGGAATGCACTTTACCTTTTCTATTCATTTGTCGCAACCGGACGGAAGACCTTAAGGCAATAGTCCTAGCCGACTTAGAGGAAGAAGCCTTCCGAGTGGCTTCTTTTGGCCACAATTTAGGGGTTTCTAGGTTCTTTTTCTTTCTCGACATAATCAGTCGAACACAATAGACATTTACAGGAGATTGAAAAAATTTCTCATTAGCTGTATCCCACCAATCATCAAAAGCGACCGTAGAATTCGCTCTTAGAGGAAACGACTGCCAGTCAAATAGGCCAAGCCTATCAAGATTATGATCGGCTAACTTATTTGTTGTTCGACATCAAGGAGGCAACATTGGGTTGAACTGACAATATTGTGGTGGGGCCACGACACGTGTTGAGTAAGGACAAATTGCCTTGCTACAAAATTCGACCGATATGGCTCCGCGATCAATTTATTATTCCTAGAATTGGGCGGCAAACCACCCTACATGTCTCTGCCCGTGAGAATATTCCCCTATATGAGGATCATAGTCCTCCACTGAGAGAAAGTAAGGTCCTAATCGGCTACTTGACAGACCCAATCAATGGTGGCCCATCTCTCTAGGACTGGTTGCCAATATGTATAATGGTCTCTAGACAGACCATGCAGAGTGAAGACTGTGGCAAAAACATCCTGGGGCACAAAGGGTGTTCTCAAAAGAGTATTGGCTAATTGTCACGACTCGAACCCCGGGCCCGCGACTGGCGCCCTACCTGGGCACCCTTCTACTCATACACATAAGTAACCTGCGGAAGCTAAATAACACTCAATTTTTTTTTTCATTTTTTGCAAACAAAGGCAAAGCCGGCAAGGCTGCCATCACATATATAACACTCAAAGGCCTACAGCCATACACCGGTTCATCCCACATATGAATACAAACCTCTAGGAATTTTGACAACAACTATGACGGGACAAGGCCCCGCCGTACCCATGAATGTACATAAAACCATAATACAACTCCGTACCAACATGCCAAACTTCGGAATAATGGAGCTACCTTACTGAAAGCTGAGTGGAGATCCTAAGCTCGCGGATCACCCAACTGAGTACCTAATACCTGCGGGCATGAACGCAGATTTCACGGCGGGGTCGAGACAACAAGTACTAAGTATGTAACCAAGAAGTATAGTAAACAAAATCATAACTGTACAAAAGAATGACAGGGGCAAGTATGAAAATCAAATACCAGATCATATCGTGCCATATAAAATAGAGTCGACTATACCTTTTAAAAGTGAGAGAGTCATAACAAAATCATACATGTATGTTCGTCTAGTCAAATACTGCCATAGATATCTACACTCGCATCATGGATATAAGTCCACGGACAAAACACATCTCATAGGAATCTATACCCGCATCGTGAATACAAGTTCACGGACAATATACATTTCATGGGAATATATACCCCCATCGTGAATACAAGTTCATGGACAAAACACATCTCATGGGAATCTATACCCGCATTGGGAATACAAGTTCACGGATAAAACACATCTCATGGGAATCTATACCCGCATCGTGAATACAAGATCATGGACAAAACACATCTTATGGGAATCTATACCCGCATCGTGAATACAAGTTCACGGACAAAACAAATCTCATGGGAATCTATACCCGCATCGTGAATACAAGTTCACGGACAAAACACATCTTTTGACTCTTAATAAAATCTTTAAATGAACTTTCATTTTTGATCAACCAAGGCAATACCATGCCTTCCATTTTAGAATTAACTAAGGCACTATAACATTTTTAGGGAAATGAACCCAAAGTACTATGAAATATTAGGGACGTGAACCAGAAAGTACTATGTACGTTCGCCGTACATCCTTTCATTTATAAACCCCAAGACACTAACACTCGTAGTATCAAGACATTTCCACTTTTTAAAATCAAGTTACTTACACCTTTAGACGCGAGTAGCTTACCTATTTTTAGAACCATGTAACTTATACCTTTAAATCAAATCACTTCTTCTTTCAAAATCAAGTAACTTATATCTTTAAATCAAGTCACTTCTTCTTTCAAAATTATGTAATTTATACCTTCCTTTTTGAAACCCAAAGGTACTTCTCCTAACACATATCAATAGGATTTAAACCATGTAGAAACTCAAAGTACAATCGAGGGAATATATAGAACAACTTCTAGTTTAGGAAATCCAAAGTACTATCCAAGAAGTATATCACTAAGGATTAGGTTCCGATAGAACTCTATAAAGATCAAGTCAATTATACTTCTAAAATCAAGGCAAGTATACTTCAAGAAACAAGTAATGTATACTCCAATAACAATGCAAGTATACTTCAAGAAACAATCATGCCGATAGAAGGAAGTAGTTGACATACCTCATTGACGGCTAACCAACACGACAAGTAGACTACGCCCCAATGTACTTCAACCTTATCGGCTATTCCACATGCCAAGTAGAATATGCCACACGTAGTACTTCAACTTAAAATGACAATAGCACTTCTATCAACTTCAAGCTTTCAAGTGTAAGACTTATATCAAGTAATGGTCCTCTTATTCTACGAAAATTTGGGCAGCACTTCCCCCGCTTATACGTACTTTTCCACCTTTTCCAAGGTCCGAATTCAACACCAATCAAGCCACACTTAAGGGCACAACCAACAGTTAGCCAAAGGGGATTACATGCCTACTAGACGTGTAAAATTCTGTCCCAGAACGATATAAAAACAGTCCACAATTTTTGGCACAAAATAGCCCATAATTCTACAATAACGAGGGTAAAATGTGATTCCTTTAAACGTCTTTCCACACCCTTATTCCCTTAGGACTTTTATTAGAAACTACTACACTTAAACATGCATAACAACAACTAAATTTCCATCATTTATACACGTTCAAAACAGTCCATAAAACGACACGACGGCGTCTAACAGTTGGACAGTTTTTCGGCCAACAACAACTACAACAATCCAAAGTCCTTTTCCATGATTCTATATAATCAAATTCTCATTTCAACACTTATATATATTCCATATCACATATCAACAACCATATTACTTCATTTTAACATGCGACAAGTGTAGATAATAATATTATAATCCAACGAATCCAATAACATCAAGATTGACAACTCTCGGCCAACACCAATATCTAACACCTACACTTCTTATTTTCCGTTTCTTCCTTAACACAAATTCATCCCTTAACATAACAACATGTAATATCCAATTACTTTAAAAGAATAAGAACTCTTACCTCAATTTTTATCTCAAAATAGCCCGCAATGTCTCGGCCAAAAGCTCTTTTGCACCACTTCTTCAAGTTCCAATCACATCCATGTATCCTCTACAAGCTTATAACCATCTTCACTTTGTATTTTACCTCCAAAAAAGTTGATAAAATCTTAGGGTTTCAACCCACCATTTTCGGTCAAGACAAGGTTGGAGGGTCTTGAAGAGTTAACTTGGTTTAACACTTAGTTTAGGGGCTTAATCTTGGAGAAAAGAAACTAATCAACACTTGTGTTCAAGGCTATGTTGCTTTCCGCCAAGGCTCAAGGGAGAGGAAGAGATGAGAGCTTTATTTGGATGAAGTGTAGATAATGAATCCAAGTCTTGCAAGACTTGGATATATACAAGTGTAATTGCCAAGTGGAGTGGGCCCCACATGCCCACTTGTCCTCAAAATATCTTCAAGACTTGCCATCTTGCAAGACAAGTGGGGGTGACATGTGTCACCCTCCTATTGGTCCAAAAATTAATTCTTCCCAAAATAATTTCATATTTCAAAATATCTCAAAATCTTGTGGGCCCCACAAATCCGTAAAATTTCCGGTGGGCCCCACATGATCAAATTCAAGACTTAGAAATCCAATCCTTCATAATCATATAATATCCCTTAAACCAAATTTGAGATTCTAATTCCAAGTAATTAAGTTTTTCCTTCACAAATTTTCCGAAATTTCCTTAAGTAAAAGTAATTATACTTTTCTTTCCAACGTTCAAGTCTTATTTCCTTACGTACGTTCTTATAGTATTTCCTTGAAAATACGGAGTGTAACACTAATACTGGCGGGTGTAAAAGAAAGCGGTGATCATTAAATTTATCGGGGATGAATTAAGGAAAATAGAGGGTGATCCACAACTGAAGAAACCACAGGGGACCGGTTAAGGTATCCAGGTTTTTGGAGACCCTCAACCTCGCTTGAGCATAACCCAGAGCCACATAAAGATAGGTCAAGAAGAGAGATGCCCAACTGACATCCCTCCCCGAAACGTCTAACGTTGTATAAATTTCCTGCTTTTTCACAACTGCACAAGAACCCGTATAGACAAAGTATCGACTGAACCAAAAAAGCAAAAAAACATGATGCTCAGCATCATCAACTGTAAGGGGCGATATACAATGGTTATTGTCTATAAATTGATAGTAGCCTGAAGAAGTCTTTGAGACTATGATGCCTAAATCGACAATATTTTTATCGCTTAGGACAGGCACCTCGGCTCCCAGAATTTGAATGCCAAGTATTGTCGTCACATCAAGCAGTGTGGGGGTTATCGTTCCCCAAGGGAAAACAAAGGCATTGGCAGCAGTCGACCAGTGACCAAGAAAGGCATATATAAGACCTATATTTCAAGAGGGGTCAGATTCCGACAGCACAATGGCTTCTTAGAGACCCGTCCGCCTTCATTCGGCTTCATTGGCCGACTTCATTCGGTCCAACCAAACAGAATAGTTGACAATCTTGGTCGGCCAGGTGTGCAGACTAGTCGTACAACGGCCACCAGTAAACCAGTCACATGTAATCGGAAGGTTGTAGTTTGTCGAACTTCGATGCTGAGAAAGAAGAAGGTCACCTTGTTCAGGTGTACCAAAAGGGGAAAGAACCAGTTGCTCATCTATGAAGGCAAAAGTGGGGATTAGGTCATCAATAGATTAATTGGTGCTATCCAACCCCAGAGATAGAGAAGATGATGAAGACATGGTTTTTTATGATGATGAAACGGGGTTTTTTCGGAAAAAGGCGAGGAGTTTGGGAATGACCAAGAAAATTGAATGAAAAACCTTGTGTGGAACGTCTATCTTAAAGTATGTCCTTTATTTTAAGGATACGATTGACACTCTATTGGGAGTCTTTTCGCTCAAAACGTGCGGCCAAGAAACCGTCTTGTGGAAGCCGCGACATTTTTTATGGAAGGAAAGAAGAGTGTTTTAAAAACACCATCATTGCTTGCACTGGAGACGAGACAGTTGAAGTGATATGCACGGTTGTCAGATTGAAACAACGACTATTTTCGAATAAATTAACTCAGCAGTCACACTCGAATTAATGTAGGGGAAATTGTTAACACTCAAAAATAATTTAAATGTTTAACCGAAATTCAGTGACAGCTGAATTATTCTGGAACCAAATTTACTCCTAGCCCTCGACTACAAGAACTTCATCGGCTATTAAAGCATCTTAGATGAAGTCGTTAGTTAGAGGTACGACAGGGACCCATTCAGATTTACACGCTTCAACGTCCAAGTCAAAAAGGTTTCTAGACCCGTAAAAGCGGTAACGACCAACAACAACTGAAAATAATGGCCATTACTCGAGAAAGAGGAGTAGAAGGCGAGAAAATCGGCACCACCTCCCCTATGGTCGGCCATTGAACTTAGTGGGTTACTTGATGGCTGACATGGGGGCACGTTTGTACAATTTTCTTCCTTTTTGTATTATAAATAGGAACATTCTTTTGTATATACTACACACACAATCAATCAAACAAATCAAATCTTTTATCTATCCTTACTTTATTCTTTACTGTACTCAGTTGCATTCATGTTTTCTTACCTCTTAGTTCACTAGTAACACCATCCTAACACTTTCTGGAGTAGGTGGGGAACTCATTGCTGTAAATCAGAGTTCCATTTTCAGCCTGAATTGCTAGAGTTAAGGAATCAATTTGTCTCCCGATTCGATCAGTCGATACAACGACAGAAGACATAATTCGGGGCGAGAACAAATACATACATATACATTGTATATATAATAAACATATAGATAGTGCAAAAATATTATTCTCTCCGTCCCAATTTATGTGACACTATTTGACTTGACATATAATTTAATAAAGAAAAGAAGACTTTTAAAATGTGTGATCCAAAATAAATCTTTTAAAAATATGTGGCCGTAAATTATTTAATAAAATTAAGTTATTTTTAAATATAGAAAAGTGACAGTATTTTTGGAACATATAAAAAAGGAATGATGCCACATAAATTGGAATAGATGGAGTATATAACAATGTATAAGAGGTGCATATACAAATTTATACATATTTATAAACTATTATATATTACATACTCCTATAAAATACTTAAATATTATTTATATACGGGGTCTGTGAGGGTTGATATTTGGTTCTTCATCTTTTCTTCTTTGGATCAGAGTTTTTCTTTTTTCTTTTTTCATTTAATTATTATAGATTATTTACTGTGATTATTGTAAGACCAGTGAAGGTAAAATTATGATATTTTTCGTTGATTTATGTGTAGACCTTTAATTTTCTTTTTTCTTTTATTTTGGAAATTGCGGTGCAGAGAGGATGAAAGAAATAATCTTTTGATTATTCTTATTGATGAAAGAAATATATATACAAGTTAAAATAGGAGAATCATATTCCTACTTTACATCAAAAACTCTATTCTATATGAAGAATAATTATACACTTATGATAATATTACAATTCTAATTATGGTACAACTCTAATATCAAATATACAGAAAATCAATCATTGTACACAGACAAGGGCCGCAACACTGGATGGCAAGGGTCGCGGTGTTGGGCTTCATTTAACAACCCCCGCAGTCATAGCGGACGGTCTTCGTACGCTGAGACTGTCTCTAAAATCTTCAAAAAGGATTGAGGGAAGACCCTTTGTAAAGATGTCTCCAATTTGATATCTGGAAGGGACATGGAAGACGCGTACTTGTCATTTAGCTACCTTCTCTTGAACAAAGTGAATATCCATATCTATGTGTTTATACGCTGGTGCTGAAATGGATTACCAAAAAGGTAGATGACACTTCTATTGTCACAATATACTAACGTAGCTTTCTCAATAGGACAATGAAGCTCTAAAAGTAGATTTCGTAACCAACATGAATCAGAAGCCCACATTGGCTACCCCTCGATACTCGACTTCTGCACTTGAACGTGAAAATGTGGATTGACGCTTGGCAGACCATGAGAACAAGTTATTACCTAAGAACATGCAATAACTAGACGTGGACTGTCTGGTGTCAGGACAACCACCCCAATCAGCATCTGTATATGAGACAAGTGTAGACGTCAACGAAGGATACAAATGCAAGTCATAATAAAGTGTTCTCTGAATGTACCTAAGAATGCATTTGAGCGCATTCATATGTTCAACTCTGGGATCATGCATAAACAAACATACCTGATGTACGACATATGTAATATCAGGTCGCGTGAACGTAAGATATTGAAGGGCGCCTGCAAGACTACGATAGCGGGTCGGATCCTCATAGGAAGAACCAGTTGCAGCACCCAACTTGGGTTTAGTATCAATTGGAGTAGAAGTTGACTTACATGATGACATCTCAGCCCTCTCAATGATTTCTGTTGCATACTTCCTCTGTGATAAGAACAATCCACCTGCATGACGAGTAACAACAATCCACCTGCATGACGAGTAACAACAATCCCCACGAAATAACTCAATGGACGCAAGTCCTTCATGGCAAACTAAGAACTGAGCATTGTCATGATAGACTTTCGCAAAGCATCGGAAGAGGCAGTCAAGATAATATCATCCATATATAATAGAATATAAGTCATCAAAGAACCGCAACGATATATGAATAATGAATTATCAGACATGTTGTGAGAAAAACCCATAGTCGAAACATAATCAACAAACCTCTTATACAAGCTCGTGGAGACTGCTTAAGCTCATACAAGGACTTCTTTAACAAACAAACATGATTAGGATATCTAGTATCCCTAAACCCCAAGGGTTGATGCATATACATTGTCTCCTTGAGATCACCATGTATGAACGCATTCTTCACATATCGCTGATGAATGGGCCATGATTTTGAAAGAGCCAAGCTGAGTACAATGCAAATGGTAGCCGACTTGACCACTGGGCTAAATGTTTCACCACAATTCATACCAACCTACTGAATCTTACCATCACATACAAGACGAGTTTTATGTCTTGCAAATGAACTATCATAATTTTTCTTATGAGCAAAACTCCACATAGACCGAATAATATTAACACCATATGGATGACAACTCCCACATCATATTATCAATAAGAGCATTATATTCATCGGTCATGGCAATTTTCCAATTAGGGTCATTTAAGGCAGACACGGGATTGCGGGGAAAGGGTGATTTAAGAACATTATAATTCAAATTAAAAATGTCTTTTTAGTTTAAAAATAATTTGTTGACTGCGAGTGACAGGACCATGACTCTGGGCTGGATTAGGTAAATTTTGTGAATTTTCAGAAATTTCCGTCGAAGGCGCCGCGGCACCTAGGTCTAGGGCCGCGTTGCCTGATGAACAGTGCTCTCTGGAATTTTGGCGCCGCAGCGCTGACGACGATGAAAATTATTTTGGTTACTGGAAGATTGGAGTCTCGTCGGCTCCCTTAAGGGTCGCGGCGCTAACGACGGTGGTTCTGAAACTTGGTTACTGCCTGATAGACGCCGCGACGCCTCCCCTAAGGGCCGCGGTGCTAGAGATGAACTTTGTGACAGATCTGAAAAATAACGGAGAATATAGGGGGAGATATCATCATCCAAAAAATCATACGACTAGGCATGAGTTTTTCTACTTTAAAGAAAGGGAATTGGGATTTATCAAAGAGAACATGACGACTAATGATGATTCGTTTAGAAGAAAAATCAAAGCATTTATAACCACGGTGATTTGACTCATAACCCAAAAATACACAAGAAGTAGAACGTGCTTGAAGTTTGTTTATTGTGGTGGATGGAAATAGTGGATAACATAAGCATCCGAAGACCCTAAGATGAGAATACAAATGAGTCTTATTGTATAATACTTGCAGAGAGGAAGAATATGTCAAACCTTTAGAGGGAAGAATATTAAGTAGATTTGTAGTCATTTGTAGCGCATGATGCCAAAACAACGGAGGGACGGAAGAATGAACCAATAAGGTGCGGATAATATTGTTAATTGTATGAATTTTTCGTTCAGTTTTCCATTTTGTGAAGACATATGAGGATAAGAAAAATGAAAATTTACCTCCTATTGAGCACAGAACTCCCTAAACTCCCCATTGTCATCATCTTCACCATTATCACAATAATGTTTTTTATTTTCCTTTCGAATTGAGTTCTTATGAAAGCTCTAAATTTTACGAAGATGAAAAAAACTTGAGATTTTTTCGCAATTGGAAACGTCTATAAATATTTAGAATAATCATCCAAGAATAAAACATAATATTGATGACCCATAAAACTAAGAACGGGAGATGTCCATAAATCGCTATGAATAATATCAAATGACATTGAAGTATGAGAATTTAAAGCTACAAACGACAACTTAATAATTTTTTCTAAATAACAAGATTGACAATTTGGAGTACTACGTATACCCTTATATGAAATAGATTTATTCTTATCTAAAACAGATAAAATAGACGACCTCGAATGACCTAGACGAGCATGCCACAAGGAAGGAGCAAGAGCTGCAAAAGTGGATGACATGGCTGGACGCGAGATGCTGAGACGTTGTGTGATTGGATAAAGATCCCCCCTACTGTCACACCTCATGAGAGGACTCTCTGTCTTGAAATCCTTCACAGAAAATCCAAACGAATCAAAATCAAAAGAAACTCAATTATCAGTGGTGAATTTACGGACATACACCAAATTTTTAATGAGTTTTGGGGTATGAAAGGTATTTTTCAAGACAAGTGGTGGATGGGGAAGGGACAACGTTTTATTACCATAGCCCTTAATTGGAATAGAATTGTCATTACCAATAATTATACCACGATTACTGCTGAAACTAAAATAAGACGATAGAGTACCTTGGTCGGATGTCATGTGGGTAGTGGTGTCTGTGCCCATGTACCAATTAGGGTCCAGTTGAGTCAAGCGAAGTGTATGCATCGCGACTTCAATGTCGGTTTGTGTGGGTCCTTGTGTGTGATGAGCCTGAGGGTGATAAGGCACGGTATTCGAATCGCTACCCAAGCCCATGTCGATGCAAACCCGAGCCGATCAGAAGTGCCGGGAAGAAGTGGGGCGCGGTCGCGCCTTGAGATAAGCGGCGCCGCAGTGTTGTATTGTGTTGGGACCTACTGCCACCGTCCAGGGGCCCAATGTGGGGCCCAGACCTGCTGTTGTTGCTGACTGCCCACGGTGGCTGAACCGCCACCGCCACCATTCTGGTTACCTCCGTTGTTCCCGCCGCGATTCTTGCCATTATTTTTCCAATTTTGGCCCTTCTTACCTCCACCGTTGTTGTGATTTTTGGTCACGTTGGCTGGATTGAAAAGAGAAAATTTTGAAGCAGTTATCATAACGACGGGGCTAGCCCAAATAGATGCCTTTTTAGCCAAACCCACTTCTTTCAAAGTGAGCATGGAGCGGGCTTGATAGAACTCTGGCAGGGGGTTACTTTGACGAATAATCGAAGCAACCCCGGTATAGGCTTCGGACAGACCGGCAACCATCTGAAGGATGAGATGACTGTTAGTAACAGGGACACCCACGTTATGAATCTGATCTGTCAAGTCTTTGAGGCGTTTACAATAGGAGGAAACGTTAGAAAAATTCGCCATAACAACTTGGAAAAATTCCTTCTCAAGGATAATAATTCGAGAATGACTGTTATCTTGGAAGATATCACGCAATCGATTCCATGCCGCTATAACTGTGGAATTGGGTTCCATAATCGTCTGTAAAAGGTCCAAGGATATAGTGACATAAATCCACTGGAGAACCTTTACATCAAGCATGACCCATAAGTTTGGATCTGCTGCTTTGGTGGGCACAACCGTTGTAGACGTAGACGCCGTATCACCCCCGTTGGAGGAGCTGGAGGGATGATATTGTGAATAACTTGATGTGTCATAGCATGAATCTTAAAAAATTACGTCCATGTCCCATATTAGACGTTTTCTAGATCAAGAACAATAGGAAGAATGCTCTTGATGTTGGAAACTGTTAGGGTAGGATGAAACGTGTTTTTATCAGTCATGGTGAATAAAACACGAAGATTCGGAGAAGGGAATTTGTGAGAGAGAATTTTTGAAAGAGAAGGGTCGCAGCTTTGTGCAAAAATCCGAGAGGGAGGTCGCGACTTTGGGCAAAATATCCGAGAGGGAGAGAGAGAATTTGAGGAGCGAAAGCAAGGTAAAGAGAACCTAGACTCTTGATACTATGAAAGAAATAATCTCTTGATTCTTCTTATTAATGAAAGACAAATATATGAAAGTATATGTATGTCCTAGAAACAATCTGTATTAGGACAAAATGTACTTTATACACATACATATTTATATATTGATGATGATTAATATTATGGCATTTGCATTTGTTGAATTATTAGTTGATTGTTTATAATATTCTATAAATGCATCCCTAGAGTTTACGTGGTTATTAATGGTGTGAGAATTAATATTATAACGTAGCTCTTAAATAACCTCGACTAATGATCATCGAGATTGGGATATCGATTATATGTGATACGTCGACATGTAGTCTCATCATATCCTTAGGGATGTAGTATGACTCACTTGCTACGAGTTATGGCAACTCGTGATGGACACATGGATACTTGTTGAAGTATTGGTATACCCTGCTGATGTACTGTTTTGTTATATGTCTATAATATTATCGGCGTGTGGGAGATAGAAGTCCTTAGACTTGAGGTCGATATCACCTAGTTTACGGAGTAATGTACTTTGATCCTGTCCTAAGCTCAATTGCCTTATAGGTTGAGACACGACTTATTTTTGGTGCATTACGAAGTAGATTAAAGGTGGTAGTTGGACCAAGATTAGAATTAATTCCTTGAATGTATATTCGAAAGAGCACTCAGATACTCATAAGATATTAAGTTGACTAAGTCATTGGCCAACGCAATGGACATGTCTGTGATATGGTCTTGTTGTCAACTAATATGGATAAGGTATAATGATCAAGCCATTTGGATAGACACTTGACAAATCCTAAGCTTGATTGAGTGTGTCGTGAATGAAAGGATTTTATCTTCCTACATAAAGGTTCAGTTCACATGTTTCGTGTAGCTAAACTTTACATGTTGAGTTCGTCTTCCGGCGCAGTCTAGGAGTTCCGTGAAGATTCTAATGTAATTAGTGTCGATATGTAAAGGACTGAAGGGTAACACTAAGTCAAATGTTCCGTTGATTGAAGGATGAATTAGGAGATTATATATAAATATATGTTCGGTTGATAACCGGGACATTAGAAATGGAAATAAGGCAAAAAATGGTTCAGGGCCGCGGCATCGAGGCACGTTCTGGTTGTCCGAATTTGACCCAGTCCATTTTCTGCTGGGCATAACCCAAGGGAACCCAATAAATAGAGATTTTTCCCCTCTCATTTCACTACACCAAAACCAAGAGAGTATTCTCTTCCAAAGTTCTACTGCAATTCCTAGCATTTTAGACTTAGCAATTACATCAAAAAAAATCCAGAAACTTGCAAATCGAGGGACATTTGTGTGTGCACCCTCGGACTACACAAATCTTCCACATTTGAAAAGTGTTATCTACAAAAATGTAAGTCTTCATTTGAAGTATTACATTATTGCTTTGTGTTTACTTTACATCATCTATTCATACTACAGTTTGACCGTCATGTCGGGTTTGAAACATAAATTTTCAAATTACGATGCGTGTGCGAATCCGACAGAACCCCTTCAATATATACAAGTTACAATAGGAGAATCCTATTCCAACTTTACATCTAAAACTCTATTCTATATGAAGAATAATTATACACTTATGGTAATATTACAATTCTAATTATGATATAAGTTTAATATCAAATATATAGAAAACTGTACACGGACAAGGGCCCGCAGCGCTGGGCTTCATTTAACAGAGGAAGTGTGATGGTAGGGACGAAGTTACGTTGTTATTGTAGATATGGCGTTGCTTCAGCGGTGAATAAATGGATTTATGAATTTTTGTGAAGGTGATGATTTTCTTACATGGTGATGAAAATGGATTGTTGATGGGCATTTTCCCTGTATATTTTTTCTTGATTTAATAAAAATTGCTAATGCTTCTAGAAGAACACAGTTAAACATTACTTAAAAAAAATGCTTGAGAAATATATTATATTAAGAATTATCGTGCTTGTGCGTTTTATTACCAATTTGTTAAAAAAATATGTCCAAAATAAAAATGAAAAGATTAGAATTCAAGAGAAGGAAAAGCAAAGGTGTTAAAAAGGAGTGCCCTGTTGGAAGAATTAGGAAAAGATAGACGTTTGGATATTTGAGAAACATACGTCATTTTTTCCATAGTATTCAATATTTTTCTAAAGAAAAAAGTATAATACATAAACATATTATTATTTTAAAATGCAGTTTCAGGACTCGTTTCGGGGTTCGCCTCATGGCGAGGCACTGGAAAAACACTTCGGGCTCACGTGCGGGGCTTAGTTACTATGAGGATTACACTTTGAACGTTCAATTGTACGTTCTAAACATGCTTAATGCCCAACGGTCGGGTTTCGCCTAACAGTTCTTACACAAATT
The DNA here is from genome assembly GCA_029844215.1 of Przewalskia tangutica. Classification (NCBI taxonomy): domain Eukaryota; kingdom Viridiplantae; phylum Streptophyta; class Magnoliopsida; order Solanales; family Solanaceae; genus Przewalskia; species Przewalskia tangutica. The sequence continues at coordinate 28,578,758 of CM056736.1, read as the reverse complement.
ATATGTTAAATTTCTTAGTTAAAATCATTGACCCTCATAATTCTTCAATAAATTTTATGATACTTAATAGAGTTTCATCTATAGAAATAAAAAAATTGGGTGCAACTCAAATAACAAGTGATAGTATTGCATATTTACTATTTGAGAACATCATGAGGGTGAATATTACTTAATATTTCTTTTAAAAATACATAGACGAATTGTATATCAAAATTATCATATTTTATTATTTTTCTATTCGAAAGTAATTTTATTTTTATTCATGAAGGAGTTACGTTTTAATTATAATATAGATAGGAGATAATATAAATAGTATGATAGTAATATTATTTTAAGAAATTGTGATTTATTATTGTTTGAAAGTTAATATGTTAGAGTTGATTTGCATTTCATAATATATTTTATTTCATTGTATTATTTATACTTGTAAAATTATGTTATACATAATTACAAGTTATCAATAGCGTATACTGGATTGTTTGGATTAAATTTGTTGAAAATATTCATTAAACGTGAAATAAAGTTAATCATATTTAATTACGAATCGAACATTAGGGGCCCCACACGTCGGAAACGTTGTTTTCACACACGTGTACATACAATGCCAATGATCATAATTTTCTTAAATGGAAGAGATATTAGTACGTATACGAATTGTTTGAGACGTAAGGTAATATACGGTTATTGGTCAAATGACGAATGATTTCACGTTGGTAATGAAGGAAGAAGTGTATAAATGTGTTTAAAGATGAAACGAGTCATGAATCGCCGCGGCCCGATAGGGCCGCGACGCCAAACACCTCTCTGAATATTGGGCGCCGTGGCACCTCCCTGCAGGGCCACGGCGCCAACGCTCTGGAGTTTGGGCGCCGTGACGCCTCCCTGTAGGGCCACGACGTCAACTCTCTGAGGTTTGGGCGCCGTGGCGCCTCCCTGCAGGGCCACGACGCCGGTAGTCCAGAATCTGCGACGGGAGACGAAAAGACATGACTCTTGGGCTGGTTTTTGTGGCATTAAACCTCCATTACATCCCAAATGAATTCAACCATTATTTGGCTGAATTAACACTCAATAATCAAGGCCATTACATGGTCATTCAAGGTCATTACATGGTCATTCAAGGCCATTACATGGGCAATTGGAAAGTCATCTTCACAACACTATAAAATGAGGCCTTAGGCTCATTTGCAAAATACTTGAAATCTGAAATACGTATTCCTCTCTTGCAATCACAAAACTCTCAAAGATCTTTCTTCCAAAGCAAACACTTGAGTTACTTTTGCTTATTTGTTTGATTGTTGTTTTATCTTGGTAGATAAGTTGTCATTACAACCGTTGAAAGGATATACGGGGCAATATTATCTTAAGGATAGATCAAGAATTTGGTCGACTCAACAAGCCTTTCTATTTGATCATTTCCAAGTTTTATTACAGTTTGTTGTTGTTGTTGTTGTTGTTATTTTCCCGTTCTACACATTACCACTCACAAGCTTAAGATAATGCGCTATTTCAACAACAACATGTCTGAAGAACAATTCAACGCTTTGAACAACGCCAATGCTCAAGGCAATCCCGCTGCCTTCAATCCCCACACTCAAGGCAATGACAATACCTACTCTCCCACTAATACAGGCATTCCAAATGCCTTTCAACCTGCTGCGTTTGGCACAACTAGTGCCCCCACTGCTCCTCAAGGCGTTCACAACGCCCATGCTCCTGCTCAAGGTATTTACAATGCCTTTGCTACTGGTCAAGGGAGTACTCCTGCTCCAACTCCCCCTGGTTTTCATCATGAACGTCCCGAAAAGTTCATGGGTACACATTTCAAGCGATGGCAGCAAAATATGTTGTTTTTCCTGACGGTTATGGGACTAAAACGTTTCCTAACCGAAGACCCTCTACAAGTTGGGGATGACACGGACCCTCAGCCAAATAATTTGGCGGGAGGGGGCCAAGGTAACCATGTTGATGACGACATGAAGATGGTTCGTGAGGCATGGAAACACAGTGATTTCATGTGCAGGAACTACATTCTAAACAGTTTGTCCGATCCTCTCTACACGGTATATTGTACCGTTGAAACTGCCAAGCAGTTATGGGACAAACTACAAAAGAAGTACAACACCCAAGATGCGGGTAGTAAGAAGTTAATCATTGGGAAATTTCTAAAATTTCAAATGATGGATAACCAAAGTGTGTCAACCCAAGTCCAGGAATTTCAAATGATTCTACAACATCTAGACTTGGAAGGATTGAAGCCCAACGAGCAATTCTTGATTGGGACATTAATCGAAAAGTTGCCTCCCTCGTGGAATGAGTTTATGAATTACTTGAAACTCAAAACGAAGGAGATGACTTTAGACGAACTTCTTGTCAAACACCAGATTCAAGAGGACAATAAGAAGGTCATGTCGAAGGGGAAACAACCCGCTGAGGCTAACACAAATCTGACAGAAGTCAAAGGGAATCCAAACAAAAAGCGGAAGTTCCAAAAGGATGGCCAGTCCTAAACAACTGAAAAGTTTAAGGGAACATGCCATTATTGTGGTAAAGTTGGTCATATGGCCAAAGACTGCCGCAAGCAAAAACATGATAAAGGCAAGGATAAGGTACACATCGTCGAGGAAACGCTCCTAGATGATATGATTGAAGAATTCTCAGCAGTGGTGCTAGAAGTAAACCTTATTGAGAATCCGACGCAATGGTGGTTGGACACGGGTGCTACCCGTCACATTTGTTCCACTAAAGACGCTTTCTCCACGTATACACCAGTCACATATAAGAAGTTGTTCATGGGCAACAACTCCTCTTCAGAGGTGCTGGGGGAAGGACAAGGTAATTCTTAAGATGACGTCCGGAAAGGAACTGATTCTCAAAGAAGTGATGCATGTCCCAGAAATTCGACGAAATCTAATTTCTGGAAATTTATTAGTGAATGTTGGTTTTAGACTAGTGCTAGAGGCTAATAAGTTTGTAATCACTAAAAACGAAACATTTGTAGGAAGGGGTTTCACATGTGAAGGCCTCCTTAAGGTTAATGCTACACCTATAATGTCGTCTACTTAGAAAGGGGCTTCTCCTGTGAAGGTCTCTTTAAGGCAAATACTGTACTTATACTGCCTTCTATTATAAATAAAACTGAGCCTTCCTTTTACATGTTTGTGTCTTCTAATTTATGTCGTCATAGATTAGACGTGTTAACTATCAATCTATATTAAGATTGGTAAAGTTGGAATCATTGCTCTCTATCGACATAAACCCTCAACATAAGTGTGAGGTATGCATGGAGGTAAAAACTCTCCAAAAAGTTCTCTTAGATTCGTCGAAAGGGAAACCGCTTCTCTAAAACTCACATATATCAATAGATGTGATTTAGAACTAGAGGGGGGGAACAAGCCCTTTGTGACTTTCTTAGATGATGGCATAAAGTTTTGCCACTTTACTTACTTAAAGTAAAAATTGAGCCTCTGAAACATCTAAACGTCACAAAGCAAAGATGAGAACCTACAATGCCAATGGGTCTATAGACAAGACATTCATACGTATGTTTATGACTATCGCCGCCTTGCGGGATCTTGAATTACATCAAATGAATGTCGAGATAGTATTCCTAAATGATGATTTGGAAGGAGAAATATACATAGACCAACTAGAGGGGTATGTGGTTTCAGAATAAGATAAAGGTTTGTCTACTTGTCAAATCATTTTACAGGCTGAATGTTACACCCCGTAATCTCAGGACATGTATATAAGAGTGTACGTAAGAAATCAGGACGTTAAGATTTGAGACTTGTAGAATTTATCGGAATTATGGAAATGTCGGGAAACGAAATATTATAACGAATGGGAGGGCGACACGTGTCACCCCCACATGGGCTTGGTCGATTTTAACCAAGGGTTAAATGGTCAAATGACCAAGGCAAGATGATCAAGTCTTGATAAGCCAAGGCTTGACATTATTGACTAAGTCAACTAGCCAACTTGTGCAAGATATTTTAATTTCTTCATCCAAACCACACAAGTGTTTTAATCTTGACCCTACATTTAATTATATATACTACACTAGTAGCAAGACAAGCTCTCAACACTTAGAAAAAATTTCACATTGTTCTTGCTCATTGAGGAGCTCTCGGCTTTGTCATTTTTCCACACAAAAAAAAATTCGTTTGTTGTTCATAATTCACAATACTTAAACTTAAGGTTCCTAGGGGTATTATAAGGATATATCAATACAAAGATCCCGGAAAAGCTACGTTTGTACATTAGTCGCAAGATGAAAACCTAAGTTGTTTTCATAAGTTGTGGTTGGAAATTTAAGGGGAGTTGTTTATGAACTACTAAGGGCTTAAAATAGCGGATTGGAGCGTGAAGGAAAGGAGCTAAGTTGCTAAGGAGCGACTTTGAATCTTGGAGTTTTATTTGGGCTTAACAAGGTAATGATCTTCATCTCACTTATGTAATTAAAGATTACATGTTTAGTAGTTGATATATGATCATGTGAATTATATAATGAAGATTGATAAGTGTTATGGAATATTGGAAGCCTAAATCCGAGAATGATCTTGTTAGCCATTGAAATTGAAATACAATTTGGTCGATAGTTATAATCGTCGCATGTTATCTAAAGAAAAGATTGTAGTTGTTATAATCGATTGCGGCTATATAACATGTTAGACTAAACATCTTGGATTGAAAAGGAATTGGATAAGACTTTGCATTGTTGTACATTGTAGCCGAAAATGGCATTGAAATATTGGACAGTTTTATATTGATTGTGGGGCAGAATTTTACACGTCCGGCTAGGCGTGTAATCCCCTTTAATTAACTGATTGTTGAGCCTTAAATGTGGTATTTGGTTATTGATTTTCGGGCCTTGAAAAAGGTGGAAAAGTACGTAGAAACAAAGGAAGTGCTGCCCGATTTTCCGTAGAATACGAGTCCTTATACTCAGGAATATTCTACGTTAGAAAGATAGAAGTTGATAGACGTATTATGGTCATTATAGGTTGACATACTACACGCGGCATATTGGACTTAGCAAGTGGATTGAACCGAAGAGGTATGTGGAACTTTCTTATCTCTTGAGCATGAGTAGTTATAAATGTATAGTACGGTAGACGTACGAGATTTAAATGAATTCAGTTTCAATTGATATCCTTGACTTGTTTTAAGAATGTCCAAGTTGGTTGAGTTAGAGAATTAAGTCACTTGTTTTAAAGGTTAAAGATTTCTTAGTTTCTAAAGCATAAAGTTAGTATAACGGCTTTATGGGAAGTTGGTTATAACAACTTTATGGAAAGTTAAAGGAATGGTTTTCTCTAGTAATGTAAACAAGGATAAATGACTTGAAATAAAGAAGGGCAATTTGATTTAAAGACATCAATTGCTTAATGTTTTTAAAGTAAGGGTCACTTGATTTAGAAGCCTCAAAATGTATTTCTAAAAGTGTAGTGACTTGTTTGAAATGTAGACAAGTCTTGATACAACGAGTGTTAGTATCTTAGGGATTTTATACGAGAAGGAGTCATTTTAAAAAAGGATAAAGGTACGTAGTGCTTTGGGTTAAATTCCCGGATTTTTATGTGACACGAAAGTGCCTTGAGTTTATAAAATGAAATTCATTTTTGTATGTTAATGAAAGTCTAAAAGATTTTATGAACTTGCCTATGCTCTTGCGATAGCCCTTAAGTGCAAGTATTATATTTCTACGTTGCCGTGTCTCTCAGTTGGAGGGTCGGCTGTCTTGTTGTAAGTTTACTTGGACGTGCCGACAGTGATGAAGGATTCCACGGGTATGCTTCTATTGTGATTGTTCCATGGACATGCTTATACGATGAAGGATTCTGGGGCATGCAACAATGTTATATACTATTATTACTCCATGGACTAGCTCCCCATGAAGACATGTACCCGAGATGAGGGATTCCACGGGCATGTTATATACTATTATTACTCCATGGACTAGCTCCCCATGAAGACATGTACCCGAGATGATGGATTCCACGGGCATGTTATATACTATTATTACCCCATGAATTAGCTCTCCATGAAGTCATGTACCCGAGATGAGGGATTCCATGGGCATGAGAGATATATATATTACATATGTGCACGCCGACAGTGATGTAGGATTCCACGGGCGTGTTACATATATATATATTTTACACTTGCGGCTGTCGGCAGTGATGGAGGATTCCACGGGCACGCTTTGATGTTTGCGGGCTTGAGACCCTTACTGGACTGTGTCATGATTTTGAGGGCTTGTGTCCCTAGCTTTGGTGTGACTATTGTTCATGTGTTGAAATAGTCTTTAAAAGGTAAAAACTGACTTTCATTACTTTCGTTTCGGCAAGGCACGATTGTACTGTTAATTTGATTATCATACTTGTATCCAGCTTTATATATCTAGACTTTATGATTTAAATTACAGTACTTTCAGTTTTACATACTTGGTACATATTTTGTACTGACCCCCGTCCTCGGAGGCTGCGTTCATGCCGCATGTAAAGGGTAAGCAGGTTGCGGATCCTCACTATTAGGATCACTGATCAGTTGTCAGAAAACTCCATTTTTTCGGAGGCTTGTCTTTTGGTACGGTTTCCCTGATGTTGTAGATTTATGTACATTCAGGGGTATGGCGGGGCCCTGTCCCGTCACAGTTGTAATGTAAAAATTCTTAGAGGTCTGTAGTCATATCTTGTGGATTGGGTTGTAAAAAAAGAAAGATGTAACTGCTTTTGGGCTTATGTATATTTTTTTGGAAGGTGGCCTTATCGGCTAGCCTGTTGATATTTCATGACTAGTACTTTATGAGTTTTAAGTATGTTCTGCTGCTATTATCTGATGTATACCTGTGAGGGGTGCCTAGGTAGGGCACCTGTCGCAGGCCCGGGGTCGGGTCGTGACACTGAAACAGGTCCTAAATAATGGCACGAGAAATTTGATAGTACCCTACTATCGTAAGGAGTCTCTATTAACAAGTGTGGTAAGTGTGTTTACATGAAGAGGAAATGACTGATTCATTAGGCATAACATTCCTCTATGTAAACGAATTGTTGATCACTGATAGCAGTCCTAGGGTAATCCTAGAGACTAAGATTGTGCTAAAAACAATGTTTTGACAACTCCTTGAGCTGGTTAGTGAAAGCCGCAGTGGAGGTGCAAATTCAGGCATAAACTCTGGATGGACCGACATATTTGCAAGTGGGAATGGGAACAGCCCTAGCGGCATTTCCGAATTCACTCTTGGGAAAGCACCTCATGCTAATGTGAATAACACCTCAGCCCCCTTTCTTTGACTATGGTACTTACTTTCACTCATTACTCCTGTACCTTTCGCCTGTCGTCAACGAAACCTTGTGGGGTTAGGAGTAAAGCATCCCGAGGTTGGCGCATCTCGTTGAGCGGGGATGCCCATGACGTGTACGTGTCGGATGAACCAAATCCTTATTCAATTTTATTTTTCCATTATATGGGCCTCGCACATGTTCTGCAGTACCCCCGTGAATACTCCTCCGGTATGAAAAGTTCTTAATGTTAATTGAGTACCCGGTTCTCCAATCGATTGACCTGCAATAATACCTACGACCGCTAACTAGACATTCGTTCCAGTGGCATCCCAAGAGTGAAAGGTAATTTCTCTCCTCAATGCCTTTCTTCAGCGTATTCAATCGGCTGGAGGGTAAGTCAATAACAGTGGTTCGACAACAGAGAACAAAACATCTCTGGAAAAAAAAAATACCACAAGACAGAAATAAAATCTTAATTTAGCTAATGATAAAAGTAAAAAGCAAAAAATGTCATGTCTTAGGGATCAAGGTCTCTAAGACAACTAACAGATTGGTCTCGTCTCAATCTCACTACATCAAGAAAGTGCTGAAGAAATTTGAGATGTTCGACAATTCACCTGCAACGACACCAATGGTTAGAAGTCAATAAATTGGCAAGACTCACCCGTAAGCTGAATGGATTTATGGTTTCTTAGAAGATATTTCATGTTGGGATAAACCCGTGACTTCTGTAATGATCCACTGCAATAGTCAGTCGGCTCTAGGAAGGGCACGAAGTTCTATTACAATGGCAAGCCTCGTTATATTCGACGGAGACATAAGTTCGTTAGACAATTGATCACCTCGGGTATTATTTCCATTGATTATATAAAATCTAAGGAAAATATCGCAGATCACTTGACGAAGGGAATACCCAAAGATCAGTTGTTCTGCCTGTCTAGGGGAATGGGCTTAAAACCCAATCAATAAGAACCAATATAGTGTACACCCAACTTACGGACTGAAGATCCCAGGGATAAGGTTCAATGGGAAAACTAAAATGTAAAGGTTCAGTTGAGCGCTTCGGTGGAAGTAAGAGCACTTCGGATAATGATTTCTTCTTAAGAAACATAATCCAAGGCCATTCCCGTGATAGACATAAAGTGCTACCTGTAGAGGGGTAAAGGATAAGTTTCCAAAACCTTTAATGATTCTCAATAATTGAGGTTAGGTTGGGGAAACTTTTAATGGTTCCTAACGCTTGTGTAGCGGGGTATTACAGGATACCTTGTAGGAGACCACCTTTTTAAGTACAAGGACAGGCCGTCTAAAATGAACGTACTTAAGAATCTAAGTGTGTCCACGACCCACGACGGACAAAACACTAGAAAGATTGAGTAGGAAAGGTGTTCTGTTGGTACCATTATCTTGGCATATACTAAACACTGACGGTTCAAGATATCACGTTCACCGCGCAGTAAATATGCCCGATGGTATTCTACTATGGAAGGTTCAAAGCTCCGGCTACCTCTCCAGATTCAACATCGTTCCGCCAAGTGATTGCTAGAACGACACCATACGCGTGCACCAAAATCTCTTCCAAGAGGGGATTGCTGGAAATATTTATTAAACGTGAAATAAAGTTAATCCTATTTAATTACGAATCGAACATTAGGGGCCCCACACGTTGAAAACGTTGTTTCCACACACGTTAACATACAATGCCAATGATCATAATTTCCTTAAATGGAAGAGATATTGGTACGTATACGAATTGTTTGAGACGTGGGTAAGCGGTTATTGGACGCGTGCCGCGCCAAACACCTCTCAATATTGGCGCCGCGCGCCTCGCAGGCCACGCGCCAACTCTGCGCCGCAGGCCACGGCGCCAACTCTCTGAGGTTTGGGCGCCGTGGCGCCTCCCTGCAGGGCCACGACGCCAACTCTCTGAGGTTTGGGCGCCGTGGCGCCTCCCTGCAGGGCCACGACGCCGGTAGTCCAGAATCTGCGACGGAAGACGAAAAGACATGACTCTTGAGCTGGTTTTTGAGGCATTAAACCTCCATTACATCCCAAATGAATTCAACCATTTGGCTAAATTAACACTCCATAATCAAGGCCATTACATGGTCATTCAAGGCCATTACATGGGCAATTGGAAAGTCAGCTTCACAACACTATAAAATGAGGCCTTAGGCTCATTTGCAAAATACTTGAAATCTGAAATACTTTTTTCTCTCTTGCAATCACAAAACTCTCAAAGGTCTTTCTTCCAAAGCAAACACTTGAGTTCCCTTTGCTCATTTGTTTGATTGTTGTTTTATCTTGAAAGATAAGTTGTCATTACAATCGTTGAAAGGATATACAGGGCAATATTATCTTAAGGATAGATCAAGAATTTGGTCGACTCAGCAAGCCCTTCTATTTGATCATTTCCAAGTTTTATTACAATTTGTTGTTGTTGTTATTTTTCCGTTCTATACATTACCACTCACAAAAAAATTGTGAGAATCATCCGGACGCGCACACACACATAATATATATATATATATATATATATATATATATATATATATATATAATATTTATTTTAATTATATTATTTTATAAAATACTAGAAATTAAATACCCATGAAACTTAGACTTGGCTAGGTATATATAAAATGTTCCGCTTTGTGCCTCGGCTTTTTAAAACAATGATTATCCTTAGGAAAGCTAAAGCAAAGGTCAATGATATCAAGTTATCCAGATAATCAAAAGTAAATTATTCATAAAAAGGGAAACTGATTACTTGAGAAATAAAGAAGACAATTTACTGTAACAGACAGATAATATTGTAATTTAAAAAAAAAAAAAAAAAAGAGAAAATCATCCTAGGCCATCATACTTCTAACATGTTATAACCTAACCTTTGTCTTATCAAATTCTTCTCTCCATATTCTCTATTTTTAATTCCTCTGTTCCACTCATTTCTCCTATGCTCTTGCATTTAAGGAAAAATATCTTTAATCTTTGGCCATTCCTTTAGTCTCACAATCCTCCAACAATACAACACCATCATCCAAACAACTCAAATACTCCATCATGGCTGTCTATAATTCTATGTAAGAAGAGAATGGTACCAAAAATCCTACAGCTTTGCACTTGCTAGGTCCCCAAATAAAAACACTCTCTATGAGAAGTTATCTTAGGGCATAGACTTTAATCCCTTATCCTTTGTCCACCATATAAGCAACAACAGACACTACTCAATTATGCAAGACACACATGTCACACATTTGAATATTCTCTAGCAGCTTTACATGGTCCATGTATAGTATTTCAACTTGGTATGGGATGTCCCCCAAAAGAATCTCACACTCCGTGATTGATATTTGTGGTGCTCTAACAACGGCAAACCCAATAAGAATTTGATGAGCGAAATTGTCCGGAAAAACATAATAATTTTACCAGCATGATCGGTCCTTAACTGATATTGAATTATATTCAGATGAAACTGTGGACAATTATCGTTTAACTATCTTAAGTTTTCTCACTTCATACTCTAATTAAATTTCTGACTATGCTCTTATATTATCCCACCTTGATTCCTAAGACATGAGTCAAAACAATATAACTTGTGTAGGCTTCTAGCTAGCATGACTAAGCTTGCATGATTGCACAACTTACTGATCTGTGAATTCTAAAGTTAGCATAGATATGTTTCCCCAAAAGAAACTTACACCCTTCGTTTGTATACATCTAGCATGCACGTTAGAATTATGCATATTTTAAATTGACTCTCCCCATCAATCCTGTGGGCAGTACACTTTGGGACCGCCAGGAATGTAGATGATGAAATCACATATATGGTACTTGAAAAAATTGTTAAATATACATCCGATATACACAATATACATGTGTATATCGGATGAATAGTGTCTCGGATTTACTGTAGAAGGGCCCACGATTGGGCTGAATTTTGTATACAATGTGTATACTAGTCTTGTACATTAATTAGTCTTGTATATTAATTAGTCTTGTAATCTTACCATAATTGTATAATTAGTATCCAAATAGAATAGAATTTTAAACGTAGAATAGGAAAGGATTTTTCTTATGTAACTTGTATATATACATCTTTCATTAATGAGAATAATCAAGGGATTATTTCTTTGATGGTATCACAAGTCTAGGTTAATTTTCTTCCTTGTTTCCGCCGAAGTTCTTTCTCGGTATCCGAGAGGTTTTTTGTTCTCCAACCTAAATTCTTTCTTCCAAAATCCGTCAAATCACATATTGTTCTGTCAGTATGTCTATATCAAAGAACACGTTACATCCCGCCCTTACAGTTTCTAACATCAAGAATCACATCCCTCTTGTTCTTGAAATGGAAAAACGTCTAATATGCGACGTGGGCTGAACTGTTCACGATTTACGCACGTTCGCATCAAGTCATCCATCACATAATTCTCACGGCTCCTGAGGATACAGAGGTGCCAAAATGCGAGGATGATCCAAAGTTATGGATAACACTTGATGCTACCGTACTACTGTGGATTTGCTCCACTATCTCTACCGACATGTTGCAAATGATTATTGAGTTAGACGCTACGACAAAGGCTACTTGGGATAGGATGCGTGACATATTTCAAGATAATCAGAACTCCAGAGCTGTTACACTTGAGCAGAAATTTTCCCACGTCAACATGAAAAAATTTCCGAACGTTTCAGCTTATTGCAAAAGGTTGAAAGAATTGGCGGACCAATTCCGCAATGTTGGTGCGCCCGTTAGTGACGATCGTCTTGTTTTACAGATGGTTGTCGACCTCTCTGAGGCCTATAGTGGTGTTGGGACTCTACTTCGTCAAAATAACCCTCTCCCAAAGTTTTATCAAGCCCGTTCCATGCTTACTTTGAAAGAAGTCGGCTTGTCTAAGAAGGCGACTACCGGGGCTAGTCTAGTCGTCATGATGACGTCCTCCACCAACTCTCTGGGTTTTGTTAATACTCTTGGCCAAAATCATGCTCCCGGTGGTGGCAAACATAATCGGAAAAATAATGGAAAAAACCACGGGGGCATACGCGGCAGTTCTGGCAGCGGTAACGGTATCCAAAATAGGGGCGGTGGACCCCATCACAGATACAGTGGGCCACCGACCCACTGGTCTCAGTCTTGGGCCCCTTGGCCATGGGCTGGACATAGTGGGAAGTAGCCTTACTACCCATCTCTAGTGTACGTCGGATGCGCGATTTATGCACACACTAAACGCAAGTGCACGTGTCGTGACAAGTAATATAGTCTAGAAGACCGAGTTATCATCCTCAGGGATTAGTGTCCAATTATCAAACTCTATTCTATGGTATCTATTTGGTAACTGATAATTGATGAATTGTTTATAACTATAATTATAGATGCTAACTAAATTACTTTATTTTACTTCAGATATGGTGGAAATAGGGCTTCCAAATCTCCTCAATTATCCGCTCATCTTACTTGTTAATGCAATTAATTATGGTTCTTCTTCTATTTTGAGACAACAGGTTAACTAAACCGTTTTATACTCCTGTTAAGGTAATATAAACACTCAACCCCAATATAGAACCCTTCTACCTTTCGGTGACAAGATTGACTATAAAAGAGGATTAAGAGCAATAACCTATTAAGCTACACAAGTATCGGGGTACTTTCGTCCACGATTTAACCTATGTTTATTCAACTATAGCATATTCACAATCTCCCCTTTCGGCTTTCGATTAGAAATCATATAGATTATGATAATTAGTGATTAATTAATTACCAAACAATCAAGACAAATATTGAATAAATCTCAACAATGATAAAAAGAAACCAAAACATGCATTAATTCATAAGAATGAGTTTCAAGTGATTCGATATGGAAAACCCTAAATTAAGTTAGTTTCTAGCCATAGACATGACAAGAACTAAACTAATATCCAACATAAACTACAAAGAAATTATACAAAAGTAGTCTCCAATCTTGATCTCCAAATTTGTGATGAATTTGACAAAAGTGGGAACCCCTATTCTGACCTAGAAAGGTCCTTTTTATAGCCTCAAAAACGTTCCTAAACTTTTCCTTCTTGGCCTTGGCCCATTACCCATTCGGATTTGGCAGAATTCCCGCCGTTCAGAATCGCGCCATGCACCAAACTCCTACGCTCTATACTTTTAGCCGCGCGGCCTCGATGCTTGGTTGAGGCGCTGGCGCGCCTGCTTTCTCGCTCGAATTTCCAACTTTCTAGCTTTTTGCTTTCTGGAACCTCTGTTTCTGCCCTCTTTTCGCTCCTTTTCACCAATGTGCCACTTTAAACCATTATGACTCAAAAGAAAGAAAATATATCCTAAGACGACACATATTTGTACAAAAATGGGCAAAAAACTAACTAAAAATGACTCAAATAGTGTATATAAAATACACCGATCAAATACCCCCAAACTTAACCTTTGCTCACCCTCGAGCAAAGATCAAAAGAAAGAAATAAAGACACGAGGAAAAAGAAAATAGAATGACTCAAAGACACTGATCACTTTGCTGCACAATTGTCACTTAGAAAATCATGAAGGTTAGCAGAATAATATGCAGGAACATTTAGTATGAATTTTTAGCATTATAAACACATCAAGTTAGATATTTCGCAAATTCACTTTAGTCATGCTCAATGGAAGTAAGAATACCTAACTGTGCACGTTAATTTCAAAATCCTATGACATGTTTACTTGCTATTCTCCACTAATCATGGATACACATATAAGAGATCTTCAGGGCTTTTCAGGGTTGTAATGTAGGCTTAGGCATGGGTAGGTAAAAATAGGCTTTTAGGCTCAACTTACGTATCATAAGCTCTTTTTCTTTCAACTCTTCCCTTTTCTTTTGATTTTCTTTTTCACTTCATACCTTTCTTTCCTCTCTTTTGTTTTGAGAGAATGAAGTGTATTATGAATAGCCGGCACCCCCAAACTTAGGCTTTTGCCTATTTATTATTATTATTATTATTATTTTTATTGTTTTTCATTAGGGTGCATAAAAAATTATTCACTCTCTTTTTCAACACTTTGTATTCCAATATCTCAATTTTTTCACTTATGGCACAAATATGGAATTATAGGGTGTCAAAGAAAGGTCTTATTTTTAGGCTCAAAAGGGATGATTAGGGATATAATTTGAATGTCAGGGATATACAAAAATGGTAAGAAAGGGCTAACAAAGAAATGCATGAGTCATCTTCCTAACATGCATATCCTAACTATTTCGCCTCAAATAGCAAGCAAGCAGACACATAAATTTTTATTATTAACAGTGCACAAATCAAGCAAGATACCCCAAATAGTTCGATTTCATGAATTTTTGGCATATCTAACCTAAGTGTTCAGATGGTTGCTTTTAATTCCATTACATTATTCAACTTTTATTTCACTAGGCGTTTCTAGTAACTACAACATGCATGATCTTAAAAAAAAATTATGACTCAAAAAAATACTCAAAAATACCAAAACAAATCAAAAAGACTTAAAAACAATAAAACATCCCCCCAAACTTAAATCACACATTGTCCCCAATGTGTGCAAGACTCAAAAATAAAAGAAAAATGGGACAACTTACAAACTTGGTTTTAAAGCGGTGGCGGTGGATAATGCATGGACCACTGGTTGAACAAGGAACTCATCTCATCAAATCTTTGGTGCAACTATTGTTGCTCCTGCCTTAGTTCTTGATGTCCTTGCCTCAGGTCCTGTTGACCTTGTATCATTATGTCAAAATTCTGCATCATCCTTCTCTGGTTCATGAGTAACTGCTCCATTATAGGCACCGGAGGTTCTAATTCCGGCCGGGCCGCTACCGCACTCTACGCCGAGCCTCGCCTCGTGCTCATCTTCATCCATGGAAGCCTCTGCTGCTGCTGCTGCTGCTGGTGGTCTCCTTCGTCCGCTCTTGGAGGATCGTTGGGAAGGTACGACCATCCCATATGACACAGGAGGTTGGCCCTTCTCATATGTATCAGTGGCTAGGGTTGGGACTCCATGTATGGAACATAAGCTGCAAATAAGTGATCCATGTCCCAACCCACATGTAGTTACCAACCTACTGGTTTCTCCAATGTTTTGCAATATATCCTTCCCAACGTCAATCGTCTTCCCTAACATGATTCCATATATCATTTTTATTCTATCTGCTGGCACTCTGGTGAAGTGCATCGATGGAATTAGGCGGCATCGATTTAAATATAACCAACCCTTGGTCGCTGTTGAACCGACATCCGCTCGATCCTCTCGATCCATTTCTTGCAATATCATACTCAAATTGTGGTAGCATAATGTGCTTGCGACGATATTCCAGTCGATGTTGTTGGCGTCTCTAGACCAAGTTCTGAAATAGCTCCGATCATCGCCTCTTTCTTCAACGTCGGTTGTTCTTAATAGCTCATTCACCACTTCGGCCGTCACATGCACATACTGTCCTCTCACAAAGCATCTACCATTTATCCTCTCCGGAAAGTTAGCATAAAATTTTTTCACCATTACGGTGTTCTGTGGTGCTATTCTTTCTGGATTAACAAATCTCCTCCACCCCATGACCTCTATCATCGCCCGAATAGGATCATAGGCACCACCCTCCTCAAATGACTCCCTTTGGTACTTCATTCCTCTCTCAAGGATCAAGGGTCTAGTACTAAGTTTGTAATATCTATCTTCTGCTTTTTGACTGACAACCCTAGTAGTATCATATTGAGGGACGGAGGTGGATGTGGAAGATCTCCTCTTCTTGGCAGACATATTTAGATAAATTCGGCAGCGTTTCATTTGTGTCAGTGATATTACCCAGCAACTATCAATCAAACCAATCAACACAAAGTGTAGTCAGCAAGCTACAACACTCTTCAACCCCCAAACTTCACTCAAAGCACCGGTACAACACCCCACGCTCACTAGGTATAATCTTCCGCGAAATTTTCACACCAAACTTCAACACATCACACACCATCCACCAATAAAGCACCTCCCCAAACCTATTACCTCCCCAGATTGTATTGAAGATTTCAAGAAAAGTGATAAAGGTTACCTTGGACGGTGTTCTTCAAAATTTTCTTGTTCCTAATGATGTATTGAGGCAATGGAATGAGGGTTGTTGTTTTAGATGGATAAGGGTGTAAGGAATTTAATTACTTTGGTTGTGATTGAGTTTAGTTTGTGGAAGATTTTTAGGTAAAAGGGTTAATTTCGTGGGTTTTGGAGAGATGAATGGTTTTGGATTTTTGATTTGGAGAAAGGAAAATCAGATTAGGGCTCCTTTAAAATTCAGATTTTTCATCGTGGCGCCACGGCCAGAATTGCGCCATACCAAAACTTCTACGACCTCAACTTCCGCCGTGGCGCTCGATTTGCGGCTACAAACATCAGAGATCTTCTGGACTTTTGGCGTCGCGGCCCTGCAACTGGCGCTGTGGCGCCCAACTTCATGCGCCCTTCCGCACTTCTGGCGCCACGGCTCTCTGCTGGGCTCCGTGGCGCTGAGCCGATTTTTTTTTTTCTTTTTCGTCCTCCAAATTTTTGGCCCTGTACCCGTCATCACAACATGCAAATAATACCTTCCGTGAGACTGTTCTAAGTAAGACTAAATTACATTAAATTAAATAAAATAACCTTGGGTTGCCTCCCAAGTAGCGTTGTCTTTAACGTCTTTTAGTCAGACGCAAGTTCCTTATCAAGAGGCATGGGGTAAAGTAACCCCACAGCCTATCCATTTCATCAACATTTTTCGCTTCCGCCTTCTGTTTTTCTTTTTCTCCTTTTTCTCAAGAGGAGGTTTTTCATTGCTCACCTGTTTTGGCGGACTTATTTCCCTTGCTTTGGCTTGTGCTGGCTCAACCGATGTCGATGTGATCTTGCAAAACACTTGCTTATGACTGGGGGTTCAATGATGTGTTTAAACACCTTGAACACCATCTCTTCATTCTCCACTCTGAGTGTCAGCTCGCTCTTCTCCACATCAATCAGGGCTCTCCCGGTTGCCAAGAATGGTCTTCCCAATATGATGGAGATCTCATCATCTTCCTCCATATCAAGGATGAGGAAGTCCGTAGGAAAGATGAGTTTTCCCACCTTAACTAAGACATCTTCAATCGTTCTCAGGATGCACCACCGCCCCATCTCGCCAACTGCAAGCTCACAGTGGTTGGTTTGGCCTCACCCAACCCCAACCTCTTGAAAACGGACAAGGGCATAAGATTTATGCTAGCACCCAAATCACAAAGGGTCATATTACATGTCACCCTGCCAACTGTGCAAGACAATGTGAAGCTTCCTGGATCCTTGAGTTTGGGGGGTAATTTCTTCTGCAAGATGGCACTGCATTCCTCTGTCAATACCACTGTTTCTTACTCAGCTAGCTTCTTCTTTTTCCCAAGAATTTCCTTCATAAATTTAAAATAAGTAGGCATTTGCTCCAATGCCTCAATGAACGGAATGTTAATGTGTAGCTTTCTGAATACCTCCAAGAACTTGGAGAATTGCTTATCAACCACTTTCCTTTGCAACCTATGCGGGTAAGGAATCCTCTCAATGTATTCCCTCACTGGGACTGTTGGAAATTTCTCTAACATAGGGCGGTCTTCAGTAACCCTCTCATTCTCTGCATCTACTCTCTGTTCTACCACAGGCTGGGGTGTAGGCTGTTCTAACTGCTTTCCATTTCTCAGCTGCACCGCTTGGAACTGTTCTCTGGGGTTCATCTCTGTATTACTAGGCAGAGTGCCCTGTGGCCTGTTGTTTGCCATCTTTGCTAGTTTTCCCACCTGCGTCTCCAAATTCCTGATAGATGATCTTGTCTCTGCCATGAACTGGGTCTATGTGTTGGTGAGTGTCAATAGGGCTGCTCTCAACTCATCTGGCTTTTCTTGTTGAGCAGGTGCACTGAATTGTTGTGAAGATGAGGCCTAAGTGAATGGTTGTTGATTTTGGTATTGGCCTCGAAATTGGTTTTGCTGCCCTTGATCACCCCTCCATGAAAAGTTAGGGTGATTCCTCCACCCTGGATTGTAGGTATTTGAATAGGGGTTGTTCTGGGGCCTTTGGTAATTCCCCACTGCTTGACATTCTGCTTGCTCGATAGAGATGTTATTGGGGTCTGCTGATGGGCACCTATCAAAGGTGTGAGGACCTCCACACATCTCACAACTCAATGGATTTTGAACTGCATTCACCGACACTGTGTTCTGTTGCAGTTGCTTGGTCAAGAGAGCAACTTGTGCATTTAACGCTGTGATGGCATCAATCTCATGAAGTCCTAATGCTCTTCTTCCACTCACCCCTCTGTCCTCTGTTACATGATTATTGGTGGCCATGTCTTCTAGAAAATCATGGGCTTCATGTGCTGTCTTCCTCATGAAAGTTCCACCTGCAGCTGCGTCAATGATAGTTCTTGTGGTCCCGCTTAGCCCATTGTAGAAAATATGGACCAAATTTCACAGCTCAATGCAATGATGTGGACACTTCCTCTGTAAATCTTTAAATCTCTCCCAAGCCTCATAGAGTGACTCTCCACCAGCCTGATAAAAATTGTTCAACTCCCCTTTCAGCTTAGCGGCTTTGGACGGTGGAAAGAACTTTGCTAAAAACTTCTGTGTCAACTCCTTCCATGTGAATATAGAATCTGTAGGCAGAGAATTCAACCAAACTTTTGCTCTATCCCTGAGTAAGAAGGGAAAAAGCCTCAATCGGATGGCGTCGTCAGTAACGTCATTGTACTTGAAAGTTGCACACAATTCCAAGAAGTTCGCTATGTGCATAAGAGGATCTTCCGATGACAACCCTCCGAATTGAACAGTATTATGCACAATACTCAGGATTGCAGGTTTGATTTCGAAATTATTTGCTCTTATTACTGGGAGCCTGATGCAAGTTTGTGCTACATTCACCCTTGGCAGCACATAATCTCTCAAGCTTCTCTCAGCTTGGACCTGGACCCTTTCTTCCACATACATTGGTAACCTCCGGGGCATCCTTTGGTTAGGTTGATGATCACCTAACCCTTCATTCATCTCATTGTTGTTATGCAAGCCCCCCATTGCTATTAAGGCCAAAATTCGTCTGTTTCTCCTGTTCTGCTTGCAAGTCTTTTCAATCTCCGGGTTGAAGAGAACAAGTGTATTTGCTCCTCTTCTCCTTCGCATAAACTAGATGCCTGCAACAGATCAAAATCAACAAACGGATCACGGCGCATGGTTTCACGAATAAAAGAGAAAAATATAGTAATAAATAAAAACAAAAATAAAAACCAAATTAGAAATTAGGAATAGATAGAATGATATTGAACTACGTCAATCCCCGGCAACGGCGCCCAAAACTTGATGCGCGATTTATGCACACACTAAACGCAAGTGCACATGTCGTGACAAGTAATATAGTCTAGAAGACCGAGTTATCGTCCTCAGGGATTAGTGTCCAATTATCAAACTCTATTCTATGGTATCTATTTGGTAACCGATAATTGATGAATTGTTTATAACTATAATTATTTATGCTCACTAAATTACTTTATTTTACTTCAGATATGGTGGAAATAGGGCTTCCAAATCTCCTCAACTATCCGCTCATCTTACTTGTTAATGCAATTAATTATGGTTCTTCTTCTATTTTGAGACAGCAGGTTAACTAAGCCGTTTTATACTCCTGTTAAGGTAATATAAACACTCAACCCCAATATAGAACCCTTCTACCTTTCGGTGACAAGATTGACTATAAAGGAGGATTAAGAGCAATAACCTATTAAGCTACACAAGTATCGAGGTACTTTCGTCCACTATTTAACCTATGTTTATTCAACTATAGCATATTCACAATCTCCCCTTTCGGCTTTCGATTAGAAAGCATATAGATTATGATAATTAGTGATCAATTAATTACCAAGCAATCAAGACAAATATTGAATAAATCTCGACAATGATAAGAAGAAACCAAAACATGCATTAATTCATAAGAATGAGTTTCAAGTGATTCGATATGGAAAACCCTAAATTAAGTTAGTTCCTAGACATAGACATGCCAAGAACTAAACTAATATCCAACATAAACTACAAAGAAATAAAACAAAGAACAAAGAAATTACATAAAAATAGTCTCCAATCTTGATCTCCAAGTTTGTGATGAATTGACAAAAGTGGGAACCCCTATTCTGACCTAGGAAGATCCTTTTTATAGCCTAAAAAACGTTCCCAAACTTTTCCTTCTTGGCCTTGGCCCATTCCCATTCGGATTTGGCAGAATTCTCGCCTCGGCGCCGCGGCTCTCTGTTTCTGCCCTCTTTTCGCTCCTTTTCACCAATGTGCCACTTTAAACCATTATGACTCAAAAGAAAGAAAATATATCCTAAGACGACACATATTTGTATAAAAATGGGCAAAAGACTAACTAAAAATGACTCAAATAGTGTATATAAAATACACCGATCAACGCCCAATGATCGCCAACAAGCTTCTTATCATTCTTATCGGCCATCGCCACCGTTTCTCGATCGCGGCAGATCGCAGTGTTTCAGGCCGCGATCTCCGCAAGCACATCACGCAGCTAGCCCCACCCCATCCGACATTGAAGCCGTTATGCACACACTTGGTATAACGCCACAGGACCCGAATGGTACATAGACACCGGAGCCACAACCCACATGACATCCGACCAAGGTACTCTCTCATCTTATTCTAATTTGAGCACTAATCGTGGTATTATTATTGGTAATGGTAATATAATTCCGATTCTTGGTTATGGTCATAAGACTTTGTCACTCCCCAATCTACCTCTTATCTTGAAAAATACCTTTCATGCCCTTAAATTGATTAAAATTTTGGTGTCCGTCCGTAAATTCACCACTGATAATTTTGTCTCTATTGATTTTGATCTGTTTGGGTTTTCTGTGATGGATTTCAAGACGAGGATTTCTTTCATGAGGTGTGATAGTTGGGCCGATCTTTATCTTATCACGCCAATTTTCGGTCTTTCGAGTCAAGCATTGCCTTCCACTTTTGCAGCCCTTACTCCTTTCGTGTGGCATGCTCGTCTAGGTCATCCAGGGTCGTAGACTGGTGTGCGATTTATACACACGCTAAACGCAAGTGCACGTATCGTTACAAGTAATATAGTCTAGAAGACCGAGTTATCGTCCTCAGAGATGAGTGCTCAATTACCAACTGTTATTCTATGGTATCTATTTAGTGATCGATGAGTTGATGGTTTGTTTATATCTATGTTTATAGACGCCAACTAAATTATTTTACTTTACTTCAAATATGGTGGAAATAGGGCTTCCAAATCTCCTCAACTATTCGCTCGCTTTTAATCGTTAATGCAACAATTAAGGTTCTTCTTCTATGTTGAGATAGCAGGTTAACTAAGTCGTTTTATACTCCTGTTAAGGTAATATAAATACTCAACCCCAATGGATAACCCTTCTATCTTTCGATTACAAGATTGACTACAAATGAGGATTAAGAGTAATAACCTATTAAGCTACACAAGTATCGGGGTACTTTCGTCCACGATTTAAACCTATGTTTATTCAACTATAGCATATTCACAATCTCCCCTTTCGGATTTCGATTAGAACTCATATAAGTGATGATAACTAGTGATCAACTAATTATCAAGCAATCCAAGCAATTATTGAATAAACCTCAACAATAATAAGAAGAAACCAAAACATGCATTAATTCATAAGAACGAGGTTCAAGAGATTCGACATGGAAAGCCCTAAATTAAGTTAGTTCCTAGCCATAGACATACTAAGAACTAAAATAATATCCAACATATACTAGAAAGAAATAAAGTAAAGAACAAGAAAATTACTCAAAACTGAGTCTCCAATCTTGAAGTAATGCTATGGTGAATGATAAGGTGTGCCACCCCTCAAATCTGACCTAAAAGGTCCTTTTATATCGCCAAAAATATGAAAAACCTTTTCCTCTTTGACCTTGGCCCAATCCTATTCGGATCTGGCAGATTTCCAGCGTCGGCGCCACGGCCCTGCAACCGGCGCCGTGGCGCCGAAACTTCTGCGACTGGCTCTGCTTCTTGGGAGATGTGGCCCCGCTGCTGCTGATAGTCTGGCGCCGCCCTGTTTCTCGCCTGGGTTTCCAACTTTTCAGCTTTTTGAGCTCTAAAACCTCTGTTTCTGTCTTCTTTTCGCTCCTTTTCACTAATGTGCCACTTTAAACCACTGTGACTCAAAAGAAAGAAAATATATCCTAACACGACACATATTTATACAAAAAGAGGCAAAAGACTAACTAAAAATGACTCAAAAGGTGTATATAAAATACACTGATCAAACACCCCCAAACTTAAGCTTTGTTCGTCCTCGAGTAAAGATCAAAAATAGAAACAAAGACACGAAAGGAAAGAAAATAAAATAAAATGACTCAAAGAAATTGATCAATTTGCTGCATCATTGTTACTTAGAAAAGCATGAAGGTTAGTAGAATAATATGCAAGAACATATAGCATGGATTTTTAGCATTCTAAACACTCAAGTCAGATATTTCGCAAATTCAATTTAATCATGTTCAATGGAAGCAAAATTACCTAACTATGCATGTCAATTTCAAAATCTTATGGTATGTTCACTTGTTATTCTCCACTAATCATGGATACACATATTAGAGATCTTCAAGGCTTTTCAGGGTTGTAATGTAGGCTTAGGCAGGGGTAGATAAAAATAGGCTTTTATGCTCAATCTTACGTACCATAAGCTCTTTTGCTTTCGATTCTTCCCTTTTCTTTTAATTTTCTTTTTAACCTCATACTTATCTTTCCCCTCTTATGTTTTGAGAGAATGAGGTATCTGATGAATAGTAAGCACCCCCAAACTTAGGCTTTTGCCTATTTATTATTACATTTCATTGGGGTGCATCAAAATTGTTCACTCTCTTTTGTCTCTTTTTTCAACACTTTGTATTCCAAGCATATCAATATTTTTTACTTATGGCACAAGTATGTAATTACAGGGTGTCAAAGAAAGATTTTATATTTGGCTCAAAGAGGCTGACTAGGGATACATTTTATTGTTGTCAGGGATAGGCAGTGAATGGTAAGAAGGGCTACAAAGAAATGCCTGAGTCATCTCCCTAACATGTATATCTTAACTATTTCGCCTCAAATAACAAGCAAGCAGACACATAAGCTTTATTTTTTAACAATGCATAAATCAAGCACAGATACCCAAAATAATTTGATTTCATAAATTCTTGGCATATATAACTTAAGCGTTCAGATTTTCTGCTTCTAACTCCATTACATTATCCCACTTTACTTCACTAGGCATTTCAAATAACTACAGCATGCATGATCATAAAAAAAATTATAACTAAAAAATACTCAAAAACACACAAAACAAATCAAAAAGACTCAAAAACAATAAGACACCCCCCAAACTTAAATCACACATTGTCCCCAATGTGTGAAGACAAAAATTGGGACAACTTACAGACTTGTGGTTTAAAATGGTGGCGGTGGTGGTGGCGGCGGATAATGCATGGCAGATAACGTCAGAAATCCCGTCAGAATGGAAGAGGGAAATTGTTTCTAGGGCTCTTTATTTTCAGATTTTCCGTCGCTGCGCCACGGCCCTGAGACCGGCGCCGTGGTGCCAAACATCCGCGACTCTCTGAACTCTTGGCGCCGTGGCGCTATGATTTGGCGTCATGGCGCCCAAACTTCCGCAACTTTCTGAACTTCCGGCGCTGTAACGCTCTGATTTGGTGACGTGGAGCCCAAACTTCAGAGACCTTCTGGAATTTCGGTGCCATGGCTGTTACACCCCGTAGTTCGGGTCATGCGTATGAGAACGTACGAAAGGGATTAAGACTTAAATTTTAGAAAGATAGGTTGACGGATTGTTTCGGACGGGTTTTTAGTCAACTTTGAGGCGGGTTATGACCCGTTACATTGAGAGTTCCTAGGTGTTTCAAAAGCCTAGTACGTAGTTCGTTGAGTCTAGTTCCCAACGCAACCAACCGTTCGTCGATAGGACATCGGAGTAGAAAGTTATGGGAGTTACAAGTTCAGTGCGCAGTCGGACAGAAAAATTATTCGGTCAGGAGCCACAGGGCCGCGGCGCCGAAAGTTCTGTGAGGTTGCGGAGGTTTCAGCGCCGCGGCGCCGAGGCGGGTTCTGCGAGACTGAGTGGAAAAATCTGAACTGTTTTGTTTTAAAAAAGGCCATGGGAGGGTGACAAGTGTCCCCCCCCCCATCTGATTTTACATGTCCTATTTATTGACCAAGTCTTGAAGACTTGGTCATTCTTCAAGCTCTTCTCTCTCTCTAAAAAATAAAAGCTCCCCCTTCTCTCTAGAAAATCAAGAGGAAATCAAGGCTTGAGAAAAATCTGAAAAATGTGGCAAGAAGGAAACTTGTTGGCAAGCTTGTAGGAGTTATTGTGGTGGTGATTGTGGAAAGGAGGCTAGTGAACTTGTTGGATTAATTTTGGGTAAGCTCTAAGGTAACAATTCTTTCTCTTTTTGCTAGTTTATGGTGTTGCATGTGAAGAAGAAAGAACTTGTAGTGGTATATATTGCTCATAGATAAATTGCATGTAAGAAATATGATTTGGATTTGAAGGGATTGAATAAGGTTAGTACGTGAGCATGTTATAGCCTAGATATTACCTTTAGCTTATTGATTTTGTTAAATATGGATTGTGGGGCTGAATTTTACACATCCAAGATTTGGTGTGTAATCCCCTTTGAATTGTTTGGATTGTTGGGCCTTAAAAGTGGCGTTTGGATGTTGAATTCGGACCTTGAAAAGGTGACAAAGTATGTAGAAACAAAGTAAATGTTGCCCGATGTTCCGTAGAATTTAGTGACTTTGCACTTGGAAGATTCTATGTTGAAGCTAGAGGTTAATAAACGTATTATGGTCATTATAGGTTGGCGTACTACGTGCGGTATATTGGACTTAGCAAGTGGATTAACCGGAGAGGTATGTGGAACTTTCTTATCTCTTGAGCATGAGTAGTTATAACTATATAGTACGGTAGACGTACGTGATTTAAATGAAGTAAATCCATTTGGTATCTTTGTCTTATTTTAAAGAATGTCTAAGTTGGTTGAATTAGAGAGTTAACTCACTTGTTCTTGAGGAATGGTTTATTCTAATAAGGTATACAAGGATTTCTTGATATGAAAAAGTATAGAATATTTGGCGTGGAAAGTATTGAGTATTGAACCATTCTAAAGAGAAGACATCTGAATTTTAAGTTAAGAAACTTGTTTTCTAAAGATAAGAGACTTGAAGTATTTGGAAAATTGTGTAAACTGATTTGAAGTATAAGTCTCTTGGTTAATAAAAGAACGAAATTGTTTGAGATATAATGAGTTATAACGGCTTTATGGGCCTTATGAAAGGATAAGAATGTCTTAATTTCTAAAGCATAAAGTTAGTATAACGGCTTTATGGGGAGTTGGTTATAATAACTTTATGGAAGGTTAAAGAGTTGGTTTTCTTGAATAAGGTAAATATAGATGAAAGAATTGAAACTAAGAAGGGCAATTCGATTTAAAGGCATCAATTGCTTAACGTCTAAATAAGGGTCACTTGAGTAGAAGCCGAAACATATTTCTAAAAGTATAGTGACCTGTTTGAAATGTAGATAAGTCTTGATACTACGGGTGGTAGTATCTTGGGGTCTTATGCGAAAAAAGGGAATCTTTGGAAAGAATAGAAGTACATAGTACTTTGGGTTGAATTTCCCCGGAATTGTTAAGTGGTATGAAAAGTACCTTAGGGTCATGAAGATGAGATCCATTTGGTATGTTAATGAAAGTCTAAAGAAGTTATGAGTTTACTTGGATGTACCGTCAGTGATGGGGGATTCCACGAGTATGCTTTCATTGTCTTAGTATGAGTTACTTGGACGTACCGTCAGTGATGGAGGATTCCACGGGTATGCTTCCATTGTCTTAGTATGAGTACTTGGACGTACCGTCAGTGATAGAGGATTCCACGGGTATGCTTCCATTGTCTTAGTATGAGTTTACTTGGGACGCATCCGGTGATGGAGGATTTCACCGTATGCTTCCACCATGATTGATCCTTGGACATGCTTATCCGATGTGGGATTCCGGCACGCGACCATGTTGGATATTGTTATTCCATGGACTAGCCTCCACGAGGTTTAGCGACGCAGACGGATCGGTAGATAGTCGTCCGTACTTGCCCCGTCGGTGGACGCAGATGGGATCGTAGATAGCTTTTGTACTTGCCCCCGTCATATCTCGCATGACAGCCGATCGGTAGTTAGCTGACTTGCCCTGGCCGATTGTTGACGCAGCCGGATCTGTAGTTGGCTTTCGTACTTGCCGGCCGCTTTATGATGCAGTGGATCGGTGGTTCATTTTCCTACTTGCCCGTGATGCTTTTTAGAACACAGTGGGACTTGGTGTTCATGTATGCGTGTCGATGTTATATTATATCGCCGGATCGCCGGTGAGGAAGGATTTCACGGGCATGGTTGATATTATGGGTGTGAGACCCGTAGCTATATTTGAGTTGTGTCTTTGAGGGCATGCGTCCCTGACTTGATATGACTGCTTATGTATTGTGTACTGTAATTGATTATCATACATGTCTCCAGTTATTTTAGACTTATGAGGTATTTGCGATTTTTCCGCCGCATACTTGGTACACGTTAGATCGACCTCTCGGGCCGCGTCATGCCGCAGGTTGAGGTGCATAGCTTGCTGATCCGCACTCTTAGGATCACTGTTCGGTTCTTGGAAAGCTCCATTTCTCCGGAGGCTTTGTCTTTTGGTACGGTTCCCTGAGGGTGTAGACTTTTGTACATTCAGGGGGTATGGCGGGGCCCTGTCCCTCCACAGTTGTTATTCCTAGAGGTCTGTAGTCACGTTTGTGGTTTGGGCTGTAAGAACAAAGTGGTACTGTTTTACTTTTGATTAAGTATATTCTATGGAAGGCGGCCTTGTCGGCTAGCTAGTGATGTTTACTATCTACTGGTTTATGTGTTATGTATGTCCTTTGTTATTCTCTGATGTATACCTGACGGGGTGCCCCGGTAGGGCACCAATCGCGGCCCCGGGGTCGGGTCGTGACAATGGTGCTCTGTTTTGGTGCTGTGGCGCCCAACTTTCTGCGGTTTTTTGGAATTTCGGCGCCATGGCGCTCTGCTGGGCGCCGTGGCGCCGAGCCGATTTCCTTCCTTTCTCGCGTTTTTCGTCCTCCATTTTTATCCATGTACTTGTCATCACAACATGTAAACAATACCTTCCGTGAGACTGTTCTAACTAAAACTAAATTGCATAAATTTGAAAACACTTGGGTTGTCTCCCAAGTAGCGCTGTCTTTAACGTCTTTTAGCCAGACGCAGGTTCCTTATCACGAAGCATGGGGTAATTTAACCCCACAGTCTACCCATTTCATTATCATTTTTCTCTTTCGCCTTCTGTTTTTCTTTTTCTCCTTTTTCTCAAGAGGAGGGTTAGAATTACATACTTGTACTGGAAGACGACTCTCCTTGGTTTGGGCTTGCTCTGGCTCAACACTGCTGACTGCACAATACTTGCTTATGACTGGTGGTTCGACGGTGTGTTTAAACACCTTGAACACCATCTCTTCATCCTCAAATTTGAGTTTCAGCTCGCCCTTTTCCACATCTATCAAGGCCCTTCCAGTGGCAAGGAATGGCCTTCCCAAGATAATGGGAATCTCATCGTCTTCCTCCATGTCAAGTATGAGGAAGTCTGCTGGGAAGAAGAACTTTTCCACGAGCACATCTCCAATGATGCCTAAGAGATGCACCACTGATCTGTCCGCTAGCTGCAGATTCACTGTAGTTGGCTTGATTACTTCCAAACCTAGCTTATTGAACACATATAGGGGCAATAAGTTTATGCTAGCCCCTATATCACATAATGCTCTGTTGCAGGTCACATTCCCTATCGTGCAAGGTAGGGTGAAACTCCCCGAATCTTTCAACTTTGGGGGCAGCTTCTTCTGTAAAATGGCACTACACTCCTCAGTTAGTGCTATGGTCTCATATTCCACAAGCTTCCTCTTCTTCCTAAGGATCTCCTTCATAAATTTGAAGTAGGTGGGTATTTGCTCCAACGCCTTAATGAAGGGGATATTGATATGCAATTTCTTGAAAACCTCTAGGAACTTTGAGAACTGCTTATCTTGGGTCTTTCTCTGAAGCCTCTGAGGATAGGGGATCTTTCCGTGTACTCCCTCACTGGAGCTGGTGGAGCCTTCTCTACAATAGGGTGGTCATCAGTAACACCCTCCTTCTCTGTGTCAATTCTCTGCTCAACTCTCTGTTCTACCACAGGCTGGGGTATGGGCTTTTCTAACTGCTTCCCACTTCTCAGCTGCACAGCCTGACACTTCTCTCTGGGATTCTTCTCTATATTACTAGGAAGAGTGCCCTGTGGCCTGTTATTTGGCATCTTTGCTAGTTGTCCCACCTGCGTCTCCAAGTTCCTGATAGATGACCTTGTCTCTGTCATGAACTGGGTCGGTGAGTTGGTGAGTGTCAACAGGGCTGCTCTCAACTCATCTGGATTTTCTTGTGGAGCAGGTGTACTGAACTGTTGTGAGGCTGAGGCCTGATTGAATGGTTGCTGGTTTTGGTATTGACCTTTGAACTGACTTTGTTGCCCTTGATCACCCCCTCCATGAAAATTTTGGGTGATTCCTCCACCCTGGATTGTAAGTATTTGAATAGGGGTTGTTCTGGGGCCTTTGGTAATTCCCCACTGCCTGACATTCTGCTTGTTCAATAGGGATGTTGTTGGGGTCTATTGATGGGCACCTATCAAAAGTATGAGGATCCCCACAAATCTCACAATTCATTGGCATCTGAATTGCATTCACTGACATTGTGTTATGCTGCAGTTGCTTGGTTAAGAGAGCAACCTGTGCATTTAACGTTGTAATGGCATCGATCTCATGAACTCCTATCGCTCTCCTTCCACTTACCCCTCTATCATCTGTCACATGGTTATTGGTGGCCATGTCTTCTAGCAAATCATGGGCCTCATGCTATGCCTTCTTCACGGCGTTCAACTGCAGCAAGCGTCAGTGATGGTTCTTGTGGTCCCACTTAGCCCATTGTAGAAAATATGGACCAAATTCCACAGCTCAATGCTATGATATGAGCACTTTCTCTGCAGATCTTTAAATCTCTCCCAAGCCTCATAGAGTGACTCTCCATCAGCCTGGTAAAAATTATTCAGCTCTCCTCTCAACTTAGTTGCTTTGGACGGTGGAAAGAACTTTGCCAAGAACTTCTGTGCCAACTCCTGGCATGTGAATATAGAATCTGTAGGCAGGAAATTCAACCAAACCTTTGCTCTATCCCTGAGTGAGAAGGGAAAGAGCCTCAACCGGATGGTGTCATCAGTAACGCCGTTATATTTGAAAGTTGCACACAGTTCCAAGAAATTTGCTATGTGCATATGAGGGTCTTCAGATGGCAGCCCTCCAATTTGAACTGTTTTCTGCACCATGCTCAGGATCGCAGGTTTTATCTCGAAATTATTCGCTCCTATTGCTGGGAGCCTTATGCAAGTTTGTGCTCCATTAACCATTGGCAGCACATAATCTCCCAAGCTTCTCTCACCTTAGACCTGGACCCTTTCTTCCACATCCATTGGTAACCTCTGGGGCACTCTCTGGTTAGGTTGATGATCACCTAACCCTTCGTTCATCTCATTATTGTTCTGCAAGCCTCCCATGGCTATTATGTCTAAGATTCGTTTATTTCTCCGATTCTGTTTGCAAGACTTTTCAATCTCCGGGTTGAAGGGAACAAGTGTATCTGCTCCTCTTATCCTTCTTATAAACTAGATACCTACACAGATAAAAATCAACAAACGAATCACGGTGCACGGTTCCACAGATAAAAAAAAACCAAATTAGAAATTAAGAACAGATAGAGTGATATTGAAATACGCCAATCCCCGGCAACGGCGCCAAAAACTTTATGTGTGATTTATACACACGCTAAACGCAAGTGCACGTATCGTTACAAGTAATATAGTCTAGAAGACCGAGTTATCGTCCTCAGGGATTAGTGCTCAATTACCAACTGCTATTCTATGGTATCTATTTGGTGATCGATGAGTTGATGGTTTGTGATAGTTGGGCCGATCTTTATCTTATCACGCCAATTTTTGGTCTCTCGAGTCAAGCATTGTCTTCCACTTTTGCAGCCCTTGCTCCTTTCGTGTGGCATGCTCGTCTAGGCCATCCAGGGTCGTCTATTTTATCTTTTTTAGGAAAAAATTAATTTATCTCTTATAAGGGATAGTACTCTGAATTGTCAATCTTGTTCTTTAGGAAAAATTGTTAAGTTGTCATTTGTAGACTGTAATTCTCATACTTTAATATCATTTGATATTATTCATAGCGATCTATGGACATCTCATGTTCTGAGTTCTTTGGGTCATCGTTATTATATTCTATTTTTGGATGATTATTCTAAATTTTTATGGACATTTTTTATAGCGAAAAAATTTCAAGTTTTTCCACCTTCTTAAAATTTAGAGCATTCATTAGAACCCAATTCAAACGGATAATAAAAAATATACAATGTGATAATGACAAAGAATATGATAATGGGGTGTTTCGAAAATTTTGTGCTAATAATGGAATCAATTTTCGTTTTTCTTGTACTCATACGTCTTATATAATAAGACTCCTTCATTTTCACATCTTAGAGTCTTTGGGTGCTTACGTTATCCGTTATTTCCGTCCACCACAATTTACAAACTTCAGGCTCGTTCTACTCTTTGTGTGTTTTTGGGTTATCCGTCTAATCATCGTGGTTACAAATGTTTTGATTTATCATCTAATAAAATCATTAATAGTCGTCATGTTATTTTTTATGAGGCCTAATTTTCGTTTGCTAAAGTATGAAGTCCCGTGCCTAGTTCATATAATTTTTCGGATGACGGTCTCTCCCCATATCTTATCCACCATTTATCGGACGCATCCCGCACCCCAAATCACCGGTGGGCCCACCGCCCTACACACTGCTCTCCCAAAGACCGGTCCGCTTTCCATCTCTGCGCCCATCGTCCGCCAGATTTGGGTGGTGGCTCGGACATCACTGAATCGGCCCCGCCAAAGAATGAACACTGCTCCAATTTAAGTTTTGGGCCAGTAGGCCCACTTCATGCTGGCCCATCAGTAACGTCTCCCGATAATTTCCAAAATCTGCCCAATTCTCCCCCGAGTCATAGACCAGTCACTCTAGTCAATGGGGCATTTTTAAACCAAAAAGACATTTTAATTTTCATTCTAATGTTCTTAAATTCCCTCTACCCCGTAACCCAATGTCTGCTTTAAATGACCCGAATTGGAAAATTGCTTTGACCGACGAATATAATGCTCTTATTGATAATAAGACGTGGGAGCTGGTGCATCATCCATCTGGTGTTAATATTATTCGGTCTATGTGATTTTTTGCTCATAAGGAAAATTCTGACAGTTCTTTTGCAAGACATAAGGCTCGCCTTGTAGGTGATGGTCAGACTCGGCAGGTTGGTGTGAATTGTGGTGAGATATTTAGCCTAGTGGTCAAGTCGGCTACTATTCGCATTGCGTTCAGCTTGGCTCTTTCGAAAGCATGGCCCATTCATCAGCTAGATGTGAAAAATGATTTCCTACATGCTGATCTCAAGGAGACAGTCTATATGCATCAACCTTTGGAATTTAGGGATCCCAAATATCCTCATTATGTGTGTTTATCGAAGAAATTTTTGTATGTGTTTAAGCAGTGTCCATGGGCATGATATAAGAGGTTTGCAGACTATGTGTCAACTATTGGGTTCACTCACAACATGTCTGATAATTCATTGTTTATATATCGTTGTGGTTCTTCCTTGGCTTATATACTATTATATGTGGATAATATTATATTGACTGCCTCTTCTGATATATTACACAAGTCTATCATGACAATGCTCAGTTCTGAGTTTGCTATGAAAGACTTGAGACCCTTGAGTTACCTTTTGGGGATTGTTGTCGCTCGTCATGCAAATGGGTTGTTCTTATCCCAAAGTAAGTATGCAGCTGAGATCATTGAGAGGATTGAGATGTCATCTTGTAAGTCCACCTCCACTCTGGTTGATACTAAACTCAAGTTGGGTGCTGCGGCTGGTGCACTGTATGAGGATCCGACACGCTATCACAGTCTTGCCGGGGCTCTTCAGTATCTTCCATTCACGAGACCGGACATTCATTACATATGTCGTACAACAGGTGTATTTGTTTATGCATGATCCTAGGGTTGAGCACATGAATGCGTTCAAACGTATTATAAGGTATATCTAGGGGACACTTGACTTTGGCTTACAATTATATCCATCATCGACGTCTACACTTATCTGGTATACGAATTTTGATTGGGGTGGTTGTCCGGACACCAGACGCTCTACGTCTGGATATTGTATGTTCCTTGGTAATAACTTGGTCTCATGGTCTGCAAAACGTCAGTCGAGATTGTCCCGCTCTAGTGCAGAAGCCGAGTATCAAGGGGTAGCCAATGTGGTCTCTGAATCCTGTTGGTTACGTAATCTTCTTTTAGAGCTTCATTGTCTTATTCAGAAAGCTACCTTAGTTTATTGTGATAATGTTAGTGTCATCTATCTTCTGGTAATCCGGTTCAGCACCAGCGCACTAAACATATCGAGATAGACATTCACTTTGTTCGAGAAAAGGTAGCTCGTGGACAAGTACGCGTCTGTCATGTCCCTTCCAGGTATCAAATTGCAGACATCTTTACAAAGGGTCTTCCCTCTATCCTTTTGAAGATTTTAGGGACAATCTCAGCGTTCGAAGATCGCCCGCTATGACTGTCGGGGTGCGTTAAATATACATATGATATACACAATATACATGTGTATATCGGATGAATAGTGTCTCAGATTTACTGTAGCAGGGCCCACGATTTGGCTGATTTTGTATACAATGTGTATATTAGTCTTGTACATTAATTAGTTTTATAATGTTACCATAGTTGTATAATTAGTATCCAAATAGAATAGGGTTTTGGATGTAGAATAGAAAAATGATTTTTCTTATGTAATTTGTGTATATATCCCTTTCATTAATGAGAATAATCAAGAGATTATTTCTTTAAAAAATAATGCTTGCAAACATGCCCTTCTTCTCCTTTGTATTCCCAGTTTTTTTTACAATTATTATACCAAAAATAATAAGACAACTCGCGATGGACTAAATGCCTATTACGATTTACGTGCAATGTCCAAGCAAAGGTCATCAATCATTTATTATGTCTATATGCATAATTTAGTTTGTATTTCTAAAAAAAATTATTTTTACGTACTCTTTAAATCCGTGACCTTCATATCATAAGACCATATAATAGGAACTAGGGTTGTTCACCGGTCCAAATCCGGACCGGACCAAATCGGACCGGATCTAAGACCGGAAATTATAAAATGGAAGATCGGATCGACAATTATAGGTATTGGACTGGACCGGACCGGTTCTAAAAAAAGTTTAACTTGTTTTGTATTAGCTTTGTTATAAATCTGGTACGTTGAAGTAATTTGACTAATTTAATCTCTTTTAAATTTGATCAAAATTCATATATTGAAGCTTAAAGTACTTGGATATTTATCACTACGGACCATACGGATATGGTTCATGGGCAGTAGAGATGTAAAAAAATGCAATTAAAGTATAAAAAAATAAGAAGAACTAAGTCACATATTACAACTTCATGTCAAAAAATAATCCCAAAACTAAATTACTAAAAATATTGAATCCAAGACTATTAAAATTAAAAAAAATCCTCAAATTTTGAACAATAATGATACTAATGGAATCCTTTTACCATCAAGTATCAATGTCAATCTACAACAAAAAGGATTTCTTTATTTTTTTTAACCGGGCCTGGTCCGATCTCGGGTTATTTCGGACTTACATCGGACCGGATCGAAACTCAAAAAAAAAATCCCGACCCGAAGACCGGACCGATTATCTTGGGTTCAGTCTTTTCTGATCCTGTCCGGACCGATTTTTGAACACCCCTAAAAGCAACACTTCTTATTGTTGACTCAAGAATCCCCTTCAAATTAATAAAAAGTTGGAAGAAATCTTCCTAAGCTCCAAAAGCCCATGCAATGCTATAGTATGTAATTACTTTGGATGCATAATGGTGACAAGTGGCCCCTAGTAGTCTAACTAACTTAGTTATAATTTTTCCAATTACTCGTTGAGAACTAGTTGAGTTGTCCACGTGGACACTAGCTTGTCATAATGTGTAATAGCTTTGGAGCATACTCCTTGATGAGTTAGTAGGACCGCTCTAGACTGGGACCATTTTTATCCATTTCAACAGTTCTCAACTTAAATTATTTCATTACTCTATATTTTAAGAAGTGAAATCCTGCCTATGTTGTTGAGGCTAGTGTTAAATGGGCATCAAATACGGGTACCTTATTAATTAGTTAGTCTATTTAATTCGAGAGGAGTGACGAATTCAGAATTTTCGACTCGTGGGTGGTCATTTTTTTTAATATAAAGTTACTACAAATTACATATTCTATTTAAATGCAATAATTTAAAAGACTAATGATAATATTATGATTAATATTACCATCATAAAAATGAATTTTGACTTTTTGAAAAAAATTGAATTAGCTTGAAGGCTGTTTTAGCTAAATTGCCAAAATTTCTCAAAAAAATAAAGAAATTGATTGGATGCTGATTATTTTCCGTCAGAAAAAATTGCATAAATATAAAATTAAATTAAATTAAAATGTTAAGTAAACAAAGAAAACAGAAAATATGAACAAATGATGACTATGACTTGTAAAACAATTGTAATACCAAAGAATGAACCCTCACACACATTCTTCAAATCAACCAATGCACCCATTAGGCTTTTTGTTCACTAGGTGCTGTTGGGCCATATATCTAGCTTTCCAACAGTTTCTATAGGTGATACTGACAATTTTGATACTGACAATCTCTTTAAATTTCATAGGTGATTCTTCACATCTAAAAGATAAAAATGTCGAATTACTTTCAAATCTAAAATGCAAAAAACTAACACTATAAGAAAAAGAACCTACGGTGACAATTCGCATATGACAGAAATGCAAGTGTCACATCTTTTTACTAAATTTACATTTTTTCTTGACATTCATGTGACAGGTTTTTAAGTGTCATATAATTATGACATTTATATGACAATTTTTTAAGTGTCATATAATTATAAGTTATAACATTCATGTGACGGGTTTTTTAAGTGTTATATAATTATGACATTTGTGTGACAGACTTTTTAAGTGTCATTTATTTATGACATTTGTGTGACAGTTTTGTGAAATGTCATATAAATAAGTGATTTGTGTTTTAAATTGACCAAAAATGACAAGTTTGACTGATTAAAACGACACAATTTTTATTATTTATTTAGCACTTTTTAAATTCAAATTAAGACTTACACGATTTTTATTTCTTTTTAAAAATTATTTTTAATAAAAACAAATTAAACGTTGTCGTTTTAACATTATAAAAAATAAAATATCAAAAACTCTGTAAAAATACTAAGTGTCTTCACGCTCACACAATTAAGTTTTGCTTCCCCGCTTCACTGACTCTCGTTGGTTTGATTATAGTCTCATGTACTTTTTCTCATTTTATATTTATTCTCCATTTCATGAATTGCGATTTAAGTTATATTTACATGTTGATATTTAATTCAATGGCAGACACCATATTTGAAATATTTTAGATATTTTTAATTTAAAACATGGTCATATTTCTTAATACTTTTCTAAAAAGTGCATTCAGGCCCCATCTTTTTAAATCTGGCCGTGTCTGGCCCAAAACAAGTCATCTTACCCAACCCCTTCTTTAAGCATACCCCATACTCCCTTTCCTATTTTTATGAATTGGAGCATAAGGGAGAAACCCTAGTCGCACTATTGTCCTCTTCATTTGCCAAAAATGGTGTTGTGTAGCTTACATCTATTTTATGCTCATATTGCTCTTGCCTTTACCCCCCTTCATATGCCACCGTAACCCACCACCCCAAAGGTGAGGTCGCCCCTCTCTCTACGGCTTTATCTGCTACATTTTAATTGATTCTTGTATCATTAAGATTTGAATTCGTCGATTATGATTGGTTGAAAACTATATTAGAGGGAGTCCCCCCCCCCCCCTAAGTTGTGTTTTCCCATATCGATCCAATGGTTCTGCTAGGGTTTCCATCAAATGCTATAAATTTAGACCCTTTGCCACATTTTGTAGGGACCGAAAACTTTATTCTTGACATTCATATTTTTGAGAGTCTTAATCGAGTTAAAATTGACTAATTTTGCTTAAGTTGGGATCCAAACCATTTGGTGAAACCCATACCTAGTCTAATTAGTCCATATAAACTAAAATCTTTCCTTTTTCGTGTGATTTGCGAGTGTTCAAAGTTCAGGATTAAAGCTTCAAGCTCCCTTTTTGACCCTAGGAAACCTCCACATAAGGTAATGTCATTTCCTTTTAAATGTTTTGCTTAGATCATGTTATATGACATGTGTTATGTGATTAGTGTGTTTAAGCTATGATTTGGTGCTAATATTTGTTTATCTATGTTTAAATAGACATAATTTAGTTCATAATTATTGTTTAGTTGCTTAATTAAATGATTTGTTATGTATAAATAAGACTTTGATTATTGACAATTTATATATAGCACACTTGTCGATCCAAAGTATAATTTTAGTCATAGACTTAGTAGAAATGCATTACTAATTTATTTAATTAATCCGGGGAGTCAAAATCTGATCGTAAACATTAGCAGACCCGTTTACTAAACCATTAAGTTTGGTGAAGCATAATGATCATTTTGAGAACATGGGTATTAGATATGTTGGTGATTAGCTCTAGGACAAGTGTGAGATTGAAAGTATATGTATGTCCTAGAGACAATCTGTATTATGACAAAATGCATCCCTGAAGTTTACGTGTTTATTAATGATGTGATAATTAATGTTATAATGTAACTCTTAAATTACCTCGACTAATGATCATCGAAATTGGGATATCGATGATATGCGATACGTCGACATGTGATATGCATCATATCCTTAGGGGATGTAGTATGTCTCACTTGCTACGAGTTATGGCAACCCGTGATGGACGCATGGATACTTGTTGGAGTATTGATATACTCTACTGATGCACTGTTTGTTATATGTCTAAAGTGTCATCGGTGTGTGGGAGATAGAATTCCTTAGACTTGAGGTCAATATCACCTTGTTTACGGAGTAATGTACGTTGATCCTATCTTAAGCTCAAATGTCTTATAGGTTGATACGCGTCTTATTTTGGGTGCATTGCGAAGTAGATTAAAGGTGGTATGTGAGCCAAGATTATGATTCATTCCTTGAATGTATATTCAAGTGAACACTCAGATACTCATGTGGTATTATGTTGACTAAGTCACTGGACAATGCAATGGACATGTCTTTGATATGGTCCTGTTGTCAACTAATATAGATGAGTTATAATGATCAAGTCATTTGGATAGTGTTAGGCCGATTTCTAATTGCCCACGCAAGTGTACGTATCGTTACAAGTAATATAGTCTGGTAAGACCGAATATCGTCCTCAGAGACTGGTTATCAAGTACCGATTATCTAAGCTTTAGTTTCTATTTGGTGAACGTTAATTTATTTCTATTTTTATCTAATAACTAAGACTAAGTAATTGCAGAAAATAAACTAATTATGATAATATTTTGGTTTAAATCAGTTATGAAGGAATTAGGGCTTCCAATATCCTCAACTATCCATTTTTTCAATCCTTAATGCAACTAGAATGACTTCTTCTTCTACGTTAAGCTAACGGTTAACTAGACTGTCTTATATTCCGGTTAGGATATATAATCGCTCAACCCCAGTGCAGAAATCTTCTATATTTCTATGATAGGTTTTACCACATATGAGGATTAAGAACAATAACCTATAATTCTACACAAGTATCGGGGTACTTTCGTCCGCGATTTTAACCTATGTCTATTCAATTACAGCATATCCAAATCTCTCCTCTCAGTTCTTGATTCGAAATCATATAGGTTATGATAATTAGTGAGCAGTTAACTATTAAACATTCATACCAATATTGAATAGATCTTAATCAAGTGAAGAAAAAATTAAACTAATGCATTAATTCATGAAAGAGAGTTTCAAGTGATTCAATAGGAAATCCCTAATTAAGTAATTAGCTCATAAACATTGTCAGGTCAAGAACTAATATAAACCAACATAAACTGAAATAAAAACAAAGAAAAGAAAAGAAACTTGAACTAAAGTTGTCTCCAATCTTGTGTTGTAGCCTCTTTTTTCTCTCTAAAGTATGATATGAGATGTAAGATCCCAGATGAATAATAAGGCTAGGGTTTAGGGATTTTATAGTTGAGAAAATATGGATTTCGGACCCTAAAAACCGTGTCAAAATTGGCCCAGAACGTGATTTTTTCGCCTCGGCACCGCAGATCGCGAGAATGGCACCGTGCCGAAAGATCGCGCTTCTCAGTAATTATGGCACCGCGGTCCTGCAGTCTTTCGTCCGGATCTGCCAACTTTCGTCCTTTTTGCTTCGGGAGCTCCTTTTCTGCCCACTTTTAGCTTCTTTTTGCCATTTTGCCATTTAGAACCGCTGTGACTCAAAAGAAAGAAAACAACCCTAACAAGACACTTATTTAAACGAAAATGAGAAAAATACTAACTAAAAATGACTCAAAAAGTGTATACAAAATATGCCTAACAAATACCCCAAACTTAACCTTTGCTCGCCCTCGAGCAAAGATCAAAACAAAATCAAAGAAAAAAAAGACTCAAAGACTCAAATCAAGCAACTGCACAAGGTTACTTAGAAAAACATGAATGTTAGTTGGGATAATATGCTGGAACATATATATCATGAATATATAAATCTAGAATTTCAAGCCAGATATTTCGCAAATTTATTTCAATCACAATCAATGGAAGCATGAACCCCTAACCTATGCATGTCAATTTCATCTAGTTTTATGGACTTGTTTACTTGTTATTCTCCACTAATCATAGACATACATACTAGAAATCTTCAGGACTTGTCAGGGTTGTAATATAGGCTTAGGCAGGGGTAGGTAAGATTAGACATTTAGGCTCAATTTACATACCATAAACGTTTTTCTCATTCAACCATTTTGTCCTTCTTTTTTGTATCATTTTCAATTCATACCTATCACTCATCTTTTCTATTTTTGAGAGCATAAAACTCATTCTCATAGGCACCCCCAAACTTAAGTTTTTACATATTTTTTATTGGGGTGCATCAATTTTTCACTCTCTTTTCGTATTTCTTTTTCACACTTCTTTTATCTCAATTTTTCAATTACTGCTTATGGCACATATGGGAATCACAGGGTGTCAAAGAAATCACTTAATTTAGGCTCAAAGAAGCTGACTAGAGATACAATTTATTGCATGGGAGGTATTGAATGGTAAGAAGGGCTAACAAATAAATGTCTGAATCATCTCACTAAATATGTACATCTTAACTATTTCGCCTCAAATAGCAAGCAAGCAGACTTTATGACATGTTTCAATCATTCTTTTCACCATTGACACACATAGGCTAA
Source organism: Przewalskia tangutica (assembly GCA_029844215.1). NCBI lineage: Eukaryota > Viridiplantae > Streptophyta > Magnoliopsida > Solanales > Solanaceae > Przewalskia > Przewalskia tangutica. The sequence goes on along the minus strand of CM056736.1, from coordinate 28,538,824 downwards.
GCACAAACATCTCAAATAATTAGATGTTCATGAATTTTTGACAAATCTAACTCAAGCACACATATTTTTGCTTCTCATTCCATTACATTATCCCACTTAATCCACTAGGCGTTTCAAGCAACTACAACATGCATGATCATAAAAACAAATTGACTCATATAAGACACAAAAACACACAAAAAAAAAAACTCAAAAACAGACACACAAAATACTAAGACCCACCCCCCAAACTTAAACGACACATTGTTCCAAATGTGTAAAGACTAAAAATTAAAAGGGACGACTTACAAACATCAAAACAGCGGTTCAAAATGGTGGTGATGGCGATAGATGTTGCATTAAGGCGGTATCTGGAGATGTGTTTTATCAACGGGCGCCGCGGCGCTGTGCCAAATTTCTCCCGTTTTGCAGCATTTTACTCAATCCCTTCTTTTATTTGTCATCCACAACACTCAACATACCAGATCGTGAGATTGTTCAATTCAACATGAAACAAACTAAAACAAAAATTTAAATAACATAATTAAAACATTGGGTTGCCTCTCAAGTAGCGATGTCTTTAACGTCTTTTAGCCAGACACAATTAATCCTTACTAGTGCCCAGTGGATCCTTTTGTGAACTGCTTGTAATCCACACAATTATTGTTGCAGGTCTCACTTCTCCCACAATATGTTTTTCAAACAAGGGCCTCATATCAAAGATTATCCCCCAATTACACAATGCAGACTTGTCTTCAAGGCTCTCTATAATGTAGGGATCAGTGAAACTCCCTACATCTCTCAACTTTTGGGGGTGCCCTTCAGAGTGTGAACTTTCTTTTTGAGGGTCAGCAATGACCTTTGGTGTTGTCTTTTCTGCAATAGGGTGGTCCTCAGTGACTTCTTCTTTCTCTACACCAACTATCTCTCCAAATTCCTCAACAACTTGTTGTGGTTCAGGTTCCACAATCTACTCACCACTCCTCGTAACTGGGTCACTCGGTGGACTTTCTTGAGGTGTAATGGTTACCATGTCCCTCGGTTGCCCGATTTGTGGTTCCAAATTCAGAAACTGTCTCACTTGAGTCTCCAAGTTCTGCAATGAGGATTTCACTTCCACCATGAACTGAGTTTGAGCGTTTGTGAGTGCCAACAATGATTTTCTCAATTCATTCCACTCCTCTGATAGGACCTGACTCTGTGGCTGCTGAAATTGCCCTTGAGGAGTCTGGCACTGGGTGAGCCTGAGTAAGGCTTCCTGCAGCTCATTTCGATCTTCCTGTGGAACTTGTGGGTTAAATTATTGTTGATGATACTGATGCTGTGGATAGTAGTCATAGTACTGCTGCCCCTGATAGTAGTAGTAGTAGTTCATGTGTTTTTTTTTAAACGAACTTTACCTACAAAATAAGAAAAACAACAAAAAATGATAACAAGATGCTCGCAGAACAAGTTAGAAACTTGTTCTTGGAACAACCAAATTAGAAATAAAATAACATGACCAAATATATACAAACTAAATTAGAAATAAGAATAGATAATTCGATATTGAAAGTACGTCAGTCTCCGGCAATGGCGCCAAAAACTTGTTAGGCCGATTTCCAATTGCTCACGCAAGTGTACGTATCGTTACAAGTAATATAGTCGGGTATGACCGAATATCATCCTCAGAGACTGATTATCAATTACCGATTATCTAAGCTTTAGTTTCTATTTGGTGAACGTTATTTTGTTTGTATTTTTATCTAATAACTAAGACTAAGTAATTGCAGAAAATAACATAATTATGATAATACTTTGGTTTAAATCAGTTATGAAGTAATTAGGGCTTCCAATATCCTCAATTATCCACTTTTTTCAATCTTTAATGCAACTAGAATGACTTCTTCTTCTACGTTAAGATAACGATTAACTAGACTGTCTTATATTCCGGTTAGGATATATAATCGTTCAACCCCAGTGCATAAATCTTCTATATTTCTATGATAGGTTTTACCAAATAGGAGGATTAAGAACAATAACCTATAATGCTACACAAGTATCGGTCCGCGATTTTAACCTATGTCTATTCAATTACAGCATATTCAAATCTCTCCTCTCAGTTCTTGATTCGAAATCATATAGATTATGATAATTAGTGAGCAGTTAACTATCAAACATTCATACCAATATTGAATAGATCTTAATCAAGTGAAGAAAAAATCAAACTAATGCATTAATTCATGAAAGAGAGTTTCAAGTGATTCAATAGGAAATCCCTAATTAAGTAATTAGCTCATAAACATTGTCATGTCAAGAACTAATATAAACCAACATAAACTGAAATAAAAACAAAGAAAAGAAAAGAAACTTGAACTAAAGTTGTCTCTAATCTTGTGTTGTAGCCTCTTTTTTCTCTCTAAAGTATGATATGAGATGTAAGATCCCAGATGAATAATAAGGCTAGGGTTTAGGGATTTTATAGTTGAGAAAATATGGATTTCGGACCCTAAAAACCGTGTCAAAATTGGCCCAGAACGTGATTTTTTCGCCTACCGCGCAGATCGCGAGAATGGCACCGCAGCCGAAAGCATCGCGCTTCTCAGTAATTATGGCACTGCGGTCCTGCAGTCTTTTGTCCGGATCTGCCAACTTTAGTCTTTTTGCTTCGGATGCTCCTTTTCTGCCCACTTTTAGCTTCTTTTTGTCATTTTTCCATTTAGAATCGTTGTGACTCAAAAGAAAGAAAACAACCCTAAAAAGATACTTATTTAAACGAAAATGGGAAAAATACTAACTAAAAATTACTCAAAAATCGTATACAAAATACGCCTAACAGATAGACACTTGACAAATCCTAACCTTGATTGCGTGTATCATGAATGAAATGATTTTATCTTCTCACATAGAGGTTCAGTTCACATGTTTCGTGTAGGTAACTTTACATATTGAGTTTGTCTTTCGGCGCAGTCTAGGAGTTCCGTGTAGACTCTAATGTTATTAGTGTCAATATGTAAAGGCCTGAAGGGTAACACTAAGTCAATTGTTCCATTGATTCAAGGATGTAATCATAGAGTATATAAATGTTCGGTTGATGATCGAGACATTAGAATAAAATAGAAATTAAGCAAAATTGGAGCAAGGCCACGACGCAGGTTAGTCAGGGTCATGGCGTCACAGCGTCGTGGCGCCACTTCTCAGCGCCGTGACACCGACACTCGTCCAGTGTGTCTGAATGACCCACTCTGCTTTGGTTTCTAGGCCTGGCCCACAAGGGAAACCCTTGCTGATTTTTCAGCTATATATACAGGGTTTTGCCTCATATTTTACACACCATCTTTTCATAAGATTAACTCTACCGAAACTCTACTGGAATTCCTAGCTTTCCAAAGGAGAAATTACATCATAGTTTTGACTTGCAAATCGAGGAACTATTGCGTGCGTACCCTCGGACTACACAAGCCTCAACGTTTTCAGATTGCTAAACTATCAATGTAAGTCTTCGTTCGAAGTATTACATTCTTGCTTGTGTTTATTTTACATTGTATAATCATCCTACAGTTTAACCGTCGTCAGGTTTAAAACATAAATTTTCAAATTCCGTTGCGTGTACGAACCCGACAAAACCCTTCAGTAGTATAAAAGCCTGGACTATTTTGTGTGATTATACAATGAATATTAATGATAATATGGGTTAGGATTTGTTTGAATTTTGATTTATGTCATTTAAAACCTTAAAATCCCAAGATTTTTGTATCCGGATCTGTTAAACAGTGATGTAATCGAGGAAGTCATTCAGATCTAACTCATCTAAGTTGTTATGCATAACCGGTTCGATTCGAATATGGTGCATTGAGACTAAGAACGGGAAGGAATTTGATGATGGTCGATGAACGTGTTGTTAAATAGTGAAAGGAGTACAAATGGATCTACAAATCTGAACCTAAACCAGTTTTAAGGTTTCGAAATTGCAGAAATTGTGGTTCTAGGGTCGAGGTGTCGCGGCGCTGGCTAGGGTTTTGCGGCGGCGCTGTGGGTCTGTTCAATAGGGTCACGACGCTGTTCATCCAGAAGCTTAAAATTATTTTTCGGACTCACTGCCTCTGAGGCACCGCGGCGTCATCTGTTAGGGTCGTGGCACTGACGAGACAATTCTGTTCTCTGAACTTTTAGCACCGCGGCGCCTCCCTGCAGGGCCACTGAAGTTTTAAAAGTTTCAGAATCTGATTCTGAAAGTTTTAAAAGTTTCAGAATCTGAAAATAAAATTTTAAATTGGACAGATTTGGTCCTTTCGGGCAAATTTGTAATTAAAGAAACTTTCTAAAAATTTGATTTTTGAGTTCTGGAAATTGCAAACAGGTCCCTGAAACCTGAAAATATTTTCTGAGAATAATTGCATTTTTTGAATTTATTAGGGTTCGAATTGAACATTTAAATTATTGAGGGACTGAACTATATATTTTAAAAGTTGCAGAAATCCTAAAAATCAGTATTTTAAAATCAGAAAATGTTTAGGGACTGTTTGATAAAGACATAGTTTTAGAATTTAGACAAATAAATCCATGATTATCATTAATGGTATATTATTCTATAATATACAAATGTGCTAAGTGATTGAATGTGATGCATTTAAATTATTAGCATAGCGTCCGCAATTATTGTCTGGGTAGACGGCGCCCAGTAATTGTTTAGGCCGCTATAACTGTCTAGGTAAACGGCGCCCAGTATATGATTAAAACCATCTTATATCATGTCTATTGGGTTTGATGGTTTCCCATCTAAATGTGTTTAGAAATTGCATGATAGGAAGTCATATGATGTATGACATAATTGTTGATCTTGGTTGAAATCCCCAAAACTGAAAATGTTCTCCAAACATTAAAATACAAGTCTAATTAAAACGCGTCGTCCATTATAATTGTTAGGGTGCAAAACCATTTTCGGCGATACGAGTATTTATGTCAAAGTATTTGCTCTAAGTCTACGAGGACTCAAGCCCTTTCATAGATGTGTTAAAATGAAAGTAGAATAAACTTTTGTAGGTATTTACACCAAAGTGTTTGCTTGCAAAGGCTAAATTTACTTAGGCATTTAAATGCAGTCGTGTAATGGGGTTGACTTGTTTAGATGAATCTTGGCGTCAAAGTATCGGACTAGTCTAAAGACGTAAGATTAAAATGAAAGATATTTAATCAAACCAAGAGTTGTGAATAAGTTTTACAACCGGTTGGGTACCTACCAAAGTGTGCTATTGAAGTTATCAGTCAAAGCAAACGCGAATATAACATATGTTTGGATCTTGGCCCATTCTGACCTTAAAATATTTTAGGTCTGTATTCTACCTTGGGGTCGTAGAAGTATGCAAAATAGTGGGAGCTAATTAAATAAAAAGCCATGTTAAATTAACATATAATGAATGTGTATAATTAGGAGAATGAATTTTGATTGCATTTTTCCTGTCTATCTATATATTCAGATCTTCAGAATGTCGAACTTCTCAATGAAAATGCTAATAGAATCCAATAGATTGACTAGACCCAACTTTATAGATTGGCTCAGTAATATGAGAATAGTCCTGAGACAAGAGAAAATTGAATATACACCTACAGTGTCTGCGGAGGACTCTGCCGAATATGCAACCTTTGATAAAGTGGCTTATCAAAAACATTATGATGATGCCATTTCAACTCAATGTTTGATGTTGTCTTCTATGTCACCTACATTACAAAGACAACATGAGAATATGGGGCCCAATAAGATGTTGATACATTTGAAGAGTCTCTATGACTCGCAGTCTCAAACAATGGAGTATGAACTGCTCATAGAACTTTTCAAATGTAAACTCATTGAAGGGGGCCAAGTGTCTCCTCATGTTCTGAAAATGATTGAGTTGATAGAAAGGCTGGCATCTATTGAAATAAAGTTTCATGACAGAGTTGCTACCACACTCATCCTCAATTCACTTCCACGTTCATTCGAGAGTTTCATCATAAATTACAATATGAATGGAACTAAGGCGAAGTTTCCAGAATTGCACAATATGATGAAAACTTTTTAATCTTCGGTCTCCAAGAGCAAGCCTATCCTGATGGTTGGCTCCTCTAGTTATCCCAACCCGAAAGGTAAGGGACAACAGAAGAGGAAGGGTACAGCTGTTGCTCCGGCAGCAGCAATGAAGCCCAAAGGAGGGGCGAAGAAGAAGAAACTTCCAACATCGGATGTGTGCATGAACTGCAATAGGAAGGGATTATTGGAGGAAGGACTGTACAGCTCCAGGAGGAGGGATGGCACCAGGTGCACCATCTTCTAGTGGACAAGGTATGTTTGTAATTAAAATTAATCTATCTATAAATGATTCTCATTCCTGGGTACTAGATACCGCTTGTGGCTCACACATTTATACAAATGTGCAGGGGATAACTAATAGCAGGAAGGTCGGACCTCGTGAGGTGGACCTGTGCATCAGAAACGGAGCACGAGTTGATGTTGAGCACGTGGGAGATTATAGATTAGATTTACCTTCCGACAATATTTTAATGTTAAACAATTGTTACTATGTTCCTTCTTTGACAAGGAACATCATTTCCATTCCTATTCTTGACACTGAGGGCTTTTCCTCAAGCATTAATAATAGCAATATGATTTTGGCTTTTGATAATATTGTGTATGAAATTGCGCCTCTTGTGAATTGATTGTATATATTAAACTGCCGCAGAGAAATTTTCAATGTACAAAATAAAAGAGCTAGGTTAAATGAAAGAAATTCTACCTACTTGTGGCATTGCAGACTTGGTCATATCAATCAAACGAGGATAGAGCAGTTGAAGAAATTAAATTACCTTGAACCATTTGACTTACAATCTTATGGTAACTGTGAATCATGTTTGAAAGGTAAGATGATCATTAAACCTCTTTCTGGAAAGGGGATTCGTGCCAAGGAGGTGCTTGAGTTGGTACATACTGACGTATGTGGACCATTTTCGACCTTAGCTAGAGAAGGTTTCTCTTACTTCATTACTTTTACAGACGACTTATCGAGGTATGAATATGTGTATCTTATGAGACACAAATCCGAGGCTTTCGAGCAGTTTAAGGAGTTTAAGTGTGAAGCTGAGAAACAGCTCTCAATGAGTATCAAGACTCTCTGATCTGATCGTGGGGGTGAATACTTAAGTAAAGAATTTCTTGAATACTTAAAACTACATGGATTTCATTCCAAATGGACAACTCCTGGAACACCTCAGATGAATGGTGTTGCCGAGAGGAGAAACTGAACCTTGCTTGACATGGTTCGTTCCATGATGAGTTTTTCAGCTCTTCCAACATACCTTTGGGGATACGCTATTTTAACCTCGATATATGTTCTTAACAGAGTTCCTTCTAAATCAGTTGAAAAGACACCATATGAGGTATGGTATGGCAAGAAGCCATCACTTAGACACATAAGGCCTGGGGTGTCCTGCATATGTCAAGAAGTTGATCACTGATAAGTTGGAATCTAAAAGTGAGAAATGTTAGTTTGTTGGGTATCCAAAGGAAACTAAGGGATACTATTTCTATCTTCCTGGAGAACATAAGATACTTGTTTCTAGGAACGCAACGTTACTTGAAGATGAATATGTCTACAAGGAAAAGAGTTGCACAGAGATAGAACTTGAAGAAATTCAAGAACAAAGTAACATAGAGGTTGAACCCTTGCCGAGTAAAAAAGGCAAGGATTCAGTGGGAGCTTATGGTGAAGATTGGGTACTCAGGGTACGCCCTTCGGCCAGTGGGAGTGTTACGAGGAGAGATGCATAAATGCAAGATCCTCCTGCACAGACCTTGGGAGCAAGCGCACCAGTTGCACCTTCTCCTATTCAGGAAAGACATGAAAATGATATTCCTGAAAGCTTTAATGTTGGTGGATCAACCAGCACACAAGAACCTTCTCACAATCAGAACATACTTGTAACTGAACTGCAAGACAATCAACTCTGTAGGTCTGTTAGAACTCATCGTCCTCCGGAAAGACTAAATCTACTTGTGGAAACACAAAATGAGCTAGATATTCCAGATGATGTCGAGCCTAGAACCTACAGTGAAGTAATACTAGACATTGATTCGAAGAGATGGCAAGAAGCCATGAAATTCGAAATGGAATCTATATATATCAAGCAAGTGTGGAACTTGGTTGATTTGCCAAATGGGATTAAACTCATAGGATGCAAATTGGTCTTCAAGAAGAAGATTGATGCATCTGATAAGGTTCAGACTGATAAAGCTAGACTAGTGGCTAAAGGTTTTACTCAGTGTCCTGACGTGGATTATGATGAGACCTTTTCACCGGTGGCTAAGATAAAGTCTATTCGGATTTTGCTTGCTATAGCTGCACATTATGATTATGATATTTGGCAGATGGACACCAACACTGCATTCCTCAATGGTAATATAATTGAGGAAGTGTATATGAAACAACCCGAGGATTTTTCATTCGAGTCCAGACCAAATGTTGTGGCAGGCTACAGAAGTCCATTTATGGTCTTAAGCAAGCCTCAAGAAATTGGAATATTTGCTTTGACAAGGCTATCAAATATTTTGATTTCGTCAGAAGCAAAGAGGATCCTTGTGTTTATATCAAACGCAAGGATGAGGGTATTGTCTTCATTATTATATATGTTGATGACATATTGATAATAGGAGACAATAAGACTCTCATGCATTCAGTTAAGGATTGGTTGTCCAAGACCTTCATGATGAATGATTTAGGTGAAACCTACTACATTCTGGGAATTAGGATCTATAGAGATAGACCTAATAGATTGTTGGGGCTGTCACATTCAATCTACATAGACAAAGTGCTTAGATGTTTTTCAATAGAGAATTCCAAGAAAGGCGGTCTTCTAATGGGTCAAGGCATCAAGTTATCTAAAAGGGGTTGCCCTTCTAGAACTGTAGAACTTAAGCGCATGAAGAGGATCCCATATGCTTCGACTATATGATCAATCATGTATGCCATGACATGTACTAGGCCAGATGTGGCCTTTGCACTTAGTATGACTTGCAAGTTTCAGCAGAATCCTGGTGAGGAACACTGGAAGGCAGTCAAGAGTATTCTTAAGTATCTCAGACGTACTAAAGATACTTCTTAGTCTATGGTGGAGGAGATAAGTTGGTTGTCACTGGGTATACAGATTCTAGTTTCCAGACAGATGTTGATGATTTCAAATCTCAGTCTGGTTACACGTTCATTTTCAATGGAGGAGCAGTGAGCTGGAAGAGTTCTAAACAAGCTACTACTGTTGATTCGACTACTGAAGTGGAGTACATTGCTGGATCGGAAGATGCTAAGGAAGTTGTTGTGATTTCTGAGTTCCTGAAGGAATTAGGGGTTGTTCCGAGTGCTAGTTGTCCAATAACCATTTATTGTGACAACATTGGTGTTATTGCACAAGCAAATGAACCAAGATCAACTAACAGAAACAAACATGTACCAAGGAAGTACCACATTCTCCGAGAGATGGTGGAAGCTGAAGATATTATGATAGATTATGTTCCCACATACAATAATCTAACAGACCCGTTTACTAAACCATTAAGTTTGGTGAAGCATAATGATCATTTTGAGAACATGAGTATTAGATATGTTGGTGATTGGCTCTAGGCCAAGTGTGAGATTGAAAGTATATGTATGTCCTAGAGACAATCTGTATTATGACAAAATACATCCCTGATGTTTATGTGTTTATCAATGATGTGATAATTAATATTATAACGTAACTCTTAAATTACCTCAACTAATGATCATCGAAATTGGGATATCGATGATATGCGATACGTCGATATGTGATATGCATCATATCCTTAGGGGATGTAGTATGTCTCACTTGCTACGAGTTATGGCAACTCGTGATGGGCGCATGAATACTTGTTGGAGTATTGGTATACCCTACTGATGCACTGTTTGTTATATGTCTAAAGTGTCATCGGTGTGTGGGAGTTAGAATTTCTTAGACTTGAGGTCAATATCACCTTATTTACGGAGTAATATACTTTGATCCTGTCCTAAGCTCAAATGTCTTATATGTTGAGACGCGACTTGTTTTGGGTGCATTGCGAAGTAGATTAAAGGTGGTATGTGAGCTAAGATTAGGATTCATTCCTTGAATATATATTCAAGTGAACACTCGGATACTCATGTGGTATTAGGTTGACTAAGTCATTGACCAATGCAATGGACATGTCTTTGATATGATCCTGTTGTCAACTAATATAGATGAGTTATATAATGATCAAGCCATTTGGATAGACATTTGACAATTCCTAAGCTTGATTGAGTGTGTCATAAATGAAAGGATTTTATCTTCTCACATAGAGGTTCAGTTCATATGTTTCGTGTAGCTAATTTTACATATTGATTTTGTCTTCCGGCGTAGTCTAGGAGTTCCGTGTAGACCCTAATGTTATTAGTGTCAATATGTAAAGTCCTGAAGGGTAACACTAAGTCAATTGTTCCGTCGATTCAAGGATGTAATCAGAGTATATAAATGTTCGGTTGATGATCGAGACATTAGAATAAAATAGAAACGAACCAAAATTAGAGCAGGGCCACGGCGCAGGTTAGTCAGGGCCATGGTGCCACAACGCCGTGGCGCCACTTACTCAGCGCCGCGACGCCGAAACTCGTCCAGTGGGTCCGAATGACCCACTCTGCTTTGGTTTATGGGCCTGGCCCACGAGGGAAACCCTAGCTGATTTTCAGCTATATATACAGGGTTTTGCCTCATATTTTACACATCATCTTTTCATATGATATTAACTCTACTGAAACTCTGCTGGTATTCCTAGCTTTCCATAGGAGAAAGTACATCATAGTTTTGACTTGCAAATCGAGGAACTATTGCGTGCGCACCCTCGGACTACACAACCCTCAAAGTTTTCAGATTGCTAAACTATCAATGTAAGTCTTCGTTCGAAGTATTACATTCCTGTTTGTGTTTATTTTACATTGTATAATCATTCTGCAGTTTGACCGTCGTCAGGTTTAAAACATAAATTATTAAATTTCGCTGCGTGTACGAACCCGACAAAACTCTTCAGTTATATATATTCTTTATATATTTGCAGGCAAGCGGAAGGCAAGTCAAATGTGTTGCAGTGTTGCTTTATATTGTTTGCTACATGTTGTTTGCTTTAAGATACATATAATAATAGGGAGATAATTTTTACCCTCCAACTCATATGGTTGCGATTATCTTCCATGTTCCCCTTATCTACAACCCTCCCCATCCCAAATAAGAAAAGAAAAGAAAAGAAAGTATAATTACCTGACTATTGCGAATTTTAGCTATTTGCTTACTGGTTCTGTAGGGAGAAAGAAAAAGGACCAACAAGATGCTAATAAAGCGGGCATGGTATTGTTGCTGCGAAAAAGAATGATCTGAAGACAAGAGAGAATGACAAAGCTCAAAAGGATGATCTGGAGACATGAGAGAATGATTTAGAAGACTCAGCTTCTGCGAAAAATTAGTTGAGAGAACAAGAAACTGTTGCTGCTACACCACTTACCAACTCAAGTACATCTCATAGCTTCAGTGATAAGTTGACTACTCATTCCCACTAGAATCGCCAACATATGGATATGAATCAGCAGAAGACTCCTGAACAGGAGAGTAAAGAAGATACAATTCTACAAGAATCTATTGCATTTTTCGAAGTAATTGCTGAAACAGAAGTTCGTAAACTAAATGTTGATGAGTGAACATTTTAGATTGATAAGATATTTGATTAACAATGTTTTAGTCTTTAATTAAATACTTTAATAGCACTTTGAATGATTATTCATTTTGGGAAGACTTTGTACAACGGATTCTAGCAATTCAATGTATATTTTTGGTGTTATTTAAATTTTTAGTTCATTTCATCGATGCACTCAATTTGCAATATTGAAATTAAATTGCCAACAAAAACAAATCCCGCCAAATTTAATTTTCCCCGTCATATTAAAATAAATTATTTATTTAATAGAAATTTTTTAAAAAATAATATTTGACACCAGGAAGTTAAAATTTGTTTGATATTTTTGTGACGGATTTGAACCGTCACGTGTATGTGACATTTGTATGATGGTTTTACCCATCACATGTCGTGTGACAGATACATAATCGTCATTCGTTTGTGATAGTGACAAAGATGACACTTACGAGAATCGTCATCTTAGGGGTAAGATGACGGGTTTTACCCGTCACTGTAGGGTATTTTTTACTAGTGTAAGTGATTTCCAATGGTATAAGAATACATTGTTAACCAGAATAATGCTTAGAGAAAGATCCCAACCAACCGTTTTGGAAAGAGAAATTCCTAGTCGGTTTACCTACTCTTTTAGGAGAAAATGTTAGAAATAAAATTAAAGAGAATTGTGGAAAATAGATAATACCCTACAATGGGTTTACATATGGACAACTAGTCAGTATAACTCAACAAGAAGGATTAAAGATCTGCCAAGACCTAAAATTACAAAAACACCTTAAAAGGGAACTAAAAGAACAAAATGTGAACTAGGTACTTTTTGTAAATAATTTGATACAAATTCCATAAAGGTCTCTTCAAGTTGTACAGGAAATTGTAGTAAGACTTATAAATCCCATAAGAAATCAACAAAGATTATAAGAATCATAGGACTAACGATGATTATTATAAAAATAATCGTTACAAAAAATTCAGGAATACTAGAAATCCTAAAAAGAATGATTCTAAATACAAAGATCTAACATGTTATAAATGTAATGAAAAGGGACATATATCGAGGTACTATAGAATGAATAAAAAACTACAAAAAATAAAACTCAACAAAGAAGTAACCCAAAAAATCTCCAATCTTCTAATAGATTCCTCCGATTCAAACACCGAGTCAGACCCTGACTATTTTTCACTTTCTTCAGAGGATAATAAACCCCTTTATGTAGATGAATTGGTCACAACTAGTTCGTCTGAAAACTCTAAAAAAGAAAGAAGAAAACGCATATGTGTTTTAACTAAAGATCAAAAATTTATGTTAGATATGGTTAAACACATAAATAGCCAGCACAAAAAAAGAATACTTAAATAAACTTCTAAAAACTTTTACAGAAGAAAAGAAAGAAATTAAAAAAACAATTTTGCCAAATACTTCTAAAAATACCTATGACTTAACAAAAATCCTAGAAAAATGTAAGAAGATAAAAGAACGCAAAAAAATAACAGTTCAAGAACTGCAAAAAGAAATCAAACAAGTAAAATTAGATATAAAAAAAAACAGAAACAAGATTCTGAATTGATTAAAATTATACTTTCAAAAACTATACCACAAAACTCCAATTTTGAAAATTCCGATTCTGTAAATCCCATAGAACCAGAAAGTAATATTGAATACCAAATAGAAAGTCTGATGGAAATCTCAGAAGATTTTCTGACTGTCTTAAGATAAATCACATCAAAAAAATATCTAATAAAAGTAACCCTTAAATTCTCGGATAATTTTAAAATAACGACAATTGCTCATTTTGACATAGGAGCATACTTAAATTGCATAAAAATAGAAATAATACCGGAGACATTCCAAGAAAAAACTCATGAAAGATTAGCACCAGCTAATAATTCTAAATTAGAAATTAAATCCAAAACCAAAACATCAATTATGAATGATGAAGTTTCCATAGCAAAATCATTTGTTTTATTAAAAGAAATACATATCCGTCATCTTAGGAACACCATTTATGAATCTCATCACCCCATATAAAGTAGAAAATGATTTTATATCATTTAAATACAATAAAAAGGAACTAAAATTCCAGTTTATAACAAAACCAAAAACAAAAGACCTCAATCTAATAAAAACATGTTCAGTACATGAAGAAAAATCATATCATCTACAATAAATTAAGACACGATTTTCCTTTAGGGGGAGAAGAAGTAAAGTCCAGTATACTTCTGACCACTCAATTAATACATTTTTTTAATTTTATTTTGTATACACAAGATTTTCCTTTAGGGGAAGAAGAAGTAAACTCCAGTATACTTCTGACCACTCAATTAATACATTTTTTAATTTTAATTTGTATACACAAGAATTCCAAAATAATTTACCAAATCATCTATATTTTCAAAATATTGCATTAAAATGGATTTTCTACAAATTGATTCTTGAAGTTTTTTACTTTAAAGAAACATATCCTCTTCCTAAAAACCTAACCCGTGAATTCCTCAAAACAGGAGAAAAAAACCCCAAATTTCTGACACTGGCAACAACGCAGAAATGTCATACCATTGCCCCATACCCAACTGTTTGGGCTACAAGGACAAGATATCGATGAAGGACATGCGTGAATGTGGACAATACTGTCCATATGCAGTGTGTGGAGCCTTACTCCAAAAAGGGAAAGATAAAACTCCTTTGTCCATAAATACACCAATTATTGCACCACAACAACAAACAAATTTCATGGCCCCAAAAAAACACATAAACTCCACCACTTCCAACCAACAAAAGAAGAAAAACATAAATTTTCTGCCAAAACTCCTACAGAAAAACTCATGACATGGTACTATGCAGTCATGGAGGAAGAGCAAGAAAATACAAGCACCGCATAATCTGTGCAAAAAACACCAATCCCACATAAAATAACTGCTGAAAATCTTATACAACTCCTTGCAAAATCCCCGGAACTAAAGCATGCATTGATACAACTTCAAATTCCTAAACAACAAGTTGTTCAAAACTCAGTAGAGAATAAAATCCCAATTTTTTTTACAAAAATCGAGAAAGGATAATCTTCAACACTCTTTCTCAAAAACAATTTTCAAACACCCAACTTGTGGCCCCTAAAAAATCTATTTCTGATTTTTTTATAAAACTTTTCTTTCAAAATATCGTGACTATTGAAAAAGGATTTTGTGATCAAGACCCTTTTTTAGCATTACAAAATTATTTTTGACAGGGAAGGTTTTACAAATCATTGGATATTTTAAAAACCCTATATTTTTATCAGGCTATCCTTGAAGAAACAGGACCGACAACAATTAAAAATAATTATTACAAAAATAATCCAGATCCCTCTTACTCCATTTGAAAAATATTAGGAGTAATTTCTCCAAGCGATTGGGGAAATGAATTGTCTCAACTACTGAACTTCCCGGACTCCTATCAAAATACCCCATTTTTTAATATTCTATTTAATTACTGGGATTACCAACAAGTTTGGTTCAATTCATTTTTTGTTAAAAATACCGAAAGACGCCATACCTGACAAATTCATTTAATACCTCATGTATTCCATCAAAATCCCTGACATGGTGGAACTCATGGTGGGAACAATTTGGATCTACCCTTGAAATACAAAAACCCCAAGTCACTACATCTTTCAGCCTCTGTAAATCCCTTTACAAACCCTCAGAGGAAGAAAAACGATTTGTGCCACTACACCTGTTTCACACCAAATTCCACTTACTATGGGTATTCACATAGTTTGTAGATTATTCTGAAAATAAATACCCAACGTCCAGAGAAGATTTAAAATCAGATGGTGGGACAACTTTAAAATACCAGCAATTCTTGCACCACACAAAGTCCAGGAATGGTTAGATACTCATAAATCCATTATATTGCAGGTACCAC
The DNA here is from genome assembly GCA_029844215.1 of Przewalskia tangutica. Classification (NCBI taxonomy): domain Eukaryota; kingdom Viridiplantae; phylum Streptophyta; class Magnoliopsida; order Solanales; family Solanaceae; genus Przewalskia; species Przewalskia tangutica. Next base: position 28,523,234 of record CM056736.1, on the reverse strand, counting down.
TAAAAACACCGCAAACACAACTACAAACACCGGAGCACACCCAGTTCCTCTCACAGAAATTTCGGATGGCTTCAATACTTGCAGAAGCCAAAAAACCCAAAGAAATGCAAGTAATAATCCTGCAGTTCAGTCAGTCTTCATCAAAACAAGGCTATTCATCAGAAGAAGAAGAATCAGAAATTGATACCGAAGACAATCCAGTCTTTGGCAACAGTGGATTCTGAAGAAAAAATTGACAGGAAAAGACAAAATACCCAAAGTAAAGATCGAACAAAACTCCCGACAAAAGAAAATGCCAGAAAAAGATACTTTCAAAAAGAAAACAGTAAAAGCAAAGATTCCAGCAACACCTTTCTTTATATTTCACTATTTCGGAAATCGAATCATCATGCACTTTAGGCCTTTCTGAAAGCCATGAGGTGGGGTCACACGAGTAGCGAAAGACTGAGCTTTCTCGTGTTCTCATGCTTCACACAAACCCAGGCTAGGAATCTTGAAAGTCATATCATATCAAATGGATTTAGAAAGTCCGATCAAAAAACTCGAAAAAGGACTGGGAAGGCTTGAATGGATGGCTTCCAAGGCTAGGGCTTGATCCTGCACACCAAACAACCTGGACTTTTTTTTATTATTCCTACCGGATATCAAAACAACACATAAGGATTGTTTTCAGCCATGAGTTCCCCTATGACATAAGCGCTTTTGGGTGTTATCGATTTTCGGTGGACGCGGAGCCAACGAGTTCAGTCGAACAACGTAATAAGTCTAAGGTTACAGAAGTCTTCGCAAACTTTTATAGGCATAACATTGTGCTATTTTCCAACTGGTGACCCTGCCCGAGCAGTTCAGAAAGTTCCTCTTCCTTCTTCTCACGAGCAGACGAAACTTGCAAGATTTCCTCAGAAAAGGCATCATAGGTTTGTGAAGATACCTCTTGTACAGAGGTATTAATGATTACCAAAGGAAGCTGCTTCTCATTCAAGATAGAGTTAGAATTTATATGGAAGGAACCCTAAACCCGACAGGCTTCGAAATCCCTTTCAACCTAGGATTTAGACTAGTTGGTCAACTATCCTAATCCCAGTAAGCTTAGGGTTCGAAACTGGAATCATAGGCATGAGTTGCTCGATATGGGACATTGGAGCCTTACCTTTGTCAATTCATTGTGGTGCCTCATCTACAACTACAAGCTCCGTCGCTTTCCGGTAAGGCACTCGATGAAGGCAAGCAAGTCCTGCCCGCCAGCTTCCACCAAGACAAAAAAAGTGAGCGCCTAGCGCGAAAAGTTGCTTTACTAAGTAAGATAAGGCAAGAAGCAAGGGCGTAGCAGCTGCGCGAAAGTCGTTGCGCTCAGAATCGTTCCTTGAGGGGGTATGCTGGCAGAGATTCCACATATCGAGGTCGGAATGGGATCGGGTGTTTTCACGTCTTACCGTAGTGCCCGGTTTGTCGTGATTTCCGATTGACCCTTCCCGAGAACAAATTGGAGCAATTTCTTTCTCCCTTGGCCTTAGATAAGGCAAAGGTAGGTTTCGCGGAGCCCTCCTTCTTTCTTATTACAGAGTGAAATACCTAAAACAATCGTGGTCAGGAAGGTAAGAGTAGCCAAAGCCATTGGAATTTTGATTTTATACATTGAAAAAATCCGTTTTGTTATCAAATGATGAAGGGGGAAATGAAAGGTCGGATCCCAAGCCTATCATTAATAAAAAAAAGTATTCAAAAGAGGATGAAATCCCGATGAACACTCAGAGACATAGGTAAGGGGGAAGCTTTACTCACCCTTCTGAATGAAGAATAGGTCCAGTCCAGGGGACAAATCAATAGGAAAGGCAGAAAAGTTTTGGTTAGAAGAGCTCCGGTGCTTTAGTTGCTTTGCCAGTCATAATATTTACTGCTTGACTCAACGGGAGTTCCAAGGTAGCATCAAACAATGTCCGCACACGCATTTCGATACTTTAACGCTGGGGTTTACCCTCTAGAACTTCTTTCTCGTGGATCTATGCTTTCGAAAGTGTCATCCAAGGGCGAACACAAATAATAAGAATCAAAGGAACAATTCGAGAAAAAGACAAAAACAATGATGTCATGGATGACGTTATTTTACACTCGAATGAATAGTTAGATTCCTTTTATTTACCAAAATGTCATATAAAACTCCTATAAAAGGAGATCCCATCTCCCTTAGATAGACAAGCTTTTTCTTTCAAGCCTTTCATTAGATAAATTTCAGATTTTAGAAAGAGAAGTTCTCTCTCTAAACGAAATCCCCTTTGTTAGAGAAATTCCCTAAATTTTCCTCATATGATTCCCTTCATATGAAGTTCAATTCCAAATACCTTATCCGAAATTCCTAAATCTCTTGTCAACTCCCAAGGTCTCCTTGAATAGTTTCAAGTATAAATCTTTGTAAGTTTTAATATTTTGAATAAATATGATTATGGATGGTACTACATCCTAATCTTTTATAAATTCATGTTCTTTAAATTTCTGCTTTTAAATTCCTGCATTAAATGCATGGTCAGTTCTACCGCCTACGTAATTTAAATTCGTGCAGATCCTTTTGAATTATGGACTCTTCTACAGGAGTCATAGTTTGTAAGTTAATCTTCCTTTACTTTCTGCATATTTCTATTTATCTTTTGATTCTTCTATTCCTTATATATCAATTCCTTCCCCTTCTATTATCCCCTTTAGATCCTCGGGCTATATATATTATATATATAGGACTGAAAAATGGAGTATGAATAAGTAGAGGAATGGATTGGCTACTGTAATTATCGGTGATTAAGCATAAAAAATATTAGGAGAAACTACTTTAGGCTTAATGTATCAGTAAATATTGATGATATGTGGGGTGAATCAATGATTTAATTGAATATTATTACATGTATGTAGGTAACTCTTATAAATGAATATTTAATACGTGAATATTTTTTAATCTAATTAATTACGTAGTAAATTATGTAGAACAATGAAGGAAAGCTGCCAAAAGGAAAAAAAGAAAATTGCAATTGTTGGTCACGGAGAGGTGGCACATCATCTTGATTTCACAGAGGAAACGGTTTAGTTATTAGTAATAGACTTTCTACAAAGTCATAAGTTACTATTTTAAACCAATAGTTGCCTTCTCGAGGTTGATGAAAACCATATGTATGTCTCTCTTCCTCTTCTTATATTGTTTCACCAACCTCCTAATAAGATGAATGACTTTTGTAGTCGAACGCCCCGACATGAATCCAAATTGATTTTCGGAGATAGACACGCCTCTTCTCACTCTCATTTTCACGACTCTTTCCTAAACCTTCATAGTGTGGCTTAGCATCTTGATACCTCTATAGTTGTTGCAACTCTGGATATCACATTTGTTCTTGTACAAAGGAATTATTGTACTCTACCTCCAATCTTCGGGCATTATCAACGTCTTAAAAATGACGTTAAACAACTCTGTCAGCCACTCCAAACCTGCCCTACCTGCGCTCTTCCAAAATTCAATCGGGATCTCATCAGGTCCGATCGTTCGTCCCCTGCGCATCTTGCGAACAACACCCTGAACCTCCTAAATCTTAATGTTTTCACAATATCCAAAATCCTTGTACCTACTAGAGTACTCCAGATCTCCCAGTATAATGTCTCTATCTTCTTTTTCGTTCAAAAGTTTATGGAAGTAAGTCTGCCACCTCCACCTAATATGTACGTCCTCCACTAGTACTTTTCCGTCCTCGTCCTTGATGCAGCTCACGTGATACAAGTCATATGCACTCCTCTCCCCCGCCTTAGCTAGTCTGTACAACTTTTTATCCCCGTCATTTTCCTCTAATTCCATATATAGCATTCAAAAGTTGTCGTAACCGCTAGCTTTGCCTATTTCCGTGTCATCTTATATAATTCTCTATTCGTCCACTTCTCCACCTCATACTTGCTTTCTACCAATTGCGCATACGCCACTTTTTTCGCTTCCGCGTTCTCTTGAACTTTATCATTCCACCACCAGACCTCTCGATGGCCACCATGGCTACCCTGCGAGATCCCTAACACTTCTCTAGCAACCTCCCGAATGCAAGTGGTTGTCTTGTCCCACATACCGGTCGCATCCTCACTACTCCCCCAAGGCCCATTGGCCATCAACCTCTCTCTCATCTCCTTTGAACTATCCATGGTCAAACTCCCTCATTTGATTCTTAACCTGTCATCCACAACCCTTTTTTTCTTCTCCATCTTGATATCCTAATCATTCACCAAAAGCTTATGTCGGGTTGTAAGATCCTCCTTCGGAATAACCTTGCAGTCTTTACAAAGACCTTTGTCAACCTTCCCAATGAGCAAAAAGTCTATCTGAGTCTTAACCACCGAACTACGAAAAATCACCAAATGCTCTTCCTCCTTCACGAACCTCAAATTGGCTATCACCATCCCAAAACCTCTAACAAACTCCAAAAGTGATACGTCTCCTCCGTTCCTGTCCCAAGGAAAAAACCTTCATGCATGTCGTCATAACCCCTCGGAAGTGCCCCAATGTGACAATTTTATTTCTAGTAGGTTATCTGATTGGTTTTAAAAGTAGCTTCATGGCTTTAAATAAAATAAGTTCACCCATTTTTTACACAAATCAGACTTGACCTATTAGAAAAAAATTACCACGTGACTTTAAAAAATAATTCTATCAAATAAATGGGTAGTCATTTTTTTAAGAAAAAAGGTCAAATATACCCCTCTACTTAGTTGTAATAGCTAATATAATTATGAATAAATATATCTGTGTCATCTTCAAACTTTACATTTGTACACCCTATTGAGATGAAAATCCCAAATTGATTTAAAAGATCCAATTTTAACTAAAATTATTCAATTCCTTTGTTGACTCGTTCCGACCCACTAAAATAATTAAACCCCAAATATAAACATTCCAACCCATTTTCCTTCTCTATGGATGAAAATGGCGCAACGACATCGACAATTGAAATTTGGATCTTTTAAATATATGAAATTTTAGTGTAATTTGATTAATTCCATCAATATGACAGCCATGAAAAAAAGTAGAAGCCATGGCCAAGTGTGCCTTAATGCTTTGTCTTGTTTCAACAATAAAACTTGTTCATCGTCAACAGTATCATCACAATGATTTTAAATGCAAGACTTGCAATAAACGGTTCCTCTCTTTCCAAACGCTCGACGGCCACTGTACAAGTTATAATAAACGGCCAAGATTACTCACCGGTGCTGGAGATTTCTATTGAGCCAAAAAGAAGAAGATGCATGAATGCTCCATTTGTGGTATGGAGTTTTCTTTGGTTCAAGCCTTATGCGACCACATGAGGCGTCACTGTGATGAATAAAAAAATGTGAGTACAACCATTACAAAGAAACGGAAAGTAAATAAATATTACAAAGATTACAAAATTAAAAACAAGAATAAAATCAAGCTTCTTGAGAATTTGCTGAGTCGAGTGATGACACTCTGTCTTTAAGATAAGATTACCCAGTATATATTCTTTTACATTAATGGACAATAGTCTCCCAAGATAAAACAACAACTAACAAATGAGCAAAGAAAACTCAAATGTTTCTAGAGAATAACTTTGAGTCTTTGAAGGTTGCTAGAGAGAAAGAAGTTTTTAGAAAATTTCTGATTGAAAGTGTTGAACAATTGAGCCAAAGACCTCAATTTATAGTTTAAGATCTAGTCTCTTCAAGTGTCAAGTAATGACATTGAATCACCCATTTAATGTCAATGAATTGCTCATGTAATGACAACCATTTATCAACCAAATAATTTCTAAAAATTGTTGGAATGAATGTTATTGAGGGCAGCCCAAACGTCACAATAATCAGATTTTTGTTTCAGATTTTTTTCCCGGGTATCTGATCGGTGTATTTTATATACACTTTTCGAGTCGTTTTTAGTTAGTCTTTTGTCCCTTTTTGTACAAATAAGTGTCGTATTAGGATAGATTTTCTTTCTTTTGAGTCAAAGTGGTTAAAATAGCCAAATGGCGGAAAAGGAGCTAAAAATGGGCAAAAGAGGAGGTTCCAGAGCTTAAAAGCAGAGAAAGTGGCGAACGAGACAGAACGCAGTCGCGCCGCGGCTACGCCAACGATGGCAGCGCGCGCGCTAATCATCGAAGTGAGAGCTGCAGTGCATGGCCGCTCAAACAACAGAGATCAGGGCCGCGGCGCCAAATCACCCGAGAATCTTCAGCGCGGCCGCTGATAGCGAGCGCATGACGCGGCAAAAATCGGGTTTAATGAATTTACAGGCGGGCACGAAGGGAAAAGTTAGAGGCGGTTTTGAGCCTATAAAAGGAGAACCCTAGAAGATTTTAAGGGTTCTCTTTCTTGCACAACACAAGGATTCTTGGATTGAAGATTGGAGACCATAGTCTAGTGATTTCCTTCCTTTTTCTTTTCTTTTATTTCAGTTTTGTATGATGAACATTGAATTAGTTCTTGTCATGTCAATGGCTAGGAACTAATTCTTTTATAGGGCTTTCCATGTTAATTCACTAGAAACTTATGTTATGAATTAATGCATGTTATGGTTATTCTTCTTCTTGTTGAGATTTATCCAATAATTGCTTTGAATGCTTGATAATTAATTGATCACTAATTATCATTATTTATATGATTTCTAATCAAACTTCGAAAGGAGGAGGTTGTGAATATGCTGTAAGTTGGGTAGACATATTTTGGATTGGGGATGAAAATATCTCAATTATTTATGCAGCGTTAATGAGAGGCTTAAAAACCCTAATTTCACGCATGGTGCGTGACGGTTAACTAATTTTTTGTTCTTAATCCTCCTATAGAGTCATCCTTATCACCGAAAGGTAGAAAGGAGCAATACTGGAGTTGAGTGTTTATATATCCTTAACGGGAATATAAAACGATTTCGTAAACCTGCTAGCTCCGAGAGAAGAAGAACCATATTTCATTGCATTAATAAGTAACATAAGCGGATAGTTGAGGAGACATGGAAGCCCTATTCCCATCACAACTGAAGTAATCCTATAGTTAATTAGTTTTTACAATTGTAGTTATAAACAACAAAATCAATATCGGTTACCAAATAGATACTAAAAGATAGATAGTTGGTACTTGAACACTAATCCTTGTTGACGATATTCGGTCTTACCAAGACTATATTACTTGTCACGATAACGTGCACTTGCGTTAAAGTGTGTGCATCTTTTCGCGCATCAAGTTTTTGGCGCCATTGCCGGGGATTAGGCATAGTTCAATATCAAATTTATCTATTTTTAATTTCTAATTTGGTATTTTTTATATTTTATTTTTACGTTTTTTCGGAAAGAAATCAGGGTGCCTTGATTTGTTGTCTGTTTTTGATCTATTTCAGGAAATCAGTTTATGCGAAGGAGAAGAGGGGCAGACACTCTTGTTCACTTCAATCCAGAGATTGAGAAAACTCAGAAACGAGCGAAAGAATCGGATTGCAACCTTGATAGAGATGGACGATGTTCAAAACAACAACATGATGAGAGAAGGGTTAGGTGAAAATCAGCCCAATCCAGGAATACCTCGGCAAGTACCTATGGATGTCGAGGAAAGAGTTCAAGTCCAGGCAGAAAGAAGCTTGGGAGACTATGTGCTGCCGAGAGTGAATGGAGCACAGACATGTATTAGGCTCCCTGCAATAGGAACAAACAACTTTGAGATAAAACCGGCGATTCTCGAAGTACGGCAAAGACAGTGCAATTTGGAGGATCGCCATCTGAGGATCCACATATGCACATAGCTAATTTCTTGGAGCTATGTGCAACTTTCGATATAACGGCGCATCGATGATGCCGTCAGATTGAGGCTATTTCCCTTCTCACTCAGGGATAGAGCAAAAGTATGGTTAAATTCCCTACCAGCCGATTCGATTTTTACATGGCAAGAGCTGGCCCAGAAATTTCTAGCCAAATTCTTTCCCCCATGCAAAGCAGCAAAATTGAGAGGGGAGTTGAATAACTTCTACCAATCAGATGGAGAGTCCTTATATGAAGCTTGGGAAAGGTTCAAAGATTTACAGAGAAAGTGCCCACACCATTGTATTGAGTTGTGGAACTTGGTCCACATCTTCTATAACGGGCTGAGCAGTACAACCAGAACCATTATAGATGCGGCAGCATATGGGGCATTCATGAGGAAAACAACCCACGATGCTCACGAATTATTAGAAGATATGGCCACCAACAACCATGTCACAGAAGAGAGATCAACGAGTGGGAGGAGAACAGTGGGAGTCCACAGAATAGATGTCATTGCTGCCTTGAATGCCCAAGTGGCCCTTTTGGCGAAACAACAAAAGAACATACAAGATCGATGAATGCAGTCAGATGCCAAAAGTCGCGAGATACGGTGGCCCACATACATTCGATAGGTGTCCTTCAGCTGATCCTAATAATATACCAATGGAGTAGACATAGTGTCAGGCCGTGGGTAATTATCAGAGGCCACAGAACAACCCCTACTCCAACACATATAATCCAGGGTGGAGGAATCACCCAAATTTCTCATGGAGAGGAGACCAGGGGCAACAGAACCAATATAGGGGCCAGTACCAAACCCAGCAGAACCAGAATCAGCAGCCCTTTACTCAGGCCCCACATCCCCAACAGTTCAATGCACCGGTTCAGCAAGAAAAGCCAGACGAGCTGAGAGCAGCTTTGTTGGCACTCACCAACGCCTGCACTGGCCAGGATGTGGCTAGATCCTCGTTCAGAAACTTGGAAACACAAGTGGGTCAGCTAGCAAAGCAGGCAAACAGCAGGCCACATGGTACATTTCCAAGCAACACAGAGGTGAATCCGAGGGAGCAATGTCAGGCAGTACAATTGAGAAGTGGCAAGCAGTTGGAGCAGCAGTCACCTCAGCCAGTAGTTGAGCAAAAGGCAGAGATAGAAAAAGAGAAGACTGTTGAATCTCACCCAGTAGCAGAGAAAACTCCAGAGAATGAGTATACAGAGAAGATTCCATTCCCCCAGAGATTACAGCGGAAGGCAGTTGATAAACAATTCTCCAAATTCTTGGAGACATTCAGAAAGCTGCATATCAACATACCTTTTATAGAAGCATTGGAGCAGATGCCCTCCTATTTCAAATTCATGAAGGAGATCTTGGGAAAGAAAAAGAAACTGGCGGAATATGAGATAGTAGCACTAACGGAGGAGTGCAGTGCTATATTACAGAAGAAGTTGCCCCCTAAACTAAAAGACCCAGGGAGCTTTACACTACCTTGCACCGTTGGCAGGGTGACATGCAACAGGGCTCTTTGTGACTTAGGGGAAAGTATAAATTTGATGCCGTTGTCAGTATTTAAGAGGTTAGAGTTGGGTGAGGCCAAACCAACCACAGTGAGCCTGCAGCTGGCTGATAGGACAGTAGTTCATCCAAGAGGGAAGATTGAGGACGTGATTGTTAAAGTAGGAAAATTCTTTTTTTCCTGCGGACTTCCTCATTCTTGACATGGAAGAGGATGCAGAAATCCCTATCATATTGGGGAGACCATTCCTAGCGACGGGGAGAGCCTTGATTGAAGTAGAAAGAGGAGAGTTGACTGTTACACCCCGTAACTCTAGGACATGTTTAAGAGAATGTACGTAAGGAACTCAAGACTTGAAATTGGTACGAAAGGAAGAATTGTTTTTCCGATGGAAAAATCTTCCGAACGTCGGAAAGGAGAAATGTTCGTTGAGGAGAATTGGATTCTCAAAAATGCATTAATTGAAGAAGTATGGAACTTATTATCATTATGGAAATTTATTTTTGCGGATTTGGTCATGTGGGGCCCACCCGAGGAATTTTACGTTTTGTGGGACCCACCCGAGGAATTTTACGTTTTGTGGGACCCACGAGGGTTACGAAATTTTATGGACGAATGGGAGGGCGACACGTGGCACCCCCCCCCCCCCCCACACACATTGGTCTTGGACGTTTTATGCAAGGTTAAAATGGTCATTGACCATTGAAGAAGATTAGTCTTGCTAGCATGATATTATTGACCAAGGTCAACTTGGCACTTGTGTATGATCCAAGTGCTTTTCATCCTAGCCACCCATATGTGAATATCTTGACCCTCCATTGTTTTATATATACCCATCTAGTGCAAGACTAGCTCTTTAACACTTAGAAATTATTTTACACATTTTGTTCTCAAAAGGGAGCTCACGGGTTTGGTGTGTTTCCCACACAAAATTTTTGTAGTTTTGATCCATTAGCCACAAGACTTTAACCCAAGGTCCCTAAGGGTATTGTAAGGATATTTCAATAGAAAGATTTCGGAAAAACGGCGTTTTCACGTTAGTCGCAAGGCGAAAACTTAAGGCATTTTCATAGGTTTTGATTGGAAATGGAAGAGAAGTTGGTTGTGAGCTTCTAAAGGCTTCAAATAGAGGATTGGAGCGTAAAGGAAAGGAGCTAAGAATTGCTAAGGAGCGACTTTGAATCTTGGAAATTATAAGGGCTTGTAAAGGTATAATTCTTGTCGTTTTAGTAATTAAGATTACTTATTGTTGTAGCTATGGATATTAGCAAGCATGAGATGTTTATATTATGAATTTGATAAGTGTTATGGATATTGGAACCCTAATCCGAAACTAGTATGTTTAGCCTTAAGATTACAATTCAAGTTGATTATAAGTATAAGTTGTCACATGTTATATATTGAAGGAAATTGTAGTTGTTGAAGTTGTTTATGACTATATAACATGTTAGGCCTAAGAACTTGGATTGGAAAAGAATTGGAAAAAAGACTTTGAGTTGTTGTTTACGTTAGCCGAGAATGGCTTTAATTATGGAACTAGTTTCGTATTAATTTGTGGGGCAGAATTTTACACGTCCTGTTAAGGAGTGTAATCCCCTTTGGTTAGCTGAATTGTTGGGCCTTAAATGTGGCGTGTTTGGTTATTGTATTCGGCCTTGAAAAAGGTGGCAAAGTATATAGAAACAAAGGAAGTGTTGTCCGATTTTCCGTAGAATTTAGTGACTTTGCACTTAGAATATTCTACGTTTGAAGCTAGAGGTTAATTGACGTATTATGGCCATTATAGGTGGAAGTACTAGTATAGCGTATTCTACTTGAAGGATGGAATAGCTATCAAGGTTGAAGTACTTTGGAGCATTTTGCTACTTGTCGATAATCGTCGCGAGGTATGTGAACCTCTTCCTTCCTTTGACATGATTCTATGTATGGAATATACATGTGGTATTAGTTCATGATTCCTTCTACTCTTAGAAGTTAAGAAGTATGTATGTTGATTTACTATATGTAAAGGTTATGTCAAAGTTATCCTAAGTCCTTACCGAGTCTTATGGGGGACGTTGGTAAGAGTCGTTAGGAGGTATTTGGAGCCAAGTTGACTTGGCTAATTTACGGCACAAATGAGAATAAGTATCGAACAAGCCATTGCAGCGTTAATAAAGGAAAATGTAATGACGATAAATTATATTAAAACAAGTTGAATTCTCCATCTGCATAGAAGCTAAGATAAGACAAAATTGTATTACATTTTCTAGATCATGGCTGCTTTAATGAGATCAGTATAATCAAGTATAACCTATTCACACATATAATGCATATGTTGCTTAAATTAAAGAGTTTACGTTATGAAGTGTTAAGACTATGAACTACGAAACTTGATTCTAAAAGATAAGAGACTTGAAGTATTTTGAAAGTATAAGTCTCTTGGTTATAAAAAGAATGTATTTGCCTAAAGTATAAAGTTAGTATAACGACTTTATGGGAAGTGGGTTATAATAGCTTTATGGAAAGTTAAGAGTGGTTTACTCTAAGTAATGATAAATGTTTTGAAATAAAGAAAGGCAAATGGATTTAAAAGCATCAATTGCTTAAGTTTTAAGGAAAGAAGTCACTTGATTTAGAAGCCGAAAAATGTATTTCTAAAAGTATAGTGACTTACGTGAAATGTACACAAGCCTTGATACTACGGGTGTTAGTATCTTGGGGTTTTATATGAAAAGGAATCTTTTAAAAAGAATGGAAGTACGTAGTACTTTGGGTTAAATTCCCGGATTTTTATGTGTGAAACGAAAGTGCCATGAGTTTATAAAAATGGAAGTCTAAAGGTTTAATGAACTTGCCTATGTTTGCTTGTGATAGCTTTGAGTGCAAGTATTATATGTTTATGTTGTCGTGACTCTCAGTTGGAGGGCCGGCTGTCTTGTTGTAAGTTTACTTGGACGTACCGACAGTGAGGTGAGATTCCACGAGTATGCTTCCATTATGATTGATCCTTGGACATGCTTATACGATGTGGGATTCCGGGGCATGTGACCAGGAGGCGGGTTAGATTCCCGGATTTGTTTTATTACCCATGGCCATGCTTATACGATGAGGATTCCGGCACGCGACCATGCTATGTACGATTATTACTCCACGGGCTAGCTCCCACGAAGACATGTACCACCGATGAGGATTCCGGGCATGTTATATTATTACTCCATGGGCTAGCTCCCATGAAGACCGCACCTACGATGAGGATGCCGAGGCACGCATGGACATGCTTATACGATGAGGATTCCGGCATGCGTCGCGTTATATATATATATATATATATGTTGTATATGTGTACGCCGACAGTGAGGTGGGATGCCACGGGCGCGTCACATGGTTATATGTTACACTTACGGCTGTCGGCAGTGATGTGTGTTGACACCCAATTTTGTCCATTCCCCGTAAATAAATAACCAATAAATTAAACAACTTTCTTTCTTTTAGAACCACAATTTTACTTCGCAAAATACACATAGTAAGTAAGTTTTAATAACTGTCTAGCATTATAAAATATCAAGCACTAATTAAATAGAACGCCCGCATTTATTATTATAACAGTTAGATTAATAAAGCACTTAGATGATTTAATCACAATTTATTAATTCACCACTAATTAACTAATTAAGCACCAAAAACTAACACCTAATTAAAACTAACTACCCCAAGCCCACATTATTTTCGTTTAAAACGCAGCCCAACTAACCCTTATATCGCCCCAGGCCCAGTTTTCCTTTACTCCGGCCCACGCCCGATCAGCCCACACACCCCTTATTTCCCCTTGCCCGATCCGGAAGCCCACGCCCAACCTATTTCCCTCAGCCCTTTCCTCCCTCTTCTCCCATCATCGACAGCCCTTAAGAAAACCTAAAACGCAACCCTAGCAGAAGCTTCAGTCGCCGCCATACCCGGATTTCTCGCCGGAGAATCCGGGGCTTTCCTTTATCCACGCACCCCAGCCAGCTTTTCCTTACCATATCCATCACCCAAATCCTTCAAATCGTTTACATTATCGAATCACTTCAAAACCAGCAAAATATCCTTCAAATCCCTCAGCGATTTCCTTACCTTACCTGTTACATCGCGCAAAATCATACAAAATCGCACTCGAATGGCAACCAAAGATAAGATCGATTGCTTACCAAACTTAGAACCTAGAGTTAGGCTATATAACGCACATGCAATAGGCATCGATCAGTCATCAATCATCGAGAACACAGACATCATTGTGCTTAAACTCCTCTCTTTTTCATTCAATTTATTACTACTTAAATCTGCAAACCATTCCTTCACGAATTTCTCTTGACGATTCGGGAAAACCTTTGTCGTCGCCTCAGTTCGCTACCCACAAAAGGTCCGAAACCTACTTTTTTCTTACTATTTAGTTATTTAATTGATAGTATGTGTTTTTTTGCATGATAAGATTACATGTTATTTTTATCAAATCTATTTGACTTAACTCAGTTTAGTCACTGTTTTCAAACAAATCTGTTAGTTGTGGTCTTCGGTTCCTGTGGTATCGATTCTACTTTCTAGCATATGTGTATTCGATTGTGGTTTTCTATGGATATAGTTGGTTGGGTAACGTTCATATAAAGGTCGCAGATCCATTTTGATTATATGCTATTAATTGGTGATTGTTTAAATGTTGTTTGGGATATTCTGTTTTATGTATGTTTTTTTGGGCCACTGGATTACGTGTTCATTTAGATGCATATTTAATATAGTGTTGTGGGGGGCTTTCTGTTCAGTCCCAGGGTATTTGTAGTTAGTCAAGTGAATAATATGGTATTGATTCATCTTTAGGATCACAATCTGTGGCAGTATAAGGGTGGCCATATATGCTTAACCATACCATCAGTGTTATGCATGACCTAATGCATGGTTTTTTCCTGGGAGTCACCTAGCCATTTATGCATGTTGGTTATGTCTAATAAGCCATTATGCCTCATATATCTCATTAATGAATTTCAATCCAGCAGCTTTAAGTTTGTCTCACAGGCATCTGAACCATTGGTTTTTTTTAGAAATGTCCATCTTACATTTTTCTTTTGAGTGCTGCCAATCCAGTACACCAGTGATCATGCAACACAAATAAAATAATTGCTGACTTGCCTCCATACCTGCTCTACTGCTTAATGCCCAGTATTTCCATTCTCTGATATTTGTTACATCCCATTAGCATACATTCAGTGTATATGAGTTGTATACTTCTCATGGTTTATGTGTATGTCTTATGTATATCAACCTGTATACAACTAGATATATATTAGAGGTGAGTTTGTATAAATGGGTCTGTTTGGGTGATAACACTAGTATTTTCTTTGAAAATCCGAGAAGTAAAGTCTGATGTTACTAGTTATGCCTTCTGCATATTGAGGCCCATCAATTGATTAATCTCTGGATGTGTACTTGCTGGCAGGGATTCGTTATCTGTATGGCCTCAGTTAATATCGGCTGCATGTGTGCTTGTGTGCTTAGTTTAACATTTCACTTATTTTCGTATATATGATGGAGTTTAGAATATTTACTAATCCTTTTATTTCTTATTTTTACATGACATGCATCGGGAGACAAATCAAGAGTCTCGGTATGAGACTCATCATGATCTCCGCATCGCCGTCCACACTTCCGTCGCAGGGCTTCCAAACAACCATAGGATAGATGGTGTCGCCATCCGTTGGTGAGGACCTGTTACGGGTCGCCCCATAGCTTGAAATAGAGTGGGATCAGTTGGTAGTAGTTCCGCTACGTGACAGGGTCACGAGGGTGCAAGGCCCAAGTCTAGTTAATTGTTTTACGGGTTCGTGGACACGTTCCACCGGAACCAGTTGAGAGCGAAATGGCCTTATGTTGTTTAAAAGAGTGTTTGGGGTGGTAGCTGAGCGGGAATATGAGGTTTTCCCGGTGATGATACAGTCGTCAGACCCAAGTAGACCTAGTAGAGATGATTATGACGGACTTTGAGGTCATTATGAGTATGGGCTAGTTGGCTTCATGAGTGCCAAGGTAGACATTTTAGTATAAGTATTGTTGTGTGGCCATGGGTGGCATATGTTGTATGAAGGTTTTTGTAAAAGGAGACTATGTCGCTATCTAATTAGATTGGACTCCGAAAGAACATTCGGGGACGAATGTTTCTAAGGGGGGAAGAATGTTACACCCCGTAACTCTAGGACATGTTTAAGAGAATGTACGTAAGGAACTCAAGACTTAAAATTGGTATGAAAGGAAGAATTGTTTTTCCGACGGAAAAATCTTCCGAACGTCGGAAAGGAGAAATGTTCGTTGAGGAGAATTGGATTCTCAAAAATGCATTAATTGAAGAAGTATGGAACTTATTATCATTATGGAAATTTATTTTTACGGATTTGGTCATGTGGGGCCACCCGAAGAATTTTACGTTTTGTGGGACCCACCCGAGGAATTTTACGTTTTGTGGGACCCACGAGGGTTACGAAATTTTATGGACGAATGAGATGGCGACACGTGTCACCCCCCACATTGGTCTTGGACGTTTTATGCAAGGTTAAAATGGTCATTGACCATTGAAGAAGATTAGTCTTGCTAGCATGATATTATTGACCAAGGTCAACTTGCCACTTGTGTATGATCCAAGTGCTTTTCATCCTAGCCACCCATATGTGAATATCTTGACCCTCCATTGTTTTATATATACCCATCTAGTGCAAGACTAGCTCTTTAACACTTAGAATTTTTTTTACACATTTTGTTCTCAAAAGGGAGCTCACGGGTTTGGTGTGTTTCCCACACAAAATTTTTGTAGTTTTGATCCATTAGCCACAAGACTTTAACCCAAGGTCCCTAAGGGTATTGTAAGGATATCTCAATAGAAAGATTTCGGAAAAACGGCGTTTTCACGTTAGTCGCAAGGCGAAAACCTAAGGCATTTTCATAGGTTTTGATTGGAAATGGAAGAGAAGTTGGTTGTGAACTTCTAAAGGCTTCAAATAGCGGATTGGAGCGTAAAGGAAAGGAGCTAAGAATTGCTAAGGAGCGACTTTGAATCTTGGAAATTATAAGGGCTTGTAAAGGTATAATTCTTGTCGTTTTAGTAATTAAGATTACTTATTGTTGTAGCTATGGATATTAGCAAGCATGAGATGTTTATATTATGAAGTTGATAAGTGTTGTGGATATTGGAACCCTAATCCGAAACTAGTATGTTTAGCCTTAAGATTACAATTCAAGTTGATTATAAGTATAAGTTGTCACATGTTATATATTGAAGGAAATTGTAGTTGTTGAAGTTGTTTATGACTATATAACATGTTAGGCCTAAGAACTTGGATTGGAAAAAGAATTGGAAAAAAGACTTTGAGTTGTTGTTTACGTTAGCCGAGAATGGCTTTAATTATGGAACTAGTTTCGTATTAATTTATGGGGCAGAATTTTACACGTCCTGTTAAGGAGTGTAATCCCCTTTGGTTAGCTGAATTGTTGGGCCTTAAATGTGGCGTGTTTGGTTATTGTACTCGGCCTTGAAAAAGGTGGCAAAGTATGTAGAAACAAAGGAAGTGCTGTCCGATTTTCCGTAGAATTTAGTGACTTTGCACTTAGAATATTCTACGTTTGAAGCTAGAGGTTAATGGACGTATTATGGCCATTATAGGTGGAAGTACTAGTATAGCGTATTCTACTTGAAGGATGGAATAGCTATCAAGGTTGAAGTACTTTGGAGCATTTTGCTACTTGTCGATAATCGTCGCGAGGTATGTGAACCTCTTCCTTCCTTTGACATGATTCTATGTATGGAATATACATGTGGTATTAGTTCATGATTCCTTCTACTCTTAGAAGTTAAGAAGTATGTATGTTGATTTACTATATGTAAAGGTTATGTCAAAGTTATCCTAAGTCCTTACCGAGTCTTATGGGGGATGTTGGTAAGAGTCGTTAGGAGGTATTTGGAGCCAAGTTGACTTGGCTAATTTACGGCACGAATGAGAATAAGTATCGAACAAGCCATTGCAGCGTTAATAAAGGAAAATGTAATGACGATAAATTATATTAAAACAAGTAGAATTCTCCATCTGCATAGAAGCTAAGATAAGACAAAATTGTATTACATTTTCTAGATCATGGCTGCTTTAATGAGATTAGTATAATCAAGTATAACCTATTCACACATATAAGGCATATGTTGCTTAAATTAAAGAGTTTACGTTATGAAGTGTTAAGACTATGAACTACGAAACTTGATTCTAAAAGATAAGAGACTTGAAGTATTTTGAAAGTATAAGTCTCTTGGTTATAAAAAGAATGTATTTGCCTAAAGTATAAAGTTAGTATAACGACTTTATGGGAAGTGGGTTATAATAGCTTTATGGAAAGTTAAGAGTGGTTTACTCTAAGTAATGATAAATGTTTTGAAATAAAGAAAGGCAAATGGATTTAAAAGCATCAATTGCTTAAGTTTTAAGGAAAGAAGTCACTTGATTTAGAAGCCGAAAAATGTATTTCTAAAAGTATAGTGACTTACGTGAAATGTACACAAGCCTTGATACTACGGGTGTTAGTATCTTGGGGTTTTATATGAAAAGGAATCTTTTAAAAAGAATGGAAGTACGTAGTACTTTGGGTTAAATTCCCGGATTTTTATGTGTGAAACGAAAGTGCCATGAGTTTATAAAAATGGAAGTCTAAAAGTTTAATGAACTTGTCTATGTTTTCTTGTGATAGCTTTGAGTGCAAGTATTATATGTTTACGTTGTCGTGACTCTCAGTTGGAGGGCCGACTGTCTTGTTGTAAGTTTACTTGGACGCGTCGAAGCGGTGAGGTGGGATTCCACGGGTATGCTTCCATTATGATTGATCCTTGGACATGCTTATACGATGTGGGATTCCGGGGCATGTGACCAGGAGGCGGGTTAGATTCCCAGATTTGTTTTATTACCTATGGCCATGCTTATACGATGAGGGATTCCGGGGCATGCGACTATGTTATGTACGATTATTACTCCATGGGCTAGCTCCCCATGAAGACATGTACCCACGATGAGGGATTTTGGGGGCATGTTACATTATTACTCCATGGGCTAGCTCCCCATGAAGACCTGCACCTACGATGAGGGATGCCGAGGGCACGTTATGGCCATGCTTATACGATGAGGGATTCCGGCATGCGTCGTTATATATATATATATATATATATATATATATATATATATATATATATATATATATATATATATATATATGTATAATATATGAGGCGTGGATGCCACGGGCGCGTCACATGGTTATATGTTACACTTACGGTTGTCGGCAGTGATGTGTGATTCCACGGGCAGGAGATATATATATGTATTGTGTATATGTACGCCGACAGTGAGGTGGGATGCCACGGGTTCGTCACATGGTTATATTTTACACTTATAGCTGTCGGCAGTGATGGGGGATTCCACGGGCACGCTTTGATATTTGTGTGACTTGATCGCATCCCAAATTGTGTCGGGTAGTATATGCGTCCCTCCATAAAGGGCCGGATTATGTTATGAAAGATAAGTAAGTTAGATGGTAATGAACTTAATGACTTCTCCTAAGTATGTACGTAAGATATGGCTATAACTCTTAATGGAATGGAAAAGATAATGATGTGCAATTAAATTAAGTTCATAAGTGGTAATGACACGGCAGGATCTGGTATGTACTTTTTATACTTGCCCCTGTCATTCTTTTGTACAGTTATGATCTGCATCAGTACTTTATTTCGCTCCATATTCTGTTGTACTGACCCCCTTCGGGGGGCTGCGTTCATGTCTGCAGGTTTAGGTACACAGTTGTGGATCCGCGAGCTTAGGATCTTGGTTCAGCATTTTGAGATGGCTCCAATGTTCCGGAGTTGTCATGGCTATGTATATTCAGGGGTACGGCAGGGCCTTGTCCCGTCATAGTATTTGTTCAAATCTTAGAGGTCTGTATTCATCTGCCGGATCAATTTGGGCTAGAGTTGTTTTTACATTGTTAAACAGTGTAGACCCTTTCGGGTAATTTTTATGTTATGGCAGCCTTATCGGCTTGGCCTTGGTTTTAAAAAAAAAAGAGTGTTATTTATCTTCCGCAGTTTATTATGTTGTATGATTAGAAGGGTGCCTAGGTAGGGCACCAGTCGCGGCCCGGGGTCGGGTCGTGACATTGACATTGAGGGTGGAGAAGGAAGAAATGGTGTTTAAAGTTTTTAAACACATCATTGAGCCACCAACCATGAGTAGGTGCTTTGCAATCAGCACCATCAACCCCCCCCCCCCCTGTGAGCCCGTACAAGTCAAACAAAGGGAGATGAGCCCACGAAAGCAGGCATGGTTTGCCGAACCTCCACAAAAGCAGGTATGTGTTCCTGAACTTCCCTTTAACGATAATGCTAAGAGGAGAAGAATAAAAAGAAAACGAAAAATGTGGAGAAAATTGATTAGTTGTGGAGTTAATCCACCCCACATTTATTGAGCTAATGTACTTGCGTCCGGCTAAAAGACGTTAAAGACAACGCTACTTGGGAGGCAACCCAAAGTATTTTTATTTATTTCACTTTAATATAATAGTTTTTTATTAAGAACGGTCTCACGGAGGTAGTGTTTGTGTTATGATTGACAGGTATAGGCCAATGAATTGAAGGGCGAAAAATCGTTTCTGGCGCCATGGCTAAAAGAGCGTAAAAGGCGCTGAAGTTTAAAGCCACGCGCCTGCGAGCAGGTCGCGCGCCAAAAATCCAGAAAAATTGCCAAGTCTAGGCCGCGGCTACCAGAATCAAGCCACGCGGAAATTCCCGGGCGAGTGTATCAGCTCGCGCGCCAAAGCGAGGCCGCGGCTTTAAATCCGAAATTAAAAGACGCCTAAATCAGATTTTCCCAATTTCAAAACCAAAACCTAACCCCCTTCTCCACAAAACCCACGAAAATCCACAATTTACCCACAAATCCTCCAAAAAACAAACCCAACAAAAACCAAAAATCTTAAAATCCTATAACCCTCAGCCATCTCTACCAACAAAAACCCCATTCCATTGCCTCAAATCACCATTAGAAGCAAGAACACCTTGAAGAACACCATAAAAGGTAATCTTTGTCTGTTCTTGAGATCTTTACTGTAGTCACAGGAGGTAGTAGTGTGAAGGAGTATTGTAGTGTTGAAATAGTTGGGGTGCTGAAAAATTGGTTGTGGAGTTTAGAGGAAGAGTATACAAGGAAGATGTGGGTATTGGGTAGTAGAGTTGAAGTTTGGGGGTATTAGTGTTTTAGCTGCTAATTGTTGATTGTGTTGGGAAACATTTGTGCTACTAAGTTGTAAGTTGCAGAAAGTGTTTTAACCATGTCCGCCAGAAAGAGAAGAGTCTCCACATCCACCTCAGCCCCACAATACGATGATACTAGGTTTGTGAGCTACCAAGCCTTCCAAAGATACAAAAAGCTTAGTATTATGCCCTTAATCCCTGAAAGGGGAATGGACTATCGAGGAGTCGCTGGGAGGAGGATGCCATGAGCCCATTCGGCAATGATTGAGATGATGGGGTGGAGGAGATTTGTAAACCCGACAAGATAGCACCTATGAACACAAAGAATGCGTGAATTCTATGCTAACTTTCCGAGAGGGTGGACAATGAATGCTTTGTAGGGGAAAATATATGCTCAGAACGGCAGTGATAAATATGTCTCTAAAAACAACAGATGTTGAAGAAAGAGGACGACCGGCTACTTCGCACCGTGGTCAAGCACCACCAAGATCAATCGGAATGTCGCAGCATACATCGAGCTACCCCGGGCTGCATTTGATATTGCAAGAAATGGGTCAAGAGCACTGAGCAGGTGTCAATTCAACAAAGTAGCCAAGGGTTGGCTATATTTCGTCAGCGCCCACATGATTCCATCCATGCACTTCACCAGAGTGCCAGAAGATAGGATCAAGCTAATATATGGAATTATGAAAGGGCAGACAATTGATGTGGGGAAGGAGATAGTGCTAAGTATTGAAGAGACCAGCCGGTTGGTAACAACAGGTGGGTTGGGACATGGCTCACTCATTACAGCCCTATGTGCCACCAATGGGGTCCCAACCCTACCCACTGACACTCATGAGAAGAACCAACTGCCTGTGTCCTATGGGATAGTGCACTCTTTCCCAGACCCAAGCCCCCCAGCAGCAAGAAGAAGAGCACAACCACCAGCAGCAGCAGCAGCAGCAGAGGCCGCCATGGACGAAGTTGACCTAAAATAGAGGCTCAATATGCGGCAGGACCCAGCCACCAGCCTACCACAGATTCAGAACCCTCAGTGCCCATGATGGAGCAGTTACTCCAAAATCAGATGAGGATGATGCAGAGTTTGGACACGGTGATACAAGGACAACAAGAAACGAGGCAATAAATCAACGAGATGAGTTCCTTGTTCAGTCAGTGGTCCGTGCACTATCCCATGCCACCGCCACCGCCACCATTTTAGCCAAGTCTGTAAGTGTCTTATTTCGTTTATTGTCTTTGAGTCTACACACATTGGGGACAATGTGTGATTTAAGTTTGGGGGGGGTGTTTTATTTGTGTTTTATTTGTGTTTTATTTGTGTTCTATTGTTATAGTATGTTAAGTCTTTTTGTTGATTTTTGTGTATTTTTGAGTCACAAATTTTTTTTAAGTCATAATTGTCTGTCAAAAGATCATGTATGCTGTAGTTACTAGAAACACCTAGTGAAGTAAGGTGGAATAATGTAATGGAATTAGAAGCAACTATCTAAACACATAGGTTATATATGCCAAAAACTCACAAAATCTGTCTATTTGGAGTTTCTTGCTTAAATTATGCATGCTAAATGATGAAAACCTATGTGTTATGATTGCTTGCTATTTGAGGCGAAATAGTTAGGATATGCATGTTAGGGAGATGACTCAGGCGTTTTTTTGATAGTCAATTCTTACCACTCTTTTCTATCCCTGACTTTAAAAGTATCCCTAGTCAGCCCCATTGAGCCTAAGAATTGAAACTTCTTCTTTGACACCCTATATTCCCACAAATTGTGCCATAAGTAAAAATGTGAAATAGTGGAATAAATTGTGTTAAAAAAGAGACAAAAAGAGTGAACGACTTTGATGCACCCCAATAAAAAAAAGTAATAAGAAATATGCAAAAACCTAAGTTTGGGGGTGCTTGTCATTATTATACACTTCACTCTCCCAAAATAAAAGAGGGGAAAGATTGATTTGAAGTGAAGAAAAGAATCAAAAGAAAAGGGAAACACTGAAAAGCTAAAGAGCTTATGGTACACAAAAATGAGCCTAAATGCCTATTTTTACCTACCTATACCTAAGCCTACATTACAACCCTTAAAGTCCTGAAGATATCTTTTATGCATATCCAGGATTAGTGGAGAATAGCAAGTAAACATACCAAAGGATTTTTGAATTTTACAAGCATGATTCAGTATGTTGACTTCCATTAAGCATGATAAAAATGCGTTTGCGAAATATCTAGCTTAATGTGTTTAGTGTGCTAAAAATTTCATGCTATATGTTCCTGCATATTATTCTGCTAACCTTCATGTTTTTCTAGATAACATCAATGCAGCAAAAGTGATCAATGTCAGTGAGTCTTTTATTTTTCGTTTCTTGAGTCTTTTATTTCTTTCTTTCTATCTTTGCTCGAGGGCGAGCAAAGGTTAAGTTTGGGGGTATTTGATCGGTGTATTTTATATACACTTTTCGAGTCGTGTTTAGTTAGTCTTTTGTCCCTTTTTGTACAAATAAGTGTCGTATTAGGATAGATTTTCTTTATTTTGAGTCAAAGTGGTTAAAATGGCCAAATGGCGGAAAAGGAGCTAAAAGAGGGCAAAAGAGGAGGTTCCAGAGCTTAAAAGCAGAGAAAGTGGCGAACGAGGCAGAAACGCAGTCGCACTTCATGCCAACGATAGCGAGGCCGCGCGCTAATCATCGAGAGGCTACGAAGTTGCAGCGCGCGCGCTCTCGCATGCCAGAGATCGGGCCGCGCGCCAAATCACCCGAGTATCGCAGAACTCTGGCGCGCCGACGCGGAAAATCGAGTTTAATGACGAATTTCGCCAGCCTGGCGGAAAAGTTAGAGGCGGTTTTGAGCCTATAAAAGGAGAACCCTAGGCCGATTTTAAGAGTTCCCTTTCTTGCACAACACAAGGATTCTTGGATTGAAGATTGGAGACCATAGTCTAGTAATTTCCTTCCTTTTTCTTTTCTTTTATTTCAGTTTTGTATGATGAACCTTGAATTAGTTCTTGTCATGTCAATGGCTAGGAACTAATTCTTTTATAGGGCTTTTCATGTTAATTCACTAGAAACTTATGTTATGAATTAATGCATGTTATGGTAATTCTTCTTCTTGTTGAGATTTATCCAATAATTGCTTTGAATGCTTGGTAATTAATTGATCACTAATTATCATTATTTATATGATTTCTAATCAAACTTCGAAAGGATGAGGTTGTGAATATGATGTAAGTTGGGTAGACATATTTTGGATTGAGGATGAAAATACCTCAATTATTTATGTAGCATTAATGAGATGCTTAAAAACCCTAATTTTACGCATGGTGCGTGACGGTTAACTAGGTTTTTGTTCTTAATCCTCCTATAGAGTCATCTTTATCACCGAAAGGTAGAAAGGAGCAATACTGGGGTTGAGTGTTTATATATCCTTAACGGGAATATAAAACGATTTCGTAAACCTGCTAGCTCCGAGAGAAGAAGAACCATATTTCATTGCATTAATAAGTAACATAAGCGGATAGTTGAGGAGACATGGAAGCCCTATTCCCATCATAACTGAAGTAATCCTATAGTTAATTAGCTTTTACAATTGTAGTTATAAACAATAAAATCAATATCGGTTACCAAATAGATACTAAAAGATAGATAGTTGGTACTTGAACACTAATCCTTGTGGACGATATTCGGTCTTACCAAGACTATATTACTTGTCACGATAACGTGCACTTGCGTTAAAGTGTGTGCATCTTTTCGCGCATCAGTATCGCTGAGGCTCCAGTAGCTCGGGATCGAATTAGCACCGCAGAGCTGCAGCCCTATAGGGTGTAGCGCCATGGCGCTCCCGACTTCCGAGGTGGAGCCACGACCCTTCTCGGCTCTGCGGCCCTTTCCGACCCTTTTCAATACCCGTGGTGATCAGTTGCCTAACGGTCTTATGTTTCCGTCGAATATGATGAGATTTGCCATTGTACATAGAACTATGTGCCCTTCCTAAAGCCGACTGACTATCGCAGTGGATCATTACAGAAGGTACGTTTATCCCAACAAGGGACATCTTCTAAGAAGTCATGAATCCACTCAGCTTCTTCTCTTGTTTTTTCTAAAGCGATAAACTCCGACTCCATCGTAGATCAGGCGATGCAAGTTTTCTTAGAGGATTTCCAAGACACGACTCCACCACCAATTGTAAATATGTACCTACTGTTGGACTTGGTGTTATCTATATCAGATATCCAATTTGCATCATTGTACCCCTCTATTACAGCTGGATATCTCGAATAATGTAACTCTTAAGTTAGCGTGTATTTTAGGTACCGTAGTATCCGATTCAACACTTTTCAATGATCATCACTTAGATTATGGGTAAACCTAGCCAACTTGTTGACTGCATAAGCGATATCAGGTCAGGTGCAGTTTGTTATGTATATCAAACTCCCAATCACCTGCGCATATCGCTCCTAGCATATGGGTGCACCACGATTTTACCAATCTTCTGATTTATATCCAGTGGTGACTTAATCAGCGAACTGTCGAACATCTCAATACATCCTCGATGTAGTGAGATTGATATAGGACCAGTCTTTTAGACATCTTAGAGACCTAGATCCCTAAGATGACATCTGCGATACCCACATCCTTCATGTCGAAACATTATTTCAACATATTCTTAGTCTCTAGGATCAAACTAGGACTCCTTCATATGATCAACATGTCAGTAAAGGCATGTCATGACGAACGAGTCAGAGTTATCTTTCATGTAGACACATTTATCACACTCATTAATGGAGAAACCCTTTGATAGTAGAGTACTATCAAATTTTTTGTGTCATTGCCTCAGGGATTTTTTCAGCCTGTACATAGATTTGACAAGTCAACAGACTTTCTTCTCTTGCCCTGGAACAATATACCATTCGGGTTGTTCCATATAAATTTCTTCTTCCAAATCACCATTTAGGAAGGTTGTCTTAACATCCATTTGATGTATCTCAAGGTCATGCAATGCTACGATCGCAATGAATACTCGTATGGACGTCATCCTAGACACTGATGAGTATGTGTCAAATTAGTCAAGGTTTTCCTTCTATCGATAATACTTGACTACCAACCTGGCCTTGTACTTGTCTATAGACCCATCTGTCTGATACTTTCGTTTGAGTATCCACTTACAACCCAGAGGTTTGTTTTCGGAGGAAAATCAACCAACTCCCAAGTATGGTTGTGCAGGATATAGTTTATTTCACTCTCAATAGCTTCTTTCCAGAGCGCTGCTTCTAGAGTTGACAATGTTTCAGCAATTTTTTCGCGGTTCATTGTAAACCATATAAGCACAAAGTCAGGACCGAAGGATTTATCCTTCCTAGCCCTTTTACTTCGTCTTGGTTCCATCTCTGGAGTCTCCAAGTTCTGAGAATCTGGAACACTAGATTTCAGATATTTAGCCACTTCGGAGTGCACTAGATCTTAACCACCTAGATTCGGGCAGTCAATGACTCCTAGATCCTGAGAGCTTTGTTCATAACTTCGTTTGCGAGAGGTTATGTCTTTTTTTCTTTCTAGGAAATGTATTCTCAAAGAATTGGGCACTCATTGATTCCATGATCGTACCCTCGTGGATATCTGGTATATCTGACTTGTGCACTAAGAAATTATAAGCACTATTGTTATTTGCATATCCGATGAAAATGCAATCTACAGTCTTATACCCAATCTTGACCAGTTTTTTCTTTGGTACTTCAACCTTTGCCAAATAACCCCACACCTTCAAGTATTTGTAGGTGAGTTTCTTTCCTTTTCATAACTCGTATGGAATTGTGTCCTTACCCTTATGTTAGACTCTATTAAGCATCATATTAGCGGTAAGGACAACTTATCCCCACATGTTTTGGGGAAGACCGGAATTGATGAGAAAGACATTCATTATTTCCTTTAACGTACGGTTTTTGCGTTCAACGACTCCGTTTGATTGAGGTGAGTATAGAGTCATCGTTTGATGAACAATGCCCGATTAGACATAATATTCCTCAAACGACGCTACATATTCTCCCCCTCTATCGCTATAAATTGATTTAATCCATACTCTTAGTTGGTTTTCAACTTCTGCTTTGTAGCGTCTGAACACTTCAAAGGCTTCATCCTTACTTTCAATAAGTAAAGGTAATAATGCATTGTGCTATCATCTATGAATGTCACAAAGTACGTGTTACCCCCTCTAGTTTGTGCAAACGTCAAATCACATATAGCTGTGTGAATAAGTTGTAGAGGAGAGGTATCTCTTTCGACGGATCTAAAGGGAGTCTTAGTGAGTTTTGTCTCTATGCACACCTTATACTTACCTTGAGGGTTTACGACGATAGACGGTAACAACTCCAAATTTACCAACCTTTGGTTAGATTGATAGTTTACATATCTTAATCTATGATGCCATAAATTAGAAGACCCAAGCAAATAAGAAAAAACTTTAATTTTATTTATAGAACGCATTACAGGCATTGCGTTAACCTTGAAGACGCCTTCACAGGTGAATCCCTTTCCCACAAAGGTTTCATTCTTAGTGATTACAAATTTATTGGACTCAAACACTAGCCTAAAACCAACATTAACCAATAAAGGACCTGAAATTAAATTTCTTCTAATATCAGGGACATGCATCACCTCTTTAGAGTTAGCTCCTTGCTAAAGTCATCTTCAGAACCACCTTTTCTACCCAGTACGTCGGAGAAATCATTGTTACCCATGAACAACTTCTTGTTAGTAACTGGTGTATAGGTGGAGAAGACTTCTATATTGGAACATATGTGTTTGGTAGCACCTGTGTCCATCCACCACTCTATGAGATTCTCAACAAGGTTTACTTCAAGCACCACCGTCGAGAACTCCTCAATCATGTCGTCAAGAAGCATGTCTTCGATAATGTTAGTTTGTGCCTTGCCTTTGGCCTTCTCTTTTTGCTCAGTCTTAAGCGTGCGACAATCCTTGATTATGTGAACAAGTTTCCTATAGTGGTGGGAGTTCCCTTTGAACTTATCCATCGTCTGGGTCTTGTCATATTACTGAAAAACTTGCGCATTTTGCTTGTGTTCCCTTTGGCTTCAGTCAGATTTGTCTTTGCCTCAGTGGGTTGATTTCCATTAGGCAAGACCTTCTTATTATCTTCTTGAATCTGGAGTTTGATAATAAGTTCCTCAAAGGTCATTTCTTTTGTCTTGCGTTTTAAGTAACTCATGAACTCATTCCATGAGGGAGGTAAGTTCTCAATTAGTGATGCAACAAAAAACTATTCACTTGGTTTCATACCTTCCAAATTCAGGTGATGTAGAATCATTTGGATTTCCTGGACTTGGGACATCACAGTTTTGCTATCCACCATTTGAAATTTCAGAAATTTTCCAATGATGAATTTCTTCGTACCAACATCTTATGCGTTGTACTTTTTCTGCAGTCTTTTCCACAACTCTTTGGCGGTGCCTACGGTGCAATACACCGTGTAGCGAGGGTCTGACAGACAGTTTAGAATATAATTGTTATACATGAAATCACCATGACTTCATGCATCAAGATCCATCTGTATGCCATTAACGACATGTATACCTTAGCCCTCTCCAGTCGTTTCATTTGGCTGAGGGTCAATTTCATCTCCAGCTTGTGGAGGATCTTCTATTAGTAAATGAGTCATTCCCATAACAGTCAGATAGAATAACATCTTCTACTACCATTTTCTAAGGAAGGAATTGGGTATGCCTTGAGCAGCAGTGGAGAAGTCATTGGGTGTGCCTTGAGCAGCAGTACCAGATTCAAAAGCGAATTGTTCTCCTCCAGTCATCTTTCTTTGCACTTACAACAAATCTTGTCTTAAAATTGTGAGTACAATAATTTCAAAGGAATGAGAAGTAAGTAAATATTACAAAGATTCCAAAACTGGAAACAAGAATAAAAACAAGCTTCTTGAGAATTCGCAGAGTCGAGTGATGGTACTCTGTCTTTAAGACAAGATTGTCCCATAAATATCCTTTTACGTTAATAGGAAATAGTCTCCCAAGATAAAACAACAACTAACAAATGATCAAAGGAAACTCAAGTGTTTCTAGAGAAGAACTTTTAGTGTTTGAAGGTTGCTAGAGAGGAAGAAGTTTTCATAAACTTTTGGATTGCAAGTATTGAACAATTGAGTCAAATGCCTCAATTTATAGTGTAAGATTTAGTCTCTTCAAGTGCCAAATAATGAAATTGAATCACATATGTAATGACAATGAATTGTGCATGTAATGACAGCCATTTATCAGCCAAATAATCTAAAAACTGCTGGAATGAATGCCATTGAGGGCATGCCAAACGTCACAAAAATCAGATTTTTGTTTCAGACTTTCTGCCTAGTTAGCACCGCGGCGCCGAGGCTCTAGTAGCTCGGGACAGAATTAGCACCGCGACTCGCCTCGGAGGCGCTGATCGGTGTATTTTATATACACTTTTTGAGTCATTTTTAGTTAGTATTTTACTAATTTCATTTATGTTTAGTATAGTATTAGAGTCATTTTCATTTCTTTTGTGTCACAGCGGTCAGAAATGGAGAAATGGCGAAAAGAAGATGAAATGAACTTAATTGAGATAAAATTGCACACTTAAAGGGGCCTCCGAGGCACCGACCACTGAAGTTGTCCGAAACTCTCTGATTTTCAAGAGTTGTGGCGCCCTACTGCAAGGCCACGGCACCGACGCGGTATTTTTGACGTTTTGGGCCGAATTTGACACGTTTTCAGAGTCCAAAAGGGATAACTTTTCCTACCTACATAATCCCTAACCCTTGACCTAAAGGATTCTTGGGCTATATATATTCTCTACATCATTCTCTAAAGGGGGGATTCATGCCATCCATTGTACATACAACACAACTCTAGGAGGCGAAGATTTGAGACCTAGTTCAAGTATTTTCTTTTCTTTCTCTTTTATTTGTTTATTTCAGTTCATGTATGGAGATTGTATTAGTTTTTAGCGTGACTGAGGCTAGGAACTAATTACTTTATTAGGGATTTCCTTGTGATTCACTTGAAACTCTATTCATGAATTAATATATTAGTTTGGTTTCTTCTTCACTTGTTTAAGATTTATTCAATAGTTGTTTTGATTGCTTGATAATTAACTGATCACTAGTTATCATCACTTATATGAGTTCTAATCGAAATCCGAAAGGGAATATTGTGAATATGCTATAGTTGAATAAACATAGGTTTAAATCGTGGACGAAAGTACTCCGATACTTGTGTAGCTTAATAGGTTATTGCTCTTAATCCTCATTTGCAGTCAATCTTGCCATCGAAAGATAGAAGGATTCTCCATTGGGGTTGAGTGTTTATATTACTTTAACAGGAGTATAAAACGGCTTAGTTAACCTGCTATCTTAGCGTAGAAGAAGAAGTCAGTCTAATTGTATTAAGGATTGAATAGAGTGGATAGTTGATGATCTTGGAAGCCCTAATTCTCCATCATAACTGATTTAAATCAAAATATTTTCATAATTAGTTTATTTCCTGCATTATTAGTTTAGAATTCCAACCCAATTAACGTTAACCAAATAGAAACTAAAGCATAGATAATCGATACTTGAAAACCAGTCCCTGAGGACGATATTCGGTCTTAACTAGACTATATTACTTGTAACGATACGTGCACTTGCGTTAAGCGTGTGTATAAATCGCTATCAGACGCCGCGACTCTGTAGGGTATAGCGTCGCGGCGCTCCCGACTTCTGAGGTGGAGCCGCGACCCTTCTCGGCTCTGCGGTCCTTTTCGACCCTTTTCAATCTTAAACTTCACACACTTCTTCCTTCATTTACCAACGTGGAATACTTGTCATTTGGCCAATAACCTTCCATTATTTTATGTCTCAAATACTTTAATTACGCACAAATATCTCTTTCACTAATGAAATTTATGATACTTGACACTACGAGTACACGTGTGTGAAAATAATATTTTTGACGTGCGGGGCCCCAATTATTCGAATCATAAATTACGGGGTTTTCTACTTTAGAAAATGGAAATTGGGACTCATCAAATAGAACATGACGACTAATGATGATTCGTTTAGAGAACAAATCAAAGCATTTATAACCACACTGATTTGACGGATAACCCAAAAACACACACGGGGTAGAACGTGCCTGAAGTTTGTTGATTGTGGTGGATGGAAACAACGGATAACATAAGCATCCAAAGACCCTAAGATGAGAATACGTAGGAGTCTTATTGTATAAAACCTAAAGAGGGTAGAATATGTCAAACCTTTAGAGGGAAGAATATTAAGTAGATCGGTAGTCATTTGTAGTGCATGATGCCAAAACAATGGAGGGACGGAAGAATGAACTAATAAAGTGCGGATAATTTTATTAATGGTACGAATTTTTCGTTCAGCTTTCCCATTTTGTGAAGACGTATGAGGACAAGAAAAATAAAAAATTATCTCATTTTGAGCACAAAACTCCCTAAAATCCTCATTGTCATACTATTTACCATTATCACATTGGATGTTTTTTATTTCCCGTTCGAATTGAGTTCTTATAAAAGCTCTAAATTTGACGAAGATGGGAAAATTTGGGATTTTTCACAATTGGAAACGTCCATAAAAATTTAGAATAGTCATCCAAGAATAAAACATAATATCGATGACTCATAGAACTGAGAAATTGAATGTCCATAAATCACTGTGAATAATATCAAATGACATTGAAGATATGAGAATTCGAAGCTAAAAACGGTAATTTAATAATTTTCCCTAAATAACAAGATTGACAATTTAGAGTACTACGTGTACCCTTATAAGAAATAAACTTATTCTTATCTAAAACATATAAAATTGATGACCCTGGATGACCTAGACGAGCATGCCACAAGGAAGGAGCAAGAACTGCAAAAATGGATGACATAGCTTGACGCGAGATGCTGAGACTCGGTGTGATTGGATAAAGATCCCCCCTAGTGTCACACCTCATGAGAGGACTCCCCGTTTTGAAATCCTTCACAGAAAATCCAAACAGATCAAAATCAATAGAAACCCAATTATCAGTGGTGAATTTACGGACATACACCAAAATTTTAATCAATTTTGGGGCATGAAGGGTATTTTCAGGACAAGTGGTGGATGAGGAGGGGACAAAGTTTTATTAACATAACCCTTAATTGGAATAAAACTGTCATTACCAACAATTATACCACGATTACTGGTCAAATTGGAATAAGACGAGAGAGTACCTTGGTCGGATGTCATGTGGGTAGTGGCACATGTGTCCATGTACCAATTAGGGTCCGGTTGAGTCAAGACAAGCGTGTGCATCGCTGCTTCAATGTAGTTCTGAGTGGGGCCCATTGCATGGTGGGCATGAGGGGGCGAGGTCCAAGTATACCGGATCTTGGGCTGCCACGAGCCGGTTGAACCCCGAGTCCGACTTGGGAAGAATCGATCGCGCGCTTGCATGGGCCGGATCGAGCGCCGCAGTCAGTAATCCGTGTGTCGCGCGCCAGTAATGTCGAAGTCGCGACGCCAGGTGGCGCTGGGACCCATCGCCATCGCCCGTGGCCTTCTATGTGCCCTTAATCGCTGATGTCACGACGGTTGCCCCCATTGTTACCGCCGCGATTTTTGTCATTATTCTTTCGATTTTAGCCCTTCTTACCACCCCCATTGTTGTGATTTTGGGGCACGTTGGCTGGATTGGAAGGGAAAAAATTGGAAGCAGTCATCATGACGACGGGGCTTGCTCCGATCGATGCCCTTTTAGCCAAACCCGTTTCTTCCAAAGTGAGCATGGAACAGGCTTAATAGAACTCCGACAGGGGGTTACTTTGATGAATAACTGAAGCAACCCCTGTATAGGCCTCAGATAGACCGGCAACCATCTGAAGAACTAGACGACTATTAGAAACAGGAGAACCCACGTTACGAAGTTGGTCTGCCAAGTCCTTGAGACGTTTGCAATAAGAAGAAAGGTTTGAAAAATTCGCCATT
The DNA here is from genome assembly GCA_029844215.1 of Przewalskia tangutica. NCBI lineage: Eukaryota > Viridiplantae > Streptophyta > Magnoliopsida > Solanales > Solanaceae > Przewalskia > Przewalskia tangutica. The sequence continues at coordinate 28,490,705 of CM056736.1, read as the reverse complement.
GCAACTTGAGAAAATTCCTGCTCAAGGATAACAATGCGAGAATGACTGTTATCTTGGAAGATGTCACACAATAGATTCCACGCCGCCATAGCTGTGGAGTTGGATTCCATAATCGTCTGTAAAAGATTCAAGGAGATAGTGACATAATCCACTGGAGAACCATGGCATCAAGCATGACCCATAAGTCTGGATCTGCTGCTTTGGTGGGCACAACCGTTGTAGACGTAGACGTCATATCACCCCCGTAGGAGTAGTGTGAAGGATGATGTGGTGAAGAACTTTATGTATCATAGCATGAATCTTGAATAATTCTGTCCACGTCTCATATTGGGCGTTCTTTAAATCAAGAACGATAGGAAAAACTCTCTTGATGTTAGAAACGGTGAGGGCAGGATGAAAAGTGTTCTTATTAGTCATGGTGAATAGAACAAACTTTGGACAAGATTTGTAGGGAAGGGGAGGGTCTCGGATTTTCAGAAAACCGAGGGGAGGGTCACAATATTTTTTTTTAAGAATTTGAGAAAGAAGTGAGAAATGAAAGCAATGAAAAGAACCTAGACTCTTGATACCATGAAAGAATTAATCTATTGATTATTCTTATTGATGAAAGACATATATATACAAGTTACAATATGAGAATCATATTCCTACTTTACATCTAAATCCCTATTTTATATGGAGACTAATCATACAATTATTGTAATATTACAATCCTAATTAATGTACAAGACTAATACAATATATATCAATTATACACAAAGTATAACACTGCTCGTGGCTACTGGAAATCTGGAAATCAAGGATTGGGCTGTGGCCCAGTCCCGTCTTCGCAGCTTTTTTAAGAAGTTCCGTTCCTATCAATAGAAATATCTCTTTCTTCTAGTCGTGCGTCTTAAAAGCGACTTACTTCCAAATTGATAAAAAAAATCCAAGTTTCTGTAATATAATTCATTTTAAAAAAATAAAAAAATCATTAAGGAAAGAGTGATTACTTCAATTTTAGGTATCTAAATTTTACTATCAAAGTATATGAAATAACATGACAATTTCACCTATCTCGGCATGTCAGCATTTGTCTTTCTACGCCTCCAGGGGCACAAGCGAGTTGGTAAGTGGCAAGGTGATTGGGGTACAACCATCCCGACGTCGCGGGTTCGAACCCGTGTGGTAACAATACTTTGCTGAAATATTGCAAGGGTTGTTGCTGGGTTCGTGTCTCGTTGGTCCTCTCCCTTGCAGTGGTCGCCATCGCGATATCCTCGATTTACATCCCACCGCCAAGAGGCCTGCAGCAGTGAGAGTTTCATTTTAGGACTTTCCCTCATGAAAGCATTTGTCTTTCTACGAAATTCGAGGTTCTGAAATTGCTTTGTGATGATGGCCAGGTCAATATGTTCCATTATTTGAAACTTAAATGTATTTCCTCGGTTCGCTTTTGTTGGTCCATTATTTATTTTACATATTTTTTAAAAATAATAATAAATAAAATATATAATTTATCATAATATTTATATTAATTGATGTATAATTTTAATAAATTTAAAAAATAATTTAAAATTAGTAATTAATACTATGAGTAAAATTTAAAAAAAAAAATATCCTTTCTTGATATGCTAAAAGTGAAAATTTATTTTTAATATGATGGATAATTAAACTTAAACGGAGAAAGTAGTATTTAATGGGATATCAATTGAATCAAAAGTCAATTTATCAATAATTGAGGGATGTGCAATGATACTGGTTCCTATGGGGATGTCAATGATACTAGTATTCCACATGTTGCTGACTGATTCAATAAAAAAAGAAAGTGAAAGACGGAATTAAACTTGTTTCAGTTGAGGAAGCAAACTACTACATCAAAAGCATGTAAAGGGATAATCACAAATTAGTTTTATTAAATGTGTCTGAATAGATAGTAGCGGGTCTCAATGATACACTTAAGTCAATTATGTTATAAAATTTGTATCTTATTAATTTTTTAATTATTTTATTTTCCATAATCAAAATTAGTAAAATCCTTTTTTCCTCTCCTTCGTTATCAATACATTTAATTATTTTTTGATATTTTTCTTAAAACATTATGTAAGAGCCACAAGAAGAAGCAATATCATGACATCATGCATACTTCTATTAAAAAATTTCTAGACATTTTTACTGTTTAAATGTGATGCATCAAGCGAACATGAATGACTATAATAGAAATTCATCCCACTATTGCATATTAGTGGTAAACTATGTTAAACAAAGACAAAGATTTAGATCACACAAGCAGAAAGAAATTAATCAAGATGTGATTCAAGAATTGAGAATACTAAAATTATGTATCCAATAAAAGAGATTTAAAGATGAAAAATATCTAATATTTTGTAGCTTGCTATAACAAATAGTTGGAATACCTTCGAGCTTACTTGTTACTATATAATGAAGGTGATAATACTATTTAATTTCAATACGAGTAGCATAATAGATTTCGGGCCAATGTCGAATCTAGCCCTTAAGGTACGGTTCACGAGAACCCAATTATATTTAATTATATCCTGTATTTGTATAAGATATTCGTAAGTTTGAACCTAATAATTACTTTATATTAACTTAAGATTATTATAAAAATTCATAAACTTCGAATTTCAATTTCCCTCTGTTTCGAAGCTGAGACTTGGAGTGTTAATTACTTGTTAATTTGCAGTCTTTTCCATCACCCCAGGGCCAAGGAAATTATGTAATGAATTCATTACTTTTAAACTTAATATATAAAATATATTTTACACATATTTATTCGATACAGTTCGATATTTTTTGGTGTGTTTTTATAAAAATCAACAATCTACTCAATTATTCGATACAAATATACATTTAATAAAAACGTACAATTTCATTTTTTAAAATCTAATAATTACTTGGATATGATTTAATTCCTGGAAAAATCACTGAGTCCCCCAAGTAGCGGAACACACTCAAACAGGAGTCAACTATCAACGAGTTCACGCAAGCAGAACTGTACAGAAGAAGAAATACGACCGCAAGGCCACGAGTTCGATCCTCGCATAAACCTTCTTTGGCTGATCACACTAATGGCGTGGTTTGCGACTGCGTCGATCAGGGTTTACTCTGCAAGACTCAAAGAAAGAACGATCGCGCCTTCACAACAAAAAAAAACTATCAACAGGTTCCCCTTGAGTGGAAAAGGAGCTAATTGAAGTGCTAATTCCAATTATTACTATATATGTATTCTACAAATATCTAGAACAAAAACTGATAAAGTAACAGTGAACTGAAGAAAGTAAACTGTTTATTAAATGTTTCAACCAAATCTATTGTCGTTAAGATCAGTTTACCATAAACCTTAAACCTTACCTATCCCACCTGTCTTGAACCACTATCCCCCTCCCCCCCAAAAAAAGAGAAAGCTAAAAAGAATCAGTAATCAACAATCAATCATAGTTGGAGTCAATATGAATATCAAGGGAAAATAAAATAAAAATTTGAAAATTATATGAGATTCTATTTATCATGATGAGGTCACCCTCACGTAAATCAACGGTTCCTCTTCATTGTCACAATCGGCAAGTACTGGAGTTTCTCATCGTCCTGTGCACGTGAGCAGCTGTGCTCTCATGGCTTCGTAATCCCAGTTGGTGGTCCCTACTACATACAACATAAGTCCAGCACAACATACCTGGGCCGAGAGTAATCCAATCCAAAGACCAACAAAGCCCACATCTAGCCAGAAACCAAGCCCAACAGAAACTGGCATACCAACAAGATAGAACGCTCCAAGATTCACATTGGCTGCGATTGACGGGCGGGCCGTACCCCGGACAACACCGCATCCGACGGTTTGTGGGCAGTTCCCGAGCTCGCACAACCCCAAAATTGGTAATGCAGCCGATGTCAAACGTAAAATGTTAACATCCGCCGTAAACATTTTAGCCCATATACTTTTCATGGACGTTGCAAAAAACATAGCTAATAAGCCCATCAGGCCCGCTAAGCACATTGAAGCCGTGGCTGATACCCGGGCCCTATCGGGTCGACTTGCTCCAAGCTCATTACCGACCCGAGTCGACACCGCAAACCCGAGAGAAGAGGGGAATACATAGAGTAACGACGTCGTCTGGATCAACACACCCATTGATGCAACAGTAGCCTTAGGGTCCACTAGTAATCCACATAAAATTATCATGATCTCATACCACCACCACTCTAGGCACACAGAAACACAACTTGGCGCGGCTAGTCGAATCAGCGGCTTCCATCCAGTCAAGCACTCGAAGGTCGGGTTTGTCCAAGTCGGCTTGTGTAACCCACTAATCTTGATATATAAAACAAGGGTGACGAGTGCCGCAACATTAGATGTAGCAGAGGCAGCCGCAACGCCAGCCACACCGAGCCGAAGCCGAAAAACGACCAAATAATTGATAGGCAAATGTAGGATGGTTCCGGCTAAGGAAGCCAACGTGAGTGGATGTGTAATTCCTTGAGCCCGAAGGTAAACACGAATGGGATGAATAAAAGAATTAGTGATAAGGTCGGGAAGTGAAAAAATAAGATAGGTACGAGCCAAAAGGGTGATGTTGGGGTCTTGATGTAAATAAAGGAGAATGCGTGAAATGTTGAGCCAAATGAATGTGATAGGTAAAGAAGAAGAAAGAAGGAAAATGACAGACCTTTGTAAGGTTAAAGAGAGAAGCTTAGGACGTTGAGCACCAAAAGCTTGACAACAAAGAGGCTCCATTCCAAGAGCTAAACCAGCGAGTACAGAATAACCAGTTATATTAGCAAATGCAATAGCTAAAGAACCAGCAGCTAGTTCTGTATCACCAAGATGTCCAAGAAAAAGCATTGAAAGAATGGAACGACAGTAAAGAATCAAGGCAGTGAGTGCTATAGGGAAAGCAAGGTTGAAAAGTGCCTTGGTTTCATGGAGGATTTTTGATGGCATGTATTTTTCTTGCATCTCTTGGGTATTTTCTGTGGTGATGATAGATTGAGATACAAATGGGATTCTTGTAATAAAGGTGGTTTTTTTATCAATCATAGAGATGGTGGTGAGGATTGGTTTAGTGATCGGATTTCACATAGTGTGGATTCAAAAACAATTTCTTGATGGATTTGTTACTTTCTAATTACCTGTGTATGGCAAATTCTTGAAGAGGAGATACTCTCATGGAGAGCACTCTGCAATTGTAAGTATCTCCAACCGGATTGGTTTGATTGTAGGGGATGGAGAGAGCATTGGACAAATATATATATATTAATGAAGGGGTTGAGCTTGGCTTCTTTTTCCTTTGTATTTTATACTATCACATCATTTGACCGGCAAGAAATTTAAGAAAAAAAAAACTTTTTAAATATATAACTTAAAATAAGTTTTATATAAATGTTTGTCTGTAAATCATTTTATACAATTGAATTATTTTTAAATATAGAAATGTAATATTTTTTTGAGATAGACCAAAAAGAAAATAATGTCACGTAAATTAGAACAGATGAAGTAATATATTTATGGCTTTTATTTACTGCTATATTTTTTAATTTCTCTTTTGTTTCTTTTAAAAGCTAGTTCATTTTAGAATTATAATTATTGTTATAAATGTTATTAGGATTTGTTATTTATTTGTATGTGGAGTGTCAGAGCTTATATTTCCAATATGTGTATTGGGTGTGGGTTATTTTTCTTTTTTGGAAAGAGAGATTGTTTCGGGTGAGTTCTCTTAAATGACACTTCCATAATTCCAGTCCCAAGAAGTTCATACACTGGGCGGGCACCTTTCATTTTAATGATTAAAACAATCAAAATTACTCCAAGATGGTCTTTTATTTTTTACAAGGTTGTGATTAAGTTCCAGTTACACATTGATAAATACGAGAGGTCGGGGAACAAATTATAGTTTGAAGTGGGTATTAATCTTAGGTTTCCATTGCAAATTTTCTTCCTACTCCCTTTGCCTCAACTTTTTTGTTTTGTTTTATACGTCTATTAAAAAATACTTCCTTCCATCCATAATAAATTATGTTTTTAGTTTATGCACATTCTTTAAGAAATTGCTCACTTCTAAAAATTTATGAGTATAAAAAACTCCATAATTAATACGTAGACAAAAAAATTACTCCATTCGTGCCAATTTATGTGATTTCATTTGATTTGGCACAATTTTTTTTTTTTTAAAAAGAAATATTTTTTAAATGTGTGATTCAAAATAAGTCTTATATAAATGTATGATTTTAAATTATCTCATAAAGTTAAATATTCTCTAAGTATAAAAATGTTATATTCTTTTTTGGAACAGATCAAAAAGGAAATAGTGTCACATAAATTGGGACAGAGTAGGGATGTCAATGGGGCGGGGCGGGGGCGGGGGCGGGGGAGGGTTACCCCGTACCCATATCCGCCACCTGAAACCCACCTCCACCCCCGCCCCACCACCCATCACGGGTAGTAAATTCTCCACCCGCCCCCGCTCCACTTACCCCCAATGTACCCATCACCTAGAGTAAAAATTATATAATAAAAAATGAGGTCAAGAAAATGGAAAAAATGAACTTTTTTCGCTATGGTTTATCAAATATCAAAGTCTGAAACTTTACCAAAATATTAGGAATATTAAAAGGTTAAAATAAATCGTTAAATTTATATAGAAGAAGACAAGAAATTTTCTAGTCCTTTCAAATAATCATAATTGTAAAAAAAAGGAAAAGTGAAACTCTAGTGTCATTATCAAAGTTGTCACATATGCACTGGTAGAGTTGTTGCATTCTACCATACATTTTCACACAAAAACATTAAAAAAGTTGAAGGGTACCGTACACTTTATTTTAAATGAATAATAATAATAATAATAATAATAATAATAATAATAATAATAATAATAATAGATTGATGACTTGACAAGAATAAGGGAGTCTTGACAAGAATAAGATATTTCAAGTCCTTGTCTTGTTAAGAATACTAGAAAATCAGCATAATTAAAGAATCAAACACAAACATATACGGGGCGGTAGCGGGGCGGGGGCGGGACGGGTCTTATATGAAATCCACCCCGCTCCACTATCCATGACGGGTAGCACTTTTGATACTCATACCTGCCCCACCAAATCATCTCACATACCCGCCCCAACTGGAGCTGGTGTGGAGCGGTACCCTCATTTATCCTCCCCACTGACATCCCTAGGACAGAGAGATTACTTGGTGATTTGATTATGTAAATAAGGATAATTTTGAAAGAATAAGATCAATTTCTTCTTGTAATCTTAAAACACCACTTATTTTGAAATAAAATGAAGCCTAAAATAACACTTATTTAGGAACTGAGGAAGTATTAATTAAGAATAATATTTGACTACTTTACCCTTATTTATTTCTAAGTTATAATTTCTATATTATTGTGTCATCTCTAATGATGACAAAATTCTACTAGGGGTAAAGTGAAGAGAATAATTAACTGTGTTATGAACTATTTAAACGATAATTATTTGAGATAACTATTTTTAGAAATCATGACAAATAATTTGAGACAGAGAATATTCCAATGAGGTACTATTATTCATCTTGGGACTGTTACTAATTATTAATTCAATTTCCCTTTTAGTTTATCTTTTATGATAAACTATAATTTATGCGCTAATCTAAACAATATAAAAGATCAAATAAATTAAAAACAATTATTAAGTTTCCTAATACACACTTCGTGACAGATTTATGCTTATAATTTTAAATTTCGCGAATCGGACTCATTACTTAAGAACTATCAAGTGATTAAATCGCTTAACTATTTAGATAAGGGATAGAAATTTGACATGCTAAGAATTAGTCTGCTCATAATTTAAATATATTTAATCTTATTGTAGTTTAAATCATCTCAAGTATAGACTGATTATATATATATATATACACTTGCACAAGCATATCAGTTAACAATTGGGAGTGAAAACAAGAGGGGTGGGGAGGGAAGGGGAGTGGGGGGTGAATTATAAACTAATAATACATAGTTCAAGCCGCATTTGTGGTTATTATGCAAGACCACTAAAACAATGTTATGTCAGTTACAATTGAATTTATGTAGTTATACTAAATTTTGTGCCGTTACTTAGGTTAGTTAGATGTCATTCTCTAGAATATTGTTTGAAGAAAAAGATGTATAACATCAATATCATCACAACCATGGATGTCTTTGGGTCTGTGTCAATTGTGCTATAGCATAGAGTTCAAAATTTTTAAGAACCTCCAAAAAATATAACAACCCATATATTGATATATATTACCTCACATGTTAGTTTTTAGTTATTGTTAAACAACTAGGAGTAGTTTCTTACTAAATAGTTAATCTGTCATACTAGAACTGATTGTACAGGTTCAACTAAATTCTATAGTAACTAGAGTACAAAAATTAATAAGATTTTATTTTTAAATTCCTACTTTATGAATTGATTCATTTTTATTAGTTAAAAGATCCACCCATCAGCAAGTGATATTAGATAGCTCTTACCTCTCTCTATATATATCAAAGCTTGGAGGACATAAACCTTAGATTCTATAACAATGTGAAGAATGATTTCTTATGAACAATTGCACAAGCATATCAGTTAACAATTGGGTGGGGAAACACAAGAGGTTTAAAAGTCTTCACCCGCAGCTCAAGACAAACATTAGATAATTAAAGAGCAGAATGATACAGTTACTTTTATACTAATTAAGCTAGGAATTTTATCGAAGCATGAAAAATATGTTTTGTTTTCAATTAAAAGAGACGCCGGAGTTGTAACCTCAATATGACATACCTATTTCATGAATATAAGTATCTTACTTAAAATACATAGGATTAATAATTACGATTTAATTGGTAATTATTGACTAGAAAATTTCAATTCTAGCAAGCTTATCTTATCAGTTTTTTCAAACCCAAAAGATTATACTAATATTCCATTGATAAAATCCAAGTAGAAATATCCTTATTCCTAGTTTGATTCCATTAATCAAGTATAATAATTTCTTAATATACTTAATTCATTGCTGTTTGTTAATTATCTCTGTGAGATCGCAGTGTTGAATCCCACACATCTCTGTGGGACGCAAACATCTTTGTGAGATCGGAGACATCTACGTGGGATTACAAAGATGAACCTCTACTAGCTGATGATGGGGGTGGGGTTCGTCGAGATCTGGATTTCGATGGGGCATGGTGATAACAGTGTTGGGTTCGGTGGTGACTGATGCGGGTCCTAGAAGTGGTTGGGTTATCGGGGATGTGAGTTTGAGGTCGACTGGGTGTAGGTGAGGAGCAGTTGGGTTCGAGGTCAGTTGTAGAGTGGGTGTCGGGTTATTTTTGCTATGGTGATCAATGTCGGGACTGGGTTTGGTAATGGTGGGGCATTTGGGTTGAAACTTAGGACAAGGACTGTAGGGTGTTGATAACTGGTTCGAGGTGTTGGTAGGGTTAATGGTGTACGGTGGTCCCGATGGGGATGGTTGGTTGGACGACAGTTGGGGTGGAGTTACTGTAGTGATTGTGGGTGATACCAGAATAGTAGCATGGTTAGGACTGTGAGTGAGCCAAACTATTCGGTTCGATTCACAAAATTCGGCTCGAAAAAGCTCGATTTGAGTTCGATTCGCTGTTGGCCGAACCTTAGATTTTGATTCGGTCCAAATCAAGCCGAATATTCGGTCTGATCCGCCCGCCCCAGTCCATATATATATATATATATATATATATATATATATATATATATAAACCCTAACATTTTATTTCATTTTCAAATTTCTGAGTTATCAAGGTTTCTTCTCTTACCCTCTTCTTCCTCATTTGCTATGACCTCTCTCTAACCTTGGTGGCTAAGATTAAGCCACCAGTTGAAACCTCTATCAATCACTCTCCTCCTCATCGATTCTTCTTTTATCATCAAAGTCTATGTTAGATTCGGATCTTCTCATCCCCCCCAAGCCCAATATCATCGATTCCGAATTCTTCAGACTGACAAGGTATTTTCGATTGATACTAATTGTTGTGTTTCGATTTTGACAGTCGATTATTATTTATGAGTTTGAATTAGGGTTTTGTATTTGAACTTTTAGGTATTTCAATTCTTATGATTCTGATGTTCAATTGTTGATACATGTAACTGTAATTAGGATAATTAATGTTTGATTTTTATTTTGTGTTTCAATTTCACTTTTGTTTTCGGTAATTAGGGTTTTTTTTGTTATGAATTCATAATTAGGGATTTCAATTTTCTAAAAATGGTACAAGTTATATAGTTATGAATTCGTAATTAGGTTTTTTTTTTATAAATTGTAATTTATTTTAATTCAATTTCCTTTTAATTAAATAATTATATTTTCACTTTCAAAAATCTAATAAATGACTTTCTCTTTTGTTGATTCATCAGGTACTCCCCATACTCCCCATACTCCCCACTTTGATTCTGATGATGACTTGTGGATTGAAAACCTAGAGTTTGACAATGATGAAGATGAACAGGGCAAGGGTACAGGAAACTACTTGGGTATGCTTGCTTTGTTAAAGTCAGTTGAAGATACACATACTCTAAATGAGGATAGCCAATGGGTACAACAACAACAGTCTCAATCTGTTAAAGGTGGTGCTTGAGATTGTTTATCTACTCCTGAACCATCAAATAGATCAAATGTCTGGAATCACATGGATCCAATTACACTGCATTCTGGTGAAAAGAAGAACAAATGCAGAAATTGCAGTAAACTATTCAAAAAAAATGCACTACTTCTCACTTATTGAGGCATTTGAATGAAGCATGTCCTTTCAGGCACAAGTATTTTTCAAAATCAATCCATAGTGATAAGTCTAAACAAACTCAGCTTTCTGGTGTTGTTATTTTTGAGGGAGAAAGTTCTATTCAAACTTTTGTGTTTAGCTTTGATAAAGTCAAAACACTAACTGCTCATATGATTTTGGCTCATGAGTACCCCTTTAGTATTGTTGAACATAGAGTCTTTAATGAATTATTGAATGCTTATACTCCTTACTAAAAATGATTAGTAGATGGATGGCTAGAAAAGAATGCTTTACTGTGTTTGAGAAAGAAATGAAGAGATTAAAAGGGCTTTTAGCCAAAGTAAGTAGAGTTAGTTTGACAACTGATTGCTGGTGGCCAGGTGTTCAAAGAATAGGCTATATGGTAGTCATAAGTCATTTCATTGATAGAAATTGGACTTTACAGAAGAGAGTACTCTCTTTTGTAAATGTCCCTTCAACATACAATGGTCCTGCTTTGGCCAAAGAAGTTCATAGGGTGTGTAATGTTTATGGGATTAGTGGTAAAATCCACTCTGTTACTATTGATAATGCCTCTGCCAATGATATTTGCATTTCAATTCTAAAAAAAGATCATAATAAACACTCAAATCTTATTTTGGATGAGAAATTATTCCATGTTAGATGTTGTGCCCATATTATAAATTTGTTAGTGAGAGATGGGTTGAAAGAGATATAGTCCATTGTTGAGGTTGTTAGGGAAGTAGTGAAATATCTATTTGGATCAGAGAACAGACTTGGTTCTTTCAATGAACATAGATTGAATCTGAAACTGCCCCCAAATAAATTAGTATTAGATAATAACACTATATGGAATTCCACTTGCTATCTACTTCTTACAATTACAAAGAGTGTTTCACTAAATATGGGGAGGATGATGAATCTTTTGAGAGATATGTGTCAAGTGATGCAGAATGGGAACAAGTTCATGAAGTTTGTGAATTCCTTGAGGTTTTTCTTGATGTTACAAATTTGATAAGTGGAAGTAATTATCCAACAATTAACTTATTTTTGTTGGAGTTAAGTAGAATCAAAGAATTGATCAATGATTAGTTGAATGTTACAAGTAAAAAGCATATGTAACATATGGCTAGGAGAATGACCCTTAAGTTTGATAAATATTGAGAAGAGTGTGATATCTTGTTATCCTTTAGCTCAATTTTAGATCCTAGGTATAAGAAGAGAATGATCACCTATGCATATACATCCATGTATCCTGATGATTACCAAAAAATGATTGAAATGGTTGAAAAACAGTTTACTAATATGTATGAACAATATGTTCAAATATATGGTGATCCTAAGGGGAAAGAGCCAGAATCATATAGTTCCTATATGAAACAACCTCCCTCCTCAACTGTTGGATTTTTTTTGATGATTTCATGATGAAAATGCAATCTAAAGGGAAGAAAAAAATGATTTGAAAATATATTTTGAGGAAATCTGTTTTCCAAATGTTGGCAATTTTGATGTCTTGGCTTGGTGGAAAGGAAATGAGGGGAAGTATAGTGTTCTTTCTAAGATGGCTATGGACATCTTATCAATCCCTATCACTACAATAGCTTCTGAGTCTACTTTTAGTGCTGGAGGGAGAGTTATTGATAAGAAGAGAGCCTCAATGAGAAGAGACACTATTGAAGTGTTACTTTGTGGTGGTGACTGGATCAAAGAGGCTTATGGAATCAGGAGTGTTAAGGAGGTAAAATCTCTAATTCTCTATGCTTTAATTTCTAATTTAATTTTGTAACTGTTTAATATTTGTTAACTATGTTTTCTCATTTCAGGGTAATGATGATCCAATGGAGTTGGAATATGAATCAGAATATGAAATGAAAGACCCTAATGCAGTTCTGTTGTTCTGATTTAAATGTTGCCTATGTTGCCTGTTATTCTGGTTTAAATATTGCCTATTCAGTTCTGGTAATTCAGTTCTGGTTTGAATATGAAATGAAAGACCCTAATGCAGTTCCTGGTAATTCAGTTCTGTTGTTCTAGTTTAAATGTTGCATATGTTTCCTGTTATTCTGGTTTAAATGTTGCCTATTCAATTCTAGTAATTCAGTTCTGGTTTGAATATGAAATGAAAGACCCTAATGTGTTGACTGTTTCCTGTTGGAAAAATTATAATGCATTTGTAATAGTGATATAAGTTTGTGAGATGTGACATGTGCTGCCTGCAGTTTATATGTTGAGTGAAAGATGATGAACTCATGTTGTATTTCTGATTTCCTTCTCACTTATAATTCTGCTGAGTAACCTTGTTGCCTTACATACTTGGTTACTATACAATGCTACGAAAAAATGATGAAACAATTCTGATTTCCACTATCCTGTTGCATGTAGCCTTTGGGAAAAAATTGAAATGATTTACTGAATTCACTTTCATTAATGTTGTTGCCTATTGCCTTTGATGCATGTTCTGAAAGATGAAAATAAAGATGGAACCTCACTTGGCCAAGAACAAAGTAGCCAAACTATACCTCATTCACAGCCTAAGGTTGTCCAATCCTCAAAGGGAACTACCAAGCCACCAAGCAATTTGAAGAAGAAGCAAAACCAAACCATGAAGCAGAGAAGAACTTGAGTGTTTTGAATTGTTGTTTACTTGTTTTTGGGAGAACATTATGTATTTTTGAATTGTTATTTTTGGGAGAATATTGTAATAACTAGTAAGTAGACAAGTCACACACTCACACTATTACTTATTTTGCAAACTATTTTTGGGCAGTGAATATGTGCACTAAGTAGACAGTGCACTAAATATTCGCTATTAATACAGTTTTTTGGGATGTGAATATGAAAAAAATCACTTATTTTGCAAACTGTTTTTTCCATCTTTCGGATCGAACTATTTTCGAATATTCGATCTGATTTGTCGAATCTGATCGAACCTTAACTGCTCAAAAATCATGTCGAACCCGAATCAAACTTTAATTTTTAAGATTCAACGAGTTTGAATCGAATCAAACCTAAGGTCTTAAATTTTTTGAATCAAATCAAATAAATGTATTATTCGATAGGGTTCGACTCGATAACAACCCTATACATGGGTGGTGTTTTGGGAGACCGGAACAATAGCACTGGTGGGTTGCAGTGGTGGTACAGTAGTGGCAACGGCATATCGAACAAGCTCATGGAGTATGACGGGAGACGTGTCGGATTTTTCTAGAAAGGTATAATCTGAGTTAGGAAATTTTTGTATATTCGCGAAGGGACATGTTGTCTCATCAAAGGTGACGTGATGTGATACGTGAATATGATGAGTATATAAGTCATATCACCCTATGATTGGATGGGAAACCTAGGAAGACACACTGAGTCATTTGTGAGGAGCGGTAGCTGCAAGATTGGGGTAGCAGAGGCAACCGAAAATACGAAGATGGTCATATGAGGTGATCTGACGGTATAAGATTTCAGTAGGGGTCATATTATGAAGGGTGATGGTTGGTAAAATGTTTAGAATATATTCTACCATTTTGACTGCATAGACCCAAAATGACAGAAGAAGAGAGGCATGAAGCACTAGAGTACGAACCATGTTATTAATAGTGCGGATGATTCATTCTGCTTTACCATTTTGAGGAGACGTGTGAGGACACGAAAAATGGAAAACTATGCCATTATTACGACATAATCGGTGAAACATGAAAATTTTAAATTCACGACCATTATCACACTGAAATAATTTAATGCATTTTTTGAACTGTGTTCTTTTAAAAGTACGAAACTCAAGAAAATTTTCAAATAATTCGGATTTATATTTGTGTGGGTAGACCTAAATATAATGTGAAAAATCATCTAACAACACTATAATATTTATGACCGAGTGAATTAGAAATAAGAGACGTCCACAAATCAACATGAATAATATCAAAAGGGAAAAACGTAACACTTGACGATGATTTAAAAGGAGGACAAATATGTTTGCCTAATGAACAAGAAACACAGTAAATTGGCAATGTTTTCCCCTTTTGATATTATTCATGATGATTTGTGAACGTCTCATATTTCTTGTTCACTCGGTTATAAATATTATCTTGTGTTTTTAGATGATTTTTCCTGAGCATGATCTGACAACGGAGGTGGAAGAGAATGGATAGAGATCCCCGTGACATTGCATCTCGTAAGAGGTATTCTCGTACAAAGATTCTTCATAGTAAAACCAAACGGGTCAAAGTCAACAAAGACAGAATTATTACGAGTAAATTAGAGGACATAAATTAGGTTCTTAATAATGTTAGGGGCATACATGACATTGTTAAGAGAAAATGATGGATGGGGCGATTGAGTGTAAGTGGTACCATATCCCTGAATTGGAATGCGGTGGACATTTCCGACAATTATATGTTGATGATGCTTTAAATGAAGTAGTTTGGGAAGATTACATGCAGAATGGGTGAGGTGAGTAGTGGCCCCCGTATCCATGTACCAATTTTTGTCGAACTGCTATATGTTAGGACTGCTAAAAGCCTGAGTTGGGCCAGACTGTTGGGCTGCTGCAGAAATGGGTCTAGGGCAATATGGGCCTGATGATGCTAAAATTGAGGCTGACGGGTTACTGGGCTTGGGTAGGAGTCCCGACTGGGAGCCCTGAAACTGGGCTGCTAGGTATGAGGCTCGGTTTTGTGCCTGAAACTGGTCTGTTGGGTGCTGAAACTGAGGCGAGAACATGGGCTGCTATGAGTATGGGCTGGGATGTTATCACCTGCCTCCCTTACCACGACCCTTGCCTCCACGACCACCGTCGCGGCCTCTGTCGCCCCTCCCCCACAGTTCTGTTGTGGCTGACCATTTTTCGACAGTGACGGTTGACTGACGGCGGCGTTTGATGGTGTAGAAGTCTCAACTGCCAAGCCTTTTTGGGTGTGTTCATCTTGCTTAGCACGACGTGTCTCTTCCAATAACAATTGCGAACGACCTTGTTAAAATTGGGTAGTGGGTCATATTGTTGTATTATGGTGGCAAGAGTGTCATATTCACCCTTCGTAGACATGCAGCCAATTGTAAAACCATTTTTGTTTCAAAGACAGGAGAGCCGACGTTTGACAATTGATCTTCCACTAGTTTTAGTTGTCTACAATATTTGTACATATTGGAATAATTTTCCAGACGCGTGTTGTTGAATTGCTCTTCCAAGTACACTGCACGAATATTCTTATTGTTTTGAAAGATTTCCTCCAATCTTGTCCACAAGTCACGGGCGGAAGCCCCTGTTCTCATGATCGTGAGAAGTAGGTCCTTGGATATAGTTCCATATATCCCTGTTTAACCACAACATCAAGACGACTCCATGTTGTTTCATTAATTTCGGGAGGGCGAGGAACAAAGTCGTCGATGTGATCAAGCACATGATAGACACAAGCATGAATTTTAAACAGTTTCACCCACGACCAACATTGACCATCCTCCTGATCAATAATGAGAGGGATGAAATTCTTGATATTCGTAATGGCTAGAGCCCGGTGGAAGGATGGAGATGAGGGGTTTGTGGGAGGTGTTGGAAGGACGATTTGGGTGGAAGTGGAAGCATCAGAAAGTGTGGGAGAAGAAAAAAGATCCATTTAGAGAAGAGGGGAATAGAAAAAAAACCAAGAAATTTTGAAGATGGGTGGCGGCCGACGGAAAACAAATTCTAGGTTTTTAGGGTTTTGATTTCTGATACCATGTAAGATTGTATTAATCTCCCTTGAGGAGCCTTTCTCATTAATATAAATATTTATAGGTGTACAATATTGAATCCTTCCATTACAAGAATCTCAATCCTACCATAATTACATAATACAAAATATGGTAAATATATACCCTAAATAATATAAAATACGTGTCCTAATACTTTGTATTGCGTTTTGCACCTATTTATGTGAAGAAATTTTTAGTGGTACGTCTCTCTAATCAATTTTCTAGGATAACTTCATGTTTAGTTTTGAGGTTCACCTTACAGTTCGTGGCTCATCAGGTGCCCTTCAACGGCCTAGATGTTAGATTTTGCTCATCCTAGGTTATAACCCAAACTTATGTATTTAGAGTTTAGTAGTGTGCTTCGATAGTCTATTCTGAATATAGGCGATTATGAGACATGCATTGTTGGATTTTCATTGTTTATCTCATTTGAATTATCGACTTTATCTTACTTGCATTTCAGTTATTTTTCACTTTATTTTTGTTGAAGAGTTATGATGATAAGGGATACTGGCTCTTTAGGTACCAATTATGTCCTAGGATTTCGATCGTGATAGTCTTATTCCCTTTTCTTTGAACAATTTAGTCAAATCTTGATCTTTCTACAGTTAGTTATTTTAGTTAAACCTTTGTACGTGGTTTCTTATTTTCTAAAACACACTTCTCTGAGTATTCTATTTGACTTAGAGTTAAGTTGTCAATTTTCATTTTAGCATGCGTAGCCAAAAGAGCAAATTTCTCTCTTTTCCTATAGATGTAGCATACACGAAATTGCTTAAATAAATTTATGTAGGGAATTGTCGGGTTCGTACACGCAGCGAAATTTGAAAATTTGTGTTTCAAACCCGACGGACGGTCAAAGTGATAGATGATTATATAATGAAAACACATAGAAATTGTAATGCAACGATAGAACACTTACAATTTGCAAATCTAGAATCTTCTTCTTCAAGTGTAAGCCGAGGGTGAGCACGCGACCATTCCTCGATTTGCAAGTCAAGAATCCAATGTAATTACTCTTTCGGAAAGCTAGGAAATCCGGCAGAGTTTTAGCAGAGAATAATTCTTGTGAATTGGGTGTATTAAAATAATGATCGAACCCTCTATTTATAGCTGAAAAAATCAGCTAGGGTTTCCAAGTGGACCAGGCCCAGAAACCGAGACAGAGTGGGTCACTCTGACCCACTGGACATGTGGCACCGCGATGCTGAGTGGGAGGATCCGCGGCCCTGGGTCCCACGACCTGCGACCCTAGTCCAATTTTGCCTAATTTCTAATTTAATTAAATCCGAATTATCATCTCAATTTAATTAATCAATCATTATTTATTCTAATGTCTCGATTATAAACCGAACATTTATATTCTATCTTATTACATCCTTGAATCGATGGAACAATTGACTTAGTATTACCCTACAGGCCTTCACATATCGACATTAATAACATTAGGGTCTACACGGAACTTTTAGACGGCGCCGGAAGATGAACTCAATATGTGAAGTATAGTTACACGAAACTTGTGAACTGAACTTCTATGTGGGAAGATAAAATCCTTTCATTCATGACACACTCGATCAAGCTTAGGATCTGCCAAGTGTCTATCCAAATGGCTTGATCATTATATCTCATCTATATTAGCTGGCAACAAGACCATATCAGAGATATGTATACTGCATTCGCCAATGACTTAGTCAACCTCATACCTGTCACGACCCGACCTCGGGCCCGCAACTGGTGCCTTACCCGGGCACACTAGTAGGTATACATCAGAGAAAACCAGCGGAATAAACTCATAGACATGGAACAATGTAGAATAGGAAACAGGCCAACCGATAAGGTCGTCTTTCAACATATATATAAATATCAAAAGCCCAAACAGTTATATCATTTACAAACCCAACTCACAACAGGACTACACACCTCTAAGAGTTTCTGACATAACAGCTATGACGGGACAGGGCCACGCCATACCCTTGAATGTACATGTACCTACAATGACAGGGAATCATACCAAAAGATAAGCCTCCGGAGAAACGGAGCTTCCCAAAACGCAGAACTGTGATCCTATGAGCGAGGATCAACAATCGGTGTACCTCTACCTGCGGCATGAACGCAACCCCACGAAAGAGGTCAGTACAACAGGTACCAAGTATGTGAAACTGAAAGTACTGTAATGAAATCATAATAGTCTAATAATAAAAACCAGAGACATGTATGATAAAGCAATTAACAGTACACTGTGCCACAGTATATACGAGAGCAAATAGGTGTAACCTGGCCGGTTCTGAATAGGCAGCCAATGATCAAACTAGGGCCATTCGCCCATAGTATCATTGTGCAAATCCTAATCCTGGACTCCCGCAGTCCGCATAGGTCGCGTGGACCCGCATGAGGTACTCCTCGCATCGGGGGAAGCAAACCCGCGGTAATACATAAGACCCTGTCCCGCATGAGTCCCTTGGACTCGCATGAGGATATTCCTCGCATAGGACCCCATCCCGCATGAGCCCCTTGGACTCGCATGAGGTATTCCTCGCATCGGGGGGAGCAAACCCGCGGAATATGAACAACGCAATGTGGCCAGGGGGGTAAGTGATATAATACAAGCACAACCGGCTTATCGTAAACAACATAAGCACATTAAGGAAACCCCCTTAACATAAAAGTTTCAAGACGCTAAGACCCGTAGTATCAAGACACGTTTACTTATCAAACCAAGTTACTACACCTTCAGAAAATAATTATAAGGCCTTTAAAATCAAGTAAGTAAACCATTCTTTTTATCCTCCTCAAGTCGTTATAACTAACTTCTCATAAAGCTATTATAACACTTATATTTTAAGCAGTTCAAAACAATCACACTCTTTTGAGAAACCAAGAGAACTTATTCTTTTAAAACCAAGTATCAATTTCTTTCTGAATAATGTTTCACAACTTTTTAGAATACTTCAAGGCTCTTAAGATTTAGAAGTCAATCAAGGACATGAAAATGAAACCAAATTCATTTAACACACGTACGTCTACCGTACTATATATTTCATAATAATCATGCTCAAGAGGATAGGAAGAGTTCACATACCTCCTCGGCTTAATCCACTTGCCAAGTCGAATATGCCGCACGTAGAGTATCAACCTATAATAACCATAACACGTCTATCAACTTCTAGTTTTCTTCGTAGAGTATTTCTAAGCATAAAGTCTCTTATTCTACGGAAAATTAGGCAGCACTTCCCCTGTTTCTACGTACTTTTCCACATTACTCAAGGCCCGAAATCAATAACCAAATGCCACATTTAAGGCTCAACAAAATCAGATCTCAAAGGGGATTACACGCCAAATAGGACGTGTAAAATTCAGCCCCTTAATCTACCAACATTGTCCATTAAAACTAGTCCATAGTCCAATGTAAAAACAGTCCATAGTCCAATGTAAAAACAGTCCATTAGTCCACTAATACAATACATTATTCCAGTCCTTTAGTTGGTGTTCTTGGCCAACTACTGTAATCAAAACTGTCCAGTTTTCGGCTAGCATGCCAAAATTGTTTCATTACTTCTTTAATAATTCTCCAACTTATATTCCAATCTTTATATAAGTTATATTAACTTGTTATCAATAAGATTCCTTCATGTCAACAAGTAATAGGTAATGTTTTACCAACTTTGATGGCTAGCATGCCAATTTTGGTTTTTAACAACTTTAATGGCTAGCATGCAAATTTCGGTTTTAACATCTTAATAAGGTCCAAATCTTTTCAATCTTCCTTCCACATCTCATATACTCATTTATATACTACTATAACATGTAATCTCCAATTTACATTAGAAGGACAAAGATTATTACCTCAATAAGCCCAAAATTCTCCAAGATTATAAGTCGATCCTTGGGAATCTTAGCTCCTATTCCTTACGTTCCAATCCACTTCAAGCAACCCTTAGAAGTTCCAAACTAACTTCTCTTAACACTTTATCCAAAAATATGAAGATCACCTTAGAATTTCACTTTTGCGACTATCGGATTAACGTAGTATTTCTGGGATTTTTGTGTTGGGGTATCCTTAGAACACTACTAGGAACACTTGGTTTAAGTGTTGGGATTTATCAACAACAATTGAAGAATTGTTCTTCACAAAGGGGGGGGGGGGGGGGTTCGGAGAGCCTAAAAGGGGAGGGAGTAATTTCTTGAAATTTTCTAAGTGATGAAGTCTTCCACTTCTAGGTGTGTATATATAAGACAATCAAGGGCTAGGATTAAAGCAAGTGTGTGGTTGAGATTGGGGACAAGTGTGTGTGGGTCCCACAAGCCACTTGTCCAACAAATATCTTGAGACACTTGGCTTGCCACTTGGCTCTACCAATCTCGCCCAACATGGGCCACATGGGGGTGACACGTGTCACCCTCCTATTGGTCTAAAATATTTCATCTCCCCAAAATCTCACTAATTGGTTAAATACCGAAAACCTTGTGGGCCCTACAAAAACGTAAAATTTCCCGGGTGGGTGTAAAATCCGGAAAAAAAAATAATAATATATAGTTGTGGTTGAGTTAATAAATATATATATATATATATAAGAAAACAAAGAATAAATTGCATGGGATAAAGTTAGTGTTAAAGTTGGATAAATAGATAGATAAAATGAAAATAAGAAAACAAAAAAACAAAAGAAAAAAAAAACATGCAGCAGTGCACGTACGTCCCTTCCCTTCACCCCTTCCCCCCTTTTCATTTCCCCTCCAACTCTTGTCATTCCACCTCCCATAGGTTATAGAAAACTCTTCTACTTATACATTGTACATGACACCTATAAAATACCTAGCACAAAGAATAGAAAATCAGAAAAAAACAAGTGAAAAGAAGAGGAAAAAATCTGGAAAAAATACCAAGAGGGCAAGAAGAACAAGAATCAAAATACTAGAGAGTAAGAATAATTTTAGCAACAACACAACAATAATCTTCACACTTACAAGGTGAGTTTTCTCACTCAGAAATTCTTGGTAACATCCTTTATTTTAAGTTCAATACATGTTAGAATAAGAATTGAGTGTTGAAAATAAATAATGAGCTTTTGATTGTTTAAACAACTAGTTGCGTCATGAACTTTACGAACTGATTTCACTGAGTTATAATTGTTAGAATTTGATGAAATTCGTAAGAATGGTACACCTCTCTACTATGATCATATAGAACCAAAAATGAGGTAAAATGGACATACAGTTTGAAAGTTATCATAGTGCAAAGTTCTTGCCTTAGATTTGGCCGAAATTCGGAAAGACATAATTACGGACTGTTTTTATTGAGTTTTACTTATTAGAATTATATGAAAATTTACATGGTTGTAAATCTCTCTGTTATGGACAAATATAGATAAAGATTTGTTAAAACGGACGTACGAGTTGAGAGTTATTGTAGTTTGAAGTTGCTGCCTCGGATTCATCGGAATCCAGAAGGGCAGGACGTTGAAACGTAAAACTGTACTAATCCGTGGGAAATATGAAAATTGGTGCTAACTGAAAGTTCTAGATCTCTATGTTGTGGACATTTTTAGACCTTAAGGAGGTCTATCAGACTTACGGATTGAGAGTTATCACTGTTTAAAGTTTCTGCCTCGGATCTATCGAGATCCAGAAAGGGCAACGAATAAAAGTGTAAAAATGTACCAAATGGTACAGAATATGAAAGGATGGTTCACATGGAGACGTGTAGCTCTCTGTTCTCGTCGTTTTGAGATTTTATGGGGCTTGAACGGGTTTACATATTGGAAGTTATGACTATTCTAAGATTGGGTTCTGTTTAATAAAAATTCTGCCGAAATAAATTTCATGTGGCTGTTTTGAGGATAAATTTGTGTTAGTTACCCAAAGTAGTTTTAAATGAAATTTGGTACAGTGAAATATCCCCGTCTTACCTTAGTTTCCGCTTGAGAAACACCTTAGTTGGAGTTATGGTTAAAAAGTTATAATCGTTACAAGTATGAATGACAGAATGTTGGAAAAGAGAATATTATTTATTCGATCTTCTGAAAAATATGAAAAGTGAATACGTGTTCACATAAATATAAACATAATTGATCGGGTTGCACGCCGAAACAAAATGTAAAGTGAATACGTGTTCACAAATACGTAAATATAATGGATCGGGTTGCACGCCGCAACAAAACGTAAAGTGAATACGCGTTCACAAATACGTAAACATAATGGATCGGGTTGCACGCCACAACAAAACGTAAAGTGAATACTGATCGGTGTATTTTATATACACCTTTCGAGCCAGTTTTAGTTAGTCTTTTGTCCCATTTTGCACATATAATTGTCGTATTAGGATAGTTTTTCTTTCTTTTGAGTCAAAGTGGATTAAAATGGCCGAATGGCGGAAAAGGAGCAAAAAGAGGGCAAAAGAGGAGATGCCAGAGCTGAAAACAGAGAAAGTGGCGAACAAGGCTAAAATCCGGACAGCACGCAGCGCCTCGCAGAAGCGTGGCGCGCGCGCCATCATTCGAAGAAGGTGCAGAAGATCCAGCGCCGCGGAGCCTAAAGCAGGGCCGCGGTGCCC
The DNA here is from genome assembly GCA_029844215.1 of Przewalskia tangutica. Lineage (NCBI taxonomy): Eukaryota > Viridiplantae > Streptophyta > Magnoliopsida > Solanales > Solanaceae > Przewalskia > Przewalskia tangutica. The sequence continues at coordinate 28,467,686 of CM056736.1, read as the reverse complement.
ACTACCTGCAGAGGACAAGACTCAGGCCGCGCGCCTCGAAGACCGAAGCGAGGCCGCGACGCCTAAACATCCGAGGAGCTACAGAAGATCCAGCGCCGCGCCTCGCAGCCAGATAACGAGGCCGCGCGCAAAACACCCGACGGATTGCAGAACTTCCGCCGCGCGCTGTCGCAGGCCGCGCGCCGACGCGGAAAATTAAGTTTTGACGAATTTGGGCCAGCACAAGGAAAAGAGGGAGGCGGTTTGCAGCCTATAAAAGGAGAACCCTAGGCAGTTTTTGAGGGTTCCCCTTCTTGCACAACTCAAGACTTTTGCTAGGAGATTGGATACCTTTAATTTAGTAATTTCTTTTCCTTTTTCTTTACTTTATTTCAGTTTTGCATGATGAACATGGAATTAGTTCTTGTCATCTTTATGGCTAGGAACTAATTCTCTTATAGGGCTTTCTATGTTGAACTGCTTGAAACTTATGCTATAAATTAATGCATATTTATGGTTATTGTTCTTATTGAGAGATCTATCCAATAATTGAGTTGAATTCTTGGTAATTAATTGACAACTAATTATCACTATATGATTTCTAATCAGATTCTGAAAAGGGGGGATTGTGAATATGCTATAAGTTGGGTAGACATTCTTGAATTGGGGATGAAAATACCTCAATTAGTATGTAGCGTTGATGAGAGGCTTAACAACCCTAATTTTGCGCATTGTGCGTGACGGTCAACTAGGTTTTTGTTCTTAATCCTCCTATAAAGTTACCCTTATCAGCGAAAGTTAGGTAAGGAACGATACTGGGGTTGAGTATTTATATAACCCTAACGGGAGTATAAAACGATTTCGTAAACCTGCTTTCTCCAAAAGAAGAATACCATAAGTAATGCATTAGTAAGTAGCATAAGCGGATAGTGAGGATACATAGAAGCCCTATTCTCATCACAACTGAAGTAAACCTTTATAATTGAATAGCTTTTATAATTCGTAGTTATAAACAACCAAGTCAATTATCAATTCGCCAAATAGATACTAGAAAATAGATAGTTGGTACTTGAACCCTAATCCCAGAGGACGATATTCGGTCTTATCTAAGACTATACTACTTGATACGACAACGTGCACTTGCGTTTGAGTGTGTGCATCTTAACGTGCATCAAGTTTTTGGCGCCATTGCCGGGGATTAGGCATTAGTTCAATATCAAATTTATCTATTTTCAATTTCTAATTTGGGTTTTATGTATAGTTTTTCTAATCTTTTTTGTTTTATGTATTTATTGTGTGAACACAAGGGTGCCGTGATCCTTTGTTGGTTTTGATGTATCTCAGGGATCCTGAAGATATGGAGTACTACTGTCAATATGATCGAGCTCCAACCGTAGAGGAAGAGAGAGAGGAATTGCGAGAAGTCATACTCAGTCTCACTAAGTATCAAGCGCAGTTCATGGACGAAATAAGATTGGGCATAAAGAAGCTGGAACTGCAAATAGGAGAACTCGCGATCATATTTGGCAGCGAAATGCAAGAAAATCAATCAGCACCTATGGGGGGTGGCAAGCAACTTGAAGGGCCTGAACCACACCCAACTATTGGGGAATCTGGCAAGGTAGTTAGTGTAGAGAAGGAAAAGATTTCAGGGATCCAATTATCGCCTTCGATTACAGAGAAATTCTTTTTCCTGCACCTATCACAGAAGAAACACCACTAGCTATCACTAATGGCTCCCAAATAGGAATTACATATCATCAAGGGCAACCCCCAGAGTTAAGAGATGTAGAGAATTTCACGGATTCCTACACTATAAAAAGCCTAAAAGACAAACCTATCTTGTGTACTTGGGGGATACTTAAATGTTTAAGGCTCTTGTTTGAACAAATAGTTATAGGGAAATTGAGACCTATAGCAATAAATCCGCGGATTGCAAGCAGTTCGCAGAAGGGTCCAATGAGCACTCGTACCGGTTAACTGCGTCCGGCTAAAAGACGTTAAAGACAGCGCTTGTTGGGAGGCAACCCAACGTTTTCAATTATGTTATTTTAATTTCTGTCTTTAGTTTATTTTATTTTGTCTAGAACAATCTCACGGTCTTGGGTTCTTGTGTTTGTGCTGTGATTGATAGGTGCAGGGAAATAAACTGAAGGACGAAAAGCTGAACGAAAGCCAGGATTTCCAGAAAAACGGGTAAGCGCCGCGGCGCCCAGGAGCAGGGCCGCGGCGCCAAAAGAGCTGAAAATTTGCCAAGTCTAGGAGCCGCGGCGCTAAAAGTCCCGAAGGAGCGCAGGAGATTGGGCGCCGCGGCGCCAAAAGCTGGCCGCGCCAAAGCGAATTCGAAACTTAAAACGCCCAAAAATCAGATTTTCCCAATTCCAATACAAAACCTAACTTTCCTCTCCAAAACCCACGAAATTCCAGAAATTTGCCCACAAATCCAACCCAACCACAACTTAAACTCTTAAAATCCTAAAAAACCCTAACTATCTCAAACAACGAAGCTCCATTCCATACCCTCAAGCCAACCAATTGAAACAAGAACAAATGTGAAACTCTGCAAAAAGGTAATCCCTTTCTTTGTTCTTGAATCCTTTATCAAGTCATAGGGCGGAGTCTGAAAAGTGATTGTGAAGGTTGTGGGTAAAGAGTAGAAAAGGAGGTTGTGGGTATTGAGTAGAAAGGGTGAAGTTTGGGGGTGTTGTGTTCGCTGCTAGTTGTTGATTTTGTAGGAGACATTGTGCCACTAAATTGTAAATTCCAGAAACTGTTTTCTTACAATGGCCACCAGGAAGAGAAGAGGCTCCACATTCACCCCAACCCCACAATATGATGAAAATAGGTTTGTAAGTTACCAAGCCTACCAGAGATACAAAAAGCTTGATACCAGACCCTTAATACCAGAAAGGGGAATGGACTACCAGAGGGAGTCATATGGGGAAGAAGATGTCTACGAGCCCATTCGGGCGATGATTGAGTTAAGGGAGTGGAGGAGATTTGTGAATCCGGAGAAGATAGCCTCAGTCAACACAACAATGGTGCGTGAATTTTATGCCAACTTTCCGGAGAAGGTGGAAAGGGGATGTTTTGTTAGGGGAGCTTATGTGTCTGTGACAGCAGGGAATGTAAATGCACAATTGAAGACGGTTGATGTTGCAGAAAGTGATGATTGGAACCTCTTTAGAACATGGTCTAGGAGCGGAACAACATCGATCGAATAACATTGCGTACACGGTGAGCTACCCCGGGCTGTTTTTGATATTGGAAGAAATGGGTCAAGAGCATCGAGCAAAGCATTCAACAAAGTAGCCAAAGGTTGGCTATATTTCAAATACCGCATAATTCCATCCACGCACTTCACCAGAGTGCGGAGGATAGGATTAAACTGATATATGGAATTATGAGAGGTTGGCGATTGATGTGGGAAAGAAATAGTGCGAGCATTGAGGAAATCAGTGTTGGTAACGACAAAGCGGATTAGGACATGGCTCGATTATCACCAAGCTATGTCACATGAGCGGTCCCACAACTACCCACCGACACTCATGAGAGAAACCAATCGCCCGTGTCCTACGGATAGTGCACTCTTTCCTGCACTTAGCCCCCAAAGAGCGGACGAGAGTACAACCACCAAGAAGCAGCAGCAGCAGAGGCCGCCATGGATGAAGATGAGCACAAATAGGGCTCACATGAGGCAGACCCACCACAGCCAACCACAGGAGCAGAACCTTCAGAGCCCACAATGGGGCAATTGTACCAACATCAGAGGGAGATGATGCAGACTTGCAAACAGAGTACAAGGACGAAGAAACAAGGCAACAAATCGACGAGCTGAGTGCCTTGTTCCACCAATGGTCGACGCATTATCCACCGCCACCACCACCATTTTAGCCAAAGTCTGTAAGTGTCTTTTCTTTTATTCTCTTTGAGTCTTGCACACATTGGGGACAATGTGTGATTTAAGTTTGGGGGTGTTTTATCTGTGTGTCATGTTATGTTTTATTTAAGTCTTTTTTTTGTTTTATGTTTATTTTGAGTCACCAAAAATTTTTCTTTTTTAAGTCATAATTGCCTGTCAAAGATCATGTATGCTATAGTTGCTAGAAACACCTAGTGAAGTAAGGTGGAATAATGTAAAGGAATTGAAGCAACTATCTAAACACTTAGGTTAGATATGCCAAAACTCATGTAACTGCCTATTTGGAGTTTCTTGCTCGAATTACGCATACTAAATGATAAATGCTTATGTGTTATGATTGCTTGCTATTTGAGGCGAAATAGTTAGGATATGCATGTTAGGGAAATGACTCAGACACTTCTTTGATAGCCAATTCTTACCACTCTTTTCTATCCCGGACTTTAAAAATATCCCTAGTCAGCCCCATTGAGCCTAAATTTGAAACTTCTTTGACACCATATATTCCCACAAACTGTGCCATAAGTGAAAATATGAAATAATGGAGTACATTGTGTTAAAAAGAAGAAACAAAAAGAGTGAACAAGTTTGATACACCCCAATGGAAAAGTAATAAGAAAGAGGCAAAAGCCTAAGTTTGGGGGTGCCTATTAGTATAATACACTTCACTCTCCCAAAACAAAAGAGGGGAAGGATAGAATTGAAGTGAAGGAAAGAATCAAAAGAAAAAGGGAAAATTGAAAAGCCAAAAGAGCTTATGGTACAGAAAAATGAGCCTAAATGCCTATCTTTACCAACCCCTACCTAAGCCTACATTACAACCCTTAAAGTCCTGAAGATCTCTTTTATGCATATCTAGAATTAGTGGAGAATAGCAAGTAAGCAAGCCATAAGAATTCTTGAATTTATATGCATGATTTAGTATATTGACTTCCATTAAGCATGATGAATATGAGTTTGCGAAATATTTAGCTTCATGTGGTTAGTGTGCTGAAAATTTCATGCTATATGATTCCTGCATATTATTCAGCTAACCTTCATGTTTTTCTAGTTAACATTTATGCAGCAAAAGTGATCAATGGCAGGGAGTCCTTTTATTTTTCGTTCTTTGAGTCTTGTTATTTTATTTCTTTCTATCTTTGCTCGAGGGCGAGCAAAGGTTAAGTTTGGGGGTATTTGATCGGTGTATTTTATATACACCTTTCGAGTCAGTTTTAGTTAGTCTTTTGTCCCATTTTGCACATATAATTGTCGTATTAGGATAGTTTTTCTTTCTTTTGAGTCAAAGTGGTTAAAATGGCCAAATGGCGGAAAAGGAGCAAAAAGAGGGCAAAAGAGGAGATGCCAGAGCTGAAAACAGAGAAAGTGGCGAACAAGGCTAAAATCCAGACCAGCGCCGCGGCGCCCATCATTCAGAGAAGGTGCAGAAGATCCAGCGCCGCGGCGCCTAAAGCAGGGCCGCGGCGCCCACTATCCAGAGAGGACAGAAGACTCAGCGCCGCGGCGCCCTCAGAGACCAGAAGCAGGGCCGCGGCGCCTAAACATCCGAGGAGCTACAGAAGATTCAGCGCCGCGGCGCCCTCAGACAGCAGATAGCAGGGCCGCGGCGCCAAAACACCCGACGGATTGCAGAACTTCCGGCGCCGCGGCGCCGACGCGGAAAAATTAGGTTTTTGGACGAATTTCTGGGCCAGGCCTGAAGGAAAAGAGGGAGGCGGTTTGCAGCCTATAAAAGGAGAACCCTAGGCAGTTTTTGAGGGTTCCCCTTCTTGCACAACTCAAGACTTTTGCTAGGAGATTGGATACCATTAATTTAGTAATTTCTTTTCCTTTTTCTTTACTTTATTTCAGTTTTGCATGATGAACATGGAATTAGTTCTTGTCATCTTTATGGCTAGGAACTAATTCTCTTATAGGGCTTTCTATGTTGAACTGCTTGAAACTTATGCTATAAATTAATGCATGTTTATGGTTATTGTTCTTATTGAGAGATCTATCCAATAATTGAGTTGAATTCTTGGTAATTAATTGACAACTAATTATCACTATATGATTTCTAATCAGATTCTGAAAAGGGGGGATTGTGAATATGCTGTAAGTTGGGTAGACATTCTTGAATTGGGGATGAAAATACCTCAATTAGTATGTAGCGTTGATGAGAGGCTTAACAACCCTAATTTTGCGCATTGTGCGTGACGGTCAACTAGGTTTTTGTTCTTAATCCTCCTATAAAGTTACCCTTATCAGCGAAAGTTAGGTAAGGAACGATACTGGGGTTGAGTGTTTATATAACCCTAACGGGAGTATAAAACGATTTCGTAAACCTGCTTTCTCCAAAAGAAGAATACCATAAGTAATGCATTAGCAAGTAGCATAAGCGGATAGTGAGGATACATAGAAGCCCTATTCTCATCACAACTGAAGTAAACCTTTATAATTGAATAGCTTTTATAATTCGTAGTTATAAACAACCAAGTCAATTATCAATTCGCCAAATAGATACTAGAAAATAGATAGTTGGTACTTGAACCCTAATCCCAGAGGACGATATTCGGTCTTATCTAAGACTATACTACTTGATACGACAACGTGCACTTGCGTTTGAGTGTGTGCATCTTAACGTGCATCAAATACGTGTTAACAAATACGTAAATATAATGGATCGGGTTGCACGCCGCAACAAATATGAAAGATGAATACATGTTCACCTATATATAAATATGAAAAGTGAATACGCGTTCACAAATATATAAATGTAATAAACATATGGAAATACAGGGGAATGTCTTAACGTATAATACGAGATAAAATGAAGTGTTAGTTAAACCGAGAATTTCCTATGAGGAGTTGTTGCATATTTAAAAGTGTTGTAACCTGATATGTTTTTGCAATATGCTTATTACATTATAATGTGATTGCACTTAGAATATTGTGGTGTTACTTTGAATTTCAGGGTAAGGTTCTCACTCATCCCCAGATGGTAGGGCTGACTCTTTATTTAACATGTTTCAGGAAAGCGTGATAGAGGAAAGGCTCCACGCCAAGGCTAGCGATCGTCCCGCAGCCTCTTGTCATACCAAGTCCATTGCTTCGGGCTTGGTACTCGTCAGATTCAGAATGTCAGTTCCAATGTCTCGGGAAATACCCGTGTGGAATGGTCTCCCTTCCAACTTAGAATAATATTTGTCAGTATGTCTATGTAGAAATAATATTTTCACGAGCATGGGCTCGCATTATGTTTTCAATAAAGTCATAAACAAATTTCTTTATTGTTATTTTTATTAATAGCTCCGTATTTGTATATAAGTTTAAATTTCTAAATAAAGAGAATTAAATGGTGCTCCTGGTGGGAAACAATTGTCCAGGTGTCATCACGCCCTAAGTGAAGGCTTAGGAAAAGTCGGGGCGTGACAGTGGGCCCCACATGACCAAATCTGGAAATAAAATTCCATAATTCTTATAAATCCTATAAGTCTTAAATACCAAAATTGAGAATCCAATTCCCAATAACAAACCTTTTTCCTTCACGTGGTTCGGAATATTTTCCGTAGGAAAAAGAAATATTTCTTCCTTTTCAAACTTAAAGTCGTATTCTCTTACGTACGTCCTCATATACATACCCTGAAACTACGGGGTGTAACATTCTCCCCCCCCCCTTATAAACATTCGTCATGAATGTTCCTTCTAAGTTCAATCAAATCAGATATTGACATAGTCCCTCTTAACTATACCCAACACAATCAAGAACGCCACACATGGCCACAATAACACTTAAGCATATATGTCAATTAAAATCGACAAGTAGGAAAGTGAGTTACCTGGAGGTGTAGGGAATAAGTGAGGATACTTCTTCATCATGTCCTCCTCTGCTTCCCAAGTCATCTCCTCTCAATTCTCGTTCCGCCACAAAACTTTTACGTAAGCCACATCCTTTGTCCGCAGTCGCCTGACCTGGCGATCAAGTATCGCAATGGGACTCTCCTCATACGATAACCCCTCTGTCACCTGGACATCACTAACCGGGAACACTCTGGATGGATCTCTGATACACTTCCGCAACATAGAAACATGAAAGACCGGATGTACAGCCTCCAGATCGGACGACAGATCCAACTCATAGGCAACCTTGCCTACTCTACGGAAAATCTGAAAAGGCCCAATGTACCTTGGGCTAAGTTTCCCCTTCTTCCCAAACCTCATCACACCCTTCATGGGGACACCTTCAGGAAGACCCAATCGTCAATCTCAAACTCCAAGTGTCGACGCCGATTATCTGCATACGACTTCTGTCGACTCTGATCGGCTAACAACCTCTCCTGGATAATCTTCACCTTATCCACAGCCTGCTGAATCAAGTCTGTCCTGACTAACTGAACCTCGCCCACATCGAACTAGCCTATCGGCGACCCGCACTTCCTTCCATACAAGGCCTCATAAGGCGTCATCTGGATACTGGAATGGTAGTTGTTATTATACGCAAACTCAACAAGAGGCAAATGATCCTCCCAGCTACCTCTGAAATCTATAACACAGACCCGCAGCATATCCTCAGGTGTCTGGATAGTACGTTCTGCCTGTCCATCGGTCTGAGAATGGAATGCAGTACTGAGGCTCACCTGCGTTCCTAATCCCTTCTGGAAAGACCTCCAGAAATTAACCGTAAACTGGGCTCCTCTGTCCGATATAATAGATGTAGGGACCCCATGCAGTCTCACAATCTCCCGAATGTAAAGTCTAGCATAATCCTCGGCCGAATAAGTCGTCCTGACTGGAAGAAAGTGGGCTGATTTCGTCAGCCTGTCTACTATAACCCAGATGGAATCACACTTCCTCTGAGTACGAGGTAACCATGTAACAAAATCCATGTTGATCACCTCTCATTTCCATGTCGGAATCTCAATCGTCTGCAACAACCCACCAGGCTTTTGGTGCTCCACCTTGACCTGCTGACAATTCGGACACTGAGCAACAAACTCTGCAACGTCCCTCTTCAGGCCATCCCACCAATACATACATCTGAGATCGTGGTACATCTTTGTCGACCCCGGATGAATAGAGTAACGAGCGATGTGTGCTTCCCCTAGAACCTGCTGACGAAGTCCTGCAACATCGGGTACACACAATCTACCCTCGTATCTTAGAACCCCATCAGGTGCTACCTCAAATGGAACCTTTTCCTATCAAAGAGTCGTATCTCGATACCGTATCATAATCGGATCCTCATGCTGTCGCCTCTTCACCTCCTCAACGATGGAAGACTCGATAACCTCTCGAACCCGAACCCCACTACTATCGGAACCAACCAATCGAACCCCAAGGCTCGCTAGCTGATGAATCTCGCAGACCATGACCCTTCTATCTGGCTGCACATCTGACAGACTACGCATAGATCTACGACTAAGAGCATCTGCAACTACATTGGCCTTCCCTGGGTGGTATATGATATCGATATCATAATCCTTAAGTAACTCTAACCACTATCTCTGCCGCAAGTTCAGCTCCCTCTGGCTGAAGATATACTGGAGGCTCTTGTGGTCTGTAAAAATATCCATATGAACTCCATATAAATAATGCCTCCAGATCTTCAAGTCATGAATCACTGCCACTAACTCCAAATCATGCGTGGGGTAATTCTTCTCATGCTTCCGGAGCTGTCGAGACGCGTAAGCTATGACCTTACCATGCTGCATCAACACACATCCAAGCCCGACACCCGACGCATCACAATAAACCACATACCCGTCTAAACCTTCTGGAAGAGTAAGAACTGGGGCCGTCGTTAATTTCTCCTTCAGTAACTAGAAGCCCTTTTCACAAGAATCCGTCCACTGGAACTTAGCCGCTTTCAGGTCACCAGTCAAAGACATCAAATCAAGCAAACTTCTCCACACACCTCCGATAATCCCCCGCAACGCCCAAAACGATGTGCACTCCGCTGTAGTAGGTTCAGGCCAAGTCTTGATCGCTTCAATCTTTGTCAGATCAACTCAATACCATCTACCCGATAACGTGCCTTAAGAATGCCATTGAAGCCAACCAAAACTCACATTTAGAGAACTTGGCATACAGCTGCCGGCTTTGGAGGACTCTCAGTACCGTCCTGAAATGATCTGCATGCTCCTGCTCCGTGTGAGAATAAACCAGGATGTCATCAATGAATACTATAACAAACGTATCCAGAAATGGCTTGAACACCCGGTTCATTAAATCCATAAATACTGCTGGAGCATTAGTCAAACCGAAAGACATCACCCTGAACTCATAATGCCCATACCGGGTCCTGAATGCAGTCTTAGGGACATCCGTCTCCCTAATTCGCACATGATGATAACCAGCTCGCAGGTCTATCTTGGAAAAACACTTCATACCCTGCAACTGATCAAACAAATCATCAATCCTGGGGATGAGGTATCTATTTTTGATGGTTACCTTGTTCAGCTGCCTGTAATCGACACACATACGCAACGTCCTATCCTTCTTCTTTACAAACAATACCGGCGCTCCCCAAGGTGAAGTACTAGGCCTAATAAAGCCTTTCTCCAGCAAATATTTCAGTTGGTCCTTCAACTCCCTCAACTCAGCAGGAGTCATTCTGTACGGTGGAATAGATATAGGCTGAGTATCTAGCAGAACATCAATACAGAACTCTATCTCCCTCTCAGGAGGAATACCTGGGAGATCGTCTGGGAAAACATCCGGAAATTCTCTAACAACCGAAACTGACTGAAGATCTGGCAACTCAGCCTCTATATCAAATACCCGAATAAGATGGTAGATATATCCCTTCTGAACCATCTTCCTAGCCTTGAGGTACGAAATAAACCTACTCCTCGGCGACGCAGTATTCCCTTTCCACTCGATAACCGGCTCATCGGGAAACTGGAACCGTACCAACCTCTCCCTACAGTACACATTGGCATAGCAAGAAGCCAACCAATCCATACCCATAATAGCATCAAAATCTGTCATATCCAACTCTATCAAGTCGGCTAGGGTCTGACGACTATATATAGTCACCGGGCAATCCTTATATACCCGCTCCGCTACCACCGAATCACCTACTGGCGTAGCTACCTCAAAAGGTTCTATGGAATATCCATATTCTACCAGCAATAAGAGGAGATATACAGGACAAAGTAGAACCCGTATCTATCAAAGCATATACGTCACAGCATAAAACCAATAATGTAGCTGTGACGACATCCGGCGACGCCTCCTGGTCCTGACGGCTGGATAAGGCATAAATGCGATTCTGAGGACCGCTGGAACTAGGACCCCTGCCACGACCTCTACGGCGACCTGCTGGTCCATGAGTACCCTGCCCTCCGAGGCGAGTAACCGCAAGAGATGAAGACCCAACAAACGATCCCGTGGCTGAACCCTACCATCTGCGCTACCTCTGGTCGGACAACCCCTCGAAAAATGGCTCTGCCGGCCGCAAGTGAAACAAGCTCCCAAAGCACTACTACAATTCCCGATATGGGGTTTACCACATCGGCCACACCGAGAGGGGGATGGTCTCGATCGGTTAAGATCACTGCCTTCCTGGAAACTCGAAGTCCTGGGGCCCTAACCCGCCTCAATACCGGTCCTCAAGATCGCGGGCGAGTACTGCATCGGGCCGAGGTGCATACCTAGCCTGCTGCTGAGGTTGTCCGCCTCGAAAGTTACCAAAGGACCCTGCTGTCTTGGCCCTCTTATGCTAATCTCGGTCATTTCATCGACATCTACGTTCCTCAGTCCCCTGTGCATAATCCTGTATGCGGGCAATGTCCATGCCCGACTGAAGAGCTACCCCCGTGCAACCCTCCGCTAGATAATCATCAAGCCCCGTGACATAGCGGTGCACTCTATCCTCCATGTCTGCCACTAGAGTGGGGGCATACCGAGCCAACGAGTCGAACTCTATGTTGTACTCCCGAACCGTCCGCCCATTCTGCCTCAACATCATCTCTGCGGAGGCAAGACGTGGTTAAGAAATGCCTCCGAGAACTCATCCCAACCAGCTGGAAGCGCATGCTCCCCCCGGGACAGTTCCCATGAATCAAACCAGTTGACTGCAATATCACGCAGCCGATGAGAACCCAATACCAATGACTCGGCCTATGAGGCCTTGATCACCTTCATGATCCGCTGCAACTGTCGAATAAACTCCTGAGGATATTCCTCAGTTTTTGATCCATAGAACTCTGGTGGATTGCAACTCAAGAGGTGCCGAAGCCTCAAACTATCGGTTCTGGGGTGCACCACTGGTACTATCGGAACCACCGGCTCCCGTCTGTCCTCATGCCTCGCCACGATCCTAGCTAGCAACTGGGCCATTGATGCGCGATTTAATGCACACACTTAAACGCAAGTGCACGTGTCGAGTCAAGTAATATAGTCTTGAAAGACCGAGTTATCGTCCTCAGGGATTAATGTTCAAGTACCAAATTCTATTCCTTGTTATCTATTTGGTGACCGATAATTGAGTTGTTGATTATGACTAATAATTATAAAGACTAATTAACTATGTTGTTTACTTCAGTGATGATGGAAATAGGGCTTCCAAATCTCTTCAACTATCCGCTTAATTTACTTATTAATGCAATTAACTATGGTTCTTCTTCTTTTGGAGATAGCAGGTTTACTAATCCGTTTATACTCCTGTTAAGGTTATATAAACACTCGACCCCAGTACAATACCTTTCGGTGATAAGGTTGACTCTAGAGGAGGATTAAGAACAAAAACCCTATTAATGCTACACAAGTAATCGGGGTATTTTCATCCACGATTCAACCTATGTCTACCCAACTACAGCATAGTCACAACCTCCCATTTCGGATTTCGGTTAGAAATCATATAAGTAATGATAATTAATGATCAAGTAATTACCAAGCAATCAAAACATATATTGGATAAATCTCAACAATAAGAAGAAAAACCACAAACATGCATTAATTCATAAATATAAGGTTCAAGTGAATTGACATGGAAAACCCTATATTAGAATTAGTTCCTAGCCATAGACATGACAAGAGCTAATTCAATATCCAACATAAAACTGAAAAATAAAGTAAAAGAAAAGCAAGAAATTACTAAAGAATGGTCTCCAATCTTGAACTCCAAGATGTGTTGTGAATTGGCAAGAAAGGGAACCCTTAAAACTGCTCTAGGGTTCTCCTTTTATAGTTTCAAAACGAAAGTGTGGTTTTCCTTCGTGCCCGCCCATAATTCGCTCGTAAATTTGATATTTCGCGTGCCGCAGAATCAGCCGCGCGCTGAACTTCGCAAGCCTTCAATCTTGGCGCCGTGGCGCTCGCCCCGCTAGAGGCATCGCGGCGTTGACCCGTGTCTGTGCCTGGTTCGCCACTTTTTCGCATTTCGAGCTCTGGAACCTCCGTTTTTGCCCTCTTTTTGCTCCTTTTCCGCCAATGAGCCACTTTAACCAATATGACTCAAAAGAAAGAAAATATATCCTAAGAGGACACGTATTTGTATAAAAATGGACAAAAGACTCACTAAAAATGACTCAAAAAGTGTATATAAAATACACCGATCAAATACCCCCAAACTTAACCTTTGCTCGCCCTCGAGCAAAGATCAAAAAGAAAGAAATAAAGATACACAGAAAAAAAAATAGAAGACTCAACGACATTGATCACTTTGCCGCATTGGTGTTACTTAGAAAAACATGAAGATTAGCAGAATAATATGCAGGAACATATATCATGAATTTTTAGCATTCTAAACACATTAAGCTAGATATTTCGCAAACTCATTTTAATCATGCTTAATGGAAGTAAGAATACTGAATTATGCATGTCAATTTCAAAATCCTATGACATTTTTACTTGCTATTCTCCACTAATCATGGATATGCATATAAGAGATCTTCAGGGCTTTTCAGGGTTGTAATGTAGGCTTAGGCATGGGTAGGAAAAAATAGGCATTTAGGCTCATTTTGTGTACCATAAGCTTTTTAGCTTTTTAATTTTTCCCTTTTCTTTTGATTTCCTTTCTTCACTTCATATCTATCTTTCCCCTCTTTTGTTTTGAGAGAGTGAAGTGTATTATGAATAACAAGCACCCCCAAACTTAGGCTTTTGCCTATTTCTTATTGTTTTTTTATTGGGGTGCATCAACCTTGTTCACTCTTTTTGTCTCTTTTTTAACACATTCTATTCCAACTATTTCACATTCTTACTTATGGCACAAGTGTGGGAATATAGGGTGTCAAAGAAAAAGTTTCATGTTTAGGCTCAACGGGGCTGACTAGGGATATTTTTAATGTCAGGGATAAAAAAAAGTGGTAAGAATTGGCTAACAAAGAAATGCCCGAGTCATCTCCCTAACATGCATATCCTAACTATTTCGCCTCAAATAGCAAACAATCATACACAGAGGTTTTAATCATTTAACAATGCACAATTCAAGCAAAAAACCCCAAATAGACAAATTTCATGAGTTTTTGGCATATCTAACCTAAGTGTTTAGATAGTTACTTCTAATTCCATTACATTATTTCACCTTACTTCACTAGGTGTTTCTAGTAACTACAACATGCATGATCTTTGACATAAAATTATGACTCAAAAAGAAAAAAAATTATGACTCAAAAATATACAAAACAATTCAAAAAGACTCAAACATACTACAACAATAAGACACAAATAAGACACCCCCAAACTTAAATCACACATTGTCCCCAATGTGTGCAAGACTCAAAGAAAATAAAAGAAACAGGACACTTACAAACTTGGTTTAAAATGGTGGCGGTGGCGGTGGATAGTGCATTGACCACTGGTTGAACAAGGAACTCATCTCGTCAATTCTCTGCCTCATTTCTTGTTGTCCTTGTATCACCGTGTCAAAATTCTGCATCATCCTTCTCTGGTTCTGGAGTAACTGCTCCATCATAGGCACTGGAGGTTCTGATTACGTGGTGGTCTGGTCGCTTCTCGCTCATAGCGAGCCTCTGTTTCAGGCTCATCTTCATTTATGGCAGTCTCTTCTGCTGCTGCTGCTGGTGGTGCTATTGGTCTCCTTCTCGCTGCTGCTGGAGGGATTGGGTCTGGGAAGGAGTGCACTATCCCGTATGACACAGGAAGTTGGTTTTTCTCATAAGTATCAGTGGGTAGGGTTGGGACCCCACTTATGGAGCATAAACATGTAATAAGTGAGTCATGTCCCAACCCACCTGTTGTTACCAACCTGCTGGTCTCTCCAATACTTTGCACTATCTCCTTCCCAACATCAATCGTCTTCCCTGACATAATTCCATATATCAATTTGATTCTGTCTTCTGGCACTCGGGTAAAGTGCATTGATGGAATCAGGCGGGCACTGACGAAATACAACCAACCCTTGGCTGCTTTGTTGAACTGACACCTGCTCAGTCCTCTTGACCCATTTCTGGCAAATTCATATGCAGCCCCAGGGTAGCTCACTGTGCTTGCTACGGCATTCCAGTCGATGTTGTTGGAGTTTCTGGACCATGTTCTAAAATAGCTCCAATCGTCATCTCCTCCTTCAACATCAACTGTTTTCAATAACACATTTACCCCTTCTGCCGTCACAGGCACATATCTTCCCCTCACGAAGCATCTATCGTCTACCTTCTCCGGAAAATTAGCATAGAATTCTCTTACCATCACTGTGTTCATTGGTGCTATCTTTTCCGGGTTTACAAATCTTTTCCACCCCATCATCTCAATCATCGCCCGAATGGGCTCATAGACATCCCCCTCCCCAAGCGACTCCCTTTGATAATCCATTCCTCTTTCAGGGATTAAGGGCCTAGTACTAAGTTTTTTGTATCTCTCATGAGCTCTTTGGCTGACAAACCTAGTATCATCATATTGAGGGGCTGAGGTGGATGTGGAAGCTCTTTTCTTTCTGGCAGACATTTTTAGATAACTTTTTGCAGCGTTTCCTTTGTACCAACAACGTTAACCAACACTATCACTCACCAATCAACAGCTACAACACCTATCACCCCCAAACTTCACTTAAGAAGCTTCTGCACAACACCCACACTCACCTCGTATACTCTTCCTTGAAATCTCACGACCAATTTCAACACCCCAACACACCCTCACAGATACAACACCTCCTCCAATCTACTACCTCCCCTGCCTACAGTAAAGCTTTCAAGAAAAGACGAAGGTTACCTTTGACGGTGTTCTTCAAGGTTTTCTTGCTTCTAATGGTGATTTGAGGCAATGAGATGAGGGTAGTTCTTTAGGATGGTTAAGGGTTTAGGGAATTTAAGAACTTTGGTTGTGTTTGGGTTTGGTTTATGGAAGATTTTTAGGTAAAGTGTGGATTTTCGTGGTTTTTGTGGAGGGGAAAGTTTAGGTTTTGATTTGGAATTGGGGAAAAATCGGATTTGGGCGTCTTTAATTTTTGGATTTCGCCTGGCGCCAATTTATCGCGCCATTCTCGAACTTCCGCGCGCGCTAGACTTCAAAAATTGATTTTTGGCGCCGCGCCGCTCTCGGGCGCGCGCAATCTCTGCGCTTTCTTCTCTTTTGGCGCCGCGACCCTTAAACTTCAGCGCCGCTTTACGCCATGCCGCATCGGCTCGCGACGCTCACCCGATTTTCTGGAAATCCCTTTGCTTATCTTCAGTTTTCACCCTCCAAATTTGTTGGTCCTGTACCTGTCATTACAACACATAAACAAGACCTCCGTGAGACTGTTCTAAGTAAAAATCAACTGCATTAAAATAAACAATTTAAAATACCTTGGGTTGCCTCCCAAGTAGCGTTGTCTTTAACGTCTTTTAGCCGGACGCAAGTTCGTTAGATCAAGAGGTGTGGGGTAGATTAACCCCACAACCAATCCATTTTTTCAACATTTTCCTTTTTCTTCTTCTATTTTTCTTCTTATAATTATTTTCAAGAGAAGGTTCGGTATCACATACCTGCTTTGGCGGAGGTTTAGCATCACGTACCTGCTTTGGTGGGCTTATCTCCCTTGTTTTGGCTTGCACTGACTCACATGAAGTTCTGACGATGCTAATTGCAAAGCACCTGCTCATGACCGGGGGCTCAATAACGTGTTTGAATACTTTGAACACCATTTCTTCACTTTCTACCCTCAGTGTCAGCTCTCCCTTCTCTACATCAATCAGGGCTCTCCCTGTTGCCAAGAACGGTCTCCCCAATATGATGGGAATCTCTGCATCCTCCTCCATGTCAAGAATGAGGAAATCCGCAGGGAAAAAGAATTTTCCTACTTTAACAAGAACATCCTCAATCTTCCCCCTGGGGTGCACCACCGTTCTGTCCGCTAGTTGCAAGCTCACCGTGGTTGGTTTGGCTTCGCCTAATTCCAACCTCTTAAACACCGACAAAGGCATCAAATTTATACTCGCCCCCAAATCACAAAGGGCCCTATTGCATGTCACCTTGCCAACTGTGCAAGACAATGTAAAGCTCCCTGGGTCTTTGAGTTTAGGGAGAAACTTCTTCTGCAGGATAGCACTGCACTCGCCGAGTGCCACCATCTCATACTCTCCCAATTTCTTCTTCTTCCCCAAAATTTCCTTCATGAATTTGAAATAAGAAGGCATTTGCTCCAACGCCTCGATGAAGGGTATGTTGATATGTAACTTTCTGAACGTCTCCAAAAACTTGGAGAATTTCTTATCAACTACTTTCCTTTGCAATCGTTGTGGGAAAGGAATCTTCTCGGTGTACTCCTTTTCTGGAGCTTCCTCTACTATTGGGCGATCTTCAACAACCCTTTCTCTCTGCTTCTACCTCTGCTCAACCACAGCCGAGTGCGCATCGCTCCAATCGCTTCCACCTCAACAGATCGCTCGACATTGTTCTCTAGGGTTCATCTCTGTGTTGCTCGGCAGGGTACCCTGTGGCCTGTTGGTTGCTAGCTTTGCTAGTTGCCCCACCTGTGTTTTCAAGCTCCTGAGAGAGGATCTAGTCTCTACCATGAACTGGGTCTGGGAGTTTGTGAGTGTTAACAAAGCTGCGCTCAGCTCGTCTGGCTTTTCTGGTTGGACAGGGGCACTGAATTGTTGAGAGGATGAGACCTGAGTGAATGGCCGGTTTTGCATCGCCTCTAAACCGGTTCTCACGCTTGCTCACCTCTCCATGAAAAATTTGGGTGATTCCTTCACCCTGGATTGTAGGTGTTTGAGTATGGGTTATTCTGGGGTCGCTGATAGTTCCCTACAGCTTGGCACTCCGCTTGCTCAATCGAGATATTGTTAGGATCAGCTGATGGGCATCTGTCGAATGTATGTGGACCACCACACATTTCACAACTCATTGGCAGTTGCACTGCATTTACAGACATTGTATTTTGTTGCAGCTGCTTGGTCAAAAGGGCAACTTGGGCATTCAGGGCAGTGATGACATCAATCTCATGAACTCCCACTATTCTTCTGCCACTCACTTGTCTATCCTCTGTGACATGGTTATTGGTGGCCATGTCTTCCAATAAGTCATGAGCTTCATGGGCTGTTTTTCTCATAAAGGTTCCACCTGCTGCAGAATTAATGATCGTTCTGGTCGTTCCGCTCAGCCCATTATAGAAAATGTGGACCAAATTCCACAACTCAATACTGTGGTGTGGACACTTCCTCTGCAAGTCCTTGAATCTCTCCCAAGCTTCATATAATGATTCTCCATCGGCCTTGATAGAAATTATTCAACTCTCCTCTCAACTTTGCTGCTTTGCATGGTGGGAAGAATTTTGCTAAAAAATTCTGCGCCAACTCTTGCCATGTAAATATCGAATCTGCTGGCAAAGAATTCAACCACACTTTCGCTCTATCCCTGAGTGAAGGGAAAGAGCCTCAATCTGACGGCGTCATCAGTAACGCCATTGTATCTGAATGTTGCACATAACTCCAAGAAATTAGCTATGTGCATGTGAGGATCCTCCGACGGCAATCCTCCAAACTGAACCGTGTTCTGCACCATACTTAGAATCGTCGGTTTGATCTCAAAATTATTTACTCCTATTGTTGGGAGCCTAATGCAAGTTTGTGCTCCGTTCACCCTCGGCAGCACGTAATCTCCCAAGCTTCTCTCCGCTTGGACCTGAACTCTCTCCTCTACATCCATTGGCACTCTCCGAGGCATTATTTGGTTAGGCTGATGATCACCTAACCCCTCATTCATCTGGTTGTTGTTTGGTACGCCTTCCATCTCATTAAGGCCAAATTGCTGGTTCCTTCATTATGTTTACAAGTTTTCAATTTACTGAAGGGAACAAGAGTGTCTGCTCCTCTTCTCCTTCGCATAAACTGAGTGCCTGAAACAAATCAAAAACAAACAAACGGATCACGACACACTGGTTTTCACAAAAATAAAAAAATAATAATTAAAAACAAAAATAAAAACCAAATTAGAAATTAAGAATAGATAAAATTGATATTGAACTACGCCAATCCCCGGCAACGGCGCCAAAAACATGATGCGCAATTTAATGCACACACTTAAACGCAAGTGCACGTGTCGATTCAAGTAATATAGTCTTGGAAGACCGAGTTATCGTCCTCAGGGATTAGTGTTCAAGTACCAAATTCTATTCCTTGTTATCTATTTGGTGACCGATAATTGAGTTGTTGATTATGACTAATAATTATAAGGACTAATTAACTATGTTGTTTACTTCAGTGATGATGGAAATAGGGCTTCCAAATCTCCTCAATTATCCGCTTAATTTACTTATTAATGCAATTAACTATGGTTTTTCTTCTTTTGGAGATAGCAGGTTTACTAATCCGTTTTATACTCCTGTTAAGGTTATATAAACACTCGACCCCAGTACATCACCTTTCTACCTTTCGGTGATAAGGTTGACTCTAGAGGAGGATTAAGAACAAAAAACCTATTAATGCTACACAAGTAATCGGGGTATTTTCATCCACGATTCAACCTATGTCTACCCAACTACAGCATAGTCACAACCTCCTCTTTCGGATTTCGGTTAGAAATCATATAAGTAATGATAATTAATGATCAAGTAATTACCAAGCAATCAAAACATATATTGGATAAATCTCAACAATAAGAAGAAAAACCACAAACATGCATTAATTCATAAATATAAGGTTCAAGTGAATTGACATGGAAAGCCCTATATTATAATTAGTTCCTAGCCATAGACATGACAAGAACTAATTCAATATCCAACATAAAACTGAAAATAAAGTAAAAGAAAAGCAAGAAATTACTAAAGAATGGTGTCCAATCTTGAACTCCAAGATGTGTTGTGAATTGGCAAGAAAGAGAACCCTTAAAACTGCTCTAGGGTTCTCCTTTTATAGTTTCAAAACGAGTGCAGGGTTTTCCTTCAGGCCTGGCCCATAATTCATTCAGAAATTTGATTTTTTCTCAGTCATGGGCTGCAGAATCAGCCATGGCGCGAACTCGCAAGCCTCAATCTTCGGCCAGTGGCGCTCGCCTCGCTGGCAGAGTGCCGCACGACCCGTGTTCGTGCTCTGTTCGCCACTTTCTCGCATTTCGAGCTCTGGAGCCTCCGTTTTTGTCCTCTTTTTGCTCCTTTTCCGCCAATGAGCCACTTTAACCAATATGACTCAAAAGAAAGAAAATCTATCCTAAGACGACACATATTTGAATAAAAATGGACAAAAGACTCATTAAAAATGACTCAAAAAGTGTATATAAAATACACCGATCAGCCATCTCTTTGTAACCCATATTCTTTGCTCCTGGCCGGGGACTGGAGGCTCAGGTATCGTGGCCTCAGTAGATACTGCTGTTGCTCTAAACTCTTCTGGGGCTGGCGGCGTCGTAGAACTTGTCGTCTGAAGCACTATCTCAGGAAATGACTGGGCTTGTGCCCTAGTAACCCTCTGAGTCCCACTAGCAGCTCCCTCTGCTGTCTTGCCCTTCTGGGCCGCGGTTGCCTTGCGTGGAGGCATAACTGGTACATAAGAATATGTCAGAGGGAGTCCAACATATAGCACATCTCTATTGCACGATCTCAAAGTGAGAAGAATGGAAACCAATCCTAAATATCCTGTAGCCTCCTGATTATAGGTGTGGTGCACAACACAAAAATAATCAAGACTCTACTAGATACGGTCTGTAGACACTTTTTGAGGATTAACTGCTCTGATACCACTTTTGTCACGACACGACCTCGGGCCCGCAACTGGTGTCTTACCTGGGCACCCTAATAGGTATACATCAGAGAAAACCAGCGGAATAAACTCATAGACATGGAACAATATAGAATAGGAAATTGGCCAACCGATAAGGTTGTCTTTCAACATATATATAAATATCAAAAGCCCGAACAGTTATATCCTTTACAAACCCAACTCACAACAGGACTATAGACCTCTAAGAGTTTTTGACATAACAACAATGACTGGACAGGGCCCCGCCATACCCCTGAATGTACATGTACCTACAATGACAGGGAACCATACCAAAAGATAAGCCTCCGGAGAAACGGAGCTTCCCAAAACGCAGAAATGTGATCCTATGAGCGAGGATCAACAACCGGTGTACCTCTACCGCAGATGAACGCAGCCTCCGGCGAGGTCGCATAACAGGTACCAAGTATGAAAAACTGAAAGTACTGTAATGAAATCACAATAGTCTAATAATAAAAACCAGAGACATGTATGATAAACCAATTAACAGTACACTGTGCCACAGTATATACGAGAGCAAATAGGTGTAACCTGACCGGTTTTGAATAGGCAGCCAATGATCAAACTAGGGTCATTCGCCCATAGTATCATTATGCAAATCCTAATCCTGGACTCCCGCAGTCAGCATAGGTCGCGTGGACCCGCATGAGGTACTCCTCGCATCGGGGGAAGCAAACCCGCGTTAATACATAGGACCTTGTCCCGCATGAGCCCCTTGGACTCGTATGAGGGTATTCCTCGCATAGGACCCCGTCCCGCATGAGCCCCTTGGACTCGCATGAGGTATTTCTCGCATTGGGGGGAGCAAATCCGCGGAATATGAACAACGCAACCTGGCCAGGGGGGTAAGTGATATAATACAAGCACAACCGACTTATCGTAAACAACATAAGCACATTAAGGAAACCCCCTTAACATAAAAGTTTCAAGACGCTAATACCCGTAGTATCAAGACACATTTACTTATCAAACCAAGTTACTACACCTTCAGAAAATCATTACAAGGCCTTTAAAATCAAGTAAGTAAACCGTTATTTTTATCCTTCTCAAGTCGTTATAACTAACTTCCCATAAAGCTATTATAACAATTACATTTTAAGCAATTCAAAACAATCACACTCTTTTGAGAAACCAAGAGAACTTATTCTTTTAAAACCAAGTATCAATTTCTTTCTGAATAATGTTTCACAACTTTTTAGAATACTTCAAGGCTCTTAAGATTTAGAAGTCAATCAAGGACATGAAAATGAAACCAAATTCATTTAACACACGTACGTCTACCGTACTATATATTTCATAATAGTCATGCTCAAAAGGATAGGAAGAGTTCACATACCTCTTCAGCTTAATACACTTGCCAAGTCGAATATGCCGCGCGTAGAGTATCAACCTATAATAACCATAACACGTCTATCAACTTCTAGTTTTCTTCGTAGAGTATTTCTAAGCATAAGGTCTCTTATTCTACGGAAAATTGGGCAGCACTTCCCCTGTTTCTACGTAGTTTTCCACCTTATTCAAGGCCCGAAATCAATAACCAAATTCCACATTTAAGGCTCAACAAAATCAGATTTCAAAGGGGATTACACGCCAAATAGGACGTGTAAAATTCAGCCCCTTAATCTACCAACACTGTCCATCAAAACTAGTCCATAGTCCAATGTAAAAATAGTCCATTAGTCCACTAATACAATACATTAGTCAAGTCCTTTAGTTGGTGTTCTTGGCCAACTACTGTAATCAAAATTGTCCAGTTTTCGGCTAGCATGCCAAAATTGTTTCATTACTTCTTTAATAATCCTCCAACTTATATTCCAATCTTTATATAAGTTATATTAACTTGTTATCAACAAGATTCCTTCATGTCAACAAGTAATAGGTAATGTTTTAACAACTTTAATGGCTAGCATGCCAATTTCGGTTTTTAACAACTTTAATGGCTAGCATGCCAATTTCGGTTTTAACATCTTAATAAGGTTCAAATCTTTTCAATCTTCCTTCCACATCTTATATACTCATTTATATACTACTATAACATGTAATCTCCAATTTACATTAGAAGGACAAAGATTATTACCTCAATAAGCCCAAAATTCTCCAAGATTATAAGTCGATCCTTAGGAATCTTAACTCATATTCCTTACGTTCCAATCCACTTCAAGTAACTCTTAGAAGTTCATAACCAACTTCTCTTAACACTTCATCCAAAAATATGAAGATCACCTTAGGGTTTCACTTTTGCGACTATCGGATTAACGTAGTATTTCTGGAATTTTTGTGTTGGGGTATCCTTAGAACACTACTAGGGACACTTGGTTTAAGTGTTGGGATTTATCAACAACAATTGAAGAATTGTTCTTCACAAAGGGGAGGGGGGGGTGTCGAGAGCCTCAAAGGGGAGGGAGTAATTTCTTGAAATTTTCTAAGTGATGAAGTCTTCCACTTCTAGGTGTGTATATATAAGACAACCAAGGGCTAGGATTAAAGCAAGTGTGTGGTTGAGATTGGGGACAAGTGTGTGTGGGTCCCACAAGCCACTTGTCCAACAAATATCTTGAGACACTTGACTTGCCACTTGGTTTTACCAATCTCGCCCAACATGGGCCACATGGGGGTGATACGTGTCGCCCTCCTATTGGTCCAAAATATTTCATCTTCCCAAATTCTTACTAATTGGTCAAATACCGAAAACCTTGTGGGCCTCACAAAAACGTAAAAATTTTCGGTTGGGCCCCACATGACCAAATCTGAAAATAAAATTCCATAATTCTTATAAATTCTATAAGTCTTAAATACCAAAATTGAGAATTCAAATCCCAATAACAAACCTTTTTCCTTCACGTGGTTCGGAATATTTTTCGTAGGAAAACGAAATATTTCTTCCTTTTCAAACATAAAGTTGCATTCTCTTACGTACGTCCTCATATACATACCCTGAAACTACGGGGTGTAACAATACCATATGAGAATCTGAGTGTTCTCTCGAAGATACATTCGAGGAATGAATCCTAATCTTGGCTCAACTACTACCTTTAATCTACGTCACAATATACCCAATACAAGCCGCGTCTCAACCTATATGGTATTTGAACTTAGGACAGGATCAAAGTACATTACAAGACGCGTATCGACCTCAAGTCTAAGTACTTCTATCTCCCACACGCTGATGACACTTTAGACATATATAACAAACAGTACATCAGAAGGGTATACCAATACTTATACAAGTATTCATGTGTCCATCACGAGTTGTCATAACTCGTAGAAGGTGAGAAATACTACATCACTAAGGATATGATGCAAACCACATGTCGACGTATCACATATCATCGATATCCCATTCTCGATGATCATTAGTCGAGACAATTTAAGAGTTACGTTATAATATTAATCTCACATTATTAATAATCATGTAACCTCTAGGGATGCAATTATAGAATATTACAGACAATCAATAAATAATTCAATAACTGCAAATGCCATAATATTAATCTCCATTAATATAAATATAAATATGTATAAAGTACATTTGTCCTAATACAGATTATCTCTAGGACATAAATATACTTTTAATCTCCCACTTGGCCTAGAGCCAATCACCAACATATCTAATACTCATGTTGATATTGGTTCCTTTTCATGTGCAATTGCACCAGTGTTGTCATAATAAATGGTTATTTTGGCCAACTAGCACTTGGAACAACCCCTAGTTCCTTCAGGAACTCAGAAATCGCGACAGCCTCTTTACCAGCTTCCGATCCAGCAATGTAATTTGCTTCAGTAGTCGTACCAGCAGTTGTAGCTTGTTTGGAACTCTTCCAACTCACTGCTCCACCATTGAAAATGAACGTGTAACCAGACTGAGATTTGAAGTCATCAACATCTGTCTGGAGGCTAGCATCAGTGTATCCAGTAGCAACTAGCTTCTCATCTCCACCATAGACCAAGAAGTAATCTTTAGTAGGTCTGAGATACTTAAGAATACTTTTGACTGGCTTCCAGTGTTCATCACCAGGATTCTGCTGGAACTTGTAAGTTATACTAAGTGCAAAAGTCACATATGGCCTAGTACAAGTCATGACATACATGATTGGTCACATAGCAGAAGCATATGGGATCCCCTTCATGCGCTCAAGTTCTACAACACTAGAAGGGCAATCCTTCTTAGATAACTTGATGTTTTGACCCATTGGAAGACCGTCTCTCTTGGAATTTTTCATAGAAAAACGTCTAAGCACTTTGTCAATATAGACCGTCTGTGACAACCCCAACAATCTATTAGGTCTATCTCTATAGATCCTAATTCCCAGAATGTAGCAGGCTTCACCTAAGTCCTTCATCATGAAGGTATTAGACAATCACTCCTTGACTGACTGCATGAGAGTCTTATTGTCTCCCATTATCAATATGTCTCCCGACGACGGTCAAACTGTAGGATGATTATACAATGTAAATAACACAAAGCAGGAATGTAATACTTCGAATAAAGACTTACATTATAGATAGCAATCCGAATCTTAAGGTTTTGTGTAGTCTGAGGGTGCGCACGTAATAGTCCCTCGATTTGCAAGTCAAAGACTGTGATGTAATTTCTCCTTTGAAAAGCTAAGAATTCCAGCAGAGTTTCAGTAGAGTTTAATCTTATGAAAAGATGGTGTATAAAATATAAGGCTAAATCCTATATATATAGCTGAATATATCAGCTAGGGTTTCCCCCGTGGGCCAGACCCAGAAACCGAAACAGAGTGGGTCATTTCGGACCCACTGGATGGGTGGCGCCATAGCGCTACTCTCGTTGTGGCACTGCTCCATTTTTGCTTCGTTTCTATTTTATTCTAATGTCTCGATTATAACCGAACATTTATATACTCTCTGATTACATCCTTGAATCGACGGAACAATTGACTTAGTGTTACCATTCAGGTCTTTACATATTGACACTAATAAAATTAG
The DNA here is from genome assembly GCA_029844215.1 of Przewalskia tangutica. Taxonomy (NCBI): domain Eukaryota; kingdom Viridiplantae; phylum Streptophyta; class Magnoliopsida; order Solanales; family Solanaceae; genus Przewalskia; species Przewalskia tangutica. The sequence goes on along the minus strand of CM056736.1, from coordinate 28,441,694 downwards.
GGTCTACACGAAACTCCTAGACTGCGCTGGAAGACGAACTCAATATGTAAAGTTTAGCTACACGATACATGTGAACTGAACCTCTATGTGAGAAGCTAAAATCCTTTCATTCACGACACACTCAATCAAGCTTAGGATTTGTCAAGTGTCTATCCAAATAGCTTGATCATTATAACTCATCTATATTAGTTGACAAAATGATCATATCAAAGACATGCACATTACATTGGCCAATGACTTAGTCAACCTAATACCATATAAGTATCTGAGTGTTCACTTGAATATACATTCAAGGAATGAATCCCAATCTTGGCTCACATACCACCTTCAATATACTTTGTAATGCACCCAAAACAAGCCGCGTCTCAACCTATAAGGCATTTGAGCTTAGGACATGATCAAAGTACATTACTCCGTAAACAAGGTGATATTGACCTCAAGTATAAGGACCTCTACCTCCTACATGCCGATGAAATTATAGACATATAACAAAATAGTACATCAACAGGGTATACCAATACTTCAACAAATATCCATGTGTCCATCACGAGTTGCCATAACTCGCAGCAAGTGAGACATACTACATCCACTAAGGATATGATGCATACCACATGTCGACGTATCGCATATCATCGATATCCCAATCTTGATGATCATTAGTCGAGGTAATTTAAGAGTTATGTTATAACATTAATTCTCACATCATTAATAAACACGTAAACTCTAGGGATGCATTTATAGAATATTATAAACAATCAACTAATAATTCAACAAATGAAAATGCCATAACATTAATCATCACTAATATAAATACGAATGTGTATAAAATACATTTTATCCTAATACAGATTGTTCGTAGGACATACATATACTTTCAATCTCCCACTTGACCTAGAGCCAATCACCAACATATCTAATACCCATGTTCTTAAAATGACCATTATGATTCACCAAGGTTAATGGTTTAGTAAATGGGTCTGCTAGATTATTGTCTGTGGAAACATAGTCTATCCTAAAATCTTCAGCCTCCACCATCTCTCGTAGAATGTGGTACTTCCTCGGTACATGTTTGTTTCTGTTAGTTGATCTTGGTTCCTTTGCTTGTGCAATAGCACCAGTGTTGTCACAATAAATGGTTATTGGACAACTAGCACTCGGAACAACCCCTAGTTCCTTCAGGAACTCAGAAATCGCGACAACTTCCTTAGGAGCTTCCGATCCAGCAATGTACTACGCTTCAGTAGTAGAGTCAGCAATAGTAGCTTGTTTGAAACTCTTCCAGCTCACTGCCCCTCAATTGAAAATGAACATGTAACCAGACTGAGATTTGAAATGATCAACATCTGTCTGAAAACTAGCATCGGTATACCCTAGGATCGCCAATGGCCGGCCCACCGGTCGTTTAGCGGGATCGGGCGGAGAAAAGTGCGCGGGTCGAGCCGGGCGGTCGTGGTCGGGCGGGACCATACGTGTCCGCCCCGATCCCGTCCCGCTGGGTAGGGGTCGGACGGACGTCGCGGTTTTTTTTTTTTTTTTTTTTTTAAAAAAAAAAAAAATTCACTAAATTAAAAATACTAAATTACTAACAAAGTAACATTAACATATAGTCATATACTTGTCATATAGTCATATACATATACTATAATATTATAGACTTATAGTATTATAATTATAGTATTATACTCATATATATAATATATTTATAAAGTATAAACTATAAAGTATAAACTAAATAATTAAACAAAGACAAGAAGAGTGTAAAAAAAATATCCCAAGGCTGTTTTTGTGCCTCTTATATTATTAATTATTTCATTGAAATATACAAGATTCAGAATTACAACATTGTAGTGTACTGTTGTTGAAAAAAATTGCAAAAGACATATAAAAATTAAAAAATTGCAATGAAATAAATTACCAATTTGAAAATATTTTTTCTAGTTTCTTTATAATTTCTTGTGGTTCTTCGGTTGGAATTGGTATATCTTGGTCAAATTGTTCCACGTCGCTACTCATGCCTTCAGATAAAATGTCGTTGTAGTTGTCGTCTTCTTCTTCGTTAATCTCTGTCGATCACTCCTTCGCCTCCGCCGTATCCAATCTCTGAATAGTACCGCCATCTCCAAGATGTCTCCGCTAATGAGTGTCTCAGGTTTCCTATTTGAAATCGCACTGTGAAAACGCTTCTTTCGGCGATTGATGACGCTGAATGTTCAAAATATCTTCGCCATCATTGAAAATGTCGAAATGTCTTCTCATTCTCGCATCCAATATTTCGCAAGTCTTCATTTCCTTCTTCATTGATAATCGCTGGTAAGGTACATTACCCTGCAAAACAAAAACATCGAACTCGCTAATTTGGTTAGCACTGTTACCACCGCACATTCTATTTCTGAGGCTTTCAATAGAACTAATAGTACTAGCCCCAGAAACATCATGCCTTTTTTAGGCTGTGTTGAAGAAGAAGATGGTACAAAAGTCGGTTGGTTACTAATACTTTCTTGCTGGTAATTCCGATATACTTTTTTGCATTCATCTTCTACGCTATTCAACACTTCTTCTAGCGTTAGTTCAATAGGTGGCTCAACATTTAAATTTTTGGGAGTTGGAGGTGGTAGTACGTCCATACAGGTATAAATATTTTGAATAAGACTTTTACAACCCTCTACTTTAATAGTCGGGTTTAATACAGCACCAATAATATAAATAGGGGGAATAGGAATAAAATATTTCTTTAATTTCATAAACATTTTTTAATAGCCTTATAAGGCATTTTTCCATATATTCTTTAAGAAGTAAAAATATTATAGCTATATAAAACAACATAGTTGAAATAGTAGGATAATATAAAGTAGAAAATTCTTTTGTTGCTCGTTGAAAATTTTCTAGAAATACAATAAGTTCTCTAATTTTGTCCCAATCATTATCCACAATCATATCATTTGGATTTTGATTATGGGCGTTAAAAAATAAAGTAATAGGTTTTCTATAGTCATAAGCAACAACTAGTTGGTCATATAAAGAATTTCACCTAGTTGGTACTTCTTCGGAAATTTTTCTGTAAGATAGTCCACAATCGTGACAAGTTTTTTTATATTCTTTTCTCTGTTGAATTCTATTATTTTTAAAAATAAAGTGTATAGCAAATTGTATTTTTTCAAGAATATCTTGAAAAAGTGAAAGACCATCCTTTACAACTAAGTTATAAATATGGCACGCACATTTGATATGAAAATGTTTTGGAAAAGACGGAGTTAAAACATCTCTTAAAATACTAATAGCAGAATTGTTAGAAGATGCATTATCTAATGTAATACTTATAACTTTATCAGTTATTCCGTAATAATCGGAGACTGAATAAATATTTTCTGAAATAAACTCACCAGTGTGCCTACTATCTATATATCTATATGCTAAAATACGTTTTTGCATAGACCATTTATAATCTATCCAATGACAGGTTACCGTTAAATAATCATGGCCGTTAGTACTACGACCTATATCAGAAGTTAGAGCGACTTTGCAATTTAAATGATATAATGCATAATGTAAATACTATTGATATTCATGTGCAAATTTAAATACATCTCTTTTAACAGTTGATCTAGGAAAACCTTTATAAGCAGGATTATACATATCTCTAATATAATAAATAAAACCAGGAGATTCAGGAAATGAAAAAGGCAAACCCTCCACAACAACTAATTTTGCTAGTGCTTCCATATCTTTATGTTTATCGTATTTAGGGCCTACAACTCCCCGCCATAGGTTAATTTGACCAGACTTTGTCCGGGACAGTATGTAAATCTTGTCCCGATTGAGAGGACGCTTGCTCACCATCTTTTTCAATCATGTATTGGGCATGCAAGGCTTTGTGTTTTTGCAATAGGTGTCTTGCTAAACCCCCCGTCCCACCATGACCTTGTCCAGTTTTAAAAGAATAAACATTTTTACAAGTTTTACATACATCTACTTGATTCGGTACGTCCCTGTCAAAATATTTCCATACAACTGATTTTAATGGTCATTTTGCCGGACCTCGTCTCATAGTAGGGGGGGATAGGAGGCATTTCACTAGTGGGTTTATCATCATCTTCATTAGTAGGTGTATCATCATCTTCATGGTAATAAATAGTTAAAGACTTAAAGATAATGAAATTAAATGTGCTAAATGAAATAAAAACAAAATAATAATTTAATGAGAGAACGAATGTACCAAACGCCGACGTAGAGTCGACGTGTAATCGAGAGGTTGAAAATTGAAACTTTGCTCGATAGATAATCCTCAAGCTAGTTGTCAACTTCACTCCCAATTCTCAAATTAATAAATAGATTGAATATGTAGTAGACAATGTTGTATAGAGAATAGAGATTGATTGATTGAGAGATTAGAGAGTAGAAAGATTTGTGAAAATAATAAGAAGAGGAAATGAGGTATTTATAGTTGAAAAATTGGGTTAAAGTGTAAATATAATAACTTAGGAGTTAAAAATAAATATAAAGGGTAGGGGTTGGGGAGTGGAAGCCAAAATGGCCGTTGTCCAACGGCTAAAATAAATGGCCGTTAGACAACGGCTATTTTCTCGCAGCGGTCGGATCAAGCGATCGGGCGGTCGGGCGGGATCGGCTCGGCGGTCGGGTGGGCGGGACCATACCGCCCCGCCTGTTCGAGCCGCGTCCCGCATTTTTTTTTAAACGGGTCGTGTCTGGTCGGCGTCGCCCTACCACCGCCAGCCCTATTATACCCAGTGGCAACCAACTTATCTCCTCCACCATAGACTAAAAAGTAATATTTAGTACGTCTGAGATACTTATGAATACTTTTGACTGCCTTCCAGTGTTCCTCACCAGGATTCTACTGGAATTTGCAAGTCATACTAAGTGCAAAGGCCACAACTGGCCTAGTACAAGTCATGGCGTACATGATCGATCCTATAGCCGAAACATATGAGATCCTCTTCATGCGCTCAATTTCTACAACACTAGAAGGGCAACCCTTCTTAGATAACTTGATGTCTTGACCCATTGGAGTCTAGCCTTTCTTGGAATTCTCTACTGAAAAATGTCTAAGCACTTTGTCTATGTAGATTGACTGTGATAGCCCCAACAATATATTAGGTCTATCTCTATAGATCCTAATTTCCAGAATGTAGCAGGCTTCACCTAAATCCTTCATCATGAAGGTCTTGGACAACCAATCCTTAACTGACTGCATGAGAGTCTTATTGTCTCTCGTTATCAATATGTCATCAACATATATAATAATGAAGACAGTACCCTCATCCTTGTGTTTGATATAAACGCAAAGATCCTCTTTGCTTCTGATGAAATCAAAAGATTTGATAGACTTGTCAAAGCAAATGTTCCAACTTCTAGAGACTTGCTTAAGCCCATAAATGGACTTCGAGTAGCATGCACACAACATTTGGTCTGGACTCGGATGAAAAACCATCTAGTTCTTTCATATACACTTCCTAAATTAGATTACCATTGAGGAATGTAGTTTTGATTTCCATCTGCCAAATGTCATAATCGTAATGTGCAGCTATAGCAAGCAAAATCCGAATAGAATTTATATTAGCCACCGGAGAAAAGGTTTCATCATAATCCATGCCAGGACGCTGAGTAAAACCTTTAGCCACTAGTCTATCTTTATAAGTCTGAACCTTGTCAGATGCATCAATCTTCTTCTTGAAGTCCCATTTGCATCCTATGGGTTTAACCCCATTCGGCAGATCAACCAAGTTCCACACTTGATTGATATACATAGATTCCATTTCGGATTTCATGGCTTCTTGCCATCTATTCGAATCAATGTCTAGCATTGCTTCGTTGTAGGTTCTAGGCTCGTCATCATCTGGAATATCTAACTCATTTTGTGTTTCCACAAGTAGAATTAGTCTTTCCGGAAGACGATGAGTTCTAGTAGACCTATAGAGTTGATTGTCTTATAGTTCAGTTACAGGTATGTTATGACTGTGAGTATGTTCTTGTGCGCTGGTTGATCCACCAACATTAAAGCTTTCAGGAATATCATTTTCATGTCTTTCCTGAATGGGAGAAGGTGTAACTGGTGCACTTGCTCCCAAGATCTGTGCAGGAGGATCTTGCATTTCTGCATCTCTCCTCGTAGCACTCCCACTGGCCGAAAGGTGTACCCTGAGTACCCAATCTTCACCAAAAGCTTTCACTGAATTCTTGCCTTCATCATCTGGCAATGATTCAACCTCTATGTTACTTCATTCTTGAATTTCTTCAAGATCCATCTCTGTGCAACTCTCTTTCTTGTAAACATATTCATCTTCAAGAAAAGTTGCGTTCCTAGAAATAAATTTCTTATGTTCTCCAGGAAGAGAGAAATAATATCCCTTAGTTTCATTTGGATACCCAACGAAGTAACATTTCTCACTTTTAGACTCCAACTTATCAGTGATCAACTTCTTGACATATGCAGGACACCCCCAGGGCCTCATGTGTCTAAGTGATGGCTTTTTGCCACACCATACCTCGTATGTCGTCTCTTCAACTAATTTAGAAGGAACTCGGTTCAGAACATATATCGAGGTTAGAATAGCGTATCCCCAAAGGTATGCTGGAAGAGCTGAAAAACTCATCATGGAACAAACCATGTCAAGTAAGGTTCGGTTTCTCCTCTCAGCAACACCATTCATCTGAGGTGTTCCAGGAGGTTTCCATTCGGATTGAACTCCATGTAGCTTTAAGTATTCAAGAAATTATTTACTAAGTATTCACCCCCACGATCAGATCGGAGAGTCTTGATACTCTTCGAGAGTTGTTTCTCAGCTTCACACTTAAACTCCTTAAACTTCTCGAAGGTCTCAGATTTGTGTCTCATAAGATACACATATCCATACCTCGATAAATCTTCTGTAAAAGTAATGAAGTAAGAGAAACATTCTCTAGCTTGAGTAAAAAATGGTCCACATACGTCAGTATATACCAACTCAAGCACCTCCTTGGCACGGATCCCCTTTCCAGAAAGAGGTTTAATGGTCACCTTACCTTTCAAACAGGATTCACATTTACCATAAGATTGTAAGTCAAATGGTTCAAGGTAATTTAATTTCCTCAACCGTTTTATCCTCGTTTGATTGATATGACTAAGTCTGCAATGCCACAAGTAGGTAGAATTTCTTTCATTTAACTTAGCTCTTTTATTTTGTACATTGAAAATTTCCCTGCGACAGTTTAATGTATACAATTCATTCACTAGAGGCGCAATTCCATACACAACATTATCATAAGCCAAAATCATATTGCTATTATTAATGCTTGAGGAAAAGCCCTCAGTGTCAAGAACAGGAATGGAAACAATGTTCCTAGTTAAAGAAGGAACATAATAACAATTGTTTAACGTTAAAATATTGCCGGAAGGTAAATCTAATCTATAATCTCCCACGCGCTCAGCATCAACACGTGCTCCGTTTCCGACGCACAGGTCCACCTCTCTAGGTCTGACCTTCCTGCTATTAGTTAGCCCCTGCACATTTGTACAAATGTGTGAGCCACAAGCGGTATCTAGTACCCAGGAATGAGAATCATTTATAGATAGATTAATTTCAATTACAAACATACCTTGTCCACTATGGAATGGTGAACCTGGTGTCATCCCTCCTCCTGGAGTTGTACAGTCCTTCCTCCAATGCCCCTTCCTATTGCAGTTCATGCACACATCCGATGCTGGAAGTTTCTTCTTATTCTTCGCCCCTCCTTTGGGCTTCATTGCTACTGCCGGAGAAACAACTTTGCCCTTCCTCTTCTGTTGTCCCTTACCTTTCGGTTTGGGATGACTAGAGGAGCCTACCATCAGAATAGGTTTACTTTTAGAGACCAAAGATTCAAAAGTTTTCAGCATATTGTGCAATTCTGGAAACTTCGCCTTAGTTCCATTCATATTGTAATTTATAATAAAACTCTCGAACGAACGTGGAAGTGAATGGAGGATGAGTGTGGTAGCAACTCTGTCGTGAAACTTTATTTCAATAGATGCCAACCTTTCTATCAACTCAATCATTTTCAGCACATGTGGAGACACCTGGCCCCTTCAATGAGTTTACACTTAACGAGTTCTATGAGCAGCTCATACTCCATCGTCTGAGACTGAGAGTCATAGAGACTCTTCAAATGTTCAAGAATTTCATTGGGCCCCAGGTTGTCTTTGTAATGTAGGTGACATAGAAGACATCATCAAAAACTGAGCTGAGATAGCATCATCATAATGTTTTTGATAAGCCATTTTATCAAAGGTTGCGTATTCGGCAGAGTCCTCCGCAGGCACTGTAGGGAATACCTGGTCCAATGTATATTCAATTTTCTCTTGTCTCAGGACTAGTATTACATTCCTGAGCCAATCTATAAAGTTGGGTCCAGTCAATCTATTGGATTCCATTAGCATTTTCATTGAGAAGTTCGACATTCTGAAGATTTGAAGATATAGGTAGACAGGAAAAATGCAATAAAAAATTCTTTCTCCTAATTATACACATTCATTATATGCTAATTTAACATGTCCTTTTTTTAATTAGCTCTCACTATTTTGCATACTTCTACGACCCCAAGGTAGAATACGGACCTAAAATATTTTAAGGTTATAATGGGCCAAGATTCAAACATATGCTATATCCGCGTTTGCTTTGGCTGATAACTTCAATAGAACACTTCGGTAGGTTCTCAACCAATTGTAAAGCTTATTCACAACTCTTGGTTTGATTAAACATCTTTCATTTTAATCTTACGTCTTTAGATTAGTCCGACACTTTGGCGCCAAGATTCATCTAAACAAGACAACCCTATTATGCGATTGTGTTTAAGTACCTAAGTAAATTTAGTCATTGCAAGCAAACACTTTGGTGTAAATACCTACAAAAGTTTATCCTCTACTTTTACTTTAACATATCTATGAAAGGGCCTGCCCTCGTAGACTTAGAGAAAATGATTTGGCATAAATACTCGTATCGCCGAAAATGATTTTGCACCCTAAAAATTATAATGGACAACACGTTTTAATTAGACTTGTATTTTAATATTTGGGGAACATTTTTAGTTTTGGGGATTTCAACCAAGATCAACAATTATGTCATACATCATATGACTTCCTATCATGCAATTTCTAAACACATTTAGATGGGAAATCATCAAACCCATTAGGCATGACATAAGATAGTTTTAATCACATACTGGGCGCCGTCTACCTAGACAGTTATAACGATCATTAAAAGTAAATAATTACTGGACTCCGCTTACCTAGACAATAATTGTGGACGCTATGCTAATAATTTAAATGCATCATATTCAAACACTTAGCACATTTGTATATTATAGAATAATATACTATTAATAATAATCATGAGTCTATTTGTCTAAACTCTAAATCTAAGTCTATGCCAAATAGTCCCTAAATATTTTCTGATTTTAAAATTCCGACTTTCAGGAATTCTGCAAACTCTTAAAATTTACAGTTTAGTCCTTCAAGAATTTAAATGTTCAATTCGAACCCCACTAAATTTATAAAATACAATTTTAACTCTCAAAAAAAAAATTCAGGTTTCAGGGACCTATTTGCAATTTCCAAAACTTAAAAATCAAATTTTCAGAAAGTTTCTTTAATTACAGATTTTTCCGAAAGGACCAAATCTGTCCAATTTAAAATTTTATTTTCATATTCTGAAACTCTTAAGACTTTCAATCAGATTCTGAAACTCTTAAGACTTTCAATCAGATTCTGAAACTCTTAAAACTTCAGTTTCTGATTTCAATTTTTTTTTAAATTTTTCGTCGACAGCGCCGTGGCCCTGCAGGGAGGCGCCACAACGCCGAAAGTTCAGAGGCAGAAACCGAAAGTCCGAAATTTTATTGTAAGCTTTCTGGATGAACAACGTCGTGGCCCTATTGAACAGAGCCACGACGCCGCCGTAAAACCCTAGTCAGCGCCACGACGCTCCATGGTGGAGCTGTGGCGCCTCGACCCCAGAAACACAAATTATACAATTATGAAACCCTAAAACTGGTTTAGGCTCAGATTTGCAGATCCATTTCGTACCTCTTTCACTATTTTACAACATGTTCATCAACCATCATCAAATCACTTCTCGTTCTTCGTCTCAATGCACCATGTTCGAATCGAACCGGTTACGCATGTCAGCTTAGATGAGTTAGATCTGAATGACTTCCTCGATTACATCACTATTTAATAGATCTGAAGACAAAATTATGTGTTCTTGGGATTTTAAGGTTTTAAAGCTTTTAAACGACATAAATTAAATTTAAACAAATCCTAACCCATATTATCATTAATATTCATTTATAATCACACAAAATAGCCTAGACTCTGATACTACTATAGTGTTTTGTCGGGTTCGTACACGCAGCGAAATTTGAAAATTTATGTTTCAAACCCGACAACGGTCAAACTGTAGGATGATTATACAATGTAAATAACACAAAGCAGAAGTGTAATACTTCGAACGAAGATTTACATTGTAGATAGCAATCCGAATCTTAAGGCTTTGTGTAGTACGAGGGTGCGCACACAATAGTCCCTCAATTTGCAAGTCAAAGACTGTGATGTAATTTCTCCTTTGGAAACCTAGGAATTCCAGCATAGTTTCAGTAGAGTTTAATCTTATGAAAAGATGGTGTATAAAATATGAGGCTAAACCCTGTATTTATAGCTGACTATATCAGCTAGGGTTTCCCCCGTGGGCTAGGCTCAGAAACCGAAACAGAGTGGGTCATTTCAGTCCCACTGGACGCGTGACGCCACGACGCTGAGTAAGTGGCGCCATGGCGCCGTGGCTCTGCTCCATTTTTTATTCATTTATATTTTATTCTAATGTCTCGATTATCAACCGAACATTTATATACTCTCTGATTACATCCTTGAATCGACAGAATAATTGACTTAGTGTTACCCTTCAGGTCTTTACATATTGACACTAATAACATTAGGGTCTACACGGAACTCCTAGACTGCGCTGGAAGACGAACTCAATATGTAAAGTTTAGCTAACGATACATGTGAACTGAACCTCTATGTGGGAAGATAAAATCCTTTCATTCACGACACACTCAATCAAACTTAGGATTTTTCAAGTGTCTATCCAAATGGCTTGATCATTATAACTAATCTATATTAGTTGACAAAAGGACCATATCAAAGACATGTCCATTGCATTGGCCAATGACTTAGTCAACCTAATACCACATGAGTATCTGAGTGTTCACTTGAATATACATTCAAGGAATGAATCCCAATCTTGGCTCACATACCACCTTTAATCTACTTTGTAATGCACCCAAAACAAGCCGCGTCTCAACCTATAAGACATTTGAGCTTAGGACATGATCAAAGTACATTACTCCGTAAACAAGGTGATATTGACCTCAAGTCTAAGGACCTCTACCTCTCACATGCCGATGACATTATAGACATATAACAAAATAGTACACCAGCAGGGTATACCAATACTTCAACAAGTATCCATGTGTCCATCACGAGTTGTCATAACTCGCAGCAAGTGAGACATACTACATCCACTAAGGATATGATGCAGACCACATGTCGACGTATCACATATCATCGATATCCCAATCTCGATGATCATTAGTTGAGGTAATTTAAGAGTTACGTTATAACATTAATTCCCACATCATTGATAAACACGTAAACTCTAGGAATGCATTTATAGAATATTATAAACAATCAACTAATAATTCAACAAATGAAAATGCCATAATATTAATCATCATTAATATAAATAGGAATGTATATAAAGTACATTTTATTCTAATACAAATTGTTTTTAGGATATACATATACTTTCACATATGATCAGTACATGAAAACGTGCAGCTAGTAAAAATAAAATACATAAAAATATAAACTAAATCAAAAATACATAAAAAATACATAGAAATAATAAACTTAATAAATAAAATACATATAATTAATAAACAACAACAAGATAGCACAAATAATCTTCCAAAATTTCTATTTTCTTTCAAAGTATTTTTCTCGTGTTGAGTGTCTCTAAGGTTATGCTTAGGGATATATTTTTCTTATTTATTAGGATCCTTCACATGTTTAATGGGGCCCATTTGCCAACTAATATATGTTTGTCTTGTAGTAGTCTTCCAACTCCTATATAATGGAGGTTGTGTAGTATTTGGAAGATGATCAAATCTTCATCTTGTAAACTTTGTTATGTTAAATAACTGAGTGTTTTCTAAATTTCTCTCTTGTTCTTCTCTTTGAAAGGTATAATTGACACTACAAGAAAAATGACCTACGGTGACAGTCAGAGTGTGACAGCTTTTTCAACTGTCACATAGTATGACAATTTTTCCCTTGACTTCTTGGTCAACAGACACTTATGACATATGTGTGACAATTATTTAAACTATCATAAACTTATGACAATTATATGATGGATATTTGCACCGTCACATGTTTTTGTGACAGTTTTATAGAAATGACTATTTTGTTTTGAGTTGACCCGACCCAACACGTAAAAATTGGCCCATTCAATCTGCTAACCCATCCACGTTATAACACATATCTTACCCTTTACCTCTTTCATTTTTTGTTGCAATTCCCTCTTTGTGCAAAATCCTAGCGCGCCGCCGACTCTCTCTCTTCGTCACCATGACCAAGAATGGCAAAAATGCAATGGTTTCAGCTTGTGCAGGCCTTGTATGGCCATTTAATGCTCCGTCCTTCCTCCACCATATGCAATGATGACGAGGTAAAGTTTCTACTTACTTTTCTATCTATCATTAATAATCCTTGTCCATTTACGATTTCAAATCCTCGATTGTGATTGGTTTCTACCGATTTGGGAGGGAAATTTTCCCCAAATCGCTATACCACATCAGATTCAATTTGAGTCCTCTATGGTTTGTGGGTTCTATAAATGGAACCCTATTCCCTCATTTACAATGGTTCAGACTTCGAAATCTCAGGCTTTTGTATTTTCAAGACCCATTTTTTTATTAACTTGACTGATTTTGGGTATTTTGAGTTCCAATCCCTTTGGTGGAACTTAACCACTCAAATTTCATCTCTCAGTTTTAAAACCCTTTTATTTTGTGTGTGTGAGTGTGATCGAGGCGTGGAGTGAGGATTCAAGCCCCTACTCGACCAAGGCTGTCACTACACAAGATAAACCCATCCCTTTTAATTTCTTTTTGTTTAATTTCTGTTATTAGGTGTGTGAAATAGTTGTTAGCATGTTTAATTGATTTTGATTAAGTTATGAAGTCATAATCTGCCTCTAGGTAATCTAAATGAAATCTAAATAACCTAATTATCCAAATGTAATATGTTCAAGATGTTGTTTGTGTTTTTGTAGTGAGAAGATTTGAGCACAATATATTTGAGCACAATATTTATATTTGAGCAACAAGAAGTGGTCACGATTGTAATACTAAAAGGACTCAATGCATTGCCCAATATGAATGCTCTTCTCTCCAGACTAAAGCCATCCCGATATTTACAATAGATGCCCGGATCAACGTTTTAAAAATTACCCAAACCCGGCCCATTACTTCATTTAATCCCCAAAATAATTTTCCTTTTCTAGTAATGTGTTCTGTTTAGTTTAATTATGTGGATTTAGTCTATTTAATTTCATAAATATTTTGTTTAGCTGTAGTATTAGTATTAAGTATTTCACTAAAGGGTCAGATAAGAGCATTTCATTTAGTTATGTAACATTTTTCTTTTCTCTTTAGTTCAATCTTTTTGTCTAAACATGACATGTTTGATTGCGAAACCTGAATCATGGGAATCTTTGCTTAGATCTATGCATATCAGCAATGACATCTCAGTTAGATGTGATTTTGTTTGAGCTTCTCGTTTGCGAACTTTGGCTGGTCTATTAAGAAATTTTGTTGTTTAGTTTATAAATATGTCAATAGTTTCTTAAAACTTTGAATTTGTCCCTGCATCCCTTTCTAGGTTATTTGTTATTCTTAATTCTTCTTTCGTGTCTATCCTTCAGAATTTTTGTCATGTTTTTAACTAGTATTAAAGAAAGTTGGGATGTTTCCGTAATTATTAAACAAGATATGTCATAGCATGTTTGAATCTTTTTTTTTTAAAGTCTCTGAATGTCCAAAACAAAAGGATCTCATGTATGCATGAGTTTAATTATGAGCATGTCCTAAAATTCGATTATACTTTTAATCTTTTCTCTTCTCGTTTCTCATATTCAATAGGTTATTGTCATTATCTTGAGAGAAACAACCAATATTAAAATGAGTTAATCTTGCTTAGGATGCATATTCCGGAATATGTGTGGTTAATTAATATGAAAATCTGCTTCTTTAGTTGCCCATTATGTTTATTTTAGTTTAGAATGAATCCATGTCTGGTACAATTGCTATATGTACTAAAATGGTATTAAGAACATGAGAAAATGATTTGAATGGTTAAGTGACCTATCAAGGCTCAAATTATAACATATATAGGTTAAGACTTTAGTTTAAGATAAGGATGGAACTAGAAGACTTGTTTAGTTCATTTTGATACCACTACAGTTCTGAGACCTTAAGGAGCTTAATACTAATCCATGTTTTGTTATATGTCTGAAAAGGAAGTACATGTTTTGTTTTAAGAAATTCATCAGTTAGCCTGTAAGAGCTGCACTTAGTTGGGTATTCTGCTAACTTGCTTTCTTGTGTGTTATGCTTTTCACTGATTGCTGCTACTGTTGGAAAAAACACATCGGAAAATGATCGAACAATGAAATCGAAAACAGATAAAAAAAGTTGAAGAAATTCGAACACCACAGATAAATAATACCATATTAGGAACAAAGAGAAAGAAATAAGTCAATTACATGATAATAACATAAAATGGTGAGTGATTCTTAGTTTTAATTTTTGAAGCAACACCTCCATTTCTGATTTCTTGGAGATTGTTAGGGAAGAATGGTGTTGGAGTTATTACGTGAAGGTTCAAGAAGACATTGTATTTCCGTCCTTCTTGTTGATCTTGGCCGAGACCATGCATTTCTTTTGTTTTGGGAACATTTTGTTTGTAAAATAATTTGTAAATATTTAATATTGTGTATTAAAATGATTTGATTAATTAGTTATATTTTAGTTACAATATGCTATTTTCCCACCAATTTTACTATTATTGATTTTTTTTTTAAAATCAATTAATTAAATTAAATTAAATTAAATTAATTATTAAATAACAAATGCGTGAAAATCAATTTTCCCGCAATTATTTTATATTTAAATTAAATTAATTAAAAAATAAATTTATGTAAAAAAAATTCCGTAAAAAATAAATATTAAATTAATAAAATTCAAATATTTTACCGCCAAAATTTTAAAATACCCGGGAAATAGTCAAAGTCAACGAGCAAATGTGTGGCGGTTTATGCCCGTCACATATTGTGTGAAAGTTATTAAACCGTCATCTATTCGTGACACTCGCTACAATGACACTTACAAAAACCGTCATCCACCCCCTCCGATGACAATTTTTAATTATCATCATAGGTCTTTTTTCTTATAGTGTGAACCGTCCAACATGAGAAGATCTATCCGAATCCGCAAGAATAAGGTCGAGTTCAAGTATGCAGATCAAGAGCTCAGTGTATTAAAGGATGAGGTTCCGAAATAATTTAATGATTTAAAAGTGCGATGATGACTAGAAATAATATTTTGTATGTGACAAAAGATACTACAGACGCGACAGATCTAAAACTGCTATAGTAAAGTAGAACGAAAGTACCTCCCAAAGGTTCTACCTTTTCTTGTGCGTTCGGTAATAAATAGAAAGTTTCTAAATGTATAGAAGACTATCGATTGATTGATTGTATGTTCACGAGGTTGTATATAATCCAATGTTCAGTGATATGACTTTCCTACTGACTGAATTGCTTGAATTAGTTAAAGGTGTGGAGTCTTCTTCTTTTGATTTGAGACGAATTCATTTTTCTACTGAAAGTGCTTTTGATAGGGAATAGGGAAAAGCCTTGCCTTATTCAAGACTACCAAGAAGGAGAAGAATAAGCATTACCTCTGTTGAAGGAAGAAGCCCCTCCCTTTGCTTATTTATTCTTCCTGGTCTTCGGGTCTCATCTGAACGACTCGCTGCCTATTTAGTTACATTTTTGGTTTTTATTCCAGAACAGAACTAGAGATCCTGGCCCCCTCCCTTGAAAGCTCCTGGTGCTGCAACTATCACCGGTAAGTTGCTATTTTCATCAAGCTTACTAGAATATTCGAACCTCGACAAAATGACACTTCCATCTTATTATAGCTAAAGAATCACCACACGAGAAAGGTCCATTTACGAGAAACTTCCTTTTTAGTGCGCTGAAATCCGCCTAGCTACTTACTACTCTACTTAACAACAAATCCAAAATGAAATGGAATTCAAATTGGTCGAGAAAAAGAACCGCGCTAGTCGAAATTTGGGGAAAGATAGAATTTCCAAAAAAATTGCGTTTTCATTATGGTCTTACAGAACAAAATGAATTAAATACGTTCGTATCGCGGGTCAACAGGTCAGGTTTTACTACAATTACTTATTCCTTCTTTTCATCGGAAACCCATTAGTGCTTTACTTTCTTTATTAGTAGGCTATGGGTGGGTGTGAAGTGTACTGAGGTTAAGGTACAATACTGAGCTCGAGATGTTAGAATGTGCAAAATAAATGGGTGCAGGAGCTGCTATTGAATCTGGTCTTAGATGGTTGGAAGACAGAAGCAATAACATGATAGGAATAGCAGGTTTAATAGAGTTTGAAGCAAGCACCCGATCTAGTTTCAAAAGTCATATTCTTTTTCCATGGAAGGTATTACGTCACGAGAGCATACTCTTTATAAAGGAAGGGGATTTTCCTTCTACTTTCTCTTATTCAATCACATTTTTTCGTAAAGAAAGTTTTGCCTGTACGAAGAAGGAATAACCTAAGTTGCCAACACTCCTCTCCCTACGGTCGAGCGACTTTCAGTTCCTTTCCTGTAAGTCAAGTGACTTCGTTCCTCGAAGTTCTTTATAATACGATTCATAATAAGAAATGAAAGTGAAATGAGAATACGAGAAAGGGTTTAGCTGAAGCAACTCTGCATTAAGATTTAAAACTTGTCGTCTACTTTCAGGACCCTCCCCCTCACCAAGCCTGGAGAAAGGAGCAACTTAGATACCTCTTTGTTCACTATATTCCTGGTTTGCTAAAAGGGTCCTTGGGCCCAATCAATCTCTATACTCTTGATGCAATGGACTCCCCAAAGCCACTAAACCGCTCTCTTCCACCCGATTTGAACTGAACCTCGTTCTAGTGAGATTGTCTCCCTTTTTGAAATGGAAACTCAGTTGCCTGTCTGATCCTTGGTCTAATTGGGCCTTTCTCTATAGCTCGAATCGAATAGCTGGGCTACCCCTTCCATTGGATTGGTTGGTTATATAAGAGAATCCCGGGAGAAAGCAAGTTAGACCTTACCTAGGGCGAAAGATTTATTGGATGGTTCATTCCAGTATGAAGTTAGTCAAGTCATGGAATTGGCAGAAGGGGAGGGATATATCACATGATCATGATAAAGAGTATTTGAAGTATTTTAAAAGTGATTAAGGGTAGAACCTTGGAGATTTTATAAAGAAAATTAAGAAGAATAACGTAAAGGCCATGCCACGTTGATTTCATAATTCAACACCGGTTGTTCTTCAAATTTTAGCAAATAAAAGGTTACTTAATGAAAAAAGATGGAAGAAGGGCTCGTTCTTGACATCTAAAGTAAGGTCTCTTATCCTCTCCATATATACAAATTGTGAGCTTTAGATACGTTGTTTTAGTGAGAACTCACGGGATGATGATCAGAAGCCATGGGTTCAATTGTTGGAGTTGTATAGGGTTGTTCTTCTTGTGACAAGTTTTGGATATGGTGTTGAGGTGTTGTACATGTAGTTTTGTTATTATTATGAAGTTTGGAAGAAAGGAGGCGGGGAGGAACCCCAAATACTTGATTACATAGCGAGCTTGATGCTCGTCATTTGATTGTTGTGTCATTTTTTGTTGATGCTAGTGTTATTATTATTTCTTGTAGATTAAGTTGGGAGGGAAGTTTAGTTTTCATTGCGGTTGTTGACAAGTCGACATTCGAGGTATGTAATGGCTATCCTTTCTTCTTTTCGGCATGAATCCATAAGACACGTTCTCCCTATAAAGAACTTAAAGTATAAGCTATCAGACATTCTCTATTACTGAGATTTGATGTCCGTTTATTGTTTCTTAAAAAGATTAGACATGAGAATGTTGAGCTCCTCCCTAGTTGTAAAACTCATATATATTATACGAGCGGATAGAGCCTTCCGTAAGAACGTGTATTCCATAAAGTATTTCAAGGTCGAATCATAGGGGACACCTTCACATGAACAATGTACTGGATTAAAAGTAACATAGAGTGTACAAGTGATTAAGCCTATAAGTACTAGATGAGACTCATGATGATTACCGATAATGATTAGCCTCTCGTAATGATGATTCTAGGACCCTTAAATTAGTATAATAAAAGAAATATTAAAGATGGTAATAAGATGCGAATGACCTATAACGAATGACTATGATGCCTTGGCTTGTTAGTAATTAGTTTTGCATTGTTTGTTGTGATTGATGTTGCATATGCATATGGTACAAGCCCTATGGACGGTATGTGAAATACATAGGTGTACAGTAAACATTGACTATAGATGGACTTTGATACGCGTAGTTCAACATAATTAAAGGTGATACCTAAAAGAACAATAAGTCGAAATAAAGTTATGTTAACCATTTTGGTCGACATTTGCGCACTTGGAATGAAACACGTGCTATAATATTTTCTCATTTTCCCATTATAATGACCTGTTAGGTCATTTTGATTATTTTACCCTTCCTCTAGCTTCCTTGAGGTATAATTGACTTGTGGGGAAGAGTGGCATAATTCCCGAGACTATCGGGTGGATATGTTGGAAGAAAATTATAGTTTTGAAAGTTAGAAGTTACAAGTTGAGAAGTTTGACCAAGAGTTGACTTTTGAGTAGATGAGTTCATAATTAAATTTTGATGGTTCCGTTACTCCAAAATATGATTTTTGACTTAGGTGGATGGTTTGAACGAGTCCCGAGTGATTTGAATGTGATTCGAGTACGTTTGTCAAATTTGGAAAGTTCTTAAATTGAAAGATGAGATTTGGTTGACTTTAGTTGTCACGACACAAACCGGAGGGCCGCGACGGGAACTCGGACCCTACCCGCCGTGTACCACTAGTTGTACAGTCAATACCTAATCACAATTGAATACGGACTAAGCCGAAAGAAAATTATGTAAAATCTTTATCCAGAGAACCAACTTATATATATACATACACATACCAAGGCATACAAGGTCATACAAGTCTACTGCTCACACATGACACCATCTACAAGCCTCTAAAGAGTATACAACATCAAAAGGTCGGGACAGGGTCTCTCTATACCCGTATATACAAGCAAAGATATACCGTACCAAGATTGACCGACACTCCGAAACAAGGAGAGTGCTCCAAAAATCCGCTAAGTCAGCAACCTACTAACGTGGATCGTCGTCCTGTTTACATGAACTTACAGGAATTAAACGCATCGTCCCCCAATAAAAGAGACGTCAGTACGACTGATGTACAGAGTATGTCAGATATGAATAATAACATAACAGGGGTATAATAATAACTGAAACAGAAACAAAAACAGCTGACCAACAGTAAATGCCTCTGAGGACCCTAATACATATGCCTAAATGTTATGCATAATACAAATGCGCTATACATATAAATATTGGCCACACAAGGGCATTTTCCTGTCCATAACAGACTCCGTGGGCATTATTTCATTATCATATTGGCCACACAAGGGCATCAATATTGGCCTCTTTAGGCTCTTTTGTGATAGTTTGTACCAGCAGGTGGTGTGCGTATATAATGTCTTCCCCTTTTTTCATCCCTTACATATATACAATATTTACCATATAGTATTGTGCATATCACATGTGGGTCCAGGGTAATACATGAATATAATGAAAATAAAAATGCATGAATGACAATAAAATATCTTGAGTGACATAACATCCTTGTACCTTCGGCTAACACAGTGAATATCAATATTTTTTCGGTATGCCTCAATAAGGACTTAGGAACATATTTAGACATGATTTTAACATAGGAATTACTAACATGAATATTATTAATTACTAGGAGTAGAATAATTTATAGAACAATATCACGGTTATATTTTATTACATAGAATATGCCAAAAGAAAAAAATAATTTGCCTTAACATACCTCGAATTCACTTAAAAATTAATCACGTTGGTGTACAATTGTTAATCAAAACCAACTAGAAATGTGCAACTTTTCTTTTCCTTACACTGGAACGAGAAATGGATAGGGATATATCTTTGAATATGCAAAGGATTTCTTCTACTGCTTCGTACGTTTTTGTTTTCTCAAATCAAACTGAAATGGACTGCTTTACAATTCCATATTTGCTATTTAGGACTAGTGAAAGGTGTTGTAGTTATGCATGTACTGTTTTCTTTATTAGACCCATTTCACATATATGGTCTCCTAATGAATTAGTCATATGCTAAGGTCTAGTAGTTGCTCTCACAAACTGCCACTTAGTAGATTACTTAGCTTAGGCATTAGGTGCATTACTACAATGTTACATATACATAACTCCACTAATCTTGTCCCCCAGTTAAATTAATCAATCTCATAATTAATCAATTACACACACAATTAATTCATTGATCCCAATTCACTTAAATCTCAACAACTTGTAAGACCTTCATATACTCAATGTTATAATTTTATGATATAACACTAGTCCATAACCTCTTTGGGGATATACAACTATTATTATTAATCTCCATCGTCACACTTGTTACATCCAAAATTATTTTAGGACTGCATCCTTTTGTGTATTAATCTCTTTATTAGCATACGTAAATATAACATGAATTCTCCGATGCCCGGGTCTACCTGCCTATGTCTGAATGCTCAAACCATTGCTCGAAATTATCGGATGTTACATCCTTCTCTCCTTAGAAACATTCATCCTCGAATGTTGGAGTGACATCTCTAATCATTGTCGTGTATCCAGCGAATACAACTACTTTTTTCACGACCGCATTACCCTTATATTCAGGAACTGGCTTGCCTGAGAACTGAAATTTAACAATCTTTGTTCGGCAATCAACATTAGCATAGCATGATGCTAGTCAATCCATGCCCATAATAATATCAAAATCAACCATCTCTAATTCTACAGAATCCGCTAAGGTCTGATGACTACAAATTAATTCGCACCATTCCGACAGATCCGTCTAGCAACTATCGACTCACTAACTGGTGTAGCTACCACAAATGAATCTCCTATCAACTCAGGCTTCATACCAATTTTACAGGTAATAAAATGGGTGATATATGATAGATTGGAGCCTGAATCTAATAACGCATACACCTTATGTGAAAAAACCGGTAATATACTTATAATAACATTAGGTGAGGAGGACTCCTGATCCTTTCGTTCCATTAATGCGTAAATGCGATTCTGGCCCCTACCTCTGCCTCGTCCAGATAATGTTTGCTGACTCTGCCCTGACGGGCATACTAACTGTGATGAAGATGCTGCAGATCCGACTGACTGGACTCTAAAATCTCCGCCTCTTGTCAAACAGTCTCACCTAATATGACCAGGTTTACCACAAGAATAACACACATTTGATCCTCGTTGGCATGACCCTGTGTGGGTCTTACCACAATGCCCGCATCGAGCCAACGACAGCCTCATCTGGAAAAATCCCCTTTATAATAAGACTGTAACACTCGTGAACTCTGACCTGGTACCAATTGAATATAGTGATCATCCCTCAATCCTGAAAATAGTAATGATGCGCTAGATGGTCATCTATAAAGCTGTGGCCTGGGCCCACTTCTGAACTCCCTCGCATCACCTACGGACCGAGCCCTCTTTTGTTGGCCCTTATCACACTCTCAATATATCCGATGTTGCCTCTTATGATCCTCCGAATTCTGTGCATAAGCCTGAATGCGAGCAATATCCATACTCAGATTCAGAGAAGTCGTAGTACACAGTTGATCAAGTGCGACCCTAAGCCAGTAAAAAACTTATGTATCCTGTCACTCATCTCAGCTATAATTGTAGGAGCATATCTGACCAATGAATTAAACTGCAAACTATATTCTCGAACACTCATATTGTCCTGCTCAAGTCATAGAAATTAATCCTGCCTGGCCTGTCGGAGTTCAACTAGCAGAAAATGCTGTAAGAAGGCCTCTAAAACTCCCTCCATCCTTCTGGTGGAGCACGAGGTCCCCTAGATTGCTCTCATGTCTCATACCAAGTCACCACGACATCCCACAGTCTATAAGAAGTAAACTTTACCGATTCACTATCAGTAGCATCCATTACCCGCAAAGTATGTTGTATCTGATCCAGAAATTTTTGTGGTCCGCATTTAGGTCTGATCATGTGAATACCCGAGGGTATAAGTTGATAAAATCCCAAGCTCTCGCACTAGCATATCTATTAGAAGGGATGAGAACCTAACGTTGGGCCTGAGCGACCACTAATTGTGTCAATAACTATACAATACTTTGCATATCAAGATCCATTTCTGGGTATCAAGTGGAGGAACTGGGGGTACTGCAAATCCACTAATCTCCTCCGCTGGTGGTGAACTGGAGGAATCATACGAAGAAGTTGCACCGAGGGTCTCACTCTGGCCCTCGCTAGTGGGTGGTAGTCGGCTGGTACCTTCGCCTGCAGTCGTATTTAACGCCCTCAAACTATTGCATTTTTTCCTTGTACGCATTTCTTGAATCATAAATGCGAGACGTATTAGAAGTGAAATACTTATAACTCAGCTCTAATGCACGATTTATGAGTTGAAAGAATGGAAAACATCCCTAAATGTCAGGCAGCCTCCCACTTATAAGTGTGGTGCACAATATACGCATAAACAAGACTCTGCTAGACACGACTTTTAGACTCCCTAGGACATATTGCTTTGATATCAAGTTTTTCATGACCCAAACCGGAGAGCCGCGATGGGCACCCGGACCCTACCCGCTGGGTACCACTAGTCGTACAATCAACACCTAATCACAATTGAATACAGACTAAGCTGAAAGAAAACTACGTGAAATCTTTATCCAGAAAAGAAACTTATATATATACATGCCCATACCAAGGCCATACAAGTCTACTACACACAGAAGACACCATCTAGAAGACTCTAAAAAGTATACGACATCAAAAGGTAAGGACAGGGCCCCACCATATCTGTATATACAAGCAAAGATAGACCGACACTCAGAAATAAGAGGAGTGCTCAAAAATTTGTTGAGTCAGCAACCTACTAATGTGGATCGTCATACTGTCTACGTGAACCTGCATACATGAAACACAGCGTCCCCCGACAAAAGGGACGGCAATACAACTAATGTACTGAGTATGTCAGACATAAATAATAGCATAACAGGGATATAACAATAACTGAAACACAAATAACTGACCAGCAGTATATGCCTCTGAGGGCCCTAATACATATGCCTAAATGTTATGCACAGTGCAAATGCGATATATATATAAATATTGACCATACAAGGGCATCTTCTTGCCCATAAAAGCATCTGTGGGTATCATTTCATTATCATATTGGACACACAAGGGCATCAATATTGGCCTCTTCGGGCTAATTTGTGATAGTATGTACCAGCTGCAGGTGATGCGTGTATATAACGCCTTTTCTTTTCCCCATACCCTACATATCTACAATATTTACCATATAGTAGTGTGCATAACACATGTGGGTCCCGGGTAATACATGGATATAATGCAAATGAAAATACATGAATGACAGTAAAAACATCTTGAGAGACTTAACATTTTTGTACCTTCAGCTAACACAGTGAATATCAACATTTTTTTGGTAATGCCTCAATAAGGACTTAGGAACTTATTTAGATATGTTTTTAACATAGAAATAAATAACATGAATATTCTTAACTACTAGGAGTAGATTAATTTATGGGAAAAAATCACGATTATATTTCATTACATGAAAACATATCAAAAGGAAAAAATAATTTATCTTAACATACCTCGATTCCACGTAAAAATTATTCACATTAGTGTACAATTGTTAATCACAACCAACTATAAAAGGGCAGCTTTTCTTTTCCTTGCATTGGAACGATAAACTGATAGGGGTATATCTTTGAATATGTAAAGGGTTTCTTCTACTGCTTCGTACGTTTTTGTTTTCTAAAATAAAATCTGAAATGGGCTGCTTTACAATTCCATATTTTCTATTTAGGACTAGTGAAAGGTGTTGTAGTTATGCACGTACTGTTTTCTTTCTTAGACCCATTTCACATATATGGTCTCTTAATGAATTAGTCATATGCTAAGGTCTAGTAGTTGCTCTCACAAACTGCCACTTAGTAGATTACTTAGCTTAGTCATTAGGTGCATTACTATAATGTTACACGTACATAGCTCAACTAAGCTTGCCCCCGTTAAATTAATCAATCCCACAATTAATCAATTACACACACAATTAATTCCTTAATTCCAATTCACTTAAATCTCAACAATTTGTAAGACCTTCATATACTCAATTTTATAATTTTGTGATATAACACTAGTCCATAACTTTTTCGGGGATATACAACTATTATTATTAATCCTCATCGTCACACTTGTTACATCCAAAATCATTTCAGAACCGCATCCTTTTGTATACTAATCTCTTTATTAGCAAACGTAAATATAACATGAATTCTCCGAGGCCCGTATCTACCTGCCTACGTCCAAATTCTCAAACCATCGCCCAAAATTATAGGATGTTACATTAGTCAACATTGAGGGTAATAGTATCTTTTTCAAAATTTCGTCGATTCTATTAGGTCCGAAATATCAAATATGGTCTAGTTGAGTGTTGGTTCGGTTTTCGAGGCATGCGAGTGTGTTTTGGGTGATTGGTTGAAATTCTTAAATTTTGAGGGATTAAGAGTTGAATTGGGACAACATTTGGCCAAGACCACCTCATATGATGATTTCGAGTGTGCGAGTAGATTTAGATTCGTTGGATGTTTTAGGAGTAGTTTGCTTATTTAGTTTGTGGAGAGGGGGGAGGCCCCGCTATTGTGATAGTAGGATCCACGATTGTGAGGAGACCGCTGTTCAGCGAGTTAAGATGTTAAAAATGATTCATTTCATTTCATTCTCATATTTTGAGCTTGAGGTATCGGTTTAAAGAGCCTTTGAGGAGATTTTTACGATTCTTCAAGTGGGTAAGTTCCCGATCACTCTCTTACGATTATATATTCAATTATTAAAGGATTACATGTTAGATATCATGATTTGGGATGAGAAATTTGGGGGAAAACTCCTAGGTTAAGAAAGAGGGAAGTTATTCAATAGACTATGAAATTGATGTTAGTTTTGGATGATTTTTTATAAATAGACTCCATAGATGATGTGTAAATTTATTTTCAAACAAATTTCCCATTTTGCACTTCGAGGCTCGGGGTTCTATTTTTGGGTGACCTTTTGGATTTGAAAGTTTTATATAGCATTATGGATATCATGGACTCGTGTATTGATTTACTTTTCATATTTGATTAGATTTCAAACTTTCAGAGGCGTTACAAAAAGTCAAAGATTCATTGTGGCTGTCAGACTCAAATTCCAACCAAGTTGAGATCATGCACCTTTCTTAAATATCACGGTTGGTTTAAATAAACTAATTAAGAATGGATAAGAGCGTTAATAACAGGGTCCCGATGCTTGTGAGATGACGAGCACTCATATCGGGTACTGGTGTCATATTATAGGTATTTGTGCTTTAAATTGCTTAGTGAATGACATGTTTTGGGCACTAGATGATAGTATAGTACGATCCTTTAGATCCGTGATTCGAGTATAAAGCTTGTACTTTCCGCAATATTTTTATCTATATGTGTGCTATGTCAATATGTGTCTCCTTTCATCCCTTTATACTCATCTAAAAGTGGAATATTGTATAAATGTCCGAGTTAGAACCAATGTGGCCTATAATTGCTTCTTGTTATTGTCTATACTATATTTATGCTTTATATTGTATAAACATATGTGGCCTATAATGATATTTTGATCCACCCACGAGTGGGTTTGGGTGACTTTTGATTGATAATGATAAAAGTGGTTTTGAATGGATTAGGGAACTGAAAAATTAACATACAAGCATCTTACTATCGATTTTGGAGGATTGATGTTCATAAGACTTGAATTTGAAGCAGCATGACTACTTTAATCATGTACAGGTTATGGTGACGTTATGTTATATTATTCAGGTCGGGTGTAAAAATGATAAGTATGTCTGAGGAAGTAAGTTTATGGAAAATTCGACGTAGTGAATGTCAAGTGACAATGAGATATTATGATTGAATATTGATGAGGAGGTAACTTGTGCAGTACCAAGATGGGTGATTTTATTGTATTGACAATAACAAATCTTTACAATTGAAAGTTGAAGTCATAATTTTGATATAAAACTATGTCCGTAGTAGAAGATTTTGTCAAAGTGATGGTTAAATATTATGTTTGAGTATTTCAAATAAGAATGACTTGAGAGTATTTTTGTGTGGTAAGACACATGGATTGTAATATTTGATACTATTGGATTTGTTAAAGGTGTAATGAGGTATTAAACTCAGATATTTTATGATTGTGAGTGGTGAAGTATGGGGCCATAGGCCTTATGTTGGAGTGTCGAGATAATGAATGAGTTTAGTAAAAGTACAAGAGAGAGAGTTTGATGTAATTAGATTTCCTCAAGATTCAAAGTCATAAGGTATAGTTCATCAGTACTTGGTTGACGATTTAGGAAAATTTTAGCATTTGAGGTTGGATATTCAGGAAATAACATGTTAGGATGGGTCTCCATAGATTTATGAGAGGCTTACTCTCTATTTTATAAAGGTTCAGAAATAGTTTGGATGATTATTGATGACATTCAGGGAATGGTACATTTTAATCGGATCAGGTCCGCTCATTTAAAGTCGAGTGGTGTATGGCCATATTACTGAGAGAGATTTATGGTTATTCTAGTAACCCACTTCTAGAGAATTGATGAGTTTTTGGTTCGAAGTAGAGGTATGCCATATTTACCTAGTGTTATTGGAATATACAAGGAGGCTTGATGTTATTTTCATTGATGGTAGCTAAACATAATGTTCGAATGGTCCACATGGATACTTGGTGATATTTTGGAGGAGGTACAAACAAATATGGTAAGTCTCAAGAGTGATCGGTTGATTCTTACAAATTGGCACGATAAGATAGTCACTAGGATAATGTGAGTGGGACGTCATGGAAATATTAAGAGGATTTAAAAGATGGGTGGTGACTCATGAGTTTTAACTTGTTGAGATGGAGTCAATAGATTTGAAATTCGCGCAATTTGCCCAGGGTAGGGTCAGATCTTGACAAAAATGCTTAGAATTGGTTCAGTATGAGCACAAAATCCTTTTGATCAAAGGGAGTCAAGATTGAGGCTCTTGGTGTGCGATATCATATTTTATTGATTATTGGTGCTAAGGCCAACTTAGAAGGTAGGGCTGAAATATGATTATAATGAGGTTACTTTGCTGGTGTATGATAGTTAGTAGGTTGAGATTCGGCTAAAAGATCGTGGCGATTATGGTGACAATTATGGAATAAAAAAATTGCATTTAAAGTTATGGTTGTATGGAATTCAGGTAGATTAAGTGAAACTGAATAAAATGTGTGAGGATCAGACTATTGGTCAAGATGGAAGGAAAATTTGACAAGATTTAATGGGCTAAGTGAAGAATCGAATTGCTATAGACCTTGTGAAAAGATTTCCACACGATTTGGGAAAGCTTGGCGCTACTTGGATAAGTGTAGATTGTTTGACAAAGTGAGCTTATTCTGTATTGGTTCAGACTAATTGTAATTCAGAGGGGTTGGTCATGATTTTCATTCGAGAGATAGTTGGTTTTAGGGCTGCATAAAAGTCGGTCCGGACGAAAAATTGGACCTGACCGAACTTGTTCGGACCGGACCGAGAAATTCGGTCCTCATAATCTGAGTTTTCGGTCCGGTCCAGGTTCGGTCAGGACCGATTTTTTTTTTTTATATATAATTCCTAATATATATTGAATTGTATAATTCCTAATATATATAATAATTTCTAATATATATTGAATTATATAATTCCTAATATATATAATTTCTAATTTTTTAAATTCCTAATATATAATATATATAGTTCCGGGGCCCGGTTTTTTTTTTAAATTGAATTTCCAATACTGAAATTGACATTCTCGGACGCGGTGCCATGAAATTTTTACGTTGAAATCTATTGTACATCGCGAGATATTTAGATTTGAAAATGGAAAAAACGTAACGATTTGGGGGAAAAGTGAAATTGAGAGGCAAGATGGATGTTTTTGGAGAAATCGGCTGAATCAAACTGCCAAAGTCCACCCCCGTATCGAAAAAGTACGCGAAATAAAAAAAAAGGAAAAACGGATGTCCGAGCGCAAAGTTATGACCATATAAAGTTTGAATCAATTTACAACCTATATTTGATATGTCAATACGTCCGGGCTGGCGGGGGGCTGGGGGCTGGAGGGGGGGGATGCATTCGGTCCGAAAAACCGAACCGGACCGAAAATGACCTAGACCGGACCGGACCGGACCGAGAAGTTCGGTCCGGTCTTCGGTCCTAGTAATCTGGGTTTTCGGTCTTCGGTCCGGTCCGATCCGGTTTTAACCTTTTGTGCACCCCTAGTTGGTTTCATGGAGTGCCCATTTTTGTGATTTCTAATAGAGACGCATAGTTCATATTTTATTTCTGGGGATCATTGCAGAAGGAGTTAGGTACTTAGGTATAACTTAGCATAATATTTCACCCTCAGATAGTTGGTTAGTCCAGCGACATATTCAGGTCCTGGAGGACATGTTGTGGGGCTGTGTGATTTATCTTGGTGGTCATTAGGATCAATTCTTACCTTTGGTTGAGTGTGCTTGCAATAAAAATAATTATCATTCGAACGTTGAGATAACACCGTTTGAGGCACTATATGATAGGAGATGTTGTTCTTCCATTGGTCGGCTTGATGAATTTGAGGTTAGGCCTTGGAGTACAAATTATGGTGTAATTCTTTAGACGAGGTCAAGTTGTTCCAGGAGGGATTTCTTATGGCTTAGAGTAGGCAAAAAAGTTAAGCAGATTGGAAGGTTCTTGACTTAGAGTTCATGTTGGTGTGCGGATTCTGTGGGAAGTTTCACCTATTAAGGGTGTGATGAGTTAGAAAGAGGGGCAGGCTAAGCCCTAAGTATTTTGGCCATTCGAGATTGTTCATCATAGTGGTGAGGTAGCCTGTGAGTTGGATTGGCCTCATGAGTTATTGGTCGTTCACCCCGTATTTCAGGTTTCTATACATAAAAGTACCACTAGGATGATTCTCATGTGTTTCTATGGAATTCGATATTGCTTGAGCCAGTTGCCTTTCTAGGCAGGCAGATTCGAAAGTTGAAATTTAAGGGGATTACTTCAGTTAACGTTCAATGGAGGCATTGTCCGGCCGAGGAGGCTACATGGAAGACTAAGACGGATATGTGGGTTGATACCCCATCTTTTCGAGAGTCGGATACTTCTTTTCTCTTTTATGTTCAAGGACAAATATGTGTTTAAGTGGTGGATGATGTAATGATCTGTTAGGTCATTTTGATTATTTGTCCCTTTCTCTAGTTTTTTTGAGGTGTAATTGACTTGCGGGGATGATTGACATGATTCCTGAGAGAATCGGGTGGGTATATTAAAAGAAAATCATAATTTTGAAAGTTTGAAGTTATAAGTTGAGAATTTGACTAAGAGTTGACTTTTGAGTAGATGAGTTCGGAATCAAATTCTGATGATTTCGTTAGCTCTGAAACATAATTTTTTACTTTGGTGGAGGGTTGAAATGAGTCTTAAGTGATTTTAATTTGATTCGAGTAAGTTTGTGAAATTTGGAAAGTTCTTAAGTTGAAAGATGAGATTTGGTTGACTTTAGTCAACATTAAGGGTAATAGCATCTTTTTGAAGTTTTATCGATTCCACTAGGTCTGAAATTTTGAATACGGTCTAGTCAAGTTGTTAGTTGGGTTCCCGAGGCACTCGAGTGTATTTTGGGTGCTTCGTTGAAATTCTTGAATTTTGAGAGATTAAGATTTGACTTGGGACAACATTTGGTCAAGACCACCTCGCATGACGATTCTGAGCAAGCAAGAAGATTCGTTACATCTTTTAAGAGTGGCTTGCATATTTGTTTTGTGTACTGAGGGGCCCGGATGATTACCAAGGGTCAGATCAATGTTTGGAGAATACTAGAAATTTCTGGTGTGCAGTTCTAAATTTTCTGCTTCGCGATCGCGTGGCACCACGCCGTAATCACAAACTTCTGGACAAATGGTCATCGCAGTTGCCATGCCTTGGGTCTCAATTGCAAAGTGATAAGTCCAGGGGGTCTCGCGATCACGACAGTGGGGTCTGAGATCGTGAGGATACTATTGTTCAACAATCTAGATGCCCAATAATGGTTTCTTTTATTTCATTATCATATTTTGGGCTTGGGGTCCTTGTTTGGAGAGCTTTTGAGGAGATTTTCATGATTTTACAATTGGGTTCCCGATCACTCTCTTACGATTATATCTTCAATTATTAAATTATTACATGCTATATATCATGATTTGGGATGAGCAAATTAGGGGGAAATCTCTAGGTTGATAAAGAGAGAAGTTCTTCAATTGACTATGAAATTGATGTTGGTTTTGGATGATTTTTGATATATAGACTCCATAGATAATAGATAAACTGATTTTGAAATAAATTTCTCATTTTGCCCTTCGAGACTCACAATCCTATTTTTGGGTGACCTTTTAGGTCTGAAAGTTTTATTTATCATTATGGGTATGAATGGACTCGTGTATTGATGTACTTTCATATTTGATTAGATTTGGGCTTTTCAGAGGCGTTAGAAAAAGACAAAGTTTCGTTGTGGCTATCGAACTCCAATTCCAGGCAAGTTGAGATCTTGCACATTTCTTAAGCGTCATGGTTGATTTAATTGGACTAATTATAAGAAGGGATAACAAAGTAATAAGGGAGTCTCAATACTTTTGAGGTGATGAGAACTTGTATCGGGTACCGATGCCATGTTATGAGTATTTGTGCTTTAAATTGCTTAGTGAATGTCATGCTTTGGGCACTAACTGATATTATAGTACGATCCTTTGGATCTTTGATTGGGGTATGAATCCCGTACTTTCCGTGAGAGTTTTATCTGTATGTGTACTATGTGACTATGTGTCCCCTTTCATCCCTTTATACTCGTCTAAAAGTGGAATATTGTATAAATGACTGAGTTAGAACATGTGTGACCTATAATTGCTTTTTGTTATTGTGCATACTATATTTATGCTTTATGTTGTATAAACATGTGTGGCCTATAATAGATTTTTATTGTTGTACATATCATAATTACGGTTCATAATGTATATACACGTGTGGCAATAGACGAGTATAAAAGTTGTGTGATTAGAATAGCCAATGTGTGATTATACTTAGGAACTGTGTGAGCCTGCTGTGTGATTATACTTAGGCAATATGTGAGCCTGCTGTGTGATTATATTTAGGTACTGTGTGTAAGACTTAGTGGTATATGGACCTCGCGAGTCCTCTATGGGTCATGATTCACTCATGTTCGGACGTGTGTACATCGGTGTAAGCCATAGTGGTGCATGGTATAAACTGCGTAGTTTTCCAGTTTATCATACTACTTGACTATTTGAGGTGTTCCTGAGTAGTGAAATGTTCTTACGCTTAGGCATAAAGCTTGGATTGATTAGACTCTATTGATATGGCTCGTGAATACCTTATCAGACTTGGGGAACTAGATGTTATAACCTAGATTTGGACTCATGGTGCGAGTGGAGTCAGAGATTGTGTTTTTATAGTGACCTGGTGGCGGTTAGTGTGAAAGTAGTAGTCGGTAGGCCAACTTGCTGCACCATGCTGCTGAGTACTCATTATTTGTGTACTCACGCTACACTTGCTGCACCATTTTTTGTGTAAGGTCTATTCATAGCTTTAGTGGAGTTCATGACTATCTAGTAGTTGTGGAGCTATTTCTAAGGACTTGGGGTGAGCTACAGGGAAGATCGGTAGCACCGGATACTTCTTCCATTTTCTTACATACGACTTCTCATTTCTGGACAATCGTTTATTTAGAAATGTATTGACAACCTGTATCCCTTAGATATTTCTTGTACAAGTCACACCAGTCTTGGGAGATTGTAATATTTTCATACTATTTATACTATGAGACTTTTACGATTTAAATTTAGTTACCTATCAATTTTCGCACTGTATTTATATATTTAATTTGAGTCGAATGGTTGTGGTTGACTTACTAATGCTTGGGGTTAGTGCCATCACGACTATGCGATTTTGGGTCGTGACATCCATAAGCATATGTTTTTATCTCATAAGATAATATTATATCGATGATATTCTACTCAATAAATATGAACTCATATCTGGCCTTTCGAAGTAGACTAGGTAAAACTTATTTACACCATTAAATTATTGTAATAACTTTTGGTCATTACTTGTGCAACGCTAAAAATCATAAGCCAGGTGCTTTCAAATTATCCGTATGATAATTTATTTAAAAACTCGTCGCATCTCCTATCAACACTAAATTGATGGTGTCAATCACCTATGTGAGAAAACTGACCTTAATTTACATGACATACCTTTCAATAATGTCAAAAGAATGTACCGAAAGAATTTGAATGTACAATAAACATTCAAAATTAGAAGGTACAGATATATTGAAATAATAAGTGTGTGCAGATTAAACTTATTTGATATTCAAAAAAATAATAAATATTTGTGAACATTGGAAAAAATAAATCAAAAAATAACTACTCTATATGGAGTCCCACACAGTCCTTAAGATCTTGCATGTTAAAACACACATCTCTAGAAATCAGCAGAGTTAATAGATCTACAATCATTTTTGCAGATATATTTTATGTTCACTTCTTTGCATGCAATCATATCATTTATAAAATTGAGTTTTATATCAATGTGTTTGACTTTACAAAAGATATTTAAGGTCCTTGGTTCTCAAAATAGCAGCTCGACTGTCACAAAGGTTGTCACTAGATCAGTACTAACTGCAACACCAATAATTGGTCCAAGGTCTTTTTTTTTTTAATTCGTGTCTCGGTGGCGCTTAATGCTGCACAAGCATATCGCTGCGCAAGTTGGTACTATGCTCCTGGAGGTGAATGGAACCCGTTCTTAGCCGCCACCGCCAGGTAAATCGCGGGATGTGCGCCCCGCATTCAGTGTCTGATCGCCACCAATGGATCAATGCTACAAGGTCCGACCCCCCAACAGGGATTGTCTGAAGGAGTATCAAACCCACACTGCAACATGCCCGCGCGGTTAAGTTACCAGGCTTTAATACGAGGCATATGCCTCGAAGAACGTATCCGCCGAGAATCGAACTTGTGACCCTAAGACCATAAATTTAATTAATGGTCACTGGCCACTATCTTCGGATGTCCAAGGTCATTTTTAATAAACAACAACTTGCCCAAGATAAGAGAAACATAAACTCAACTAACATCATGAATAAATCTATAATTGATTGTTCTTCATTGCTCTATGATATATCATCATTATTGAGCATAGAACACATTCAGAGGTGGAACTAGTCTCTGCATATTTCCTCCACATGCAGCATCCGTGTATTCCCTGAATTCCATGTCACGCCCTCATGAAAAAGTGCATAATCAGAAGTTCCTATATGGTACCTCATTATTCATTTTAATTATTTTTTCAATGTGTTGGATTTAAACTGGATTAAATTAATTTATAAGTTAATTACGAAACATATATCAAATCTAGCAAACATATTTTTCATTAGATTACCAACCGTACTTGGCATAAGAAACTTTATTTTTTCATCTTATTTTGGATTCTTCTGACATTGTCTAACATACAAGGCATTGTCTTTCTTGATTAAAGTTTTGATAGGATCACAATTTTACAAGTCAAATCATTTAAAAAAATTATTTGTAAATATTTTTCGAAATTATTATTTCAAAGAACGTTTGTATGTTCACCCATATCTCTTATCACCAAATCATTTTTAGCCATCAATATGTCATTGACATATAATGATATAATCATAAAGTTGCTCTCAGATCTTTTAGTATACACGCAATAATTTCTTATCAATCATTGTCAAGTCAATAGAATTGGTCACATTATGAAAATCGATATACTACTGCCTTGAAGATTATTTATGGTCATAACAAATCTATAAAATTTTACTAACTATATGTTTGTGTTCATTTGAATGCAGTTTTAAAGTTATTTCATATTATTTCTTTTACCTAGTTCTCTATGGAGAAAGACAGTATTTACATCTGTTTGATGTAATTATAGATCCAAGCTAGAAACAATAGTCAAAATTAGACAAGTAGAGGCCATTCCACATAACAGGTGAGAAAATCTTGTCATCGTCAATCCGTTCCAATTGTGTATATCCCTTAGCAACAAGTCGAGCATTATATTTTCCTAATAGTTTTGCATTTTTTTGGGAGATCAACTAGTTCCCAAACATGACTGATTCTCCTAAGCTCCATTTATTCTTCTGTTGCATTTATTCATTTTATTCTTTTAAGAGCATAAAATAACTTATGTAAATTCTTGTCTCATTTCCATCTTGTACATAGAACCACTATATCTTAGTTAAGATTAATATATAGAACCACTACATCTTAGTTAAGATTCATATAATTTCACATTGTCCCCATTTGGATCAATTTTGCTCATATTTGGACCAAAACCACTCATTTCTCTCCTAGTTGGTACAAATTCAATTCGCTCCCATTTGGAATAGGAAGATCATATGAGCTCCCGCTCAGAGAAAAATCACTTTATTCGCATCCATGCGGAAGAAGGTGAATCTTGATGAAAAACTATTTCGTCACTTAAAATTCTTCTACTCGAATGAAGGGATCTATTTGATCTGGATCCTTAGGTTTATGAGTAGATAAGCCTAAACCTATCTCGACTTTCTGGGATAAATGTGAAACTCTTGAGTCGAACACAATTAAGCTCCAACTATAATGCAGTTCCATGAACACGTAATCTTTTATGATTTTATAGTATCTCATATAAACATTTTTCTTCCTCTTTGGCCCAAAAAGGAAAAAACCAACACAAATAACCTCTTTTAGGAGTGTCTAATTTTGAGACATAATATCTACTTGAGAAGAAATTGCACTTTTTCCTTTCAATTGGGCTGTTCTTTAATTTTTGCTCCTTAAATAAGCTGATTTTTATTTTTTGCCTTTTAATAATTAAATTTATGTCTAACGGACATAAGTTCTTTATTTATGCGGAGCATAACTTATGGAATATTCAAATGTGAAAAAAATATAAATTTATGCCATGCAAAAAAGTTATTTATAATGAGGAGCAAAAATTAAAACCTAACATAAATAGAGGCATAAGTGCCAATGACCCTCTACTTAGCCTCCTGTTACGACAAGATTTCGTTGGGCTACCACCCCATTGGCATCAAAATTCCTAGTTAATGAGAAAATTTTCAAATTCACATATTCTTTTCCCATCAATCATTTATCGGTGGAGAAAGAATCGTCCTTTGAAATTTCATTGTTGAAAGTGAAGAGAGGACTGAAGAAAATAGTATACAATTTTTTTATAGCCATCTCGTTAATTAAATTTTTTGTAATTTGAGTGGGGTTTGAGAAGAACGCAATAGCATCAAGAATTGATTTATTAACTAATGTTATTGGAATCCTCCATTATCAAATGCCACTACAAGAAAAAGGATCTACGGTGACGGTTAAAAAGCGTAAATCGGAAAGAGTGCATGTGATTTTGTAAGTGTCATTGTATCAGTATTCTGATGAGTCGCCCTTCGATGGCCGGTTTAAATAATTGTCACATAATATGTGACATGCATAAACCGTCACACATTTGATCTTTGGCCTTGGGCCGAGTTATGGGCCTTTGGCTCGACTGACTAAGTCAAGGGATGGGCCGAATCAATTTTAAGTTAATATAAATCGGCTATGGGCCAATTTTTACGTGTTGAGTCAGGTCAACTATATAAAGTCGTCACACAACATGTGATAGTGCAAATTTTTACGTGTTGAGTCAGGTTTTTTTTTTGTAGTGTGCTATCTCTACTACGGAATTATATAGATATATGAACACGCATAAGTGAATTGATTAATTATATATAAAGCTAATCTTTCAGAATGGCAACAATGATGGCTGGAACAGTACCACAGTGCTAAATATAATTTACTAGTTAAAAACAAGTCAAAATGTTGTTATAGACAACCTGAGATCCTCCAGAGGTCAAAGAAATGATAAGGAATATTAATGCTCCAATAGTGAAGTTGACATTCTTTTTTTCGCACTCTCTTATATTCTATTTCTTTTGGGTACGTACAGAGGGAATAGGGCCTTAGTGTGTCTTCTACACTGCATAACAATTTATTTTCTATTTTTGAATCTTAAATATAAATAGAAGAGGGAAGAGATACCGTTATTTAAGAAATTATGGACTTGTGTTACTTCGATAGAGGCAGTGGAAATAAAAATCATTTGTAGAGAGAGGGCGTGCACACATGACACATGCATGCACAATGTTGCAATGCAAAACTTTCAAAAAGCGATGTTTTTTCTAGTGAGCATAATTAGTTTTAAGTTAATGGTGGGAGAAAGTATTGACTTTTGGGTGGGCTCGTAATAATACCAAACGCTAATATAGTAACTTTTTATCGTACAATAAGATAAACCATTTAAGAGAATTCAAGTGATTTGATAGCAATAATATTGAAAATGCATTTTTGTCAACATGATATTATGGTTCAAGATCCAATCTCCTTTTCCTCGGCTACTAAAAAGATTTGATTTACAAAGGGATATATGCATAACTAATTAACTAACTTTTTCAAAGGTTGAGAACATTATTATTTTGACTTAAGGGAATAACAATTAGTGGGTCAGGTACTTAAATTAATTGAAAAGGGGTGGATCTCCACCAAAATCTGTGATTAACTAAATCCTTAATTAGGTGGAGATGGGTTGTGGATAGTTACGTGTCTAAAAAGGGGCTGAAATTAAGCCCAGTCATCCTGCCAACAAGGGCAAAAATAGGCTTAGTGGTCTTCATGGACTATACCAAATTTGGCATAGACAAACCCTTTTGCCTAAACATATCATCGTGAAATGCTCCTCACATGGGATATGTTTTATTTGAAAAAGCTTTTGATCTAATTATGTTTTTCAAGTCACTATATTGAAACAAAAGAGGGTGGACAAGTACTGCACACAAAGGAAATTTTGAAACAAAAAGTAGGGCTAGAAAATGTCTTTTCATGGCACTTTCAATGATAGAACATTCCCTCTTCCTGACACATGGATCGCTTGTTTTACATGTCAAGCAATTGACCTTTCGATCAATGTTCTCCTAAAGTCTTTTTTGTTTTTTGGATAAACGTGAGGGCCAACAATTGCTTTTGTTTATGGTTTTTCCTTTTTCTGGGGTGGCCGGCTTGGTTGTTGGGAGGGGAAGAGGAAGAGTGTTTGTAGATTCGACTCCCATGTTCTTCTTTTTTTTTTCGGAATTAATTTGTTTTTAAAAAATTTTGAAATTACAATTTAGAATCCCAAGTCCTATTTTTAGGGAATTTGAAATTTGAAATCATGAAGTTAAAATTATGCGGAGATTTCATGAACAAATGTTGATTTACAAAATATTTGGACTTTTCGTGCATAGTCCCTGCTAACTTTCTACTTGTCGTTCAATTGATGGGATAACCTCAATGGGAAATACTTCATTCGATTTTCTATCATTTGTTTTTCTCAATTGAATGTCCATATGTATGCCTAACGGTATAGTTATGATTTTGTTGGGATTAGGAAGTGAGCTGTGCCCCTAAGGAAAGCAGCTGGATTTGCATATCCTTCTGCAAGAAACCTAACATGTTCTATTGCTTCATTAGACAATCTTTCCAATAAGGCGGCAGTGACATTTGAGATGGGACACAAATTCTACTTTTCTTTTCCCCCTAAATTCATGTTTGACGAAAGTCCATCTCATATTTGGTATTTTCCATTTGTGGATTCTATTGCCTTTTACATACTACATGACTTGGCCAACATTTTGCCAAAAATCTTTGTAATTGTTGTATATTTTCATTTTTGTAGATATACACAAAGGTCAACGGGAACATTATTTGAACTATGTAGAATCTATAATAATGAGTTCCTTGTTGTGCAAGCATTATGTTGTTGTTGAGGGGTCATTAGAAGTCCTATTCCATGTGAAGTATCACAACGACGCTTACAAGCTGTATATGGTAAAATTCGGCACGATAAGTGCCAGGATCGGAATAAAGGTTCAAAGTAAGCGGTTAGACCTAATATCGAATTTAAGTCACAATTAAGGTAAGGAAGCAGCAGAAATGAAACCGGATACAACCGACACAAGTTTATTCATTTTTTTAAACGAATCAGACCCGACCAGTAGGAAAACAATTATCATGTGGCTTTAAAAAAATATGTCTACTAAAAAAAATGAGTAGACTTTTTTTAAAGTCCCGTGACACTAATTAAAAAATAAGCTAAATGATTTTAAAAAAAAAATTAGTCAGCAAAAAGGGTATATTTGAATATTTTGTAACGACATGATTAGATGTCCACCACTTTTTAACGAGGGATATATCTGCTCTAAGTCACAAAGTTGAGGGGTATATTTGCACTTTTGGCCTTTTCCATTTATGGATTCTATTGCCTTTTACATCCTACATGACTTGGCCAACATTTTACCAAAAATCATTGTAATTGTTGTATATTCTCATTTTTGTAGATATACACAAAGGTCAAGGAGAACATTATTTGAACTATGCAGAAAGCTATAATAATGAGTTCCTTATTGTGCAAGCATTATGTTGTTGTTGAGGGGTCATTAGAAGCTCTATTCCATGAAGTGTCACAACAAGGCTTACAAGCATCACCAGCAGGATGCATGGAAAATCAATTGAAGAATGTTCCATGAAGTTTAGCTCATTAGGTCATCTAAAAGATTGATTAGAACAGACATTCATTATAAATGGGATTAATAACTTAAAAAACAAGACATGTTACCTACTGCAAGAAGACAATGACGATTTTTATAAAAAACTATTTACACCATCACTGTAGTCTGTATACAAATGAAGTCCAATTCAAATTCATCCCTACTGTTAGCTAATACTATTTTATATACAGTGTGGCAAATAAAGCAAAATGGACTGGATAGTCATTGGTGTACATACTTCGTATCATAATTATTACTTGCTACTTTTTACTTGCTACTTTTAGGGTACATGCCTCGCATGTATAGCCTAATAACTATTATGAAATTAATATTTAAATTAATAATATTTTAATATAATACATAATTTTAAAATATTTGTTTAATGTATAAATAAAAACCAAAGCTGTGAGTCTAAACTCCTTTTGATGTACGGAAAATAGTAAACTACTATTACAAGTGTTAGGAAAAGATAATCAAATATGTGTTACAATAAACTTGATGCCAACAAGAATTGAGGCAACGATTATGTTTTGTGGTCTTGATCTTTATACTTGAATTCGTCTTAAATCTTCCGTCTTGGATCTTCGTTCCAGTTTCAACAAGCTCATTGAATCTAGTTATCCTGCAACCAATAGACACTAAATCTAGGTTGCTGAGTCGATTGATTTATCAACCTTCCCTTAAGACAATATTGTCCGTATACATGCTTTGTACGGATGAATTGCAACTTGTCTCCCAAGGTAAAACAATGGAGAAATATCACTTGTGCAAAGCAAACATAAGTGATCCTGACGAAGAAAACACACACGAAACGATTGCTAAAGAATAGGAAAGAAGAACTTGTTCTTTGCAGTGGTTTTCCTCACTGTTTTTGTGTTATATCTTATGTCTCTCAAATATGAAAATAAAGCATAATTATATAGTTTAGAGGATGAGGAGAGGTGTTAATGGGTGTTAAGATGGTTGTTACTAGACATTTAGCGTCGCGACGCTGGTCATGAGGCGCCGCGGCCCTTGCCAACTCTGACTTCCAGAAACTTTAGGGACCAAATTGTAAATAAATCTAAGTTTGAGGTCCAAAGGGATAATATCAGAACCGGCCCAACAACCCCGCAGCCCGACCCGGACGGGTGGTGGTGGCGCACGTGTGGGCCTAGTTTCGAACTCAAGCATACCTAGGTCCTCCCTCCTTCAAAAATATGGGTTACCCCTTGGGGTCCCAATCCCTTATTCAGTTTTGAGGCTTATATTATGAACAATTCTTCCTTTCCCACCGATGTGGTAGATTTGTCCCACACCACTCTTCCATGTCTCAAACACCTAACTTTGCGGACCAA
Source organism: Przewalskia tangutica (assembly GCA_029844215.1). Classification (NCBI taxonomy): domain Eukaryota; kingdom Viridiplantae; phylum Streptophyta; class Magnoliopsida; order Solanales; family Solanaceae; genus Przewalskia; species Przewalskia tangutica. Next base: position 28,401,082 of record CM056736.1, on the reverse strand, counting down.
TCTCTCTTCCATTTCTCAATGGAATTTGACGATTCTTGGCCCTACGGTCATCTACTCACTTAGTAGATGATGCACGTGTGAAGAACCAGGATTTCCAACATGTGGAACCATGATGTTTAAGTCATTAAAGATAGGCGGACCCATCCTCCACCAAAGGCATTTTTCCAACAATCCCCTCTTGGAAGAGATTTTGGCGCCACTACAAGAAAAATGACCTACGATAACGGTTATTAACCGTCATCATGGGGGGTTTATGACGGTTATTTTAAGTGTCATTGTAGCCGGTGTCACGAATTGATGACGGTTGTAAAAAACCGTCAGATCTTGTGACGGTTGTTGATGACGGTTATGTGTGACAGATAAAAATTGTCATACCTTTTGATTTGAAATTTGAATTCTCCCTCCATTTTTAAATTTCCCCGCCAAATCCGTGTGACGGTTTTTGGTGACGGTTATATTTGACGGTTGAAAACCGTCACATCTTTGAATTTGGAAATTTGAATATTTCCCTCATTTTTAAATTTTTTGCCGTGCAATGTATCGTTTTTATGTGATTATATGTGACGGTTAAAAACCGTCACATCTTTGCATTTCGGATCAGTTTTTTAAATATTTAATAATAATTAAATAGATTTCTCGAATACACATATTGTAACTAACAACGTACATACTTTAAAAATTGTTCAAATACACTAAATTGAATAACAAAAGTACAAATAATGCTATCAAATTCAACAAAATAACAAAATATTATCTAAATAAACATCAAAAACCATAATATTGTCTGAATAACCCAAATACAAATATCTTTCAAACAATTATGTTGCACGGAGAATCTTTGAGAAGTGCTGCACCCACTACATCTGAATCTCATCCAGCTCATCTTGTGAAAAACATTCTTTTCCATTATACTATCAAACACAATAGAAATAAGTTAAATTTTCTAATCATAATTAAGTCATTCCACACAAATTAATACATAAAGAAGATGTAATATTAGATAATATAATACTTACATTTTTTTGAAGCAAAGATAAGTCATTCATCAAGTCTTTCATGAAATGAAGCATGTAGTATCCACACTCGTATCCGAAAGGCTGTTGTGGTACCTTAAAACAAAATAAACCCAAAAATTACTTAACAAACAAATTTGAATTTATAACATTACATACCAATTAAAAGCTTGAAACAATAGATTACCTTAACGTTTTTCACCATTCTTGAAAAAGCCTATTTTTGCTTACTTTTTTGAGCGGTATACATCAACATAACACTACAAACCATGACAAAAATTATAACATGCTTGTCATTTTTCTTCCAATATAATATCTAATAATATTAAAATAAAAAGTCAATAATAACAAGTAAACGATACATACTGTGTGATCATTTTGACCAAGTCTTGAGAGGGAGGAGTATTAAGTGAATCAAGATAGTATACCTCAAATTTTGACACATCAAAAACAACCACTACCCAATGATTCCTAAAAATCATGTATATTTAGTGTTTTTCAAACTAATTAAGACAAAATAGACTTTAGATACAATATATATACATATAAAGAAAACAGAATTGACGTACTGAGGATTTATATGGCATGAAGATGTATTGACCGTATTTTGCTTTCATCAAACGATCACATAAACTTGCGGCCCTTTTCTCGGGTGGACTACTTGGTTTACCTTTATCGTTTATATTTGCACACAACAAAGCAGATAGCACAAGCCCAAAAGGTCTCACTCTTCCTCTTCTTGGCTGATTGTATTTCTCATGCAGTAGGCTACAATAAAAACACCACAAATCAATAGAAAAATTGCACCAAAGAAATAATTACATCTGGACAGAATGTGAATAAAGAAAAGAGTGTTGTGTATTTGCATCATAATGTTCCAGGAAATATAAAGATTATTGTGGAAGTAGCTACAGGAATAGGAAGAAATAATTACAGTCTTGGAAAGGTAAAATGCTATCTTTTGGGGGTAGGGTAGTACTGATCAAACATGTTCTCCAAGGTATGCCCATACATCTTTTATCATCTCTAAACCCACCTGATTATGTGATTAGACAGATGCATAAAATGTTTGCTCAATTCTTTTGGAGCAATACAATAAGGGGAAAGAGCAGACACTAGGCTTCTTGGACATATTTATGTGTACTAGAGAAGAAAGGAGGACTTCGTTTTAGATCCTTACATGATGTTTCCATGGAATTATACTGTAAGATTTGGTTGAATTTCATAACAAATCCATCTTTATGGAGTGCTTTCGTGAGTAACAAGGTTTTTCAGAAGAGTAACTCTATTATTGTTCAGTGGATTATGTGTCTCAGAACTTGAAAATGATGCTTCAAGCTAGAGACATTATAGAACAACATATATGGGGCCGACCAAAATGGAAAATTCACTCTTTTTGTATGACAATTGGATAAGATTGGTTGGTCTTTATTTTTTGTCTCAACAGGATTACTATGATGATAATATTCAAAATGTAAAGGAATTGGTGGTGAATGGGAATTGGAACATCAATAGGTTGGAAGGAATATCAACAAGTGATATTGTCCAACATATAGTGGATACTGTTAAACCTCATAGTGATGAAACAAAGATGGATTCACCCTGGTGGGCTCTAAGTAATGGAGGAGTGTTCATAGTTAAGTCTTCCTGGGAGTATCTAAGGCTGAGTGGCTAGGAAAATGAAGTGTACAGGTACATGTGGATTAAGGGGTTACCTTTTAAGATATCTTTCTTTATGTGGATATACTGGGAGTTCAAAATACCATTGGATGAGGTGTTGAAAATGATGAATATTAACTTGGCATCTAGGTATTGGTGTTGTTCAAGTCCAAGGGAGGAGACAAGCCAACACTTATTTGCTAAGTCTTTTTCTGCTAACAGGACATGGTCCTACTTTTCTTCTTTTGCGGGTATTAACATTGAAGAATTACAATTACATCAGATTATAATTAAATGGTGGAAACAACCTGTTAATGATAGGTTAAAACCACCATTTCAGGCTATACCTACTATAATTATATGAGAGCTTTAGAAAAGGAGTAATACATAGAAACATGGGAAAAGAAGTCTGTTGGAAGATGCATTTATCAGATATATACTACTATTCAGAGGACGATAAAGATCAGGAATCTAACAATGCCACACATACGATAAAGATTATAATACTTTGGAGAGGAGAACGACGTCTAGAAGCAAGATTAGAGACACCTTCTTGTTCAAGTTATTTTCTTTCCCTTATTTTATTTCAGTTTATGTTGGATTGTAATTTAGTTCTTGACATGACAATGTTTAGGAGCTAAATACTTTAGTAGGGTTTCCAACAAAAAAAATATTAGAGCTCGCGGCCTCAGTTGGCAAAATCTGGGTTGTTGCCCCGAATCTTCTTGAAGCTGTTTCATATAGTTGATGCATTAGTTATTGATTTCTTCTTCAGTATATTAAGATCTATTCAATATTGTTATGATTGCTTGATGATTAACTAACTATTAATTGTCATAACTTGTATGATTTCGAATCGAGATCCGAGAGGGGAGATTTGAATATGCTGTAGTTGTTTAGACATAGGTTAAAATCGTGGACAAAAGTACCCTGATAATTGTGTAGTAATTAAGGTTAATGTTCTTAATCCTCCTGTGTGGTAAAATCTATCATAGAAATATAGAAGGTTTCTGCACAAGGTTGAGCTCTTGTATGTCCTAACCGAAATATAATGACAAATTAGTTAACCTGTTATCTTAATAAGAAGAAGAGTCATTAGCATTGCATTAACACGTGAAAGAGTAGATAGTTGAGGAGATTGGAAGCCCTATTTCCTTCGTAACTGTTATAAACCCAAAGTATTATAATCTTCAGTTTATTTTCTGCACTTAGTCATAATTCTTAGTTATAATTCTCAACTAAAGAACGTCAACCAAATAGATACCATAGAATAGATAACCGGTACTTAATAAACCAGTCTATGTGGACGATAAACTCGGTCTTCCAGATTTTTATTACTTGAACGATATGTACACTTGCGTAAGCATCTAGAAATATCGCAACAAGTTTTTGGCGCCGTTGCCGGGGACTGGCGTAATGTTAATATCGAATTATCTATTCCTATTTCTAATTTTTTTTTGTTTGTTTTTAGTATTTTTATTTTAGAACATTCTGCCGTGATCTGTTTGCTGTTTTTGATTAATATCAGGTACTTAGTTTATGCGAAGAAGAAGAGGATCAGACACTCCTATTCCTCTGAACCTGAGATCGAGAGATTGTGCAGACAGAACATGAAAGAAAAGAGAGCAGCTGATTTGTTAGCAATGGGAGATCAACAAAACAATAATTTGGAGAATGATGAGTTACCGCCTGTTTTAAGACAAGTCCCTGTAGAAAGGAGCTTGGGGAGCTATGTGATGCCTACAATTACAGGGGTGCAGACTTACATCAGGTTTCCAGTTGTTGAAGACAAGAATTTTGAAATCAAACCATCCATATTGCACATGGTTCAAAGCTCAGTTCAGTTTGGGGGACTACCGTATGAAGATCCCCATTTGCATCTAGCAAATTTTCTGAAGCTGTGTGCAACTTTTAAGTACAATGGTGTTACTGATGATGTCATTCGGTTGAGACTCTTCCCATTCTCACTCTGAGATAGAGCAAAGTACTGGCTGAACTCATTATAGGGGAACTCTATCACTACATGACAAGACTTAGCCCAAAAGTTTCTTGCCAAGTTCTTCCCCCCAGCTAAGGCAGCGAAGCTTAGAGATGAGTTGAATAACTTTTATCAGCTGGAGGGAGAATCACAATATGATGCGTGGGAGCGGTTTAAAGATTTGCAGAGGAAGTGCCCACATCATGGGATTGAGAAGTGGATGCTAGTCCACATATTTTACAATGGGATGTGTGGTACAACTCGTACTATTATTGATGCTGCAGCAGGGGGAACATTCATGAGAAAGAGTGTCAATGAGGCACATGATCTGTTAGAAGATATGGCCACAAACAACTATCAGGGGGCCGATGAGAGAACAGTGAACAACAGGAAAGTGGCTGGGATTCATGAGTTGGATGCTATCACTGCATTGACTGCGCAGGTTTCCACTTTGACAAAACAGATGCAGCAGAGCACCATGACAGTTAAAGCGGTTCAGACACCAGTGAGATGTGAAATCTGTGGGGGTTCCCATACTTTTGATAGGTGTACAGCAGTGGACCCGAATAATGTGCCCATGGAAAAGGTTCAGGCAGTGGGGAATTTTCAGAGGCCCTACAACAATCCATTCTGCAACACATACAATCCGGGGTGTAGAAATCACCCAAATTTTTCATGGAAGAATGAACAAAGGCAGCAACCACAATTTCAGGCATCATCCTCACAGCAGTTCAACCCACCAGACCAATAAGAGAAGCAGAGTGAGTTGCAAGCAGCTTTGTTGACCCTGACAAATTTCTAGAATCAGTTCATGACAGAAACCAGATCATCCATCAGGAATTTGGAGACGCAGGTGGGACAACTAGCTAACATGCTGAACAACAGAGAGCAAGGGAATCTTCCCAGAAATATTGTGGTTACCAGAGAGAATAGTGCCAAACAATTAACTTGAGGAGTGGGAATCAGTTAGAGCATGTTGCACCCCAGCCAGTGGTTGAACATGAGAATGAGTTGGAGAAAGCAGTTGAGGCAGAGAAAGAAGGAGTTACTGAGGACCACCATATTGTAGAGAGAGCTCCACCAGCAGTCATGAGAGAATATGTAGACAAAATTCCTTACCCTCAAAGACTGCAGAAGAAGACTTTGGATAATCAGTTTTCAAAATTTTTGAAAGTATTAAAAAAACTGCATATCAATCTTCCATTCATTGAAGCTTTGGATCAGATGTCAGCTTATGTGAAGTTCATGAAAGACATCCTGTTTAAGAAGAGGAAGCTGACTGACTATGAGACAATATCACTTACAGAGGAATGCAATGCTATTTTGCAGAAGAAACTTCCCCCTAAGTTGAAAGATCCAGGAAGTTTCACCTTACCTTGCACCATAGGGAAGGTGACATGCAAGCAAGCCCTGTGTGATTTGTGGGAAAGTGTCAACCTAATGCCCCTCTCTGTGTATAAAAGACTTGGTTTGGGGGAGGTGAGACCAACCACAGTCACCCTGCAGCTAGTTGATCGCTCGATTGTGCATTCCGAAGGAATTATTGAAGATGTGTTGGTATAAGTAGGTAAATTTATCTTTCCTGCTGATTTTCTTATTTTAGACATGGATGAAGATGAAAATATACCCATCATCCTTGGGAGACCATTCTTAGCCACATGGAGGACACTTATTGATGTTTAGAAGGGAGACTTGAAGCTCAGAGTTCAAGATGAGGAGATGATCTTCAAAGTTCTCAGACCATCCCCTGAACCACAAGTTTATGATAGATGTTTCGCTGTTGGTGTAGTTGATAAAAAGGCTCCTCATAAAAGTTCCAAGGGTACTGATGCCCTTGATGGTAAGACTTCTGAACTAGTAGTTGATGAAAAATAATTGAACTCCTCTGAAATCAGCACTATGAAAAAGATGAGGATGAGAAAGAGAATGATGCTAAAATGGATATGCGGATGAGATACTCTACCCCCTTAATTTAGTAAGTAACATGCGTCCGGCTAAAAGACGTTAAGGACAACGCTACTTGGGAGGCAACCCAATGTTTTTAATTATGTTATTTCAATTCTTGTTTTAGTTATTTTATTTTATCTTGAACAGTCTCACGGTCTTGAGTTTTGCCTTATGTTTTGATACCAGGTGGACTAGGGACTGACTCTAAGCGGAAAAGAATCAAAAACGCTGGAAAAGAACAATGATCGAGCACAGCGCCGTGGCGCCAAAATGTAGGGCAACATCGCTGAAACTTCAGAGAGCCCAGATGTGGTGCAATTTCAAAAAAAATTCCTCCCAGACCTCCGTTATGACCGTTGTGTTGTGTCTGTAAGTTGTCCCTTTATTTTTAGTCATCACACATTGGGGACAATGTGTCGATTAAATTTGGGGGGGGGGGTGTCTTATTGTGTTTCATTATTTTGTTTTTGAGATAATGTAATGAAATTAAAAGCGACAATCTGTGTGCTTAAGTTAGATATGCCAAAAATTCATGACATCTAATTATTTGGGATATTTGTGCTTAGCCTATGTGTGTCAGTTATGGAAAGAAAGGTTGAAAAATGTCTAGAAAATCTGGTTGCTTGTTATTTTAGGCGAAATAGTTAAGATGTACATGTTTAGGGAGATGATTCAGACATTTCTTTGATAGCCCTTCTGACTATTCATTACCTACCCTGACATGAAATTTATCACTAGTCAGCCCATTTGAACCTAAAATTAGATCTTTCTTTGAGAACCTATGATTCCTTTGTTGTGCCATAAGAGATAATTGAAAACTCTTGGAATGAAAAGTGTTGAAAAAGAATTAAAAAGAGAGTGAAAAGTTGTTGCACCCCAATGAAGAATATGCAAAAATCTAAGTTTGGGGGTTCTTGTTATTTATAATGTATTTCATTCTCTCAAAAGAAAAGAGGGGAAAAATAGGTATGAGATTAAAAGGAAAGTCAAAAAGAAGGAAAAAAGGTTGAATGAAAAATGCTTATGGTGCGTAATTTGAGACTAAATGCCTACTTTTACCTACCCCTGCTTAAGCCTACATTACAACCCTTGAAAGTCCTGATGATCTTTAATATGTATATCTATGATTAGTGGAGAATAGCAAGTAAACAAGTCTATAGCGTTTTAGGAAAGATGGAATGAAACTGACATGCATAAGTTAGATGTTTGTAGTCCCATTGATTGTGATCTAAGTGAATTTGCGAAATATCTATTTTGAAATTCTAGATTGCTAAATATTCATGCTATGTATGTTCTAACATATTATCCCAACTTTAATCCACGATGTTAAAGAAGCATTGCTATAACTATGTGATCCATTTCACAGAGTCTTTGTTATTGTTTTTGTTTATTATTTAGTGTTTTACTCAAGGACGAGTAAAGTGTAAGTTTGGGGGTATTTATTGAGTATATTTTATACTCTTTTAAGTCCTTTTTAGTTAGTATTTTACTATTTTATTTTGCATTTAGTATAGTGTTAGGTGTGTTTTTCTTTCATTTGTGTCACAGCGGTTATAAAGGAGAAGATACTACTTCTGGGGATGAAATTGCACAAGAAAATGCCAAGAAATGAAGTCTAAGAAGTCACGGAAAGTATTGAAGAAATCAGACGAAGTCCGGACGAGAAAATGACACAAAATCAGAAAATCCGAGAAAGGACGCCACCGGCACCGCGGCGCCAGCCAGCAGCGCCGTTGCACCAAAACATCTGCAAGGTCTAATTTTGCCCCAGTATTTTCGGCGCCGTGGCATCAGCCTGCAGGGCCACGACGCCGAGGCGGGTTTTTCCGAATCTGGGCCGAATTTTGACATGGTTTTCAGGGTCCACAATAAAAAAATTCCCAGATATAAATCCCTAAACCCTGAGCATGTCTTAATGACTTTTAATATACTTTAGGAGAACGACGGCTAGAAGAAAGATTAGAGACACCTTCTTGTTCAAATTATTTTCTTTTCCTTGTTTTATTTCAGTTTATGTTGGATTGTAATTTAGTTCTTGACATGACAATGTTTAGGAGCTAAATACTTTAGTAGGGTTTCCATCGAACCTTCTTGAAGCTCTTTCATATAGTTCATGCATTAGTTATTGATTTTTTCTTCAGCGTATTAAGATCTATTCAATATTGTTGTGATTGTTTGATGATTAACTAGCTATTAATTGTCATAACTTGTATGATTTCAAATCGAGATCCGAGAGGAGAGATTTAAATATGTTGTAGTTGTTTAGACATAGGTTAAAATCGTGGACGAAAGTACCCCGATACTTGTTTAGTAATTAAGGTTACTGTTCTTAATCCTCCTGTGTGGTAAAATCTATCATAGAAATATAGAAGGTGTCTGCACAAGGTTGAGCTCTTGTATGTCCTAACCAAAATATAATGACAGATTAGTTAACCTACTATCTTAATAAGAAGAAGAGTCATTACATTGCATTAACACGCGAAATAGTGGATAGTTGAGGAGATTGGAAGCCCTATTTTCTTCATAACTGTTATAAACCCAAAGTATTATAATCTTCAGTTTAATTTCTGCACTTAGTCATAATTCTTAGTTATAATTCTTAGTTATAATTCTTAGTCAACCAAATAGATACCATAAAATAGATAACCAGTACTTAATAAACCAGTCTCTGTGGACGATAAACTCGATCTTACAGATCTTTATTACTTGAACAATACGTACACTTGCGTAAGCATCTAGAAATATCACAACAACAAGTAGACATTTTGACAAAATCATTATCCAAACTGACTCACAATTGATATAGAGAATATTATCAGAGGAGTGAAAGCCACCATGGGTCATTGTCGCAAGGATAGATTAAATTAAGCAGCTGATAGAAAGGAAACATGTTTTATACACCAATATCCTAAGGGAAGGGAATAAATTAGATGTTTCTTTAGCTAATTTGGCTTTGGACAAAGGTGGTACAATCAACTATGATTAATTCAAGGACATGGAGGTAGGGTTAAAAAAGATCTTGAAAAGTGATAAAATTCAGATATCATACATCAGATTTCAAGCATGTTAAATCATACACAGCAGGACACAAACAACAACAACACAGAAGAGGAAAGTAAGAATACAATTTCGTGGTGTCGGGGGAATGATTTCTTACCTGCAAGTAATGAGGAACATGTATATCAACCCAAAGTTTCATCAACTCAAAAAGAGGTCTCATTCCATCGGATTTGGTACATGCAACACAATACAACTGGAGATGAGTATAGAAATAAGGGGAAAGGGATCAGAAAGGAGCAAAGTCACACTTACAGTGAAATGAGACCATAAAAGGATGGTGATTAAACTCAAATCTTCATTCCACAGGGAGAATAAGATTTAACTCACATGGAAAATTCAACATGCAACTGAAATCATCATGTTCGCGGCTTGAATCGATAGTTTCTAGAAAGATATGCTCTGAAGATAAAGAGAGAAACAAGCAAAATTCTAGGGCACAAAATGAAGACAACATTTGTTGTTTGAGCATCTTCTTTTATTTTATTTTTAATTTCATTTAATTTCATTTTATTTTTACTTTACGATTGGGCCAGTTTTGGGCTAAAATCGTGGACTTTGTTTGCTTTCTTCTTGATTTAATAAAAGGCATGTGTGGGCATAATTTATTTAAAAAATAATATAAAAGAATAGACTTCACATATCTTATCTTATCTTTTCTCAACAACGCGACGTAGCCGGTATATCAACATCATAATTATACTATTTCTAGAAATTTCCATCACGTTACACACTTTATAACAAGTATATCAACACCATAATTATACTATTTCTAGAAATTTCCATCCATAAGAAACTATGGATACACTTCCAACAACTCAAGGGTCGGGTCGGGTATTACATTTAAAAAAATTATATTATATATTAAAAATCCATAAGGGGAACGCTAGAATTTGGTTGTTTTGTGTGTATTGCGTTGTGACGGGTCGGGTCGGATAAGGTTGGGTCGGGTATTACATTTTCAAAAAAAATTATATATTAAAAAACCGTGACAAAGATATATGACGGTTAAAATAACCGTCACAAAATTGTCACAAAGACTGTGACGGTTAAAATAATTGTCACAAAGACTGTGACGGTTATTATAACCGTCACACAATTGTCACAAAGTCTGTGACGGTTATAAAAATCGTCACATGATTGTCACAAAGACTGTGACAGTTTTCATGATTATCATAAAGACATGTGACGGTTATAAAAATCGTCACATGATTATGTCATAAATGCGGAAAAACCGTCAGAACATGTGACGGTTAAAAAAACCGTCACACGCATACTGTCATCGTAGGTCATTTTTCTTATAGTGAGCACTCACAAGGTGCCTTCTTTCAGCAATCTTTCAGCAGAAAGATATTGTATCTGGAGAGGTAGCAGTAGCTTTGAACCTTCCATAGTAGAATACCATCGGAAATATTTACTGCTCGGTGAACGTGATATCTTGAACCGTCAGTGTTTAGTATATGCCAAGACAATGATACCAACACAACAACTTTTCATTACTTATTTTTGTTCTTATTGTTCTGTCCGTGGACACACTTAGATTCTTAAGTATGTTCATTTGAGGGGGCCTGTCCTCGCACTTAATTAGGTGGTCTTCTACAAGGTATCCTGCTATACCCCACTTCACCAGTGTTAGACACCATTAAAGTTTCCCTAAACCTAACCTCATTCGATGAAGATCAAGAAAGGTTTTTGGAAACTTAACCTTTACCCACGCTGCAGATAAAACTTAATGTCTATCACGGGAATGGCCTTGGATTCATGTTTCTAAGTAGAAATCATTATCCGAAGTACTCTTGCTTTCACCGAAGCGCTCAACTGAACCTTTACAGTTTAGTTTTCCCATTCAACCCTATTCCTGGGATCTCCAGTCTGTAAAGTTGGGTGTCCACTATATCAGTTCGTATTGATTGGGTTTTAAGACAATTCCCCTAGATAGGCAGAACTCTTGATTTCGGGTATCCCTTTTGTCAAAGGGTCTGTTATATCCTTCGATTTGTAATAAATGATGTGTCACCCGATCAACTGATATACAGTCTTATGTCTACGACAAATATGTATAGACACCGTCATTCGTGTCTTTACAGTGCATAACTAACGTAGACACAAGTTACTCCCAATAAGGGACATTCTCTAAGAGGTCGTGAAGTTACTCAACTTCTTGTCATGCTTTATACAAAGCGATGAACTATGATTCCATCATGAATCGTCCGATGCAAGGTTTGCTTAGAGGATTTTCCTAAGACAAACCATGCACATTGGTGTTCTTCAGGTCTTATGTCCAGTTTGCATCATTTTGTTCTCCCAGAAGCACTGGACATCCAGACTACTATAATTCATAGATAAGCGAATAATTCAGATGTTGTCACATCCGATTTAACGCCTTCTGTTGATCACTTCCAGAATCACAAGTGAACCTTAATTCAACTGATCTTCTTTTATGAACCGATACTAGGTCAATTGCAGTGTGACCCGAGTACATCCCTCCTGGAATATGGGTGCCCCATGATTTCAATTAACTCTATGATTTAAATCCATTGGTGACTTCAACGAGATTAATTGTCCATGGTACATTTCAACCATACAAGCTAGAAGGTCCGGAACTAGTATTTGTCCCCTCTTTTGCTCCGATTTGGTTCAACATCTAGAATCTCTGAGTTCTGTAGATCTGGAACATTAAGTTCCGGAGAGTCAACAACTTCTGAATCCTGTAGATTTGGAACGTCTAGTTCCTTATAATCAGGTCTTCGCGAATTCTTGTTTACCTCGAGCAAACACTTCTTTTTCCTTCTCAAGGAAAGTTACCTTCAAAGAATTCAACATTCTTTGACACCAAGATGCGACACACACTATTGTTATTTGCAGATCCAGTGGATATGCACTCTACAGGCTTAGGTCCAATTTTGACATATTTTGGCTTAGGTGTTTCAACCTTTTGCCACACTATCCCATATCACATCATTTGTAGATGGGATCCTTTTCCATGTTTCACATGGAGGGTTATCCTTACGGATCTGCGCTTGGCTAACACAGTTAGTCTGAGGTGAGTAAGGAACAATCATTTGAAAAATGATGTTTCGCATTCTCCCCCTCTATCACAACGAATTTCTCAATCCGTAGACTTTTCAACTTTTGCTTCTGAAGCACCGCGACCCTGCCTGAGAGGCGCCGTGGCTTCAGAATTTGGCCTGGTCAGCGCCGCGGCTCTTCACTTCCAGTAAGCTACTGGAACACAATTGACAATTAGAGCTGCGGCCCTTCGGGGAGGTGCCTCAACGCTTAAGTTCCATAGCTACTGGAACTATAAGCGTCAATTTCCAGGATCCAATCTCGTCGTTGGCGCCGCGGCTCCGACGAGTTGCGCAGCGGCCCTTCACGGCTCCGCGGCAATTTCTGGCTCTTTTCATTTTTGTTCTACAACAAAGGATACAATATGTTGTATCATCATCAATTAAGATCACAGCGTACTTGTCTCCCCCTCTATTTGTACAAACTTCAAGTCACCCATGTAGGGGTTACCAAGTTATAAAGGAGCGGTGCTTTTTTCGCTATTCCTTCGACGGAATGGAAATGTGAGTTTGCCTCTTTGCCTACCTCACCTTCATTTAGACGTTTTATGTCGACAGATGGCAACACTTTCAACTTAGTTAGCTTTTGAATGACTTTCTATTTAACGTGTCTTAATCTATAATTGCATAGATGCATGGATTACAAATATATCATCCACTTGGCTACAATTTTACTGTACCACTTTTGGTTATTATCGACCTGCGGGACATAAGGCGAAAAACTCAAGCCATATTGTCCAACAGCGTCCTTGACACCAAGTTTAGGACATGTATCACCTCTTTTAAGAATGATCTCATTCCCTTAAGTCCTTTTTAGGACAACCTCTTCAACTTCTTCTATTCTGAAGGTAGTGTTGCTTCACATGAACAACCTCTTGCCCGTGGTAGGGCGTAACTGGATCATATATGATATAGATTCTCTGGCCCACTCCAGTTGCCTTGGCAGACTGAGTGTCCACTTTCTTTTCTGCCTTTTTTTTGGCCTTCAGATCTATTGAGATCTGGTAACTCTGAACCACTCCAGTCGCCCGTAGGCTGAGTGTCGAATATCTTTTCTGCATTTATTTTGGCCTTCAGATCTATTGAGATCTGGTAACTCTGAACCACTCCAGTCGCCCATAGGCTTTGTATGACTGAGCGTCCTGTCACGACCCGACCTCGGATCCGTGACTGGTGCCTTACCCCGGGCACCCTTGTGATACAACATCAGAGAAAACCAGCAGAAATAAACTCACAAACAAGAACCATATAAGAAAATAAAACAGGCTAACCCAAAGTGGCTACCTCTAAATATAATAAAACGAACATTTACATCCTTACATCCCAATTCATGACAAGACTACAAGCCTCTAAGAAGGTATAAACACTATGACGGGACAGGGCCCCGCCATACCCCCTGAATGTACAAAAGTCTACAACCTCAGGGAACCGTACCAAAAGACGAGGCCTCCGGAGAAATGGAGCCTCCCGGGAACCGAACAGTGATCCTAAGAGTGCGGATCAGCAAGCTATGAACCTCAACCTGCGGCATGAACGCAGCCCCCCGAAGGAGGTCAGTACAACATGTACCAAATATGCGAAACTGGAAAATACTGTAATAATATCATAAGTCAAAAATATAAGCTGGAGTCATAGACGAAAATCAGTTTACTTTGCACTGTGCCTTACTAACAATGAGAGTAACAAATGTATATATACTGCATAAATAGGAAGCTCATGATCAAAACAGGGTACCTCGCCCGTAGTATCATTAAGCAATCCTACTCCTGGGATTATTTCACCCGCATAGGTCCTGTGGACCCGCATGAGGTCATCCGCCTCGTCATGGGACTATTTCACCCGCATGGGACTATTTCACCCTCATGGATCCTGTGGACCCGCATGAGTACCATCGCCGTACTCGCATGGGACTATTTCACCCGCATGGATCCTGTAGACCGGATCCGCATGAGTACAAACGCCGCACTCGCATCATGGGTAGCAAATCCATGACATAAGTAGTAAACCATCCTATTGGAGCATACCCGTGGGCCACCCATCGTGTCAGTATGTCCAAATGAAATAACAAGAATAACCCGGGGTTTACCCGTAATAATATATATATAACATAGCTCATCCGGCTATCATACATAACGTAAGCACTACCGGCCTATCATACGTAACATAATCACTACCGGCCTATCATATCATAACATAAGCACTACCGGCCTATCATATCATAACATAAGCACTACCGGCCTATCATATCATAACATAAGCACTACCGACTTATCATATCATAACATAAGCAAGTTAAGAAATCCCTTAACTTCTTATTAACATTATTAATATATCCCCTCATTTTAGTATAACTAAGGCACTAACATGTCTTTTAATAGAAAATCCGGGAATTTAACCCAAGTACCATGTACTTCTAACCTTTTAAGAAATAACTCTTTTTATACAAAAATTCCAAGATACTAATCACCATAGTATCAAGTTACGATTTCTTTTCAAGACAAGTCACATCTCCTTTTAGAAATATAATAGACTTCTAAATCAAATGACTTCATTTCCTTTAAAACCTTAGGCAACCAATGCCTAAAAATCAATTCACCTTCCATAGTTTCAAATCCTTTACCCGTACTTGTTTTAATTAGAGTAAACCTTTATTTGTGAACCTTTCAAACACTAATATAACCAACTTCCCATAAAGTCATTATATTAGCGTCATTCCTTTGTCAAATACATTTTCCCTAAATCCAAGGGACTTATACCTTTAAAATGAAACAAGTATCATATACTTTAAAACAAGTGAAAGATATCAAATCTTGTACGTCTACCGTACTACATAGGTACAACTACTCATGCTCAAGAGATAGGAAAGTTTCACATACCTCTTCGGTTAATCCACTTGCTAAGTCCGAAATACCGCACATAATATGTCAACCTATAATGACCATAATACGTTTATTAACCCCTAATTTCAATGTAGAAATTCCAAATTCAAGTTACCAATTCCTAAGGAAAATTGGGCAGCATTTCCTTTGTTTCTACTCACTTGCCACCTTTTCAAAGGCCGATTTTTCAACACTCAAACGCCACATTAAGGCCCAACATCCAAACCAACACAAAGGGGATTACACACCTAATCTTGGGTGTGTAAAATTCTGCCCCATAAGTTATAATAATACACTTAACAATTCTAAAGTAGTTTGTAGGCTACAACATGCTCATAATATCTCTTTAGCCAAATCCTTCATACCCAAACCACATCTCTTGCATGCAATGACTCTAATAGCATTATTTACTACCACAAGTTCTTTCTTCTTAACATGCAACACTAAAAACTAATAATAAAGGAAGAATCATTACCTTAGAGCTTTAGCCAAATTTATCCAACAACTTGCTAGGTTCTATTCCAAGAACACCACCACAATAACCTTCACAAGCTAGCCACAAGCTTCCTTCTTGCCTTTTACTTTTCAGATTTTCCTAAGGCTAGATTATCTCTTGGAGTTTTAGAGAGAAGGAGGAGCTTGAAATAATTAAGAGAGAAGGAGGAGCTTTGTCTAAGAGAGAGATGAAAGATGACCAAGTCTTTAAGACTTGGTCAATATAATGCATGCAAAATCAGATGGGGGGGACACTTGTCACCCTCCCATGCCCTTTTTAAAAGAAAAGATCAGATTTTTCTAAGTTTTTCCGCCAGATTTCCCGCCTCGGCCTGCGATCGGCCACTGGCGCGCAACTCTCGGACACTGAACTTTAGGCGCCGACACGATTCCGCGCGCGACCATGAATTCCCACTTGCGCGCCATGCCTCCGGCGCCCGCGCTGAGCCACGACCAAAGTTTTCTGATTTCGAATCCTAACTCCTTTCGCACGGCCCCATACGCACGGCCTGAACCACGGGGTATAACACGTCCAATATATTTTCTGTCTTTCTTTTGGCCTTCAGATCTATTGAGATCTGGTAACTCTGAACCACTCCAGTCGCCCGTAGGCTTTGTATGACTGAGTGTCCAACATCATCATGTCATGTGACAGATCTGGCCCACTCCAGTTGCCCATAGGCTTTGTATGACTGAGTGTCTGCTACTATCCTGTCGAAAGACAGATCTTCTCTTGGAAACGGCGACAAGATTGTCTCTAGTCCTCTAGTCCTTGTCTTTAGTCCTCTAGTCTTCTTCACATGCTTAGGATTGTCCATAAATTGATTTTATTACAATCTAAGTCCATATCTTTTAGGTCGTTGTTTATAACAGTCCAATATTCCCGGGAAGAAAAGTGAGATTAAACATTCTGATTTTACAGCGTAAGGAATATAAAGAAATACTTTCACATTTATAGCCTTATTCAGTTCATTTTAATTAGACATCTTTTAATCTCATTTTGACAATGAATAAATAATTAACTCATACCTTTGGGATTTGGACCACATTCGTCACGTGTCCAAATCCTCCTTACCATAAGATGAATGTTTCTTCTTAGAAGATGGAATATCACTTTTAGTCTTCTCCTCATGTCCCAGTTGATATCTTCAACCTCTTGTGGACACTTGTTTACACCACTCCCGGGAGCGGTGACAACAACTCTTCCTTGATCCTTAGCCTTGCCAACATGACTATTAGCAGTGTCTTCAAGTTCAGGATCACCAACAGAGATCTCCTTTTTGACGAAAATAGATTTGCAACTATCGTCAAAGAGAGATACAAAACTAGGACCATATCTATTGACAGAGACAGTGTTTGAACTGTTTATAGAACCGTCAACGAAACTGGTTTCAACAAGAAAGCCACAACCAGATTTGAGAGTATATCTGGTGGCAAACATCTTTCCAGCACAATTACAAATATTGTCTTAAGATTGTGAGTCTAAACTCCTTTTGATGTACGGGAAATAGTAAACTACTATTACAAGTTCTATGAAAGGATAATTAATTATGTATTACAATAAAATTGATGCCAACAAGAATTGAGGCAACGATTATGTTTTGTGGTCTTGATCTTTATACTTGAATTTGTCTTGAATCTTCCTCCTTGGATCTTCGTTCCAGTTTCAACAAGCTTCTTGAATCTAGTTAACCTACAATCAATAGACACTAAATCCAGGTTGTTGAGTCGATTGATTTATCAACCTTCTCTTAAGACAATATTGTCCGTATACATAATTTGTACGGATGAATTGCAACTTATCTCCCAAGGTAAAACAACGGAGAAATATCACTTGTGCAAAGCAAAAAGAAGTTATCCTGGCGAAGAAAACAAACACGAAACGATTGCTAAAGAATAGGAAAGAAGAACTTGTTCTTTGCAGTGGTTTTCCTTACTGTTTTTGTGTTATATCTTATGTCTCTCAAATCTGAAAATAAGGCATGATTGTATAGTTTAGAGGATGAGGAGAGGTGTTAATAGGTGTTAAGAGGGCTGTTAATGGACACCATAATGGCAAAAAACATTCTGGCATAAGTGTCAAACGTTTCAACAAAGTAATGGCCATCAATTTCATGATATTCCCGTTACTGGAAGTTTACTGGCATTTAGCGCCGCGACGCTGGTCATGAGGCACCGCGACCCTAGCCAACTCTGACTTCCAAAAACTTCAGGGACCAAACTGTAAATAAATCTAAGTTAGGGGTCCAAAAGGATAATATCAGAAGCAGCCCAACAATCCCTCAACCTGCGGCCCACGACCCGACCCGGGCGGGTGGTGGCGCGCGTGTGGGCCTAGTTTCGAACCCAAACACACCTAGGTCCTCCCTCATTCAAACACATGGGTTACCCCTTGGGGTCTCAATCCTTTATTCAGTTTTGAGGCTTATATTATGAACAATTCTTCCTTTTCTCACTGATGTGGTAGATTTGTCCCACACCACTCTTTCATGTCTCAAACACATAACTTTGCGGACCAATATCTCTTCTATTTCTCAATGGAATTTGACGATTCTTGGCCCTACGGCCATCTACTCACTTAGTAGATGATACACGTGTGAAGAACCATAATCTTCAACATGTGGAACCATGATATTTAAGTCATTGAAGATGGGCGGACCCAACCTCCACCAAAGGCAAATTGCCAACATAAGCTTACAAGAAAATTATTTAATTTTTGGTGGTTATATTATTAGTTAATTGACGCAAAAGGCTTTATGAAGATTTTGCACACTCAAATCTATAAAATGATTTGGGAAAAATAATGATTCATAGAGGGAAAATTGAACATGGCCTACCATTACATCTCAAAGACTAAACAAGAATTACCTCTAAAAAATAATAAATCTATCTCGGTGTTCTATTTGTTATGAAACAATAATAAAATTACAAGGCAACAAGAGATATAGCCAAATAAGCTGGGGGAGAGAGAAACTTTATTGCTCTTCAAAATTGATATACAAAGGAACTTAATTGACTTCCTATTTATAGAGGAAAAGAAGCAGCTCCAAAGTTTTTCAAGAAGATGTTGCAAGATATTTCAAGAAGCTGCTGGCAAACTGCCTACTTGAGGTACTTGCAAGCTATCTGTTTTAGCTACTTGCATGTTTTCAGCTTTATTGCAAGCCCGAGGAAGCTGTTGCAAGACTTTTTCAGGATGCTGCTGGCAAACTGCTCTCTTGAGCTACTTCCAACCTATCTACTTGAGCTACATGCAAGATGCCTGCTTGATTGTAAGCTTATCCAGATGACTGTATATTTAAGTGGACATCCATAATACAGTGTATTTTTAACACTCTTCTTTGGATGTTCATTAACAGATAATGTGTCTCGTTAAAACCTTACTAGAAAAACTCAGTGAAAAAAATCCTAGAAGGAAAAAGAGTACACATATTTAGTAATACGCATTGCTAGCTGCATCATTAAAAACCGTACCACAAAAATTAAATGGGACAAAACCTTTGTTAAGGGAAAAAGAGTACATCACATATTTCACTCCCCATGATAAAAACATCACATAAATGTTGAAAATGACGTACTCCAATCTTGTATACCAACTATCATATGTTGAGGTTAGCAGTGCATTTGTGATCAGATCTGTCAAATTATCATGTGATTAAATGATTAATCATATGTATTTGCATCTGCATTCTTTGATAAAGCTGCATCATACTCATATGATATTTGTAGGGATCACACCAAGTATATTACTAGCTTGCCTCATAAAATGTTCTTATCTTTGTATGATTTGACTGTCATACAGAGGAAAGTATTATGGCAGTACCCTTCATGGAAATAAATAACATGTCTAAATGGAACTCTAATGTTGGTCATATGAATATTCTGAATATCCATAAAGACTTGACAATACGTCACGATCAAAATCGGAGGGCCGCAATGGGAATCCGGTCTTTACCCACTGGGTACCACTAACCATACAGTTAACACCTATTCATAATTAAACACGGACTAATTCGAAAAAGGACTATGTGAAATCTTAATCAGAAAACCAACTTATATGTATGTATACACCCCCAAGGCCAATAAGGTCATATAAGACTACTACACACAAGACACCTGTCTACAAGCCTCTAAAGAGTGTACGACATCAAAAGGGCGAGACAGGGCCCTGCCATACCCATATATACACGCAAAAATTCATCGTATCAAGATTGACCGACACTCCGAAGCAAGGGGAGTGCTCCAAAATCCACTGAGTCAGCAATTTACTAACGTGGATCGTCTCCTTTCCTACATGAACTCGTGGGCATGAAACGCAGCATCCCCCGACAAAAGGGACGTCAGTAGTACTGATGTATTAAGTTTGTCAGGCATTAATAATAGCATAACAGGGATATAACACTAACTGAAAAAGAAATAACCGACCAGCAGTAAATACCTCTGAGGGCCCTAATACATATGCCTAAATGTTATGCACAATGCAAATGCGATATATATATATATATATTGCGGACCGTGCAGCCCGATCCAATATATGTTAGTGTTGTGGATCTCGCAACCCGATCTGATATATGTTAGTGTTGCGGATGGTGCAACCCAATTCAATACATGTTAGTGTTGCGGATTGTGCAACCCGATCCAATATATGTTAGTGTTATGGATCGCGCAACCCGATCCAAATATATGTTAGTGTTGCGGACCGTGCAACTCAATCTAATATATGTTAGTGTATAATGCATGAATGACAATGAAACATTCTGAACTTATGGGATGACCTAATATCTTTGTATCTTCGACTAACACTAGGAGCCTTAGCATGTACCTTTGACTAATATTAGAAACATCAACATATTTTTCGTATGCCTCAATAAGGACTTAGGAACATATTTAGACATGTTTTTTTAACATAGGAATCAATAATATGAATATTCTTAACTACTAGGAGTAGAATAAATTATGAAACAATATTACGGTTATACTTCGTTACATGAAACATGCCAAAAGAAAGAAATAATCTGCCTTAACATACCTTAATAAATAACGAAACCAACCCCTTTTAATAATTGTTTGCTGGAACGTTGCTTTGCAACACCACTGCAGGACGTATTGTTCTAACAAATTTTTTTAAAAGAAATTTAACTGTTGGTTCGAAAAGGGTTAAATTGCTTCATGTCCCCTTTCTTTCTCATAAGAAGCTAGATGCTTACTAAATGAAATGTTAAGGGTATGCTACTGCTATATACGAATGGATAGTGCTCTCCCTCAAAACTCAATTCCTTATAAATTAACAAACACATATCCTCTCCCACTTTAATGTAATGCCGCTCTATTTTATTTACTCACACGTAATCCCTCATCTAATTTTACATGCACCTAGTGGTTTGTTGTCACTTAAGTGATTTACTTATATACTACACGTATATGCCCCCACTAATCTTGTCTCCTCAAATAATAATTAATCAATCCCACAATTAATCAATTACACACTCAATTAATTCTTGATTGAAATTCACTTAAATCTCAATGATTTATAAATCCTTCATACACTCAATGTGATAATTTGTATGACATTAGTCCGTAACCTCTTTATGCATGCACCAAATTTATTTCCGATTCCCGTCGTCACACTTGTTACGTTCAAAATTAACTTGAAGTTTAATCATTTTATGTATTAATCTCTTTATTAGCATACGTAAATATAATATAATTTTTTCCAATTCTCGGGTCTATTTAGACACGCCTAGCAATTTTAAACCTTGACCCGAAAGTACGAGATGTTACACAATATTTGTTAGGATAAACACATTCATGTCAAGCTTTCGTTTGCAATATGCAATTGATATTATTTTAATATTTCCATGTAAGAGAGTAATTATATCATGGTCATAGTTATAGCAAGATAAATAAATGCATTAATTGCCCAAATATATGATACTTCAGGATTAATCTAATTTTTTTATTTCAACTTCTTTTAGGAGGTAGTCTACTGCTTTTCGAAAACTCTTCAAGAGCTTCAATAATATTCAAGTCAGCGACTTGCACATCACTAAAAACATTTCTGAATATCATAAAGGGATAAGGGTAAATAGAGTCATCTTTATACCATTTATCAATAATTATTTATTAAGGCAATTTTAGTACACCAGCCTTGGTTCATTTAATCTGTTTAAGGATTATAAACAAGCTTCCCAATAACTTGTATATGCTTTAGGCATTTGGATCTTTCAAAATATTTATATAAATTTTGTCAAATAAGCCATATAGGATGTGACAACATCCATCATTATAAATTGTGACACGTTCTAATGTCTGGATTACAGGTCCAATAAATTTTATGTTTAACAAGATGCATCATTTCCCTTGGTAATTATTTCTATGTTATCATGTTTTAAGATATGTAGAATTCAAATTGTCTCAATCTTATACAATATTGCGCATCATATTGTATCAAATATATCATCGATGAGGTATCATTTTATATCGGTTTGAAATTAGACATAACTTATTGAGATCTCATCATTTTATTTTTTTGAGGTACCTGGACCTCCTATGAGGTTTTATGAGTTGTTATGTTACAAGCTCTTCAAGAGCACATTGCCTTATTATTGGTCTACCATGTTCCATGCATGTTGTAGACACTGTCCTTCAGAGACATTTATGAGTATCTTGCAGCTGAAATGTGAAGTAGTTGGGTCAGTAAATGTTTCTAGCATTTAACTTGAATTATCTTTTGAACAAGGATCATACCGATGGAAATTCACAACATATTTCTTAGTTTATTATTCTCCCCCCCCCCCCTTATGTTAGAAAAACTAACATATGTTCCAGCCTTCATTGGACAATTCATCTGTGTGCATCGTGGTAGATCCATTAATTATTAAATCGCACATCAAAAACTATAAGATGGAAATATATGGTTCCCGACCCTGAACTAATTTGTGAGAGAAGAATTTTGCATAATTTGTTGGTTTGAAGCATATAAGTGACGTTGTACGCAATATATCATATAAGCTTTATTCTCATAAGCAATAATTTAGCTATTTATTGGAGACATTCAATAGTAAATCAACTTGGATATAAATCAACATTATCAAAATGAATTGTCTTGATTATATATTCTGAAAATTGTACTTCTAACTCAATTATTTTGAGAAAGAAACTTCGTAAATGTCAAACCGTGGATTGACAATAAACATATATGTGATTATCTTATAGATGTATCTATTTACAACATCACAATGTAGGTGAACGGCCCCACATTCACTTTTTATATTTTCCACAATTTAGGAAATTCAGTCTCAACATTAGCTCATATCAACTTATTATGAGAACAAGCAACACAAAAGAAATCTTGAAGAATCTTCTAGTTATTGAATATATTGTGAATAATTAGCATATTAGATTTATGTCAAGACGACTAAAATTGTCACGTGAACAGATAAAACTATATGTACTAGTGAACTTCAAGTTTATCATGTCGTGTACTATTTATTTTAGTAAAGTTCTGATTTACTATACCATGAGTTTTTATATCAATAAACTTCTGATTTATTGTGGTATATGCTCAGGTAACGTTTCATATACAATTTTTTATCTGTAGTAATTTGAAGACATTAAATATACCAACCATTTTTAATCTCAATATGATAATCATTTTATTTCTAGTAAACTTCAGGTATACTGTAATTTATGTTCCAATCATTATAATTAAGATCTAGGACAAATGGTACTATCATATATAATTGATGCGCGGTAAGATGCACACACTTAAAACGCAAGTGCACGTTATCGTGACAAGTAGTATAGTCTTGATAAGACCGAATATCGTCCTCAAGGATTAGGGTTCAATTACCAACTATCTATTTTTTGGTATCTATTTGGTAAATTGATCTTTGGATTTGTTGTTTATAACTAAGAATTATAAAAGCTATTTTAACTATAAAGGTTTACTTCAGTTGTGATGAGAATAGGGCTTCCACGTCTCCTCACTATCCGCTTATGCTACTTATTAATGCAATAACTTATGGTCTTCTTCTTTTGGAGAAAGCAGGTTCACTAAACCGTTTTATACTCCCGTTAGGGTTATATAAACACTCAACCCCAATATTGCACCTTACCTACCTTTCGGTGATAAGGATAACTCTATAGGAGGATTAAGAACAAGAACCTAGTTAACCGTCACGCACAATGCACAAAATTAAGGTTTTTAAGCCTCTCATTAACGCTACATAAATAATTGAGGTATTTTCATCCCCAATCCAAGAATGTCTACCCAACTTACAGCATATTCACAATTCCCCCCCCTTTCGGAGTCTGATTAGAAATCATATAGTGATAATTAGTTGTCAATTAACTACCAAGCATTCAATTCAATTATTGGATAGATCTCAACAAGAAGAAGAATAACCATAAGCATGCATTAAATCATAACATAAGTTTCTAGAGATTCAACATGGAAAGCCCTATAGAGGAATTAGTTCCTAGCCATTGACATGACAAGAACTAATCCCATGTTCATCATACAAAAACTGAAATAAAGTAAAGAAAAGGAAAAAAAATTACTAAACTATGGTCTCCAATCTCCAAGCAAGAAGCCTTGTGTTGTGCAAGAAGGGGAACCCTTAAAAACTGCCTAGGGTTCTCCTTTTATAGGCTGAAAACCGCCTCAACTTTTCCCGGCCCAAAATCCGTCTGGAAACCCTTATTTTTCCGCGTCGGCGCCGCGGCCCTGCAGACAGGCGCCGCGGCGCCGGAACTTCTGCAATCCGTCGGGTGATTTGGCGCCGCGGCCCTGATTTCTGGCGAGGCACCGCGACTTCAGCACTTTCGGATGTTTAGGCGCGCGACCACTGCTAGCGCCGCAGTCACAGTCTTCGCAGCCTCTCGATAGTGGCGCGCGCCCCGCTTCGATCGCAGGAGGCGCCGCGGCGCCGGTCTGGGTTTCAGCCTCGTTCGCCACTTTCTCTGTTTTTAGCTCTGGGATCTCCTCTTTTGCCCTCTTTTAGCTCCTTTTCCGCCATTTGGCCATTTTAACCACTTTGACTCAAAAGAAAGGAAAACTATCCTAATACGACACTTATATGTGCAAAACGGGACAAAAGACTAACTAAAACTGACTCAAAAGGTGTATATAAAATACACCGATCAAATACCCCCAAACTTAACCTTTGCTCGCCCTCGAGCAAAGATAGAAAGAAAGAAATAAAAGACTCAAAGAACGAAAATAAAAGACTCACTGCCATTGATTACTTTTGCTGCATTAGTGTTAACTAGAAAAACATGAAGGTTAGCAAAATAATATGCAGGAACATATAGCATGACATTTCAGCACATTAAGCTAGATATTTCGCAAACTCATATTCATCATGCTTTAATGGAAGTCAATATACTAAATCATGCATATAAATTCAAAAATCCTATGGTATGCTTACTTGCTATTCTCCACTAATTTTGGATATGCATAAAAAAGATCTTCAGGACTTTAAGGGTTGCAATGTAGGCTTAGATAGGGGTTGGTAAAAATAGGCATTTAGGCTCATTTTTGTGTACCATAAGCTCTTTAGCTTTTCAGTATTTCCCTTTTCTTTTTGTTCTTTTCTTCATTTCAATTTTATCTTTCCCCTATTTTGTTTTGGGAGAGTGAAGTATATAATAATGACAAGCACCCCCAAACTTAGGCTTTTGCCTATTTCTTATTACTTTTGTATTGGGGTGCAACAGACTTATTCACTCTTTTTGTCTCTTTTTAACACAATGTATTCCACTATTTCATATTTTCACTTATGGTACAATTTGTGGGAATATAGGGTGTCAAAGAAGAAGTTTCAAATTTAGGCTCAATGGGTGACTAGGATATTTTTAAAGTACGGGATAGAAAAGAATGGTAAGAATTGGCTATCAAAGAAATGCCTGAGTCATCTCCCTAACATGCATATCCTAACTATTTCGCCTCAAATAGCAAGCAATCATAACACATAAGTATTTATCATTTAGCATGCATAACTCAAGCAAGAAACTCCAAATAGACAGATTCTGTGAGTTTTTGGCATATCTAACCTAAGTGTTTAGATAGTTGCTTCAATTCCGTTACATTATTTCACCTTAATTCACTAGGTGTTTCTAGCAACTACAACATACATGATCTTTGACAGGCAATTGTGACTCAAAAAGAAAAAAATTTGGTGACTCAAAATAAACATGAAACAATCAAAAAGACTTAAATAAAACATATCATGACACAAATAAAACACGACACAAATAAAACACCCCCAAACTTAAATCACACATTGTCCCCAATGTGTGTAGACTCAAAGACACTAAAAAAAAACACTTACAGACTTTGGCTAAAATGGTGGTGGTGGCGGTGGATAATGCATCGACCATTGGTTGAACAGGGAACTCATCTCGTCATACTGCTGGTGCAGCTGTTGCTGCTCCTGCCTCAATTCTTGTTGCCCTTGTCGCAACTCATGTTGTCCCTGTCTCAACTCATTGTGTCCTTGTATCAATGTGCCGAAATGTTGCATCATCATTCTGCAGTTCTCGAGCACTTGCTCCATCATTGCACCGAGGTTCGCCGCGTGGTTGGCTGGTGGCTAGGTCCTGCCGCATATTGAGCCCCTATTTCAGGCTCATCCTCGTTCATTGCGGCCTCTGCTGCTGCTGCTGCTGGTGGTACTCTCCGTCTGGCTGCTGGGTGGCTTGGCCTGGGAAAGAGTGCACTATCCCATAGGACACCGGCAGTTGGTTTCTCTCATGAGTGTCAGTAGGTTGTTTTGGGACCGCACTTATGTGGCAGAGACTGGTAATAAGTGAACCGTGTCCCAATCCACCTGTTGTCACCAACCTGCTGATTTCTTCAATGCTCTGCACTATTTCTTTCCCCACATCAATCGTCATTCCCCTCATAATTCCATATATCGCTTTAATCCTATCCTCCGCACTCTGGTGAAGTGCGTGGATGGAATCACGCGCGACGAAATATAGCCAACCTTTGACTACTTTGTTGAATTGGCACCTGTTCAGTGCTCTTGATCCATTTCTTCCAATATAAAAAACAGCCCCATGGTAGCTCACGATTATGCAGAATTCGGCATTCCAATCGATGCGGTCGGTCTTCTAGACCATGTTCTAAAGTGATTCCAATCACTTCTTTCTTCAACATCAACCGCCTTCAATTGTGCATTTACATTCTCTGTCACGCATACATAAGCTCCCCTAACAAAGCATCCCCTTCCACCTTCTCCTAAAGTTGGCATAAAATTCACGCACTTGTTGTGTTCATTGGTGCTATTTTCTCCGATTCACAAATCTCCTCCACCCCTTAACTCAATCATAACCCGGATGGTCTCATAAACATCTTCCTCCCCATATGACTCCTCGTAGTCCATTCCCTTTCGGTATTAAAGTGCAGTATCAAGCTTTTATATCTTTGGAAGGCTTCAGCTCACAAACCTAGTATTATCGTAATGTGGGGTTGGGGTGGATGTGGAGCCTCTTCTCTTCCCGGTGGCCATGGTTTAAAATAGTTTAGAGCTTTCAATTTAGTGGCACAAATGTTTCCTACACAATCTACAACTAGCAGCGAACACAACACCCCCAAACTTCAATTCTTCTACCCAATACCCACACTCCTTTTCTACTCTTTTCTCCAAACTTCACAATCAACTTTTCCGTACCCAAACTACTTCAACTACAATACTCCTTCAAACTACTACCTCCTGTGACTTCAGTAAAGGACTCAAGAACAGAAAAAGATTACATTTTTATGAGAAGATTCAAGTTGTTCTTCTTTCAATTGGTGGTTTGAGGCTATGGAATGGAGCTTTGTTGGTTGAGATGGCTAAGGGTTTTTAGGAATTTAAGAGTTTTGGTTGTGGTTGGGTTTAATTTGTGGAGGATTTGTGGGCAAATTTTTGGAATTTTGTGGGTTTTTGGAGAGGGAGAGTTAGGTTTTTGAAATTGGAATTGGGGAAAAATCTGGTTTCGGATTTAAGTTTCGATTTCCGCGTCGCCGCTTTTGCTTGGCGCCCAATCTTCTGCACTCCTTCGGGACTTTATGCGCCGCGGCGCCTAAACTTGGCAAATTTTCTGGAATTTTGCCGCCGCGGCCCTGCTCCTGGGCGCCGCGGCGCTTAAACTTCTGCGCCTGTTCAGTTCTTTTGGCGCCGCGACCCTGCTCCTGGGCGCCGCGACGCTTACCCGCTTTTCTGGAAATCCTGGCTTTCGTTCAGCTTTTCGTCCTCCAGTTTATTTGCCTGTACCTGTCAATAACACAAACACAAGACCCCAAGACCGTGAGACTGTTCTAGGAGAAATTAAAATAACTGAAGGCAAAAATTGAATAACATAATTGAAAACGTTGGGTTGCCTCCCAAGTAGCGCTGTCTTTAACGTCTTTTAGCCGGACGCAAGCTCCTTAGCTTAATAAATGTGAGGGTGATTAACCCCACAACAAATACATTTCCTCCACATTCTGCGTTTTCTTTTTCTTCTTTTCTTCTTAGCATTATCAGTAAGGGGGAGTTCAGGAACACATACCTCATTTTGTGGAATTTTGGCAAACCATGCCTGCTTCCTTGGGCTCATCTTTCTTTGGTTGACTTGTATTGGCTCGCAGGGGGGTTTGATGGTGTTGATTGCAAAGCACCCACTCATGGTTGGTGGCTCAATGACGTGTTTAAAAACTTTAAACACCATTTCTTCATTCTCCACCCTTAATGTTAACTCTCCTCTTTCAACATCAATCAAAGCTCTCCCCGTTGCTAGGAATGGCCTCCCCAATATGATAGGGATTTCCGCATCTTCTTCCATATCAAGAATGAGGAAATCTGCAGGAAAGAAGAATTTTCCTACTTTCACAATTACGTCCTCAATCTTGCCTCTTGGATGAACCACTGTCCTGTCGGCCAGTTGCATGCTTACTGTGGTTGGTTTGGCCTCACCCAACTCCAATCTTTTTAATACTGACAGGGGCATCAGATTTATACTCGCCCCTAAATCACATAAAGCTCTGTTGCAAGTCACCCTGCCTACTGTGCAAGGTAGTGTAAAGCTTCCAGGATCCTTTAGTTTTGGTGGCAACTTCTTCTGCAAGATAGCACTACACTCTTCTGTTAGTGCTACTATCTCATATTCCGCCAGCTTCTTCTTTTTCCCCAAGATCTCCTTCATAAACTTGAAATAGGAGGGCATCTGCTCTAATGCTTCTATGAAAGGTATGTTGATATGCAGCTTCCTAAATGTCTCCAAAAATTTGGAGAATTGTTTATCAACCACCTTTCGCTGTAGTCTCTGGGGAAAAGGGATCTTCTGTATACTCCTTCTCCGGAGTTTTCTACTACTGTGGGCTCAATCACCTTCTCTTTTTCTAACTCGCCTTCTTCTCAACTCATCGGTGAGGTGATCACGCTCCAACGCTTGCCGCGTCTCATTTGCACTGCCTGGCATTGCTCCCTTGGATTTACCTCTGTGTTGCTTGACAATGTCCCCTGTGGCCTGCTGTTTGCCTGCTTTGCTAGCTGACCCACTTGTGTTTCCAAGTTCCTGAATGAGGATCTAGCTTCGCATGAATCGGTGCAGGCATTGGCAAGTCTTTATCCGCTTTTCGTCTCGCTTTCTTCTTTGAACCGGTGCATTGAACTGTTGATCTTTGTGGGGCTTGAATGAAGCGGTCGCTGATTCTGTTCTCGGTTCTGCATCGCCTCGTATTGGTTCTGCCGCTCGTATTGATTCCCGCCGCTTGGTATTGGTTCTGCGAGTTCGTGCCGGTTCTGCCGCTCGCCCTCTCCATGAGAAATTTGGGTGGTTCCTCCACCGGATTATAAGTGTTGGAGTAGGGGTTGTTCTGCTGCCTCGATAATTACCTATGGCCCGACACTGCTGCTCCATTGGTATATTGTTGGGATCACCAAGGACACCTATCAAATGTATGTGGGCCACCACATATCTCACACTTTTAGGCATCTGCACGCATTTCATCGACATCGTATGTTCTGCGATTGTTTCGCTAAAAGGGCCACTTGGGCATTCAAGGCAGTAATAGCATCTATTTCGTGGACTCCCACTGTTCTTCTCCCACTTGTCGACCTCTCTTCTGTGACATGGTTGTTAGTGGCCATATCTTCTAATAACTCATGAGCGTCGTGGGCTGTTTTCCTCATGAATGCTCCACCACTTTGCATCTATAATGGTTCTGGTTGTACTGCTCAGCCCGTTGTAGAAGATGTGGACCAAGTTCCACAACTCAATGCAATGGTGTGGGAATTTTCTCTGTAGATCTTTGAACCTTTCCCAAGCTTCATATAAGGACTATCCATCTGCTTGGTAGAAGTTGTTCAACTCCCCTCCCAGTTTTGCTGCTTTACACGGGGGAAAGAACTTGGCTAGGAATTTCTGTGCCAGCTCGTGCCATGTAAAAATCGAATCGGCCGGCAGGGAGTTCAACCATACTTTTGCTCTGTCCCTGAGTGAGAAGGGAAAGAGCCTCAATCTGACGGCATCATCAGTAACGCCGTTATATCTGAAAGTTGCACATAGCTCCAAGAAATTAGCTATGTGCATATGTGGATCCTCCGATGGCAGTCCTCCGAATTGCACTGTGTGTTGTACCATGCTCAGAATCGCCGATTTTATCTCGAAGTTGTTGGCTCCTATTGCAGGGAGCCTAATGCATGTCTATGCTCCATTCACTCTTGGCAGCACATAGTCCCCCAAACTCCTTTCTGGCTGGATTTGGACTCTCTCCTCCACGTCTATTGGCACTTGCCGAGGCATTCCTGGGTTATGTTGATTTTCACCTGACCCTTCTCTCATCATGTTATTGTTTTGACCTCCGTCCATTTCTATCAAAGTTGCAATCCGCTGATTCTTTCTGTTCTGTTTGCAGGTTTTCTCAATCTCTGGATTGTAGGAAACAAGAGTGTCTGCTCCTCTTCTCCTTCGCATAAACTGATTTTCTGAAATAGATCAAAAACAAACAACCAATCACGGTACCTCGAATTTTCTGAAAATAAATAAAAAATAAAAAAATAAAAACGTAATTTTTTTTTAAAAATAGAAATTAAAAATAGACAAATTTGATATTGAACTATGCCTAGTCCCCGGCAACGGCGCCAAAAACTTGATGCGCGGTAAGATGCACACACTTAAAACGCAAGTGCACGTTATCGTGACAAGTAGTATAGTCTTGATAAGACCGAATATCGTCCTCAAGGATTAGGGTTCAATTACCAACTATATATTTTTTGGTATCTATTTGGTAAATTGATCTTTGAATTTGTTGTTTATAACTAAGAATTATAAAAGCTATTTTAACTATAAAGGTTTACTTCAGTTGTGATGAGAATAGGGCTTCCACGTCTCCTCACTATCCGCTTATGCTACTTATTAATGCAATAACTTATGGTCTTCTTTTGGAGAAAACAGGTTCACTAAATCGTTTTATACTCCCGTTAGGGTTATATAAACACTCAACCCCAGTATTGCACCTTACCTACCTTTCGGTGATAAGGATAACTCTATAGGAGGATTAAGAACAAGAACCTAGTTAACCGTCACGCACAATGCGCAAAATTAGGGGTTTTAAGCCTCTCATTAACGCTACATAAATAATTGAGGTATTTTCATCCCCAATCCAAGAATGTCTACCCAACTTACAACATATTCACAATCCCCCCCTTTCGGAGTCTGATTAGAAATCATATAGTGATAATTAGTTGTCAATTAACTACCAAGCATTCAATTCAATTATTGGATAGATCTCAACAAGAAGAAGAATAACCATAAGCATGCATTAAATCATAACATAAGTTTCTAGAGATTCAACATGGAAAGCCCTATAGAAGAATTAGTTCCTAGCCATTGACATGACAAGAACTAATCCCATGTTCATCATACAAAAACTGAAATAAAGTAAAGAAAAGGAAAAGAAACTACTAAACTATGGTCTCCAATCTCCAAGCAAGAAGCCTTGTGTTGTGCAAGAAGGGGAACCCTTAAAAACTGCCTAGGGTTCTCCTTTTATAGGCTGAAAACCGCCTCAACTTTTCCCTGCAGGCCTGGCCCAAAATCCGTCTGGAAACCCTTATTTTTCCGCGTCGGCGCCGCTGCCTCGCATGGGCCGCGGTTCTTCTGCAATCCGTCGGGTGATTTGGCGCCGCGACCCTGATTTCTGCTGTCTGAGGGCGCCGCGGCGCTGCAACTTCTGTAGCTTTTCGGGTGTTTAGGCGCCGTCCTCGCTTTGGCACCGCGGCGAAGTCTTCGCAGCCTCTGCGATAGTGGGCGCCGCGCCGCTTCGATCGCAGGAGGCGCCGCCGCTGAGTTTCAGCCTCGTTCGCCACTTTCTCTGTTTTTAGCTCTTGATCTCCTCTTTTGCCCTCTTTTAGCTCCTTTTCCGCCATTTGGCCATTTTAACCACTTTGACTCAAAAGAAAGGAAAACTATCCTAATACGACACTTATATGTGCAAAACGGGACAAAAGACTAACTAAAACTGACTCAAAAGGTGTATATAAAACACACCGATCAATAATCTCGAGAGATTTCAATTAAGTTTTTATACTGAGATATTGTCTTAACACTGCTAATGTCATAATTCTTATAAACAAATAATTAGCTCTTGTGGAGCTCCTGATCATTAATTTTGTACTATTATATATTGCTTAGATACTGCTAGTATTATGAAAGAAACTCTAGCTAGACACTACTGGTGTCATTAAATAAAACAATAATCAAATGGACATTTAGAGATAATTGTGAATTCATAAACAACGAAAAGTAAATACTAAGTTCTAAATTTAGTATTTTAATGTGTCCTTCAGGGAGATTAGTCACTAACATCTAAATAATTTGTATCAAAGTGGTAACCACATAGTAATCACATCCTTCAGAAGAAATACATTAATGTTTATTTCCTTCCCAGAAATCATAACAACTAACCATAATGTATCAATGTGGTTATGGTAGAAAATATTCTACTCTATTTTCTTTTTGCCATAGAATAATATTTAATAAACTTATTCATGATGTTTCTATGTACGACGACAGTGTTGCAATGCCTTTTATACCACATGTATTTCTTTTGTTATTTTATCTCTCCAGGAGGTAGGTTATGGTGCATCTTCATTCGCTTGGGGGAATGAAACCTGAATGCGTTTGATATTCAACATTTATCTATAGCTCATTATTTTACTCAAGCACAAGAAGATATTGATTCAGAATATTTTTCAGATAATTTATCAATTCTTTTTACTCCTGAGAAAAGTTTAAAAAATTTACCACTTCAGGAGTAACGTTTAAAGTTTTACCACTTTAAGAGTAAAGTTTAAAGTTTTACCACTTCGAGAGTAAAATTTAAAATTTTACCACTTCAGAAGTAAGGTGTAAAGATTTACCACTTCCAGAGTAAAGTTTAAAAATTTATCACTTTGGGAGTAAATTTTAAAGTTTTACCACTTTAGGAGTTAATTTTTAAAGTATTACTATTTCGGGAGTAAATTTCAAAATATTTACTAATTTAGAGTACTATTTGGGGAGTAAATTTTAAAATATTTACTAATTCAGGAGTAAATTCACAGTTCTACTACTTCGATAGTAGATTTCAGAGACATGTTCAGATACTTATGTATTTAGATTAAGTTTTGGCCTACGTGCCTTATTCAGACTTGTATCAGATTATTAGTGCTCTTGTATGATTGACAAGATTTTGAGGGTTATGTTATTCCTTGGACTTTATTTCTTATTTATATCATGAATGTCAGGACCCAAATCGGAAGGCCGTGACAGATACGATCTTTACCCACCGAGTACCACTAATCATACAGTTAACACCTATTCATAATTAAATACAGACTAAGTCGAAAAAGGATTATGTAAAATCTTAATCAGAAAACCAACTTATATATATGTATACACCCCCAAGGCCGACAAGACCATATAAGTCCTCCAAAATCCGCTAAGTCAGAAATCTACTAATGTGGATTGTCGCCTTGCCTACGTGAACTGCAGGCATTAAACACAGCGTCCCCCGATAAAAGGGACGTCAGTACGACTGATGTACTAAGTATGTCAGGCATGAATAATAGCATAATAGGAATACAACAGTAACTGAAACAGAAACAGTCGAACAACAGTAAATACCTCTAAAGGCCCTAATACATATGTCTAAATGTTATGCACAATGCAAATGCGATATGTATGTATGTATATATATATATATATTGTGGATCGTGCAACCCAATCCAATATATGTTACTGTTGCGGACCGTGCAATCCGATCCAATATATGTTAGTGTTGTGGACCGTGCAACCCGATATAATATATGATAGTGTTGCAGACCGTACAATCCGATCCAATATATATTAGTGTTGCGGATCGTGCAATCCGATCCAATATATGTTAGTATTGCGGATCGTGCAACCCGATCCAATATATGTTAGTGTTGTGGACTGTGCAACCCAATTCAATGTAGGTTAGTGTATAATGCATGAATGACAATGAACTATTTTGAACTTATCGGATGATATAATATCCTTGTATCTTCGGCTAACAATGTGAGCCTTAGCATGTACCTTTGACTAACATTAAAAATATCATCTTTCCGTATGTCTCAATAAGAACTTATGAACATATTTAGATATAATTTTAATATAGAAATCAATAATATGAATATTCTTAATTATTAGGAGTAGAATAAATTGTGAAACAATATCACGGTTATACTTCATTAGATGAAACATGCCAAATTTTTTTTTGCCTTAACATACCTTAATAAATAAGGGAACCAGCACCTTTTAATAATTGTTTGCTGGAATGTTGCTTTGCAACACCACTATAGGACGTATTGTTCTAACAGTTTTTTTTTAAAAGAAATTTAATTGTTGGTTCGAAAAGGGCAAAACTGCTTCATGTCCACTTTCTTTCTCATAAGAAGCTAGATGCTTACTAAATGAAATGTTAAGGGTATGCTACTACTATATACGAATGCATAGTGCTCTCCTTCAAAACTCAATTCCTTATAAATTAGCACACATGTCCTCTCCCACTTTAATGTAATGCCACTCTATTTTATTTACTCACACGTAATCCCTCCTCTCGTTTTACATGCACCTAGTGGTTTGTTGTCACTTAAGTGATTTACTTATATACTACATGTATACGCCCCCACTAATTTTGTTCCCTCCATTAATAATTAATCAATCCTACAAGTAATTAATTACATAGCCAATTAATTCTATACCGATTCACTTAAATCTCCATGAATTATAAATTCTTCATACATTCAATGTCATAATTGTGATATGACACTAGTCCATAACCTCTTTATGTATACACCAAATTTATTTTCGATTCCTGTTGTCACACTTGTTACGTCCAAAATTATTTCGGGGTTTAATCCTTTTATATCACTACTACATTTCTAGGCTAATGCGACGCCCCCAAGTCGTCGCATTAGGTCCTTCTGGCCGTTGCATTAGACCTAATGCAACGGCTAAGGGACGTGGCATCTCCTGGCGTTGCATTAGATATAATGCAACGGCCAGAAGGGCCTAATGCGACGGCTCTCTAGTCGTCGCATTAGATATGAAGCTAATGCGACGACTGTGTTTAGTTGTCGCATTAGCTTCCTATCTAATGTGACGCCTATACCCCCTAATGCGACGACTCCCAGCCCCCCTAATGCGACGTCCCCCCCTAATGCGACGGCCAGGCAGAGCCGTCGCATTAGATAGTCAGCTGTTTTTTATGGTTATTTAACCCTCTAATGCGACGGCCAGACAAAGCCGTCACATTACATATTTGACTGTTTTGAGGCTTTTTTAACCACCTAATGCGACGACCAGGTACACAATATTGCAAAATAAATAATTAAAAGTGAAAAATAATAATAAAAAAGGATTGTATTACTAATTGTTCACAAATGTACAATAATACAATATTAGACCCATTAGAACATATTACAAGATAATTGTTCACAAAATTAAAGTATCTACACATAAGCCTCCACCTACACGCCCATTTGTTAGATTGCTAGATTTCTTCTCCATTTAGCTCACTAGACTCCTACAAGGTAACATAAAGAATAATCATAAGTAAAAAAAAGGTAGACTAACCAAATCATCATAAATAATAACTTCAATGTAGTTTACTCATATAAAAACATATAATTTCACAGTATAATAATATATAAAATTTCAAGCTCCAGAATATTACTATGTGTTGGAAAGAAGGGAAACACAAAAATTACCTGATTAGTTGTCCCAGGAGACTGTCTATTTGGTTCACTAATATGCGGTGCACTAGATGAATCATTTGGAATTGATGGACCCCCAAAAGAAGGAATCACAAGATTTATTTCAGGATTGGCTTCTTGAAGTTGTGATATAATCACTGATGCAACGGTCGGTGCAAGCTGTTGCACTAACTCAGCTTTCATACTCTGCAAGAATTTCTCCGGAATTATGAAACCTGATTTTTTTTCTTTTTTCTTCAAATCAGTCTTTGTCACACATTTTCCGACAAGTCGTAAGCGATCTTTGCTTTTGGGACCTTGAAGCACTTCAGAGTAAAGAACTAGATCCTTAGAGTTGCTACCTTCTCCGTGTTGAGTGGACTCCATAGCATCTATCTTTGCCTATTTATAGAATGTTAAGTCATTGTCTTACTAAATTATCAATAGTACGCAAATATATGATAATACAACTTGTTAACTCACAATATTATGTTCAGTTTTCTCGTTGATGGTATGGTATGTTCTCCCTGGAACTCTTTTCCTTGATTCTTTGTAGACCTTTGCTTGAGAAGGTTCTTCCTTATTCGGATCCTTTTGTTGCTGTAAAAAATAAAACAAAATTTAGCACAAAAATAACTAAGTCTTAAATTTTTACAAATTAAAATTAGTGAGAACTAATGGAAGCAAAGAGATAATTCAATTATTGAAAAATAAAAGTGTATACCAATTCATGACGTAACATTGCAAACGACTTACGACCCATCGTGTGCATATCATCTATCAATAGACAATTGTCTCTATTTCTCTTACATTCTGCCTGTGAGATAAAAATAATAAGTTAGAATAATATTACCTCATTATTAATACATGAAAACTTAAGAAAATTTAATTGAATACCTCAATATTTTCACAATGCCAATAATTTAAGAGGTCCTGAAACTGAGGTACTGAAATAGTCTCAGGTTTGTGAAATCATCTTAAATCATCACTATCATATTTATAGAAGTGATTCTTCTTAATTCTGCATTTATAACTTCGCCAACTAGCATTAACTGCCTCCATTACATATTTTCTTCCGTCTTCAGCAACCATATACTTTTCCTATACCAATCATTAAAGCCACACATTAGTAATAAATAAAGGTCTAGAACCAAGAATATACTGGTAATATTTCAACATACCAAAATATAATCCCATATTTTGTCATGTGTGGGAAGACTTGGAAAATAGGTATAATTCAATGACGCAAGCTCGGAATCCTTCCCCAAAGTTCTCAAGAAAAAATTGAATTCATCAAGTATTTCCTTCGTTGGTCTAACTGGCTGGCCTAATGAGTTCAAAATAATAACTTGGCGCTCCTCTTTTGTACGCGCATGAACCTTTGTATGCTTTGTTGGCCCTTGATGCTTTTTCTTATTGGC
The DNA here is from genome assembly GCA_029844215.1 of Przewalskia tangutica. Classification (NCBI taxonomy): domain Eukaryota; kingdom Viridiplantae; phylum Streptophyta; class Magnoliopsida; order Solanales; family Solanaceae; genus Przewalskia; species Przewalskia tangutica. Next base: position 28,363,334 of record CM056736.1, on the reverse strand, counting down.
AGCTGTTTTAGATTCAACTATTAATATGTATTAATTTAGTATGCTAATAAGCTATATGATTAATAAATAGTAATGTGTACCTTCATTTTCGTCTTCAGCCGCTGATTCCAAATCTTCATGGTCATGTCCCGCATCATTGGCATTATCATTTAGTTTGACATAATTATTATCATCTCTTTCATTATCTTGTCTTTCTGCTGATGCATTAGTATATGTGACAATCTGATTCCTTGTTGCACCCATATTGCTAGTGGCCGAGCTAAAACCTGTAATGGACGAAATTAGAGTATGTACGAATTAGGCGAGAATGGCGGCGAGGCAGAATACAAGGCCGAGGCGGCAAAGAACAACAACATCGGGCCATACACGAGGCAGCAGCAGCAACAGCAGATGTGGCCTCATAATCTCTTTCTTCCAACTGGTCATTGCGATGTCCACCGCTACTTGGACGATCCATCTTGGCGTCTCACAAACATGGCAGCTTGTAGCATTTGCATGTTCTTCCCAATACAACATGCAATCATTGGGGCATGCATCTATCTTAGTATAATCCAACCTTAGTACTTTTAAAACACTTTTCGCTTCATTAAAAGGCTTAGGCAATTTTGCATCGGGTAACACCTCCCTTACAAGCTCTAATATATCAGCAAATGCAACATTGGTAAGCCTGTGATCACACTTCAAAATAAAATAGTCGAATCATAAAGGAAATCTTTGAATGTTTCTTGCATCCGGGATATAGTTCCTCCTAACCTTCTTCAATTAACTTGAAAAACTTTTTTGCCTCGTTATTCGACCCCTCTGTAAAAACATCACGAGCATCATTCAACAACCCTTCTATGTCATCATTGCAATCATCCATATTTGATTGTTCATCATGATCCAGATTAGTTCTTTCTCTTTCAATTTCGATCCCTAATTCAGATAACTTATTTGTTCTTGGCACAAAACCATTACATATTACATGATCTCTCACAACATTCTCATGCTTCCAATAACGTTAGTGACACCTATCACATGGACAACAAATTTGGTTTTCTTGAGACTTTGTAGCAAAAACCTTTTTAATATACTCGTCTACTCCTCGTTCATATTCATCACTCTATTTGGCAGCCATCCACCACTCCTTAGTTTCACAATCCATTTCCGCAATGTATATTTAGGAGACTAATAAATAAAATCTGGAAAAACATACAGTAAACAAAATGTAAAATGCTGACGCAACGACAGAAAATTACGTACAAACATTCTCTGTAATTTAATTTGGAAATATAATTTACAAATAAATAAAAGGTTGCAAGAACAATGAATAAAATCTGACTAATGTTGGAAGAAATTAACCTAAATTACATTTGTCAAGAAATTATTCCCTCGTCTATTTTCCTCTATCTGTTCAAATTAGACATAGTTAAATGTTATCATTGCACGTACTGCTACTTACAATCTAAATGACGAATGAAACAATCTCACAAAAAAAGGAACAATATTTAACTTACTGGAACAGCAAAAAAAAATTGCCTTCACCAATAACAGGATTTGTGGACACTTGTTAAGGCCTAGAAGTGACTAATGTTGGAAGAACAATGAATAAAATCTGAGAAATTCGATTTGAGCAATTCGACGACGCAACGACGCAACGACTGTAAAATATGAAAAAATCTATACATATACATTAATCTAACCTTGAATTAATAATGGTAATACATGAAAGGGGAAGTGTTACACCCCGTAGTTTTAGGACATGTGTTTAAGAGAATGTACGTGAGAAGATACGACTTTAAGTTTGAAACGAAAGAAGGATTGCTTTTTCCTACGGAAAATGATTTCGAGCCTCGGGAAGGAAAATTGTTCGTTAGTGAGAATTGAGTTCCCGAATTTGTTATTTAAGACTTTTAGAATTTATGGGAATGATGGAATTTTATTTTTCAGAGTTTGATACGTGGGACCCACCCGAGAAATTTTACGTTTTTATGGGGCCCACGAGGTTTCCGATATTTTGGCCAATTATGGAAATTTTGGGAAACGAAATATTTTAGACCAACGGGAGGGCGACACGTGTCACCCTCCACATGAGCTTGTTGGATGAATAATAATGGAACAAGTCAATGGGTCAACTTAGCTTGAGATAATTGACCACATCTTAGCCATCCAATTGTTTTGATCTAGACCCTTCATTGTAGTATATATCCTATACTAGTGCAAGATGACTTCCATACTTAGAAAAATTTTTAAGAACTTGTCTTGATGAAAGGATAGCTCTCGGCTTTGAGCTAAAAGAAACAAGAATTTTTTTTAATTGTTTTCCATAATTCACAATACTTTAACCCAAGGTTCCTAAGGGTATTACAAGGTTATCTCAATAGAAAGATCCCGAAAAAACGACGTTTTTACGTTAGTCGCAAGGCGAAAACCTAAGGTGTTCTTCAACTTTGAAGATGGAACTTGAAGAGGAGTTCTTCATGAACTTCTAAGGAGTGCTTGGAGTGGATTGGAACATAAGAAGAGGAGCTAAAAGTTGCTAAGGATCGACTTTTACACTTGGACATTATTAGGACTTATTGAGGTAAAATCTCCATCTTCTTAATGTAATTGAAGATTACATGTTATAGTAGTTAAGAAATGAGCATGTGGTATATAGAATTAAGTTTGGAAAGATTTGGATCATGTCGACATGTTAAAAACCGAAAATGGACAAGTTAATCATTAATGTTGTAATCAATTTGGATGGTAGTCACAATCGTCGCATGTTAAGGAATAAAGGAGTTATAGTTGTTGTAATTGTTATTATGTATATAACATGTTGGAATAACAACTTGGATTGAAAAAGGAATTGAAAGGAAATTGATAACTATTGTGACATTGTAGCCGAATTGGGCTTGAAATTATTGAACAATTTTATATTGATTGTGGGGCAGAATTTTACACGTCCTATTAGGCGTGTAATCCCCTTTGTATTTGCTGAATTGTTGGGCCTTAAATGTGGCGTTTGGTTATTGATTTTCGGGCCTTGAAAAAGGTGGAAAAGTATGTAGAAACAAAGGAACTGCTGCCCGATTTTCCGTAGAATAAGAGACCTTACACTTAGTATGATTCTACGTTAAAAAGTGAGGAGTTGATAGACATGTTATGATTAATATAGGTTGAAGTACTACGAGTAGCGTATTCTACTTAAAGGATGGAATAACTATCAAGGTTGAAGTACTTTGGAGCATTTTGCTACTTGTCGATAATCGTCGCGAGGTATGTGAACCTCTTCCTCCTTTTGGCATGATTCTATGTATGAAATATACATGTGGTGTTATTTCATGATTCCTTCTACTCTTAGAAGGTAAGAGGTATGTATGTTGATTTACTCTATGTGAAAGTTACGTCTAAGTTATCCTAAGTTCTTACCAAGTCTTATGGGGGATGTTGGTAAGAGTCGTTAGGAAGTATTTGGAGTCGAGTTGAATTTTCTAAGTTACTGCACGAATGAGAATAAGTATCGAACAAGCCATTGCAGCGTTAATAAAAGAAAATGTATCGACAATCAATTAAATTAAAATGAGTAGAATTCTCCATCTGCATAGAAACTAAGATAAGACAAAATTGTATTACATTTTCTAGATCATGGTTGCTTTAATAAGATCGTTATAAACGAGTATAACCTATTCACAATGCATAAAGTATATGTACTTAATTTAAAGAGTTTACGTTATGAAGTTTTAAGACTATGAACCTTGAATTCTTAAAAGGTTAAGAGACTTTATTTTTCAAGTTATGGGACTTGATTCTTAAAGGAAGAAATGACTTGATTTAAAAGTATAGAATACTTGATTTGGGAAAAGCATTGATAACTTGATATTCTAAGTTAAGAAACTTGATTTCTTAAAGTTAAGAGACTTGAAGTATTTTGAAAGCTATGTAACTTGATTTGAAAGTATAAGTCTCTCTGTTAAAAAAGAAAGAATGAATTAGTCTAAGGCATAAAGTTAGTATAACGACTTTATGGGAAGTTGGTTATAACAACTTTATGGAAGGTTAGAAGAATGGTTTTCTCTAGTAATGTAAACAAAGAAATGACTTGAAATATGGAAGGGCAATTTGATTTAAAGGTATCTATTGCTTAAAGTTTTAAGGAAAGGGTCACTTGATTTAGAAGCCTAGAAATGTATTTCTAAAAATGTAGTGACTTGTTTGAAATGTAGACATGCCTTCATACTACGGGTGTTTGTATCTTGGGGTTTTATATGAAAATGAGTCTTTTGAAAAGAATGGAAGTACATAGTACTTTGGGTTAAATTCTCGGATTTTTATGTGAAACGAAAAGTGCCTTGAGTATATAAAAATGAAAGTCTAAAGATTTTATGAACTTGCCTATGCTTGTTTGTGATAGCCTTGAGTGCAAGTATTATATGTTTACGCTGTCGTGACTCTCGGTTGGAGGGCCGACTGTCTGGTTGTGAATTTACTTGGACGTACCGACAGTGACGGAGGCTTCCACGGGTATGCTTCCATTTTAATTGATCCTTGGACATGCTTATACGATGTGAGATTCCGGGGCATGCGACCAGGATGCAGGTTAGATTCCCGGATTGTTTTTATTTACTCCTTGGACATGCTAATACGATGTGGGATTCCGGGGCATGCGACCAAGAGGCGGGTTTGATTCCCGGATTTGTTTTATTACCCCATGGCCATGCTTATACGATGAGGGATTCCGGGGCATGCGACCATGTTATATATGATTATTACTCCATGGCCTTGCTCCCCATGAAGACATGTACCCAAGATGAGGGATTCCACGGGCATGTTATATACGATTATTACCCCATGACCATGCTTATACGATGAGGGATTCCGGGGCATGCGACCATGTTATGTATTATTACTCCATGGACTAGCTCCCCATGAAGACATGTACCCGAGATGAGGGATTCCACGGGCATGTTATATACGATATATGTGTGTACGCCGACAGTGAGGTAGGATACCACGGGCGCGTCACATGGTTATATTTTACACTTACAGGTGTCGACAGTGATGGGGGATTCCACGGGCACGCTTTGATATTTGTGGGCTTGAGACCCTTACTGGATTGTGTGATGATATTTGAGGGCTTGTGTCCATAGCCCTGGTGTGACTATTGTTCATGTGTTGAAATAGTCCGTACAAGGTATAACTGACTTTCATTACTTTCGCTTCGGTAAGGCATAGTGTACTGTTATTTTGGTTATCTTACATGTCTCCAGCTTTATTATAGAATGTTATGATTTCATTACAGTATTTTCAGTTTCACATACTTGGTACATATTTCGCATCGACCTTCCTTGTGGGCGTTCGCTCATGCCGCAGTCAGTACATAACTTGTTGATCCTCATTCTTAGGATCATTGTTCAGCTGGTTGGCTCCATTATTTCATTGGCTTTGTATTTTTTGATATAGTTCCCTGAGGTTGTAGTTTTATGTACATTCAGGGGTATGGCGGACCCTTTCCCGTCACAGTTGTTATGTCAAAAATTCTTAGAGGTCTGTAGTCATATCTTGTGGATTGGGTTGAGTAAAGAAAAAAAGAAGAGGTAACTGCTTTTTTTTGGATTACGTGTATATATTTGGAAGGTGGCCTTATCGGCTAGCCTGTTATTTATTTCTTTTGAGATGTATGTGTCACGACCCGATCCCGGGCCCGTGACTGGTGCCTTACCCGGGCACCCAAGTAGACATACATCAGAGTAACCAACGGAATATAAAAACAAGACATGAAACATATGTAAAATGAGACACAGTTTATCCAAGAAAAGATTGCCTTTCGGCATGTATATATACATCAAGAGTGAACAGTTACATCCCAACTTTACAACAGGACTACTGCACTTAGGAATGTAAACAACTATGGCGGGACAGGGCCCCGCCATACCCTGAATGTACATAAAGCTACAATGGCAGGGAGATCATACCCAAAAGACAAGCCTCCGGAGAAACGGGGCTTTCCAAAAAGCAGAAACGGTGATCCTAGGAGCGGGGACCAACAACAGGAGTACCTCTACCTGCGGCATGAACGCACTCAAGGAGGTCGATAACAGTACCAAGTATGTGAAATCAGAAGTACTGAAATGAAATCAAAGCATTTTAAAACCACTTACAAATACAACCAATTCAACCGCACATAGTGCCACAGCATAAACAAGAGCAAAATAGATATAATGTAACTGGTCTTTTCTAGGCCGCTAATGATCGAAGCAAGGCCAATCGCCTATAGTATCATTATGCGAGCCTATTCCTGGACTCCCGCAGTCCGCATAGACCACCTAGGTCCGCATGAGGTATTCCTCGTGACGGGGTAGCTAACCCTCGGATCAACTCGACTCCGCGCACCGCGTAGTCACATGCACGCATGAGGTATTCCTCGACGGTAACACACCCGAGTGATCATCCTGAACTCCCGCACTCCGCATAGGTCACCTGCACCGCGTAGGTATTCTCGCATAGGGTGGCTAGCCTCTACCGTAACAAGTCGTGGGTAAGTGATATAATATCAGCACAACTGCTTATCGTTAAACAACATAAGCACAACAAGGAAACCCCCTTTACACAAACATTACAAGACACTAACACACGTAGCATCATAATATGTCTACCTATCAAACCAACTTACCACACCTTCAGAAATCATTTATAAGGCTTTTATAAACAAATAAGTAAACCGTTTCCCATAAAGCTAGGATAACACTTAAGCCTTTTTGAAACTAAGTATTACTTTTTTTTCAAAAATGATTCATAATTCTTTTGAAATACTTCAAGATTCTTATTATTTAAAACTCAAGTCAAAAGACATCAAAGTAAAACCAAGTTTAGTTAACACATGTACGTCTACCGTATTATATATATTTCAAAAGTATCATGGTCAAAAGGATAGGAAGAATCACATACCTCCTCGGCTCAATCCATCTGCCAAGTCGAATATGTCGCTCGTAGAGTATCAACCTATAATAGTCAAACGCGTCTATCAACGTCTAGACTACTCTGTAGAATATTCTAAGCAGAAGGTTCTCTATTCTACGGAAAATTGGGCAGCATTTCCTTACCCGTCAAACTACAAGTCTCATCAGAATACAAATGTTGTAAGTACAGTTCAATTCTCTTCTTTTATACCATCCTTCTATATATCTTATACTTAATTCTAAACTACTACAATATGTAATCTCCAATTACAATAGAAGGACAAAGATTATTACCTCGATAAGCCCAAAATTATCCAAGATTAAATGTCGATCCTGAACAACGTTTAGCTCCTAATTTGCACGCTCCGATAGCTCCAAGAAACCCTTAGAAGTATCTAAACAACTTCTACTTAATACTTCAACCAACTATGAAGATTTTCCTAGGATTTCGTTTTGTGACTAAAGGAAATAAAGTAGTATTTCCGGGCTTTTAGTATAGAGGTAACTTGGGAATACTACAAGGGATTTAGGCTAAGGTATTTTGGAATAGTAACAATACTTGAAGACAATTTTTCTACCAAGGGGGGGGGGGGTGTTTCGGACGAGAGCTAGGAAAAGGGGGGGGAGGACTTTGGACGAGAACTCTACAAAGGGGGGAGGGATTTTGAGACTTGGAAATTGTTTAATGGATGAATAAGTCTTGCACTTAAGGAGGGTATTTATAGAACAATCAAGGGCCAAGATTCAAGCAAGTGGAGGGTGTAGATTAGGTAGCTTGTGTGAGTGGAGTCTTCCACCAAGTGTCCACCACAACATTGGGACATATGTCCACCACAACTTTGGGACATATGTCCCCCACAACAAAGAGACATGTGGCCATCCACTTGCTCCTCCAAAACCGTCCAAGGCATCCCCCACTTGCCCACAAAAATATCTTCCAAGACTTTGACTAATTGACTTGGCCACTTGCCCACAATTTTCGTCCAACATGTGCCACCTAAGGGTGACACATGTCGCCCTCATATTGGTCCAAAATATTTCATCTTTCGGAAAAATCCGTAATTGGTTAAAATATTAAAAACATAAAATTTCCTTCACAAGGTTCGGAATCTTTTCCGTTGAAAGTTCACAAATTCCTCCTTAACCTAATTAGGGTTTATACAAATGTACGTACGTCCTCACATACATACTCTGAAACTACGGGGTATAACATTCTCCCCTCCTTAGAAACATTCATCCCGAATGTTCCTTCTAGATTCAACTAAAACAGATAACGACATAGCTCCTCACAACTTAAACAATTTGCAAATGCCACACATGACCACAATACAACACTTAAGCATATATGATAATTAAAACCAGCATGTAGAAAAGTGAGTTACCTGGAGGTGTGGGGAATAAGTGAGGATACTTCTACCTCATGTCCTCCTCTGCTTCCCACATCATCTCCTCTTTGTGCTCGTTCCTCCATAAGACCTTGACGGAAGCCACATTCTTTGTCCGTAGTCGCCTAACCTGACGATCGAGTATCGCTATGGGAATCTCCTCATACGACAACCCCTCGGTCACCTGGACATCGTCAATCGGGTGCACTCTAGATGGATCTCCGATTCATCTCCTCAGCATAGAAACATGGAAAAACCGGATCCAGATCGGACGGCAGATCCAACTCATAGGCAACCTTGCCTACCCTGCGGACAATCTGATAAGGCCCAATGTACCTTGGGCTGAGCTTCCCTTTCTTCCCAAACCTCATCACACCCTTCATGGGTGACACCTTCAAGAAATCCCAATCATCAACCTCAAACTCCAGATGCCGACGTCGATGATCTGCATACGACTTTTGTCGACTCTGAGCTGTCAATAACCGCTCCTGGATAAGCTTCACCTTATCCACTGCCTGCTGTATCAAGTCCGACCCAACCAACTGAACCTCGCCCACATCAAACCATCCTATCGGCGACCTGCACTTCCTCCCATATAAGGCCTCATAAGGCGCCATCTGGATACTGGAATGGTAGCTGTTATTATACGCAAACTCTACTAGCGGTAAATGATCCTCCCAGCTACCCCTGAAATCAATAACACAGGCTCGCAGCATATCCTCAAGAGTCTGGATAGTACGCCTCGTCTGTCCGTCGATCGAGGATGGAATGCGATCGAGGCTCACCTGCGTCCCTAATCCCTTCTGGAAAGACCTCCAGAAGTTAGCCGTAAACTGGGATCCTCTGTCCGATATGATAGAAATAGGGACCCCATGCAGTCTCACGATCTCTCGGATGTAAAGTCTAGCATAATCCTCAGCCGAAAAAGTCATCCTGACGGGAAGAAAGTGGGCGGATTTCATCAGCCTGTCGACGATAACCCAGATAGAATCATGCTTCCTCTGAGTGCGAGGTAACCCTGTGATAAAGTCCATGTTGATCACCTCCCACTTCCGGGTTGGAATCTCTATCGTCTGCAATAATCCACCAGGCCTCTGGTGCTCTACCTTTACCTGCTGACAACACGGGCACTGAGCAACAAACTCTGCAACGTCCCTCTTTAGGCCATCCCACCAATACACAGATCTGAGGTCGTGGTACATCTTTGTCGACCCCGAATGGATAGAGTAACGCGCGCGGTGTGCTTCCCCTAGAACACGATGCCAAGTCCTGCAATATCCGGAACACACAACTCGCCTCAAACCTTAGCACCCGATCGGTGCTACCTCAGGACCTTCCTCACGAAGAGCCGTATCACGATACCGTGTCAAAATCGGATCCTCAAACTGTTGCCTCTTCACCTCCTCGACGATGAAAGACTCGGCAACCTCTCGAACCCGAACCCCACTGCTATCAGAACCAATCAATCGAACTCCAAGGCTCGCTAGCTGATGTATCTCGAGGACCATGCCCCTCCTCTCTGGCTGCACATCTGATAGACTACCCATCGACCTACGACTAAGGGCATCTGCCACAACATTGGCCTTCCCTGGGTGGTACAGTATATCGACATCATAATCCTTGAGTAACTCTAACCACCGTCTCTGTCGTAAGTTCAACTCTCTCTGGATGAAGATATACTGGAGGCTCTTGTGGTCTGTGTAAATATCCACATGAACTCCATACAAATAGTGCCTCCAGATCTTCAAGGCGTGAATCACCGCTGCCAACTCCAAATCATGGGTGGGATAATTCTTCTCATGCTTCTTGAGCTGCCGAGATGCGTATGCTATAACCTTGCCCTGCTGCATCAACACACATCCAAGCCCCGATGCCTGACGCATCACAATACACGACATAGCCGTCTAGACCCTCTGGAAGAGTAAGAACTGGGGTAGTCGTCAACTTCTCCTTCAATAACTGGAAGCCCTCCTCACAAGCATCCGTCCACTGAAACTTAGATGCCTTCTGAGTCAGCTTAGTCAAAGGTGCCGAAATAGAAGCAAACTTCTCCACGAACCTCCGATAGTAACCTGCAAGGCCCAGAAAGTCGCGCACTGCCGAGTAGCAGTAGGTCTAGGCCAACTCGATCGCCTCGATCTTGGCCGTATCCACCAATACCATCGGCCAACAATGTGCCCTAAGAACGCCACCGGCCAACCAAAACTCACACTTCAAAACTTGGCGTCTAACCGCTGTCTGGAGAACTCTCAAAGATCCTCAAATGCTCGCATGCTCCCGCTCGAGCGAATAAACCAAGATGTCATCAATGAATACTATCACAAGCGTATCCAAAATGGCACGAACACTCGGTTCATCAAATCCATGAATACCACGGAGCATTGGTCAAACCGAAAGACATAACTCGAACTCATAGTGCCCGCATCGCCCGAATGCATCTAGGGACATCCGCCTCTAACTCGCACTGATGATAGCCCGATCGCAGATCAATCTTGAGAAACATCTCGCACTCGCAATCGGTCGAACAAATCATCAATCCCAGGAAGGGTATTCGTTTTAATAGTCACCTTGTTCACCGTCAGAATCAACACACATGCGCGGCCCCGCCCTTTCTTCTTCACGAACAATACTGGCGCTCAGGAGAAACACTAGGCCTGATGAAGCCCTTCTCCAGCAAATCTCTCAGCTGGTCCTTTAACTCTCTCAACTCGGCAGGTGCCATTCTGTATGGCGGAATGGATATATGTCTAGTGTCTGGCAGCACATCGATACAAAACTATATCTCCCTCTCAGGAGGGATACCCGGGAGGTCATCTGGAAACACATCTGGGAACTCTCTGACTCGAATCGATCAAAATCTGTATCGCAGCCTCGTGATCAAATACCCGAATGAGATGGTAGATATACCTCTTCTGCACCATCTTCCTAGCCTTGAGGTAAGAAATAAACCTACCCTCACCACGGTGTTCTCCCACTCAATAACCGGCCTCAGAAACCGAACTGTACCACTCTCTCCCTGCAGTCTACATTAGCGTAGCAAGAAGCTAATCAATCCATACCCATGATCACATCAAAATCGGTCATATCCAACTCTATCAAGTCGGCTAGGGTCTGACGACTGCATAAAGACACTGGGCAAGCCCTATATACCCGCCGGGCTACCACCGAATCACCCACTGGCGTAGCTACCTCGAAAGGGTCTATGGACTCGGGCTCTATCCTCATCCTACTAGCAATATGGGGAGATATATGGGGCGAGTAGAACCCGGATCTATCAAGGCATATACGCCACAACGATAAAGATAAAGTACGCAGCGACATCCGCGATGCCTCCCGGTCCCGGCGGGCGACAGGCATAAATGCGTTCGAGGACACTGGAATCGGGACCCGTGCCACAACCTCTGCCGCGAACTGCTGGTCCATGAGTACCCTGCCCTCCGGGGCGAGTAACTGTAGGAGATGAAGGCCTGCGAAGGCGACCTCGTAGCCGACCCTACCATCTCGCGCCTGCCTGACGGTCCCCTCGCAAAGTGACCTTCCGCCGCAAGCATAACAAACTGCTGAAGTAGGACCACAACTCCCGTAATGGGATCTACCGCATCGGCCACACTGAGGGGGGGTGGTCTCGATCGGTTAGCACCTCTGCTACCTCGAAGTCCAAGCCACGGGCCCCGACCGCCGAATACTGGGCCGCATCAAGACGGTGTAGGAGTGCTCATAGCTGGCTGTGGTGCAAATCTAGTCTGTTGCTGAGACCGTCCACCCTGAGACTACCAAAAGATCCTGCCGTCCTGGCCTTCTTCTGCTGCTGATATCTGTCGACCCGTCGGCCTCACGCCTCACACCTGGCGCATGAGCTGCGTTCGCAATGTCCATGCCTACGGAGAGCTACACCCGAGCAAGACTCTGCCAAATAATCATCTAGCCCGGTGACGTAGCGGTGCACCCTGTCCTCCATATCTGCTACCAATGCAGGGACATATCGAGCCAACGAGTCGAACTCCACGTTGTACTCCCGAACTGTGCGCCCTCTCTGCCTCAGCATAAAAAATATGTCGGCCCGTGCTCTTCTCATCTGTGGCGGCAAGAAATGAGTGAGAAATGCCTCAGAGAACTCGTCCCATACTGCTGGAGGCGCATGCTCTCCCCGGGATAGCTCCCACGAATCAAACCGATCGGCGCGGTATCACGCACGATGCGAACCCAAGACCACCGACTCGGTCTCGAAGCCACGATCACTCACGATTCATTGTAGTCGGATGAACTCCTGCGGATCATCCTCAGGCCTCGACCCGTAGAACTCTGGCGGGCTACAACTCAGAAAATCCCGTAGTCTCAAGCTGTCCGATCTGGGGTGAACCACGGGTGCTACTGGAACTGCTGCGTCCAGCCTATCCTCATGTCTGGCCACAATCCTGGCTAGTAGCTGGGCCATCTCCCTGTAACCCATCTCCTCTGCCCCAGGCTGTGGGACTGGAGGCGCAGGTACTGTGGTCTCAGTAGCCTCTGCTGCGGCCCTAAACTCTGCTGGGGCCGGTGGCGTCGTAGAACTCGCCGTCTGAGGTATCGCCTCGGGTAAAGTCTGGGCCTGGGCCCTCGTGACCCTCGGTGCCCTACTAGCAGCTCCCTCGGCTGCCTTGCCCTTCTGGGCCCGGGTTGCCTTGCGCGGAGGCATAACTGGTACAGAAAAGAAATACGTTAGAGGGGTCCAACTTATAACACAACTCTAAGGCACGATCTCAGAGTGAGAAGAATGGAAACCAATCCTAAATATCCTATAGCCTCCTGATTATTGGTGTGGTGCACAACACGCCGATAATCAAGACTCTACTAGATACGGTCTGTAGACACTTTCCGAGGATTAACTGCTCTGATACCACTTTTGTCACGACCCGATCCCGGGCCCGTGACTGGTGCCTTACCCGGGCACCCAAGTAGACATACATCAGAGTAACCAGCGGAATATAAAAACAAGACATGAAACATATGTAAAATGAGACACAGTTTATCCAAGAAAAGATTGCCTTTCGGCATGTATATATACATCAAGAGTGAACAGTTACATCCCAACTTTACAACAGGACTACGCACTCAGGAATGTAAACAACTATGGCGGGACAGGGCCCCGCCATACCCTGAATGTACATAAAGCTACAATGGCAGGGAGATCATACCCAAAAGACAAGCCTCCGGAGAAACGGGGCTTTCCCAAAAGCAGGAACGGTGATCCTAGGAGCGGGGATCAACAACAGGAGTACCTCTACCTGCGGCATGAACGCACTTCCGAAGAGGTCGATAACAGTACCAAGTATGTGAAATTGTAAAAATCTTGAAATGAAATCAAAGCATTTTAAAACCACTTACAAATACAACTAATTCAACGCGCATAGTGCCACAGCATAAACAAGAGCAAAATAGATATAATGTAACTGGTCTTTTCTAGGCCGCTAATGATCGAAGCAAGGCCAATCGCCTATAGTATCATTATGCGAGCCTATTCCTGGACTCCCGCAGTCCGCATAGACCACCTAGGTCCGCATGAGGTATTCCTCGCACGGGGTAGCTAACCTCGGCATCAACTCGACTCCCGATCCGCGTAGTCACACGCACCGCATGAGGTATTCCTCGCACGGGTAACACACCGAGTGATCATCCCGAACTCCGCGCCCCGCATAGGTCACACAGACCGCATGGTATTCTCACATCGGGGTGGCTAGCCTCGGCCGTAACAAGTCGGGGGTAAGTGATATAATATCAGCACAACTGCTTATCGTTAAACAACATAAGCACAACAAGGAAACCCCCTTTACACAAACATTACAAGACACTAACACACGTAGCATCATAATATGTCTACCTATCAAACCAACTTACCACACCTTCAGAAATCATTTATAAGGCTTTTATAAACAAATAAGTAAACTGTTTCCCATAAAGCTAGGATAACACTTAAGCCTTTTTGAAAACTAAGTATTACTTTTCTTTCAAAAATGATTCATAATTCTTTTGAAATACTTCAAGATTCTTATTATTTAAAACTCAAGTCAAAAGACATCAAAGTAAAACCAAGTTTAGTTAACACATGTACGTCTACCGTACTATATATATTTCAAAAGTATCATGCTCAAGAGGATAGGAAGAATCACATACCTCCTCGGCTCAATCCACCTGCCAAGTCGAATATGTCGCGCGCAGAGTATCAACCTATAATAGTCAAACGCGTCTATCAACGTCTAGACTACTCTGTAGAATATTCTAAGCAGAAGGTTCTCTATTCTACGGAAAATTGGGCAGCATTTCCCTACCCGTCAAACTACACAAGTCTACTGTAAATACAGCCCAGTGTAAGTACAGTTCAATTCTCTTCTTTTATACCATCCTTCTATATATCTTATACTTAATTCTAAACTACTACAATATGTAATCTCCAATTACAATAGAAGGACAAAGATTATTACCTCGATAAGCCCAAAATTATCCAAGATTAAATGTCGATCCTGAACAACGTTTAGCTCCTAATTTGCACGCTCCGATAGCTCCAAGAAACCCTTAGAAGTGTCTAAACAACTTCTACTTAATACTTCAACCAACTATGAAGATTTTCCTAGGGTTTCGTTTTGTGACTAAAGGAAATAAAGTAGTATTTCCGGGCTTTTAGTATAGAGGTAACTTGGGAATACTACAAGGGATTTAGGCTAAGGTATTTTGGAATAGTAACAATACTTGAAGACAATTTTTCTACCAAGGGGGGGGGGGGTGTTTCGGACGAGACCTAGGAAAAGGGGGGAGGGGGGAGGACTTTGGACGAGAACTCTACAAAGGGGGGAGGGATTTTGAGACTTGGAAATTGTTTAATGGATGAAGAAGTCTTGCACTTAAGGGGGGTATTTATAGAACAATCAAGGGCCAAGATTCAAGCAAGTGGAGGGTGTAGATTAGGTAGCTTGTGTGAGTGGAGTCTTCCACTAAGTGTCCACCACAACATTGGGACATATGTCCACCACAACTTTGGGACATATGTCCCCCACAACAAAGAGACATGTGGCCATCCACTTGCTCCTCCAAAACCGTCCAAGGCATCCCCCACTTGCCAACAAAAATATCTTCCAAGACTTTGACTAATTGACTTGGCCACTTGCCCACAATTTTCGTCCAACATGTGCCACCTAAGGGTGACACATGCCGCCCTCCAATTGGTCCAAAATATTTCATCTTTCGGAAAAATCCGTAATTGGTTAAAATATTAAAAACGTAAAATTTTCTTCACAAGGTTCGGAATCTTTTCTGTTGAAAGTTCACAAATTCCTCCTTAACCTAATTAGGGTTTATACAAATGTACGTACGTCCTCACATACATACTCTGGAACTACGGGGTATAACAATATGTATGTTCCGCTGCTATTCTCTGATGTATACCTGAAAGGGGTGCCCAGGTAGGGCACCAGTCGCGGGCCCGGGGTCGGATCGTGACAAAAGTGGTATCAGAGCAGTTAGTCCTCGGAAAGTGTCTACAGACCGTGTCTAGTAGAGTCTTGATTATCGGCGTGTTGTGCACCACACCTATAATCAGGAGGCTACAGGATATTTAGGATTGGTTTCTATTCTTCTCACTCTGATCGTGCGATAGAGCTGTGTTGTTAGGGTCGTCTCTCCCTAACGTATTATTGTTGATTGCAGCTATGAGAAAGGCAGCAGTGACCCAGGAAGGACTATGTGGATTGCTTATCCAGGTTGGTAATGATTGTAGTATAGTTGGTATTATGACATACAACTATATGGAGTTATGTATGAGGGTCAGACGCGTGTTGCCTATAATGATTTTTGATTACTAGGATTTGGTAAGGACTAAATAGATATTGGGAAGGTATGAAACAGTTAATGAATTCTCGCCAAGGTCTTATGTTTTATTTTGAGATAATTGGGAAATGACGAGCTGTCTGATAGGGTAGTGAACCCTTAAGAAGTCGTGTTAAGGAACCTAACGGAATGCCATGTTAATAGATTAAGCTACGTGGTAGGCTTAAGAGAATTGTACGGATGAGATCTGTATGGAGTAAGTAATGGTTGTTGTGATCTAGACAACACGATTATGGTTATGAGAAGTTATTGTACCCGTTTACGGGGGGACTGGTAAGGTAGGCTTGGAGCATGGAAATTGCGAGCCTAAGAATATTGATAACCGCAGAGACGTCAGGTATATAAGGCCTTCTCGGGCAATAAGATTTAATTCAGACTTAGGGAAGAGTTAAGTGCGACGGTGGGTCGGGTTGAGGACCTATTACGGGTCGCCCCTTAGCCTGAAATGGAGTGGGATCAGTTGGTAGTAGTTCTGCTACGTGACAGGTTCACGAGGGTGCAAGGCCCAAGTCTAGTTAATGGTTTTACGGGTTCGTGGACGCATTCCACCGGAACCAGGTCGTGAGAGCCGGAAATGGCCTTATATTATTCGATTTAGTAATGCCAAAGATTGGAGGCTAGAATCGGTATGTAGGTTATGTAAGTATGCTAGTATAAGTTGGAGGTACGGAAAGAATACAACCAGTAAGAAAGTGTAGGATCGTCGATTGGTTGGTTCCACGTAGACGAGGTTCAGATAATTGGATAGCTCTCGGCTTTGAGCTAAAAGAAACAAGATTTTTTAATTGTTGTCCATAATTTACAATACTTTAACCCAAGGTTCCTAAGGGTATTACAAGGTTATCTCAATAGAAAGATCCCGAAAAAACGACGTTTTTACGTTAGTCGCAAGGCGAAAACCTAAGGTGTTCTTCAACTTTGAAGATGGAACTTGAAGAGGAGTTCTTCATGAGCTTCTAAGGAGTGCTT
This sequence comes from Przewalskia tangutica, assembly GCA_029844215.1. Classification (NCBI taxonomy): domain Eukaryota; kingdom Viridiplantae; phylum Streptophyta; class Magnoliopsida; order Solanales; family Solanaceae; genus Przewalskia; species Przewalskia tangutica. Next base: position 28,346,203 of record CM056736.1, on the reverse strand, counting down.
GGAGCGGATTGGAACATAAGAAGAGGAGCTAAAAGTTTCTAAGGATCGACTTTTACGCTTGGACATTATTAGGGCTTATTGAGGTAAAATCTTCATCTTCTTAATGTAATTGAAAATTACATGTTATAGTAGTTAAGAAATGAGCATGTGGTATATAGAATGAAGTTTGGAAAGATTTGGATCACGTCGACATGTTAAAAACCGAAAATGGACAAGTTAGCCATTAATGTTGTAATCAATTTGGATGGTAGTCACAATCGTCGCATGTTAAGGAAGAAAGGAGTTATAGTTGTTGTAATTGTTATTATGTATATAACATGTTGGAATAACAACTTGGATTGAAAAGGGAATTTAAAGGAAATTGATAACTATTGTGACATTGTCGCCGAATTGGGATTGAAATTATTGGACAGTTTTATATTGATTGTGGGGCAGAATTTTACACGTCCTATTAGACGTGTAATCCACTTTGTATTTGCTGAATTGTTGGGCCTTAAATGTGGCGTTTGGTTATTGATTTTCGGGCCTTGAAAAAGGTGGAAAAATATGTAGAAACAAAGGAAGTGCTGCCCTATTTTCCGTAGAATAAGATACCTTACACTTAGTATGATTCTACGTTAAAAAGTGAGGAGTTGATAGACATGTTATGATTAATATAGGTTGAAGTACTACGAGTAGCGTATTCTACTTAAAGGATGGAATAACTATCAAGGTTGAAGTACTTTGGAGCATTTTGCTACTTGTCGATAATCGTCGCGAGGTATGTGAACCTCTTCCCCCTTTTGGCATGATTCTATGTATGAAATATACATGTGGTGTTATTTCATGATTCCTTCTACTCTTAGAAGTTAAGAGATATGTATGTTGATTTAATCTATGTGAAAGTTACGTCTAAGTTATCCTAAGTTCTTACCAAGTCTTATGGGGGATGTTGGTAAGAGTCGTTAGGAAGTATTTGGAGTCGAGTTGACTTTTCTAAGTTACTGCACGAATGAGAATAAGTATCGAACAAGCCATTGCAGCGTTAATAAAAGAAAATGTATCGACAATCAATTAAATTAAAATGAGTAGAATTCTCCATCTGCATAGAAACTAAGATAAGACAAAATTGTATTACATTTTCTAGATCATGGCTGCTTTAATAAGATCGTTATAAACGAGTATAACCTATTCACAACGCATAAAGTATATGTACTTAATTTAAAGAGTTTACGTTATGAAGTTTTAAGACTATGAACCTTGAATTCTTAAAAGGTTAAGAGACTTTATTTTTCAAGTTATGAGACTTGATTCTTAAAGGAAGAAATGACTTGATTTGGAAAAAGCATTGATAACTTGATATTCTAAGTTAAGAAACTTGATTTCTTAAAGTTAAGAGACTTGAAGTATTTTGAAAGCTATGTAACTTGATTTGAAAGTATAAGTCTCTTGGTTATAAAAGAAAGAATGAATTAGTCTAAGGCATAGAGTTAGTATAACGACTTTATGGGAAGTTGGTTATAACAACTTTATGGAAGGTTAGAAGAATGGTTTTCTCTAGTAATGTAAACAAAGAAATGACTTGAAATAAGGAAGGACAATTTGATTTAAAGGTATCTATTGCTTAAAGTTTTAAGGAAAGAGTCACTTGATTTAGAAGCCTAGAAATATATTTCTAAAAATGTAGTGACTTGTTTGAAATGTAGACTTTCCTTGATTCTACGGGTGTTTGTATCTTGGGTTTTATATGAAAATGAATCTTTTGAAAAGAATGGAAGTACGTAGTACTTTGGGTTAAATTCCCGGATTTTTATGTGAAACGAAAAGTGCCTTGAGTATATAAAAATGAAAGTCTAAAGATTTTATGAACTTGCCTATGCTTGTTTGTGATAGCTTTGAGTGCAAGTATTATATGTTTACGCTGTCGTGACTCTCGGTTGGAGGGCCGGCTGTCTGGTTGTTAATTTACTTGGACGTACCGACAGTGATGGAGGTTTCCACGGGTATGCTTCCATTGTAATTGATCCTTGGACATGCTTATACGATGTAGGATTCCGGGGCATGCGACCAGGATGCGGGTTAGATTTCCGGATTGTTTTTATTTACTCCTTGGACATGTTTATACGATGTGGGATTCCGGGGCATGCGACCAGGAGGCGGGTTTGATTCCCGGATTTGTTTTATTACCCCATGGCCATGCTTATACGATGAGGGATTTCGGGGCATGCGACCATGTTATATATGATTATTACTTCATGGCCTAGCTCCCCATGAAGACATGTACCCGAGATGAGGGATTCCACGTGCATGTTATATACGATTATTACCTCATGGTCATGCTTATACGATGAGAGATTCCGGGGCATGCGACAAACTTATGTATTATTACTCCATGGACTAGCTCCCCATGAAGACATGTACCCGAGATGAGGGATTCCACGGACATGTTATATACGATTATTACCCCATGAATTAGTTCTTCATGAAGTCATGTACCCGAGATGAGGAATTCCACGGGCATGAGATATATATATATATATATATATATATATATATATATATATATATATATATATATATATATATTGCATATGTACGCCTGACAAATGAGGTAGGATGCCACGGGCGCGTCACATGGTTATATTTTACACTTACAGTTGTCGGCAGTGATGGGGGATTCCACGGGAACGCTTTGATATTTGTGGGCTTGAGACCCTTACTGGATTGTGTGATGATATTTGAGGGCTTGTGTCCATAGCCCTTGTGTGACTATTGTTCATGTGTTGAAATAGTCCGTACAAGGTAAAACTGACTTTCATTACTTTCGCTTCGGTAAGGCATAGTGTACTGTTATTTTGGTTATCTTACATGTCTCCAACTTTATTATAGACTGTTATGATTTCATTACAGTATTTTCAGTTTCACATACTTGGTACATATTTCGTACTGACCTCCTTAGTGGGGCTGCGTTCATGCCGCAGGTTGGGGTACATAACTTGTTGATCTTCATTCTTAGGATCACTGTTCAGCTGGTTGGAAAGCTCCATTATTTCAGAGGCTTTGTATTTTTTGGTATAGTTCCCTGAGGTTGTAGTTTTATGTACATTCAGGGGTATGGCGGGGCCCTGTCCCGTCACAGTTGTTATGTCAAAAATTCTTAGAGGTCTGTAGTCATATCTTGTGGATTGGGTTGAGTAAAGAAAAAAAAAAGGTAACTGTTTTTTTTTATTACGTGTATATATTTGGAAGGTGGCCTTATCGGCTAGCCTGTTATTTATTTCTTTTGAGATGTATGTATGTTCCGCTACTATTCTATGATGTATACCTGTAAAGGGTGCCCAGGTAGGGCACCAATCGCGGGCCCGGGGTCGGATCGTGACAAAAGTGGTATCAGAGCAGTTAGTCATCGGAAAGTGTCTACAGACCTTATCTAGTAGAGTCTTGATTATCGGCGTGTTGTGCACCACACCTATAATCAGGAGGCTACAGGATATTTAGGATTGATTTCTATTCTTCTCACTCTGAGATCGTGTGATAGAGCTGTGTTGTTAGGGTCGTCTCTCCCTAACGTATTGTTGTTGATTGCAGCTATGAGAAAGGCAGTAGTGACCCAGGAAGGACTATGTGGATTGCTTATCCAGGTTGGTAATGATTGTAGTATAGTTGGTATTATGACATACAACTATATGGAGTTATGTATGAGGGTCAGACGCGTGTTGCCTATAATGATTTTTGATTACTAGGATTTGGTAATGACTAAATAGATATTGGGAAGGTATGAAACAGTTAATGAAATCTCGCCAAGGTCTTATGTTTTATTTTGAGATAATTGGGAAATGACGAGCTGTCTGATAGGGTAGTGAACCCTTAAGAAGTCGTGTTAAGGAACCTAACGGAATGTCATGTTAATAGATTAAGCTACGTGGTAGGCTTAAGAGAATTATACGGATGAGATCCGTATGGAGTAAGTAATGGTTGTTGTGATCTAGACAACACGATTATGGTTATGAGAAGTTATTGTACCGCAGAGGATCGTAAGGTAGGCTTGGAGCATGGAAATTGCGAGCCTAAGAATATTGATAACCGCCGAGACCTTAGGTATATAAGGCCTTCTCGGGCAATAAGATTTAATTCAGACTTAGGGGAAGGGTTAAATGCGACGGTGGGTCGGGTTGAAGACCTATTATGGGTCGCCCCTTAGCCTGAAATGGAGTGGGATCAGTTGGTAGTAGTTCTGCTACGTGACAGGGTCACGAGGATGCAAGGCCCAAGTCTAGTTAATGGTTTTACGGGTTCGTGGACGCATTCCACCGGAACCAGGTCGTGAGAGCCGGAAAAGGCCTTATATTGTTCGATTTAGTAACGCCAAAGATTGGAGGCTAGAATTGGTATTGAGGTTATGTAAGTATGCTAGTATAAGTTGGAGGTACAGAAAGAATACAACCTGTAAGAAAGTGTAGGATCGCCGATTGGTTGGTTCCACGTAGACGAGGTTCAGATAATTGGCCCAGACTTGATTCAGAGGGCTGTGGATAAGGCGAAGCTTATCTAGGAAAGATTTTTTTAGTAAGCTCGAAGTCAGCATAAGCTTTATGCAGATAACCGACGTCGGCACTTGGAGTTCAGGTTGACGTTTTAGTATAAGTATTGTTATGTGGCCATGGGTGACATATTTTTGTATGAAGGGTGTAGTAAAAGGAGACTATGTCGCTATCTAATTAGATTGGACTCCGAAAGAACATTCGGGGACGAATGTTTCTAAGGGGGGAAGAATGTTACACCCCGTAGTTCCAGGACATGTGTTTAAGAGAATGTACGTGAGAAGATACGACTTTAAGTTTGAAACGAAAGAAGAATTGCTTTTTCCTATGAAAAATGATTTCGAGCCTCGGGAAGGAAAATTGTTCGTTAGTGAGAATTGAGTTCCCGAATTTGTTAGTTAAGACATTTATAATTTATGGGAATGATGGAATTTTATTTTTCAGAGTTTGATACGTGGGACCCACCCGAGAAATTTTACGTTTTTGTGGGGCCCACGAGGTTTCCGATATTTTGGTCAATTATGGAAATTTCGGGAAACGAAATATTTTAGACCAACGGAAGGGCGACACGTGTCACCCTCCACATGGGCTTGTTGGATGAATAATAATGGACCAAGTCAATGGGTCAACTTAGCTTGAGATAATTGACCACATCTTAGCCATCCAATTGTTTTGATCTAGACCCTTCATTGTAGTATATATCCTATACTAGTGCAAGATGACTTCCATACTTAGAAAAAATTTCAAGAACTTGTCTTGATGAAAGGATAGCTCTCGGCTTTGAGCTAAAAGAAACAAGAATTTTTTTTAATTGTTGTCCACGGGTATGCTTCCATTGTGATTGATCCTTGGACATGCTTATACGATGTGGGATTTCGGGGCATGCGACCAGGATGCGGGTTAGATTCATGGATTGTTTTTATTTATTTCTTGGACATGCTTATACGATGTGGGATTCCGGGGCATGCGACCATGATGCGGGTTTGATTCCTGGATTTGTTTTATTACCCCATGGCCATGATTATACAATGAAGGATTCCGGGGGATGCGACCATGTTATATATGATTATTACTCCATGGCCTAGCTCCCCATGAAGACATGTACCCGAAATGAGGGATTCCACGGGCATGTTATATACGATTATTACCCCATGGCCATGCTTATACGATGAGGGATTCCGGGGCATGTGACCATATTATGTATTATTACTCCATGGACTAGCTCCCCATGAAGACATGTACCCGAGATGAGGGATTCCACGGACATGTTATATACGATTATTACCCCATGAATTAGTTCTTCATGTCATGTACAAGATGAGAATTCCACTGCATGAGATATATATATATATATATATATATATATATATATATATGTGTATGTGCACGATGATGAGGTAGGATGCCACGGGCGCGTCACATGGTTATATTTTACACTTACAACTGTCGGCAGTGATGTGGGATTCCACGGGAACGCTTTGATATTTGTGGGCTTGAGACCCTTACTGGATTGTGTGATGATATTTGAGGGCTTATGTCCATAGCCCTGGTGTGACTATTGTTCATGTGTTGAAATAGTCCGTACAAGGTAAAACTGACTTTCATTACTTTCACTTCGGTAAGGCATAGTGTACTGTTATTTTGGTTATCATACATGTCTCCAGCTTTATTATAGACTGTTATGATTTCATTACAGTATTTTTAGTTTCACATACTTGGTACATATTTCGTACTGACCTCCTTCGGGGGTTACATTCATGCCGCAGGTTGGGGTACATAGCTTGTTGATCCTCATTCTTAGGGTCACTGTTCAGCTGGTTGGAAAGCTCTATTATTTCGGAGGCTTTGTATTTTTGGTACAGTTCCCTGAGGTTGTAGTTTTATGTACATTCAGGGGTATGGCGGGGCCCTGTCCCGTCACAGTTGTTATGTCAAAAATTCTTAGAGGTCTGTAGTCATATCTTGTGGATTGGGTTGAGTAAAGTAAAAAAAAGAGGTAACTGTATGTTCCGCTACTATTCTATGATGTATACCGTAGCGGTGCCAGTAGGGCACGATCGCGCCCGGCTGGGTCGTGACAGGAAGGTAAAATGACGTTAAATATAATCTAACTTTGGAGAAGAGGGAAGAACATTCGACGATGGAGCTTCTGTTGTACGCGACGACGATAGTGGTAAGGTGACGACGACGACGATAATAAGGTAGGGTAATGCGACGTCGAGCTGGGGTAAGGGGATGCGACATCTAGGGATTAGAATTGAAGAAGATGGAAGGGCTGCTACGAAGGCTGAATCGCGGGAACTGTAAAATGAAATCAAAAGTCGTCTGATTTGGGGAATTAAAAGGAAGGTGCTGTCGCATTAGCCTTCCAGAACTGTTGCGTTAGATAGGCTAATGTGACGGCTATAGTGGGTTTTGCATTAGACAATAGGCCCGTCGCATTAGCCTTCCAAAGCTGTCGCATTAGATAGGCTAATGCAACGACTATAGTGGGATGTCGCATTAGACTATACGAGATGTTGCATTAGCTTATCTAATGCAACGACTCTAGATTTTAGCGTGTACCCGTCGCATTAGCCACATCTAATGCGACGGCTCTCCAACACCCGTCGCATTAGACCTATCTGGGGCGTCGCATTAGGTAATAAATATAGTAGTGTATACTAATATCTTTATTAGCATACCTAAATATAACATAACTTTTTCCTATGGTCGGGTCTATTTACACACGCCTAACTATTTTAAATTGTGACCCGAAAGTACGGGATGTTACAATGAGTCAGTTAGTATATATCTTTTTATATTTTTGCTATACTTTATATATCATATAAATGATTGATAGTAGTTTGCCTACTAGTGGAAATGTGTAGGTGCCACCACGGTCCCTAAAAAGGGTCGTGTCAAAGTTGATATTAGAGCTTTAGGTTAAACAGTCTTGAATACAAGAGCAATGTCTAGTAGAGTCTCACGGATTGGTGCGAAGATGTCCGTACTTATCTTCGAGAGGCTGTGGAACATTTAGAAAATATCATTTCTTCATTCCTTTTGTGCTAAGTTGAATAAAATTGGTATTTGACCTTTGTTTCTATTCTCTCACAGATGGTGAGGACTCGTGCCGACACAACGAGGGATGAGGCACCACCAGCGACACTTGTAGTATTTGGAAGAGGATGTGCTCGGGGCTAAGGTAGAGCTCAAGAAGATGCAATAACTCAGGGTAGGGCATAGAGAGTCGGTCAGACTCGTACTAGATCCGTTTCCCCTAAGCCGGTTAATATCAACAGTCGCAGCATGGTCGACCAATCCAGGCAGCCCTTCAGATTATAGAAGATTATAGATGGTGTCTTTGTGGGGCTGAGCGGTTATGGCAGGGCTAGTCTTTAAGGGGTTCTCAATCTCGATATTCTGATCATGGTGGTTCATGTTCTTCTATCTCTATTCAGCAGCTCTCAGTGGCCAGGACTTATTAGGCTGTGGGGAGATTGAGCATTTTAATAGAGACTACCATAGATCTATATTGAGTGCATCCCATGCACCCAGGACCCCATCACAACTATCTAGGGGTGGTGGTTAGGTTAGCCGAGGAGGATCTCAATCAGGCCATGGGGACCATCAGACCTGTCATGATGGATCCCAGTCAGGAAGAGATGGAGCTCGTTCGGGCCGAGGTGGCTAGTAGAGTACTCAATCTGAGGAAGGACACACTCATTATTATGCTTTCATAGGTAGACTAGAGGCTGAGGCATCGAATGCGATTATCATAGGTATTATCTTAGTATGTCATCAGTGTTATTTAATTAGTGGTCTACATTCTCATATGTGTATGGCTGTTTTTTTGGTGAATTAAATATGTGGTGTGATATGCTTGATGTCCATATTCATGTGTCTACACCGATCGATGATTTTGTGGTCGTAGATTGAGTCTATCTGTATTGCTTGGTTACTTTTATTGGTTATGATACTTGGGTAGACATGGTAATATTAGGCATGGTTGCTTTCGGCATTATTCTGGATATGGATTATCTATCACCGTATCATGCGATTTTGTAATATTATTCCAAGACAGTTTCATTAGCAATGCCTGGTCTTTCAAGGTTAGAGTGGAGAGGCGCTCCTAGAGCTGCTCCTAAGAATATTTTTTCTTTCATTCAGTCTACAAAGTTGGTAGATAAGGGTTGTTTGGTGTCCCTAGCTCATATTCGGGATACGAGTGTGAATGCTCCTCCCCTTAAGTCCATTCTGGTAGTTAGTGAGTTTGTCGATATTTTCCCTTCAGATTTACCGGTTATGCCGCCAGACAAGAATATCGACTTTTGTATTGATCTCGATCCGGGGTACTTGACCTATTTCTTTTTCTCCATTCCATATGGCTCCATTAGAGTTGAGAGAATTGAAGGAGCATCTTTAGGATTTGTTGAGTAAGGGTTTCATTCGACGGAGTGTATCTCCATGGGGTGCTCCTATCTTATTCGTGAAGAAGAAGGATTGAACCATGCGTATGTGCATTGACTATAGGGAGTTAAATAATGTCACAATAAAAAATAAGCATTTGATCCCTCGTATTGATAACCTATTCGATCAGGTTCAGGGTGCTTCTGTAATTTTGAATATTGACTCGAGGTCTGGGTATCATCAACTAAAGATTCGAGCTGAGGATATTCCTAAGACGACTTTTTAGACCAGTTATGGTCATTATGAGTTCTTAGTGATGTCATTTGGGATTACCAATGCCCTCGCAACGTTCATGGATTTGATGAAAGGGATATTCAAGCCGTATTTGAATTTTTTTATGATTGTGTTCATTGATAACATCTTGGTATATTCAAAGAGTCAGGAGGACCATGAGTAGAATCTGAGAGTGGTCCTTGAGTTATTGAAAGAGAAGAGTTGTACGCTAAGTTCTCGAAGTGTGAGTTTTCATCGAGTTCTGTGGCATTCTTGGGATACATAGTGTTCAAGAATGGGATTATGGTTGACCTAAAAAAGATAGAGGCAGTCAAGGGCTGGCATAGATCAACTTATGTGATAGAGATTCAGAGTTTTGTGGGTCTTTCTAGCTACTATTGCCGGTTCGTCAAGGGTTTCTCTTCTATCGCTTCTTATCTGATACGTTTAACTCGTAAGAAGGTGCCTTTTTAGTGGTCCAACCAGTGTTTGGAGAGCTTTAAAAAGCTCAAGTCTTTGTTTACCACAACCCTAATTTTATCCCTTCCGGTGGAGAGAAAGGACTATACTTTGTATTGTGATGATTCTAGGATTGGGTTAGGTTGTGTATTGATGCATGAGGGTAAGGTTATTGCTTATGAATCGAGGCAGTTGAAGGTGAATGAGAAGAATTACATTGTTCATGATTTGGAGTTAGTTACCGTGTGTTTACTCTGAAGATTTATAGGCATTTCTTATATGGTGTTCATTACGATGTGTATACTGACCAATGTAGTCTTCAACACCTGTTTAATCAAAGGGATTGAATTTTAGCCAGCGTCGCTACATAGAGTTGTTGAAATACTATGACATGACCATTTTGTACCATCAAGACAAGGCCAATGTGGTGGTTGATGCCTTGAGTCGAAAGGCAGTTAGCATGGGGAGTTAGCTCATTTGATCGTTTCTGGGCATTTTTTGGTATTGGAGGGCTAGTCTCTAGCCAACCATTTTGCGAGGCTTAATATTTCAAATCTATGTACGATTTTATCTTGTGTGGAAACGAGGTCATGTCTTTTGGGAAAGTTCTACGCTATTTGGGTCATTGTTGATAGGTTCCCAAGGCAACGCATTTCATTCTGGTCCAGACGACTTATAATGCAAAGAAGTTAGCTAAGATCTACATTCGTGAGATTGTTTGTCTTTATGGGGTTCCTATTCTATCATCTTAGACTTGGGGACCCAGTTTACTTCGCATTTCTAGTAGACTTTGCACAAGGAGTTGGGTAATCGCTTGCAGCTCAGTACATCATTAACCCTTGTCGCGCCCCTTTTCGACCGCGACATTATTAAAACTCCTGCTTTATAAAATGTTAGAAAATAATAAAAAGCTAAATGTGCTAAAATGCTAAAAGTGCTAAAAGTATTGCTAAGGGTTCGCGGAGTCGCCACCTAATTAGTTTGGGTGAATTAGGACACCTAAATGTCAACTGGGTTAAAGTCAACACTAACTCCATTTAAATGGTCTGCTAAACTTAATGAGATTCTGGGTAAGGGTTCTTTATTATCCTAAAGGGAAGGGGTTAAGCACCCTAAAGGATCCGCTAACTTGCGGTTGTCCGTTCAAACCTAGGGTAATTATTATGCTAAGATGTAATGCATATTTTGAAAAGTATTTAAGTAAAAGATATTTATAAGTATAAGATGTGTTATAGCCATAAAGACACAGGAATTGCAAAAAATGTGTACGGTCAATTTTAGTTAAAAATAGGTATTAACATAGTAATTGGAGAAAGCATATGAACATATTCTATAAAGTATACTTATTGCTCAATACAATGTAAGGATAATAATAATGCAAGATTATTACGACAAGATTAGGTACTTAGAAAAATAGGATGTAAAAAGGGTTTTTTTATGCAAGGAAAATATATCCTTTATGTGAATGTTAGTAAGCGATTTTTTTTAAGGAGATGAGTTTATTATGCTAGGAAATAACATTTTTAGCTACCAAAGTGATTTGTACCCAAAGATTACTAAGTGGTTTAATGATTTGAGCAACTAAAATAATTACTTAAGAGAGAGCAAATTTCTAATATCAAACTACTTACTAATATATGATTCAAGGTTTAACTATACTAAGTGTAGCGTTAACGGTGCAATGTCAGTCAAATAATTTACAACAAATAAATGGGGAAGAAAGGATCAATAAAAATGACTCGAAGGAAAGGTGATGTCTTTTCGCCGGTGGTTTTGGAATTTTCAATGCGGATAGAAAGATGCACGTAAGATGCGGGTCTTCATTTTGTTGTAACTCGTGTTGAGTCCCGTTGTGAGACTCTTCATTTTGCTCCAATGCATTTCATGTAACAAAAAGAAGAAGATAAGGATTAGTACAAGCCTAAGCTTATCAATAATGCAAATAGACAGAATGTGAATGCTCCTATAATTTAGACATACATACAATCCAATTCTTGTTTAACAATGACAAATAAAGGAAAAGAAGGCTCAAATGAATAAGATGTCAAAGTTATTTAATCGACTATCAAGCCTTGGATGATATAAGCAGTGTCACGCCCCTTTTCGACCGCGACTTTTTCCTAGAAACTCCTGCATAAATAAAAGGTTAGAAAATAAATAGAAGTGCTAAAGTGTTTAAAAAAGGTGCTTAAAGTAGGTGCTAAGGGTTCGCGGAGTCGCCACCTAATTATTTTGGGTGAATTAGGACACCTAAATGTTAACTAGTTTAAAGTCAACATTAACTCCATTTTAGTAGTCTGCGAAACTAGTGTGAGCTTCTGGGTAAGGGTTCTTTATTATCCTAAAGGGAAGGGGTCAGGCACCCTAAATGACCCGCTAACTTGCGGTTGTCCTGCCAAACCTAGGTTGATTATTATGTTAGAGAAAATGCGTGTTTTATAAAAGATGCTTCAAAGTATTTTATAAAGGAGGCATGTTGATAAAAGTTTGTAAGACTGATGCTGTAAAGTTTTAAAATGTGCGTTTATATTATTTATAATGTAAACGATGCAAAATTGATTTATGGACTAAATATGTGTACTTGCTTTATAAAAATACATATAAAGCTAATTTTGGATAAGTGCATTGTAAAATATATAATGTTGAAAGTATGCATTTATATTGTTTTATAAAATGAATATGCACAAAGTTGATTGATTTGGCTAAGGATATGCGTTTATCTGCGAAATCAAAGGAGTGGTGCGTTAGTTTCATGTTTAGATATGCAATTTTAATGATTAGGCAAAAGATTGGATATGAATGACAAGCCTAAGGTAAATAATTAGAAGTGCATTTAATTCTAAATCACCTTCCCACTTTTATGTTCGAAGACTAATTGAATAACTTTCCTATTAATTACAAAGTTAGATAATAAAATTGCGATAAACAAATAAAGGCATGAAATGAAGCAATGAGATTTAAAGAGTAAGAGGAGTTGAGATGGATGACGACGTCATCTTGTCCTATTTTTGTTTAGGAATTTCTGAAACAGGAATGCGGATGTATGTGGATGCGGGTCTCATTTGAAGTAATTCATGATGAGTCTCACCATGAGACTCTTCATTTTTTGCTCCGATGCATTTCATGTAAACAAAAAATGATAAGGATTAGTACGAACCCAAATAATAACTGATAGAAATAATTAAGACGAGCACATATATTCACTGAATGCGCATGTCACAATGGCTCAAGAAAATTAGTGAAAACTTGTCCAACCCCAAGTAGTACAGAGGGAAAGGCACATTTTTTTTAAGGTCACAACAGTTGGTCTAAAGGAGTATACAAACAGTCACCACGAAATGGGGAATACATGGATGCACTTTAGCATTTAAATGCATATCAGTTAACCAATTCAGGGGGGAGGGGGGCATTTGAGACATAGTGGTATATAAATAACCATTTTTGGCATAACTGCGTCAACATACCGAATCTCTCACTATGCTAATCGTGACAGGTTTTAAATCATGATGTACATAAGACATACAAAACACTCATAAACAGATTAGACAAAGGTCATCAGGAGTTTGCATTCAGATGTGAATATATGACTTGATTTGGCTTCAATCAGCATTAACAAGCATTTTGGAACATATGGCGGACAGTCAACACATCCCATCTACACTTTATTCAAGCAATCAGGCAAGAGACATGAAGCATGAAGGGACAAGACATTGGACAAGAAATCATACAAAGAAAGAGACTAAGAGATTCAATTTCCAGTCTATAAGCAGGACATACCAGACACCAGCTAACAACAACCAGAACAATTGATCTTTTACTCTGCCTCTTTTACATCCTAACAATGCTAATTTATATAAGTTACAACCCGATGTCGCGTATGTTTAGTCCAAACACTGAGGGTACATTCAAGCCTAGAAAGTCACCTATCCTCCGATAAAATCAGTCAGCTACTACTTTGAATCATTTTAAACACAAGTAGGCTTTCAAGCAGGTTTTAGACAACTTTCAGTCATCCAAATATGTATATCATGATATTTTCTAGATTATCTAACCATTTTGCATCTTGTTACTTGCTTTTAGGATCCATTTGGGATAGATCTCAACGATATTGAAACCTGACATAGAAAGACACTTTTAAAAACTTAGACAAAGAAAAATGACACAACAATCTCTAACACTCAACCTATGTCTTACTACCTTAAGGCATTATTATCTTTCCGGTGTGAGATGCGACAAAGACTACAATTCCCCTGGCATAGAAACAATTCAAGAGATTGTCATGATAATGTGGGTACCATTTAAATATCAAATACATAAAACATATTGGATTACTAGTTTTGGGAGCATATAGAGACACCGAAATCAATGCGCAAATACCAAGGGTCACTTAAAGGCGCGGGGATACCCTATACATGAACACACAGAACCATATCATGTTATTTGACTAATACCTTAGCAATGACACAATGAGGTCAGGTATTATCAGCCATATCTACAAACACATTATCAATGCCAGTATTAGCCAAATCACATTAACAAACATAGTCGCGCCTCACACATATTAATAGTTGTTAACCTTAACTGAATCACATTAACAGACATAGTCGCGAACATTAATAGCCATTAATATCAACTAAACAGGTTCATCAATCAACTTAATAGACATAAGCCATTGCAAGAAACACATATTACACGCATTAATATCAAACGAAATCTAAGACGGAAAGTGGGTGATAAATTTACCTTCTCCGGGCAGCGGACTGAGGCAGCGTATCAAGTCGTCGATCCACTCGGAGAATGCGGTTTATGCGATAGACAAGAAAAGAAAGCTTTGCGAAAAAAGAAAAAAAGAGGAAAATTGTTGGTTCTTGACTGATTCAGAACAGGGTTTTCATATTTCCTACTCTTATCATGCTAATTTTTCTGGATGATGCGTCCCTAACTCCCGATGCTTACTGAGGTTGAAGGCTGCTAAATGCATGTGTAAGAATATGTTTCTACTATCGTTGTTTGAAGACGCGAATCGACGCCCATTCCCCTTTGGATGCTACTTCTCCTGGATACTTAATGGGGTTCCTCTGCTGCGGAAAACCGATTGCTACCCGACTGCCCCCCCCCCCCATCGTGTGCAAATCGATCGGTATTTATACCCTTGATTTAGGTACTTAGTTATGGTAACTCTGATGGTAAGCTGCGATTTCGGGTATTTCCTACCATAATAGGTGCTGATTTTGATGTAAGATTTCGTGTAATTTAGAGACGATTTTTGGTAAGTTTGGGTATGATTTTATTGCAAGATTTTTGGTTTTATGGTAAGGAAATGATTGAGGTGTTACAGGGAGATCTTGGTTACGATTTTAGGATTATTCGCCGGATTCTCCGGCGAGAATCCCGGCATGGGCGATGGGGGCGAGGTGCGGCGATTGACATTTTAGGTTTCGTTGGTTCAGGGGATGAAGATGGGGCGAGGGAGGTTAAAGGGCTGAAGGGAAGAGTGGGCTGCGGGTGATGGGGAAAAATAAAGGGCGGATGGGCTTGCGGTATTGGGCCTTCGGGTAGTTGGGCTGGGTAGTTATTAAGATGTTAGTTTTAAGTTTTAGGTATTTAATTTTTAGGTGTATTATTTAATTGATTAGTGGTAAATTAAATTAATAAATTGTGATTAAATTATTTAGGTGTTTTATTAGTCTATGTTTGAGTTTAAATTATTATAAAAATAAAGACGGACATGCTATTTAATTAGTGTTTACTATTTTATAATGCGACGCCGTTAAAAACTTATTTATTATGCGTATTTTGCGATTTTAAATTAAAATTGAATGGAGTTTAGATTATTGCTAAGTTATTTAAGTGCTAAATGCAGATGTGTCATTTAAGGATTGCTTAATGCTATTTGACACGACGTCATTGCTAAATTATTCATTGACGTATTTTATTGTTTATTAATAAGGATTGTTTGAGTTTTTAACTAATGGAAATAGGGCTTAAATTACGAATGATATTAATAAAATTGCTTGTTATTAAAGGATGAATGCGGACGTGAGACTCAAGGTGTTTAATTTTCTACGTAAGACGCGGTGCCATTATTAAATCACTTATTTATGCATGTATTACTATTTTTATTGTTGCATTTTATTATTATAAAATTATTAAAAATTGTTGTGAAAATTTAATGTAATTTTGTAGTTAATGACTAGACGAGAGGGTCAAAATTGGGTGTCAACAAGCAGGTTACTGGGAATTTCCCACAGCCACAAATCTTTGTTGTTTCGACATACTGGGAATGCAGGGTTACCTAGGCCAAGACATATCGATGGATCCATGGTCACTAGCATCTATTTAAGGCAATTTTAAGCTTCACTGTTCCTAAATCCAGGGGACAAGTAAATAGGTTCTATAACACAGCAAGTGAAACATGATATTGGTTGATTTAAAAGAGAAAGTATTAGCCCAGATATCATAACAAAAATCCTGTGTCCCCTGTCAAATTGCTATAGGGAATATACTACACAACGACTTGAAATTAATCAGACAACATATTCTTAGATATAGGCACAGCGATACCAAATTCTCAGTTCAACACTTTCCCTATGTGGTTTAGATTTTATCCCAAACGAATTTATGAGTAGCTGAATCCTTTTATAACATTCATTCTTTATCGTGAAGGCATTTAAGAAGGTGTCCAACTGTTTACAAATCTGGATCTCGAAGACAGAACGACATTAGATTCATTACCTAATCTCGACAGCTCTTAAACAAACATCGACAAATTATAAATAACCAACGCGATTTTTTTTTTACTGATGTATATCCATACCACGTTACATCTGCTAAATAGCAAGTCCGAACCAGCAGGCAACACAAAGCACATATAAAGATGAAAAGAGATATGCTAACGGACCCAGCGACATGAATGAATTAACACACTTTCACACCCAAACACATAATAATGCAAAATGAACCGAGAAGAATGCGAGTTTACCTTCTCCGGACAACGAACTGAGGCAGCGTATCAAGTCGTCGATCCACCCGGAAGATTTATTGCGATGCTATTGAAAGAGACGAGGTTTCGATTGGGTTTCTTTGATCAGTTTTTCTTCTGCGAGAAATGATGCTCGTTTATCTTGCTCATTTTGGGTTATCCACTGATGCTAAAAGATTTTTCCCCGAAGTTCCATACCCCCCATGCATGTGTAGGAATTTCTCTTTATAGTTCCTTCTGGGTTTCATTTTAAGGTAAGCTTTTATGGCTGATTTGATTGTGCTTTTGGTGCTGATTTTCCTTACTGATTTCATACTGATTTTTTTGGTAAGGTTTTGGTTATGGTAAGCCTTTGATTTTGGGGCTGATTCTCGCTATTCAGAAGAATGGTAAGTTATGGTTTTTGATTTGGTATGTGATTTTGAAATTATTCTGGGAGTAAGATTATGACGTGGACTACCAGATTTTCCGGCGAGAATCGCGGGGTTGGGGTGTTGTCGACGATGAGCGGGAGTATGCGGCGGATTTCTTTTAGGTTTAGTTTTTTTTCCTTCTAGGTTGTTAGGGACGATGGGGAGTTATAAGAATTGGGGTGATGGGCCACGTGGGGCTTGTGAATGGGTCTTGGTATGTTTTGGGTTGCGTAGAGTTTAGGTATTAGGTATTTAATTTGGGTAGTGTGTTATTAGTTTTAGGTGTATTATTTAATTAGTGGTAAATTAAATTATTTAAATACAACCCTAGGTATTTTATTAGTTTTAGCTTGGATTTTTATTATTACAATAATAAATGCGGGCGTGCTATTTAATTAATGCTTAATATTTTATAATGCGATGCCGTTATTAAAATCTTATTTATTATGAGTATTTTGCGATGTTAAATTAAAATTGAATGAGGTATAGATTATTATTAAAATATTTAAATGCTAAATGCAGATATGATATTTAAGGATTGCTTAATGCTTTTATAAATGCGACGCTACTATTAAAACACATGTATTAGATTAAAATTAATTTAAATTACAAATAATATTAATGAAATTGCTTATTATTAAAATGACGAATGCGGACGTGAGACTCAAGGTGTGCTTAATACTCTACGTAAAATGTGGTGCCATTATTAAATCGCTTATTTATGCGTGTATTAATGTTTTATTATTGCATTTTATTATTATAACATTGTTAAAATTATTTAAAAAATTTAATGTAATTTTATGGTTAATGACTGGACGAGAGGGTCAAAATTGGGTGTCAACAACCCTTAGACTAACGGTCAGTCCAAGCAAAGTATTCAAGTTTTGGAGGACATGTTATGAGCCTGCATGATTGATTTTGGTGGTCATTAGGACTAGTTATTACCTTTGGCAGAGTTCCATAAAACAATAGTTATCACTCCAGTATTGATATGGCACAGTTCGAGGCCTTATATAGTAGGAAATATCAATCTCCGATTGGGTGGTTTTATGCGTTCGAGGTCTGGCTTTAGGGTGCCGATCTATTGAGAGATTCCTTAGAGAAGGTGAAAGTGATCCAAGATAAGCTCTTTATATCTTAGATCAGGCAGAAGGAGTATGCGGACCCGAATGTCTGAGTCTTGGAGTTTATGGTTGGTGAAAAAGTTCTTCTGAAGGTCTCACTCATGAAGGGTGTGATGAAGTTCGGCAAGAGAGAAGTTTAGTCTGAGGTATATTGTACCTTTTAAGATTCTTCAAAGAGTTAGGAAGGTGGCATATGAGTTGTCTCTACCACCAGGTCTTTCAAGCGTTCATTCGATTTTCCATGTGCCCATGCTGAAGAAGTATCACATCGACAATTATTATATCATTCATCGGGACTCTGTATTTATTGATCAGAATTTGGAGTTTAAGGAGGAGCCTGTGGCTATTTTAGACAGGCATGTGAGAAAGTTGAGGTCGAAAGAGATAACTTCCGTGAAGGTTCAATGGAAGCATCATCTTGTAGAGGAGTCGACTTGAGATATAGAGTCCAATATGCGGAGCAGATATCCTGACTTTTTTACTACTTCCGGTACGTTTCCTCTTTTCATATCTCTTTGTTCAAGGACAAATATTTGTTTAATTAGTATCTACTGTAATGACCCGTCCAATCTTTTTTAGCTTAAGACTTTTATTTAACTATTTTACCCTTCTCGTAGACTCTATGTCGGGTTTATGATGCACGGGGATGAGTGGTACAAATCTTGAGGTCAATTTATATGAGTTTAAGATGAAAAACCTAAAACTAGAACCTTAGAGTTGGAGAGTTTGACTCAAGGTTGACTTTTGAGTAGATGAATTTATTTCCGAGTTTTATTATCTTCTGTAGCTCTGGAGGGTCATTTATGACTTAGTCAAGTCATTGGTTAGCTTCTCGAGACAACCTGATGTATTTTGTGACCTTATTTGTAATACTTGGATATTTGTTTTTCCCAGATAATTATTTAGAAATGTATTACTTAGCTCGGTTAAATAGAAAATCTAAGGGTACGAGTGAGACATGAAATGATGGACGGTCGTTAGTTAAATGACACATGTTCCACATTGGTAAATGAAGGAAGAAGTGTAAGATGGAAACGGGGCGCTGCGGAGCCACCACCACAAGGGCCATTACGCTTATGTGGTTTTTGGCTACTGGAGCCGAGGCACCGCGGCGCTTCGAAAGCAGAATGGTCGTCGGAATATGGGAAGTTTCTGACTTTTGGGCTGGTTTTTGAGCATTGATTCTCCATTACTTGTCACTTGATTTCAGCCATTATTCGACTGAATAACACCTCTCAACAAGTGCCATTACATGACCATTGATTGTCATTATTTGGCTAGATAAAAGGTCATCTTACACACACTATAAATTGAGGCTCTTGGCTCAATTGTAGAACACACCCATTCATACTTGTATAGTTCATATTTTTCTGAACTTCTTCCTTTCTAGCATACTTTCAAACACTCAAAGGTTCTTCTTGAGAAACACTTGAGTTTCCTTTGCTCATTTGTTTGATGTTGTTTTATCATGGTAAACAGTTGCCCATAAATGTAAAAGGATATATACGGGGCAATAATGTCTTAAGGACAAAGTGCTAACACTCGACTCAGCACAGTTGTAACAAGTAGATATTTAGTGTCTCTTGATTTCAGGCTATCAAGATCAAGGAGCTTGTTGCAATAGGAACGAAGATTCAGGACGGCAGATCCAAGATTGATACAAGACAGAAGATCAAGAACTGACTAGTTTACTGTAGCCACAACTCTTGTTGGCTACAAGTTTGTTAACTGTTGTAATTCATTATTGTTCATCCTTTCGAAACACTAGTAGTAGTTGTATACTATTCTCGTATATCAATTGTGTAAATCACAATTGTAGATATATATATAGGACACGCCCGAGTCTTCATATGTTTTAAGAGACCTTTCAAGTACCTCAGGCTGTTTGAGATTGGATATTCGAATTTACCATGTATAGTACAATCTAATAGTATCTATTTTAGAACGATTTATACTCTAAAATGACGAGGGATGAGTAGGGAATATTATAATGTTTAGTTTAAGGTCCTGGAATAGAATGAGAAGTTTATTGTGTTCATAAATAATTGTGTAGATAGAGATATGGGCAGTAACTATAAGTTGAAAGTACGACAGGTTAAGGTTGTAAGGTCCCTAATAGGTAAGAAATAAGGACTCATAACAGAGTAAATAGAAAGTAATAGAAATAAGTAAATCAGGATATATGTTCACCATAAAAAAGAGGAAATTCCGATGTCGGTTGGTATGAGAGAATTGGTTAGCACCTTGAAGGAAGATGTTCGTAACAGGCGGGAACTTTAGGTATTGTGAGTACAATAAAGGGTATAATTATAAAAATGTGGATAAGAAGTAGAAGAATGATTTTGAGATGTAGGTACAATGTCTCTGTCTCCATAACTTGAAAGTGTTAATAGACTTCATCAACCTAGAAAGCATAATGTAATACTTCGATAGAAGACTTATATTTTGTAGATAGCAATCCGCGAATCTTCAAGCTTTGTGTAGTCCGAAGGTGCACACGCAAACATCCCTCGATTTGCAAGTTCTGAAAAACTTTGATGTAATTGCTAAGTCTAGAATGCTAGGAATTCCGACAGAGCTTTAGAAGAGATTTGTCTCTTTCAATTGGTATAGTGAAATGAGAAAGGGAAGCCCTCTATTTATAGTTGAGAAATGACAACTTAGGGTTCCCCATGGGCCAGCCCATTAAACAAGTCAGCAAAACTGAGCCAGTTCAGACTGCCAGAACGAGCCCAGGCACTGCGGCCCAGAGTAAGTGGCATCGTGGTTCCTACACGTGATTTGGCACCATGGCCCTAAATCAAAGGCACCGCGGTCCTGTCCCAATTTTCTGTCTTGTTTCCATTTCCAATGTCCCGGTTATCAACCGAACATATATAATCTCCTTCTAATTACATCCTTCAGGCCTTTACATATCGTCTTTAAGAATTACGTTAAAACATTAATTCTCACATCATTAATAAACACGTAAACTCTAGGGATGTATTTATAGAATATTATAAACAATCAACTAATAATTCAACAAATGCAAATGTCATAATATTAATCATCATTAATATATAAATATGAATGTGTATAAAGTATATTTTGTCCTAATACAGATTGTCTCTAGGACATACATATACTTTCAATCTTCCACTTGGCCTAGAGCCAACACCAACATATCTAATACCCATGTTCTCAAACTGACCATTATGCTTCACCAAGCTTAATAGTTTAGTAAACGGGCCTGTTAGATTATTGTTCGTGGGAATATAATCTATCTTGATATCTTCAGCTTCCACCATCTCACGGAGAATGTGGTACTTCCTCGGTACATGTTTGTTTCTGTTAGTTGATCTTGGTTCCTTTGCGTGTGCAATCGCACCAGTGTTGTCACAATAAATAGTTATTAGACAACTAGCACTCAGAACAACCCCTAGTTCCTTCAGGAACTCAGAAATCACGACAGCTTCCGATCCAGCTATGTACTCCACTTCAGTAGTTGAGTCTGCAGTAGTATCCTGTTTGGAACTCTTCCAGCTCACTGCTCCTCCGTTGAAAACAAAAGTATAACCAAGCTGAGATTTAAAATCATCAACATCTGTCTGGAAACTAGCATCGGTATACCCAGTGGCAACCAGCTCATTATCTTCACCATAGACTAGAAAGTAATTTTTAGTACGTCTAAGGTACTTGAGAATACTCTTGACTACTTTCCAGTGTTCCTCACCAGGATTCTGCTGGAACTTGCAAGTCATACTAAGTGCAAAGGCCACATCTGGCCTAGTACAGGTCATGTCTTACATGATCGATTATATAGCCGAAGCATATGGGATCCCCTTCATACGCTCAAGTTATACAGCAATAGAAGGGCAACCCCTTTTAGATAACTTGATGCCTTGACCCATTGAAAGACCGTCTTTCTTGGAATTCTCCATTGAAAAATGTCTAAGCACTTTATCTATGTAGATTGATTGTGACAGCCCCAATAATCTATTAGGTCTATCTCTATAGATCCTAATTTCCAGAATGTAGCAGGCTTCACCTAAATCCTTCATCATGAAGGTCTTGGACAAATAATCCTTAACTGACTGCATGAGAGCCTTATTGTCTCCCATTATCAATATGTCATCAACATATATAATAATGAAGACAATGCCCTTATCCTTGCGTTTGATGTAAACACAAGGATGCTCTTTACTTCTGACGAAATCAAAAGATTTGATAGCGTTGTCAAAGTAAATGTTCCAACTCCTAAAAGTTTGCTTAAGCCCATAAATGGACTTTTGTAGCCTGCACACAATATTTGGTCTGGACTCACATGAAAAACCCTCGGGTTGTTTCATATACACTTCCTCAATTAGATCACCATTGAGGAATGCAGTTTTGACATCCAACTTATCAGTGATCAACTTCTTGACATATGCAGGACACCCTCAGGGTCTCATCTGTCTAGGTGATGGCTTCCTGCCACACCATACCTCATATGGTGTCTTTTCAACTGATTTAGAAGGTACTCTATTCAGTACATATATCGAGGTTAAAATAGCGTATCCCCAAAGGTATGTTGGAAGAGCTGAAAAGTTCATCATGGAATGAACCATGTCAAGCAAGGTTCAGTTTCTCCTCTCGGCAACACCATTCATCTGTGGTGTTCCAGGAGGTGTCCACTCGGAATGAACTCCATAAAGTTTTAAGTAGTCAAGAAATTATTTACTTAAGTATTCACCTCATCGATCAGATCGGAGAGTCTTGATACTCTTTGAGAGTTGTTTCTCAGCTTCACACTTAAAACTCTTTAAACTTCTCAAAGGCCTCAGATTTGTGTCTCATAAGATACACATATTCATACCTTGATAAGTCGTCTGTGAAAGTAATGAAGTAAGAGAAACCTTCTCTAGCTTGAGTAAAAAATGGTCTACATACGTCCGTATGTACCAACTCAAG
Source organism: Przewalskia tangutica (assembly GCA_029844215.1). Classification (NCBI taxonomy): domain Eukaryota; kingdom Viridiplantae; phylum Streptophyta; class Magnoliopsida; order Solanales; family Solanaceae; genus Przewalskia; species Przewalskia tangutica. The sequence continues at coordinate 28,323,111 of CM056736.1, read as the reverse complement.
CACATCCTTGGCACTGATCCCCTTTCCAGAAAGAATTTTAATGGTCATCTTACCTTTCAAACATGATTCACAGTTACCATAAGATTGTATGTCAAATAGTTCGAGGTAATTTAATTTCCTTAATCGTTTTATCCTCGTTTGATTGATATGACCAAGTCTGCAATGCCATAATTAGGTAGAATTTCTTTCATTTAACTTAGATATTTTATTTTGTATATTGAAATTTTTCCTGCGGCAATTTAATGTATACAATCCATTCACAAGAGGCGCAATTCCATACACAATATTATCAAAAGCCAAAATCATATTGTCATTATTAATGCTTGAGGAAAAGCCCTCAGTGTCAAGTACATGAATGGAAATAATGTTCCTTGTTAAAGAAGGAACATAATAACAATTGTTCAACATTAAAATTTTGCCGGAAGGTAACTCTAGTCTATAGGTTCCCATGCGCTCAGCACCAACTCGTGCTCCGTTTTCGACGCGCAGGTCCACCTCTCGAGGCTCGACCTTCCTGCTATTAGTTAGCCCCTTCACATTTGTACAAATGTGTGAGCCACATGCGGTATCTAGTACCTAGGAATGAGAATCATTTATAGAAAGATTAATTTCAATTATAAACATACCTTTCCCAGTAGAGGCTGAGGCACCTGGTGCCATTCCTCCGCCTGGAGAAGTACAATCATTTCTCCAATGCCCCTTTCTGTTGCAATTTATGCAAACATCCAATGCCGACAATTTCTTCTTCTTCTTCTTTGCCCCTCCTTTGGGCTTCATTGCTGTTGTCGGAGCAACAGAATTGCCCTTCCCCTTCTGTTGTCCCTTACCTTTCGGTTTGGGGCGACTAGAGGAGCCAACCATCAGAATAGGTTTGCTCTTGGAGGTCGAAGACTCGATGGTTTTCAGCATATTATGCAACTCCGGCAATGTCGCTTTAGTTCCATTCATATTATAATTAACAATGGAACTCTCAAACGACCTAGGAAGTGAATGCATGATGAGGGTAGTGGAGACTCTGTCATGAAACATTATGTCGATGGATGTCAACCTTTCAATCAACTCAATCATTCTCAACACATGAGGAGACATTTGGCCCCCTTCATTTAGCTTACACTTGAAAAGTTCTATGAGCAGTTCATACTCAGTTGTATGAGACTGCGAATCATAGAGACTCTTCAAATGTGCTAACATTTCGTTGGGCCCCATGTGCTCATGATGTCTTTGCAATGGTGGAGACATAGAAGACACATCAAACATTGAGCCGAGGTGGCATCCTGAAAATGTTTCTCGTAAGCAACCTTATCGAAGGTTGCATACTCAGCAGAGTCCTCCGCAGGAGCTGTGGGGAATACCTTGTCCAATGTATATTCAATCTTTTCTTGTCTCAAGACAATTCTTACATTCCTGAGCCGCCATGAAATCGGGTCCAGAAGTCCATTGACTCCATAAGCATTTTCAACGAAAAACTCGACATTCTGAAGATCTGAAGATAATATATAGAACAGGAAAATGCAATCAACATTCATTCTCCTAATTTATACACATTCATTATATGCTAATTTAACATGGCCTTTTGTTTAATTAGCTCCCACTATTTTTCATACTTCTACCACCCCAAGGTAGAATACGGGCCTAAATCAATTTAAATGTCATAATGGACCAAGATCCAAATATATGTTATATCCGCGTTTGCTTTGGCTGATAACTTCAATAGCACACTTTGGTAGGTCCTCAACCAATTGTAAAACAACTCTACAACTCTTGGTTTGATTAAATATCTTTCATTTTAATCTTGCATCTTTAGATTAGTCCGACACTTTGGCGCCAAGATTCATATAAGCAAGCCAACCCCATTACACGACTGCGTTTAAATGCCTAACTAAATGTAGCATTTGCAAGCAAACACTTTGGTGTAAATACCTACAAAAGTTTATTATCTACTTTCATTTTAACACATATATGAAAGGGCCTTGGTCCTCGTAGACTTAGAACAAATGCTTTGGCATACTCGTATCGCCGAAGAAGATTTAGCACCCTAACAATTATAATGGACGACGCGTTTAATTAGACTTGTATTTAATGTTTGGGGAACATTTTCAGTTTTCGGGGATTTATTCAAGATCAACAATCAAGTCATACATCATATGACATCATATCATGCAATTTCTAAACACATTTAGATGGGAAACCATCAAACCCAATAGGCATGATATAAGATGATTTTAATCACATACCGGGCGACGTCTACCCAGACAATAATTGCGGATGCTATGCTAATAATTTAAATGCATCACATTTAAAACACTTAGTACATTTGTATATTATACAATAATATACCATTAATGATAATCATGAGTCTATTTGTCTAAACTCTATAATTTATGTCAATGTCAAACAGTCCCTAAACATTTTCTGATTTTAAAATTCAGATTTTCTAGAATTTTGTAAACTTTTAAAATTTATAGTTTAGTCCCTTAATAATTTAAAAGTTCAATTCTGAACCCCTATAAATTCAGAAAATACAATTTCAATTCTCAGAAAATATTTTCTAGTTTCTGGGACCTGTTTACAATTTCCAAAACATAAAACCAATTTTTAGAAACTTTCTTTGATTACAGATTTGCCCGAAAGGACCAAATGTGTCCAATTTTAAAAATTTATTTTCAGAAACTGAAACCTTTAAAACTTCAGATTCAAAATCTGAAACTTTCAAACTTCTGTTTTTGATTTTTGATTTTTTTTATAATCACCGTTGTCGGCACCGCGGTCCCAACAGGTGGCACCGCGGTGCCTCAGAGGCAGTGAGTCACTGGATCTGCAAAAACTAATTAGTAGCGCGGTCCTAACAGGTGGCACCGCGGTGCCTCAGAAGCTGATAGCAAACCCAAAATCATCATCGTCGGTACCACGATCCTAACTGGTGGAACCGCGGTGCCTCAGAGGCAGAATGTTCGGAAAATTAACTTTAAGCTTTCTGGATGAACAGCACCGCGGTGCTCATGAGCAGAACCGTGGCGCCTCTGGCGTCATCTGGGCAGCACCGCGTCATTCCATCGTGGAACCCCGGCGCCGCCACAAAAACCCTAGTAGCACCGCGGTGCTCCATTGTGAAACAGCGGTGCCTTCCTTCCAGAATCACAAGATCTAAAATTTCCGAACCCTTAAAACTGGTTTAGGGCCAGATATTTCAGATATATCACTTGCATCACCATCACCATTAAAACAATATGTTCATCGACCATCAAATCCAATTTTCTTCTCGTTCTTCGTTTCAATGCACCATGCTTTGAGCCGGATAACACATATCAACTTAGAAGAGTTATTTATTGGATTGACTTCCTCGAATACATAGTTGTTTTAACAGATCTGGGCACAAGGACTATATTTTCTAAAGATTTAGGATTTAAAGCCTTTAAACAACATAAAATAGATCTAAACAAATCGTAACTCATATTATCATTAATATTCATCATATAAACACACAAAAAAGCCCAGACTCTGATACCACTGTAGGCGTTTTAGTCGGTTTGTACATGCAGCGGAATTTGAAAATTTATGTTTCAAACCCGACTTTCGGTCTAACTGTAGAATGAATATACGACGTAAAGTAAACACAGAGCATAATGTAATACTTCGACAGAAGACTTACATTTTATAGATAGCAATCCGCGAATCTTCAAGCTTTGTGTAGTCCGAGGGTGCACACACAAACGTCCCTCGATTTGCATGTTCTGGAAAACTTTGATATAATTGCAAAGCCTAGAATGCTAGGGATTTTGACAGAGCTTTAGAAGAGATTTGTCTCTTGCAATTGGTGTAGTGAAATGGGAAAGGGAAGCCCTCTATTTATAGTTGAGAAAGGACAACTTAGGGTTCCCCATGGGCCAACCCATTAAGCAAGTCATCAAAATCGGGCGCCTGCATCGCGAACGAGCCTGCACATCGCGCCCAGAGTAAGTGGCATCGTGGTTCCTACACGTGAATTGGCACCATGGCCCTAAATCAAAGGCACCGCGGTCCTGTCCCAATTTTCTGTCTTGTTTCCATTTCCAATGTCCCGGTTATCAACCGAACATATATAATCTCCTTCTAATTACATCCTTCAGGCCTTTACATATCGTCTTTAAGAGTTACGTTATAACATTAATTCTCACATCATTAATAAACACGTAAACTCTAGGGATGTATTTATAGAATATTATAAACAATCAACTAATAATTCAACAAATGCAAATGTCATAATATTAATCATCATTAATATATAAATATGAATGTGTATAAAGTATATTTTGTCCTAATACAGATTGTCTCTAGGACATACATATACTTTCAATCTCCCACTTGGCCTAGAGTCAACACCAACATATCTAATACCCATATTCTCAAAATGACCATTATGCTTCACCAAACTTAATAGTTTAGTAAACGGGCCTGCTAGATTATTGTTCGTGGGAATATAATCTATCTTGATATCTTCAGCTTCCACCATCTCACGGAGAATGTGGTACTTCCTCGGTACATGTTTGTTTCTGTTAGTTGATCTTGGTTCCTTTGCTTGTGCAATCGCACCAGTGTTGTAACAATAAATAGTTATTAGACAACTAGCACTCAGAACAACCCCTAGTTCCTTTAGGAACTCAGAAATCACGACAGCTTCCTTAGCAGCTTCCGATCCAGCAATGTACTCCACTTCAGTAGTTGAGTCTGCAGTAGTATCCTGTTTGGAACTCTTCCAGCTCACTGCTCCGCCGTTGAAAACAAAAGTATAACCAAGCTGAGATTTGAAATCATCAACATCTGTCTGGAAACTAGCATCGGTATACCCAGTGGAAACCAGCTCATTATCTCCACCATAGACTAGAAAGTAATTTTTAGTACGTCTAAGGTACTTGAGAATACTCTTGACTACTTTTCAGTGTTCCTCACCAGGATTCTGCTGGAACTTGCAAGTCATACTAAGTGCAAAGGCCACATCTGGCCTAGTACATGTCATGTCTTACATGATCGATTATATAGCCGAAGCATATGGGATCCCCTTCATGCGCTCAAGTTATACAGCAATAGAAGGGCAACCCCTTTTAGATAACTTGATGTCTTGACCCATTGAAAGACCGTCTTTTTTGGAATTCTCCATTGAAAAATGTCTAAGCACTTTATCTATGTAGATTGATTGTGACAGCCCCAATAATCTATTAGGTCTATCTCTATAGATCCTAATTTCCAGAATGTAGCAGGCTTCACCTAAATCCTTCATCATGAAGGTCTTGGACAAATAATCCTTAACTGACTGCATGAGAGCCTTATTGTCTCCCATTATCAATATGTCATCAACATATATAATAATGAAGACAATGCCCTCATCCTTGCGTTTGATGTAAACACAAGGATCCTCTTTACTTCTGACGAAATCAAAATATTTGATAGCGTTGTCAAAGTAAATGTTCCAACTCCTAAAAGTTTGCTTAAGCCCATAAATGGACTTTTGTAGCCTGCACACAATATTTGGTCTGGACTCACATGAAAAACCCTCGGGTTGTTTCATATACACTTCCTCAATTAGATCACCATTGAGGAATGCAGTTTTGACATCCAACTTATCAGTGATCAACTTCTTGACATATGCAGGACACCCTCAGGGCCTCATCTGTCTAGGTGATGGCTTTCTGCCACACCATACCTCATATGGTGTCTTTTCAACTGATTTAGAAGGTACTCTATTCAGTACATATATCGAGGTTAAAATAGCGTATCCCCAAAGGTATGTTGGAAGAGCTGAAAAGCTCATCATGGAATGAACCATGTCAATCAAGGTTCAGTTTCTCCTCTCGGCAACACCATTCATCTGTGGTGTTCCAGGAGGTGTCCACTCGGAATGAACTCCATAAAGTTTTAAGTAGTCAAGAAATTATTTACTTAAGTATTCACCTCATCGATCAGATCGGAGAGTCTTGATACTCTTTGAGAGTTGTTTCTCAGCTTCACACTTAAAACTCTTTAAACTTCTCAAAGGCCTCAGATTTGTGTCTCATAAGATACACATATCCATACCTTGATAAGTCGTCTGTGAAAGTAATGAAGTAAGAGAAACCTTCTCTAGCTTGAGTAAAAAATGGTCCACATACGTCCGTATGTACCAACTCAAGCACATCATTGGCACTGATCCCCTTTCCAGAAAGAATTTTAATGGTCATCTTACCTTTCAAACAGGATTCACAGTTACCATAAAATTGTAAGTCAAATAGTTCGAGGTAATTTAATTTCCTTAATCGTTCTATCCTCGTTTGATTGATATGACCAAGTCTGCAATGCCATAATTAGGTAGAATTTCTTTCATTTAACTTAGCTATTTTATTTTGTATATTGAAAATTTTCCTGCGGCAGTTTAATGTATACAATCCATTCACAAGAGACGCAATTCCATACACAATATTATCAAAAGCCAAAATCATATTGTCATTATTAATGCTTGAGGAAAAGCCCTCAGTGTCAAGTACGTGAATGGAAATAATGTTCCTTGTTAAAGAAGGAACATAATAACAATTGTTCAACATTAAAATTTTGCCGGAAGGTAACTCTAGTCTATATGTTCCCATGCGCTCAGCACCAACTCGTGCTCCGTTTTCGACGCGCAGGTCCACCTCTCGAGGCTCGACCTTCCTGCTATTAGTTAGCCCCTTCACATTTGTACAAATGTGTGAGCCACATGCGGTATCTAGTACCTAGGAATGAGAATCATTTATAGAAAGATTAATTTCAATTATAAACATACCTTTCCCAGTAGAGGCTGAGGCACCTGGTGCCATTCCTCCGCCTGGAGAAGTACAATCATTTCTCCAATGCCCCTTTCTGTTGCAATTTATGCAAACATCCAATGCCGACAGTTTCTTCTTCTTCTTCTTTGCCCCTCCTTTGGGCTTCATTGCTGTTGTCGGAGCAACAGATTTGCCCTTCCCCTTCTGTTGTCCCTTACCTTTCGGTTTGGGGCGACTAGAGGAGCCAACCATCAGAATAGGTTTGCTCTTGGAGGTCGAAGACTCGATGGTTTTCAGCATATTATGCAACTCCGGTAATGTCGCTTTAGTTCCATTCATATTATAATTATCAATGGAACTCTCAAACGACCTAGGAAGTGAATGCATGATGAGGGTAGTGGAGACTCTGTCATGAAACATTATGTCGATGGATGTCAACCTTTCAATCAACTCAATCATTCTCAACACATGAGGAGACATTTGGCCCCCTTCATTTAGCTTACACTTGAAAAGTTCTATGAGCAGTTCATACTCAGTTGTATGAGACTGCGAATCATAGAGACTCTTCAAATGTGCTAACATTTCGTTGGGCCCCATGTGCTCATGATGTCTTTGCAATGGTGGAGACATAGAAGACACATCAAACATTGAGCCGAGGTGGCATCCTCGAATGTTTCTCGTAAGCAACCTTATCGAAGGTTGCATACTCAGCAGAGTCCTCCGCAGGAGCTGTGGGGAATACCTTGTCCAATGTATATTCAATCTTTTCTTGTCTCAAGACAATTCTTACATTCCTGAGCCAGTCTATGAAATTGGGTCCAGTAAGTCTGTTGGACTCCATAAGCATTTTCAACGAAAAACTCGACATTCTGAAGATCTGAAGATAATATATAGAACAGGAAAATGCAATCAACATTCATTCTCCTAATTTATACACATTCATTATATGCTAATTTAACATGGCCTTTTGTTTAATTAGCTCCCACTATTTTTCATACTTCTACCACCCCAAGGTAGAATACGGGCCTAAATCAATTTAAATGTCATAATGGACCAAGATCCAAATATATGTTATATCCGCGTTTGCTTTGGCTGATAACTTCAATAGCACACTTTGGTAGGTCCTCAACCAATTGTAAAGCAACTCTACAACTCTTGGTTTGATTAAATATCTTTCATTTTAATCCTGCATCTTTAGATTAGTCCGACACTTTGGCGCCAAGATTCATATAAGCAAGCCAACCCCATTACACGACTGCGTTTAAATGCATAACTAAATGTAGCATTTGCAAGCAAACACTTTGGTGTAAATACCTACAAAATTTTATTATCTACTTTCATTTTAACACATATATGAAAGGGCCTTGGTCCTCGTAGACTTAGAACAAATGCTTTGGCATACTCGTATCGCCGAAGAAGATTTAGCACCCTAACAATTATAATGGACGACGGCCCTAAATCAAAGGCACCCCGGTCCTGTCCGAATTTTTTGTCTTGTTCCCATTTCCAATGTCTCGGTTATCAATCGAACATATATAATATCCTTCTAATTACATTCTTCAACCGACGAAACATTTGACTTATTGTTACCCTTCAGGCCTTTACATATCGTCACTAATTACATTAGGATCTTCACGGAACTCCTAGACTGCGCCGGAAGACGAACCCAATATGTAAAGTTTAGCTACACGAGGCATGTGAACTGAACCTATATGTGGGAAGATAAAATCCTTCCATTCACGACACATTCAATCAAGCTTAGGATTTGTCAAGTGTCTATCCAAATGACTTGATCATTATAACTCATCTATATTTGTTAACAACATGACCATGTCACAGACATGTTCATTGCGTTGGCCAACGACTTAGTCAACCTGATATCTTATGAGTATCTGAGTGTTCTCTCGAATATACATTCAAGGAATGAATTCTAATCTTGGTTCGACTACCACCTTTAATCCACTTCGTAATGTACCCAAAACAAAACCGCGTCTTAACCTATAAGGCATTTGAGCTTAGGACAGGATCAAAGTACATTACTCCGTGAATAAGGTGTGTATCAACCTCAAGTCTAAGGGCTACTATCTACCACATACTGATGACACTTTAGACATATAACAAACAACGCATCAGTAGGGTATACCAATACTTCAACAAGTATCCATGTGTCCATCATGAGTTGTCATAACTCGTAGCAAGTGAGACATACTACATCCTCTAAGGATTTGATGCATATCATATGTCGACATATCGCATATCATCGATATCTAATCTCGATGATCATTAGTCGAGATAGTTTAAGAGTTACGTTATAACATTAATTCTCTCATCATTAATAAATACGTAAACTCTAGAGATGCATTTATAGAATATTATAAATAATCAACTAATAATTCAACAAATGCAAATGCCATAATATTAATCATCATTAATATATAAATATGAATGTGTATAAAGTACATTTTTTCTAATACAAATAATTTCTAGGATATACATATACTTTCAAGCAGACCATAGTATGTGCATGTTTTCAACTCTTTGGGTGATAAAGAATCGTGAAGTCTCGTAGGCCTTTACCTTAAAAGAGATTGTCCTCATGTCGGCGTCAGGATTTAGATATTAGGAGGGAGCCAAAATTCCAGATCGTGGGTTCACGAATCAGATTAGAGTTATTCTATATACCTATTCTAGTCATTAAAGCCAAGTTCACAATTCAATAATTAAGAGGTAGTATATCCGATTAAGATGAATTTTATTAGTAACTCAAAGAAAAGGGAATGATCTAGTGGCAAAAGCATGGACCCTATAAGGCGCTCTGGCATGGATAACGTGTGTGTGATTCCCCACAAGCACGAAGAAATTCTGCATGTTGGGGAATTGAGTCTTGTCTCATTGATCAGTTGTACGTTCCCAGAAATATGGTCATATGAGCACATCCCGCGATTTACCTAGTGATTGTGTTGAAAGACTGTTGCTATTACCTCCAGGACGTCTGGGTAATACCAGTGAAGTAGTCAGGTGCAAGTCTGAAAACCTGAGTTATCAAAAAAAAGAAAAAAAGAAAGGAACTTGGATGAGAGTGAGTGGTACGGGATTAAAGAAATTCTAGGGAGTCACATAAGAAAACATCTTATACGTCTATACATCGATTGTCGTTTATGCATGCTAGTACTAAAGATAAGTTACCAAATTAGTCAGTATGGTTTAGAGTCCAATTTGGGTTAACTAAAAGTCGGGATGTCAGTAGTTTTATGAGAATTGAGATTTATTGGGGTATAGAAATTCTGGTAAAATGACTTACGATTGTATTGATAGCCATATAGGATGGTTAAAGTGGTAATAGATCATTGACTGGGTAGATGTTGTTGATAAATTCCATATGAACGTACCTAGGAAAAGGGAAGTTACAGAAAGAAATGACGTTAGTACCTTTAAAGGGTCGTAGATTGATGACGGGATAATGTGCAGGGGGTTACTGAATGGTTAGTTTCCTCTGATTAATGGTTGGTTATAGATTATAAACAAGACGAACGATAGTAGTGTTGGAACTCGTATGGAATGAAGAAGAAACAAGTGATTAAATTAATCTGTGGAATTTTGGCCGAAGAGTCGCGGCGCCTCACATCCAGTAAGCCAAGGAAAATCACCGTCGACAGGGTCGCGGCGCCTGATGGCAGGGCCGCAGTGCAGGATTTCCAATAGCTTACTGGAATTGACGAAGTGATTTAGGGCCGCAGCGCAAGGACGAAGAGCTGCGGCGCCTGAGTGGCATTGAGCCACTGTTTCTGGAAAATTAATTAGGGTCGCGACGCTAAAGGCAAGAACCGCAACGCTTGGGCAACGGTAATATTTCCAGAATGTCCAAAATATGTGTCTCTTCCCTAAAGTCACAACCTTTGGATTGGAAATCTTCCATGGTCGAATTATATGCTATATAAAGCATATTGATCACTTGTTTAATCACACAATACTCATTACATAACAATCAATCATTAAACACAATTAATTATCTAAGATTGTTGCTCTTGTTCTTCTTCGTCCTCAAAAGATATTTTCTGAAAAAATACTTAAAGTAAATTTGCCAGGGATCAAGTTCTCGTGCAAGAACCTGAACCAGATAGTTGTATACCCAAGATAGACGTCCGTGAAACTACAGCACGTGTTAGGTGTATTTTATATACACTTTTTGAGTAATTTTTACTTAGTATTTTATTCATATCGTTTATGTTTAGTATAGTATTAGGTGTGTTTTTCCTTTCTTTTGTGTCACAGCGGTCAAAAATGGAGAAGTGACGAAAAGGAAATTAAATAAGCATAATTGAGATGGAATTGCACACTAAAAGGGCTAATAAATGAAGTCTAAGAAGTCTCGGGAAGTATAGAAGAGATCATACGAAGTCCGGACGAAGAATCAGAAAATTGTCCAATTAACGCCTTCGGCGCCGTGGCGCCGCGACGCCCAATTTCCTCAGCATTTTCAGCCGTGGCGCTGGGCCTATATACCACGCCAACGCAGGATTTTTGAGTTCTGGGCCGAATTTGACACGTTTTCAGAGTCCAAAAGGGATAACTTTTCCTACCTACAAAACCTATAGAATCCCTAAAACCCTGCTCAATATAAATATACCTCCACATACCATAATTCATCCATCTTGTAAATATTCCACAACACCATTCAAGGAGACAAGGCAACTTTGGAGGCTTTTCAGTATTATTTTCTTTCTCTTTTCTTTGCTTTTATTTCAGTTCATGTTGGAGATTGTATTAGTTCTTAGCGTGACTATGGCTAGGAGCTAATTACTTTATTAGGATTTTTCTTGTGATTAGCTTGAAACTCTTATTTATGAATTAATACATTAGTCTGGTTTCTTCTTCACTTGTTTAAGATTTATTCAATAATTGTTTTGAATGCTTGATAATTAATTGATCACTAGTTATCATCACATATATGATTTCGAATCGAAATCCGAAAGGGGAGATTCTGAATATGCTATAGTTGAATAAACATAGGTTAAAATCGTGGACGAAAGTACCCCGATACTTGTGTAGTTTAATAGGTTATTGTTCTTAATCCTCCTTTGTGGTAAATCCTATCATCGAAAGATAGAAAGGGTTCTGCAATCGGGTTGAGTGTTTATATGTCCTAACCAGAATACAAAACGGTCTAATTAACCTGCTATCTTAACGTAGAAGAAGAAGTTAGTCTAGTTGTATTAAGGATTGAATATAGTGGATAGTTGAGGATCTTGAAAGCCCTAATTCTCCATCATAACTGATTTATTTTCATAATTAGTTTATTTCCTGCATTAGTTTTAATTATTAGTCTAAAACACAAATAAATTAATGTTAACCAAATAAATACCATAGAATAGATAACCGGTACTTGAAAACCAGTCTCTGAGGACGATATTCGGTCTTACCTAGACTATATTACTTGTAACGATACGTACACTTGCGTTAAGCGTGTGGATAAATCGCTAACAAGTTTTTGGCACCGTTGTCGGGGACTGACGTACTTTCAATATCGATTTATCTATTCTTATTTCTAATTTGGTTGCTCCAAGAACAAGTTTCTAACTTGTTCTGCGAGCATCTTTTTATCAGTTTTTTTTGTTTTTCTTATTTTGCAGGTAAAGTTCGTGTGTTCAAAATCAGGACACATGGACTACTACTACTATCAGGGGCAGTGGAGTCATCAACAACAGCTTAACCCACAGGTTCTAGAGGAAGATCTAGATGAGTTGCAGGCAGGCATACTCAGGCTCACCAAGTGTCAGACTCAGTTTATGGCTGAGACAAGGGTGTCCCTCAGCAATTTGGAGACACAAATAGGGCAGCTAATGGATAGGATGATCAATACACATCAAGAAAATATGCCTAGCGACACCATTGTGGGAAGTGGTAAGCAAGGTGAGGATCCTGAACCACATCAAGCTGTTGAGGAATTTGGAGAGATAGTTGGTGTAGAGAAAGATGAGGTTTCCGAGATCCAAATTTTCGCCTTTTTGGATTCCTTGGAATTCCTTTTTCCTGTACCCAGGGCTGAAGAATTACCATCAACTATCATTACTGAGCCCCAACCAGAGAGTCCATACCCTCAAGGGCGCCCCCAAAAGCTGAGAGATGTAGGGACACTGATCCCTGCCTTATAGAGAGCATAGAAGACAAGCTTGTCTTGTGTACTTGGGGGACACTCTTAGATATGAGGCCCTTGTTTGACAAAGGTGTTGTAGGAAAAGTGAGACCTGCAACAATAACTGTGCGGATTGCAAGCAGTTCGCAGAAGGAGCCGTCGGGCACTAGTAAAGGTTAACTGCGTCCGGCTAAAAGACGTTAAAGACAGCGCTTGTTGGGAGACAACTGATGTGCGATTTATACACACGCTAAACGCAAGTGCACGTATCGTTACGAGTAATATAGTCTAGAAGACCGAGTTATCGTCCTCAGGGATTAGTGCTCAATTATCAACTGTTATTCTATGGTATCTATTTGGTGATCGATGAGTTGATGGTTTGTTTATATCTATGTTTATAGACGCTAACTAAATTACTTTACTTTACTTCAGATATGGTGGAAATAGGGCTTCCAAATCTCCTCAACTATCCGCTCGCTTTTAATCGTTAATGCAACAATTAAGGTTCTTCTTCTATGTTGAGATAGCAGGTTAACTAAGCCGTTTTATACTCCTGTTAAGGTAATATAAACACTCAACCCCAATGGAGATCTCTTCTATCTTTCGATGACAAGATTGACTACAAAGGAGGATTAAGATCAATAACCTATTAAGCTACACAAGTATCGGGGTACTTTCGTCCACGATTTAAACCTATGTTTATTCAACTATAGGATATTCACAATCTCCCCTTTCGGATTTCGATTAGAACTAATATAAGTGATGATAACTAGTGATCAATTAATTATCAAGCAATCAAAGCAATTATTCAATAAACCTCAACAATAATAAGAAGAAACCAAAATATGCATTAATTCATAAGAACGAGGTTCAAGTGATTCGACATGGAAAGCCCTAAATTAAGTTAGTTCCTAGCCATAGACATGCTAAGAACTAAAATAATAACCAACATATACTAGAAAGAAATAAAGTAAAGAACAAGAAAATTACTCAAAATTGAGTCTCCAATCTTGAAGTAATGCTATAATGAATGATAAGGTGTGGTGATGCGCGAAAAGATACACACACTTTAACGCAAGTACACGTTATCGTGACAAGTAATATAGTCTTGGTAAGACCGAATATCTTCCACAAGGATTAGGGTTCAATTACCAACTATCTATCTTTTGGTATCTATTTGGTAACCAATATTTGATTTTGTGGTTTATAACTAACAATTATAAAAGCTAATTAACTATAAGTTTACTTCAGTTGTGATGGGAATAGGGCTTCCATGTCTCCTCAACTATCCGCTTATGTTATTTATTAATGCAATGAATTATGGTTTTCTTCTCTCCGAGCTAGCAGGTTTACGAAATCGTTTTATATTCCCGTTAAGGATATATAAACACTCAACCCCAGTATTGCTCATTTCTACCTTTCGGTGATAAGGATGACTCTATAGGAGGATTAAGAACAAAAACCTAGTTAACCGTCACGCACCATGCGTAAAATTAGGGTTGTTAAGCCTCTCATTAACGATACATAAATAATTGAGGTATTTTCATCCCCAATCCAAAATATGTCTACCCAACTTACAACATATTCACAACCTCCTCCTTTCGAAGTTTGATTAGAAATCATATAAATAATGATAATTAGTGATCAATTAATTACCAAGCATTCAAAGCAATTATTGGATAAATCTCAACAAGAAGAAGAATAACCATAACATGCATCAATTTATAACATAAGTTTCTAGTGAATTAACATGGAAAGCCCTATAAAAGAATTAGTTCCTAGCCATTGACATGACAAGAACTAATTCAAGGTTCATCATACAAAACTGAAATAAAATAAAAGAAAAGGAAAGAAAGTTACTAAACTATGGTCTCCAATCATCAAAGAAAGAATCCTTGTGTTGTGCAAGAAAGGGAACCCTTAAAATCTGCCTAGGGTTCTCCTTTTATAGGATCAAAATCGCCTCTAACTTTTCCCTTCAGGCCTGGCCCAGAAATTCGTCATAAAACCTGATTTTCCCGCGTCGGCGTCGCGGCCCTGCTATCGGCGCCGCGGCCAAGTCTGCGATGCCGGGTGATTTGGCCGCGGCCGATCTGTTGTGCGTGCGCGCCACGGCGCTGGAACCTCTGCAGCCTCTCTGATGATTAGGTGCCGCGGCCTCGCTGATCGCAGGAGCCGCGCTGGTCCGGACGCCTCGTTCGCCACTTTCTCGTCTTTTAAGCTCTGGAACCTCCTCTTTTGCCCTCTTTTAGCTCATTTTACGCCATTTGGCCATTTTAACCACTGACTCAAAAGAAAGAAAATATATCCTAATACGACACTTATTTGTACAAAAAGGGACAAAAGACTAACTAAAAATGACTCGAAAAGTGTATATAAAATACACCGATCAAATACCCCCAAACTTAACCTTTGCTCGCCCTCGAGCAAAGATAGAAAGAAAGAAATAAAGGACTCAAGAAAACGAAAATAAAAGACTCACTGACATTGATCACTTTTGCTGCATTGATGTTATCTAGAAAAACATGAAGGTTAGCAGAATAATATGCAGGAACATATAGCATGAAATTTTTAGCATACTAAACACATTAAGCTAGATATTTCGCAAACTCATTTTTATCATGCTTAATGGAAGTCAACATACTGAATCATGCTTGTAAAATTCAAAAATCTCATGACATGTTTACTTGCTATTCTCCACTAATCCTGGATATGCATAAAAGAGATCTTCAGGACTTTAAGGGTTGTAATGTAGGCTTAGGTATAGGTAGGTAAAAATAGGCATTTAGGCTCATTTTTGTGTACCATAAGCTTTTTAGCTTTTCAGTGTTTCCCTTTTTCTTTTGATTCTTTTCTTAACTTTCAAATCAATCTTTCCCCTCTTTTGTTTTGGGAGAGTGAAGTGTATAATAATGACAAGCACCCCCAAACTTAGGCTTTTGCCTATTTCTTATTACCTTTTTTATTGGGGTGCATCAAAGTTGTTCACTCTTTTTGTCTCTTTTTTAACACAATTCATTTCACTATTTCACATTTTTACTTATGGCACAATTTGTGGGAATATAGGGTGTCAAAGAAGAAGTTTCAATTTTTAGGCTCAATGGGGCTGACTAGGGATACTTTTAAAGTCCGGGATAGAAAAGAGTGGTAAGAATTGACTATCAAAGAAATGCCTGAGTCATCTCCCTAACATGCATATCCTAACTATTTCGCCTCAAATAGCAAGAAATCATAACACATAGGTTTTCATCATTTAGCATACATAATTTAAGCAAGAAACTCCAAATAGACAGATTTTGTGAGTTTTTGGCATATCTAACCTATGTGTTTAGATAGTTGCTTCTAATTCCATTATATTATTCCACCTTACTTCACTAGGTGTTTCTAGTAACTACAGCATACATGATCTTTTGACAGACAATTATGACTTAAAAGAGAAAAAAAATTGTGACTAAAAAATACACAAAAAAACAACAAAAAGACTTAACATACTTATAACAATAAGACACAAATAAAACACAAATAAAACACCCCCCCAAACTTAAATCACACATTGTCCCCAATATGTGTAGACTCAAAGACAATAAAAGAAAACAAGACACTTACAGGCTTTGGCTAAAATGGTGGTGGTGGCGGTGGCGGTGGCATGGGATAGTGCATGGACCACTGACTGAACAAGGAACTCATCTCGTTGATTTGTTGCCTCGTTTCTTGTTGTCCTTGTATCACTGTGTCCAAACTCTGCATCATCCTCATTTGATTCTGGAGTAGTTGCTCCATCATGGGCACTGAAGGTTCTAAATATGTGGTTGGCTGGTGGCTAGGCCCTGCCGCATATTGAGCCTCTATTTCAGGCTCATCTTCGTTTATGACGGCCTCTGCTGCTGCTGGTGGTGGTGGTGGTTGTGCTCTTCTTCTTGCTGCTGAGGGGCTTGGGTCTGGGAAAGCGTGCACTATCCCATAGGACACAAGCAGTTGGTTTCTCTCATTAGTATCAGTGGGTAGGACTGGGACCCCATTCATGTGGCATAAACTGGTGATAAGTGAGTCATGTCCCAATCCACCTGTTGTCACCAACCTGCTGATTTCTTCAATGCTCTGCACTATCTCTTTCCCCACATCAATCGTCATCCCCTCATAATTCCATATATCAGTTTGATCCTATCTTCTGGCACTCTGGTAAGTGCGTGGATGAAATCATGCGGGCGCTGACGAAATATAGTCAATCCTTGGCTGCTTTGTTGAACTGGCACCTGCTTAGTGCTCTTGACCCATTTCTCGCAATATCAAAAGCGGCCCTGTAGCTCATCAGTTCGCGACGGTATTCCAGTTGATGTTGTCGGTGCTCCTAGACCATGTTCTAAAATGGCTTCAATCACCAATTCCTCCTTCAACATCAACTGTTTTTAGAGACATATTTATTGCTTCTGCCGTCACAGGCATATATCTTCCCCTTACAAAGCATTCGTTGTCCACCCTCTCCGGAAAGTTAGCATAGAATTCACGCACCATTGTTGTGTTCATTGGTGCTATCTTCTCCGGATTTACAAATCTCCTCCACCCCATTATCTCAATCATTGCCCGAATGGGCTCATAAACATCCTCTTCCCCAAACGACTCCCTTTGATAGTCCATTCCCCTTTCAGGGATTAAGGGCCTAGTACTAAGCTTTTTGTATCTTTGGAAGGCTTGGTAGCTCACAAACCTAGTATCATCGTAATGTGGGGCTGAGGTGGATGTGGAGGCTCTTCTCTTTCTGGCGGACATGGTTAAAACACTTTCTGCAGCTTACAACTTATTAGCACAAATGTTCCCCAACACAATCAACAATTTAACAGCTAAAACACAAACACCCCCAACTTCAACTCTACTACCCAATACCAACACCCTCCTTGTCTACTCCTTCTCTAAACTTCACAACCAATTTTTCAAAGACTTAACTACTTAACGCAACACTTCTCCAAACCACTACCTTCTTTTAACTACTGAAAGCTTTCAAGAAAAGATGAAGATTACCTTTTTATGGTGTTCTTCAAGGTGTTCTTGCTTTTGATGGTGATTTGAGGCAATGGGATGGAGTTTTGTTGGTTGAGATAGCTAAGGGTTTTAGGAATTTAAGAGTTTTGGTTGTGGTTGGGTTTGATTTGTGGGTAAATTGTGGATTTTCGTGGGTTTTGTGGAGAAGGGGGGTTAGGTTTTGGTTTTGAAATTGGGGAAAATCTGATTTAGGCGCTTTTTACTTCGGATTTCCGCCAGCCGCTGCCTGCTTTGGCACCGCGGCGCAATGTTCTCGCACTGGGAATTTCTGCGCCACGCGCTAGACTTGGCAATTTTTCTGCATTTTTGCCGCCGCGACGCTTAAACTTCAGCGCCTCTTCGCTCGCTTTTTTTCGCGTCGCTTAACCCATTTTTCTCGAAATCCTCGATGTTCTCGCCGCTTTCAATTTATTGGGTCGCATCACAATCACAAAGACAAACACTACCTCCGCAGACCGTTCTTAATAAAAACTATTAAAGTAAAATAAATTAAAATACCTTGGGTTGCCTCCCAAGTAGCGTTGTCTTTAACGTCTTTTAGCCGGACGCAAGTTCCTTAGTTTAATAAACGTGGGGTGGATCAACCCCACAACTAATCCATTTTCTCCACATTTTTCGTTTTCTTTTTCTTCTTCTCCTCTTAGCATTATCGTTAAGGGGAAGTTCAGGAACACATACCTGCTTCCGTGGAGGTTCGGCAAACCATGCCTGCTTTCGTGGGCTCATCTCCCTTTGTTTGACTTGTACGGGCTCACAGGGGGGGTTGATGGTGCTGATTGCAAAGCACCTACTCATGGTTGGTGGCTCAATGATGTGTTTAAAAACTTTAAACACCATTTCTTCCTTCTCCACCCTCAGTGTCAGCTCTCCTCTTTCTACATCGATCAAGGCTCTCCCTGTCGCTAGGAATGGTCTCCCCAATATGATAGGGATTTCTGCATCCTCTTCCATGTCAAGAATGAGGAAGTCCGCAGGAAAAAAAAAATTCCTACTTTGACAATCACGTCCTCAATCTTCCCTCTTGGATGAACCACTGTCCTATCGGCTAGTTGCAGGCTCACAGTGGTTGGTTTTGCCTCACCCAACTCCAATCGTTTATATACCGATAAGGGCATCAGATTTATACTTGCCCCTAAATCACACAGAGCCCAATTGCATGTCACCCTGCCCACTGTGCAAGGTAGTGTAAATCTCCCTGGGTCTTTTAGTTTTGGTGGCAACTTCTTCTGCAAGATAGCACTACACTCCTCCGTCAGTGCTACTATTTCGTACTCTTCCAGTTTCTTCTTCTTCCCCAAGATCTCCTTCATGAACTTAAAATAGGAGGGCATCTGCTCCAAAGCTTCTATAAAGGGTATGTTGATATGCAGCTTTCTGAATGTCTCCAAAAAATTGGAGAATTATTTGTCAACCGCCTTCCGTTGTAATCTCTGGGGGAATGGGATCTTCTCTGTATACTCCTTCTCTGGAGTTTTCTCTACTACTGGGCGAGATTCAACCACCTTCTCTTTTTCTATCTCTGCCCTTTGCTCAACTACCGGTGAGAGGCGATGTTCCAACCGCTTGCCACTTCTCAATCTTGCTCGCATTGCTCCTTCGATTCACCTCTGTGTTGCTTGGCGGTGTACTCGTGGCTCTTGTTTACTGCTTTGCTAGCTGACCCACTTGTGTTTCCAAATTCCTGAACGAGGATCTAGCTTCTGTCACGAACTGAGTCTGGGCATTGGTGAGTGCCAACAAGGCTGCTCTTAGCTCGTCTGGCTTTTCTTGCTGAACCGGTGCATTGAACTGTTGAGGCTGTGGGGCCTGAGTAAAGGGCTGATTAGTTCTGCTGGGTTTGCATCGCTCCTGTATTGATTCTCGCCCTCGTCTCTCTCCATGAGAAATTTGGGTGATTCCTCCACCCTGGATTATATGTGTTGGAGTATGGATTGTTTTGTGACCTCTGATAGCTACCCACGACCTGACACTCTGCCTGCTCTATTGGCATATTATTAGGATCGGCTGAAGGACACCTATCGAATGTATGTGGGCCTCGCGATTTCCATGACTCTTTGGCATCTGACCGCATTCATCGACATCAGATGTTCTTTAATCGTTTACAAAAAGGGCCACTTGGGCATTCAAGGCAGCAATGGCATCTATTTCGTGGACTCCCACTGTTCTCCTCCCACTTGTCGACCTCTCTTCTGTGACATGGTTGTTGGTGGCCATATCTTCTAATAACTCGTGAGCGTCGTGGGCTGTTTTCCTCATGAATGCCCCACCTGCTGCTGCATCTATAATGGTTCTGGTTGTACTGCTCAGCCCGTTATAGAAGATGTGGACTAAGTTCCACAACTCAATACAATGGTGTGGGCACTTTCTCTGTAAATCTTTGAACCTTTCCCAAGCTTCATATAAGGACTCTCCATCTGCTTGGTAGAATTTATTCAACTCCCCTCTCATTTTGCTGCTTTGCATGGGGGAAAGAACTTGGCTAGGAATTTATGTGCCAGCTCTTGCCATGTAAAAATTGAATCGGCCGGCAGGGAATTCAACCATACTTTTGCTCTATCCCTGAGTGAGAAGGGAAAGAGCCTCAATCTGACGGCATCATCAGTAACGCCGTTATATATGAAAGTTGCACATAGCTCCAAGAAATTAGCTATGTGCATATGTGGATCCTCCGATGGCAGTCCTCCAAATTGCACTGTGTGCTGTACCATGCTCAGAATCGCCGGTTTTATCTCAAAGTTGTTCGCTCCTATGGCAGGGAGCCTAATACAAGTCTGTGCTCCATTCACTCTCGGCAGCACATATCTCCCAAGCTTCTTTCTGCCTGGACTTGAACTCTTTCCTCGACATCTATAGGTACTTGCCGAGGCATTCCTGGGTTAGGTTGATTTTCACCTAGCCCTTCTCTCATCATGTTGTTGTTTTGAACACCGTACATCTCTATCAAGGCAGCAATCCGCTAATTCTTTCTGTTCTGTTTACAGGTTTTCTCAATCTCTGGATTGAAGGGAACAAGAGTGTCTTCCCCTCTTCTCCTTCGCATAAACTGATTCCCTGAAATAGATCAAAAACAGACAACAAATCACGGCACCCTGATTTTTACTGAAAATAAAGAAAAAAAACGTAAAAATAAAATAAAAATTAAAAACCAAATTAGAAATTAAAAATAGACAAATTTGATATTGAACTATGCCTAATCCCCGGCAACGGCGCCAAAAACTTGATGCGCGAAAAGATGCACACACTTTAACGCAAGTGCACGTTATCGTGACAAGTAATATAGTCTTGGTAAGACCGAATATCGTCCACAAGGATTAGGGTTCAATTACCAACTATCTATCTTTTGGTATCTATTTGGTAACCAATATTTGATTTTGTGGTTTATAACTAACAATTATAAAAGCTAATTAACTATAAGTTTACTTCAGTTGTGATGGGAATAGGGCTTCCATGTCTCCTCAACTATCCGCTTATGTTATTTATTAATGCAATGAATTATGGTTTTCTTCTCTCCGAGCTAGCAGGTTTACAAAATCGTTTTATATTCCCGTTAAGGATATATAAACACTCAACCCCAGTATTGCTCCTTTCTACCTTTCGGTGATAAGGATGACTCTATAGGAGGATTAAGAACAAAAACCTAGTTAACCGTCACGCACCATGCGTAAAATTAGGGTTGTTAAGCCTATCATTAACGCTACATAAATAATTTAGGTATTTTCATCCCCAATCCAAAATATGTCTACCCAACTTACAGCATATTCACAACCTCCTCCTTTCGAAGTTTGATTAGAAATCATATAAATAATGATAATTAGTGATCAATTAATTACCAAGCATTCAAAGCAATTATTGGATAAATCTCAACAAGAAGAAGAATAACCATAACATGCATCAATTTATAACATAAGTTTCTAGTGAATTAACATGGAAAGCCCTATAAAAGAATTAGTTCCTAGCCATTGACATGACAAGAACTAATTCAAGGTTCATCATACAAAACTGAAATAAAAGAAAAGAAAAGGAAAGAAAGTTACTAAACTATAGTCTCCAATCTTCAAAGCAAGAATCATTGTGTTGTACAAGAAAGGGAACCCTTAAAATCTGCCTAGGGTTCTCCTTTTATAGGCTCAAAACCGCCTCTAACTTTTCCCTTCAGCGACCGTAAATTCGCCATAAAACTGATTTTCGCGTCGGCGCCGCGTTCGCTATCGGCGCGCGGCCAAGTCCTTCGATACTTCGGGTGATTTGGCGCGGCCGATCTCTGGCATGCATGGGCACCACGCGGCGATCGAACCTCTGCAGCCTCTCTGTCTGCTTCTTGGGCGCCGTGGCTCCGCCGGTTCTGGTTGGTTGGCGCCACGACGCCGCCTTTTTCTGCTCCCGGTTTGCCAGCTTTTCAGCTCTTTGTGCTCTGGACCCTCTGTTTCTGCCTTCTTTTCGCTCATTTTCACCGATGTGCCACTTTAAACCACTGTGACTCAAAAGAAAGAAAATATATCCTAACACGACACAAATTTATACAAAAAGAAGCAAAAGACTAACTAAAAAGACTCAAAAGGTGTATATAAAATACACCGATCAAACACCCCCAAACTTAACCTTTGCTCGCCCTCGAGTAAAGATAAAAAAGATAAGAATAAGGACACGAAGAAAGGAAAATAGACTGACTCAAAGACACTGATCACTTTGCTGCACAATAGTTACTTAGAAACGCATGAAGGTTAGTAGAATAATATGCAGGAACATATAGCATGAATTTTTAGCATTCTAAACACTCAAGTCAGATATTTCGCAAATTCAATTCAATCATGCCCAATGGATGTAAAAATACCTAACTATGCATGTCAATTTCAAAATTCTATGACATGTTTACTTTATATTCTCCACTAATCATGAATACACATATTAGAGATCTTCAGGGCTTTTCAGGGTTGTAATGTAGGCTTAGGAAGGGTAAGTAAAAATAGGCATTTAGGCTCAACTTACGTACCATAAGCTCTTCTTGCTTTCAATTCTTCCTTTTTCTTTTGATTCTCTTTTTAATCTCATACCTATCTCTCCCCTCTTTTGTTTTGAGAGAATAAGGTGCATGCTAAATAGTAGGCACCCCCAAACTTAGGCTTTTGCCTATTTATTATTTTTCATTGGGATGCAACAAAATTGTTCACTCTCTTTTGTCACTTTTTCAACACTTTATATTTCAACAATATCAATGTTTCTTTACTTATGGCACAAGTATGGAATTATAGGGTGTCAAAGAAAGATCTTATTTTTAGGCTCAACGGGGCTGACTAGGGGTACAATTTTAATGTCAGGGAT
Source organism: Przewalskia tangutica (assembly GCA_029844215.1). Lineage (NCBI taxonomy): Eukaryota > Viridiplantae > Streptophyta > Magnoliopsida > Solanales > Solanaceae > Przewalskia > Przewalskia tangutica. The sequence goes on along the minus strand of CM056736.1, from coordinate 28,299,870 downwards.
ACCCGAAGAATGGTAAGAAAGGACTAACAAAGAAATGCATTAGTCATCTCCTAACATGTATATCCTAACTATTTCGCCTCAAATAACAAGCAAACAGACACATAAGTTTAATCACTAACAATGCATAAGTCAAGCAAAATACCCCAAATAATTTGATTTAATGAATTTTTGGCATATCTAACCTAAGTGTTCAGATGGTTGATTCTAATTCCATCACATTATTCCACTTTACTTCACTAGGCGTTTCAATTAACTACAACATACATGATCATATAAAAATAAAAAACTTAGACTCAAATAAACATAGAAATAACAACAAAAAGATAAACTAAGAACTTCCCCAAACTTAAATCACACATTGTCCCTAATGTGTGCAAGACTCAAAAATAAAAGAAAGACGGGACAACTTACAGACTTGTGGTTTAAAATGGTGGCGGTAGCGGCGGGTAATGGTTCCGGGCAGCTATTTTTCAAAAATCCCTTCACGGCGCCACGACCCTGAGATTGGCGCCGTGGCGCCCAAACTTCCGGAAGTTTCTGGACTTCCGGCGTCGTGGCGCCGAATTTCCTGCGCCTCTATGGAATTTCGGCACCATGGCCCTCTGCTGGGCGCCGTGGTGCCGGGCTGGTTTTTTCTCCCCTTTCGCGTTTTTCGTCCTCCACTTTTTAGCCCTGTACTTGTCATCACAACATGCAAACAATACCTTCCGTGAGACTGTTCTAACTAAAACTAAATTGCATAAATTTAAAAACCTCAGGTTGTCTCCCAAGTAGCGTTGTCTTTAATGTCTTTTAGCCGGACGCAGGTTCCCATTCATTTTGGAATGAGATGGGTCACTAGGCTCATGTATTCCATTTCATTGATCAAATAGGATTTCAACCTCTGTCCGTTTACCTTGAAGGGGCTCCCTCTCTCCCTCTCACTTCAACTGCACCATATGGGAATGCTCTTACAACAGTGTACGGTCCTGACCAACGCGATTTGAGCTTGCCTGGGAACAGCCTCAACCTTGAGTTGAATAAAAGCACTTCTTGTCCTGCTTGGAAGTCTTTTGGGATCAACATCTTATCATGTAATACTTTGGTTCGTTCCTTGTAGATCCTTGCATTCTCATAGGCATTGTGTCTGAATTCATCCAACTCGCTCAGCTGTAGCAACATCTTCTGCCCTGCTGCCTTGGCATCCATGTTCAGCTTCCTCATTGCCCAATAAGCCCTGTGTTCTAACTCTACTGGAAGATGACATACTTTACCAAAAACTACTAACTTATATGGTGACATTCCAATGGGGCTTTTGAATGTTGTTCTGTATGCCCATAGTGCGTCATCTAATTTGATAGACCAATCCTTCCTTGAGCCATCCACAATCTTTTTCAATATGCTCTTCACTTCCCTGTTTGAAACTTCTGCTTGCCCATTCGCTTGAGGGTGATAGGACAATGTGGTGCGGTGGTAGACTCCATATCGAAAAAGCAGTGTATCAAGCTGCTTGTTGCAAAAGTGGCTTCCTTCATCACTGATAATGGCCCTGGGAGTACCAAACCTTGTGAATATATTCTTTTGGAGGAACCTTTGGACAGTCTTACTGTCATTTTCTTTAGTGGCTACCGCTTCTACCCATTTGGACACATAATCCACTGCAAGAAGAATGTACTGATTCCCAAAGGACGACGGGAATGGACCCATGAAGTCGATCCCCCATACATCAAATAGTTCTACCTCCAAGATCCCATTCGAAGGCATTTCATTTCGTCTTGATATGTTCTCTATTCTTTGACAATGATCACAGCTCTTCACAAATGTGTGGGCATCCTTGAAGAGGGTTGGCCAATAGAACCCACTTTGCAGTACCTTCGTAGCTGTTCTTGATGCCCCAAAATGTCCACCACATTGTAAGGTGTGACAATGGGTGAGAATCTGGTGCATCTCATCCTCTGGTATACATCGCCTGATGACTTGGTCGGCGCAATGCTTGTATAGCATTGGCTCCTCCCAATAGTAGTGTTTTACTTCAGAGTAGAAGCTCTTCACTTGCTGTCTTGTCAATCCTGGGGATAGCACCTTGGCTGCGAGAAAATTAACAAAATCAGCGTACCAAGGTAACTTAAAGACAACACTTACTTGAAACAATTGCTCATCTGGGAAGTAATCATTCATCTGCACATCCTCGGTGTTCTGGCTCTCTATGTTTTCAAGCCTCGACAAGTGGTCAGCAACTGAGTTCTCTGTCCCCTTCTTGTCACGAATCTCCATGTCAAACTCTTATAATAGCAGAACTCATCGGATAAGGCGAGGTTTTACATCCTTCTTTGTCATCAAGTACTTTATGGAAGAGTGGTCAGTGTATACTATCACCTTATTCCCAATTAAGTATGGCCTGAATTTCTCGAATGCATACACTATTGCTAGCAATTCTTTTTCTGTAGTGGCATAATTCAATTGTGCATCATTAAGAGTTTTACTAGCATAGTAAATGGATCTGAATATCTTATCGACCCTCTGCTCAAGCACTGCTCCCACTGCATAATCACTTGCATCACACATTAGTTCAAATGGGAGCTCCCAGTTTGGTGCAATGACTATGGATGTTGAGATAAGCCTCTCCTTAAGTGTCTGAAAAGCGGTCATGCATTCCTTATTGAATTCAAAAGCAACCCCTGTCATTAACAAGGTGGAAAGAGGTTTTGAAACTTTTAAGAAGTCCTTAATGAATCTTCTATAAAAACCGGCATGCCCAAGGAAACTTCTGACCCCTTTTGTTGATACTGGAGGTGGTAGATTTTCGATTACTGAAATCTTTGCTTTGTCCACCTCAATACCTTGATTGGATATTTTGTGTCCAAGGACAATCCCCTCTTTTACCATGAAGTGACACTTCTCCCAATTCAGCAAAAGGTTGGACTCTTCACACCGTTTCAACACTGCTTCCAAGTGCCTCAAACACTCGTCGAACGAGGACCCAAAGACCGAGGAATCATCCATGAAAATCTCTATACTCCTCTCCACCATATCAGAGAAAATTGCCATCATACACCTCTGAAAGGTCGCAGGTGCATTGCAAAACCCAAATGGCATCCTTCTGAATGCAAACGTACCAAACGGGCAGGTGAATGTTGTCTTTTCCTGATCTTATGGTACTATGTCAATCTGATGATATCCTGAGTAACCATCCAAGAAGCAGTAGTAATTGTGCCCTGCAAGTCTATCCAACATCTGATCTAGAAATGGCAACGGAAAGTGGTCTTTTCTGGTTGCCTTGTTCAACTTGCGATAGTCAATGCAAATTCTCCACCCAGTAACTGTTCTAGATGGAATGAGCTCATTCCTTTCGTTGGTCACTACTGTCATACCACCCTTTTTGGGCACCACTTGCACCAGACTCACCCATGTACTGTCAGAGATAGGATAAATTACCCAAGCATCAAGCCATTTCATGATTTCTTTTCTGACTACCTCCTTCATGTTTGGATTCAGTCTCCTCTGTGCCTCAATGGAAGGTCTGCTCTCCTCATCTAGATGGATTTTATGCATCACTGTTGACGGACTTATCCCCCTTATGTCTGCTAATGTCCATCCAATGACACGCTTGTGAGCCCTCAGTATTCTCAACAGCTTCTCAACCTTCACTGTGGATAGATGACATGAGATGATCACAGGTAAAGATTGATTCTCACCTAGATATCGGTACTGCAGATGATCTGGTAGAGTCTTCAACTCTAACTCTGGAGCTTTTTCTGTGGATGGTACTGATCTCTCCGGCATCTGCCTAAGCTCTTCATATCTCTTCTTATCACACTGTTTATATGAATTCATCCAATTTGCATACTCCATCAGATTCGGGTCATTTCCACTACTCACATCCCATCGTGTCAGCACTTCTTCAAGCACATCAGCATTTCTGAACTCATTTTCCGACACTGCTTTTTCGATCACATCAATGGCGAAGCAGTTTTCACTCGCCTCTGGGAAGGTTGCTGCTCGAAAAACATTGAAAATCACCTCTTCTTCTTCCACACGAAGTCTCAACTCACCTTTTCGAACATCAATGAGTGTCTGTCCTGTGGCTAGGAAGGGTCTGCCAAGGATAATGGGGATCATGTCATTATCTCTCATGTCTAAGATGATGAAATCAGCGGGAAAGATGAACTTGTCCACCTTAACCAACACATCCTCGATGACTCCTCTAGGGTGGACGATGGAGCGGTCAGCTAGCTGCAAAGTGATGTTTGTAGGTCTGGCTTCTCCCATTCCAAGTTTGCAAAACACCAGATAGGGCATCAAATTTATACCTGCCCCCAGATCACACAACGCCTTCTGACACTCAAACTTTCCTATAGTGCATGGGATGGTGAAACTCCCCGGATCTTTCAACTTCTGAGGTAGCTTTCTCTGTAGGATGACACTGCATTCTTCAGTCAACACCACTGTTTCGTAGTCATCTATCCTCCTCTTTTTGGTGATAATCTCCTTCATGAACTTTACATAACTCGGCATCTGCTCTAGTGCCTCAGCAAACGGGATGTTGAGTTGCAATAGTTTGAGAACTTCCAGGAATTTAGAGAACTGTTTGTCAAGAGAACTTGTTTTTAGCCTCTGGGGTATGGTATCTTCACCGGGCGCGTCACAATCGCCTCCCAAAATCATTGTACCTTCTGAGCCCTGGCGCCACGGCCCTGAGATTCGGCGCCGTGGCGCCCAAACTTCTGCAATGTCTCAGGATTATCGGCGTCGTGGTGCTGCTCAGTGGCGCCGTGGCGCTGCAACTTCTACGAGAAATCTGGGCCCTTCTTTTCTGTACACGATGGTGGTGAGTTTGCTTCCACTGGTTCGCCATTTCTCAAGTCAATCATCTGGCATTGCTCTTTTATATTCTCCCCAATATGTTCAGGGCGATTCCCTTGTATTTTGTTGCTTAGCATGCCCGCCAGTTGTCCTATTTGCGTTTCCAAATTCTTTAGGGACACTCTCGTCTCATCCATGAACTGAGTTTGGTGCCTAGTTAGCCTGAGTATGGCTGCTCGTAGCTCATCCTGCTCTTCCTGTGGGGCATGGGGGTTACATTGTTGTTGATAGTTCTGTAACCCTTGATAGTGGTAATCCATGTTTGCAGGGTCCCTGAGATGAATCAAAACCAACAAACGGATCACGGCGCACGGTTCCACAATAAAATAAAATAAAAGAAAAATAAAAACCAAATTAGAAATTAAGAATAGAAAGATTGATATTGAACTACGCCAATCCCCGACAACGGCGCCAAAAACTTGATGTGCGATTTATACACACGGTAAACGCAAGTGCATGTATCGTTAAGAGTAATATAGTCTAGAAGACCGAGTTATCGTCCTCATGGATTAATGCTCAATTACCAACTGTTATTCTATGGTATCTATTTGGTGATCGATGAGTTGATGATTTGTTTATATCTATGTTTATAGACGCTAACTAAATTACTTTACTTTACTTCAGATATGGTGGAAATAGGGCTTCCAAATCTCCTCAACTATCCGCTCGCTTTTAATCGTTAATGCAACAATTAAGGTTCTTCTTCTATGTTGAGATAGCAGGAAAACTAAGCCGTTTTATACTCCTGTTAAGGTAATATAAACACTCAACCCCAATGGAGAACCCTTCTATCTTTCGATGACAAGATTGACTACAAAGGAGGATTAAGAGTGATAACCTATTAAGCTACACAAGTATCGGGGTACTTTCGTCTACGATTTAAACCTATGTTTATTCAACTATAGCATATTCACAATCTCCCCTTTCGGAGTTCGATTAGAACTCATATAAGTGATGATAACTAGTGATCAATTAATTATCAAGCAATCAAAGCAATTATTGAATAAACCTCAACAATAATAAAAAGAAACCAAAACATGCATTAATTCATAAGAACGAGGTTCAAGAGATTCGACATGGAAAGCCCTAAATTAAGTTAGTTCCTAGCCATAGACATGCTAAGAACTAAAATAATATCCAACATATACTAGAAAGAAATAAAGTAAAGAACAAGAAAATTACTCAAAACTGAGTCTCCAATCTTGAAGTAATGCTATGATGAATGATAAGGTGTGGCACCCACCAAAACTGACCTAAAATGCCCTATTTATATCCCCAAAAACGTGTAAAACCTTTTCCTCTTTGGTCTTGGCCCAGTCCTATTCGGATTTGTCAAATTTCCCGCGTCGGCGCCACGGCCCTGCAACCAGCGTCGTGGCACCGAAACGTCTGCGGCTGATCTGCTTCTTGGGAGATGTGGCTCCGCCGGTCCTGGTTGGTTGGCGCCACGGAGCCGCCCTGTTCTGCGCCTAGTTTGCCAACTTTTCAGCTCTTTGTGCTCTGGACCCTCTGTTTCTGCCTTCTTTTCGCTCATTTTCACCGATGTGCCACTTTAAACCACTGTGACTCAAAAGAAAGAAAATCTATCCTAACACGATACAAATTTATACAAAAAGAAGCAAAAGACTAACTAAAAATGACTCAAAATGTGTATATAAAATACACCGATCAGCAACCCAATATTTATTAATTAAGTTATTTCAATTTCTGTTTTTAGTTTATTTTATTTTGTCTTGAACAGTCTCACGGTCTTGGGTTCTTGTCTTGTATTGTTGGATGGCAGGTGGACTAGGAGCGGACCCCGAACAGAAAAAGGAGCAAAAACGCTGAAAACAGGGAAAAGTCGTCATCAGCGCCATGGCGCCCACATGCAGGGACATGTTGCCAGAAGTTCATAGAGCAATTCCCGTTGACAGCGCTGTGGCGCCAAAATGCAGGGTCATGGCGCCGAAAGTTCAGAGGCCCAGACGCGGTGCAAATTCCAGAATTTTTCCTCTCATACCTCTGTTATGACCGTTGTGTTGTGTCAGTAAGTTGTCCCTATTTTTTAGTCTTCACACATTGGGGACAATGTGTCAATTAAGTTTGGGGGGATGTCTTATTTTGATATGGTCTTGTTTTTTTTGTGTTTTTAAGTCATAAATTTTTTGATATGGTCTTGTTTTTGAATTTATTTTTTTATTTTTTGTCTTTGTGTTGTTTTTTTGTGTTTTTGAGTCATAAATGTTTTTATGGATCATGCATGTTGTAGTTGCTAAAGATATTGAGTGGATAAAGTGGGATAATGTAATGAAATTAAAAGCGACAATATGTGTGCTTAAGTTAGATATGCCAAAAATTCATGACATCTAATTCTTTGAAATATTTGTGCTTAGCTTATGTGTGTCAGTTATGGAAAGAAAAGTGAAAAAATGTCTAGAAAATTTGTTTGCTTGTTATTTGAGGCGAAATAGTTAAGATGTACATGTTTAGGGAGATGATTCAGGCATTTCTTTGATAACCCTTCTGACCATTCATTACCTACACTGACATAAATTGTATCACCAGTCAGCTCCTTTGAACCTAAAATAAGATCTTTCTTTGACACCATATGATTCCATGTTTGTGCCATAAGTGATAATTGAAAGTTAGTGGGATGAAAAGTGTTGAAAAAGAAACAAAAGAGAATTGAAAATTTTGATGCACCCCAATGAAAAATATGCAAAAGTCTAAGTTTGGGGGTGTCTATTGTTTATAATACATATCATTCTGCCAAAAGAAAAGAGTGGAGAAAGTGGGTACGAAACTAAAAAGGAAATCAAAAAGAAGGAAAAAGAGTTGAATGAAAAGTGCTTATGGTACTAATTGAGCCTAAATGCCTATTTTTACCTACCCCTGCCTAAGCCTACATTACAACCCTTGAAAGTCCTGATGATCTTTAATATGTATGTCTATGATTAGTGGAGAATAGCAAGTAAACAGGTCTATAGCATTTGGGAAAGATGGAATGAAATTGACATACATAGGTTAGATGTTTGTATTTCCATTGAACATGATCTAAGTGAATTTGCGAAATATCTAACTTGAAATTCTAGATTGCTGATTATTCATGCTATATATGTTCTAACATATTATCTCATCTTTCATTCATGATTTTGAAGAAGCATTGTTATAACTACTTGATCCATTTCATAGAGTCTTTGTTCGTTTTGTTTTGTCTTTGCTTAGTGCTTTATTCGAGGACAAGCAAAGTTTACGTTTGGGGGTATTTGTTAGGTGTATTTTATATACACTTTTTGAGTAATTTTTAGTTAGTATTTTATTCATTTCGTTTATGTTTAGTATAATATTAGGTGTGTTTTTCCATTCTTTTGTGTCACAGCGGTAAAAAATGAAGAAATTGCGAAAAGGAAAGGAAATAAGCATAATTGAGATGGAATTTCACACTAAATGGCCAATAAATGAAGTCTAAGAAGTCTCGGGAAGTATAGAAGAGATCAGACGAAGTCCGGACGAAGAATCAGAAAATTGTCCAATTAACGCCTCCGGCGCCGTGGCGCCTGCCAGCAGCGCCGCGACGCCCAATTTCCTGTGAGTTCTGATTTTGCTGCAGTAATTTCAGCGCTGTGGCGCCAGTCTATAGGGCCACGGCGCCAACGCGGGATTTTTGAGTTCTGGGCCGAATTTGACACGTTTTCAGAGTCCAAAAGGGATAACTTTTCCTACCTACAAAACCTATATAATCCCTAAAACCCTGCTCAATATAAATATACCTCCTCATACCATAATTCATCCATCTTGTAAATATTCCACAACACCATTCAAGGAGACAAGGCAACTTTGAAGGCTTTTCAGTATTATTTTCTTTCTCTTTTCTTCGTTTTTATTTCAGTTCATGTTGGAGATTGTATTAGTTCTTAATGTGACTATGGCTAGGAGCTAATTACTTTATTAGAGTTTTCCTTGTGATTCGCTTGAAACTCTTATTTATGAATTAATACATTAGTCTAGTTTCTTCTTCACTTGTTTAAGATTTATTCAATAATTGTTTTGAATGCTTGATAATTAATTGATCACTAGTTATCATCACATATATGATTTCGAATCGAAATCCGAAAGGGGAGATTCTGAATATGCTATAGTTGAATAAACATAGGTTAAAATCATGGACGAAAGTACTCCGATACTTGTGTAGTTTAATAGATTATTGTTCTTAATCCTCCTTTGTGGTAAATCCTATCATCAAATGATAGAAAGGGTTCTGCATCGGGGTTGAGTGTTTATATGTCCTAACCAGAATATAAAACGGTCTAGTTAACTTGTTATCTTAACGTAGAAGAAGAAGTCAGTCTAGTTGTATTAAGGATTAAATAGAGTGGATAGTTGAGGATCTTGGAAGCTCTAATTCTCCATCATAACTGATTTATTTTCATAATTAGTTTATTTCCTGCATTAGTTTTAATTATTAGTCTAAAAACACAAATAATTTAACGTTAACCAAATAGATACCATAGAATAGATAATCGGTACTTGAAAACCAGTCTCTGAGGACTATATTCGGTCTTACCTAGACTATATTACTTGTAATGATACGTACACTTACGTTAAGCGTGTGGATAAATCGCTAATAACGAGTAGGGTAAATTTCTGTCTTAGGCCACTGCATTGCAGGCCTCTATCGACACAAGTTAGTGTGTGTTTTTCGTTTTTGCTGGTTTTCACTATTGTTAATTTCAATTGCATTTGAATCATTACTATGTTATTGTGATTGTTTATTGAAAGGTCTAGATTGACACTAACAATCTAAGACGGAAATTCCAGAAAATACATTTTTCTGACATTGTTGTTTGCAAACATTTTCAGAGAATTCTTATTTCCTGATTTGTAAATATGGATCAATCTAGATCATCAATGGTGAAAAACCATATTGAGAAACCCGAGAAATTCAAGTGTTCTGATTTCAAACGCTGGCAACAAATGATGCTATTTTATTTGACCAATCTTCATGTGTCAAATGTATTGACTGCTGAGGCTCCAACGACATTACCGGAAGGAGAATGGGAAAATGCTCCTACTAATGCGGAGAGAGTCGAAAGGCTGAAGGCTATTGAAACTTGGTGGAGCCAAGAGTTTCTTTGCAAGAACTACATTCTCAACGCCTTGGATGATACTCTCTATGATATATACTCCACTTTTGAGTCAGCAAGGGAGTTATGGCAGTCATTGGAGAACAAGTACAAAACTGAGGTTGCTTGTTCAAAAAAGTTCGTCATCGACAAGTTCCTAAACTTTAAGATGAGCGATGCAAAGACTGTTGTCAAGAAAGTGGAGGAACTCCAAGTCATTGTTCATTAACTAGAGGTTGAAGGTATGGGCCTTAACGAATATTTTCTTGTTGGTGCTATTTTGAAAAATTACCTCCTTCTTGGAATGATTTTAAGGTTTATTTGAAGCATCTAACCGAGGAAATGAGTTTTGAGTAACTGGTTTTAAAAATTCGTGTTAAAGAGGACAACCAGAGGAATGAAAGGGTTGATGTTGTTTCATTGGAGCCTAATGCCAACATGGTAGAAGGCAATGCTTCCAAGGCCAAGTTTCAGAAAGGCAAGGGCAAATATGTTGGTGCCAAGTCATATTTTTCCACCGGGAGAAATGCACTAGCCCCACAAAGGACCAATGCATTCAACAAACCACAACCAGGACAATGTTGGGTATGTGGCAAACCTGGGCACAGAGCAAAAGATTGTCGCTGTCGCAAGAGTTAAGGTGGTGGTGTTGGAGGTTCGAGTAATGTCAACCAAACCAACCGGGATGAAACTAAGAACCAATTCATTGGGGTTGTGGATGCTCAAGCAAATCTAGTTACAAATTCAACCGATTTGTGGATGGACACGGGTGCTACAAGGCATGTATGTTTGGAGAAGAACATGTTTTCATCTTACCAAGCCATCAAGGATGGAGAACCACTGTTCGTCGGAAATGTCGTTGTTGTGAAGGTAGAAGGAAAAAGGAAAGTGACTTTGAGGCTCACTTTCGGGAATGATCTTGTGCTCACGAATGTGTTGCATGTGCCTGAAATTTGTAAGAATTTAATTTATGGGTCTGTTCTTAGTAACAAAGGCTTCAAAATTATAATAGAATCTAACAAATTTGTACTCACCAAAGGTGGGGTGTATGTAGGAAAGGGTTACCTCAGTGAGGTGTTGTTCAAACTAAGCATTATACCTACTCAGGCAGTTGTCATTATTAATGAAAATGCAGGCGCTAGCACTGCTTCTATGTATATTGTTGATTCCCCTTCTTTATGGCATTCTCGATTAGGCCATGTTAATTATCGTTCTTTACTAAGAATGATAAAGATTGACATGTTGCCAAAATATTCTATGAACAAAATGACTAAATGTGGGGTTTGCATAGAGTCAAAATATGCAAGTCATCCTCATAAATCTGTTGTGAAATCAAATGAAGTGCTTGGTTTAATTCATAGTGATTTGTGTGATTACCAAGCAACCCCATCTCGTGGAGGAAATAATTATTATATATCGTTTATCGATGATTGCAGTAAATTTTGTTATGTATACTTAATACATACCAAAGATGAGACTTTGAACATGTTTAAAACATACAAAGTAGAAGTGGAAAACCAACTTGACAAAAGAATTAAGATTCTAAGGTCAGACAGAGGTGGTGAATATCAATCGAATGAGTTCAAAGATTTCTGTTCTTTTCTACTTATGGTATACTTCATCAAACCACTGCGTCATATACTCCAAAATAAAATAGAGTTGATGAACGTAAGAATAGAACATTGAAGAATATGATAAATTCAATGTTGATCAGTTTGGGGGCACCCCTTAGTCTATGGGGTGAGGCGTTAATTACTGCAAATATGATATTGAACAAAATTCCTATGAATTGTGGAAAAGAAGATTGCCTACTTTCAAATGATGAAAGTGTGGAATTGCCTAGCGAAAGTTCAAGTTCCCTTGCCAAAGAGAACTAAACTTGGACCAAAAACGGTGGATTGCATATATATTGGTCATGCCAATAATAGTGCAGCATATAAGTTTTTGGTACATCATTCCGATATTGAAGATATTTACAAGAACACACTTATGGAATCTGCGGAAGCATAATTTTTTTAGGATATTTTTCCTTACAAAGACAAGGATAAAAGTGTTCCTAATAATAAGAAGAAGACACTCCCTCAAGATGAGTCAAACCTAGACACTTAAAATGATGAAAATCTTACTTCCTCTGTTCAAAAAGAAAATTCTGAACCAAGGAGAAGTAAACGTGGAAAAGTCGCCAAAGATTTTGGACCGGACTTTATGACCTTTTCCGTTGAAGGAGAACCTCAAACATATAAGGATGTTATGGAATCATCCGAAGCACCTTATTGGAAAGAGGCTATCCAATGCGAAGTAGAATCCATTGTACAAAATAATACATGAAAATTGGTTGATCTCCCTCCGGGACAAAAACAAATAGGCCATAAATGAATCTTCAAATGGAAACTAAGGCCTGATGGTACTATAGAAAAATACAAAGCTCGTATAGTAGCCAAAGGGTTTATACAAAAAGAAGGTGTTGATTTCTTTGATACCTATTCACCAGTATCTAGAATTACGTCTATAAGGACGTTAATTGTTATACCAGTGATTCACAATTTGGAAATACACCAAATGGATGTGAAAACTACATTCCTAAATGGTGAACAAGATGAAGAAATTTACATGAAACAATCCGAAGGGTTTGTTGTTAAAGGTCAAGAGAAGAAAGTCTGTAAATTGATTAAGTCTTTATATGGACTTAAACAGGCTCCAAAATAATGACATGAAAAGTGTGATAATACATTATTATCAAATAGTTTTTACATAAATGAATGTGACAAATGTGTGTACATTAAGGAGTGTAATAATGCATATGTCATTATATGCTTGTATGTTGATGATATGTTGATTATGGGAACAAGTAAGGTTGTAATTAACCAAACTAAGACGATATTGCATGTCACTTTCGATATGAAGATATGTGAATAACGAATGTCATTCTTGATATTAGAATTCAAAAGAATTCTGATGGCTATATACTAACTCAATCCCATTATGTTGAGAATGACCTTAGAAAATTTGGACACTACAATGACAGACCGATTGTTACCTCATTTGATTCCACTAGTCACCTTAAGAATAATGAAGGTGATAGTGTGTCTCAATTGGAGTATACACAAGTTCTTGGAAGCTTGATGTACATAATGAATTGTATGAGACCGGATTTATCATATACAGTGAGTCGACTTAGTCGATACTCACATAATCCTGGAAATGATCATTGGGTTGCACTAATCAGCGCACTATGATATCTAAAGCATACAATGAACTATGAGTTGCATTATACAAAATATTCTCCCATGTTAGAAGGATATTGTGATGCTAATTGGATTTCCAACCATTCAGAAAGTAAGTTCATAAGTGGGTATGTGTTTACACTTGGTGGAGCGTCAATATCTTATAAATCGTCAAAACAAATGGTAAATACGATATCAACTATGGAAGCAGAGTTTGTAGTCTTGTATAAAGCTGTCGAAGAGGCAGAATGGCTAAGAAACTTCCTAGAAGGTATTCCGTTGTGAACAAAGCCTGTGACAACCATTTGCATACATTGTGATAGTATGGCTTCCCTGACGAGGGCAAAGAATAAAATATACAATGGAAAGTGAAGACATATAAGGCGACGTCATAATACATTACGAAGCTTGCTGAAGAATGAAATCATTTCCATTGATTATGTAAAGTCAAAGGACAATATAGCGGATCCTTTGACAAGAGGCCTTACAAAAGAGCAAGTCGTATTTACATCGAGGGGAATAGGCTTAAAACTAATACAATAAGTCGTTAACTGGTGGAAACCTAACCTATCATAATTGGAGATCCCATGGTTTAGGTTCAATAGGAAAACTAGCTGGAAGACTCAAGGAGCATAAAACACACATATGCTCATTCCTATGGTGTACTAAGTGTGTTAATCCGTTAATGTTTTAAGGGATGAATATATTATTCTTAATAATACTCAAAAGCCTTTATGGTGGGATAGTACGGACTATTATTGTTTAGTATTACCTATATGAGATTGATGTGGGGTCGCATATGGGAGAACCAATATGGCTACGTTCTCTAGAAAGTCTCACGAAGTAAGGAGTTGTTCATGACAGCAACACAACCGTAAGAATTGAAATATTTTGATATGATGTGTGTGATACTTGTTGTCTTAGTTTATTACAAAATGTGAATAGTTCAAGACATACGTTCACTATTTCACAAGTAGACCGATAGGTATTCACTACGAACGGTTCAAGTCCAAAAGACACTATTTCTGATGCATGTCATATCGCGTTTGACAGAAAGGACGATAAGTTTCTATTTATCTTATTTTATATCCACATATGGGGTATTATTAGATGTGTAAATAGAAAATGTGGGTATTGTTGGAACTCATATGGAATGAAGAAGAAACAAGTGATTAAATTAATCTGTGGAATTTTGGTAGAAGGCGCGGCCCGCGTCCAATAAGCGAGGAAAATCACCGTCGACAAGTGCGGCGCGATGGCGGGCAGCGGCGCAGATTTCGATAGCTTCTTGGAATTGTGAAGTGATTAGGGCTGCGGTGCAAGGACTAAGGGTCGTGGCACCTGAGTGGCAGTAAGCCATTGTTTCTGGAAAATGAATTAGGGCCGCGGCGCTTGGGCAACGATAATATTTCCAGAATGTCCAAAAGTTGTGTCTCTTTCCTAAAGTCACAACCTTTGGATTGGAAAGTTGCCGTCGAATTCTATGATATATAAAGCATGTTGATCACTTGTTGAATCACACAATACTCATTACATAACAATCAATCATTAAACACAATTAATGATCTAAGATTGTTGCTCTTATTCTTCTTCTTCCTCAAAAGAGATTTTCTGGAAAAACACTTAAAGTAATTTCGCCAGGGATCAAGTTCTCGTGCTAGAACCTGAATCAGATAGTTGTATCCTCAAGATAGACGTCTGTGAAACTACAGCATGAGTGGGGGCGAATTTCTATCTTAGGTCACTGCATTGCAGGCCTCTATCGACACAAGTTAGTATGTGTTTTTCGTTTTTGCTGGTTTTCACTATTGTTAATTTCAATTACATTTTAATCATTATTATGTTATTGTGATTATTTATTGAAAGGTCTTGATTGACACTAACAATTTGTAGCTTAATTTGATTATTTTCGTGGTATAAAAAGTTGAGTAAAATGGGTCATGTAATAATTTCTTAAGGGTAACTATATTAACGATGGGGTAATAGAGTACCACTCAAATTAAATTGTATAGTTAATGTGACCGTCAGAAGAGATACTAGCCCGATGCATAAGAAAATTATTGACTTGTATATTCATCATTGGGACTTAAAGGGGTAAATAGTGATCGGTAGGTTGAGAATTATTACTCACTCATCAGAACTCTAAATACTCGTTGCCAAGGGTAAGGTAATAATTTGTGTGACTTACCCTAGAGATGTTAAAACCATGAAGAATTTATTCGGGTCCCCTCAATTGAATGACTATGGTTGAACTGACACTTGACGGAAAGCCAATAGTCCTGGGTCAAGCCATTTTCCGAGGCCCAAGGACGGAATCGAACCGTCATTCCAGGATTTGCAGTCCAGGGTAAATTAGAATGATTATTATTGAGGAATTACATGTGCATATGTCAAGGAATGGGAATTGAGATATAAGCATTAAGTTCAATTAACTATTGAGATTGGAAGTATGCTGGCAACCCAAAAGGGGGTAAATATCCATCTGATATTGACCTTATTAGTGAAATTTAGGGAACGAAGTGTAAATTAAGGAGTAAAACATTAGACGGGTGCATCAGTAATTTTAGATGATCTCTGCAAAGTTTAGCTTATAAGACGACCAGTATAATCAACTCTAAGATGCGATTTAGTATTAATACTTCTCCTAAGGTAGGTCGAGCTAGTAATATTGTTTTAAGTTACTCAGGGAATGAAATTGCGAGATTGACCTATGTACAAGTTCTAGAATTTGATAACCGTAGCAACTTATAATTAGTAGGACCTATTGATAGGACCTGCGATATGTCAAGCCTCCATGAAAGTATGTGAATTCCCCGTGCACCCTTACAAAACTTCCTTCATTCGTGCCCATTGTAAGAAACTATGGCCATATATGGCATATCCACATAAACATATAATACCACATAGGATAGACTACCCTGCAATGTAACAACCAAAGTATAGGTCGAATCCTTATAGGATACCCCGTATAAGTTAACATAAGCACAATAGCCGATTCAATGAATTTAAGAACAGTAATGAAGGATCTAATGATGGACAGGAGTTATAGATTGTAAGCTAAAGCATGGAAGTACGATGAATATCTATTTTAATGGAAGTAAACATATGAGATAATGAGTTAGAAAGTTATGAGGATAAGTAAACCTTGGAATTGAACCCATTAGAACAAGTTGACAATCTTCATGAGCTATAAGGAAACCGATGTTACTAGAATAAATAATAAGAATTAGAGAATAAGTGAACTTAGAAGGAGTGAAATATCTCCATGATAATATAACAAGGGAATTATATAAGCAATAAGAGGATAATCTTTGAGGATATAGTTTACAAGTGAAGTAGGGTTAATAAGAAAGGATCTCAAGTGTCACATGGGATAAGAGTATTCCCCATAAGAGGAATCATGTTGAATAATGCAAATAGCTTCAGATGCTTACTGACTAGATATGAGTCTTAGGGAGGATGAATTGTATAACAGGTACTAGCAATGGAATATAGATTATTATTTAAGGAAACAATTGTATTTAGATTTTTCCTTGGGTGAGTTATAATATAACGTGAAGTGAGTTATATTGATATATAGTTCCCAGAGTACTGCCAATACGACATAAATGGTTACTTAAGAAAAACCATAGGGTACAACCAAATTTGCACTAAGAAATTGTATGATAAGTCATGAGGATAGTACGCGAATAAGTCCAATATTCGAGGACGAATGTTCCTAAGGGAGAAAAGATGTTATATCCCCCAAGTTAAGTCACATCATGAGTTATTTCTCACACTTTTGGAAATCTAGGCTAATATAAAGATTGTAAGTGGTTACAACCATTTCTTGCATGAGTTAGAGTAGTTAGAGGTTAAATAAATCAAAGAAAGTTTCATCAGATTATACTCCGTACTTTCGAGGTCGATTGCATCACAAGTTAACTAACATGAGCTTAGAGAGGTTAAAATCCCTCTTTAAGGTTAAGAAATGATTTTAATAAGTGTTAAGTCTCCTAGGAGTTCGGGGCTAAACAAATCGAAGAAATTAAGTTTGTCGAAACTCAAGGAAAGGTAGGATGAATTCGTGAAAATATTTTGGCCTTATTTGGTGGAGGTATTTCTTCTAGTATAAACAAGAGGTGTGGGTTGCATAACCTATAAGAATTTAAGTTCAGTATGTCTACTTTCCAAAGCAACAAAATTGTTTTGTAATTAGAGCTCTGTATAAGAAGTTATGAATATTTTAAGAAGCACTACAGAGCAGACAACATGAACAACAGAAGGTTGGATTGTCAAACATATTACGACTCGTCACTTACACAGTACTTTAGGGTGGTAGAGGCGGTCCTAGTATGATATAAATTGATGGGGCTCATCCTACGTCATTTTTACACACCAAAATAGACCCTCTAAACTCCTAGACTCTCTCTAAACATCTTCCCAATATCTAAGATAATTCTAAGGTAAAAACACCCAAATCCCACATCAAATCTTGAGAATCTTGAGGGGAAACACTTCAATGACGTTGTTGATATGTTAAAAGATTTTACATAGTAAAGGAAGCTCTTGTTGGATGTTTCCCATGCAGGATAAGATACTATTTAGCTCCCTATTTATGTATTTGAGGTTATCTATACTATAGATGGTTCATTGGAAACCAAACATGGGAGATTAAGGTGGAGAAACTATTGTTGAAGAACATTAGTTGTTGAATTGTTCATGAGTTGTTCTTGAGTCATTTTATGGCTGAAAATAGTAAAAACAGGGTGTTACGTTATTGGTGTTGTATTAAGGATATAGTACAATGAGGAAGCATAATAGGAGAAGTGTGAATTGTCATAGCAAGCCGAGCTTGTTGCTTGATAAATAACCTTATAAGTTCTCCTTAGTAAATGATGGTTCCATTAAAATTTTGTTGTAGATTTAAGTACTATGCGCCTTGAATATATTATGGATTGAGTTTGGCTCACAAATGAGAGGTATGTAAGGCTCACTCTTTCTTTCATTTTGGCATGATCTTGTGAATCGCAACATGTATCAAAACGTCCATACAAGAAGACTATTCTTGATCGTTGACAACATGTTTCTTCCTTAATCTTGAAAGTGATTTCATGATCTTTGTTTTCCCTTGTCATGAGTACTTTCCACACTTTATTTGTATCTCTTGATTTATCCTTTGTCGGGAGTATTTTTTGCACTTCATGATATGCCTTATTATATGATTGGTTTTGAGTTTCATGTTGGATTATAATAATTGTTGTACCTAGTTCTATAATGATAGACGGGGGTCAATGACATTGTATCACTCTATCCTATTCTTACTGGTCTTCTGAGGTCATTCATGCATTATATATATATATATATATATTCTATTGAGCCATGATAGTGGATGGGTACGATACTTATATGTGCACACCACTACAGTTGGTACATAATACCAAGTCCTATTATGGTCGAGTACAATATGATGATGATATTTCTCTATAGTGTGGCATATATATAAGTATGACTATGTTTTTAAAAGTAAAGGATGCATATTATACGCCCTCAGTTGCATTTAGAGTTACATGTTGTTTCTTCCCTATCCTTATTTACATTTCTGTATCCATTTACATTTATTGTCTTACGTATTCAGTACATTGTTCGTACTGACGAACTATACTAGAGCACTGCATTTCATGCCTGCATGTTCAAATATATAGAGTGACACACACTTTTAGTAGAATCTCAGCTCAACATTGATGTCAGAGCTCTCTACTTATTCTGGAGGTACTAGTCTGAATCGATATAACATTATATATATATATATATATATATATATATATATATATATATATATATATATATATATATCTCCATGTTGTATATAGAGGCTTATAGACTGGAGTTCTATGTTTAGTCATTTTGTATGGCCTTACCGGCCTTTTAGATGGTTTGTTGCAGTTATGATGGATGTTGTGTCATATCATTTACAGCTATTGATTAGAGGCTTTGTTGGCCCTGATGTTTTCATGTCTTCTTCAGGTACTACGACTAGTATGCTCGGACCGTAAGGTACCAGATGCTGGCCACACCCCCAAGGATGGGGTGTGACAAACTTGGTTTGTTGAGTACTTTCTTGGGAAGATCAAATTTGAAATGAAAAGCTCAATATGTATTTCAATATGTTATGATTTGTTAGCATGATATTCATGTGTCATACTTCCAATTTAGAACTTGCCTAGTTAGTCATGTCATTTTTCTAAGGATATTTTTGGTGTGACCTTATATTAGTCATTCTTTGATATGACTTTGAAGCCGTGAAGTCTTTTAGAAGCCTACGCATTCACATATATGATCCCTAGTCTCCCCTTTTGAGCCTTTAAAACTTTTTACTGACTAGCCGCTAACTAACTTCTACCCTTGTTTGAAATTTTCCTTATCTTTTACTCGTTCCCTCATTGAGACTTCTAATGATGAATAAGAGGCTAAAAGCCTAAGTTGGGGGTGAAATACAAAATATATGGAAATTGAGGTTTAAAGCCTATGTTTGGGCTTGGAGATGATAGTCTATGATATGGTGTGGTTGATGTGAATATATTTGCTAGATAAGAACAAAATAAAAGAGAAAAAAAATGTTACCTGAAAAAATGAATAAAAGAATTAGTTTGATAGACCATATCGAGGTTGTAGGATCAAAAAAAAGAAAGGGAAAAGAAATAGGGAAATAAGGGATACAATGTGTAGTGTTCAAGCAGGGTTAGTAACTAAAATCTAAATTTCTATCCTACCCATCCTGAAGCCTACATTACAAGTTATGAAAAAGTCGTAATATGATCGCAACTGAATAGTCCAAAGAATAAAGGCATTGAAAATAAGAAAAAGCTTATGGTATTTGCATATGTGACATTTGAACTTCCTTATGAGTGTGAGTGTTTCTCTTCTCCTTCATCTTTTGTCCATGTTGTACTTGTAAATGTATGTTTGGGACTTTCTTTTGTCTTTGTGATGGTATAGAGATTGATGAATTGGTTAAAAATGATTGACTTTCCGAAAGTGAACTTGTATGCATATCAATCCTTCCAATAACATGATGTCATTTATTGAAGCTTCATTGTGAATCCTAACCATTTTGGGTGATACATCTTGTTTGAAAATGAGAAAGCGAGGGGGTATCATCATCGATAGAGGTACGTGTCGATAGTTACTTGTTTGACAATGGACCGATATGCCTCACAGATGGCATATGTGTCGCATATGCAACACATTCTTTGGACGCATTTCGACCCAAAAACTTCTAGGCATTCTGTTTTGATATGTGATTGGAAATGCTCTAGCATGTGGGGATATACCATGCAAAATCTAGAGCGGAACAACCCCACCTATAAAAAACCCCAAACGTGAAATTTTCTTAGATTTTTCATCCCACTTCTGTTTGGCTGACCTTTTTTAGAGGAAACATTACTAAGGCTTTCCCAAAATATCTAATATAATTTTTTGATCAATGGCCATCATTATTGTATCAATCTATCATTAAATTAATACTAGTTCATCCTTCAAAGCCATAGATTCTTGAAAAATTGAAGAAAGATGAATTGAATGAGACTTTGGAAAATCTCTTAAAAGTGTGTTCTTTGACATTTAATAAGGTTATTGAGAGAATTTAGACTAGTGTTGAGTATTATAAATAATAAAAATTCACGGGAATTCAAGAACACGTTTAGACATTAAAACCCTAGTTTTCCGTTAGAGGGGGTAAGATGGGTGGAATTAGATTAAAATTTTAATCTCTATCATCCTAATTAATTGTACAACGATTGTTGAACATGGAGGAATACATGTAAGTGGCAATTAAGATATGTCTAGATTTCAAAAATCCTCTTTGATTGTTTGTATGCGTGAAACCCTTGTTTGGTGGTTGTTTTTCGTTGAACTTATTTTCGGTTTGATGATGATGTTTAAACAAGGTCATGTGTGTGTAGGGTCAAGCCCGTATATAACTTTTTACATAACATACTACTTTGGTTGAACTTGTTTACCCCATTTTTGGGATGATTGAACTTATTTTCTAAAGTTAAGGATTTAAACATATTTTACCCGTTAAATGAGTTTTCTCGAATTTAAACTTGAACAAGGTTTCTAAAATGACTTACAACTTGAAATACCTCTATTATTGAAAAGATGACTTGAGAATTAAATTCGGCTAATATGTCATGACTTGTACTTGTTTGTATTTTGTCATGTATGGACAAGTTGTGCTAGTCCAATGGATGATTGGATGTTATATATTCTAACATATCACTTGTGAGTATTACTATATCAGTCCAAAGGACGATTGACCTTTGAGGCATGGAGCCTGGTGTATCTATTGTTGTTGTAGTCTAGCGGACGATTAGCCTCCGTAGGATAAATCTCTGGTATATCAAATAGTTGTTCGTTCGTGAATTGGCATGTGTTAGTTCTTTGGTTGCCCATAAGTTGGATTATTGGTGATTTTGGGTTCTTAAGTTGAAGACTTATTATGGTAAATACTAAATGAGTGTAACTTAATGTATTCTTTATTATTGGTTACTTTTGTTGAATTTTACTAAGTTTGATGTCATTCTCTAACTTTGGATTTCGAATAGTTTTCACTAATACTGTTTTACTAATTTTACTATCTTATTTTGTCTTTGTTAACTATTTCTCCTTAGACACTCGTTGACTACCCAGTACTCAGACATACCATTATTATTTTTTATGGTGTATCAGGTAACGTAGAAGAGCAGGTTCAGATATACTGAATAGGAGAACTTGTTACTTTATGAATTATTTGGGTGAGCCACATGCTTGTTCATGGGACACTGTCCTATCTTTATTGTCGATTTATTTCATTTTTGGACTGTGTCTTGAAGTTAGATACTCGTTTTTTTATCTTAGAAGCTCTGTAGATAGTTGTGAATTTTTGGGTAGATATTTAATGTCTTATATGACTTGTTGAGACTTTGCCACGTATTATGATTTAATATCTATATTAGACTTTCACAAATTTTATTAAGTCGATCATGTTCATGATTATACGTTATACGACTTTCTATAAATAGATAACAAATTAGAAGGACTAATTAAATGTTTTTATAAGGTCTTCCGGTGTTGTTAATAGCATCAGATGCGTGTTACATCCAGGGTTGGGTTTAGGTCATGTCAAGCTTGGTATCAGAGCCTAAGTTTAGATGTGTCCTAGGATTTATTTGTGTCTATGGAGCTGTGTCTAGTGGAATCTTCCTCGTGCAGCCTGATCACCTGCATAATCGAAAGACTACCAGGACATTTATAGGTATTTCTCATTCTTTTTAATTCTAGATTGTTCTATAGAGATTGATATTCCTTTAGAGTCATTCTAATGTTTTCATTAATTCGTGCCTCACAAAAATTACTTTAACTCATGTGGGATCTGCTAACCAAGTGAACAATGTTGTTTTTGGGTCCTCATCTGGTGGACAACCTGTCAGGATCAAACATTGTACCGCTACTGAGGCAAATGTTGAGGCTGAGAACGAGAATGGAAATCAAGCACCACCTCAGGATCCACATGGTCTTGCGGCCCCTATTACAGGCGTAGCTAATATTGGGTGGATAAACAATGTAATTCATATGCTTACCAACCTCATGGAAGCCCAATAACAGTGTGGTGGTGCATATTCGACACTTGCTAGTGGAGGAAGATTTAAGCACATTTTAGAGTTGAATCCGCCTAAGTTCTTTGGTTTGCGAGAAGAAGATGATCCCCATCACTTTATGGATGAGACTTTCATGGTAAGGGCAATGAATGCCCATGGTTCTGAAGTTATGGAACCAAATTTCACAGCTATGGCGGCGTGGGATCGATTGTGCGACATATTCCAAGATAACGGTCATTCTTGAATTGTTATCCTTGAGCATGAATTCTCCCAGGTGGCTATGACGAATTTTTCCAACGTTTCTTCTTATTGCAAACGCCTCAAGGACTTGGCAGACCAACTCAGCAACGTGGGTTCTCCGGTTTCTCAAAGTCGTCTAGTTCTTCAGATGGTTGCAGGCCTGTCAGAGGCCTATAGCGGTGTTGCTTCGGTGATTCGTCAGAGTAACCCCCTGCCAGGGTTTTATCAAGCCCGTTCTATGCTTACTTTGGAGGAAGCCGGATTGGCTAAGAAAGTGGCGATTGGGGCCAGCCCTGTCGTCATGATGACTGCTTCCAATTTTACTCCTTCCAATCCAGCCAACATGACTCAAAATCACAACAACGGGGGTGGTAAGAAGGGCCAGAATCGGAAGAATAATGGCAAGAATCGTGGCGGCAACAACGGAGGCAACCGTCAAAGAATAGCGGCGATCCTGGAGCCCAGGACCCCGGGCGATGGCGATTGGTCCCAGCGCCTCACAGCGCTGCGGTTCCACCTTACAGCGCCATGGCGCCTCAGTCGCGACCTAGTTTCTTCCCAGTTCAGACTCCAGGGTTCAGACTAGCTTATGGGCAGCCCCAGTAGTCCAGTATACTTGGGCCTCGCCCCCATCAGACCCACCACGCATTAGGGCCCACCCAGATCGACATTGAAGAAACGATGCATACGTTTGGCTTGACTCAATCAGACCTAAATTGGTACATGGACACCGGCGCCACTACCCACATGACATCCGATCAAGGTATTCTCTCTTCTTATTCCAATTTGAGCACTAATCGTGGTATAACTGTTGGTAATTGAAATTTTATTCTAATTAAGGGTTATGGTCATAAAACTTTATCCCCTGTTCATCCACCCCTTGTCCTGAAACATACCCTTCATGCCCCAAAATTGATTAAGAATTTGGTGTTTGTCCGTAAATTCACCACTAATAATTGAGTTTCTATTAATTTTGATCTGTTTGGGTTTTCTGTGAAGGATTTCAAGACGGGGAGTCATCTCATGAGGTGTAACAGTAGGGATGATCTTTATCCAATCACAACAAGTCTCAGCATCTCGCTTCAAGTTATTCCATCCACTTTTGCACCTCTTGCTCCTTCCTTGTGGCATGCTCGTCTAGGTCATCCAGGGTCGTCTATTTTATCTTCTTTAAATAGACATAAGATTATTTCTTGTAAGGGTACGCATAGTACTCCACTTTGTCAATCATGTGCTTTGAGAAAAAATATTAAGTTACCATTTGTAGCGTCGAATTCTATTACTTCAATGTCATTTGATATTATTCATAATGATTTGTGGACATCTCCGGTTCTCAGTTCTATGGGTCATCGTTATTATGTTTTATTCTTAGATGACTATTCTAAATATTTATGGACGTTTCCAATTGCGAAAAAATCTCAAGTTTTTCCCATTTTCATAAAATTTAGAGCTTTCATAAGAATACAATTTGAACGGAAAATCAAAAACATTCAATGTGATAATGGCAAACAGTATGACAATGGGGAATTTAGGGAGTTTTGTGCTCAAAATAGGATTTTCGTTTTTCTTATCCTCATACATCTTTACAAAATGGGAAAGTTGAGCGAAAAATTTGTACCATTAATAATATTGTCCGCACTTTATTGGTTCATTCTTCCGTTACTCCATTATTTTGGCATCATGCGCTACAAATGACTATCGATCTACACAATATTTTTCCTTCTAAAGGTTTGACATATTCATCCCCTCTCAAAGTCTTATATAATAAGTCTCCGTCATATTCTCATCTTAGGGTCTTCGGATGCTTATGTTATCCACTGTTTCCATCCACTACAATCAACAAACTTCAGGCACGTTATACTCCTTGTGTGTTTTTGAGTTTTCCGTCAAATCACCATGGTTATAAATGCTTTGATTTGTCCTCTAAACGAATCATCATTAGTCGTCATGTTCTCTTTGATGAATCTCAATTTCCTTTTTCTAAAGTAGAAAAACCCGTGGCTAGTTCTTATGATTTTTTGGATGAGGATATCTCCCCCTATGTTCTACGTCATTTTCAGATTTGCCCGCAAAAACGCAGTCAGCGCCACGGCCCTGCACAGAGGCGCCCAGCTCCGACATTACCCTCAAGTCCTATTCCCTTCTCCTGCAACGCCAAAACTCTTGCGAGACAGCGCCGCGACCCTGCACCCCTAGCGTCGCGGCGCCTTCGACGGTAATTCCAGAAATTCCTGAAAATTCCCAAAATTCACCCAATCCAGCCCAGAGTCTTGGTCCAGTCACTCGCAGTCAATGGGGTATTCTTAAACCAAAAAGACATTTAATTTGAATTCTAATATTCTGAAATCCCCCTTACCCCGTAATCATGTGTCTGTCTTAAATGACCCTAATTGGAAAATTGTCATGACCGAGGAATATAATGCTCTTATTGATAATAAGACATTGGAGTTGGTACCCCATCCATCTGGTGTTAATATTATTCGGTCTGTGTGGATTTTTGTTCATAAGGAAAATTCTGATGGTTCATTTGCAAGGCATAAGGCTAGACTTGTAGGTGAGGGTAAGACTCAACAGGTTGGTGTGGATTATGGTGAGACATTTAGCCCGGTGGTCAAGCCGGCTACCATTCGCACTGTGCTCAGCTTGACTCTTTTAAAATCATGGCACATTCATCAACTAGATGTGAAGAATGCTTTTCTACATGGTGATCTTCAAGAGACAGTGTATATGCATCAGCCGTTGGGATTCAAGGATACTAAATATCCTAATCATGTCTGTCTATTGAAGAAGTCCTTGTATGGACTTAAACGGTCTCCACGGACTTGGTATAAGAGATTTGCTAATTTTGTTTCGACTATGGGTTTTTCTCACAGCAGGTCTGATAATTTATTATTCATATATCATCGGGGTTCTTCCATGACTTATATATTGTTATATGTTGATGATATTATCTTGACAGCCACTTCTGATGCTTTGAGAAAGTCTATTATGACAATGCTCAGTTCTGAGTTTGCCATGAAAGACTTGGGACCCTTGAGCTATTTTTTGGGAATTGCAATCACTCATCATGCATGAGGATTGTTCTTAACACAGAGGAAGTATGCAGCAGAGATCATTGAGAGGGCTGGGATTTCATCATGTAAGTCCACTTCTACTCCACTTGATACTAAACCCAAGTTGGATGCTGCAGCTGGCTCTCCGTATGAGGATCCGACCCGCTATCGTATTCTTACAGGCGCCCTTCAGTATCTTACGTACACAAGACCAGACATTACATATGCAGTCCAGCAGGTATGTTTGTTTATGTATGATCCCAGAGTTGAACATATGAATGCGCTCAAACGCATCATTGGGTACATTCAGGGAATATTTGATTATGGTTTGCATTTGTACCCTTCATCGACGTCTACACTTGTCTCATATACATATGTTGATTGGGGTGGTTGTCCTGATACCAGATGGTCTACGTCTGGCTATTGTATGTTTTGGGTAATAACTTGGTCTCATGGTCTGTCAAGCGTCAATCTATGCTTTCACGTTCAAGTGCAGAGGTCGAGTATCGAAGGGTAGCCAATGTGGTTTCCAAGTCATGTTGGTTACGAAATCTACTTTAGAGCTTCATTGTCCTATTGAGAAAGCTACCTTGGTGTATTGTGATAATATAAGTGTCATCTACCTTTTGGTAATCCAGTTCAGCACCAGCGCGATAGAGATGGATATTCACTTTATTCGAGAGAATATAGCTAAAGGACAAGTACGCGTCTTCCATGTCTCTTACAGATATCAGATTGCAGACATCTTTACAAAGGGTCTTTCCTCGGTCCTTTTTGAAGATTTTAGATACGCCTCAGACGAAGAGCCCGCTATGATCGAGGGTGTGTTAAATTGTATATGGGCCACAACCCAGTCGAGAGTTATCATGTGGGACCCTGTGGGTTGCCTTTGTATATTTGGTGAATATTAGCCTTAGGTTTGTACCTTAATTAGGAGTGTAATATTACCATAATTGTAAAGTTAGTATTCTTATAGAATAGGAAGAGAATTTTCCTTGTAACTTGTATATATATATATATATGCTTTTCATTAATAAGAATAATTAAGGGATTATTTCTTTCACATATCACACCATCTTCCCCCCTTTTGAGGAATACTAATATTTAATTTTTACCTCTTCATCTTCAGTCTTTTACATATTCAAGATAATTGAACTTAGTCCCTTAAGCTTATCACTTCTCGCTGCGCGGGTAATATGATCTTTAAAGGTTGTTCATCGTCCACTCTATTATAATTCTCATGATGTCGACAATTATCGAATCATTTGGTCTCGATTCAAGTTTGGATTATCTTGTTTACTAGCCTATACTAATTTATGTTACAATAATTAGTCAATAGTTTATTTCTTGAAATGAGGATATGACTTTATGTCTTATACCCTTTTATAGTCTCAAGGTCTTTCTCCTCTTGTATTTTCCTTCACTTAACTATAGGCTTTGTCACCATGTGACTTATCGTTATCACCCATTTATCACATCTTATTACCATTTTCTTAGTCTTTTGCTAATGTTTCCATTTCTTAACTTATTAAACTTCAACAAAACATTATTTTCTTTTAGGTCACCTAATATTCTCTCCGGGACATACTAATGTATATATTTATCCGTAGATCCCTCAACTACTCATTCAACTCAAGTCATCCTATAATGAGAAATATATATCGTCTAAAGAATCAAATCATCATCAGGGACACTATAAATGACTTACTTAGAAACTCATAAACTATACCAAGCGTAACATAGGAAAAAGTAGATCCGGGATCTATTAAAGTATAAACATTGTATGTCCTTTCCTCTTGCCAAAGCATAGATGTTATTCGACTACCAATTGAACTAGAAGCTCCACTACGATCTCTAATTTCTCCGGAAAAAATACTATGACCCGCCCCAGAGAGGACGCGACTAGCATATAAAAACCTCGCATCCGATCGCCTGCTAAACCACTAGCCTTTACTCGAGCATTCTCTCATCATATTACCCTAAGGTAAGCGGTTGAGCCTACTATACACCTCTTGGTCTTATTTTCGAATCCATTGTACAAAATAATACAAACCAATAGGCCATAAATGGATCTTCAAATGGAAACTAAGGCCTGATGGTACTATAGAAAAATACAAAGCTCGTATAGTAGCCAAAACGTTTATACAAAAAGAAGGTGTTGATTTTTTTGATACCTATTCACCAAGATTTGGAAATACACCAAATGGATGTGCATTCCTAAATGGTGAACAAGATGAAGAAATTTACATGAAACAAAATTGATTAAGTCTTTATATGGAATTAAACAGGCTCCAAAACAATGACATGAAAAGTTTGATAATACATTATTATCAAATGTTTTTTACATAAATGAATGTGACAAATGTGTGTACATTAAAGAGTGTAATAATGCATATGTCATTATATGTTTGTATGTGGATGATATGTTGATTATGGGAACAAGTAAGGTTGTAATTAACCAAACTAAGATATGTGAATAACGGATGTCATTCTTGATATTAGAATTCGGTTATATACTAACTCAATCTCATTATGGACCTTAGAAAATTTGGACACTACGATGATAGATTTGATCCCACTAGTCACCTACATAATGAATTATACGAGATCGGATTTAGCATATTTAGTTGATACACATAATCCTCGAAATGATCAATGATATCTAAAGCATACAATGAACTATGAGTTACATTATACAAAATATTCTCCCATGTTAGAAGGATATTGTGATGCTAATTGGATTTCCAACCATTCAGAAAGTAAGTCCACACGTGGGTATATATTTACACTTGGTGGAGCATCGATATTTTATAAATCGTCAAAACAAATGGTAAATACGAGATCAATGGCTAAAAACTTCCTGACAAAGCATCATTTGCATACATTGTGATAGTAGGCAAAGAATCAAATATACAATGGCAAGTCAAGACATATAAGGCGACATCATAATACAATACGATGTTTGCTGAAGAATGAAATCATTTCCATTGATTATGTAAAGTCAAAGGACAATATAGAGGATCCTTTGACAAAAGGTCTTACAAAAGAGCAAGTCGTATTTACATCGAGGGGAATGAGCTTAAAACTAATACAATAAGTCGTTAACTGGTGGAAACCTAACCTATCATAATTGGAGATCTCATGGTTTAGGTTAAATAGGAAAACTAACTGGAAGACTCAAGGAGCATAAAACACACATATGTTCATTCCTATGGTGTACTAAGTGTGTTAATCCGTTAATGTTTTAAGGGATGAATATATTATTCTTAATAATACTCAAAAGCCTTTATGGTGGGATAGTACGGACTATTCTTGTTTAGTATTACCTATATGAGATTGATGTGGGGTCGCATATGGGAGAACCAATATGGCTACGTTCTCTAGAAAGTCTCACGAAGTAAGGAGTTGTTCATGACCGAAAAGAACACAACCGTAAGAATTGAAATATTTTGATATGATGTGTGTGATACTTGTTGTCTTGGTTTATTACAAAACGTGAATAGTTCAAGACATACGTTCACTATTTCACAAATAGCCCGATAGGTATTCACTACGAACGGTTCAAGTCCAAAAGACACTATTTCCGATGCATGTCATATCGCGTTTGACAGAACAACGATAAGTTCCTATTTATCTTATTTTCTATCCACATATGGGGTATTATTAGATGTGTAAATAGAAAATGTGGGTATTGTTGGAACTCATATGGAATGAAGAAGAAACAAGTGATTAAATTAATCTGTGGAATTTTGGCCGAAGGGTCGCGGCGCCTCGCATCCAATAAGCCAAGGAAAATCACCGTCGACAAGGCCGCGACGCCTGATGGCAGGGCCGCAGCGCAGGATTTCCAGTAGCTTACTGGAATTGACGAAGTGATTAGGGCCGTGGTGCAAGGACGAAGGGTCGTGGCACCTGAGTGGCAGTGAACCACTGTTTCTGGAAAATGAATTAGGGCCGTGGCGCTTGGGCAACGATAATATTTCCAGAATGTCCAAAAGTTGTGTCTCTTTCCTAAAGTCACAACCTTTGGATTGGAAAGCTGTCGTCGAATTCTATGCCCATTGTAAGAAACTATGGCCATATATGGCATATCCACATAAACATATAATACCACATAGGATAGACTACCCTGCAATGTAACAACCAAAGTATAGGTCGAATCCTTATAGGATACCCCGTATAAGTTAACATAAGCACAATAGCCGATTCAATGAATTTAAGAACAATAATGAAGGATCTAATGATGGACAGGAGTTATAGATTGTAAGCTAAAGCATGGAAGTACGATGAATATCTATTTTAATGGAAGTAAACATATGAGATAATGAGTTAGAAAGTTATGAGGATAAGTAAACCTTGGAATTGAACCCATTAGAACAAGTTGACAATCTTCATGAGCTATAAGGAAACCGATGTTACTAGAATAAATAATAAGAATTAGAGAATAAGTGAACTTAGAAGGAGTGAAATATCTCCATGATAATATAACAAGGGAATTATATAAGCAATAAGAGGATAATCTTTGAGGATATAGTTTACAAGTGAAGTAGGGTTAATAAGAAAGGATCTCAAGTGTCACATGGGATAAGAGTATTCCCCATAAGAGGAATCATGTTGAATAATGCAAATAGCTTCAGATGCTTACTGACTAGATATGAGTCTTAGGGAGGATGAATTGTATAACAGGTACTAGCAATGGATTATAGATTATTATTTAAGGAAACAATTGTATTTAGATTTTTCCTTGGGTGAGTTATAATATAACGTGAAGTGAGTTATATTGATATATAGTTCCCAGAGTACTGCCAATACGACATAAATGGTTACTTAAGAAAAACCATAGGGTACAACCAAAGTTGCACTAAGAAATTGTATGATAAGTCATGAGGATAGTACGCGAATAAGTCCAATATTCGAGGACGAATGTTCCTAAGGGAGAAAAGATGTTATATCCCCCAAGTTAAGTCACATCATGAGTTATTTCTCACACTTTTGGAAATCTAGGCTAATATAAAGATTGTAAGTGGTTACAACCATTTCTTGTATGAGTTAGAGTAGTTAGAGGTTAAATAAATCAAAGAAAGTTTCATCAGATTATACTCCGTACTTTCGAGGTCGATTGCATCACAAGTTAACTAACATCAGCTTAGAGAGGTTAAAATCCCTCTTTAAGGTTAAGAAATGATTTTAATAAGTGTTAAGTAAGTCTCCTAGAAGTTCTGGGCTAAACAAATCGAAGAAATTAAATTTGCCAAAACTCAAGGAAAGGTAGGATGAATTCGTGAAAAGATTTTGGCCTTATTTGGTGGAGGTATTTCTTCTAGTATAAACAGGAGGTGTGGGTTGCATAACCTATAAGAATTTAAGTTCAGTATGTCTACTTTCCAAAGCAACAAAATTGTTTTGTAATTAGAGCTCTGTATAAGAAGTTATGAATATTTTAAGAAGCACTACAGAGCAGACAACATGAACAGCAGAAGGTTGGATTGTCAAACATATTACGACTCGTCACTTACACAATACTTTAGGGTGGTAGAGGCGGTCCTAGTATGATATAAATTGATGGGGCTCATCCTACGTCATTTTTACACACCAAAATAGACCCTCTAAACTCCTAGACTCTCTCTAAACATCTTCCCAATATCTAAGATAATTCTAAGGTAAAAACACCCAAACCCCACATCAAAATCTTGAGAATCATGAGGGGAAACACTTCAATGACGTTGTTGATATGTTAAAAGATTTTACATAGTAAAGGAAGCTCTTGTTGGATGTTTCCCATGCAGGATAAGATAATATTTAGCTCCCTATTTATGTATTTGAGGTTATCTATACTATAGATGGTTGATTGGAAACCAAACATGGGAGATTAAGGTGGAGAAACTATTGTTGAAGAACATTAGTTGTTGAATTGTTCATGAGTTGTTCTTGAGTCATTTTATGGTTGAAAATGGTAAAAATATGGTGTTACGTTATTGGTGTTGTATTAAGGATATAGTACAATGAGGAAGCATAATAGGAGAAGTGTGAATTGTCATAGCAAGCCGAGCTTGTTGCTTGATAAATAACCTTATAAGTTCTCCTTAGTAAATGATGGTTCCATTAAAATTTTGTTGTAGATTTAAGTACTATGCGCCTTGAATACATTATGGATTGAGTTTGGCTCACAAATGAGAGGTATGTAAGGCTCATTCTTTCTTTCATTTTGGCATGATCTTGTGAATCGCAACATGTACCAAAACGTCCATACAAGAAGACTATTCTTGATCGTTGACAACATGTTTCTTCCTTAATCTTGAAAGTGATTTCATGATCTTTGTTTTCCCTTGTCATGAGTACTTTCCACACTTTATTTGTATCTCTTGATTTATCCTTTGTCGGGAGTATTTTTTGCACTTCATGATATGCCTTATTATATGATTGGTTTTGAGTTTCATGTTGGATTATAATAATTGTTGTACCTAGTTCTATAATGATAGACGGGGGTCAATGACATTGTATCACTCTATCCTATTCTTACTGGTCTTCTGAGGTCATTCATGCATTATATATATATATATATATATATATTCTATTGAGCCATGCTATAGTGGATGGGTACGATACTTATATGTGCACGCCACTACAGTTGGTACAATAATACCAAGTCCTATTATGGTCGAGTACGATATGATGATGATATTTCCCTATAGTGTGGCCTATATATAAGTATGACTATGTTTTTAAAAGTAAAGGATGCATATTATACGCCCTCAGTGGCATTTAGAGTTACATGTTGTTTCTTCCCTATCCTTATTTACATTTCTGTATCCATTTACATTTATTGTCTTACGTATTCAGTACATTGTTCGTACTGACAAACTATACTAGAGCACTGCATTTCATGCCCGCATGTTCAGATATATAGAGTGACACCCACTTTCAGTAGAATCTCAGCTCAACATTGATGTCAGAGCTCTCTACTTATTCTGGAGGTACTAGTCTGAGTCGGTATAACATTATATATATATATATATATATTTATGGGTTTA
The DNA here is from genome assembly GCA_029844215.1 of Przewalskia tangutica. Classification (NCBI taxonomy): domain Eukaryota; kingdom Viridiplantae; phylum Streptophyta; class Magnoliopsida; order Solanales; family Solanaceae; genus Przewalskia; species Przewalskia tangutica. Next base: position 28,266,755 of record CM056736.1, on the reverse strand, counting down.
ACGGGGCCCTGTCTTGACCTATTGATACTCCATGTTGTATATAGAGGCTTATAGACTGGAGTTCTATGTTTAGTCATTTTGTATGGTCTTACCGGCCTTTTAGATGGTTTGTTGCAGTTATGATGGATGTTGTGTCATATCATTTACAGCTATTGATTAGAGGCTTTGTTGGCCCTGATGTTTTCATGTCTTCTTCAGGTACTACGACTAGTATGCTCGGACCGTAAGGTACCAGATGCAGGCCACACACCCCAAGGATGGGGTGTGACAAACTTTGTTTGTTGAGTACTTTCTTGGGAAGATCAAATTTGAAATGAAAAGCTCAATATGTATTTCAATATGTTATGAGTTGTTAGCATGATATTCATGTGTCATACTTCCAATTTAGAACTTGCCTAGTTAGTCATGTCATTTTTCTAAGGATATTTTTTGTGTGACCTTATATTAGTCATTCTTTGACATGACTTTGAAGCCCTGAAGTCTTTTAGAAGCCTACGCATTCACATATATGATCCCTAGTCTCTCCTTTTGAGCTTTTAAAACTTTTTACTGACTAGCCGCTAACTAACTTCTACCCTTGTTTGAAATTTTCCTTATCTTTTACTCGTTCCCTCATTGAGACTTCTAATGATGAATAAGAGGCTAAAAGCCTAAGTTGGGGGTGAAATACAAAATATATGGAAATTGAGGTTTAAAGCCTATTTGGGCTTGGAGATGATAGTCTATGATATGGTGTGGTTGATGTGAATATATTTGCTAGATAAGAACAAAATAAAAGAGAAAAACAAAAAAAAAAGAAAATGCTACCTGAAAAAATGAATAAAAGAATTAGTTTGATAGACCATATCGAGGTTGTAGGATCAAAAAAAAGAAAGGGAAAAGAAATAGGGAAATAAGTGATACAATGTGTAGTGTTCAAGCAGGGTTAATAACTAAAATCTAAATTTCTATCCTACCCATCCTGAAGCCTACATTACAAGTTATGAAAAAGTCGTAATATGATCGCAACTGAATAGTCCAAAGAATAAAGGCATTGAAAATAAGAAAAAGCTTATGGTATTTGCATATGTGACATTTGAACTTCCTTATGAGTGTGAGTGTTTCTCTTCTCCTTCATCTCTTGTCCATGTTGTACTTGTAAATGTATGTTTGGGACTTTCTTTTGTCTTTTTGATGGTATAGAGATTGATGAATTGGTTAAAAATGATTGACTTTCCGAAAGTGAACTCGTATGCATATCGATCCTTCCAATAACATGATGTCATTTATTGAAGCTTCATTGTGAATCCTAACCATTTTAGGTGATACATCTTGTTTTAAAATGAGAAAGCGAGGGGGTATCATCATCGATAGAGGTACGTGTAGATAGTTACTTGTTTGACAATGGACCGATATGCCTCACAGATGGCATATGTGTCGCATATGCAACACATTTTTTGGACGCATTTCGACCCAAAAACTTCCAGGCATTCTGTTTTGATATGTGATTGGAAATGCTCTAGCATGTGGGGATATACCATGCAAAATCTAGAGCGGAACAACCCCACCTGTAAAAAACCCCAAACGTGAAATTTCCTTAGATTTTTCATCCCACTTCTGTTTGGCTGACCTTTTTTAGAGGAAACAATACTAAGGCTTTCCCAAAATATCTAATATAATTTTTTGATCAATGGCCATCATTATTGTATCAATCTATCATTAAATTAATACTAGTTCATCCTTCAAAGCCATAGATTCTTGAAAAATTGAAGAAAGATGAATTGAAGGAGACTTTGGAAAATCTCTTAAAAGTATGTTCTTTGACATTTAATAAGGTTATTGAGAGAATTTAGACTAGTGTAGAGTATTATAAATAACAAAAATTCACGGGAATTCAAGAACACGTTTAGACATTAAAACCCTAGTTTTCCGTTAGAGGGGGTAAGATGGGTGGAATTAGATTAAAATTTTAATCTCTATCATCCTAATTAATTGTACAACGATTGTTGAACATGGAGGAATACATGTAAGTGGCAATTAAGATATGTCTAGATTTCAAAAATCCTCTTTGATTGTTTGTATGCGTGAAACCCTTGTTTGGTGGTTGTTTTTCGTTGAACTTATTTTTGGTTTGATGATGATGTTTAAACAAGGTCATGTGTGTAGGGTCAAGCACGCATATAACTTTTTACATAACATACTACTTTGATTGAACTTGTTTACCCCATTTTTGGGATGATTGAACTTATTTTCTAAAGTTAAGGATTTAAACATATTTTACCCGTTAAATGAGTTTTCTCGAATTTGAACTTGAACAAGGTTTCTAAAATGACTTACAACTTGAAATACCTCTATTATTGAAAAGATGACTTGAGAATTAAATTCGGCTAATATGTCATGACTTGTACTTGTTTGTATTTTGTCATGTATGGACAAGTTGTGCTAGTCCAATGGATGATTGGATGTTATATATTCTAACATATCACTTGTGAGTATTACTATATCAGTCCAAAGGACGATTGACCTTTGAGGCATGGAGCCTGGTGTATCTATTGTTGTTGTAGTCTAGCGGACGATTAGCCTCCGTAGGATAAATCTCTGGTATATCAAATAGTTGTTCGCTCGTGAATTGGCATGTGTTAGTTCTTTGGTTGCCCATAAGTTGGATTATTGGTGATTTTGGGTTCTTAAGTTGAAGACTTAATATGGTAAATACTAAATGAGTGTAACTTAATGTATTCTTTATTATTGGTTACTTTTGTTGAATTTTACTAAGCTTGATGTCATTCTCTAACTTTGGATTTCGAATAGTTTTCACTAATACTGTTTTACTAAATTTACTATCTTATTTTGTCTTTGTTAACTATTTCTCCTTAGACACTCACTGACTACTGATGCGCAATTTATGCACACATTTTAACGCAAGTGCACGTTGTCGAGTCAAGTAATATAGTCTTGGAAGACCGAGTTATCGTCCTCAGGGATTAGTGCTCAAGTACCAACTTCTATTCTTTGTTATCTATTTGGTGACCGATATTTGAGTTGTTGATTATGACTAATAATTATAAAGACTAATTAACTATGTTGTTTACTTCAGTGATGATGGAAATAGGGCTTCCAAATCTCCTCAACTATCCACTTATATTACTTATTAATGCAATTAAGTATGGTTCTTCTTCTTTTGGAGATAACAGGTTTACTAATTCGTTTTATACTCCTGTTAAGGTTATATAAACACTCAACCCCAGTACAACACCTTTCTACCTTTTTTCGGTGATAAGGTTGACTCTAGAGGAGGATTAAGAACAAAAACCCTATTAATGCTACACAAGTAATTGAGGTATTTTCATCCCCAATTCGACCTATGTCTACCCAACTACAGCATAGTCACAACCTCCCCTTTCGGATTTCGGTTAGAAATCATATAAGTAATGATAATTAATGATCAAGTAATTACCAAGCAATCAAATCATCTATTGGATAAATCTCAACAATAAGAAGAACAACCATAAACATGCATTAATTCATAAAATAAGGTTCAAGTGAATTGACATGGAAAGCCCTATATTAGAATTAGTTCCTAGCCATAGACATGACAAGAACTAATTCAATATCCAACATAAAACTGAAAATAAAGTAAAAGAAAGAAAAGAAATTACTAAATAATGGTCTCCAATCTTGAACTCCAAGATATGTTGTGAATTGGTAAGAAGGGAACTCTTAATTCTGACCTAGGGTTCTCTTTTTATAGCCTCCAAACCGACATTAAGGTTTTCCTTCGTTCGCCCATAATTCGCTCAAAACCTCGATTTTTCAGCGTGGCGCCATGGCATCAAGCCAGCGGCCGGAACTCGTGACTGTTCTGAAGATTAGGCGCCGCGGCGCTGGAACTTCTGCAAGCCTCTGAATCTTTGGCGCCATGACGCCTGGCCCTGCTGGCTGGAGGCGCCGCGGCGCTGACCCGTGTCCGTTCCTGGTTCGCCATTTTCTCGCATTTCAAGCTCTGGAACCTCCGTTTTTGCCCTCTTTTCGCTCCTTTTTCCGCCAAAGAGCCATTTTAACCAATTTGACTCAAAAGAAAGAAAATCTATCCTAAGACGACATGTATTTGTACAAAAATAGACAAAAGACTAACTAAAAACGACTCAAAAAGTGTATTTAATATACACCGATCAAATACCCCCAAACTTAACCTTTGCTCGCCCTCGAGCAAAGATCAAAAGAAAGAAATAAATACTCAAGGAAAAAGAAAATAGAAAGACTCAATGACATTGATCACTTTGCTGCATTGGTGTTACTTAGAAAAATATGAAGGTTAGCAGAATAATATGCAGGAACATATAGCATGAAATTTTAGCATTCTAAACACATTAAGCTAGATATTTCGCAAACTCATTTTTATCATACTTAATGGAAGTCAAAATACTGAATCATGCATGTTAATTTCAAAAACCTTATGGCATGTTTACTTGCTATTCTCCACTAATCATGGATATGCATATAAGAGATCTTCAGGACTTTTCAGGGTTGTAATGTAGGCTTATGCATGGGTAGGTAAAAGTAGGCATTTAGGCTCATTTTGTGTACCATAAGCTCTTTAGTTTTTTAATTTTTCCCTTTTCTTTTGATTTCTTCCCTTCACTTCATATCTATTTTTCCCCTCTTTTGTTTTGAGAGAGTGAAGTGTATTATAATAACAAGCACCCCCAAACTTAGGCTTTTGCCTCTTTCTTATTACTTTTTTATTGGGGTGCATCAAACTTGTTCACTCTTTTTGTCTCTTTTTTAACACTTTCTATTCCAACTATTTCACATTTTGTTTTACTTATGGCACAAGTGTGGGAATATAGGGTGTCAAAGAAAAAGTTTCATGTTTAGGCTCAACGGGGCTGACTAGGGATATTTTTAATGTCAGAGATAGAAAAGAGTGGTAAGAATTGGCTAACAAAGAAACGCCTGAGTCATCTCCCTAACATGCATATCCTAACTATTCCGCCTCAAATAGCCAACAATCATACACATAGGTTTTAATCATTTAACATGCACAATTCAAGCAAGAAACCCCAAATAGACAGATTTCATGAGTTTTTGACATATCTAACCTAAGTGTTTAGATAGTTGCTTCTAATTCCATTACATTATTCCACCTTACTTCACTAGGTGTTTCTAGTAACTACAGCATGCATGATCTTTGACAGACAATTATGACTCAAAAAGAAAAAAAATTATGACTCAAAAATACACAAAACAAATCAAAAAGACTCGAACACACTACAATAATAAGACACAAGTAAGACACCCCCCCCCAAACTTAAATCACACATTGTCCCCAATGTGTGCAAGACTCAAAGACAATAAAAGAAACAAAACACTTACAAACTTGGTTTAAAATGGTGGCGGTGGCGGTGGCGGTGGATAGTGCATTGACCACTGGTTGAATAAGGAACTCATCTCGTCAATTTTCTGCCTCATTTCTTATTGTTCTTGTATCACCGTGTCAAAATTTTGCATCATCCTTATCTGATTCTGGAGTAACTGCTTCATCATAGGCACTGGAGGTTCTGATTCTGTGGGTGGTTGATGGCTGCTTCCTGCCTCATAGTGAGTCTCTGTTTCAGGCTCATCTCCATCCATGGCAGCCTCTGCTGCTGCTGCTGGTGGTGCTGGTGGTCTTCTTCTTGCTGCTCCTGTAGGGATTGGGTCTGGGAAGGAGTGCACTATCCCGTATGACACAGGAAGTTGGTTTTTATCATAAGTATCAGTAGGTATGGTTGGGACCCCATTTATGGCGCATAAATTTGTAATAAGTGAGCCATGTCCCAACCCACCTGTTGTTACCAACCTGCTGGTCTCTTCAATACTTTGCACTATCTCCTTTCCAACATCAATCGTCTTCCCCGACATAATTCCATATATCAATTTGATCCTGTCTTCTGGCACTCTGGTAAAGTGCGTTGATGGAATCAGACGGCATCGATTTAAATACAACCAACCCTTGGTTTGTTGAACCGACACCGCCGCCCTCTTGACCCATTCTCGCAAATTCATACGCAGCCCTTGTAGCTTCATCAGTTCGCGACGATATTCCAGTCGATGTTGATGGTGCTTCTAGACCATGTTCTGAAGTAGCTTCGATCATCACCTCTTTCTTCAACATCTGCTGTTTTCAATAACACATTTACCACTTCTGCCGTCACAGGCACATATCTTCCCCTCACAAAGCATTCATTGTCCATCTTCTCCGGAAAGTTAGCATAAAATTCACGCACCATCACTGTGTTCATTGGTGCTATCTTTCCCGGGTTTACAAATCTTTTCCACCCCATCATCTCAATCATCGCCCGAATGGGCTCATAGACATCCTCCTCCCCAAGAGAATCCCTTTGATAATCCATTCCTCTTTCCGGAATTAAGGGCCTAGTACTAAGTTTTTGGTATCTATCATGAGCTCTTCGGCTGACAAACCTAGTATCATCATATTGAGGGGCTGAGGTGGATGTGGAAGCTCTTTTCTTTCTGGCAGACATTATTTTAGATAACTTTTTGCAGCGTTCCCTTTCTATCAACAATGTTAACCAACACTATCACTCACCAATCAACAGCTACAACACTTATCACCCCCAAACTTCACTTAAGAAGCTTCTACACAACACCCACACTCACCTCGTATACTCTTCCTCGAAATTTCAAAACCAATTTCAACACCCCAACAACTTCACAGATACAACACTCCTCCAATCTACTACCTCCTCTGACTACAGTAAAGCTTTTAAGAAAAGATAAAGATTACCTTTTGACGGTGTTCTTCAAGGTTTTCTTGCTTCTAATGGTGATTTGAGGCAATGGGATGAGGTTTGTTGGTTAAGATGGTTAAGGGTTTAGGGAATTTAAGAGCTTTGGTTGTGTTTGGGTTTGGTTTATGGAAGATGTTTAGGTAAAGTGTGGATTTTCGTGGGTTTTGTGGAGAAGAAGGTTTAGGTTTTGATTTGGAATTGGGGAAAATCGGATTTGGGGCGTCTTTTAATTTCTGGATTTCCGCCTCGGCGCCGCGGCCCTGCACTTGGCGCCGCGGCGCCCAATTTACTGCGCTCTTCTGGAATTTCTGCGCCGCGGCCCTGCTGATGGGCGCCGCGGCGCCTAGACTTCAAAAAAATTCTGGATTTTTGGCGCCGCGGCCCTGCTCCTGGGCGCCGCGGCGCTTAATTTCCTGCGCCTTTCTGCTCTTTTGGCGCCGCGGCCCTGCTACTGGGCGCCGCGGCGCTCACCCGTTTTTCTGGAAATCCCTGGCTATTCTTCAGTTTTTCGCCCTCCAAATTTGTTGGCCCCTGTACCTGTCATCACAACACATAAACAAGACCTCCGTGAGACTGTTCTAAGTAAAAATCAATTGCATTAAAATAAACTGAATTAAAATACTTTGGGTTGCCTCCCAAGTAGCGCTGTCTTTAACGTCTTTTAGCCGGACGCAACTTCCTTAAATCAAGAGGTGTGGGGTAGATTAACCCCACAACCAATCCATTTTTTTAACATTCGCCTTTTTTTTCTTCGATTCTTCTTCTTATAGTTATTTTCAAGCGAAGGTTCAGTGGCACATACCTGCTTTGGCGGAGGTTCAGCATCTGATGGTGCTGATTGCAAAGCACCTGCTCATGACCGGTGGCTCAATAACGTGTTTAAACACTTTAAACACTATTTCTTCGCTCTCTACCCTTAGCGTCAGCTCACCCTTTTCTACATCAATCAGGGCTCTCCCTCTTGCCAAGAACGGTCTCCCCAATATGATGGGAATCTCCGCATCCTCCTCCATGTCAATAACGAGGAAATCCGCAGGAAAAAAGAATTTTCCTACTTTAACAAGAACATCCTCAATCTTCCCCCTTGGGTGCACCACCGTTCTATTAGCTAGTTGCAAGCTCACCGTGGTTGGTTTTGCTTCACCTAATTCCAACCGTTTAAACACCGACAAAGGCATCAAATTTATACTCTCCCATAAATCACAAAGGGCCCTATTGCATGTCACCTTGCCAACTGTGCAAGGCAATGTAAAGCTCCCTGGGTCTTTGAGTTTAGGGGGAAACTTCTTCTGCAGGATAGCACTGCACTCCTCAGTCAGTGCCACCATCTCATACTCTCCCAATTTCTTCTTCTTCCCCAAAATTTCCTTCATGAATTTGAAATAAGAAGGCATTTGCTCCAACGCCTCGATGAAGGGTATGTTGATATGTAACTTTCTGAACGTCTCCAAAAACTTGGAGAATTTCTTATCAACTACCTTCCTCTGCAATCTTTGTGGGAACGGAATCTTCTCAGTATACTCCTTCTCTGGAGCTTTCTCTAATACTGGGCGAGCTTCAACCACCTTCTCTTTCTCTATTTCTACCCTCTGTTCAACCATAGGCTGAGGTGCACACTGTTCCAACTGCTTTCCGCTCCTCAGCTGTACTGCCTGACATTGTTCTCTAGGGTTCATCTCTGTGTTGCTTGGCAGTGTACTATGTGGCCTGCTGTTCGATAGCTTTGCTAGTTGCCCCACTTGTGTTTCCAAGTTCCTGAGTGAAGATCTAGTCTCTGCCATGAACTGGGTCTGGGAGTTGGTGAGTGTCAACAAAGCTGCTCTCAGCTCGTCTGGCTTTTCTGGTTGGGCAGGACCACTGAATTGTTGAGAAGATGAGGCCTGAGTGAATGGCTGCTGGTTTTGATACTGGCCTCTAAACTGATTCTGCTGCCCCTGCTCACCTCTCCATGAAAAATTTGGGTGATTCCTCCACCCTGGATTGTAGGTGTTTGAGTATGGGTTGTTCTGGGGTCTCTGATAGTTCCCTACAGCTTGGCACTCTGCTTGCTCGATCGTCATATTGTTAGGATCAGCTGATGGACATTTATCGAAGGTATGTGGACCACCACACATTTCACAGTTCTTTGGCATTTGCACTGCATTTACAGATATTGTATGTTGTTGCAGCTGTTTGGTCAAAAGGGCAAATTGGGAATTCAGGGCAGTGATGACATCTATCTCATGAAATTCCACTGTCTTTCTGCCACTCACTTGTCTATCTTCTGTGACATGGTTATTGGTGGCCATGTCTTCCAATAAGTCATGAGCTTCATGGGTTGTTTTTGTTACACCCCGGAAATATTTCAGGATATGTTTCTAAGAAAGTACGTAAGAACTCAAATGTTAAGGTTTGAGACGAGTAAAAATTTATCGGAATTATGAAATTGTCGGAAAACGAAATATTGCGACGAACGGGAGGGCGACACGTGTCACCCCCCTTTTATGGTCATGGACGAAATGTGCTAGGGTAGAATGGTCTTTTGACCATAATTTTATGATGAAGTCTTGCAAGGCTTAGAGCTTGACAACATTGACCAAGTCAATGACCCCACTTAGCTTGATATTTAATTAAGATGCATCCAAACCACCCATTTGTTCTAATCTTGACCCTCCATATTTTTATATAAGCTACTAGTGCAAGACAAGGCTTAACACTTAGCAAATTTTCAAGAAAAACTTGATGAAACCTTGGGGAAGCTCTCGGCCAAGGCTAGGGTTCCAAGGAGAAAAATTTCAATTCTTGTCCAATAAATCCCCCACTTTAAACCAAGGTACCTAAGGGTATTATAAGTGTTTCTCAATAGAAAGATCCCGGAAAAATGGTGTTTTCGTATTAGTCGCAAGGCGAAAACCTAAAGGGTTATTCAACTTTGAAGTTGGAACTTGAAGATGAGTTATTCTTAAGCTTCTAAGGGTTGCTTGGAGTGGATTGGAACGTCGAAAGGAGGAGCTAAAGGTGCTAGAGATCGACTTGTACTCTTGGATCATAATTGGGCTATTTGAGGTATAATCTTCGTTTTACTTTAGTAATTGAAGATTTCATGTTTTGATAAGTTATAAGTGGTCATGTGATATGTATTATGAAGTTTGCTAAATGTTATGGAATTGGAAGCTAAAAATCCGAAAATGACTTATGTAGCCATTTGAAATTGAAATCAATTTGATCAATAAATTGAATTGTCGAATGTTTCCTACTTGTATTATGTAGTAGATAGAATAAATTGCGGCTTGATTTCTTTTTATTCTACCAATTTGTATTGAAATGGAAATTGAATAAGAATTGGTTTTGTTATATTATCGTGAGCCAATTGGGCCCTTGGTTATTAATTGGCATTCGATTACCTTCTATATTATTGTGAGCCAATTGGGGCTGTTTGGTTATTCATTTGCATTGGATTACCTTCTATATTATTGTGATCCAATTGGGGCTGTTTGGTTATTGTATTTAGACCTTGAAAAGGTGGCAAAGTTAGTAAAAACAAAGGAAGTCTTTGTCCGATTTTCCGTAGAATTTAGTGACTTGCACTTGGAATATTCTACGTTTGAAACTAGAAGTTAATAGATGTACTATGGTCATTATAGGTTGACATACTACGTACGACGAAAATGGACTTAGCAAGTGGATTAAACGAAGAGGTATGTGGAACTTTACCTATCTTTTGAGCATGACTAGAATCACGTATATATAACGGTAGACGTACAAGATTATGACAATAAAGTCCATTTGAAATCCTTCGATGATTTTAGGAATGTCAGCCGATCGAGTTAGGAATTAACTCACTTGTTTAAATGTTAAGGATATCTTGGTTTTCAAAGTTAAGAGACTTTAAGTATGTTGAAAGTATTTTGATACTTGTTTTTATGGAAAGTTTAAAGAGTGGTTTACTCTAAGTAATTTAAGTATGTTAAGGGACTTGAAGAGTTTTAAAGTATGTGATACTTGTTTCGTTTTAAACGTATAAGTCCCTTGGATAGGAAATTGTACTTGACTAATGCATAAAGTGAATATAACGACTTTATGGGGAGTTGGTTATATTGGCTTTATGGAAAGATAAATGGCTTGTTTTATTGAAAGGCAATTTGATTTAAGGCATCAATTGCCTAAGGTTTTAAAGGAAAGAAGTCACTTGATTTAGAAGCCTAATTGTATTTCTAAAAGGTATCGTGACTTGTCTTGAAAAGTAGTTATGACTTGATACTACGGTTATTAGTATCTTGGAAGTAATATATGAAAAGAGTCATTTTTAAAAGAATAGAAATACGTAGTACTTTGGGTTAAATTCTGATTTTATAATGACATGTTAGTGCCTTAAGTAAACTAAAATGAGAATGTATATGAATAAGGCTAATAAGAAGTTAGGGGATTTCTTAACTTGCTTATTTATTGTATGATAAGCCGGTAGGGCTTATGTTATGTATGATGGCCGGTTGAGCTAGGGTAAGAGTATAAATGAGGGGTAAACCCCCAAGACGTTATACCACCTGCTTCAGGGTAAGAGTATAAATGAGGGGTAAACCCCCAAGACGTTATACCACCTGTTTCGTGGATTTGCTACCCATGATCGCGGAATACCTCACGCGAGTCCTTATGGGCTTATGCGGGTGAAATAGTCCCACGCGGTACTGACTATGCGAGGAATACCTCACGCGTCCACGCGATCTACGCGGTGAAATAGTCGTGAATTGGATTGCTTAATGATACTGCGGGCGGGTGGTCCTGCTTTGATCGTGAGCCTCCTACTTTATATTGTAAGTATACTCCTATTTACTCTCATTGTTAGTAAGGCACATTGTACTGTTAATTGAGTAATCATACATGTCTCAAGTTTTATTTTAGACTTATGATTTCATTACTGATGCTGATTCACATATTTGGTACATGTTGTACGACCTCCTTGGTGCGTTCACGCCACAGTAAAGTGCTGATTCGATCCTCGCCTTAGGATCACTGCTCACCGTTGAGAAGCTCCTTCATTTCGGAGGCTTATCCTCGTATTGCTCGGTTGTTGTACATTCGTGGTATGGCGGGCCCCGTCACTTGAGTTGTTATTCTTAAGTGCAGTAGTCACATTGTGGATTGGGGTGTAAAGAAAAAAAATGTCTTGTTCTATTTACGGATCGAGTATATTTTACGGAAGGTGGCCTTATCGGCCAGCCCGTTGTTGGTTCTTGTCTAAGTTTTTTTGTATGTTGTGTATGTTCACCGCTATTCTCGATGTATACCGATGCGGTGCCTGTGTAGGCACCACCACGCCCGGCCCGTCGTGACAAAAGTGGTATCGAGCGCTTAGTCCTCTGAAAGTGTCTACGCATCGTGTCTAAGTAGAGTCTTGATTATCAATGTGTTGTGCACCACATCTATAATCGTGAGGCTGCAGGACATTTAGGATTGGTTTCATTCTTCTCACTCTAAGATCGTGCGATAGAGTCGTATGGTTAGGGTCGTCTCCCTAACAAAGTTATGTTGTTTGCAGCCACGGCGGCGCAAAGTGACCCGGGAAGGATTACGTGGTTGCGTATCCAGTTGAAAATGGCAAGAGTTGGTATTGTGACATACAACTATGCGGATTTATGTATGGGTCACATATGTGTTGCCTAGGATGATTTTAGATTACCGTGATTTGGTAAGGACTAAATAAATACCGGAAAGTATGAAGCAGCTTTAATGAACTCTCATCAAGGTTTTACGTGCTAATTTGAGATAATTAGTTGATGATTAGCTATGTGAGAATGTAATGGACCCTCAAGAGGGTGATTAAGGGACTTAATGTAAGACTATGTTAATAGATGTAGCTACGTAGAAGGATTTCGAGAATGGTACGTGAGATCCGTATGGAGTAAGTATGGTTGTTGTGGTCAAGACAACACGATTATGATATTACGAGAAGTTCTTGTACCCTGTTACGGGGGACTGATAAGATAGGCTTGGAGCATGGAAATTGCGAGCCTAAAAATGTTGATAACCACCGAGACCTTAGGTATATAAGGCCTTCTCGGGTAGTAAAAAGTTAAGGCGCACCTAGGAAAAGAGTTAAGTACGACGCCGAGTCGGTTGGGAATCTATTTAGGTCGCCCATAACTTGAAAGGAAATGGATCGCTTAGTAGTAGTCCCGCTATGTGACAGGTCACGAGGTGCAAGGCCCAAGTTTAGTTAGTCATTTTACTGTTCGTGGACGTGTTCCACCGAACTGTGTCGAGAGCCTGAATGGGCCTCAGATTGTTTAATTTAGTAACTCCAGATTTGAGGCCCAAACAAGATGATGGGCTATGACGACGCTAGAATAAGTTTGGGAGTACGGGAAGAGTACGACCAGTAAGAAAGAGAGCAACCAAGAATAAGGAAATGGAACCTGAATCCATGAGGACCTTTCGAGGTGACTACACCCGTGAGTGTTGGGTGGTAGCTGAGCGGTTAGATAATAATTGACGGTAACGATAAAGTCGCTGACCCACAGAGTCATATGACGCATATCGAGGTCATTATGAGTTCGCTAGTTGGCCTCTTGTTATGCCAACGTGGACTACATAAGAGAGATTGATTCGGTACCAGTTTCCCGGTAAGCCGGTTATCGAGTGGAAAGGAAGAGAAGTGGTGGTAACCAGTGAATTATCCTTCCTTCTTTGACATTGTTTTCTTTTTAAGTCTGTGTGACTTGTTTACTGGGGTAAATTGACGCAGAAGTATGTAATAATTGAATTTGGAGGAAGTTATTTTAAGTGCCCTCGAGGTACTTCGAGTTGGTTTGTGTGGCGGTCGTCCACGACCTTCCGTATAGTTTCAGAAAATGTGCAAGGCATGAATAAATAAGTACGGTGTCTGCCATGAAAGTCGAGGGCATCTTTAGTAGGTTTTGAAAATCTACACGACTTTAAGGCGCGTGATGATTAGATGTTTATCGACCGCGAGAGGACCCGTGATTAGGGTTGTGACTCCAAGGAAAGTTTAAGAAAAGGAGATAAGTCCTCTTCCCACTAAAAGGGACGCTTGCGATTGTTGGGTTGTGTGTACTCATGTTGTTAGACGAAGGATATAAGACTGTAGGTCTTCGTGATCGCCGCCATAGGTTACGATGTAGATAACCGTGGGAAAAGTGTTGTGTTGGGGTAATTATGAACGACGCATTTAATTGGTCGAGGAAGTAGCGTAAAGATATAAATGTAGGTTGCACGAGGTATGTTTACCCCAGACGAGTGTAAAGACCATTAGTTGATAATGGGCAGTAAGAACATTTCAAGAAAATGTGGTAACACCTAGTTATAGGCTCTGCAAACTGGGAAAGGAAAACCGGTTACTACTGACGAGATCAAGGAAACCTCCCCTAAATTGTGATCGATAAGAAGTCTTAGCCACGAGGCAAGCAAAGGAATTAAGTCTAAGTTTAGTGACCAAGTTTGGTTGCAAATAAAAAGGGAAACAGAACCATAAGTGAGATTAAGGATACCCAATATTTCGCAGAATGAGAAAGACTTTCGCTTTGGAAGACAAGTTGACCACGACTATCATAGCTTCTAACCCTCCCGTGAGACTAGAGGGTTAGGTTATTATTGATAACACGCTGTGTCAAGGTTGTGTCTTGACGCAACCCGAAGGATAGAGCCTATGTTTTCCCAAAGAGTTAGGAAGCAGAAAGGAAATTTCGCCACTCACGATTTAGAGTCGGCAGCTAAATCATGCCTTGAAGATTTGGGGACATGACGTATATATAGACTTCATGTGGATAATTGTGCACTCCAAAAGCCTCCCAGATATCTCAGATCGAGGCAGAGAATTTGCGGCGACGATGGTGGTTAGAGTTACTCAAGGATCGTGATATTGATATCATATACCATCCGGGAAAGCCAAGGCGCATGAATACTCTTTGTCGCGACCTAAGGGTAGTCCGCGACTGGGCAGCCGATAGATGTGATGCGTCCGTGAGATCCTTCGCCACGAGCCTGGGGTTCGATTATTTGTTTTCCAAGGTTAATGAAGTTCGATCCGAGAGGTTGCCGAGTCTTCCATCGCTGAGGAAGTAAAGAGGCGATGATGAGGATCCAGCATGATACGCAGATCGAGATACGACTCTTCGGCGAGAAGAGCTCGCTTGAGTAGCACCACGGGGTGCCGTGAGATGAGGATAGATTGCGTGTGCATCGCAGACTAGTCGAAAGTTATAGGGAGGCATACGGGCTTATTGTTCACACTGCTCGAGGTCGACTGCCGTGTCGCGGACTCGCATGTATGAATGGGTAAGATGACCGAAATGGACATACGGAGCCATCGCTTAGTGTCCGAAAGTTAGTAGCAGTCATGGTTGTGCACCGTAAGCCCATGGGCTATTGCAGCGATTGAAATCCCAACCTAGATATGAGAAGTATTTTTTTTTTTGGATTTTGTTACGGTGGCATCGTATCGGAGGAAGCGACTCGGGGGTCATGGTAATTAGGTCGTGAAACCACCGTGTTCTTTCTGATTTGGGACCACTTACTCTACCGAGGATTATGCTAGCTTGTATAGCAGAGTATTGTGAGACCGCACGGTTCCTACGCTTATGATGTCGCATGACGAGCTCGACATGATAACTTCCGAGGTTTTTCGTATGGTTTAGGGACACAGTGAGTCTCGGTGTTGCATTACACCCTCGACCGACGGACAGCAGAGCATACTATCCAGCATTTGGGATAGGTAGCGGGCCTATGTTATTGATTCCGTGGGTACCGGAAGGTTATTGGCCTCTTGTTGTGTTACGTGACGATAACGTATACCCTTCCAGATTCGGATGGCCCCGTATGAGGCCTCAGATGTGCGAAGTGTAGATCGCCGGTTGGTGGGTTTGACATAGGCGAGGTTCGGCGATTTGGTCCAGACTTGATTCAGCGGGCTGTGGATAAGGCGAAGCTTATCCGGGAAAGATTATTTGTAAGCTTAAGAGTCAGCAGGAGCTTTATGCAGATAACCGACGCTGACATACGGGTTCACTTGACTTTTTAGTATGTGTATCGTTGTGGCCACCTGTGGCATTATTGATATGTAGGGGTTGTAAGGAGACTATGTCGCTATCTTTAAGTTGGACTCCCGAGAGAACATTCGGGGACGAATGTTTCTAAGGGGGGAAGAATGTTACACCCCGGAAATATTTCAGGATATGTTTCTAAGAAAGTACGTAAGAACTCAAATGTTAAGGTTTGAGACGAGTAAAAATTTATCGGAATTATGAAATTGTCGGAAAACGAAATATTGCGACGAACGGGAGGGCGACACGTGTCACCCCCCTTTTATGGTCATGGACGAAATGTGCTAGGGTAGAATGGTCTTTTGACCATAATTTTATGATGAAGTCTTGCAAGGCTTAGAGCTTGACAACATTGACCAAGTCAATGACCCCACTTAGCTTGATATTTAATTAAGATGCATCCAAACCACCCATTTGTTCTAATCTTGACCCTCCATATTTTTATATAAGCTACTAGTGCAAGACAAGGCTTAACACTTAGCAAATTTTCAAGAAAACTTGATGAAACCTTGGGAAGCTCTCGCCAAGGCTAGGGTTCCAAGGAGAAAAATTTCAATTCTTGTCCAATAAATCCCCCACTTTAAACCAAGGTACCTAAGGGTATTATAAGTGTTTCTCAATAGAAAGATCCCGGAAAAATGGTGTTTTCGTATTAGTGGCAAGGCTTAAAACCTAAAGGGTTATTCAACTTTGAAGTTGGAACTTGAAGATGAGTTATTCTTAAGCTTCTGGGGTTGCTTGGAGTGGATTGGAACGTCGAAAGGAGGAGCTAAAGGTGCTAGAGATCGACTTGTACTCTTGGATCATAATTGGGCTATTTGAGGTATAATCTTCGCTTTACTTTAGTAATGAAGATTTCATGTTTTGATAAGTTATAAGTGGTCATGTGATATGTATTATGAAGTTTGCTAAATGTTATGGAATTGGAAGCTAAAAATCCAAAATGACTTATGTAGCCATTTGAAATTGAAATCCAATTTGATCAATAAATTGAATTGTCGCATGTTACCTACTTGGAGAATGTAGTAGCTAGAATCAATCGGCTTGATATCTTATTATGCTACCAATTTGGATTGAAATGGAAATTGAATAAGAATTGGTATTGTTATATTATTGTGAGCCAATTGGGCTTTGGTTATTAATTGGCATCGATTACCTTCTATATTATTGTGAGCCAATTGGGGTTTGGTTATTCATTTGCATCGATTACCTTCTATATTGTTGTGAGCCAATTGGGGCTGTTTGGTTATTGTATTTCGACCTTGAAAAGGTGGCAAAGTTAGTAAAAACAAAGGAAGTGTTGTCCGATTTTCCGTAGAATTTAGTGACTTGCACTTGGAATATTCTACGCTTGAAACTAGAAGTTAATAGATGTACTATGGTCATTATAGGTTGACATACCACGCATGACGAAATGGACTTAGCAAGTGGATTAAACCAAGAGGTATGTGGAACTTTTCCTATCTTTCGAGCATGACTAGTTTCACGATATAGTACTGTAGACGACAAGATTTTGACAATCTAGTCCATTTGACATCCTTGGCTTATTTTATAATGTCCAAGTCGATTGAGTTAGGAATTAACTCACTTGTTTAAATGTTAAGGATATCTTGGTTTTCAAAGTTAAGAGACTTTAAGTATGTTGAAAGTATTTTGATACTTGTTTTTATGGAAAGTTTAAAGAGTGGTTTACTCTAAGTAATTTAAGTATGTTAAGGGACTTGAAGAGTTTTAAAGTATGCGATACTTGTTTCGCTTTAAACGTATAAGTCCCTTGGATAGAAATTGTACTTGACTAATGCATAAAGTGAATATAACGACTTTATGGGGAGTTGGTTATATTGGCTTTATGGAAAGATAAATGGCTTGTTTTATTGAAAGGCAATTTGATTTAAGGCATCAATTGCCTAAGGTTTTAAAGGAAAGAAGTCACTTGATTTAGAAGCCTAATTGTATTTCTAAAAGGTATCGTGACTTGTCTTGAAAAGTAGTTATGACTTGATACTACGGTTATTAGTATCTTGGAAGTAATATATGAAAAGAGTCATTTTTAAAAGAATAGAAATACGTAGTACTTTGGGTTAAATTCGGATTTTATAATGACATGTTAGTGCCTTAAGTAAACTAAAATGAGAATGTATATGAATAAGGCTAATAAAGTTAGGGGATTTCTTAACTTGCTTATTTATCGTATGATGTTTCGGTAGGGCTTATGTTATGTATGATGGCCATTGAGCTAGGGTAAGAGTATAAATGAGGTAAACCCCAAGACGTTATACCACCGCCTGTGGTAAGAGATAAATGGCGGTAAACCCCAAGACGTTATACCACCTGCTTCCGTGGATTTGCTACCCATGACGCGAGGAATACCTCACGCGAGTCCTTATGGGCTTACGCGGTGAAATAGTCCCACGCGGCGGTACACCTATGAGGAATACCTCACGCGGTCCACGCGATCTACGCGGTGAAATAGTCCCGTGAATAGGATTGCTTAACGACATCACGCGGGTGGTCCTGCTTTGATCGTGAGCCTCCTACTTTATATTGTAAGTATACTCCTATTTACTCTCATTGTTAGTAAGGCACATTGTACTGTTAATTGAGTAATCATACATGTCTCAAGTTTTATTTTAGACTTATGATTTCATTACGCATTTCAGCCACATATTTGGTACACGTCAGATCGACTCCTTCGGCCGCGTTCACGCCGCAGTAGCATGTGTCTTGATCCTCGCTCTTAGGATCACTGTTCAGCTGTTGAGAAGCTCCTTCATTTCGGAGGCTTATCCCTGGTATTGTCGGTTGTTGTACATTCAGGGGTATGGCGGGGCCCTGTCCCGCCAGAGTTGTTATTCTTAGAGGTCTGTAGTCACATTGTGGATTGGGCTGTAAAGAAAAGAAAAATGTACTGTTCTATTTCTGGATTGAGTATATTTTACGGAAGGTGGCCTTATCGGCTAGCCTGTTGTTGGTTACTGTCTAAGTTTTTCTGTATGTTGTGTATGTTCCGCTGCTATTCTCTGATGTATACCTGACAGGGGTGCCCAGGTAGGGCACCAGTCGCGGGCCCGGGGTCGGGTCGTGACAGTTTTCCTCATAAAGGTTCCACCTGCTGTTGCATCAATAATTGTTCTGGTCGTCCCGCTCAGCCCATTATAGAAGATGTGGACCAAATTCCACAACTCAATACTGTGGTGTGGACACTTCCTCTGCAAGTCCTTGAATCTCTCCCAAACTTCATATAATGATTCTTCATCGGCTTGATAGAAATTATTCAACTCCCCTCTCAACTTCGCTGCTTTGCATGGTGGGAAGAATTTTGCCAAAAATTTATGTGCCAGCTCTTGCCATGTAAATATCGAATCTGCTGGCAAAGAATTCAGCCACACTTTCGCTCTATCCCTGAGTGAGAAGGGAAAGAGCCTCAATCTGACAACGTCATCAGTAACGCCATTATATCTGAATGTTGCACACAGCTCCAAGAAATTAGCTATGTGCATGTGAGGATCCTCCGACGGTAATCCTCCAAACTGAACCGTGTTCTGCACCATACTTAGAATCGCCGGTTTGATCTCAAAATTATTTGCTCCTATTGTTGGGAGCCTAATACAAGTTTGTGCTCCGTTCACCCTCGACAAAGACGTAATCCCCTGCCTTCTCTCCGCTTGGACTGAACTCTCTCCTCTACATCCATTGGCACTCTCCGAGGCATTCTCATGTTAGGCTGATGATCACCTAGCCCCTCATTCATCTCGTTATTGTTTTGTGCGCCTTCCATCTCTATTATAGCTGAAATTCGTTGGTTCCTTCTGTTATGTTTACGAGTTTTCTCAAATTCGTTGGTTCCTTCTGAAGTTGCAGCCATGCGGGAAGCAGGTCATTGCCACGACCCGAACCGGCCCGTGGATCGTGCCTTACCCGCACCCCAGAGTCATACATCGAGAAATCAGGAATATAAAGACAATACATGAAACCAATGTAATAAGACAAAGGAAATAAGGAGACAAAGCAACTAAAAACGGTTACCTTCGTGATACATATAAATAACAATTTGAACAGCTACATCCCTTTCTACAACTCGCCCACAACAAGATTACTGCACTTCTAAGAATGATACGACAACAACGGGCGACAGGCCCGCCATACCCCCGAATGTAAGTACCTACAACGGCAGGACTATACCACCGATAAGCCTCCAGAGAAACGGAGCTTCCCAAACGCCGAATCGCGACCCTATGAACGAGGATCAACATCGTGTACTTCACCGCGGCATGAACGCACTTCAAGGAGGTCGATAACAGTACCAAGTATGTGAAATCAAAAATACGTAAATGAAATCATAGTAGTCTATTTAAAGCAGAGACATGTATGATAACCAAACTACGATTCACAATAAACAAATATGTCAAGTCGTGACTCACGCCTCAAGTCATTACTCAAGTATAACAACGGGTCTCACGCCACAACATCAATCATGCCCGTGGAATACCTTCCTCACCGCGGCCTATGATATAAAAGCACCAAGGAATACACATAAACACCGTGTCCCACTGTGTCATAATAAAACCGCACGGTAAGTACGAAGGCATAGCCGACTACTAAAACCCACGCACCAACAATGCTATAAAATCAGATCACGAGGTCTTTCTAGACCGCACTACATGATCGGCCGCCACTCGCCTCGCAGATCAATGCGCGTCTATTCCTCGAACTTACCGCAGCCCGCATAGGTCACACATGCATCCGCATGAGGTATTCTCGAATCACGTCCTGCATCGCTCGAGGTATACCGCGTCGGAGGCAGCTTAACCCCCGGTATCCGTCTGGACTTCCGCAGCCCGCATAGTCTCAATAGACCGCATAGTCCCATGGACCGCATAGGGCATCCTCGCGTCGCTAAACACCCGGAATGATCAATCCTGGAGCATACCGCTGCTCCGCATAGTCTCACCGACCGCATAGGCCGTATAGACCCGCATCAAGGGTGGCAAGCCCTCGGTATAATAAGTCAAGGGGGTAGGTGATATAATAATAGTACAACGGACTTACCGGTTAACAACGTAAGCACAACAAGAATGACCCCCTTACACAACAATCACAAGATACTAACACACGTAGCATCCTAACATGTTTACTTATCAAATCAACAAGAAGTATTACAAGGCTATCACAAACCAACAAAATCAAGTTATTCACACAAGGTACTTTATGCTAATAAGTTCGGGTATCTATCCCCAAAGTACTTCATACATTAACTCTTTTAAAAGATCCGCTTTCTTCACGTAAGTCACACAATACCCGTAGTATAAAATAGAGTGACTATCTTTTTAAGTAAACCAAAACACTTCCCTTTGTAAAATCAAGTAACAACATTATTTTCCAAACGTTCAAGTTTGCCTAATTTCAAACGTTCACGTTTCTTATTTTAGAAAGGTTTCGTAGTTCATAGTCTTATTCATTTAAGAATATAATTCTCCTTTAAACAATCTGAGAAAGATATGCCTTATATGTGAGTAGGTTATTCTTGTTCATAATCAATCTTATTAAGCAGCCATGATCTAGGAAATGTAATATCATTTTGTCTCATCTTAGCTTCTATGCAGATGGAGGTTTCTACTGGTTTTAATAATACTTCATTAATCAAAACATTTCCCTTTATTAACGCTGCAGTGGTTTGTCGATACTCATTCTGATTTCCTAAATCAGTAAAACATTATTCCTTTTACAAACCAAGTACTCATTACTCACGAATGAGGTTTCACACAAAATTCATATTAGTTTAATTAAGTCAAGTCTCTTATCTTTTAAGATCAAGTCTCTTAACTTCTAAAATCAATAAATCATTCATTTTATCTCTCTTAAGCCGTTATACCTAACTTCCCATAAAGATATTATAACACTTAAGTTTTTAAAACCACAAAGCATTTTCTTACCTACATAAAGCTGTTATAACCAACTTCCCATAAAGCCGTTATAACACTTTATGTTTTAAACCAATCAAATACATTTAACACATGTACGCTCACCGCATTACATAGTTATACACATATCATGCTAGAAAAGATAGGAAGAGGTTCACATACCTCGCGACGATTATCGACTAATAGCAAAACGCTCCAAGTACCTCAAACCGCGGCTACTCCTAAGCCAAGTAGATCACGCCATACGTAGTACTTCAACCTATAGAGGCCACAAGGCGCCTATTAACATCTAGATCTCAACGTAGAATATTCTACGGAAAATTCGCAAGACTCTCCCCGCAACCGCACAGAAATCTCTCTCTCTATCGAGGCCCACTAAGCCAACCAGTGGGGTTTATACGTCTAACCGGACGTGTACAATTCTACTCACAGTAATGCTACACAAGTCTCATCTGATACACCCTATGTAATTACAGTTCAGTTCTCTTTCTTTAAATTCAGGCTTAAGTCAAAAGACATTGCCGCAAAACTATGTTCAGTTCTATATATAGTATACTTCAACTATACATTCCTACAACATGTAATTTCCAATAACAACAGGGGGACAAGATTATTTACCTCGATAAGCCCAAAATTATCCGAGATAAAAGTCGATCCTGAGCAAGGTTTAGCTCCTAAACTGCACGCTCCAACCCGCTCCAAACAACCCTTAGAAGTTCTACGCAACTTCTACTTAACACTTCAACCAACTATGAAGGTTTTCCTTAGGGTTTCGGTTTGAGACAAAAAGGACATAAGGTAGTATTTTCGGGCTCTACGTATAGAGGTATCTTTGGAATACTACAAGGTATATGGCTAAGGTAATTTGGGTATAGTAACAATACTTTGGAGAGTATTTCTACCAAGAGGGGGGGTATTTATACGAGACAACACCACAAGGGGGGGTGTATACCCCTCGGCCAACCCCACTAGGAGGGGGGGTACTCTCGGCCAAGGGGGGAGGGGCTCTCGGCCAAGGGGCCTTCTCAAAGGGGGAGGGGGACTCTTTGGACGAGACACTACTCAAAGGGGGGGAGAGCTCTCAAGACTTAGGAAAGTTTAGGAATGGATGAAGAAGTCTTCAAAGGGGGGGGGGGGTATTTATAGGAAGACCAAGGGTCAAGATCTAGCCAAGTGGGGGGCAAGTGGAGGGCCAAGATATGCCCAAGTGCCCCCTAGACCCTACTCCTTAAAACCCTCACAAATATCTTACCAACTACTTGACAAAAAGCCAAGACCAATCGTCCCATGTGCCGCCCCACACGCCCACTAATGAGAGGGTGCCAAGTGTCTCCCTCTCGTTGGTCCAAAATGTTTCGTCTCTCGGAAAAATCCGCAAATATTAAAAATGACATAGCCGGAATTTTCCCTTCGCAAGTTGTGTAAAACGTTTCGTAAAAACGACTCTAACCGTGTTGTGCACAAAAATTTTCGCCAAGCCTACTTTAAAGCCCAAACTTTTCTACGCACGCCCCACGCATACTCTGAAATACGGTATAACAGCTGGCGCGGAAAGTTCGAGGGTGGCAGAGGTTTCAGGCCACGCGCCGCAGTGGTCGCGCCAGGCGGGTTCTGCGAAGTTGAGTGGAAAAAGCTGAACTGTTTTGTTTTAAAAAAAGGCCATGGGAGGGTGACAAGTGTCCCCCCCCCCAAGCTGATTGTGCATGCACTACTTATTGACCAAGTCTTGAAGACTTGGTCATTCTTCAAGTCCTTCTCTCTCTCTAAAGCTAAAAGCTCTCCCTTCTCTCTAGAATTTCAAGAGGAAATTAAAGCTTGAGGAAAATCTGAAAAAGTGTGGCAAGAAGGAAGCTTGTTGGCTAGCTTGTAGGAGTATTGTGGTGGTGTTTTTGGAAAGGAGGATAGCAAACTTGGTGGAATATTTTGGGCTAAATCTCTAAGGTAACAATTCTTCTCTTGTAGCTAGTTTTGGTGTTGCATGTGAAGAAGAAAGATCTTGTAGTGGTAAATATGGCTCTTAGAGAAATTACATGTAAGAAATATGGATTGGATATGAAAGAATTGGATGTGAATGATATGTAAGCATGTTATAGCCTAAATACTACCTTAAACTTGTTAAGTTAGTTGTTGTACATTGTGGGGCAGAATTTTACACACCCAAGATTAGGTGTGTAATCCCCTTTGTGTTGATTGGATTGTTGGGCCTTAAATGTAGCGTTTGGATGTTGAATTCGGCCTTGATAAAGGTGGCAAAGTATGTAGAAACAAAGGAAATGATGCCCGATTTTCCATAGGAATTAGTAACTTTGAACTTGGAATATTCTACATTGAAACTAGAGGTTAATAAACGTATTATGGTCATTATAGGTTGACGTATTACGTGCGGTAGTTTGGACTTGGCAAGTGGATTGACCCGAAGAGGTATGTGGAACTTTCCTACCTCTTGAGCATAAATAATTGTATATATGTAGTACGGTAGACGTACAAAGGCTTTGGTATCCCTTACTTGTTTTAATGATGTTTTAAGTCTTAAAGTTAAGGGACTTTGAGTGGTTGAAGTATATGATACTTGTTTCGTTTAAAAGTATAAGTCCCTTGGATATAGGGAGATGTGTTTAACTAGTGTATAATGGTAATATAACGACTTTATGGGAAGTTGGTTGTATTGGTTTTATGGAAGGTTAACAAAGAAAGGTTTACTCCAAGTAAAACAAGTACGGATAAATGGTTTGAATTTGTGAAAGGCAAATTGTTTTTAAGGCATTAATTGCCTAAGGTTTTTAAAGAAATGAAGTCACTTGATTTAGAAGCCTAATGTATTTTTAAAGATAAACGTGACTTGTTTGAAAAGTTGTCGTGACTTGATACTACGGTTATTAGTACCTTGGGAATTTTACATAAAAAAGAGTCATTTTTCTTAAAAGGTTTAAGGAACGTGGTACTTTGGTTAAATTCCCGGATTTTCTTTTAAAATGACATGTAGTGCCTTAAGTAACTAAAATGAGAGGATGTACTAGAAATGTTATTAAGAAGTTAGGAGATATTCTTAACTTGCTTACGTTATGATAAGCCGGTAGCGCTTATGTTATGTATGTTGTCGGTTGTGCTGATTTATGTATTATTATTATTATTACTATTTATGCCATGGATTTGCTACTCATGATGCGAGTGTGGCGCTTGTACTCATGCGGGCCCACCGGGTCCATGCGGGTGAAATAGTCTCATGCGGGTAAAATAGTCTCATGCGAGGCGGATGACCTCATGCGGGTGAAATAGTCCCATGCGAGGTGATGACCTTATGCGGGTCCACAGGACCTATGCGGGTGAAATAGTCCCAGGAGTAGGATTGCTTAATGATACTACGCGAGACCGCTTTGATCACGAGCCTCCTATTTTTATGCAAGAAAGTTTATACTTGTTACTCTCATTGTTAGTAAGGCAATCGTAATCGTATTTTGATTTTCCTCCATGACTCAAATTATTTTAGACTTATGATATTATTACGATTTTCCGCTTTACATACTTGGTACATATGTACAATCGACCCCTTCCTGGGTTGCGTTCATGTCGCAGTAAGGTAGCAGTGGTAGATCCTCATTCTTAGGTCTTGCTCGGTGTCAAGCTCCATTTCTCCGGAGGCTCGACTTTTGGTACGGTTCTCCCTGGTGTTGTAGATATTTGTACATTCAGGGGTATGACGGGGCCCTGTCCCATCATAGTGTTTACGCATTCTTAGAGGCTTGTAGTCCTGTTATAACTTGGGTTGTTAAGGATGTAACTGTTCAGCTTTGTTATAATTAGAGGTAGCCATTTTGGGTTAGCCTGCTTATATGTTATATGGGTTCTTATTGTGAGTTTATTTTCCGCTGGTTTTCTCTGATGTTGTATCACAAGGGTGCCCGGGGTTAGGCACCAGTCACGGGTCCGTGGTCGGGTCGTGACAAATATAGTCTTGGAAGACCGAGTTATCGTCCTCAGGGATTAGTGCTCAAGTACCAACTTCTATTCTTTGTTATCTATTTGGTGACCGATATTTGAGTTGTTGATTATGACTAATAATTATAAAGACTAATTAACTATGTTGTTTACTTCAGCGATGATGGAAATAGGGCTTCCAAATCTCCCCAACTATCCACTTATATTACTTATTAATGCATTTAACTATGGTTCTTCTTCTTTTGGAGATAGCAGGTTTACTAATTCGTTTTTACTCCTGTTAAGGTTATATAAACACTCAACCCCAGTACAACACCTTTCTACCTTTCGGTGATAAGGTTGACTCTAGAGGAGGATTAAGAACAAAAACCCTATTAATGCTACACAAGTAATTGAGGTATTTTCATCCCCAATTCGACCTATGTCTACCCAACTACAAAGATAGTCACAACCTCCCCTTTCTGATTTCTTAGAAATCATATAAGTAATGATAATTAATGATCAAGTAATTACCAAGCAATCAAATCATCTATTGGATAAATCTCAACAATAAGAAGAACAACCATAAACATGCATTAATTCATAAAATAAGGTTCAAGTGAATTGACATGGAAAGCCCTATATTAGAATTAGTTCCTAGCCATAGACATGACAAGAACTAATTCAATATCCAACATAAAACTGAAAATAAAGTAAAAGAAAGAAAAGAAATTACTAAATAATGGTCTCCAATCTTGAACTCCAAGATATGTTGTGAATTGGTAAGAAGGGAACTCTTAATTCTGACCTAGGGTTCTCTTTTTATAGCCTCCAAACCGACATTAAGGTTTTCCTTCAGGCCTGGCCCATAATTCGTTCAAAACCCTGATTTTTCCCGCTGCCGCCACGCTCTTATCAGCCATGGCCGGAACTCGTGACTGCTCAAGATTAGCCGCGCGCTGGAACTTCTGCAAGCCTCTGAATCTTTGGCGCCATGACGCCGCCCGCTGGCCGAGGCCATGCCACGACCCGTGTCCGTTCCTAGTTCGCCACTTTCTCGCATTTCAAGCTCTGGAACCTCCGTTTTTGCCCTCTTTTCGCTCCTTTTTCCGCCAAAGAGCCATTTTAACCAATTTGACTCAAAAGAAAGAAAATCTATCCTAAGACGACACGTATTTGTACAAAAATAGACAAAAGACTAACTAAAAACGACTCAAAAAGTGTATATAATATATACCGATCAAATACCCCCAAACTTAACCTTTGCTCGCCCTCGAGCAAAGATCAAAAGAAAGAAATAAATACTCAAGGAAAAAGAAAATAGAAAGACTCAATGACATTGATCACTTTGCTGCATTGGTGTTACTTAGAAAAACATGAAGGTTAGCAGAATAATATGCAGGAACATATAGCATGAAATTTTAGCATTCTAAACACATTAAGCTAGATATTTCGCAAACTCATTTTTATCATACTTAATGGAAGTCAAAATACTGAATCATGCATGTTAATTTCAAAAACCTTATGGCATGTTTACTTGCTATTCTCCACTAATCATGGATATGCATATAAGAGATCTTCAGGACTTTTCAGGGTTGTAATGTAGGCTTAGGCATGGGTAGGTAAAAGTAGGCATTTAGGCTCATTTTGTGTACCATAAGCTCTTTATTTTTTTAATTTTTCCCTTTTCTTTTGATTTCTTCCCTTCACTTCATATCTATTTTTCCCTCTTTGTTTTGAGAGAGTGAAGTGTATTATAATAACAAGCACCCCAAACTTAGGCTTTTGCCTCTTTCTTATTACTTTTTATCAGTGCATCAAACTTGTTCACTCTTTTGTCTCTTTTTTAACACTTTCTATTCCAACTATTTCACATTTTGTTTTACTTATGGCACAAGTGTGGGAATATAGGGTGTCAAAGAAAAAGTTTCATGTTTAGGCTCAACGGGGCTGACTAGGGATATTTTTAATGTCAGAGATAGAAAAGAGTGGTAAGAATTGGCTAACAAAGAAACGCCTGATTCATCTCCCTAACATGCATATCCTAACTATTTCGCCTCAAATAGCCAACAATCATACACATAGGTTTTAATCATTTAACATGCACAATTCAAGCAAGAAACCCCAAATGAAGATGATTTCATGAGCTTTTGACATATCTAACCTAAGTGTTTAGATAGTTGCTTCTAATTCCATTACATTATTCCACCTTACTTCACTAGGTGTTTCTAGTAACTACAAAGATGCATGATCTTTGATGATAATTATGACTCAAAAAGAAAAAAAATTATGACTCAAAAATACACAAAACAAATCAAAAAGACTCGAACACACTACAATAATAAGACACAAGTAAGACACCCCCCCCCAAACTTAAATCACACATTGTCCCCAATGTGTGCAAGACTCAAAGACAATAAAAGAAACAAAACACTTACAAACTTGGTTTAAAATGGTGGCGCGCGGTGGCGGTGGATAGTGCATTGACCACTGGTTGAATAAGGAACTCATCTCGTCAATTTTCTGCCTCATTTCTTATTGTTCTTGTATCACCGTGTCAAAATTTTGCATCATCCTTATCTGATTCTGGAGTAACTGCTTCATCATAGGCACTGGAGGTTCTGATTTTGTGGGTGGTTGATGGCTGCTTCCTGCCTCATAGTGAGTCTGTTTCAGGCTCATCTCCATCCATGGCAGCCTCTGCTGCCGTGGCGCCGTGGTCTTCTTCGCTGCCTCGTAGGGATTGGAGTGCAGGAAGGAGTGCACTATCCCGTATGACACAGGAAGTTGATTTTTATCATAAGTATCAGTAGGTATGGTTGGGACCCCATTTATGGCGCATAAATTTGTAATAAGTGAGCCATGTCCCAACCCACCTGTTGTTACCAACCTGCTGGTCTCTTCAATACTTTGCACTATCTCCTTTCCAACATCAATCGTCTTCCCCGACATAATTTCATATATCAATTTGATCCTCGCCTTCCGCACTGCAAAGTGCGTTGATGGAATCGACGGCATCGAAAATACAACCAACCTCGTCGCTGTTGAACCGACACCGCCGATCCTTTGACCCATTTCTCGCAAATTCATACGCAGCACCAGTAGCTATCGTGTTCGCGACGATATTCCAGTCGATGTTGATGGTGCTTCTAGACCATGTTCTGAAGTAGCTTCGATCATCACCTCTTTCTTCAACATCTGCTGTTTTAAATAACACAGTTACCACTTATGCCGTCACAGGCCCATATCTTCCCCTCACAAAGCATTCATTGTCCATCTTCTCCGGAAAGTTAGCATAAAATTCACGCACCATCACTGTGTTCATTGGTGCTATCTTTCCCGGGTTTACAAATCTTTTCCACCCCATCATCTCAATCATCGCCCGAATGGGCTCATAGACATCCTCCTCCCCAAGAGAATCCCTTTGATAATCCATTCCTCTTTCCGGAATTAAGGGCCTAGTACTAAGTTTTTGGTATCTATCATGAGCTCTTCGGCTGACAAACCTAGTATCATCATATTGAGGGGCTGAGGTGGATGTGGAAGCTCTTTTCTTTCTGGCAGACATTATTTTAGATAACTTTTTGCAGCGTTCCCTTTCTATCAACAATGTTAACCAACACTATCACTCACCAATCAACAGCTACAACACTTATCACCCCCAAACTTCACTTAAGAAGCTTCTACACAACACCCACACTCACCTCGTATACTCTTCCTCGAAATTTCAAAACCAATTTCAACACCCCAACAACTTCACAGATACAACACTCCTCCAATCTACTACCTCATCTGACTACAGTAAAGCTTTTAAGAAAAGATAAAGATTACCTTTTGACGGTGTTCTTCAAGGTTTTCTTGCTTCTAATGGTGATTTGAGGCAATGGGATGTGGTTTGTTGGTTAAGATGGTTAAGGGTTTAGGGAATTTAAGAGCTTTGGTTGTGTTTGGGTTTGGTTTATGGAAGATGTTTAGGTAAAGTGTGGATTTTCGTGGGTTTTGTGGAGAAAAAGGTTTAGCTTTTGATTTGGAATTGGGGAAAATCGGATTTGGGGCGTCTTTTAATTTCTGGATTTCCGACGCCGCGCTCGCGACTTAGCCGCGCGCCAATTTATCGCGCTCTTACGGAATTTATGTGTCGCGGCCTGGAAATGGCAGCTTAGACTTCAAAAATTTGATTTTGGCGCCGCGCCGCTTCAAGGCCGCGCGCAATTTCTCGCGCTTCGCTCTTTTGGCGCCGCGTTCGCATCAGCCGCGGCCACCCGCTTTTTCTCGAAATCCTACTATTCTTCGCTTCGCCTCCAAATTTGTTGGCCTCGCACTGCCATCACCACACATAAACAAGACCTCCGTGAGATCGTTTCTAAGTAAAAATCAATTGCATTAAAATAAATCAATTAAAATACTTTGGGTTGCCTCCCAAGTAGCCGTTTTTAACGTCTTTTAGCGGACGCAACTTCCTTAAATCAAGAGGTGGGGTAGATTAACCCCACAACCAATCCATTTTTTAACATTCGCTTTTTTTCTTCGATTCTTCTTATAGTTATTTTCAGCGAAGGTTCAGATGCACATACCGCTTGGCGGAGGTTCAAAGATTCGATGGTGTGATTGCAAAGCACTCGCCATGACGGTGGCTCAATAACGTGTTTAAACACTTTAAACACTATTTCTTCGCCTCTACCCTTAGCGCTACCACCCTTTTCTACATCAATCGTGGCTCTCCTCTTGCCAAGAACGGTCTCCCAATATGATGGGAATCTCCGCGTCCTCCTCCATGTAAATAACGAGGAAATCCAGAAAAAGAATTTTCCTACTTTAACAAGAACATCCTCAATCTTCCCCTGGGGTGCACCACCGTTCTATTAGCTAGTTGCAAGCTCACCGTGGTTGGTTTTGCTTCACCTAATTCCAACCGTTTAAACACCGACAAAGGCATCAAATTTATACTCTCCCATAAATCACAAAGGCCCTATTTGCATGTCACTTGCCAATCGTGCAAGGCAATGTAAAGCTCCCCGGTCTTTGAGTTTAGGGGAAACTTCTTCTCAGATAGCACGCACTCTCGCCGCTGCCACCATCTCATACTCTCCCAATTTCTTCTTCTTCCCAAAATTTCCTTCATGAATTTGAAATAAGAAGGAATTTGCTCAACGCTCGATGGGCGGTATGTTGATATGTAACTTTCTCGAACGCCTCCAAAACTTGGAGAATTTCTTATCAACTACCTTCCTCTGCAATCTTTGTGGGAACGGAATCTTCTCGATACTCCTTCTCCGAGCTTTCTAATATCTTTGCGAGCTTCAACCACCTTCTCTTTCTCTATTTCTACCCTCTGTTCAACCATATGCTGAGGTGCACACTGTTCCAACCGCTCGCCCTCACTGCATCGCTCGACATTGTTCTCAGGGTTCATCTCGTGTTGCTTGGCGATGTACTATGTGGCTCATTGTTCGATAGCTTTGCTAGTTGCCCCACTTGTGTTTCCAAGTTCCTGAGTGAAGATCTAGTCTCTGCCATGAACTGGGTCTGGGAGTTGGTGAGTGTCAACAAAGCCGCTCACTGCTCGCTTTTCGTCAAGGTGACCACCAATTGTTGAGAAGATGAGGCCTGAGTGAATGGTCTTGGTTTTGATATCGCCTCTAAACCGATTCCCGATGCCCCCGCCACCTCCATGAAAAATTTGGGTGATTCCTCCACCGGATTGTAGGTGTTTGAGTATGGGTTGTTCGGGTCTCGATAGTTCCTCAGACTGCACTCGCTTGCTCGATCGTCATATTGTTAGGATCAGCTGATGGACATTTATCGAAGGTATGTGGACCACCACACATTTCACAGTTCTTTGGCATTTGCACTGCATTTACAGATATTGTATGTTGTTGCAGCTGTTTGGTCAAAAGGGCAAATTGGGAATTCAGGGCAGTGATGACATCTATCTCATGAAATTCCACTGTCTTTCTGCCACTCACTTGTCTATCTTCTGTGACATGGTTATTGGTGGCCATGTCTTCCAATAAGTCATGAGCTTCATGGGTTGTTTTCCTCATAAAGGTTCCACCTGCTGTTGCATCAATAATTGTTCTGGTCGTCCCGCTCAGCCCATTATAGAAGATGTGGACCAAATTCCACAACTCAATACTGTGGTGTGGACACTTCCTCTGCAAGTCCTTGAATCTCTCCCAAACTTCATATAATGATTCTTCATCGGCTTGATAGAAATTATTCAACTCCCCTCTCAACTTCGCTGCTTTGCATGGTGGGAAGAATTTTGCCAAAAATTTATGTGCCAGCTCTTGCCATGTAAATATCGAATCTGCTGGCAAAGAATTCAACCACACTTTCGCTCTATCCCTGAGTGAGAAGGGAAAGAGCCTCAATCTGACAACGTCATCAGTAACGCCATTATATCTGAATGTTGCACACAGCTCCAAGAAATTAGCTATGTGCATGTGAGGATCCTCCGACGGTAATCCTCCAAACTGAACCGTGTTCTGCACCATACTTAGAATCGCCGGTTTGATCTCAAAATTATTTGCTCCTATTGTTGGGAGCCTAATACAAGTTTGTGCTCCGTTCACCCTCGACAGCACGTAATCCCCCAAGCTTCTCTCCGTTTGGACCTGAACTCTCT
Source organism: Przewalskia tangutica (assembly GCA_029844215.1). Classification (NCBI taxonomy): domain Eukaryota; kingdom Viridiplantae; phylum Streptophyta; class Magnoliopsida; order Solanales; family Solanaceae; genus Przewalskia; species Przewalskia tangutica. The sequence continues at coordinate 28,234,483 of CM056736.1, read as the reverse complement.
CCTCTACATCCATTGGCACTCTCCGAGGCATTCTCATGTTAGGCTGATGATCACCTAGCCCCTTATTCATCTCGTTATTGTTTTGTGCGCCTTCCATCTCTATTATAGCTGAAATTCGTTGGTTCCTTCTGTTATGTTTACAAGTTTTCTCAATTTCTGGATTGAAGGGAACAAGAGTGTTTGCTCCTTTTCTCCTTCGCATAAACTGAGTTCCTGAAACAGATCAAAAACAGACAAACGGATCACGGCAACTGGTTTTCACAAAAAAATGAAAAAAACGTAATAAATAAAATAAAAAAAACCAAATTAGAAATTAAGAATAGATAAGATTGATATTGAACTACGCCAATCCCCGGCAACGGCGCCAAAAACTTGATGCGCAATTTATGCACACATTTTAACGCAAGTGCACGTTGTCGAGTCAAGTAATATTGTTATACCCCATAGTTCTGGTCATACGTGTGAGAGCGTACGAAAGGGATTAAGACTTAAATTTTAGAAGGATAGGTTGACGGATTGTTTTGGACGGGTTTTTGGTCAGCTTTGGGGCGGGTTATGACCCGTTACATTGAGGGTTCCTAGGTGTTTCAAAGGCCTAGTGCGTAGTTCGTTGAGTCTAGTTTCCAACGCAACCAATCATTCATCGATAGGACATCGGAGTAGAAAGTTATGGGAGTTACAAGTTCAGTGCGATCGGACAAATGTGTTTCGGCCAGAGCCGCTGGGCGCGCCAGATGATCTGAGGGTTCGCTGAAGTTGCAGCGCCGCGGTGCCGGGAAGCAGGGCCGCTGTCACGACCCGAACCGGGGCCCGTGACTGGTGCCTTACCCGGGCACCCCAGTAGTCATACATCAGAGAAATCAGCGGAATATAAAGACAATACATGAAACCAATGTAATAAGACAGTGAAATAAAGAGACAGGCTAACCAAAAACGGTTACCTTCAGTATACATATAAATAACAATTTGAACAGTTACATCCCTTTCTACAACTCTGCCCACAACAGTACTACAGACCTCTAAGAATGATACGACAACAATGGCGGGACAGGGCCCCGCCATACCCCTGAATGTAAGTACCTACAACGACAGGGGACTATACCATCGATAAGCCTCCGAGAAACCGAGCTTCCCAAACGCCGAATCGTGACCCTATGAACGAGGATCAACATCGTGTACCTCTACTGCGGCATGAACGCAGCCCCGAAGGAGGTCGATAACAGTACCAAGTATGTGAAATCGAAAATATCAGAATGAAATCATAGTAGTCTATATAAAGCAGAGACATGTATGATAACCAAACTACGATTCACAATAAAACAACATGTCAAGTCGTGACTCACGCCTCAAGTCATTACTCAAGTATAACAATGGGTCTCACGCCCACAACATCAATCATGCCGTGGAATACCTTCCTCACCGCCATCCATGATATAAAAGCACCAAGGAATACACATAAACACCAGGTCCCACCTGTGTCATAATAAAACCGTACGGTAAGTACGAAGGCATAGCCGACTACTAAAACCCACAGTACCAACAATGCTATAAAAGCAGATCACGAGGTCTTTCTAGACCGCACTACATGATCGGTTGGCCACTCGCCCGCGCAGATCAATGTGCGCGTCTATTCTCGAACTTACCGCAGACTCCGCATAGGTCACACATGCACCCGCATGAGGTATTCTCGAATCATGGTCCTGCATCACCGAGGTATACCCCGCATCGGAGGCAGCTTAACCCCCGATATCCGCCTGGACTTCCGCAGCCCGCATAGTCTCAATAGACCGCATAGTCCCATGGACCGCATAGGCATCCCCGTGACGCTAAACACCCGTTATGATCAATCCTGGAGCATACCGCTGCTCCGCATAGTCTCACAGACCGCATAGGCCGTATAGACCCGCATCAAGGGTGGCAAGCCCTCGGTATAATAAGTCAAGGGGGTAGGTGATATAATAATAGTACAACGGACTTACCGGTTAACAACGTAAGCACAACAAGAATGACCCCCTTACACAACAATCACAAGATACTAACACACGTAGCATCCTAACATGTTTACTTATCAAATCAACAAGAAGTATTACAAGGCTATCACAAACCAACAAAATCAAGTTATTCACACAAGGTACTTTATGCTAATAAGTTCGGGTATCTATCCCCAAAGTACTTCATACATTAACTCTTTTAAAAGATCCGTTTCTTTCACAGAAGTCACACAATACCCGTAGTATAAAATAGAGTGACTATCTTTTTAAGTAAACCAAAACACTTCCCTTTGTAAAATCAAGTAACAACATTATTTTCCAAACGTTCAAGTTTGCCTAATTTCAAACGTTCACGTTTCTTATTTTAGAAAGGTTTCGTAGTTCATAGTCTTATTCATTTAAGAATATAATTCTCCTTTAAACAATCTGAGAAAGATATGCCTTATATGTGAGTAGGTTATTCTTGTTCATAATCAATCTTATTAAGCAGCCATGATCTAGGAAATGTAATATCATTTTGTCTCATCTTAGCTTCTATGCAGATGGAGGTTTCTTGGTTTTAATAATACTTCATTAATCAAAACATTTCCCTTTATTAACGCTGCAGTGGTTTGTCGATACTCATTCTGATTTCCTAAATCAGTAAAACATTATTCCTTTTACAAACCAAGTACTCATTACTCACGAATGAGGTTTCACACAAAATTCATATTAGTTTAATTAAGTCAAGTCTCTTATCTTTTAAGATCAAGTCTCTTAACTTCTAAAATCAATAAATCATTCATTTTATCTCTCTTAAGCCGTTATACCTAACTTCCCATAAAGCTATTATAACACTTAAGTTTTTAAAACCACAAAGCATTTTCTTACCTACATAAAGCTGTTATAACCAACTTCCCATAAAGTCGTTGTAACACTTTATGTTTTAAACCAATCAAATACATTTAACACATGTACGTCTACCGTACTACATAGTTATACACATATCATGCTAGAAAAGATAGGAAGAGGTTCACATACCTCGCGACGATTATCGACTAATAGCAAAACGCTCCAAGTACCTCAAACCGTCGGCTACTCCTTAAGCCAAGTAGATCACGCCATACGTAGTACTTCAACCTATAGAGGCCACAAGGCGCCTATTAACATCTAGTTCTCAACGTAGAATATTCTACGTAAAATTCGCAAAGACTCTCTCCCGCAACGCAGAATCTCCTCCTCTATCGAGGCCGGCTACCAAGCCAACCAGGGGGGGGGGGGGTTTATACGTCTAACCGGACGTGTACAATTCTACTCACAGTAATGCTACACAAGTCTACTGTAATACAGTCCTATGTAATTACAGTTCAGTTCTCTTTCTTTAAATTCAGGCTTAAGTCAAAAGACATTGCCGCAAAACTATGTTCAGTTCTATATATAGTATACTTCAACTATACATTCCTACAACATGTAATTTCCAATAACAACAGGGGGACAAGATTATTTACCTCGATAAGCCCAAAATTAGAAGGCCTAATTGATGTTTTTATAAGGTCTTCCGGTGTTGTTAATAGCATCAGATGCGTGTTACATCCAGGGTTGGGTTTAGGTCATGTCAAGCTTGGTATCAGGGCCTAAGTTTAGATGTGTCCTAGGATTTATTTGTGTCTATGGAGCTGTGTCTAGTGGAGTCTTCCTCGTGCAGCCTGATCACCTGCATAATCGAAACACTACCAGGACATTTATAGGTATTTCTCATTCTTTTTAATTCTAGATTTTTCTATAGAGATTGATATTCCTTTAGAGTCATTCTAATGTTTTCATTAATTCGTGCCTCACAAAAATTACTTTAACTCATGTGGGAGCTGCTAACCAAATGAACAATATTGTTTTTGGGTCCTCATCTGGTGGACAACCTGTCAGGATCAAACATTGTACCGCTACTGAGGCAAATGTTGAGGCTGAGAACGAGAATGGAAATCAAGCACCACCTCAGGATCCACCTGGTCTTGCGGCCCCTATTACAGGCGTAGCTAATATTGGGTAGATAAACAATGTAATTCAAATTCTTACCAACCTCATGGAAGCCCAATAACAGTGTGGTGGTGAATATTCGACACTTGCTGGTGGAGGAAGATTTAAGCACATTTTAGGGTTGAATCCGCCTAAGTTCTTTGGTTTGCGAGAAGAAGATGATCCCCATCACTTTATGGATGAGACTTTCAAGGTAAGGGCAATGAATTCCCATGGTTCTGAAGTTATGAAACCAAATTTCACAGCTATGGCGGCGTGGGATCGATTGCACGACATATTCCAAGATAACAGTCATTCTCGAATTGTTATCCTTGAGCATGAATTATCCCAGGTGGCTATGGCGAGTTCTTCCAACGTTTCTTCTTATTGCAAACACCTCAAGGACTTGGCAGACCAACTCAACAACGCGGGTTCTCCGATTTTTCAAAGTCGTCTAGTTCTTCAGATGGTTGCAGGCCTGTCAGAGGCCTATAGAGGTGTTGCTTCGGTGATTCGTCAGAGTAACCCCTTGCCAGGGTTTTATCAAGCCCGTTCTATGTTTACTTTGGAGGAAGTCGGATTGGCTAAGAAAGTGGCGATTGGGGCCAGCCCTGTTGTCATGATGACTGCTTCCAATTTTATTCCTTCCAATCCAGCCAACATGACTCAAAATCACAACAACGGGGGTGGTAAGAAGGGCCAGAATCGGAAGAATAATGGCAAGAATCGTGGCGGCAACAACGGAGGCAACCTTCAGCAATAGCAGCAGTCCTGGAGCCCACAGGGACCCCCTGGACAGTGGCAGTGGGTCCCAGCGCCTCACAGCGTTGCGGTTCCACCTTACAGCGCCACGGCGCCTCAGTCGCGGCCCAGCTTCTTCCCAGTTCAGACTCCAGGGTTCAGACCAGCTTATGGGCAGCCCCAGCAGTCCAGTATACTTGGGCCTCGCCCCCATCAGGCCCACCATGCAGTGGGGCCCACCCAGATCGACATTGAAGAAATGATGCATACCTTTGGCTTGACTCAACCGGACCTAAATTGGTACATGGACACCGGCGTTTGGGTTTTCTGTGAAGGATTTCAAGACGGGGAGTCATCTCATGAGGTGTAACAGTAGGGATGATCTTTATCCACTCACAACAAGTCTCAGCATCTCTCTTCAAGCTATGCCATCCACTTTTGCACCTCTTGCTCCTTCCTTGTGGCATACTCGTCTAGGTCATCCAGGGCCGTCTATTTTATCTTCTTTAGATAGACATAAGATTATTTCTTGTAAGGGTACGCATAGTACTCCACTTTGTCAATCATGTGCTTTGAGAAAAATTATTAAGTTACCATTTGTAGCGTCGAATTATATTACTTCAATGCCATTTGATATTATTCATAATGATTTGTGGACATCTCTGGTTCTCAGTTCTATGGGTCATCGTTATTATGTTTTATTCTTAGATGATTATTCTAAATATTTATGGACGTTTCCAATTGCGAAAAAATCTCAAGTTTTTTCCATTTTCATAAAATTTAGAGCTTTCATAAGAATACAATTTGAACGGGAAATCAAAAACATTCAATGTGATAATGGCAAAGAGTATGACAATGGGAAATTTAGGGAGTTTTGTGCTCAAAATAGAATTTTCGTTTTTCTTATCCTCATACATCTATACAAAATGGAAAAGCTGAGCGAAAAATTTGTACCATTAATAATATTGTCCGCACTTTATTGGTTCATTCTTCCGTTCCTCCATTATTTTGGCATCATGCGCTACAAATGGCTACCGATCTACTCAATATTTTTCCTTCTAAATGTTTGACATATCCATCCCCTCTCAAAGTCTTATATAATAAGTCTCCGTCATATTCTCAACTTAAGGTCTTCGGATGCTTATTTATCCACTGTTTCCATCCACTACTGTTACACCCCATAGTTCAGGACCTGCTTATGGGGACGTACGAAAGGAGTTAAGATTTAAATTTTTGAAAGATAGGTCGACAGAATGTTTCGGACGGGTTTTTAGTCAACTTTGAGGCAGTTTATGTCCAGTTGCATTATGAGTTCCTAGGTGTTCCAAAGGCCTGGTACATAGTTCGTTGAGTCTAGTTTCCAACGCAACCAACCGTTCGTCGATAGGAGATCGGAGTAGAAAGTTATGGAAGTTACAAGTTCAGTGCGCAGTCGGACAGAAAAATATTTCGGTCGAGCTGCCAGCGCATGGCCGGATGCAGGCCGCGCGCGATGTTCTGAATGTTCGCAGGTTTGAGGCCGCGCCGAAACAGGCCGCGGCGCCGGAAACGTGCCGCGCGAAGTTCAAGAGTCTCGGATGTTTCTTGCCAGCGCCAGGCGCCGGCCGCACGGGCCGCGCACCGAGGCGGGTTCGCGAGGTCGGGGAAAATCAGAACTGCTTTGTTTTAAAAGGTCATTGGTGGGTGACAAGTCCCCCTGGTCTGATTTTGCATGTCCTATTTATTGACCAAGTCTTGAAGACTTGGTCATTCTTCAAGCTCTTCTCTCTCTCTAAAATTAAAAGCTCTCCCTTCTCTCTAGAAAATCAAGAGGAAATCAAGGCTTGAGAAAAATCTGAAAAATGTGGCCAGAAGGAAACTTGTTGGCAAGCTTGTAGGAGTTTTTGTGGTGGTGATTGTGGAAAAAAGGCTAGTGAACTTGTTGGATTAATTTTGGGTAAGCTCTAAGGTAACAATTCTTTCTCTTTTTGCTAGTTTATGGTGTTGCATGTGAAGAAGAAAGAACTTGTAGTTGTAAATATTGATCTTAGATAAATTGCATGTAAGAAATATGATTTGGATTTGAAGGGATTGAATAAGGTTAGTATGTGAACATGTGGTAGCCAAAATACTACCTTTAACTTATTGATTTAGTTAATATGCATTGTGGGGCAGAATTTTACACATCCAAGATTAGGTGTGTAATCGTCTTTGAATTGTTTGGATTGATGGGCCTTAAAAGTGGCGTTTGGATGTTGAATTCGGACCTTGAAAAGGTGGCAAAGTATGTAGAAACAAAGGAAATGCTGTCCGATTTTCCGTAGAATTTAGTGACTTTGCACTTGGAATATTCTACGTTGAAGCTAGAGGTTAATAAACATATTATGGTCATTATAGGTTGACGTACTACGTGCGGTATTTTGGACTTAGCAAGTGGATTGACCGAAGAGGTATGTGAAACTTTCCTATCTCTTGAGCATGAATAGGTTTACCTATATAGTACGGTAGACGTACAAGACCTTGGTATTCTTTACTCGTTTTTAAAGTATCCAAGTCGGTGGAGTTAGGGGATTTACTCACTTCTTTAAAAGTAGTAAGGATGTCTTAAGTTTTCAAGGTTAAGGGACTTGAAGTGTTTTTAAGTATACGATACTTGTTCCGTTTTAAATCTACAAGTCCCTTGGATATAGGAAAATGTAATTTACTTATAGTATGAAGTTAATATAACGACTTTATGGGAAGTTGGTTATATTAGCCTTATGAAAAGTTAAAAGGAGAGATTTACTCTAAGTAAAATAAGTAAGGATGAATGACGTGAATTGATGGAAGGCAAATTGATTTTAAGGCATCAATTGCCTAAGGTTTTAAAAGAATAGAAGTACATAGTACTTTGGGTTAAATTCCCGGATTTCATAAAGACATGTTAGTGCCTTAAGTAAACTAAAATGAGAATGTATATGAACAAGACTAATAAGAAGTTAAGGGATTTCTTAACTTGCTTGTATTACGTATGATAGCCGGTTTGTGCTAGTGATATATTATTCATTACGGGGTCATTCCCCGGGTTGTGGCATTTGCATATTCCGTGGATTTGCTACCCACGATGCGAGGAATACCTCATGCGAGTCCGTAGGGCTCATGCGGGTGAAATAGTCCCATGCGGGCGGGTACAGCCTATGCAAGGAATACCTCATGCGGGTCCACACGACCCATGCGGGTGAAATAGTCCCAGGAGTAGGATTGCTTAATGATACTGCGGGTGGGTGACCTTTCTTTGATCATGAGCTTCCTATTTTCATGCAGTATAGTATGTGCTTGATATTCTCATTGTTAGTAAGGCACAGTGTTGTTGACACCCAATTTTGACCCTCCCGTCCAGTCATTAACTATAAAATTACACTAATTTTGCAAAATAATTTTTTATGATTTTTTATAATAAAATGCAGCAAATAAAACGTTAATACATACATAAATAAGCAATTTAATAATGGCACCGCGTCTTACGTAAAAAAAATTAAACACTTAGAGTCTCGCGCCCGCATTTATTAATTTTAAGCCCTGTCATAGTTCTTAAATGATAATAAAATAAATAAATACATAAAATAAATAATTTGATAATGACGTCGTGTTAGATAGCATAGTCGCATTTATTAACACGCAAAGCAATTTCATAATTAATAAAGCACCTAAAGTCATATTAAGATAGTTTAATCTTAGCTTAAATAACAATAAAATACGCATAATAAATAAGTTTTAAATAACGGCATCGCGGTACAAAATTAAGCGTTAATTAAATAGCACGCTCGTTTTTAGTCTTGTAATAATTTTAAACTCAAGCTTAGACTAATAAAGCACCTAAAATAATTTAACCACAATTTAAATAACTTACCACTAATTAAATACCTAATACTTAAAACTAACTCCTAAAACTAATACCCTAATTAATTAAAAAACACACCAACCGCATTCAATAAATCCATCGCCCAAACCCGCGACTCACAGACTCCTCCGCTCGCCTTATCAGCCCAGAAGCACGCGTATCCCTCATTTCCCTCAGCCCTTTACCCATCGTCGTCCCCACTCCCCTTAACCTAGAAAACCCTAAAGGAACCCGCCGCATACTCCTCTCCCCCTTTGCCCGCGAATCTCGCTGGATTTTTAGGGTGGAAAATCCGGCGACTTTCCTTAACCCTACCAGTACCATTCAAAATCGAATAAACAACGAACTTGCCATAAACAGACTAGCAAAATCCCTCCAGAATCAAAACTTGCCATAACCGAAATTGTCCTCAAAATAGAACTAGTACCTACCATAACTGAAGGCATACTAAAATCAGCACCAAATCTAGTACGAATCGTACGAAATCAGAATAAGAATTAGCCAGAATCGCACCTTGATTGCTTACCAACATTAGAACCCAAACCATGGCTATATAAAGCACATGCAAAGGCAATCGAAAGGCAGAAGGGAGGGTAGAGAGAACAGCAGTCCAATCGAGTTATTCAGAAAGGAACCTAACCCCCCTAATAGTCAACAATTCTCGCAAACACCCTTTTTTTTCTTTCCACTGCATTAGCAAGCCTTCCGAGCGGACCGACGACTTGATACGCTGCCTCGGTTCGCTGCCCGGAGAAGGTAAAACTCGTCTCCCTTTGTATTTCTCATACGATCTGTGTTTCACGACCTGTGTAATGATTATATGTTGGTTAATAATGCTAGTTTAATTTAGTTTACACGTGTTAAGCCATTCAAATTTGTTGATGGCTATTATCTGAATCCTTCTGCCTAAATACGCCTAATCATGAAGTTTGCATTTTATGTTTCTGTGTTTGACATGAGTTAAGTGGGTTAGTTTGCGAATGAATCATATCGCGGCGTAATTAGTTAGTCGGGTGTGGAGCCACTGAATGTCCTTCCTTAAACCGATATCTGAAATTGGTAAGCTTGGATAGTCAATATGTTATTATGGACCGGATCGCAGATTGTTCAAACCAGGGCAAATATCCTAAGTATGTCTATCAAAGTTCCATCTAGCATTAGGTGATATAAAATCAGTATGACCCTTGTCCCTGTTTGTCTCCAGCATGATTGAGGTACTACTGTGAGATTACCTGAGTTTATATTGCCAATATACGTGCTTGATTCAAACCTTGTGGCCACTGCCTTAAGGAAATCTGTGTTAGCCTAGTTGGGTCTTGTTATATGTTAAGCTTGCTTAAATACTATTTGGAAAGATCTATTTGATTGTTAAGGGGTCTAGCATGCTTGCTAAATCAGTCCACTAGTTTCTAAGTGAACACTTCTCTGCGCTGAAAATCTGAACCATGAAAAGGGGCACATGTGTCTCTATTCCATCATAAATTTGCTTATCTACTGTCTTCCAGTAACATATAGGTTTGGCATTTGATTTCTTATCCATCTCCGTTCATATTTCTTGAGCCATGGTCTTGTTTGCATGAGTATGTAGCAGTGTATGAGCATGATCTGTCCTATAATCTCTGCATATCTGCAATTCTCTTGCTCGAATAAATGTTCGCCCTGTCTGCCTAAACTATCCACTGTGTGCTGTCTCGATTACCTGCACTTCTTGTTACTACTATAATACATGCTGAAAAGGAATTGTGATCTACTCCTACTGTATGCATCTGATTGTTTCACTGTATTTCGTTGTTTGTTGGCTCTGTTTGGCTGACTATTGCAGCAGTTGGCTTCAGTTTGTTCACTGATTTATATATCCTTATGTACTGGTTGTGTATAAGTATGGATCATGTGTGTGTAGATCTTTTCTATGATTCAAATAGTTGAGACATATGCTAATCTTTATTTTTCTTTCTTTCTTTTACATGGCACGCCTCGGAGCTAAACGAAGAGTCTTATTGTGAGACTCATCATGAGCTATAACAAAACAAGGACCTACATCTGTGTGCATCTTCATCTCCGCCCTGAAAATCCCAAATCACCGACGAAAAGACATCGCCTTTCCTTCGAGTCATCTTCACTTATTCTTTATTCTGCTTCATTTATTTGTTGTAAATTAATTGTCTAACGCTATACTAATTAATTAGCACTTAGAATAGGTAAACCCTGAATCAATAGCTAGAAATTAATTTGATCTGTTTACCTTAAGTTAATTACTTTAGGCTCACCTCGCCTTGTTTAATAAGTTATAATAAACCGCTTAATACTCTATACTAGCATAATAAATATTGTTAGTCGAGATATTTTAAAACTGTGTTATAAATCCCTATTAATACCAAAAATACTTCTGTTGATACGTTTTGTCACAATAGTCTCACATTATCATGCTAAGCAATATATACCTCTTAGGTAAAGGAATACTCGCATACATTTTTTACTCCAGGAATACATTTGCCTCTTTTGAAACTAGCCCTTATATTTTAAACAAATCTCATAGTTTTTTTTTATATGCCCTGTTTAAATAACTCTCAAATATGTATTTCATTAGCATAATAATTAACCCTAGGTTTGGCAGGACAACCGCAAGTTAGCGGATCTTAGAGGGTGCCTAACCCCTTCCCTCTAGATTAATAAGGAGCCCTTACCCAGAATCTCATTAAGTTTAGCAGATCAGTAAAAATGGAGTTAGTGTTGACTTTAACCTAAGTTGACATTTAGGTGTCCTAATTCACCCAATTAATTAGGTGGCGACTCCGCGAACCCTTAGCACTTTTAAGCACCCCCTTGGCATTTAGCACCCTTTTAAGCACTATCTAACATTTTAGCATTCTTTTGCACTTTAGCATTTTTTTCATTATTTATCTTCTAACATTTTTATTTAAGCAGGGAGCATATTTTTATTTTAGAAAATGTCGCGGCCGAAAAAGGGCGTGACAAATGTTCTGTAATTGATTATCATACATGTCTCCAGTTATTTAGACTTATGAGGTAGTTTCAGTATTTTTCCAGTTTCGCATACTTAGTACATATTGTAATCGACCCTTCTCGGGGGCTGCGTTCATGCCGCAGGTAAGGGTAAGCAGGTGGTGGATCCTCATTCTTAGGATCACTGATCGGGTGTCAGAAGCTCCATTCCTCCGGAGGCTTGTTTTGTTGGTACGGTTTTTCCCTGATGCTATAGGTATTATGTACATTCAGGGGTATGGCGGGGCCCTGTCCCGCCACAGTTGTTTCTTAGAGGTCTGTAGTCACGTTTGTGGTTTGGGCTGTAAGAACAAGTTGTACTATTTACTTTTGATTAAGTTTAATCTATGAAAGGCGGCCTTGTCGGCTAGCCAGTGATGTTTAATATCTACAGGTTATGTGTTATGTATGTTCTGCTGCTATTCTCTGATGTATATCAACAGGTGCCCCGGTAGGCATCCACCGCCGGTCGGTCGTGACAAAAGTGGTATCAGAGCAGTTAGTCCTCGGAAAGTGTCTACAGACCGTGTCTAGTAGAGTCTTGATTATCGGTGTGTTGTGAACCACATCTATAATCAGGAGGCTGCAAGATATTTAGGATTGGTTTCCATTCTTTCACTCTAAGATCGTGCAATAGAGTTATGTTATAGGTTGAACTCCCTCTGATATTTTCTTTTATGTATCAGTTATGCCTCCACGCAAGGCAACCGCGGCCCAGAAGGGCAAGGCAGCTAAGGGAGCTACTAGTAGGACGCGGAGGGTCACGAGGGCACAGGCCCAGTCTTTACCTGAGATGATGTTTCGAGCGGCGAGTTCCACGACGTCGCCAGCCTCAGCGGAGTTCGGGGCAGCAGCAGCGGCTACTAAGACCGCGGTACCTGAGCCTCAGATCCACCGCGGCCGAGTATAGAGATTACGGGAGCAGATCCGGTTATTGACCAAAGATAGTAGCGGCGTGGCAAGCGAGCAGCGGCGTACGGCGATTTACGGATTCGGGACTTTCTGGGTTGTCATCCACCCGAGTTCTATGGTTCGAGATCCGAGGAGGATCCTCAGGAGTTTTTTCGGCAGTTACAGCGGACTATGCAGGTGCTTAGGGCCACGGAGGCTGAGTCCGTCATGCTAGCCTCTTACCGGTTACGCGATATTGCGTTGAACTGGTTTGAGTCATGGGATTTGTCTAGAGGTGAGGATGCTCTTCCAGCTGTTTGGGAGGAGTTCACAGAGGCCTTCCTGGATCACTTCTTGCCTCCTGAGATGAGGAGAGCCCGCGTGGATAGATTCTTGACCTTGAGGCAGAATGGGAGGACTATCAGAGAGCACAGCCTGGAGTTTGACTCATTGGCCAAGTATGCGCATACCATTGTAGCTGACATGGCAGACAGAGTTCATCGCTATGTGATGGGGCTAGATCGTCATATGATTACTGCATGCTTGGGGGTGGCTCTTCAGCCAGGTATGGATATTGCCAGGATGGGATAGAGAACAGAGAGAGGGAGGATCAGCTAGACTAGGCCAGCCAAGAGGCGGGGCAGCAGGTCTCGTGGCGATTCGAGGCGGCCTCGGCGAACTAGGTCCACATTTCAGCCGGCAGAGTGCTCCTTCTCGATTTCGGCGGAGGTGCGAGCGGTGGTCATTCAGGAGCAGGTCAGGGCTCCAGGACTTCGGGATTTCATGGAGGCAGAGACCGTCACCGATCAAGACCACCCACATCTTGGTGTGCTCGATGCGGTAGGTCTCACCCAGGCGAGTGTCGTGTTCCTCCAGGAGCTTGTTACTCTTGTGGCCAGCAGGGCCATTTGAAGAGAGATTGTCCGACCAGAGGTGGCGGGAGTGTTATGGCTCAGCCGACATGGTCGATTCTTTGGATCTTCGCTCGACGGTTATGCGCCCGAGGCGGGGTGTTCACGCCGCCAGACCGCGGCGGGGTCGTGGTGGGGTCCAGTTCAGGTCCTCGTAACCGCATTTATGCTATTTCCAGCCGTCAGGACCAGGAGGCGTCACCAGATGTCGTCACAGGTACATTATTGGTTTCATGCTGTGATGTATATGCTTTGATAGATCCAGGTTTTACCTTGTCCTATATATCTTCTCATATTGCTGGTAGAATAGGGATAGACCGATAGAGCCCGAGTCCATAAAACCTTTTGATGTGGCTACGCCAGTAGGTAATTCAGTGGTAGCCGAGCGGGTATATAAGGCTTGCCCAGTGACTATTTACGGTCGTCAGACTCTAGCCGACTTGATAGAGTTGGATATGACGGACTTTGATGTGATTATGGGTATGGATTGGCTAGCATCTTGCTATGCCAATGTGGATTGTAGAGAGAGATTGGTACGGTTCCAGTTTCCTGGTGAGCCGGTTATCGAGTGGAAGGGGAATACTGCGTCGCCGAGGGGTAGGTTTATTTCTTACCTCAAGGCTAGGAAAATGGTGCGGAAGGGGTATATCTACCATATAGTTCGGGTATTCGATACTGAGGCCGAGATACCAGACCTTCAGTCAGTCCCGGTCGTTAGAGAGTTTTCAGACGTATTCCCAGACGAGCTTCCGGGTATCCCTCCTGAGAGAGAGATTGAGTTTTGCATTGATATGTCGCCAGATACTCGACCGATATCTATTCCACCATACAGGATGGCACCTACTGAGTTGAGGGAATTGAAAGACTAGCTGAAGGACTTGCTGGACAAAGGCTTTATTAGGCCAAGTGTTTCTCCCTGGGGAGCGCCAGTGTTATTTGTAAAGAAGAAGGATGGGACGCTGCGTATGTGTGTTGATTACAGGCAGCTGAATAAGGTAACTATCAAAAACAGATACCCCCTTCCCAGGATTGATGATTTGTTTGACCAGTTGCAGGGTGCAAGGTGTTTTTCCAAGATAGACCTGCGGTCTGGTTATCATCAGGTGCGAGTTAGAGAGGCAGATATCCCAAAGACTGCATTCAGGACCCGGTATGGGCACTATGAGTTCAGGGTAATGTCTTTCGGGTTGACCAACGCCCCAACAGTATTCATGGATTTGATGAACCGGGTGTTCAAACCATTCTTGGATATGTTCGTTATAGTATTCATTGATGATATCCTGGTTTATTCGCGCACAGAGCAGGAACATGCAGACCACTTGAGGGCGGTATTGGGAGTCCTCCGGGACCGACAGTTGTATGCCAAGTTCTCGAAATGCGAGTTTTGGTTGCCTTCAGTGGCTTTCTTAGGGCATGTTATCGGGGTCGATGGCATTCGGGTTGATACAGCAAAGATTGAGGCAGTCAAGACTTGGCCTAGACCCACTACACCGACGGAGGTGCGCAGCTTTTTGGGCCTTGCGGGTTATTATCGGAGATTTGTGGAGAAGTTTGCTTCCATCTCAGCACCTTTGACTAGGCTGACTCAGAAAGCAGCTATGTTTCGGTGGACGGATGCTTGTGAGGAGAGTTTCCAGTTGCTGAAGGAGAAATTGACAACCGCCCCAGTCCTTACTCTTCCAGAGGGTTTATACGGATATGTGGTTTATTGTGATGCGTCGGGTGTCGGGCTTGGTGCGTCTCGATGCAAAGACGACAAAGTTATAGCTACGATCTCGACTTTCGAAGCATGAGAAGAACTATCCCACACATGACTTAGAGTTGGCAGCAGTGATTCATGCCTTGAAGATCTGGAGACATTATTTATATGGAGTTCATGTGGATATTTACACAGACCACAAGAGTCTCCAGTATATCTTCAGCCAGCGGGAGCTGAACTTGCGGCAAAGACGGTGGTTAGAACTACTTAAGGATTATGATGTCGATATCATATACCACCCAGGGAAGGCCAATGTAGTTGCAGATGCCCTTAGTCGCAGATCGATGGGTAGTCTATCAGGTGTGCAGCCAGAGAAAAGGGGCATGGTCCGCGAGTTACATCAGCTAGCGAGCCTTGGGGTTCATTTGATTGGTTCTGATAGTAATGGAGTTCGGGTTCGAGAGGTTGCCGAGTCTTCCAACGTCGAGGAGGTGAAGAGGCGACAGTATGAGGATCCGATTATGGTACGGTATCGAGATGCAGCTCTTCAGGAAGAGAAGAGTCTATTCGAGGTAGCGTCTGATGGGGTGCTAAGATTTGAGGGTCGGTTGTGTGTTCCCGATGTGACAGGACTTCGTCAGCAGATTCTAGGGGAGGCACACAGTGCTCGTTATTCTATTCATCCGGGGTAGACTAAGATGTACCATGACCTCAGATGTGTGTATTGGTGGGATGGCCTGAAGAGGGACGTTGCGGAGTTTGTGGCGCAGTGCCCGAATTGTCGATGAGGTCGAGTTGAGCACGAAGCCGGTGGTCATTGCGAGCTATTGATATTCCAACTTGGAAGTGGGAGGTGGTAAATATGGATTTATTACAGGGTTACCTCACACTCAGAGGAAGCATGACTCCATCTGGGTTATTGTCGACCGGCTGACGAAATTAGCCCACTTTCTGCCAGTCAGGACGACTTTTTCGGCCGAGGATTATGCTAGATTGTATATCAGAGAGATTGTGAGACTGCACGGAGTGCCTATATCGATCATTTCGCATGTGAGCCCGGTTCGCTAACTCCGGAGGTCTTTCCGAAGGATTAGGGACATAGGTGAGTCTCGATCGCTGCGTTTCATCCTCGAGCCGACGGACGGCCGAGCGTACTATCCGGACCGCGAGGATATCTTTGCGGGCTTGTGTTATTGATTTCAGGGGTAGCTGGGAGGATCATTTACCTCTTGTGGAGTTTGCATATAACAACAACTACCATTCTAGTATTCAGATGGCGCCTTATGAGGCCTTATACGGGAGGAAGTGCAAGTCACCGATAGGCTGGTTTGAGGTGGGAGAAGTTTAGTTGGTCGGGCCAGATTTGATTCAGAAGGCAGTGGATAAGGTGAAGCTTATCCAGGAACGGTTATTGTCAGCTCAGAGTCGACAGAAGTGGTATGCAGATCATCGGCGTCGACACTTAGAGTTTGAGGTAGATGATTGGGTCTTCCTGAAGGTATCACCCATGAAGGGCGTGATGAGATTTGGGAAGAAGGGGAAACTTAGCCCAAGGTACATTGGGCCTTATCAGATTGTCCGTAGGGTAGGCAAGGTTTCCTATGAGTTGGATCTGCCGTCCGATCTAGAGGCAGTACATCCAGTTTTTCATGTGTCTATGTTGCGGAAATGTATTGGAGATCCATCTAGAGTACACCCGATTCGTGATGTCCAGGTGACAGAGGGGTTATCATATGAGGAGAGTCCCACAGCGATACTCGATCGTCAGGTTAGGCGACTGCGGACAAAGGATGTGGCCTCAGTCAAAGTCTTATGGAGGAACGAGAACAGGGAATAAATGACGTGGGAAGCAGAGGAGGACGTGATGAAGAAGTATCCTCACTTATTCCCTACACCTCCAGGTAACCCACTTTCCTGCTTGTTAGTTCTAATTTGGCAATTATGCTTAAGTATTGTTGTACCTAGAAGGAACATTCGGGACGAATGTTTCTAAGGGGGGGAGAATGTTACACCCCATAGTTCAGGACCTGCTTATGGGGACGTACGAAAGGAGTTAAGATTTAAATTTTTGAAAGATAGGTCGACAAAATGTTTCGGACGGGTTTTTAGTCAACTTTGAGGCAGTTTATGTCCAGTTGCATTATGAGTTCCTAGGTGTTCCAAAGGCCTAGTACATATTTAGTTGAGTCTAGTTTCCAACGCAACCAGCCGTTCGTCGATAGGACATCGGAGTAGAAAGTTATGGAAGTTACAAGTTCGGTCTTGCAATCGGACGAAAAATATTTGATGCGAGCCACGGCGCCGGATGCAGGGCCGCGGCGCCAGATGTTCTGAATGTTCGCTGAAGTTTCAGGGCTGCGGCGCCGGAAAGCAGGGTCGCGGCGCCGGAAGTTCTGAAGAGTCTCGGATGTTTCAGCGCCGCGGCGCCGGCTGCAGGGTCGCAGCGCCGAGGCGGGTTCTCATGCGGTGGGAAAATCGAATCGCTTTGTTTTAAAAAAGGCCATGGGTGGGTGAAAAGTGTCCCCCCCCCCCCCCCATCTGATTTTGCATGTCCTATTTATTGACTAAGTCTTGAAGACTTGGTCATTCTTCAAGCTCTTCTCTCTCTCTAAAATTAAAAGCTCTCACTTCTCTCTAGAAAATCAAGAGGAAATCAAGGCTTGAGAAAAATCTGAAAAATGTGGCAAGAAGGAAACTTGTTGGCAAGCTTGTAGGAGTTTTTGTGGTGGTGATTGTGGAAAGGAGGCTAGTGAACTTGTTGGATTAATTTTGGGTAAGATCTAAGGTAACAATTCTTTCTCTTTTTGCTAGTTTATGGTATTGCATGTGAAGAAGAAAGAACTTGTAGTTGTAAATATTGCTCTTAGATAAATTGCATGTAAGAAATATGATTTGGATTTGAAGGGATTGAATAAGGTTAGTATGTGAACATGTGGTAGCCAAAATACTACCTTTAACTTATTGATTTAGTTATATGCATTGTGGGGCAGAATTTTACACATCCAAGATTAGGTGTGTAATCGCCTTTGAATTGTTTGGATTGTTGGGCCTTAAAAGTGGCGTTTGGATGTTGAATTCGGACCTTGAAAAGGTGGCAAAGTATGTAGAAACAAAGGAAATGCTGTCCGATTTTCCGTAGAATTTAGTGACTTTGCACTTGGAATATTCTACGTTGAAGCTAGAGGTTAATAAACGTATTATGGTCATTATAGGTTGACGTACTACGTGCGGTATTTTGGACTTAGCAAGTGGATTGACCGAAGAGGTATGTGGAACTTTCCTATCTCTTGAGCATGAATAGTTTTACCTATATAGTACGGTAGACGTACAAGACCTTGTTATTCTTTACTCGTTTTTAAAGTGTCCAAGTCGGTGGAGTTAGGGGATTTACTCACTTCTTTAAAAGTAGTAAGGATGTCTTAAGTTTTCAAGGTTAAAGGACTTGAAGTGTTTTTAAGTATACGATACTTGTTCCGTTTTAAATCTACAAGTCCCTTGGATATAGGAAAATGTAATTTACTTATAGTATGAAGTTAATATAACGACTTTATGGGAAGTTGGTTATATTAGCCTTATGGAAAGTTAAAAAGAGAGAATTACTCTAAGTAAAATAAGTAAGGATGAATGACGTGAATTGATGGAAGACAAATTGATTTTAAGGCATCAATTGCCTAAGGTTTTAAAAGAATAGAAGTACATAGTACTTTGGGTTAAATTCCCGGATTTCATAAAGACATGTTAGTGCCTTAAGTAAACTAAAATGAGAATGTATATGAACAAGACTAATAAGAAGTTAAGGGATTTCTTAACTTGCTTGTATTATGTATGATAGCCGGTTTGTGCTAGTGATATATTATTCATTACGGGGTCATTCCCCGGGTTGTGGCATTTGCATATTCCGTGGATTTGCTACCCACGATGTGAGGAATACCTCATGCGAGTCTGTAGGGCTCATGCGGGCGGGTACAGCCTATGCAAGGAATACCTCATGCGGGTCCACACGACCCATGCGGGTGAAATAGTCCCAGGAGTAAGATTGCTTAATGATACTGCGGGTGGGTGACCTTGCTTTGATCATGAGCTTCCTATTTTCATGCAGTATAGTATATGCTTGATATTCTCATTGTTAGTAAGGCACAGTGTTCTGTAATTGATTATCATACATGTCTCCAGTTATTTTGACTTATGAGGTAGTTTCGATTTTTCCGCCGCATACTTAGTACATATCATGTATCGACCCCCTTCCACGAAGGCCGTTCATGCCGCGGTAAGGGTAGCGGTGGTGGATCCTCATTCTTATGATCACCGGTCGTGTCGAGCTCCATTTCCTCCGGAGGCTTGTTTTGTTGGTACGGTTTTTCCCTGATGTTATAGGTATTATGTACATTCAGGGGTATGGCGGGGCCCTGTCCCGCCACAGTTGTTTCTTAGAGGTCTGTAGTCACGTTTGTGGTTTGGGCTGTAAGAACAAGTTGTACTGTTTACTTTTGATTAAGTTTAATCTATGAAAGACGACCTTGTCGGCTAGCCAGTGATGTTTACTATCTACAGGTTATGTGTTATGTATGTTCCGCTGCTATTCTCTGATGTATACGAACAGGTGCCCGGAGGCACTCGCCGCGCCCCGGTCGGGTCGTGACAACTACAATCAACAAACTTCAGGCACGTTCTACTCTTTGTGTGTTTTTGGGTTTTCCGTCAAATCACCATGGTTATAAATGCTTTGATTTGTCCTCTAAACGAATCATCATTAGTCGTCATGTTCTCTTTGATGAATCCCAATTTCCTTTTTCTAAAGTAGAAAACCCTGTGGCTAGTTCTTATGATTTTTTGGATGAGGATATCTCCCCCTATGTTCTACGTCATTTTCAGATTTTCCCGAAAAAACGTCGTCGATCGCTGCCCACGCAGGCGCCACTCGACATTACCCTCAAGTCCTATTCCCTTCTCCTGCAACGCCAAAACTCTTGCGAGACAGCGTCGCGGCCCTGCACCCCTAGCGCCGCGGCGCCTTCGACGGTAATTCCAGAAATTCCTGAAAATTCCCAAAATTCACCAAATCCAGCCCAGAGTCTTGGTCCAGTCACTCGCAGTCAACGGGGTATTTTTAAACCAAAAAGACATTTAATTTGAATTCTAATATTCTTAAATCCCCCTTACCCCGTAATCATGTGTCTGCCTTAAATGACCCTAATTGGAAAATTATCATGACCGAGGAATATAATGCTCTTATTGATAATAAGACATTGGAGTTGGTACCCCGTCCATCTGGTGTTAATATTATTCGGTCTGTGTGGATTTTTGTTCATAAGGAAAATTCTGATGGTTCATTTGCAAGGCATAAGGCTAGACTGGTAGGTGATGGTAAGACTCAACAGGTTGGTGTGGATTGTGGTGAGACATTTAGCCCGGTGTTCAAGCCGGCTACCATTCGCACTGTGCTAAGCTTGACTCTTTTAAAATCATGGCACATTCATCAACTAGATGTGAAGAATGCTTTTCTACATGGTGATCTTCAAGAGACAGTGTATATGCATCAGCCGTTGGGGTTCAAGGATACTAGATATCCTAATCATGTCTGTCTATTGAAGAAGTCCTTGTATGGACTTAAACAGTCTCCACGGGCTTGGTATAAGAGGTTTGCTAATTTTGTTTCGACTATGGGTTTTTCTCACAGCAGGTCTGATAATTTATTATTCATATATCATCGGGGTTCTTCCATGACTTATATATTGTTATATGTTGATGATATTATCTTGACTGCTTCTTCTGATGCTTTGAGAAAGTCTATTATGACAATGCTCAGTTCTGAGTTTGCCATGAAAGACTTGGGACCCTTGAGCTATTTTTTGGGAATTGCAGTCACTCGTCATGCAGGCGGATTGTTCTTAACACAGAGGAAGTATGCAGCAGAGATCATTGAGAGGGCTGGGATTTCATCCTGTAAGTCCACTTCTACTCCACTTGATACTAAACTCAAGTTGGATGCTGCAGCTGGCTCTCCGTATGAGGATCCGACCCGCTATCGTAGTCTTACAAGCGCCCTACAGTATCTTACGTACACAAGACCAGACATTACATATGCAGTCCAGCAGGTGTGTTTGTTTATGTATGATCCCAGAGTTAAACATATGAATGCGCTCAAACGCATCATTGGGTACATTCAGGGAACACTTGATTATGGTTTGCATTTGTACCCTTCATCGACGTCTACACTTGTCTCATATACAGATGTTGATTGGGGTGGTTGTCCTGGTACCAGATGGTCTACGCCTGGCTATTGTATGTTTTGGGTAATAACTTGGTCTCACGGTTTGTCAAGCGTCAATCTACGCTTTCATGTTCAAGTGCAGAGGTCGAGTATCGAAGGGTAGCCAATGTGGTTTCCGAGTCATGTTGGTTATGAAATCTACTTTTAGAGCTTCATTGTCCTATTGAGAAAGCTACCTTGGTGTATTGTGATAATATAAGTGTCATCTACCTTTTGGTAATCCAGTTCAGCACCAGCGCGATAGAGATGGATATTCACTTTATTCGAGAGAATATAGCTAAAGGACAAGTACGCGTCTGTCATGTCCCTTCCAGATATCAGATTGCAGACATCTTTACAAAGGGTCTTCCCTCGGTCCTTTTTGAAGATTTTAGAGACAGTCTCAGCGTACGAAGACCGTCCGCTATGACTGCGGGTGTGTGTTAAAGTGTATATGGGCCACAGCCCAGTCGAGAGTTATCATGTGGGACCCTTTGGGTTTCCTTTGTATATTTGGTGAATATTAGACTTAGGTTTGTACCTTAATTAGTAGTGTAATATTACCATAATTGTAAAGTTAGTATTCTTATAGAATAGGGATTCCTAGGTAGAATAATAAGGTACAATTTTCATTAATAAGAATAATTAAGGGATTATTTCTTTCACATATCACACCATCTTCCCCCCTTTTGAGGAATACTAATATTTAATTCTCTAAGATACCACATGTACACATTTTACCTCTTCATCTTCAGCGTCTTTTTACATATTCAATGACCTATACTCCTTGTAGTAACCTTTATGCACCAGGGATAATTGAACTTCTTACGCACGATGGTGACACTTAATGTAACTGGCACACTTAGTCCCTTAAGCTTAATTCTTCTCACAACGCTCGCTTCAGGGAAGTGTCTCCCTAATATGATCTTTAAAGGTTGTTCTTCTGTTGTCCACTCTATTATTGTAGGAACACGACCTCTGTAATTCTCATGATGTCGACAATTATCGAATCCTTTGGTCTCTGATTCAAGTTTGGATTATCTTGTTTACTAGCCTATACTAATTTATGTTACTTTGGGGTCTGACATAGCCTTCTAATAATTATGTTGGAGTCAATAGTTTATTTCTTGAAATGAGGATATGACTTTATGTCTTATACCCTTTTATAGTCTCAAGGTCTTTCTCCTCTTGTATTTTCCTTCACTTAACTATAGGCTTTGTCACCCTGTGACTTATCGTTATCACCCATTTCACATCTTACTCATGAAGCTTCATTTACCATTTTCTTAGTCTTTTGCTAATGTTTCCATTTCTTAACTTATTCTGAAAACTTCAACAAAACATTATTTTGCTTTTAGCTCCCCTTGCCCCATCTTACCAGTTCTTCGAGTCACCTAATATTCTCTCCTTACTAGGGACAGGGGACATACTAATGTATATATTTATCCCTTCTCGAGTAGATCCCTCAACTACTCATTCAACTCTCGTAGCTCAGGAGAAGCCATCCTATAATGAGAAATATATATCGGCTGAGGTCTAGCAACTGCAAATCATCATTGTGCAGCCCCAATGAGATCGTTTAGCAATAATCGGCTCACCCATCGGTATGGACACTATAAATGACTTACTTAGAAACTCATATACTATACCAAGCTTCTCCGTAACAAATAGGGTAACATAGGAAAAAGTAGATCCAGGATCTATTAAAGTATAAACATTGTATAAAAAGCAGTCAATGTACATGTCACAACATCTGGTAAACTCCAAGTCCTTTCCTCTTGCCAAAGCATAGATGTTATTCTGACTACCAATTGAACTAGAAGCTCCACTACGATCTCGACCTCTACTGGAAAAATACTATGACCCGCGCCCTAGAGGACGCACTAAAGCAGATAACCCTGCTACTGATCAGTCGGTTAAACCATGCCACACTAGCCTTTACTCGAGCATTCTCTCATCATATTACCCTTAAGGTCATACATGTAAAAAGCGGTTGAGCCTACTATACACCTCTTAGAATGTCCCCTACCACAAGTATCACATCACAGAGGGGCTGGTCTTATTTTCCCTGGACTCTGATATCGTTGTAACCCTGATGCTTTCGAGCTCTCACCAAGTCACTATGAAATATAACTATCAGATATATAACCCTAGGACTAACACGAAGAAGGCCTAGATGGATGGCTGACTATTGGGGCCTGGAACTACCCTGAGAATCCTCCTAATAACTAACTGATCTCGCTCTCTTATGTTTCTCCCTCTAAATACACTCAGTAATCAATTGATGGTATCGACAGTCTTCCATATTCTGACTGAAGTCCTGAAATCGGGAAATATTCATATTATCATACCCAACAGCAGTGATACAAGTCTCCACATACTCTGGTGCAGGCCTTGCTATAAACTGACAAATCCTAGCCGGCATCAATAAAAATATTGGGACACATCTTGTCATGGAATTGAAACGGAGACTATACTCTCGAACGCTCATATCCCCCTGCGGAAGGATCAAGAACTTGTCAACCCACCCCTCTCGGATCTCCAGCGGAAGGTAATGGTCTATAAAAGCATCTAAAAACTCATCTCAAGTCACTAGAGGTGTGTCCTGCCCTCGAGATCTCTTACATCCTTCATGCCAAAGAACAACTATATCTCGTGATCTAAAAACCGCTAGCTCAATTGTCTCTGTCTCTGAGGCATGCATAACCCGGAAGACCCTATGGAGATGATCAATAAAGTCCTCGGAGTCTTCATGTCGGTTTTTCCCAAGAAACTCTGGAGAGATCAAAGCTAGAAAATTTTAAGCTCGCGAACTACCGGGCCCCACATAAGGTCCTGCACTCACTGGTGCTCTGGGCTTACGCTGAGCAACTACTATCTGAGCCAATAGGTGTACTACACTCATTAAGTCTTGATCTGAGGGAATAAGATGAGGATATGGTGGTGGTGCAGCTCTAGGAATCTCCTTAAATAGAGGAGTCAGAGGCGGGTGTGAGGGTGTCTCATCCTGGGCCTCAGACTAGGCCACCTCAACTGGCGATACCCTACTAGTACCTTTACATATCATGTCATTATCCCACTGGATACCTATTGTATTACGTGTCACTGTCATCTCTGTATATAATATTCAAATAGGGGGTTAGCCTTGAATTCTTATGACTCACCTCTAGAGCACGATTTAGATTTAAAAGTAGGGTAACCAAATCCTAGATGCTTTTTAGCCTCTTGTATATATGATGTGGTGCATAACACATTGATAAACAAGATTTTATTAGACACGGCTTGTAGAATTTGACACGTCTTGTAGAATTTCTATGATAGACCTGATCTGATACCAAGTTCGTCATGCCCCAACCTTAAGAGGTGTGATCGTCACCCAGACTCTTTCTAGGGCAGAGTGAACCAAGTTATAACTCATATAATCTATGTCCCGCACTACTACATTTTTAATCTAATGCCACGACTCATAGAAGGCTAATACAACGCCCTATATAGTACCGTTGCATTAGATATGGCTAATGCGACGAGTTCAAGTGTAACAAATCAGAAAATTAGGCTAATGCAGCGGTATAACAGATCATGCATTAGCACGTAATCTGGCGGCACGGAATGGCCGTTGTATTAGCTTTATGTAATCTGCCTATCACGCTAATGCAATGACATCCTTTTAAAATCTTAAAACCTTGGTTTTATTTTCATTATAGCCGCGCATTACACCCTCCACACTTCTTAACCCTAGCGAAAAAATTTCCCTTCCCCAAGCTTGTCGTCGCACCCCCCTTCCCCCACTGCTAGCCTTCGCACCCCCCTTTCCCGATGTCGCCGTCGCACCCCCTTCCCTCATTGCTCATCGCCAGCGCACCCCCCTAAGCCATAAGAGAGTAGAGTAGTAATTGTTGAACCCATCAATGGCGATAATTTCCGAGTACAATGAGCAAGAAATAAACCACCTGTATCAGCTAAGCCTTTTAACGTTGTTCTTGATCCTACAAACCCTCTAGGGTTTCTTGAATCGTGTTTGAGTTTCTAGGCTGAGATTCTGATATCTTCAAGGGCGATTCTTTGGTAAGCAATGTCAATGCGGTGATTCGTATGGTGAAAGACAAGGAGAAGAAGAGGAAATATGAAGTGCAAGGTTCACCTAGAAAATTCGAAAAGAAGCTTACGGAGGATGTTCCTGTTAAGGTCGACCAAGTTAAGGACGACAAAAAGGGTATGTATCGTAGTGTTATACTAAGAGGTTGACTTGCAGGTGCTTGTGATCCAACTCCACTCCCTTGGGTTTCAAGACTACCACTCAGGGGAAAGAAATGGAGTAATTATTATTGAGTTGAATCTTGATCTTGAATACCCTCTGATATATTGTTTATGGTTATTAGCGATAAGTAAAGTTTGTACTTGTTGGATTTGTAAAGCATTGATAGTTGATGGCTAAGATGGTTTCAAGTATGTTTAGAGCCTAATGTTCTGAAAACAAATAGGAGTATCAAACAACCCATTATTTTATTGAATCTTTGCTCTTGATCTTCAGAATTGTATTTATACAACATTTTAAGTGACAGTTAATAGCTGAGTGGTTGAAGTATGCGTTGATTCTAATTTTTTGATAAAATAAATTTCCAATAGCCCATTATGGAAGCCCTAGTCTTGCTCCCCGGAATTTGGAAATTGACAGCAGAGGACTTACGTAGGTTTCATTTTCATTGTGCGTGCCAATCTGCTGGTGGAGGGTTGATGTTGTAACTTTCTTTTGCTGTCTTCATTTGTCACCATGACTTGGTCTTGTGACGTTTATGGTTATCAAAAGGTCGACTATATTCAGTTTGAACAGTATTCCTTTTTCTGAGCTGTGTAGGTGTGTACGCTTGAAGTGAGGTGCATTTGAGAAAGTGGGTCCTTTCTGACACCTTTACATTTTTGACATGCTTGGTAAATGTCAACAAAGTACTTCTGGTTTAGTTTGTAGAAGCTTAGCATAGAAATGTGTTTTCGAGAAAAAGTTTCAGATTTGGAGTTTAGGAAGCTACTTTTGAGCCTAAAATTGTTCTAGTATATTTCAGTTTTCAATTATGAAATCAAAATGTACTGAAGGTGCCTTATAAAATTACTTAGATAGATACTTGGTTGAGTGGTTATACAAAAAAATTAATAGCCTTTTGTATAGCACAAGAAAGAACTGCACTCTAAAATGCCACAGTGCTGACCGGCATTGATAGTTCCATACAATTAGTACAATTTTGTACTTCAGGTCTTAGAGGTTCTATTTTTTCTCTCAATTGGATAATGGCATATTCTGGGAGCCCTGAATGTTGTGGTATTTAAATATATGAACCGTCTCACTGTTGCTATGACGGGCTAATGTTTAGTGAGGAGATTTACGTCTCATGTAGCTACTGTTGATGATGCTGAGTTGTATCTACAAGTTTCATCTGGCTCCTATATTGACACTCAATTTTGTTCAATTTCTTCCGATTATTTATTATAATTAAACTAATTTTTAAATATCTCAAAATATTTTTTAAATTTTAATAAATCATTTTTTTTATATAATCACTATTTAAATATAACACTTCAAACTAGAACCCATTTCTTTTCCTTATTTCCCAGCACCCCCTATATCGTCCCAGCCCTTTATCCCCCCAAAATAAAATCCAACCCAAATCATCCAACTCAAAAACCAGAAAAATAACTAAAGACTAAAATCCCTAACCTAGAAAAAGCTCAAAGATGAAAGCAACGCAGCAGATTCATTTCCCTCTTATCTCTTCCATTTTTGGAATGAAACCAAAGTCCTTTCAACCTTAGACAGAGGGTGTTGCTCCATTTTCGTGCTATATCACTGTCCAAAAAAACGTTCCGATTTTGAACGTTATTTGTGTGACCCAATTTAAAATCCGAAATGTAAGAAATTCCGCCCAAAGAAATCCTAGCAAACCCTAAACTAATCCTATATAAACTAGCATATGAACTCTATTTCAGAAAAAACTGAGAGCCGCCGCCTTAATCCTCTTTTCAAACCATAAAATATTTTTCCTTTTTTTTACTCAAACTCTCAGAATACAAGTTCTTTTAAAAAACAGATTTTGATTCAGTAAGTCGATTTGAACTCGAAAGTAGTCTCTTTACCTCAATTAGTTGCACCCCGAAAGGGTCACCAAATACATGTCCTTTCACTTTTATATATATGTGTATTATTTTCGTGATTATTGTTTTGTTGGTAGTTTATTCATTTTAGTGATTAATGCGTAGATTTGTTTGATTTAAATGGGTACGCTGTTGATTTAATTTTCTGATTGTCTTCAAACGGGTGAGATTAGCTAAGTTTCATTTCACTCCTATATTTTATGTTTCTGTTGAAAAGGCTTTGCTACTAAACTGAACAAACCGACTTTACTAAAGAAAGCAAATGATAGAAAAAGAAAGCAAACTGCATGTTTTGCATTTAATCTAATCTGTACATAAAAGTATGCATCATACCAGTAAGATATAATTTGCATTTAGTCACTTCAAAAATGGCAAAATAACCTAATTTGTTGTTTAGGTATAATTGTTACAATTTTACATTCTAATAGTAATAAAAATATAGGAAAATTCGTGTGTAAAGTTATATATACTTACTGATAATGTAGACCTATTGTTTTATCTTTTATTGGAGCTGTGAATTGGTTATGCTTTCTGAATGTAGAAATTGGAATCTGCCTATTGCCAAAATGAAATGATTATATGTATTTAAAATTTTAGGTCAATATTGTTTATTATGTGATAAAATTTAGAGCATATACTAATCCTTTTCTTTTTTTTGTTTTACATGAAATGCATTGGAGTAAATGAAGAGTTTCATTATGAGACTCAATTCAATCACGACGAAATGAACATCCGCATCCATGTCTCTTGCATTCCCGACTTCGGAATTTCAAAACCAAATGGGCCGAATGACATTGTCATCCGCCCTATGTTACTCTTTTATCTTTACTCTTCAATTCCGTCCTTATTTTCTTTTGTGTAAATTTAAATATGTGATCTTGCATAAATATGTGATCTTGCATAAATATGTGACCAATAGATTAAAGGGGAGAGTAGCTTAACAAACTATTTCCCATACATTTTAGAGTAAACCTCATGCAAATTCATCAAAACATATGCATCTTTCAAATAAATATTTGCAATACTTTTCTTAACTTTATGCTTTCCAAAACATGCATATTTTAAATATAATAATTAACTTAGGTTTGACCGGACAATCGCAAGTTAGCGGATCCTGAAGGATGTCTAATCCCTTTCCTTTAGGATAATAAAGAACCCTTACCCATAATTTCATAAATTTTGCAGACCTTTTAAAATGGAGTTTACATTTGCAGCATTTTAGTTAAATGTTTAGGTGTCCTAATTCACTAGACTAATTAGGTGGCTACTCCTTAAACACAATTCAGGAATTACTTATATGTCGTACATCATTTTTTACTCCGGTTAAAATGGGGTGTGACACGCTAACCATCCTAATTACTGGACTTCATGTTGTTGAACACGCTTACGTTGGGCGCGGGGTTTATCTTTGTTTTGTCCAGTTATGCTTGATTTACTTGTTTTACTACTTGCTCTTCTTTTGGTGAGAATTCATGGTCACAGGAACAGACTGTCTCGTTGTATCTGTAGATATTTATACCTTCTAATAATGTGATGGATAATAATTCTGCAGTTTGATCAGCGACAGAAATCAATGGGTCTTCCAACAAGTGATGATATGCAAAAGCAGGAGCTCCTAAAGAAATTTATGGCTCAGGAACTTCATAATCTAAAGATTATTGTTACTGATAGAAGCTGAAGAAAATGACTCACATAACAAAAACTAGATATATATTTATGGTAATTTTGAGGTTGCTGTTTAATTTTTATGCTTCTACCTCTTTAGAGGCAGGTTATATAAAAAAGAAAGCCAAAACGATATAGGAAATTATATGTTTTTATATGACTAAACTACATTGAAGTTATTATTTATAATGGTTTGACTAGTCTATCATTTTATTACTTATGACTATTCATTATGTTAACTTGTAGGTGTGTGGTGAGCTAAACGGAGAAGAGTTATTTATATTCAATTTTTTGGAGCTAAATGGACCAACTTATCTATATTCATTTTTTTTGTTTCTAGTACTTATGCTAAATTTATTATATATATAGAGATACTTTTGTGAATAATTATTTTGTAATATGTCTTATATGGTCTAATATTGTAATATCACACTTTTGTGAACAATTAGTAAGACAATCCTTTTTTATTATTATCTTTCTCTTTTTATTATTTATTTTGTCATTATTTTTTTCTATAGTCGTTGCATTAGGTAACTCTAGGCTTCTTCAAAACAGGTGCATATCTAATGTGACGGCTGTATAATGTCGTCGCATTAGATCGATAAGCTAGCTGTTGCATTAGGTGAAAATTGGCTTCTTAAATCAGGTGCATATCTAATGCGACGTCCTGGTACAGTCGTCGCATTAGGTCGTTAAGTCGTCGCATTAGACATGCACCTAATGCGACGGTTAAATAGGGCCGTTGCATTAGGTGCATATATAATGCGACGGCTATATACTACTGTCGCATTAGGGCCTTCTGGCTGTTGCATTAGGTCTATTGCAATGGCCAGAAGGCCCTATGATGACGATTTTGAGGCTTCGCATTAGATCTGAAATGTAGTAGTGCCGAAAGACTAGGTAGACTAATGAGGTCAGGATGTAAGTGTATCATCACAACTTAGGTCGACAAGGTCGTACGCTACAGTATATGTGAATAATAGGAAACTCAACAAAAATGAGATCACCCTGGAATATATACATATATGAACGGCCTACAGGCCTATATACGTCTCTTGAAGCAGTAAACCCAAAACATAATATATAAAAGGGTCGCAAGGCCACCATGCTGACAATACTATAAATATAAGACACGTCCACGAGCATCTAAAGAGTGATATTTGTATCATAGTCGGGAAAGAGCCCTGGCCTACCCATAGTCTGTATATACACTAAAATCTAGAACTAGCAACTCCAGATGACTGGATCTTACCACACAAGCTGGTACTCAGTAAATGTATTGAGAAGGTCCTTCCGGTTGTCTATCAGGACATGCATGCATGAAATGTAGCGCCCCCGACAAAAGGACGTTAGTATGAAATAATGTATCGAGTATGTAAATCAACTAAAATAGAAACTGAGCTGAAATGTATGATATGCTAAATATAATCTAAGTCATCAACGAAATCTGGAGATACGCTTACATATCTCGGACTCCTAATAACCATACAACACTATAGAAACTATCTAGCCTCGTAAAAGGCATCTAATAAGTGTAAATAGCCCCGAAGGCAAGTGCATATTCCCAAAGGCAATCTTGTTACACCCCATAATTCCATGGCAATGAAATAAGAACGTAAGTTAGGATATAAGATTTGAATGTTGGAAGGAAAGTATATTTACATTTTCTATATGGAATAATTTTGGATACAACAAATGTGACGACGAGAATTAATACTAGTAGTTGAATTATTTCCAATGGAGTTATGGACTTAGTGTTGAATTATTAAGTCTCGGCATTGTGAAGTAAGAGGTCATCGAAAAAATTGAAAATTTGGCTAAGTGTGGGAGATATTTTTGTAAAGGGAAAGACAAGTGGACAAGTGGGGTTCATGGCTCCCCCCTCCACTTGTGTTACTAGGGATGTCAGTGGGGCGGGTAAATGCGGGTGCCGCCCCGCACCCGCTCCAATTGGGGCGGGTATGGGGGATGGTTTGGTGGGTGGTGGGGCGGGTATGGGTATCAAAAGTGCTACCCGCCATGGGTAGTGGGGCGGGGGTGGATTTCATATAAGACCCGCCCCGCACCCGCCCCGCCCCGCTACCCGCACCGTACCCACACCGACCGTACCCGCACCGCCCATATACGTAACATCTATTAGTTTAATTAGGCTATTTACAAATTTATTTGGCCCTTTCTTGATTTAAAATGTGACTTGAGCTAACCCGCACCGTAATGCACCACGTTTCTTTTTCTTATTCTCTTTGTTCTCCTTTTTTTTGTTAAATATTTTCATCTTTACTGTTTTTTAATATTCATAATATTTTGGCAAGGTTTTAGACTTGATATTCGATACACCATAGTGGAAAAGTTTTTTTCTTTTTCTTTTTTCTTATATAACTTTCATTTTGGTGACTAAAACAATTGTTAGACATTATTTGAGCATTTTATTAATGGGTACCCGCCGGGTAAGTGGGTATCCGCGTGAAGTAAGTGGAGCGGGAGCGGGTGGAAGAATTACTACCCGTGATGGGTGGTGGGGCGGGGGTGGGGATGTGTTTTAGGTGGTGGGTACGGGTATGGGATACCCTTCCCCCGCCCCCGCCCCGCCCCATTGACATCCCTATGTGTTACATACACCAAATATATACAAAGCCTTGCAAGACTTTGTTCACAAATATTTTCATCATCCAAACTCTTATCTCTTCCTTCTCCTTCAAGTTTTCAAAAATTCCATTGCCAAGTGAAGAACAAGATCAACTTATTTTCCAAGATTAAGCACCTTAACTAAGTTCTAAGCCAGGTTAATACTCCAAGGCAGTGGGTCACGGCTGGACCGATTCTGTCCAAAAAAAAACCTAAGCTTGGGATGAACTTTTTGGAAGAAAAACATGAAAGTAAGATGGTTACAAGCTTGTAGAGTATACATGTGTATTATTGTAACTTGAAGAAGTGGTGCAAAAGTGAAGCAGTTGGCCGAGAACATAGGGACTGTTTTGGCTAAAGTTAAGGTAAGGTTTCTTCTTCCTCTTTGAGAATAATGGAAGTTAAATGATGTTAATTAAGGGATGAAGTTGTATTAAGTGAAATAGATAATAATAAGTGCATGTCACAGTTTTGGCAAGTTAGCCGAATTGTGGGACTGTTTTGATATATTGGATTCGTTGGTTATTGTTGTTGTTATCGTCACTTATTGCATGTTAAAATGAAGGAATATTGTTATTGAAAGTTGATATGGGTTATATAAAAGTATTGAAATATGAATTGGATTTTAAGGAGTTATGGAAAGGGTTTTGGTTTTGGTTGTTGGCCGAAATTGCATGAAACTGTGGGACGTTGGTGTGCTATTTTAGGGAATGTTTTGTGGAGTTAAAATGATGGAACTTTAGTTACAATTATGCATGTTTAATGTGGTAATTGCTAACGTATGTCCTAAAGGAATAAGGGTATAGAAAGGTGTAGAAAGGCTTCACATTTTACCCTCGTTGTGTTGGAGTATGGATTGTTTTTATGGACTGTTTTTATATGAATTAAGAGGTCGGATTAACATAAGAAGTAGGTATGTGAATCACCTTGGTTGTTGTTTTGAACTATCCTTAATTGGTACTTGGTTATTGATATTATTGGTCTTGTTTGTAAGTTGTGGATATATGTATAAATAGGGAAAGTGCTGCCCAAATTTTTATATGAAAGAGAAGTATTTATGTGGTATAACGCACACTAGTATCATGAAGTTGATAGATGTGTTATTGTTATTATAGGTTGAAGTGTTAATTGAGACGTATTCTACTTATCGTGTTGGTATAGCCGATAAGGTATGTGAAACTATCCTTTCTTCTTTGGCATGATGTATATGAAATGGGTGTACGGCGACGTACGTAATTCCATTGAATCATAATTTCTATTGATACATGATATGATAGTGCCTTGGTTTTCTAAAATGAAAGTTATTCTATTTATTCCATTGAGAGTCAAAAATGATTTTATCGCGTCCCAGAAAGGGCCGGACAATATATGATTTTATTGAGAGTCAAATGATGATTTAAATTGCACAAGGTTGCTCATGATAGCTATTCGTGCAAAGTTTTATTATTCCACTTCACCGAGTCCCATAATGGGTCGGGTATGTTCGTGCGCAGATTTATTGCACTAATGCACCGAGTCCCTCACTAGAGGACCGGGTACGTTATATACTTATATATATATGATTACATTGACATGCAATCCATGATGCGGGTATAGATACTCAAGACAGTATATGATTCCATGGACATGTATCCATGATGCGGGTATAGATACCCATGACAGTATATGATTATATGGGCAGACATTCATGATTTTGAAATGACTCTCATATTTTATAAGGCACAGTTGACTCTCTATTTTTACAAAGGTACAGCTGACTCTTATTTTATATGGTACGGTTGGATCTGGTATTTGTTTTTCATACTTGTCTCTGTCATCTTTTGGCCAGTTATGATCTTATTTACAGTATTTTATGTTTACATACTTGGTACATTGTTGTGCTGACCCCCTTCTCCGGGCGGCTGCGTTCATGCCCGCAGGTATAGGTACTCAGTTTGGTGATCCGCGAGCTTAGGATCTTTGCTCAGCTTTTGGGATAGTTCTATTGTTCCGGGGCTTATCATTTTGGTTCAGATCTTTGATTATAGGCTTATGTATATTCAGGGGTACGGCGGGGCCTTGTCCCGTCATAGTTCACTGCCTTACTCTTAGAGGTCTGTAGTCATATGTGGGTTGGACATGTACATTTGTAGTTCATTTTGGTTATTGTGTAAATAATGGCAGCCTTACCGGCTTGCCTATGATGTTATATGACAGTTCAGGGAATATGATCCATTTGTTATGAGTTTTTCTTAAGCTTCCGCTAGTTATATGTGATGTGTGGGTATAAGGATGCCCAGGTAGGGCACCAGTCGCGGCCCGTCGGTTCGGGTCGTGAAAAAAGTGGTATCAGAGCAGTTCGTCCTCGGAATGTCTATAGACCGTGTGCAGTAGAGTCTTGGTTATCGGTGTGTTGTGCACCACATCTATAAACAGGAGGCTACAGTACATTTAGGGTTGGTTTCTATTCATCTTACTCTAAGATCGTGCGATAGAGCTATGTTAGTAGGATAATCCCTCTCTAACGTATTATTGTGTTACAGTTATGCCTCTGAGGAAAGCGACAGCAGCCCAGAAGGGAATATATGAACTTTGTATACAGGTGGTAAGATTGTTGTATAGTTGGTGTGATGATGACATGCATCTACACGAACATATTTATTAGGGCCATATGTGTGTTACCTGAAGTGATTGTGGGTTATCATGAGTTGGTTAAGCATTAATAATTGCTTGGAATGTATGAAACAGTTTAATGAATCCACATCAAGTCATAATATATGTGCTAATTTGGAAAATTTAGGAGGTGATGAGCTGTCTGAGATTGTAATGAACTCTTAAAAGATCATGTTAAATTGACTTAATGACATACCATGTTGTTAGATTAAGCTATGTTGTATGCTTAAGTGATGCGCACGAATAATATTTGTATGGAGTAAATAGGGTTGTTATGGTTAAGACAACATGATTTTGAGATTATGAGAAGCTATCTTACCCGTATGCGGGGAGAGATAATGTAAGCTTGGGACATGGAATATTTGAGAATCTTAGATAATCGTTGAGCCCTTAGATATACAAGGTCTTCTTGAGTAAGATATTTTATGTTTGATCTTGGTAAAAGTACATAGTATATGTGAAGTATATTAGGTGTGATGATTTCTTGGGTTGAGTATAAACCACTTGTGATTGTTGTTGATGTTGTTGAGCCGATTGGAAATGGTATTACCGATTTTAAGGGAACTGCAATAGGACCTTATGAATATGACTTTGATTACAAGGGAAGTACACTGTGCTAAGGACTATCTGAGGTGGAATAAGGCAAGGACAAAATTCTTTCAACAAGAAGTGCAAAAATTCTATGGAGATATGAATACAAAAGTATTCCACAACTTGATAATATGATATTCAATATAAAGGAAAAAAAGGGTGATACTCTAAATGATACGTCAGGGATCATGCAAGCTTCTGTGGGATTCTACATTAACTTGCCGAGAACAAAGAGCTTCGAAATGGATCATGCAACCAGTAATATAGTGAGACAAATAGCAGTGGTAAGTGAGGAACAGAGAACAATGCTAAAAGGGAAGATTATGAAAGGGAGATAAGCCCCCTTCCTCGCGTAAAGGGCGATATTGCGTATTATTAAGAATTACATGTATCAAGGTTAGTAGGCTAAGGTATGCAATAGATGTTAGACTGGTAAGGTCTTCGACTTCGGCTACGTTGTGCAACATGTTACAATTCTATAACCTTTGGATAACAATAGTGTGTTGGGGGTAATTGAGGACGGGAACTATGGAACAGTCGAAGAATGGTTGTAAGAAATATGAAAACAATGAATAAGTAGGAATGAAATGGTATGATCGAGTATCAAGGCAGGAATATTTTTTTCCTTTCGTTTAATAACGAGTAGAAGGAAGGATTATGACAAGAATGATAAATGTGAATGAAATTATAGTTATACAGGTTTCACAAGGGTATGATTACTCCAGAACAGTGTAAGGACCAATGGTACCGCAGGGACAGTAAGAACACTTCAGCCAAATGTGACGAACCTCTGATGTTCAGGAAGATAATATGAGAAATACTTGAGATAAGAGACACCCAAGGCAACTTGAAATGAAAATGTAAAGGTAAGACGAATGGGCACTCGGTCGATGTGAGACCTAATACTGATAAGAAAAGAAATCTTGACAAGCGATTAGATCACGTAACACCGTGAATTGGATCTAAACATATGAAGCATCGGTTCCACAACATACGCAGTCATACCTTTCAGAAAGTGTGTAAACGAAAGTAACAATGAGTAAACTCGAGATTAGCTCCTAAACAGTTGAAAAGAGGCCAATGATGCCTATGGATATAAGTATAAGGTAGACATTAAAAATATATGTCAAGAGATAATGACATTATAAAACAGAGAAATTGACAGGCAAACACAGATATCTATGAGCATTTTTGAACTGACCATAAGTTCGACGAGATAGGTAAAGTAATGGGTTTACAGCTTAACGAGATCAAGAAAATATTTTTCTAAAACGCTATTGACAGAAGAGTTAGCCATAAGGCAAGTGGCAAAATTTGAAGGGAAGTATATTGACTAGGTTTGGAAATGGTAGATCCACATCAGGTAATGCAATTCTT
This sequence comes from Przewalskia tangutica, assembly GCA_029844215.1. NCBI lineage: Eukaryota > Viridiplantae > Streptophyta > Magnoliopsida > Solanales > Solanaceae > Przewalskia > Przewalskia tangutica. The sequence goes on along the minus strand of CM056736.1, from coordinate 28,198,092 downwards.
CAGTCTTCTACGTATTGGATAAAAGGATAAGTTATTAATTCATCCCTAGGGGTAGTAACGCCAATGATTGGAATCAGGAGCAATGTTTGAGATTACGTATGTATACCAGAATCTTTTGAAATTATGAAGAGTACGACAAGTAAGAAAAGGAGTGAATAAGTGTCAAAAGAATTGAAGTTGTTTATAATTACGAGTGGTGAGAAGATATGAAAATAAAGAAGAGAGATTCATTTCAGACCATGAATGAGAGTTAATTGTGATGATACACACACTTTAGATTCAATGAAATTGTCCATAAAATGTTCATGATTGAGCTACTACAAATATAAGAATTTCCAGCACACCAGTTAGTAACAAAGCTAAGTTGACATGAGGGAACACATCGGTTAGTTGAGTGAGAGTCCGATTGAAGGATTCAGATAGTGATAGCCCTATGACTCAGAATACATCAGAGTCATCCCTCATATGGGAAGGAAAAATAACGTCATGATAAAGATCCCATTTATGGAATAGATTGGGAAAGATGTCTAACAAAATAAAAACTGACCTTCGAGTATTATAGGAGAGGGAACCTCAGATGAAAGGTCAATTTGTGCATTCCGAATATAGCAGGATTACGAAATAAGATTACGACGGAGGTCCATGGTTCACAGTATTTCATTCACCATGAATCTACTAAGGTGTATCATGATCCCAATAGGTATGTATTGGTGGGATGGCATGAAAAGGGACATAGCAGAGGTTGTTGCTCAGTACCCGAATTGTCAACAGGTTAAGGTATAGCACCAGAAGCCTGGTGGCTTATTGCAGGAGATAGAGATCCCAACTTGGAAGTGGGAAGTGATTTGTCACGACCCGACGGGCCGTGATCCGGTGCCCTACCTGGGCACCCTTAGGGTACCTATCACATAATCACACGGATACCAAGAATAATGTAGTGATCTGTAAATCATATCTAATAGGCAAGCGACAGAAATTTGTCGCGTATCACGGAACATCCCAACACGAGCGTAAAGATCTGATCGACCAAAATACATATATAATCCACGCAAGTCCCAAACACATCTACCACCCACAACTGTCTACAGACCTCTAAGAGTACGCTAATGAAATATAACGGAACATGGCCCCATCGTGCCCCTAAATATACATAAGTAAAAAATATGGTTCTGTACCAAAATGACTAAGCTCTGAATCAATGGAGCTCTCCAAACAGCTGAACAGGAATCCTAGACTGGAGGATCACCAAACTGAGTACCTGTACCTGCGGGCATGAAACGCACCCAGAAAAAGTCGATCTGAAATAATGTACTGAGTATGTAAAACATGAAGTACTGTAAATAAGATCATAACTGGCCAAGAGATGTCAGGGGACAAATACAATAATAATCTCAATATTAATACAACTGTGCTTTATGAATTGAGAGTCAACTGTGCCTTCTAAAAATGAGAGTCATATCAAAATTATGAATGCCTGTAACGTGTCCCGGCTCATTTTGGGACTTGGTGAGCTCATCATCATCATGGATGCCTGTCCATGGAACTATCATATATATACATATAACGTATCTCGGCCCTCTAGCGAGGGACTCGATGGAACAATGCAAGGCTGTACACGAACATAGACCGGCCCGGAACTCGGTGAAATGATATAATCACCTCAAGCACGAATAGAGTATCATGAGAAACCAAATGTAATTTAAATCATCATTTGACTCTCCATGGAATAATAAAAGACATTATCATATCATGTATCATTTTGAAATCATCATTTGAAAATTCAAAGGCACTATCATATCATGTATCATTTTGAAATCATCATTTGAAAATTCAAAGGCACTATCATATCATGTATCACTAGGAATTAGGATTCAATAGGATTATGTACGTCTGTCGTACACTCATTTTATATAAATCATACCGAAAGAAGAAAAGATAGTTTCACATACCTTATTGTCGAACTAACCAACTCAATATTTAATATTCGTCTCGATTAGTGCCTTGACCTATAACAATAGTAATTCGTTCGTCAACTCTATGATTTCTAACATAAGTTATATCGAATGACGACTCTCTTTTCTATAAAAATTCGGGTTGCACTTCCCCTATTTATATGCACATCCACAACTTATAAACAAAGCCAACAATACCAATAACAAGATGCAACTTAAAGATATAACCAAAAAAACTTACTCCATATACGTCATCATAATACATTCCTTCTCTTTACGTTCATGGAAGACAACAACTACAACAACCAAGGTGATTAATACACTTATTTCTCATGTTAATCCAGCCCCTTTAACAATACAAACAATTCCCAACAACCTCATGAACATCTAATAACATAGTACCACAACTCTCCTCATAATTCCACAAAATTCAATTCATATTTCAACAATTTCATATAAACAACTACAATTCAGCCTAATTACAACATCAATAGGAAGGAGAGGGACCAACCGCCTAATGGTGTTTTTACAAAAATGATCACCGGTGATTAATACCTTCTTGAGACTATCGAACTTGAAGCAATTAATACTTCCTCTGTTCACTTTTACTTGTCATATTTTGCTTCTCTAGAATCATTTTGACTAAACTTTGGAGCTAAATTAAATTAGATTAATTCAATATTTAAAATTAAAATTTAAATGTTCAAAAACTATACGAAAAATACAATTGGTTGTAATACTTCTCATATTAATACAACAACAACATACCCAGTCTAATCCCACAAATACTTTTCATATTCATATGATAAAAAAATACATCTTAAAATATTGGTCAAAAGCTGTGTAGTTTGACTCTCACAAAGAAAAAGGTTCAAAATTGTCCTTAACGTGTTAGAAATATTTCAAAAATACCCTCCTTCCAGTTATTGGATCAAATTTGACCTTCCTTCCATCTAAATGACTCAAAAATGCCCTAACGTATTAGAAATGACTCAAAAATACCCTCCCGCTTTCACCTATTAGACTAAATTTGTCCCTAAAATTAGTTTTAGGCTTGAAATTATTCCTCAATTAATGACATAATTATATGATAGTTAATTAAATTTTAATTAAAATGTGATCTTTATTTATTGGTCCACATAAATTTTAACCCAACACAAAACCGATTTTAACTTAACGTAGCTAAGCGATAAAATCATATTTTTCGCCTCCCGTTTTCAATTTATTTAGCATATTGTTCTATTGGTATATAAATTTTGTTTGTATTTTGATCAACCAAACCAGATCAAAAACTTGCGAGAATTTTAAGAGAGTCTCTCTATATAGTTAATCTGAAATATATATCATCATAGAGTGAATATTGCCGTAAAGTGAATTAGGTTTGGGGTTTCCCATGATGGTATTTGTAAAACAGTGTATACCTGTGATATACACTTACTATGCAAAGTGTATATCACAGGCCTTATGGGTCTTCAAATCAGTTTTGGACCGTGATATACACTTATTATATGTAAGTGTATATCACGGTTTTAGTCATATATTTGAGTGTAATATTATTATAATAGTAAGTATATATCACGGGTATACACTGTTTAACAGTATTCAGTTGCCTTGCTTAGTAAACTACATCTTTGTCCAAGGAGTTCTACAAGAAACAACAAACCCTTGGTCACATTGCAGATTTCACAAGAATTGTTCCTTTCATACAAGTAGGGGTGACAAAATTAGCCCAAAACCAAATGACCCGTCCAAGATTTCATAGGTTTGGGCAAGAGTGATTTTGAAGATGGGTTGGTTTGGCTAGCCCAAGTTGACCCATCATAAATCAGCCCAAATGAGCCCATGATGGTGCCCAAACTTGACCAATCAAAATACTTAATTTTAATGATTAAAGTTTCACTCTAGATTAAGATTTTTATTTATAAATAATTATTTAAAAATACTTTTATTATTTCGGAAAAATAAAAATACACCAACGCACCCCAACCACACTATCTATCAACCCTACCCCCTCCCCTACACCAACCCCCACTCAAGCACTGAACAACCCTCACATCTCTGCCCCTACATTGCATACACCACCCCACCCAACCCACTTCTACCCCACCTAACCCCACATCCCACCCTACCCCCCGCCCTACCCCATTCTCAAATTATTATTTTATATTTTTTTACTTTTATAAACAATTTAAAAAAAAATCTGAATTTTTTTCTTACCTCCCCCTATCCCCACCCTCAAATTTTTATTTCATATTTTTTTGTTACTTTTATAAAAAAAAATGATTATTTTTCTTACCTCCCCTCCCCCCTCCTCCCCCTGCCCTACTCCCACCCCATCCTCAAATTTTTATTTTATATTTTTTGTTACTTTTATAAAAAAAATATTAAGAATATGAAACTTTTTCTTACCTCCACCTACCCCTCCTCCCCTCCGCCCTATCCACCCCCACCCCATTCTCAAATTTCTATTTCATATTTTTTGTTACTTTTATAAAAAAAAAATTATTAAAAATATAAAAAAAAATCTTACCTCCCCTACCCCTCCCCCATTACCCCCACCCCACCCCATCATCAAATTTATATTTCATATTTTTGTGACTTTTATAAAAAAAATATTAAAAATATGATTTTTTTTATTACATTCCCCCTCCAACCCTACCCCCTCCCCCCCAACCCCATTGCCCCCACCCATTCTCAAATTTCTATTTCATATTTTTTGTTACTTTTATAAAAAATAAAAAAAAAATATGAAATTTTTTCTTACCTCCACCTACCCTCCCCCCTATCCACCCCCACCCCATGCTCAAATTTCTATTTTTGTTACTTTTATAAAAAAATTATTAAAAATATGAATTTTTCTTACCTCCCTACCCTCCCCATTGCCCCACCCCACCCCACCCCATCATCAAATTTATATTTCATATTTTTGTTACTTTTATAAAAAAATTATTTAAAATATGAATTTTTTCTTACCTCACCCTACCCCGCCCTACCCTTCCACCCCAACCCCATTGCCCCCACCCCATTCTCAAATTTCTATTGCATATTTTTTGTTATTTTATAAAAAAATGATTAAAAATGTGAATTTTTTTCTTACCTACCTCTACCCCCCCGCCCCTTCACCCCCACCACTGCTCCACCCTTTCCTCAAATTTCCATTTGATATTTTTTTCTTTTATAAAAAAATTCTTACCTCCCCCCGCCATACCCCCTCCACCCTCACTCATCCTCAAATATCTATTTCATATTTTTTGTTACTTTTATAAAAAGAAAATATTAAAAATATAAAATTTTATCTTACCGACCCCTACCGTTACCCCCCCCCACCTCCCTACCCCATAGTTTATATTTTTTTATACTTTTAAAAATAATTTATAAAAATAATGATTTTTTTCTTAACCCCATACCCACACCTACCCCCTCCACCCACCCCATCCTCAAATTTCTATTTCATATTTTTTTTTTACTTTTATAAAAAAATATGAAAATTTTTATTATCTCCCCTCTACCGCCCTAACCTCACCTACCCCCACCCCCACCCCATCCTCAAATTTCTATTTCATATTTTTTTTACTTTTATAAAAAATATAAATTTTTACTTATAGATGGGTTGGGCACTGACTCATCTACAACTTCAGCCCATGTTAACCCGCCCAACTTCAGCCCAAACGACCTATCTGCCACCTCTATCTACAAGCATATACCAGTTTGCGTCTACAATATCTAGATGGTTTGTACTTATCAACATATTTGACAGGCAAGTTAATTAACTTTCACTAGTCAAGATGGAGAGAAAAACAAACAATACCTCAATATATATTATTTATTGAAGTTTTTCCATATCATTTAAGAAAACATTCACTAACTTTAATAATAAGAGTATTTTTCTAAAATAATATTTATTCTCTCTTGAATCTCTAACTTAATTAGCACTTTACTAAATTTGAGATGATATTAATCTCCCTTAGGGAGTCTTCTCATTAATATCAAAACATATATAATGTACAATATTCATTCCTTATACAATAGGAACCTTAAACCTAATCACAAAAGAAATCTCAGTCTTATCATAATTATATTTACACAATATATGAAATATATTCTAATTATGGGGTAGGGATGACTAATTGACTATATACACGTCTACACATCCCCTCCGTCGGAGCGAGAGGAGGCCGGACGCTGAGACTGGATCTGAAGTCAAGAAATAACTGTCTGGGAAGTCCTTTGGTAAATATGTATGCATACTGATAGAATGATGGAACATGTAACAATCTGACATGGCCTAACGCAACCTTCTCACGAACGAAGTGTAGATCTATCTCAATGTGCTTGGTTCGCTGATGTTGAATCGGATTATGAGAAAGATAGATGGCAGAGATGTTATCACAGTACACAATAGATGTCTGACGCAAAGGACACTGAAGTTCTAACAGTAAATTTCTGAGCCAACAAATCTCAGCTACCACATTTGCAACGCCTCAGACTCAAATTTCTAGACCGAACTGGATAGAGTAGCCCGTCGCTTGGCAGACCAAGAAATCAGATTATCCCCTAAAAAAATACAAAAGTCGGAGGTCGAGCGTCGCGTGTCCGGACACCCTGCCCAATCTACATCTGTATAAGAGAGCAACTTGTTTGGTGTAGAGGGGTATAAGTGCAAACCATAATCAAGTGTGCCCTTAATGTATCAGATGATGAACTTGCTTCTTGGTACAAGGGGAGGGCGCAGAATTCTAGTTCTAGTTCTTCTTCTGCCTAATCTTTAGTACCGTTTTGAGATTGAATCTTTAGCAGCAAGAAAACGGATGCAGCAAGAAAACAGGTAGATTAGAAACCTCTGGTAAAATGTCCGCCCGTAACCCAGCAGATAAAGTACATTACATAGTCGAGGGATTGGAAATGAGACTCCTTGAGGGCATGCATGAATAGGCATACCTGCTGAACAACATAAGTAATGTCTGGCCTTGTAAATGTGAGATACTGAAGTACACCTGCAAGACTCCTATACAGAGTAGGATCGGAGACTGGAGCACCATCCAAAGCACTGAGCTTAGATTTTGAATCAACTGGAGTAGGTGAAACTTTGCAATTCGCCATCTTAGCCTTGTACACGATCTCCTCTGCATACTTACACTGACACAAGAACATGTGGTTGGCGGACCTGGTCACTGATATCTCCAAAAAATAACTCAACTTCCCCAAATCAGTCATTGCAAACTCGGACTTAAGCAAGGTAATAATCTCATTTTTCAACCAGTCGGAGGAGGCAGTAAGAACAATATCATCCACATAAAGTAATAAGTAAACAGTTATACTACCTCGATGAAAAATAAATAGTGATGTATCACTCTTGTTGCATACAAACCCAATCTGCAATATATACCAGGCAAAGCGATCAAACCACACACGGGGGGCCTACTTCAGGCCATATAGTGATTTACAGAGATGACACACATAGTGAGGAACTGCTGGATGGGTGAACACATGTGGCTGATACATGTAGACTGTCTCTCTCAGATCCCCATGTAAGAATGTGATGCGCGATTTATGCACACACTAACGCAAGTGCACGTGTCGTGACCAGTAATATAGTCTAGAAGACCGAGTTATCGTCCTCAGGGATTAGTGTTCAATTCTCAAATTCTATTCTATGGTATCTATTTGGTAACCGATGATTGATGAATTGTTTATAACTATAATTATGAATGCTAACTAAATTACTTTGTTTTACTTCAGATATGGTGGAAATAGGGCTTCCAAATCTCCTCAACTATCCACTCATCTTACTTGTTAATGCAATTAATTATGGTTCTTCTTCTATTTCGAGATAGCATGTTAACTAAGCCGTTTTATACTCATGTTAAGGTAATATAAACACTCAACCCCAATATAGAACCCTTCTACCTTTCGGTGATAAGATTGACTATAAAGGAGGATTAAGAGCAATAACCTATTAAACTACACAAGTATCGGGATACTTTCGTCCACGATTTAACCTATGTTTATTCAACTATAGCATATTCACAATCTCCCCTTTCGGCTTTCGATTAGAAATCATATGGATTATGATAATTAGTGATCAATTAATTACCAAACATTCAAGACAAATATTGAATAAATCTCAACAATGATAAGAAGAAACCAAAACATGCATTAATTCATAAGAATGAGTTTTAAGTGATTTGATATGGAAAGCCCTAAATTAAGTTAGTTCCTAGTCATAGATATGCCAAGAACTAAACCAATATCCAACATAAACTATAAAGAAATAAAACAAAGAAACAAGAAATTACACAAAAATAGTCTCCACTCTTGATCTCCAAAGTTGTGATGAATTGACAAGGGTTTGAAACCCTTAATTCTGACCTAAAAACTCCTTTTTATAGCCTCCAAGTCGCTCTCCCAGTTTTCCTTCTAGGCCTTGGCCCATTCCCATTCGAATTTGATGTAAATCCGCCGGCGCGGCGCACCATTGGCGCGCGCAAACTCCTGCAGTTCTACGTAATTTGGCGCCAGGCCTCGATCTTGCTTGTTTGGAGCGCCACGGCCGCTGCTTTCGTGTCCTGCTAACTTTCTCGCTTTGAGCTCTGGGACCTCTGTTTCTGCCCTCTTTTTGCTTCTTTTCGCCAATGAGCCACTTTAAACCATTATGACTCAAAAGAAAGAAAATCTATCCTAAGACGACACGTATTTGTACAAAAATAGGCAAAAGACTAACTAAAAATGACTCAAAAAGTGTATATAAAATACACCAATCAAACACCCCCAAACTTAACATTTGTTTGCCCTCGAGCAAAGATCAAAAGAAAGAATTAAAGACAAGAGGAAAAATGAAATAGACTGACTCAAAGACACTGATCACTTTGCTGCATCATTGTTACTTAGAAAAGCATGAAGGTTAGCAGAATAATATGCAGGAACATATAGCATGAATTTTTAGCATTCTAAACACATTAAGTTATATATTTCGCAAATTCAATTTAATCATGCTCAATGGAAGTAAGAATACCTAACTATACATGTCAATTTCAAAATCCTATGACATGTTTACTTGCTATTCTCCACTAATCATGGATACACATGTAAGAGATCTTCAGGGCTTTTCAAGGTTGTAATGTAGACTTAGGCATGGGTAGGTAAAAATAGGCATTTAGGCTCATTTTATGTACCATAAGCTCTTTTGCTTTAAATTCTTCCCTTTTCTTTTGATTTCCTTCTTCAATTCATACCTATCTTTCCCCTCTTTTGTTTTGAGAGAATGAAGTGTATTATGAATAACAGTCACCCCCAAACTTAGGCTTTTGCCTATTTATTATTACTTTTTCATTGGGGTGCATCAAAATTGTTCACTCTTTTTGTCTCTTTTTTAACACTTTATATTCCAATCACCTCAATTTTTTTACTTATGGCACAAGTGTGGAATTATAGGGTGTCAAAGAAAAAGTCTTATTTTTAGGCTCAAAGGGGCTGACTATGGATATTTTGAATGTCAGGGATAGGCAAAAATGGTAAGAAAAGGCTAACAAAGAAATGTCTGAGTCATCTCCCTAACATGCATATCCTAATTATTTCGCCTCAAATAGCAAACAATCATACACATAGGTTTAATCATAAACAATGCACAAGTCAAACAAGATACCCCAAATAATCTGATTTCATGAATTTTTGGCATATCTAACCTAAGTGTTTAGATGGTTTGTCACGACCCGACCACGGACCCGTGACTGGTGCCTTACCCCGGGCACCCTTGTGATACAACATCAGAGAAAACCAGCGGAAAATAAACTCACAACAAGAACTCATATAGAATATAAGCAGGCTAACCCAAAATGGCTACCTCTAAATATAACAAAGCTGAACAGTTACATCCTTAACAACCCAAGTTATGACAGGACTACAGACCTCTAAGAATGTGTAAACACTATGACGGGACAGGGCCCCGTCATACCCCTGAATGTACAAAACATCTACAACTGGAGAACCGCACTAAAAGTCGAGCCTCCGAGAAATGGAGCTTCGACACCGAGCAAGATCCTAAGAATGAGGATCCACCACTGCGCTACCTTACTCGCAGATGAACGCATCCCCGAGGAAGGGTCGACACAATATATACCAAGTATGTAAAACTGGAAAACACTGTAATAATATCATAAGTCTAAAATAAGCTGGAGTCATGGAAGAAAATCAAAATACAGTACACTGTGCTTTACTAACAATGAGAGTATCAAGTATAAACTTTACTGCATAAAATAGGAGGCTCATGATCAAAACAGGGTCTCTCGCCCGTAGTATCATTAAGCAATCCTACTCCTGGGACTATTTCACCCGCATAGGTCCTGTGGACCCGCATGAGGTCATCCGCTTCGCATGGGACTATTTCACCCGCATGAGACTATTTCACCCGCATGAGGTCATCCGCCTCGCATGGGACTATTTCACCCGCATGGGACTATTTCACCCGCATGGGACTATTTCACCCGCATGGGACTATTTCACCCGCATGGACCCGGTGGCCCCGCATGAGTACAAGCGCCGCACTCGCATCATGGGTAGCAAATCCATGGCATAAGTAGTAATAATAATAATAATACATAACTCAGCACAACCGACTATCATACATAACATAAGCGCTACCGGCTTATCATAACGTAAGCAAGTTAAGAATATCCCCTAACTTCTTATTAACATTAATAGTATATCCTCTCATTTTAGTTACTTATGGCACTAACATGTCATTTTAAAAGAAAATCCGGGTATTCAACCCGAGTACCACGTACCTTAAACCTTTTAAGAAAATGACTCATTTTTATTGTAAAACTCCCAAGATACTAGTAACCGTAATATCAAGTCACCACTACTTTTCAAGACAAGTCACGTTTCTTTTTAGAAATATATTAGGCTTCTAAATCAAGTGACTTCATTTCTTTTAAAACCTTAGGCAATTAATGCCTAAAAACAATTTGCCTCTCACAAATTCAAATCGTTTATCCGTACTTATTTTACTTAGAGTAAATCTTTCTTTGTTAACCTTCCAAAAAGTCAATACAACCAACTTCCCATAAAGTCGTTATATTAACGTTATACATTAGTCAAATATATTTCCCTATATCCAAGGGACTTATACTTTTAAAACGAAACAAGTATCGTATACTTAAAACACTTCAAGTCCCTTGACTTTGAAACTTAAGACATCATTAAAACAAGTGAGGAATATCAAAGACTCAGACGCTCACCGTACTACATAGATGCAACTATTCATGCTCAATAGGTAGGAAAGTTCCACATACCTCTTCGGGTCAATCCACTTGCTAAGTCCAAAATACCGCACGTAATACGTCAACCTATAATGACCATAATACGTTTATTAACCTCTAGTTTCAACGTAGAATATTCCAAGTTCAAAGTCACTAAATTCTATGGAAAATCGGGCAGCATTTCCTTTTTTTCTACATACTTTGTCACCTCTTTCAAGGCCGAATTTAACATCCAAACGCCACTTTTAGGGCCCAACAATCCAATCAATACAAGGGGATTACACACCTAATCTTGGGTGTGTAAAATTCTGCCCCACAATGCATATTAATTAAATCAATAAGTTAAAGGTAGTATTTTGGCTACAACATGCTCACATAACCTTCTTATCTAATTCTTTCATATCCAACCCATATTTCTTACATGCAATTTATCTAAGAGCAATATTTTCAACTACAAGTTCTTTCTTCTTCACATGCAACACCAAAAACCAACAAAGAGAGAGGGAATTGTTACCTTAGAACTTTAGCCAAATATTCCAACCAATTCACTAGCCTCCTTTCCACAATCACCACCACAAGAACTCCTACAAGATAGCCAACAAGTTTCCTTCTTGCCACACTTTTCAGATTTTCCTCAAGCTTTGATTTCCTCTTGATTTTCTAAAGAGAAGGGAGAGCTTTTATTTTTAGAGAGAGATGAGAGCTTGAAGAATGACCAAGTCTTCAAGACTTGGTCAATAAATAGTACATGCAAAATCAGATTGGGGACACTTGTCACCCTCCCATGGCCTTTTTAAAACAAAATCAGATTTTTCCACTCAACCAGAATCCTCTCGCCACTTCGAACTTTCGGCGCGCGCCTCGCTTCCCGACGCCAAGGTGCTGCAACTTCAGCGAACACTCAGATCATCCGCGCCGCGCCTCGCATCCGCGCGCCCCGTGGCTCTTGATCGAAACACTTTTTGTCCGATCACGCCGAATTTGTAACGCCATAACTTTCTACTCCGATGTCCTATCGATTTAACGGTTGGTTGCGTTGGAAACTAGACTCAACGAACTACGACTAGGTCTTTGAAATACCTAGGAACTCTCAATGTAACGGGTCATAACCCGCCTCAAAGTTGACTAAAACCCGTCCAAACAAATCACAACTCGCCCTTCTAAAATTTAAGTCTTACTCCCTTTCGTACGCTCTCACACGCATGGCCAGAACTACGGGGTATAACATTCTCCCCCCTTAGAAACATTCGTCCCGAATGTTCCTTCTAGGCTTACTCAAATCACAATATCGACATAGACCCTCTTAACCATTCTTTTTGCAATTAAAGACGCTCCACATGCCACAACAATACTTAAGCATAATTGCCAAATTAAAACTAACAAGCAGGAAAGTGGGTTACCTGGAGGTATAGGGAATAAGTGAAGATATTTCTTCATCATGTCCTCCTCTGCTTCCCACGTCATTTCCTCCCTGTTCTCGTTCCGCCATAAGACCTTGACGAAAGCCACATCCTTTGTCCGAAGTCGCCTAACCTGACGATCGAGTATCGCTATGGGACTCTCCTCATACGATAACCCCTCTGTCACCTGGACATCACGAATCGGGTGCACTCTAGATGGATCTCCAATACATTTCCGCAACATAGACACGTGAAAAACTGGATGTACTGCCTCCAGATCGGACGACAGATCCAACTCATAGGCAATCTTTCCTACCCTACGGACAATCTGATAAGGCCCAATGTACCTTGGGATGAGTTTCCCTTTCTTCCCAAATCTCATCACGCCCTTCATGGGTGACACCTTCAGGAAGACCCAATCATCTACCTCAAACTCCAAGTGTCGACGCCGATGATCTGCATACGACTTCCGACTCGAAATGACAATAACCGCTCCTGGATAAGCTTCACCTTATCCACTGTCTGCTGAATCAAGTCTGGCCCGACTAACTGCACTTCTCCCACCTCGAACCAGCCTATCGGTGACCTGCACTTCCTCTCGTATAAGGCCTCATAAGGCGCCATCTGAATACTATAATGGTAGCTGTTGTTATAAGCAAACTCCACCAGAGGTAAATGATCCTCCCATCTACCCCTGAAATCAATAACACAAGCCCGCAACATATCCTCAATCGTCTGGATAGCGCCGCTACCGTCCGGCTTGGCCCGAGGATGAAACGCGATCGAGACTCACTGTCCCTAATCCTTCTCGAAAGACCTCCGAGAGTTAGCCGTGAATCGGCTCTCGTCAAATAATCGATATAGAACTCCGTGCGATCTCACAATCTCTCTGATATACTAGCATAATCCTCAACCAAAAGTCGTCCGATCGGAAGAAAATGGGCTGATTTCACATGTCGACAATAACCCAAATGGAATCATGCTTCCTCTGGGTGTGAGGTAACCCTGTAATAAAGTCCATATTGATCACCTCCCACTTCCACATCGGAATATCAATAGCCTGTAATATCCCACCGGGCTTCTAGTGCTCAATCTTGACCTGCTGACAATTAGGACACTGTGCAACAAAACCTGCCACGTCCCTCTTCAGGACATCCCACCAATACACACATCTGAGGTCATGGTACATCTTAGTCGCACTTCGATGAATAGAATAACGAGCACCGCGCCTCCCTGCACTGGCGAAGTCCTGTCACATCGGGAACACACAACCGGCCCTCAAATCTTAGCACCCCATCCGGTGCTACCTCAAATAGACTCTTCTCTTCCCGAAGAGCCGTATCTCGATACCGTACCATTATCGGATCCTCATACTGTCGCCTTTTCACCTCCTCGACGATGGAAGACTCGGCAACCTTTCGAACCCGAACTCCATTACTATCAGAATCAACCAAACGAACCCCAAGGGTTGCTAGCTGATGCAACTCGCGGACCATGTGTTACACCCCGTAGTTCAAGGACATGTTTAAGAGAATGTATGTAAGGAACACAAGACTTGAAAAGGGTACGAAAGGAAGAATTGTTTTTCCGACGGAAAATCTTCCGAACGTCGGAAAGGAAAAATGTTCGTTGGTGAGAATTAGATTCTCAAAATGCATTAATTGAGGATTATGGAATGTATTATCATTATGGAAATTTATTTGTACGGATTTGGTCACGTGGGGCCCACCCGAGGAATTTTACGTTTTGTGCGGCCCACGACGGTTACAGAATTTTATGGACGAATGGGACTGCGACACGTGGCACCCCCCCCCACATGGTGTTGGACGAAATTTGCAAGGTTAAAATGGTCATTGACCATTGAAGAAGATTAGTCTTGCTAGCATGATATTATTGACCAAAGTCAACTTGCCACTTGTGTATGATCCAAGTGCTTTTCATCCTAGCCACCCATATGTGAATATCTTGACCCTCCATTGTTTTATATATACACAACTAGTAGCAAGACTTGTCTTCAACACTTAGAAAAAAATTGAGAAAGCTTTGTACACTTAATGTTGCTCTCGGCTTTGTGGTCTTTTGGAAGACAAAATTTTGCAATTTTGGTTCTTTATTTACAAGACTTTAACCCAAGGTCCCTAAGGGTATTGTAAGGATATCTCAATAGAAAGATTTCGGAAAAATGGCGTTTTCACGTTAGTCGCAAGGCGAAAACCTAAGGCATTTTCATAGGTTTTGTTTGGAAATGGAAGAGAAGTTGGTTGTGAGCTTCTAAAGGCTTCAAATAGCGGATTGGAGCATAAAGGAAAGGAGCTAAGAATTGCTAAGGAGCGACTTTGAATCTTGGAAATTATAAGGGCTTGTAAAGGTATAATTCTTGTCGTTTGAGTAATTAAGATTACTTATTGTTGTAGCTATGGATATTAGCAAGTATGAGATATATATATTATGAAGTTGATAAGTGTTATGGATATTGGAACCCTAATCCGAAAACTAGTATGTTTAGCCTTGAGATTTCAATTCAATTGGATTATTAGTTTAATCGTCACATGTTATATAAGGAAGGAATTATAATTGTTAAGTTGTTTATGACAATATAACATGTTAGACCTAAGAAGTTGGATTGAAAAAGAATTGGAAAAGGACTTTGTGTTGTTGTATATGTTTAGTCAAGAATGGCTTTAAATATGGAACTAGTTTCGTATTAATTTGTGGGGCGGAATTTTACACGTCCTGATTAAGGCGTGTAATCCCCTTTGGTTAGCTGAATTGTTGGGCCTTAAATGTGGCGTGTTTGGTTATTGAATTCGGCCTTGAAAAAGGTGGCAAAGTATGTAGAAACAAAAGAAGTGCTGTCCGATTTTCCGTAGAATTTAGTGACTTTGCACCTAGGATATTCTACGTTGAAGCTAAAAGGTTAATGGACGTATTATGGCCATTATAGGTTGAAGTACTAAGTATAGCGTATTCTACTTGAAGGATGGAATAACTATCAAGGTTGAAGTACTTTGGAGCATTTTGCT
This sequence comes from Przewalskia tangutica, assembly GCA_029844215.1. Taxonomy (NCBI): domain Eukaryota; kingdom Viridiplantae; phylum Streptophyta; class Magnoliopsida; order Solanales; family Solanaceae; genus Przewalskia; species Przewalskia tangutica. The sequence goes on along the minus strand of CM056736.1, from coordinate 28,182,460 downwards.
ATTTGTCGATAATCGTCGCGAGGTATGTGAACCTCTTCCTTCTTTTGACATGATTCTATGTATGGAATATACATGTGGTATTATTTCATGATTCCTTCTACTCTTAGAAGTTAAGAGGTATGTATGTTGATTTACTCTACGTAAGGATTATGTCTAAGTTATCCTAAGTTCTTACCAAGTCTTATGGGGGATGTTGGTAAGAGTCGTTAGGAGGTATTTTGGAGCCAAGTTGACTTGGCTAAGTTACGGCACAAATGAGAATACGTATCGAACAAGCCACTGCAGCGTTAATAAAGGAAAATGTAATGACAATCAATTAAGTTAAAACAAGTAGAATCCTCCATCTGCATAGAAGCTAAGATAAGACAAAATTGTATTACATTTTCTAGATCATGGCTACTTGATTAAGATCGTTATAAATAAGTATAACTTATTCACAACGCACCAAGGTATATGTTACTTAATTTATAAGAATTTACGTATGAAGTTTTAAGACTATGAACCTCAAATTTTTAAAAGGTTAAGGGACTTTATTTTTCAAGTTATGGGACTTGATTCTTAAAGGAAGAAATGAATTGATTTAAAAGCATAGAATACTTGATTTGGAAAGTATTGATTTCTTGCCATTCTAAGTTTAAGAAACTGGTTTTCTTAAAAGTTAAGAGACTTGAAGTATTTTGAAAGCTATGTAATTCGATTTGAAAGTATAAGTCTCTTGGTTATAAAAGGAATGAAATTGTCTAAGACATAAAGAGTTATAACGACTTTATGGGAAGTTGGTTATAACAACTTTATGGAAGATTAAAAGAATGGTTTTCTTCAGTAATGTAAGCAAAGAAATGACTTGAAATAAAGAAGGGCAAATTGCTTTAAAGGTACCAATTGCTTAAGGTTTTAAAGAAAGAAGTCACGTGATTTAGAAGCCTATAATTGTATTTCTAAAAGGTATTGTGACTTGTCTTGAAAAGTATATATGACTTGATACTACGGTTATTAGTATCTTGAAAGTTTTATTTGAAAAAGAGTCATTTTAAAGGAGTAGAGGTGCGTAGTACTTTGGGTTAAATTCCCGGATTTTTATGTGTGAAACGAAAGTGCCATGAGTTTATAAAAATAGGAAGTCTAAAGGTTTAATGAACTTGCCTATGTTTGCTTGTGATAGCTTTGAGTGCAAGTATTATATGTTTACGTTGTCGTGACTCTCAGTTGGAGGAGTGGTCATCTTGTTGTAAGTTTACTTGGGCGTCTAGCGGTGATGTGGGATTCCACGTATGCTTCCATTATGATTGATCCTTGGACATCTTTATACGATGTGGGATTCCGGCATGTGACCAGAGGCGGGTTAGATTCCCGGTTGTTTATTACCCATGGCCACGCTTATACGATGAGGATTCCGGCATGCGACCATGCTATGTACGACTATTACTCCATGGGCTAGCTCCCACGAAGACATGTACCACGATGAGGATTAGGGCATGTTATATTCTTATTCCATGGGCTAGCTCCCACGAAGACTGTACCTACGATGAGGATCCGAGGCACGCGTTATGGCCATGCTTATACGATGAGGATTAGGGCATGCGTCGCGTTATATATATATATATATATATATATGTATTGTATACGTGTACGTTGTGATGAGGTAGATGCCACTGACGTGTCACTGGTTATATGTTACACCTACAGTGCCATAGTGATGGAGGATTCCACGGCAGGAGGTATATATATATATATTGTATATGTATGCGCCCGGTGAGGTAGGATGCCACAAGCGCGTCACGTAGTATGATTTATGTCATAAACCGCGGTGAGGACGGAATTCCACGGGCACACTTTGATATTTGTGTGACTTGATCGCGTCCCAGATTGGGTCGGGTAGTATATACGTCCCTCCATAAAGGGCCGGATTATGTTATGAAAGATAAGTAAGTTATATGGTGATGAACTTGACGATTTTTCCTAAGTATGTACGTAAGAAAGTGACTATAACTTTTATTGAAAAATGGGAAATGATAATAAGGTACGATTAAGTTCACGAGATGGTAATGACACGGTAGGATCTGGTATGTACCCTTTTAATACTTGCCCCTGTCATTCTTTTGTACAGTTATGATTTGTTTACTGTACCTTATTTTCCGCTCCATATTGCATTTTTGTTATGCGGCCCCGCCGCTGCGTTCATGTTCGCAGGTTTAGGTACACAGTTGTGGATCCGCGAGCTTAGGATCCTGGTTCAGCATTTTGAGATGGCTCCAATGTTCCGGAGTTGTCATGGCTATCTACATTCGAGTGCAGCGGGGCCTTGTCCCGGTCATAGTATTTGTTCAAATCTTAGAGTGCAGTATTCATCCGTAAATTGGGTGGCTAGAGTTGTTTTTACATTGTTAAACAGTGTAGACCCTTTCGGGTAATTTTTATGATTATGGCAGCCTTATCAGCTTGGCCTTGGTTTTTAGTTTAAAAAAAAGTGTGTTATTTAGCTTCCGCAGTTATTATGTTGTATGATTAGAAGGGTGCCCAGGTAGGGCACCAGTCGCGGCCCGGGGTCGGGTCGTGACACCATGTCCCTCCTCTATGGCTGCACACCTGACAGACTACCCATCGATCTGCGACTAAGGGCATCTGCAACTATATTGGCCTTCCCTGGGTGGTATAGGATATCGACATCGTAATCCTTAAGCAGTTCCAACCACCGTCTCTGCCGTAAGTTCAGCTCCCTCTGGCTGAAGATATACTGGAGACTCTTGTGGTCTGTGTAAATATCCACATGAACTCCATATAAATAATGTCTCCAGATCTTCAAGGCATGAATCACTGCTGCCAACTCTAAGTCATGTGTGGGATAGTTCTTCTCATGTTTCCTGAGCTGTCGAGATGCGTAAGCTATAACTTTGCCGTGCTGCATCAGTACGCACCCAAGTCCGACACCCGACGCATCGCAATAAACCACATATCCGTCTAAACCCTCTGGAAGAGTAAGGACTGGGGCGGTCATCAATTTCTCCTTTAGTAACTGGAAACTTTCCTCACAAGCATCCGTCCACCGGAACATAGTTGCTTTCTGAGTCAGCCTAGTCAAATGTGCTGAGATAGAAGCAAACTTCTCCACAAACCTCCGATAATAACCCGCAAGGCCCAAAGCCGCGCATGCCGGTGTAGTGGGTGCAGGCCAAGTCTTGGCTGCGCCAATCTTTCTTTGTATCAACCCGGATACCATCGACCCCAATAACATGCCCTAAGAAAGTCACTGAGGCCAACCAAAACTCGCATTTCGAGAACTTGGCATACAACTGCCGGTCCCGGAGGACTCCCAATACCGCTCTCAAGTGATCTGCATGCTCCTGCTCTGTGCGCGAATAGACCAGGATATCATCAATGAATACTATAACGAACATATCCAAGAATGGCTTGAACACCCGGTTCATCAAATCCATGAATCTTTCTTTGGGCGTTGGTCAATCCGGCAATCGCTTGATAAACTCACGAGGTCATCCTCGGTCTCAACTGTAGAACTCGTGGTGCAACTCAAAAAGTCCCGCTGTCTCAAGCTATCAGATCTGGGGTGAACTACGGGTACAACCGGAACCGCTGTCTCCCGTCTGTCCTCCTGCCTAGCCACGATCCTGGCCAATAACTGGGCCATCTCCTTGTAACCCATCTCCTCTGCTCCGGTACGTATGGCGAGGCTCGGTATCGCGGTCTCGTGGCCGCTGCTCTGCCGAACTTTCTTTGGGAGTGGCGGCGTGGAACTTCGCCGTCGGAACATCATCTCGTGCATCGGGCACTGTGCCTTCGTAACCTTCGTGTCTACTAGCGGCTCCTCACCGCTTTGCCTTCGGGCGCGGTTGCCTTGCGTGGAGGCATAATTGATACATAAAAATATGTCAGAGGAAGTTCAACCTATAACACAGCTCTATTGCACGATCTTAGAGTGAAAGAATGGAAACTAATTCTAAATATCCTGCAGCCTTCGGATTATAGATGTGGTGCACAACACACCGATAATCAAGACTCTACTAGATACGGCCTGTAGACCCTTTCCGAGGATTAACTGCTCTGATACCACTTTTGTCACGACCGACCACGGACGTGATCGTGCCTTACCCCGCACCTTGTGATACAACATCGAGAAAACGGCGGAAAATAAACTCACAACAAGAACCCATATAGAATATAAGCTAACCCAAAATGACTACCTCTAAATATAACAAAGTGAGCGATTACATCCTTAACAACTCAAGTTATGACAGACTACGACCTCTAAGAATGTGTAAACACTATGACGGACGGGGCCGTCATACCCCGAATGTACAAAACATCTACAACACCGGGAGAACTGCATGCAAAAGTCGAGCCTCTGGAGAAATGGAGCTTCTAACACCTGAGCAAGATCCTAAGAATGAGGATCCACCACCTGCTTACCCCTACCTGCGGCATGAACGCAGCCACGAGAAGGGTCGAGACACATATGTACCAAGTATGTAAAACTGGAAAATACTGTAATAATATCATAAGTCTAAAATAAGCTGGAGTCATGGAAGAAAATCAAAATACAGTACACTGTGCCTTACTAACAATGAGAGTATCAAGTATAAACTTTACTGCATAAAATAGGAGGCTCATGATCAAAACAGGGTCTCTCGCCCGTAGTATCATTAAGCAATCCTACTCCTGGGACTATTTCACCCGCATAGGTCCTGTGGACCCGCATGAGGACTATTTCACCCGCATGAGGTCATCCGCCTCGCATGGGACTATTTCACCCGCATGGGACTATTTCACCCGCATGGACCCGGTGGGCCCGCATGAGTACAAGCGCCGCACTCGCATCATGGGTAGCGAATCCATGGCATAAGTAGTAATAATAATAATACATAACTCAGCACAACCGTCTATCATACATAACATAAGCGCTACCGGCTTATCATAACGTAAGCAAGTTAAGAATATCCCCTAACTTCTTATTAACATTAATAGTATATCCTCTCATTTTAGTTACTTATGGCACTAACATGTCATTTTAAAAGAAAATCCGGGTATTCAACCCGAGTACCACGTACCTTAAACCTTTTAAGAAAATGACTTATTTTTATTGTAAAACTCCCAAGATACTAGTAACCGTAGTATCAAGTCACCACTACTTTTCAAGACAAGTCACGTTTCCTTTTAGAAATATACTAGGCTTCTAAATCAAGTGACTTCATTTCTTTTAAAACCTTAGGCAATTAATGCCTAAAAACAATTTGCCTCTCACAAATTCAAATCGTTTATCCGTACTTATTTTACTTAGAGTAAATCTTTCTTTGTTAACCTTCCAAAAAGTCAATACAACCAACTTCCCATAAAGTCGTTATATTAACGTTATACATTAGTCAAATATATTTCCCTATATCCAAGGGACTTATACTTTTAAAACGAAACAAGTATCGTATACTTAAAACACTTCAAGTCCCTTGACTTTGAAACTTAAGACATCATTAAAACAAGTGAGGAATATCAAAGACTTGTACGTCTACCGTACTACATAGATGCAACTATTCATGCTCAATAGGTAGGAAAGTTCCACATACCTCTTCGGGTCAATCCACTTGCTAAGTCCAAAATACCGCACGTAATACGTCAACCTATAATGACCATAATACGTTTATTAACCTCTAGTTTCAACGTAGAATATTCCAAGTTCAAAGTCACTAAATTCTATGGAAAATCGGGCAGCATTTCCTTTTTTTCTACATACTTTGTCACCTCTTTCAAGGCCGAATTTAACATCCAAACGCCACTTTTAGGGCCCAACAATCCAATCAATACAAGGGGATTACACACCTAATCTTGGGTGTGTAAAATTCTGCCCCACAATGCATATTAATTAAATCAATAAGTTAAAGGTAGTATTTTGGCTACAACATGCTCACATAACCTTCTTATCTAATTCTTTCATATCAACCCATATTTCTTACATGCAATTTATCTAAGAGCAATATTTTCAACTACAAGTTCTTTCTTCTTCATCTGACACCAAAACCAACAAAGAGAGAGGAATTGTTACCTTAGAACTTTAGCCAAATATTCCAACCAATTCACTAGCCTCCTTTCCACAATCACCACCACAAGAACTCCTACAAGCTAGCCAACAAGTTTCTTCTTGCCACACTTTTGATTTTCCTCAAGCTTTGATTTCCTCTTGATTTTCTAGAGAGAAGGGAGAGCTTTTATTTTTAGAGAGAGATGAGAGCTTGAAGAATGACCAAGTCTTCAAGATTTGGTCAATAAGTAGTACATGCAAAATTAGATGGGGGGGGGGGGCACTTGTCACCCTCCCATGGCCTTTTTTAAAAAAAAATATTTCAGATTTTTCCACTCAACTTCGAGAACCGTCTGGCGCGCGGCGCTGGAAACCTCTGCCGACTCCCGAACTTTCGGCGCGCGCCGCAACTTCAGCGAACACTCAGATCATCGGGCGCGCCGCGCCCGGCGCGCCAGCTCTCACCGAAACACTTTACGTCCGTGCGCCGAACATGTAACTCCCATAACTTTCTACTCCGATGTCCTATCGACGAACGGTTGGTTGCGTTGGAAACTAGACTCAACGAACTACGTACTAGGTCTTTGAAATACCTAGGAACTCTCGATGTAACGGTTCATAACCCGCCTCAAAGTTGACTAAAAACCCGTCCGAAACAGTCCGTCAACCTGTCCTTCTAAAATTTAAGTCTTACTCCCTTTCGTACGCTCTCACACGCATGGCCAGAACTACGGGGTATAACATGGTTGCTTCTAATTCCATTACATTATTCAACCTTACTTCACTAGGCGATTCCAGTAACTATAGCATGCATGATCTTAAAAAAACTTATGATTCACAAATACTCAAAAATACACTAAACAAATCAAAAAGACTCAAAAACAATAAGACACCCCCCCCCCCCCAAACTTAAATCACACATTGTCCCCAATGTGTGCAAGACTAAAAAAAAAAAAACAGGACAACTTACAAACTTGGTTTAAAGTGGTGGCAGTGACTAATGCATGACAAATAATGTCAGGAATCCCGTCAGAGTGGAAGGTCTTTGGATTTTTGATTTGGAGAAAGGAAAATCGGATTAGGGCTCCTTTAAATTTCAGATTTTCCGTCGTGGCGCCGCGGCCCGTGCAAGCGCGCGCGGCCCAAACTCTGCGACTCTCTACGAACTTCCAGTGTAGCGTGGCTCTGATTTGTCGTCGCGGCGCCCAAACTTCATAGCTCTTCTGTACTTTTGGCGCGGCCCTGCCCCAGGCATGTGCTGGGCGATTTTCTTTTCTTTTGATTTTTTTCAGTTTTCGTCCTCCAAATTTTTGGCCCTGTACCTGTCATCACAACATGTAAACAATACCCTCCGTGAGACTGTTCTGAGTAAAAACTAAATTGCATTAAATAAAATAACCTTGGGTTGCCTCCCAAATAACGCTGTCTTTAACGTCTTTTAGCCGGACGCAAGTTCTTTACTTAAGAGGCGTGGGGTAGATTAACCCCACAGCCTATCCATTTCATCAACATTTTTCGCTTCCTCCTTCTGTTTTTCTTTTTCTCTTTTTTTTTCAAGAGGAGGTTTAACATTACTTACCTGTTTTGGCGGGCTTATTTCCCTTGCTTTTGTTTGTGCTGGCTCAACCGATGTGCTGACAGTGCTAACTGCAAAGCACTTGCTCATGACTGGGGGTTCAATGATGTGTTTGAACACCTTGAACACCATCTCTTCATTTTTCGCTCTAAGTGTCAGCTCACCCTTCTCCACATCAATTAGGGCTCTTCCGGTTGCCAAGAATGGTCTTCCCAATATGACGGGGATCTCATCATCTTCCTCCATATCAAGGATGAGGAAGTCCGCAGGAAAGAAGAATTTTCCCACCTTAACTAAGACATCTTCAATCGTTCCCCTGGGATGCACCACTGTCCTATCTGCTAACTGCAAGCTAACATTGGTTGGTTTGGCTTCACCTAACCCCAACCTCTTAAAAACAGACAAGAGCATAAGATTTATGCTAGCCCCCAAATCACAAAGGGCCCTATTACATGTCACCGTGTCAACTGTGCAAGGCAATGCGAAGCTCCCTGGATCCTTGAGTTTGGGGGGCAATTTCTTCAGCAAGATGACACTGCATTCCTCTGTCAGTGCCACTGTCTCATACTCCGCCAACTTCTTCTTCTTCCCAAGAATTTCCTTCATGAATTTAAATTAAGTAGGCATTTGCTCCAATGCCTCAATGAATGGAATGTTAATGTGTAGCTTTCTGAATATCTCCAAGAACTTGGAGAATTGCTTATCAACCACTTTCTTTTACAACCTCTGCGGGTAAGGAATCCTCTCAGTGTATTCCTTCACTGGGACTGTTGGAGCTTTTTCTAACATCGGGCGATCTTCAGTAACCCTCTCCCTCTCTGCATCTACTCTCTGTTCAACCACAGGCAGGGGTATAAGATGTTCTAACTGTTTTCCATTTCTCAGCTGCACCGTTTGGCACTATTCTCTGGGGTTCATCTCTGTATTGCTAGGCAAAGTGTCTTGTGACCTGTTGTTTTCCATCTTCGCTAGTTGTCCCACCTGCGTCTCCAAATTCCTGATAAAGGATCTGGTCTCTGCCATGAACTGTGTCTGTGAGTTGGTGAGTGTCAACAGGGCTGCTCTCAACTCATCTGGCTTTTCTTGTTGAGCAGGTGCACTGAATTGTTGTGAAGATGAGGCCTGAGTGAATGGTTTCTGATTTTGGTACTGGCCTCAAAATTGGTTCTGCTGCCCTTGATCACCCCTCCATGAAAAGTTAGGGTGATTCCTCCACCCTGGATTGTAGGTATTTGAATAGGGGTTGTTCTGAGGCCTTTGATAATTCCCTACTGTTTGGCATTCTTCTTGCTCGATCGAGATGTTGTTAGGATCTGCTGATGGGCACCTATCAAAGGTATGTGGACCTCCACACATCTCACAACTCAATGACATTTGAACTGCATTCACTGACACTGTGTTTTGTTGCAGTTGCTTGGTCAAGAGAGCAACTTGTGCATTTAATGTTGTGATGGCATCAATCTCATGAACTCCTATTGCTCTTCTACCACTCTGTCACGGCGACCCAGGCCGGGCGCGGTAGTGCCTAGGGCACCTGTCGAGTTACATCAGAGAATAGCAGTGGAACATACATACACATAAACCTAAATATAGCAAACATCACTGGCTAGCTGACAAGGCCGCCTTTCATAGAATATACTTAGTCAAAAGTAAAACAGTACAACTTTGTTCCTACATCCCAAACCACAAACGTGACTACAGACCTCTAGGAATAACAACTGTGGCGGGACAGGGCCCCGCCATACCCCCTGAATGTACAAAAGTCTATAACCTCAGGGAACCGTACCAAAAGACAAAGCCTCCGGATAAATGGAGCTTTCCCAGAACTGAACAGTGATCCTAAGAGTGCGGATCAGCAAGCTACGAACCTCAACCTGCGGCATGAACGCAGCCCCCCGAAGGAGGTCAGTACAACATGTACCAAGTATGCGAAACTGGAAAAATACTGAAAATACCTCATAAGTCTAAAATAACTGGAGACATGTAAAATAAGCAGTTTACAGAACACTGTGCCTTACTAACAATGAGAATATCAAGTATATACCATACTGCATGAAAATAGGAAGCTCATGATCAAAGCCAGGTCACCGCCGCGATATCATTAAGCACTCCTACTCGCGTGATTATTTCACCGCGTGGGTCATGTGGACTCGCGTGAGGTATTCCTCGCGTAATGTACTCACGCGTGAGACTATTTCACCGCGTAAGCCTCAGCGGACTCGCATGAGGTATTCCTCGCATCGTGGGTAGCAAGTCCACGGAATAGGTGGTATAACGTCTTGGGGGTTTACCCCTCATTTATACTCTTACCACAGGCGGTGGTATAACGTCTTGGGGGTTTACCCCTCATTTATACTCTTACCCTGAAGAAGGTGGTATAACGTCTTGGGGACTTACCCCTCATTTATACTCTTACCCCTCATATTGCATGCCTCGGAATCCATCATCGTAAGCATGTCCAAGGTGCATACCCGTGGAATCCCACATCACTGACGGTATGTCCAAGTAAACTCATACTAAGACCATGGAAGCATACCCGTGGAATCCTCCATCACTGACGGTACGTCCAAGTAAATTCATAACTTCTTTAGACTTTTATTAATCTACAAAATAAATCTCATTCTTGACCTTAAGGCACCTTCTTATGCTTAATCAAATCCGAAGAAATTTAACCCGGAGTACTATGTACTTCTACTCTTTCAAAAGATCCATTTTTTTACATAAAAATTCTCATTTTACACTCTAAGTAATTGATGCCTTTTAAATCAAATTGCCCTACTTAATTTCGATCCTTTCATCTTTGTTTACCTTATTCAAGAAAACCAACACTTTAACCTTCCATAAAGTTATTATAACAAACTCCCCATAAAGCCGTTATACTAACTTTATGCTTTAGAAATTAAGACATTCTTATCCTTTCATAAGACCGTTATAACTAACTTCCCATAAAGTCGTTATAACTCCTTATAAACAATTTCGTTCTTTTATTAACCAAGAGACTTACACTTCAAATCAGTTTACACAATTTTCAAAATACTTCAAGTATACCAAAGGATTTGCTTTATTCAAAACACGTACGTCTACCGTACTATATAGTATAACTACTCATGCTCAAGAGATAAGAAAGTTCCACATACCTCTCCGGTTAATCCACTTGCTAAGTCCAATACACCACACGTAGTACGTCAACCTATAATGACCATAATACTTTTATTAACCTCTAGCTTCAACATAGAATTTTCCAAGTTCAAGGTCACTAAATTCTATCAAAAATTGGGCAGCATTTCCTTTGTTTCTACATACTTTGCCACCTTTTTCAAGGCCGAATTCAACATCCAAACGCCACATTTAGGGCCCAACAATCCAAACGTTTCAAAGGGGATTACACACATAATCTTGGGTGTGTAAAATTCTGCCCCACAATGCATAGCAACTAACTTAACAAGTTTAAGGTAGTATTTAGGCTACAACATGCTTACATATCATTCTTATCCAACCCTTTCATATCCAAACCATATTTCTTGCATGCAATGTATCTAAGGGCAATATTTTCAACTACAAATTCTTTCTTCTTTACATGCAACACCAAAAACTAGTTATAAGAGAAGAATTGTTACCTTAGAGCTTTAGCCAAATTAATCCAACAAATTTGCTATCCTCCTTTCCAAAAACACCACCACAATACTCCTACAAGCTAGCCAACAAGCTTCCTTCTTGCCACACTTTTCAGATTTTTCTCAAGTCTTGTGTTCTTCTTGATTTTCTAGAGAGAAGGGAGAGTTTCTAATCTTAGAGAGAGAGATGAACTTGAAGAATGACCAAGTCTTCAAGACTTGGTCAATAAGTAATACATGCAAAATCAGATGGGGACACTTGTCACCCATGACCTCTTTAAAAGAAAATATCGATTTCCTCGGTTTTTCGCCAAAGTTCCGCCTCGGCGCGCCTGCGGCCGCGCGCGTCGTGAAACCCTGAGACTCCCGAGAACTATCGGCGCGCGACCTTTTCGGCGCGGCGCTGCAACTTCAGCGCTCCCTTAGAATATCCGGCGCCGCGGCCCTGTGGCTCCTGACCGAAACACTTTCCTGCCCGACTGCGCACTGAACTTGTAACTCCCATAACTTTCTACTCCGATACACTATCGACGAACGGTTGATTGCGTTGGAACCTAGACTCAGCGAACTACGTACTAGGCCTTCGAAACACCTACGAACTCTCAATGTAACGGGTCATAACCTGCCACAAAGTTGACTAAAAACCCGTCCGAAACAATCCGCCAACCTATCTTTCGAAAATTTTAAGTCTTACTCCCTTTCGTACGCTCTCATACGCATGACCTGAACTACGGGGTGTAACACACTCACCCCTATATCCTCTGTTACATGATTATTGGTGGTCATATCTTCCAATAAATCATGAGCTTCGTGTGCTGTCTTTCTCATGAAAGTTCCACCTGCGGCTGCGTCAATGATAGTCTGGTAGTTCCGCTTAGCCCATTGTAGAAAATATGGACCAAATTCCACAACTCAATGCTATGATGTGGACACTTCCTTTGCAAATCTTTGAATCTCTCCCAAGCCTCATAGAGTGACTCTCCATCAGCTTGATAAAAATTGTTCAACTCCATACCGGCAAGCGGCTTTGGACGGTGGAAAGAACTTTGCTAAAAACTTATGTGTCAGCTCTTGCCATGTGAATATCAAATCTGTGGGCAAGGAATTCAACCAAAATTTCGCTCTATCCCTGAGTGAGAAGGGAAAGAGTCTCAATCGGATGGCGGCGTCGATGCGCCATTGTATGAAAGTTGCACCTGATTCCAAAAAGTTCGCTATGTGCGTATGAGGATCTTACGATGGCAACCCTCGGAATGAGCGATGTGCACCATACTCGGGATCGCATCTTTGGATTTCAAAATTATTTGCTCTATTCTTGGGAGCACGATGCAAGTTGTGCTCCATTCACCCAGCGGACATAATCTCCCTGCCTCTCGGCAGACACTGGACCCTTACGCATCCATTTGGCAATCTCAGGGCATCCTTTGGTTAGGTTGATGATCACCTAACCGCCCGTTAATCTCATTGTTGTTCTCTGAGCCCCATTGCTATTAAGGCCAAACCGTTGGTTTCTCTGCTTACATTTGCACGTCTTTTCAATCTCCGGATTGAAGGGAACAAGTGTATCTGCTCCTCTTCTCCTTCGCATAAACTAGATGCCTCCAACAGATCAAAATCAACAAACGGATCACGGCGCACTGGTTTCACGAATAAAAGAGAAAAATATAGTAATAAATAAAAAAATAAAAAATAAAAACCATATTCGAAATTAAGAATAGATAAAATGATATTGAACTACGCCAAACACGTGATGCGCGATTTATGCACACACTAACGCAAGTGCACATGTCGTGACAAGTAATATAGTCTAGAAGACCGAGTTATCATCCTCAGGGATTAGTGTTCAATTCTCAAATTCTATTCTATGGTATCTATTTGGTAACCGATGATTGATGAATTGTTTATAACTATAATTATGAATGCTAACTAAATTACTTTGTTTTACTTCAGATATGGTGGAAATAGGGCTTCCAAATCTCCTCAACTATCCGCTCATCTTACTTGTTAATGCAATTAATTATGGTTCTTCTTCTATTTTGAGATAGCATGTTAACTAAGTTGTTTTATACTCCTATTAAGGTAATATAAATACTCAACCCCAATATAGAACCCTTCTACCTTTCGGTGATAAGATTGACTATAAAGGAGGATTAAGAGCAATAACCTATTAAACTACACAAGTATCGGAGTACTTTCGTCCACGATTTAACCTATGTTTATTCAACTATAGCATATTCACAATCTCCCCTTTCGGCTTTCGATTAGAAATCATATGGATTATGATAATTAGTGATCAATTAATTACCAAACATTCAAGACAAATATTGAATAAATCTCAACAATGATAAGAAGAAACCAAAAATGCATTAATTCATAAGAATGAGTTTCAAGTGATTTGATATGGAAAGCCCTAAATTAAGTTAGTTCCTAGCCATAGACATGTCAAGAACTAAACTAATATCCAACATAAACTATAAAGAAATAAAACAAAGAAACAAGAAATTACACAAAAGTAGTCTCGATCTTGATCTCGAGGTTGTGATGAATTGACAAGGTTTGGAACCCATGGTGTGACCTAAAAACTCCTTTTTATAGCCTCCAAGTCGTTCTCCCAGTTTTCCTTCTAGGCCTTGGCCCATTCCCATTCGAATTTGACAGAAATCCCGCCTCGGCGTCGCGGCCCTGCATTTGGCGCGCGCCAACTCTCGATTCTCTGTAATTTGGGCGCGCGGCCTCGATCTTCTTTGGTTGGAAGGCCGCGGCGCCATTTCATGCCCGGTTCGCCAACTTTTTCGCTTTTTGAGCTCTGGGACCTCTGTTTCTGCCCTCTTTTTGCTCCTTTTCGTCAATGAGCCACTTTAAATCATTATGACTCAAAAGAAAGAAAATATATTCTAAGACGACACGTATTTGTACAAAAATGGGCAAAAGACTAACTAAAAATGACTCAAAAGGTGTATATAAAATACACCGATCAGAATGCATTCTTCACATCAAACTGATGGATCGACCACTGTTTTCCCATGGCAATGCTCAAGACTGTGCGAATAGTGGCTGGTTTGACAACCAAGTTGAAGGTCTCACCACAATCAATGTCCTCCTGCTGATTTTTTGTGTCATTAGCCACAAGTCGTGCCTTATATCTCTCAAGATCTCCACTATCTCTGAATTTGTGACGAAATAGCCACAGACAACAAATTACATTCACCCCCTCAGGTCTAGGTACTAGATTACATGTGTGATGTTTAGTTAAGGCATTGAATTCCTCAGACATAACCGTATTCCAATTAGGGTCTTGTTTGGCCAATATAGAGTTCTTGTGAATTGGAGAAATGGTATGGGCAGATAAGTTAAATTAGACTTTGGGTTTGAAGATTCCATGCTTGGCACGAGTTTCCATTTGGTGAGTGGAGACAGTGGGAGACTGTATCGGCTGAGTGGGAAGAGCCGAGACTGAGGGATTGGTTGGATAGAGAGAAGGAGGAGGTGACTCCGTCATAGGCGCCGCAGCGCCATGATCAAGGGCTGCGACGCTGGAGGAAATCTGCTCGCATGAGTTTTGGCGTCGTGACGCCAAATCACAGGGCCGCGACGCTGACGCTGAAGAAGAACTATCGGGAAAAGACGGTGATTCTTTAGTAGTGCTATGATCTAGTTGACTGAGAATTATGAGAGAGATGGCAGGCTCGCCAAGAAAAAGTAATCCGGTTTTTGGAACTTTTTAAGATTCGAAAACGGGAATGTGGTCTCATCGAATGTGACGTGACGAGAGATGTGGATATGACAAGTGGACAAGTCATAGCATAGATAGCCCCTATGGTTCGGCAGGAAGCCTAGGTAGACACATGGAGTGGACCGAGGAGCTAGTTTGTTAGGGGCAGTAGAGGCAAGGTTAGGATAGCATAGACCGGAGATGATCATAAGATGGGACTCTATGATAGAGGATTTCGGTAGGGGTCATATTGTGAAGAGTGCTAGTTGGGAGAATATTGAGGACGTATTCTGACATTTTAGCAGCATAGATCCAGAAGGACGGAGGTAGGAAGGCATGAATCAATAGAGTGCGAATCATATTGTTAATGGTGCGGATGATTCTTTCAGCTTTGTCGTTTTGTGGGGTGGTGTGGGGGCAGTAGAAGTGAAATAACATGCCATTATTAGTACAAAAATGGTGAAACATAGAGTTGTTGAATTCACGACCATTATCGCACTGAAAAGATTTTATACCTTTTGTAAACTGTGTCTAAATGAATGTTCGATACTCAAGAAATTTAGCAAACACTTCCGATTTAAACTTGATAGGATACAACCAAACAAAGTGAGAAAACTCATCTAGTAAGATAAGATAGTATTTATGACCGAGAGAACTAGCAACAGGTGATGTCCATAAATCGACATGTATAATATAAAGGTGCAAAAGTAACACTAGTAGATGATTTAAACGTGACGAGTATGTTTGCCTAATCAGGCTTCATGCAGGCGAGTTGCAGCCTGAAATCCGAACTGTGGACGGGTTGCCCTTTCACTCTTGAACTACTTGAGAGAATGGAGGGCAGGGCTTTTCGAGGCTCCACTCTCCCCCATAAATAAGTAAGGCGGTTTCATTTTGATCATCTCCCTCTTTCTTGTTTTGGTGTGTTTCGATTTCCTGGTTTGGTTCTGTCTCATTCTAAGCCTGAGGCAGCGAGTTGAATATGATGGCTTTCAGACAACTTTAGCTTTCTAAGAGCGTCTGATTGAACAAAAGAAACACAGTTTTGGGCAAGCTTCCCATTACAAGTAATGAAATTATTGCCTCTAAGAATTTTAAAAACTCGGGCTCCTGAATGAACAAGCCTATTATGTCATGTTGAAGAAGAAATGGCCGCTAGAGAGACGGGAGAGCTAGATCTGGCAGCGGAGGTGGGAGTGAATGAATAAAGATCCCCCGTGCTATTGCATCTCGTAAGAGGTGTCCCCGTATGAAGATCTTTCACAGTGAAACCAAAAGGGTCAAAATCAACAGAGACAAAATTATTACGAGTAAATTAGCGGATGGAGATTAAATTCTTAATTACATGTGGGGCATATAGGGTATTTTTAAGAGGGAATGGATTAGGAGGTGGTGTGTAGGATGTACCATAACCCTTTACTGAAATGCGGTGACCACTACCAACTGTCACAAATTGAGGATGCTTTAAACCAAACAGTTTGGAAATATTACCTGCAGTCCGGGTGAGGTGAGAAGTGACTCCGGAGTCCATGTACCAGTTGTTGTCAGGTTGTTGCATATTGAAATTGTTGAAGGTCTGACCCAACTCAGTGGGTGTCATGCTGGGCGAGGGCTTCTGGAACTGGCCGTGTATGAAGTGGGCTTGTTGCGGGTACTGGACTTGCCGAGGGGCTGAAGAAGGGCCCAACAACCCGTGGTGGGAGTATTGGTTGTAGGGTTGCTGGAATTGGAACTGCGGCGACGCTGTACTGGGACTATTGGGGCGCCGTGGCGCTGAACTGATTTTGCGAGCCCTGTTGTTGCTACTGCTGATTCTACTGTCTGCGACCCTTACCATGACCTCGACCTCCTCTGCCGCGGCCCTTGCCACCGCGTCTCTGCTGCGATTGAGAGTTTTCTGGCGGCGTTGTATCTTGAGGGCGCGTTTCGATAGCTAACGCCTTGGTGTGCTCATCACCTTAGCACGTCGAGTCTCTTCGAGCAACAAGCTGCGGCGAGCTTTGTTAAAGCGGGAAGCGGATGCATGCATTTGAATCATGGTGGCTAACGTATCATAGTCGCCTTTGGGAAGGCCTGCGATCAATTACAATACCATTTTAGTATCTGAGACAGGCGTGTCGACGTTGGAGAGTTAATTTGCAAGTAGTTTCAACTGTCTGCAGTACTCAGTCATGTTGGAGGAATTTTCAAGGCGTGTATTGTTAAATTGTTCCTCCAAATACACCACACGAGTGTGCTTGTTATCTTGAAAGATTTCTCTAAGCGATTCAATAAATCAAGGGCTGTGGCGCAAGATTTCATGATAGTAAGAAGAAAATCCTGAGAAATACTACCATAAATCCTTTGTTTGTGGCCAGCGTCTAGGCGGCGTAAGTAGACTCATCAACCTCCGGAGGGCGCGGAATAGTGTCATCGATGTGATCAACCACGTTATAGAGACATGCATGATTCCGAAACAGTTCAACCCAAGGAGAATACTGATTGTTTTCCTGATCAAGAAGAATGGGAATATAATTATTGATGTTGGTAACAGTTAGGGCGGGATGAAAAGAGGATGACAACGTGGTGGTGGGATTTGTTGAGGTAGAAGCATCAGAAGTATTGGAGGAATCTTGAGTATCCATTTAGAGAAGAGAGGAAAGAAGAAGAAAAATCAAGAATTTTGGGAGGAGATGGGGTGGAGCCGTGGCGGAACTTCCCGAGAGGGGGGGGGGGGTTCGGCGGCGGCGACTCACACAAAAAATTTAGGGTTTTGTGTTAGGCTCTTGATACCATGTAAGATGATATTAATCTCTCTTAGGGAGTCTTCTCATTAATATCAAAGTATCTATATAGTGTACAATATTCATCCCTTATACAATAGAAATCATAAACCTAATCACAAGAGGAATCCTAGTCTTATCATAATTATATTTACTCAATATATATATAAAATATATTCTAATTATGGGATAGGAATGACTAATTGACTATATACACGTTTTTACACTCAATATATATTATTTATTGAAGTTTTTCCATATCATTTAAGAAAACATTCAGTAACTTTAATAATTAGAGTATTTTTCTAAAATAATATTTATTCTCTCTTAGAATCTCTAAATTAGCACTTTACTAAATTTGAGTAGAAAGGGTGAATTTTTAAAAATAATGTTTTTAGGGGATGTGAGAGAAAGAAGGCACACTGACGTGTCATAACATACAACTAAAGGAAAGTCATATATAAATACTGTTATTAATGATGTAATTTTGTATAAAAAAATGTGCACTTAGATATTTGTATATTCCTTAAGAAAATACCAACTTCTAGGTAAAAAGATGTAATTTAACTAAAATATTTTTAATTAAATAGATATTGAAATTTGATCACCTAATAATTAATAAGGATAAATTTGAAAAAATAAAATTAATGTTTTTTAATTTAATATTTGAATACTGTTATTTATTTAAAAATAAGAATAAGTGAACCATCTTTTTGATGGGGAGAGTAATAGATAACAAATTGAATGGACAAGAAAGAAGCTGATTACTGCGTGGAAATTGTTTAAACTGATTGCAGTAGTTCTGCCACGTATTTGTTAGATGGGATCCTACTGGGCAAAGCTCATTAGCGGTCCATGCACAGCCCATTGCCCTATTAAACAATACTCTAATCATGTCCACAAGTTGAATCAAATTGACTACTACTAACCTTCACCACCACAGCGTCAAGCTTCGTCTATGTGAGTTTGATAAGAAAGATTTTATCCAATACAAACAGTTAGGAATCGAAATAATCAGGACGTAATGCAAAAATTAACAATTATAAACTTTGAATGATGATAAAATTGGATAATAAAGAAAATATACTAAAAATTCATAATATGATTAGCCAAGTGACCTACATATTAAAAACTAATATAAAAAATATTAAAACTATGAGAGAATAATCTTCCCCTAAACGAGACTCTTTAATAACTGCATTATAGATGATATTGTGTGTGTTGTAGTTGAGGAAATGAAGTATTAAATTTATAAATGTTCAAAACTTTTACTGGAAGACAAGAAATAACCAAATATGGAAGATAATTATATTTTCCTTTCAGAAAAAGTAAAAGTAACTATGGTAATAGTAATACTATGACTGTCCTTCAACAGAAAAGTAAAAATCTAGTATGATAAGAATATCGAGGCATAACCCTAACAAATCCCCCCGCCCCCTCCCTTTTTTTCGTGATTTTCGGACAAGATTTGATTCACCTTCTTCACGTCCATGATCTTCATCATTGCTGCTTGATATGTTTAAAAATATAGCCCTTACGGGTTAAAAGTATTGAAGCCCTTGCGAGTTAAAAATGAGTCCTTTGCAGGTTAAAATTGAGCTCTTTGCAAAATAAAAAAGGAGTCATTTGCTGGATTAAAAATGATTTTTTATTTTATAGATATCGTAGCAGGAATGTTAAAAATATCATTGAATTTTGTTTTGTAGTAGCTCAGATTTTTCTCTCTTTTTTAGATAAAAAATCTTCATTATGGTAATTAAGCTGCAACTTGATATGAATCTGTCTTGAACCTTTCTTTAACCTCGCAGAATCATTAGTTGAACCATTGGCTCTAATACTACTTATTGGGATCAAAATAATTAGGACGTCATACAAAAGCTAACAATTGCAAATTTTGAACGATGATAAATCAGACAACAAAGAAAATATACATAATATTATTTGGCCAAGTGACCTACATATTGAAAAATTAATATAAAAAAGAAAATATTAAAACTATGAGAGAATAACCTCCCTCTAAACGAGACTCTTTAATGATTACATTGTGGATGATATTGTGTGTTGTAGTTAATGGAATGAGGTCTTCAGTTTATAGATGTATAAAACTTTCAAGACAATGAATAACTAAATATGGAAGAGAATTATATTTTCCTTTCAGAAAAAGTAAAAGTAATTACGGTAATACTTTGACTTTCCTTCAAGAGAAAAGTAAAAGTCTAATTGTCACGGCCCAAATCGGAGGGCCGCGACGGACACCTGGATCCCACCCACCGGATACCCCATTCGTACATTTAACACTTATTCACAATTAATTATGGACTAAGACGAAAGAAAACTATGTAAAATCTTTATCCGGAAAATCAAATTATATATATACATACTCATACCATGGCCGACAAGGTCATACAGTCTACTACACCTACATGAGACTATCTACAAGTCTCTAAAGAGTATACGATATCAAAAGGTTGGGACATGGCCCCGCATACCCATGTGCACATGCAAAACTATACCGTACCAAAATAGACCGACACTCCAAAATAAGGAGAGTGCTCCAAAATCCGTTGAGTCAACAACATACTAACGTGAATTGTCGTCCTGCCTATGTGAACCTGCGGGCATGAAATGCAGCGTCCCCTGACAAACGGGACGTCAGTACGACTGATGTATTGAGTATGTCATACATGAATAATAGTATAACATGGATATAACAATAACTGAAATAGAAAGTTGTCCAGTAATAAATACCTCTGAGATCTTATACATATACCTAAATGTCATGCACAATGCAAATGCGGTATACATATAAACATTGGCCACACAAGCATCTTCCTTACCATAACAACCTCTGTGTGCATCATTTCATATCATATTAATGGTTCATGAATGGATGCATGATGCAAATACGGTATACTAATGTCCACACATGAATCCTACTTTCCATAACTGCCTCTGTGGGCATCAGGTTATATCATATTGGCCACACATGTATTTATATCATCTTGGCCACACATGCATCCATTTTGACCACACATGCTCGATATGTGGCCTCTTAAGGCTCTTTTGTGATAATCTGTACCAGATGCAGGTGGTGTGCGTATATAACGACTTTTTCTTTTCCCCATCCCTACATATATATACAATATTTATCATATAGTAGTGTGCATAGCACAAGTGGGCCAGAGTAATATATGAATACAATGCAAATGAAAATGCATGAATGACAATAAAATACCCGGAGTGACATAACATCCTTGTACCTTCAGCTAACACTATAAATATCAATACATTTTCCATATGCCTCAATAAGGACTTAGGAACATATTTCGACATGTTTTTAACATAGGAATCAATAACATGAATATTCCTTAACTACTACGAGTAGAATAAATTATTGAGCAATATCACTGTTACATTTCGTTACATTGAACATGCCAAAAGAAAGAAATAATTTACCTTAACATACCTTTTTTTTATGGAAATAACGTTGCTATTGTAAAGGAGTAGATATCACGTTGCTGTGTGAATCACGTTGGTGAGGTGAAGATTGAATATTATTGTACCTTAGTGTTTCTTGTAAAGCATCTCCTTGTTTGAGAGTATGGATATTGTTTCTCTCCAGGCGAGGTTTTGTTGCATTGAACAAAGATGTTGCAATAGGAATTTCCTCACAACAATTCAGCATTTCTAATAAGCTTAACAACTGGATAGATAAGTAATACTCCCTCATTTATACGTTAGTCCTTGGGTGTCACCAGTATTCACATCCTAAATAATTAGTTATGTAGGTGCTTCAATTAAATGTTACATGTAAACCTCCTACTTAATTCAATTACACACATCAATTAATTCTTGATCTCAATCCACTTAAATCCTAATAACTTATTGTCACGCCCTCTTTCGGCCGTGACATTTTTTAAACTAACGAATCTCCTGCTTAAGTAAAAATGTTAGAAAATAAATAAAAGTGTTAAATATTAAAAGGAATGTTAAAGTGTTAAAAAGGATGTTAAGGGTTAATTTTTAAAAAAAGGGCTTAAAAGGGGGTGCTAAATGCTAAAGGGAGTCGCCACCTAATTATTTGGGTGAATTAGGACACCTAAATGTTAACTAGTTTAAAGCAAACATTTAACTCCATTTTAATGGTCTGCTAAACTTAATGAGATTCTGGGTAAGGGTTCTTTATTATCCTAAAGGAAGCGGGTTTTTTTTTTTTTTTTAATTTTTCACTAAATTAAAAATAATAAATTACTAAGTACTAACAAAGTAACATTAAGTATAACATATACTTGTCATATTATAGACTTATAGTATTATAATTTATAATATATTTATAAAGTATAAAGTATAAACTATAAACTATAAAGTATAAACTATAAAGTATAAAATATAAAGTTATAAACTAAATAATTAAACAAAGACAAGAATAGTGTAAAAAACATCCCAATTTGTGCCTTTTATATTATTAATTTCATTGAAATATCAAATATACAAGATTCAAAATTACATTGTAATGTCTTTGTTGTGTAAAAAAATTGCAAAAGAGTGAAAGACATAGAAAAATTTAAAAATTGCAATGAAATAAATTACCAATTTGAAAATATTTTTCTAATTTCTTTATAATTTCTTGTGGTTCTTGGTTGGAATTGGTATATCTTGATCAAATTGTTATAAAATGTCGCTGTAGTTGTCGCCATCTTCTTCGTTAATCTCCTATTTGAAATCATGTTCAAAATATCTCGCCATCATTGAAAGTGAATGTCTTCAATATTTAGGTAAATTAAAACATCGAACTCACTAATTTGGTTATTTATTTCGAGGCTTTCAATAGAATTAATATTAGGCCTAGCCTCGTTTTTAGGTTGTGTTGAAGAAGAAGATGATACAAAAGTCGGTTGGTTACTAGCACTTTCTTATATACTTTTATATTCATCTTCTACGCTATTCAACACTTCTTCTAGCGTTAGTTGATAGGTGGTTCAACATTTAAATTTTTGGGAGTTGGAGGTGGTATATATATTTTCAATAAGACTTTTACAACCCTCTACTTTAATAGTCGGGTTTAATACATAATATAAATAGGGGAATAGGAATAAAATATTTTTAATTTCATAAACATTTTTTAATAGTTTTTCCATATATTCTTTAAGTAAAAATATTATAGCTATATAAAACAACATAGTTGAAATAGTAGGATAATATAAAGTAGAAAATTCTTTTGTTGCTCGTTGAAAATTTTCTAAAAATACAATAAGTTCTCTAATTTTCTCAATCATATCATTTGGATTTTGATTAAAAATAAAGTAATAGGTTTTCTATAGTCATAAGCAACAACTAGTTGGTCATATAAAGAATTCCACCTAGTTGGTAAATTTTTAAGATAGTCCACAATCGTGGCAAGTTTTTATATTCTTTTCTTTGTTGAATTCTATTATTTTTAAAAATAAAGTGTATAGCAAATTGTATTTTTCAAGAATATCTTGAAAAAGTGAAAGACCATCCTTTACAACTAAGTTATAAATATATTTGATATGAAAATGTTTTGGAAAAGACGGAGTTAAAACATTTCTTAAAATACTAATAGCATTGTTAGAAGATGCATTATCTAATGTAATACTCATAACTTTATCGGTTATTCCGTAATAATCGTTGAATAAATATTTTCAAATAAACTCACCTACTATCTATATATCTATATGCTAAAATACGTTTTGCAGACCATTTATAATCTATTTAAATAATCGTAGCGGTTGGTACTACTTTATATATATAAAAAGCAACTTTGCAATTTAAATGATATAATGCATAACGTAAATATTGTTGATATTCATGCAAATTTAAATACATCTCTTTTAACAGTTGATCTAGGAAAACCTTTATTTATACATATCTCTAATATAATGAATAAAACCGGAGATTCAGAAATGAAAAGGCAAAGACTAATTTTGCTAGTTCTTTATCTTTATGTTTATCATATTTAGGGTTAATTTGACCGTATGTGAACCTTGTCCCGACGTCCCGATTGTTCATTTTCAATCATGTATTGGGCATGCAAGGCTTTGTGTTTTTGCAGTGTCTTCCTAAACAAGAATAAACATTTTTACAAGTTTTACATACTTGATTAGCTCAAAATATTTCCATACAACTGATTTTAATGGTCGTTTTGTCTCATAGTAGGGGATAGGAGGCATTTCAGTGGGTGTATCATCATCTTCATTAATAGGTGTATCATCAACTAGAGTGTCATCTAAATTAAAATCTTCTTGATTTCGGGATAATCATTTGTGTCAAGATCATATGGTATTTGAAACATTTGGGATCTATAAAATCATCTTGTCTAGGAATAAGAATACTAGAAGAAGTACCCTTTCATTTTAATTATGCTAATAAATAGTTAAAGATAATGAAATTAAATGTGCTAAATGAAATAAAGACAAAATAATAATTTAATGAGAAGGTTGAAAATTGAAACTTTGCTCGATAGATAATCCTCCCCAATTCTCAAATTAATAAATAGATTGAATATGTAGACAATGTTGTATAGAGAATTAGAGATTGATTGAGAGATTAGAGAGTAGAAAGATTTGTGAAAATAATAAGAAGAGGAATGAGGTATTTATAGGGGTTAAAAATAAATATAAAGAGGGTAGGGGTTGGGGAGGAGGCCTAAAATGGAAATGGCCGTTGGACAGCCAATATTTATCTCGTCAGGGAGTGGGGCCTAAAGGGAAGGGGTTAGGCACCCTAAAGGATCCGCTAACTTGCGGTTGTCCGTTCAAACCTAGGGTTAATTATTATTGCTAAGAATGCGTGTTTTGAAAAATATAAAGAATGCTTCAAAATGTTTTATAAAAGGAGGCATGTTGATAAAAGTTTGTAAGACTAATACTATAAAAATAAAGTTTTAAAGTGTGCATTTATATTGTTTATAGATATATACAATGTTGGTTTATGATCAAAGATATGCCTTTAAAATCAAATATATATGATGTAGTGCAAAAGGTGATTATTTTATAATTTTATGATAAGAATGCTATTCAACATAAAATTTTTATATTATGCTAATAAAAGAGCTTATGAGGAAATCAATTTATTTTATCACGAATTTTATAAGAAGTAATACGTTAGTTACAAATTAAATTGTTTAGTAAAGTTTAGACATGCATGACAAGCCCTTGAAATAAGTAAATTTAAAAGTGCATTTCTGATTTTAAAACTACCCGCCCAATTTATTTATTCCAAGACTAATTGTTCTATGTCTCCTATTAATTACAAAGTTAGCTAATTAAATTTCAACAAATAAACAAACAAAATATATATAAGACGTAAGAGATTGAGAGGCCAAAAGGATGCTTTTAGGGGGGTGACAATGTCGTCTCATCCCCCTTTTTGTTTGGGAATTCTGAGGCGGAATGCGGTGGACACAGATGCGGGCACTCATGCGGTGTGGCTTGTGAAGAGTCTCGTAATGAGATTGCTCCAATGCATTTTCATGTAAAACAAGAGAAGAAAATGATTAGTAACGGGAGGAGATCCCAAACAATACTAATCCAAACATGCACATAATGAATATACTTGAACTTAAATCAGAGAGGAAGAGGCAAACCAGATCAACTTACTGTGTGAAAAGGGGAAGGCAGATGCCATTAGTATACTTCAAAGAGGTATTATTTAAAGGGCCAACTAAGCACACAAAAGTATTTCAAAGGCGGGTCTGCATACTTCGAAAAGAGGAAAACATGTTGTACTTCAACATTTGAATGCGGATCAGTAACCAATTTAGGGGGGGCACTTGAGATATTGTGGCATATAAATAACCATTTGTCAAGTATAATCATGTCAAAATACAGAATCTTTCACTAGACTAAACATGAAAGGTTTTAATCGTGCTATACATAAGGCATACCAACCTGCGTGAGGCAGTTAGACAAGATCGTGAGCTTGCATTAAGGTGTGAATATAGATATATATGACTTGATCTAGCTTGATCGAAATTAGTCCCAGACAAGTATATCTGAGACAGCATGTTGGTATGTCAAGGGAACTCAGGTACATGAATGTCAAACAGATGATATATTCTCTCAGGAGATTACTCAGGGAAATATGATCATTAAGATGGACATTTAACACTTAAGAAGATAAAATAGATAGGGACAAACATTGCAGGCTCATATTCGACATATCAGGTCTGGTGTACAAAGTCTTCATAATGCATGTGATGCATCTGGAGAATGTACACACACATACGACTTTTATATATTCTCTCACACTAGAAATCAAATAGGAGCCAAAATAACCACATATGGGATAGCCACAAACCGATCATAAAGAAGACTCAGGAAAACACATAAGATAAAACATGGATAACAAATGAAAATATCCAGTCTTAATAAAGGGGGAAGAAAGAGTAATACCCATAGCTCAAACATCTAGAAGTAAGATCAACATTCGACTTAATCATGATCACAGTCCCATTATAGCAGATATTTGAACGACATATTTTGCTTATTATATTAAATATAAACCTAGTCGATAACCTCAATAATCGAGATCTGTTTAGATAGGCTGAAACATGTTAAACGTTATATAACAATATTAACTGATACAGTCATAACATATATAACAAGAAACACAACGTTGCATAAAGGATCGAAATTCGAAAGGAGGATGGGTTTACCTTCTCCGGACAGCGAACCGAGGCAGCGTATCAAGTCGTCGATCCACTCGGAAGATTTATTGCGAGGCGATTGAAAAGGCAGAGATGGTTTGCTGATTTCTTGACTAAAATTGAGAGAGAAGGTTTCGAATTTTCCGTTCTTGCTCTTAGACTGCTAAATTTCGGATTGTAAAGAAAGGTATCCTTGAAGGTGAAAGGGGTGTTCGACCTCTGTTTACGCTATCGAGGAAAGGTTTTGTTCCCCGATGCTGTCCCCCTGCCTTGCATGTGTAAAAAATGCTCAACTTATAGCCTCGATTGGGTTACGATTTGGTGAGTCATTGGTACCATTTAGACAGATTTTGTGCGATTTGGAGTGCGATTTGTGTGATTTTTAGACGAGATTTGTGCTTGATCCTGGGTGCGATAAAGTTTCTTACCATAAAAGGGGCGATTTTGTGTGTTTTTCGGATGATTCTCGCTCGAGGTATTTATGGTAGGTGATATGTTTGACTCATGGATTTTCCGTCCAAAAATCGGCGAGATCTTCTTTAGTTTGTCGGTGTTTTCTCTTTAGGGTTTTGTTTTCGTTTTGATTGAGATGGGGGGACGATGGGGAAAGGGGGCTGAGGGAAATGGGGCTGGTCATGGGCTTCAGTGGGTAATGAAGGGCAGATGGGCGTGTGGGCTTGCGGGTCGCGGGTTTGGGCTGGGTAGTGGGCTAGGCGAAAATGGTGGGTAGTTAGTTTTAATTAGGTATTAGTTTTAGGTGCTTAATTAGTTGATTAGTGGTAAATTAAATTAATAAATTGTGATTAAATTATCTAGGTGCTTTATTGTTATAATAATAAATGCGGGCGTGCTATTTAATTAGTGCTTAATATTTTATAATGTGATGTCGTTATTAAAACTTTTTATTATGCGCATTCTGCGAAGTTAAATTAAAATTGAATGGAGTTTAGATTAAATGAAATTGCTTTGGGTTTTAATAAATGTAGCTATAGTTTTGTTTGATGCGACGCCATTGTTAAATTGTTTATTTATGCATGTATTAATGTTTTATCGCAGCATTTTATTCTTTAAAAAAATTATAAAAAATTATTTGAAAGTTAATTACTGGACGGGAGGGTCAAAATTGGGTGTCAACAATTGTCCCTCTTTGTATGGAGATGATGGAAGAATCTTCGGACAAAGACGTTGACTCATAGCCAATTTTGTCTCGATCCTCAGAGTTAAAAATGTTGGGCAATTAGGCAAGGCTGACGCAAAAATCAAAATTGTCCCAGTGTCGAGTAATGACGACACTGGGCTACCATGGTCAAAACACCAAGGCAGGCTAACGCGGGCTCAAAATTTGTCCCAGTGTCGAGTTATGACGACACTGGGTTACCATGGTCAAAACACCAAGGCGGGCTCAAAATTTGTCTCAGTGTCGAGTTATGACGACACTGGGTATGTGGTGCTAAAAATAAAAAATAAAATAACTGGCTTGAACCTGGGGTATACCGGTGTCGACTTATGATGCTAGGTTTTATGGTGATGTGGAACGAGTGGACGGCGCTGGCGGCTTACGCCATTTGTTGGGAAGGTTGGCCCCCCAACAAATTGCCCCGGTTCGCTGTAAGAGAAAATCCACGTTGTGCTCCATCTTTTGCAGTTTGTTAACGTTCCTGTAGATTGAAGCTAAGATAGAGGAATTAGTGCATAACTGTCAAAACAAAACAATGTAAGAATGTGAATTTGTGATGTGGTTGTAGTCAAATTGTATATACTATATAATGAAATGATGTGATGATACGCCGTCTTGTATAGACGAGATGCAGATGACGCCTTGTATGGGCGAAATCGTCTTTGTATAGACGAAATGCAAATGTTCGTCGTTGCATAGACGAGATACAAATGATGTCTTGTATGGGTGTTGTCGTCGTTGTGTAGACGGAATGTAAATGTTCATCGTTGTATAGACGAAATGTAAATGTTCATCGTTGTATAGACGAAATGCAGATGTTCGTCGTTGTATAGACGAAATGCAGATGTTCGTCGTTGTATAAACGAGATGCATATGTTCGTCGTTGTATGGACGAAATGCAGATGTTCGTTGTTGTATGGACGAGATGCAGATGTTCGTCGTTGTATGGACGAAATGCAGATGTTAAATCGTTGTATAGGCGAGTGCATATGTTAAATCGTTGTATGGACGAAATGCAGATGTTCGTCATTGTAGAGAGCGAGATCGAGATGTTAAATCGTTGTATAGACAAAATGCATATGTTCGTCGTTGTATAGACGAATGCAGATGTTAAATGCGTTGTATGGACGAAATGTAGATGTTAAATCGTTGTATGGGCGAGATGCAGATGTTAAATGCGTTGTATGAAGCGAGATGCATATATTCGTCGTTGTATGGGCGAAATGCAGATGTTAAATGCGTTGTATAGACGAATCTGAGATGTTAAATCGTTGTATGGACGAAATCAGATGTTAAATGCGTTGTATGGACGAAATGCGAGATGTTAAATCGTTGTATAAACGAGATCAGATGTTAAATCGTTGTATGGACGAAATGCAGATGTTAAATGCGTTGTATGGGCGAGATGCAGATGTTAAATCGTTGTATGGGACGAAATGCGAGATGTTAAATCGTTGTATGGACGAAATGCAGATGTTCGTCGTTGTATAGACGAGATGCAGATGTTCGTCGTTGTATGGACGAAATGCAGATGTTCGCCGTTGTATGGACGAGATGCAGATGTTCGTCGTTGTATGGACGAAATGCAGATGTTCGTCGTTGTATGTGTCGCGCCCTTTTTTCGGCCGCGACATTTTTTAGCATAACTCCTGCTTAATAAAATTTTAGGAAATAAATGCTAAAATATTAAAAGGGTTTAAAGATGTTAAAGGGTTGCTAGGGAGTCGCCACCTAATTAATTTGGGTGAATTAGGACACCTAAATGTTAACTAGTTTAAAGTAAACATTAACTCCATTTTAATGGTCTGCTAAACTTTAATGAGATTCTGGGTAAGGGTTCCTTATTATCCTAAAGGGAAGGGGTTAGGCACCCTAAAGGATCCGCTAACTTGCGGTTGTCCGTTCAAACCTACGGTTAATGCTAAGAAAAGACATGTTAAAGGCATTTGAGTAAAAGAATTTTGAAGATATAAGATATTTATGTCTAAAATTAATTGCGAGATTTATATAGAAAAGTCAAAGTTAGTTTTGGAAAATATGTCATTAGGGTACCTAAATACCATATTAGATACATATCGCGTATAACAGGAGTAAACAATTTATTATGACACAGGGTCTTCTTATGGGATAGGATTGTAAGATGGCTATCGATATTTTAGATAATTTCTTATGCGAAGGCTAATGAGGATTTATAAAAAATGGGTTTCATGTTGAACTAATATATTAACTATCTAAGTAATTATGCAAGTGAAAATTATTAACTGATTTCCTAGGACTTAAGGAGGAAGGTTATCTTTTAATTTATTGCTTCAATATTATATTCTACTAGTAGTGTAATGTTAGACAAATAATTACAATAAACAAATAGGGAAAGGGGAGGCAATAATAAAGACTCTAAGGAATGGCGAAGTCATTTTCGCCTATGGCTTTGGAATTTCTAATGCGGAGAGGATGAAGCACATAAATGCGGGTCTTTGCGTTTGCCAGGACGAGTCTCGCCATGAGACTCTTTGTTGCTCCGATGCGTGCCATGTAAAAAGAAAATGATAAGGATTAGTATATACTCAAACCAGATTAATAATGTAAATAAAATGGCATAATCATGTAAAACTTAAGCAAACGCACATAACCCAATCATATTCAGCGCAAACTAAACAGGTAGATTCTTAACACTTATTTCCAGATTCTAAAAAAAATCGAAGTGTATGTTGGATCAATTGGCAGATTCATGCAGAAAAATAGAAAAATGGGCTTATCGATATCATATCGATGAAAGCGATTTGAAAAGAAAAGAAAGAGAATACTAATGGGCGACCCGATTATCATAGCCGACATGTGAGCAGGAAGCAACATTTATAAGTAAAATGGGCTCAGTGCCTCTTATGACAGAGATATACTCATATATACAATCGGGAATACTTGATAAAGACAGCATATCATCGATACTTATTGTGAGCAAACAGAAGCGGGCATGATTCCTAGGAATTGAGAGATCAAGTTAACACTTTCACGTAGCAAGCGGGATGTGGTACAATCCTTTGGCGTAGCTAAACATCGTTTCTTGGCTTCTAGATAACTTCTATATACATTACCGGTTACGCAAACGGACATTACGAATGAGGCGACCAGACATGAAACCTCCTTAACATAGAGCAAAAGGAAAACTGATTCATGTCAAGTTCTGTGGCATTTAAACCAACATCCCTAGATTCATTTTCTACCTTTTCAGATTTGTTAATAACGCTTGATGAACAATCTACTGACTCTGAACCTTATTATCTACTTAGATGAGCGAATTATTCTAACAGTCAAGTGAAAACAAGCAGGGGTAAGGTTAAACTAAAAGGTACTTATAATACTTTAACATGTATTATGGATAAACTATGCAACAGCGACACAGATCTGGTCCATTTCTAACATATACCACATATTCATCAATTTTTATTTTATTTTTATTTTTTTAGATATAAGGTAGACATGCTCACACGGATAAATCCATTAATAATTCACATAGGAGGGTAGGGGTCACATGCTCTCAAACAAGACAGAAAAAAGGGAAATCCACAAGACTTTATTCATATTGCACAAACAAATTATAAGGGTAGAGAGATTGGTCTAAAACCTATTATACTTTCAGCATTTAATCAAAAGGGTATAATCTTATCTTGAGTGCGAGAACAAACAGAAACCATTCTGACATGATTATTTGGGAGAACATATCCATATTTCACGATGCGGTATAACACATCTTCTCCGGCGTGACCGAGCGGCGTATCAAGTCGTCGATACCACTCGGAGTTTGGTTGTGATGCGGGAAGCAGGACTTAGGCGATTTTTGCTAGGCTGTGAAAATAAAGAGTTTGGTTTTGTTCTTGTTTTTTTTTTTTTGATCTCTTCTTTTGCCCCCTAAATCGCTTATTGATGTTTTACTGCTTCCCCCCCCCCCCCCCCACTGAGCTCCATGTTCTTAACCGCTGCTAAGGGGATGTCAAATCGATCGCTACCTGACTGAGCTCCAACTGATGCATGCACTGGTTTTTCCTCCAAGCTCCATCGGACTGCCGCCCCTCGAATGGTGAAAAGCTTATGTATTTATAGCCCTCGTTTGGGTTCTAAGTTTGGGTAAGGTTTATAGTGCTGATTTAGTGCGATTTGTGTATGATTCTGTCGGATTCTTGGTGTAAAATCGATTGAGGGTTGGTTAAGGTAAGTTAATATTCTCCAGTGATTTGGTATTGATTTTGGGCGATTTTATGGGCTGATTCGTGTTGTTCTCGTTATGGTAAGGACGATATGGTTGCGTGACTCGCCGGATTCTCAGGCGAGAATCTCGGCAGGGAAGGTGGAATGCGTAGGGGGAGGTGCGGCGATCTGGAGAAGATGATGGATAGGGGGTAGGTCGCTGGTTTCTAGGTTTAGTTTAAGGGAGGGGAATGATGAAAGAGTAAAGGGCTGCTGGGGTTATGGGCTGGGCGACGGGTAAGGTATAGGCGGTTTGGGCTTGGGTAGTTATTTAGGTGGGCTGATTAGTTTTAAATTAAGTGGGTTATTAGTAAATTAGGGGTAGAGTTTTAAGTATATTAGTTTTAGGAATTATTTATTTAATTAGTTAATTAATGGTAAAGTAAGTTAATAAATTGTGATTAAATTATTTAGGTGCTTTATTAATTTAATTGTTATAAATGCGGGCGTGCTATTTAATTAGTGCTTAATATTTTAGAATGCGGCGCTATTTATTTAAAATCTTATTTATTGTGCATTATTATTTAAAATAAGTTATGAAATTGCTTTGCGTATTAATAAATGCGACTATGCTACTTGACACGACGTCATTGCTAAATTATTTATTTTATGTATTTATTAATTAAGAATTATGACAGGGCTTAAAATTAATAAATGCGGGCGCGAGACTCCAAGTGCTTAGTACTCTACGTAAAATGCGGTGCCATTATTAAATTATTTATCCATGCCTGTATTAATATTTTTATCGCTGCATTT
Source organism: Przewalskia tangutica (assembly GCA_029844215.1). NCBI lineage: Eukaryota > Viridiplantae > Streptophyta > Magnoliopsida > Solanales > Solanaceae > Przewalskia > Przewalskia tangutica. The sequence continues at coordinate 28,149,931 of CM056736.1, read as the reverse complement.
TATTATAAGAAATCATAAAAAATTATTTTGCAAAAAATTAGTGTAATTTTATAGCTACTATCTGGACGGGAGGGTCAAAATTGGGTGTCAACAGTTGTCCCTCTTTGTATGGAGATGATGGAAGAATCTTCGGACAAAGACGTTGACTCATAGCCAATTTTGTCTCGATCCTCAGAATTGAAAGGTTTGGGCAAATAGACAAAGTGGCGCAAAATTTAAAAATTGTCTCGATGTCGAGTTATGGCGACCTTTGGGCTACCATGGTCAAACATCAAGGCGGGCTACGCGGATTCAAAATTTGTCGATGTCGAGTTTTGGCGACCTTTGGGTTACCATGGTCAAAACACGAGGTGGGCTAACGCGGACTCAAAATTTGTCGAGGTCGAGTTATGGCGACACTTTGGGTATGTGGTGCTAAAAATAAAAATAAAAACAAAAATAACATAAGCGGCTTGAACACAGGGTGTGCAGGTGTCGACTTATGATCTTTGGGTTTTATGGTGATGTGGAGCAGTGGGTGACGCTGAGGTCGACACGCCATTTGTTGGGAAGGTTGGCCCCCAACAAATTGTCGATTATTTGTAAGAAAATCCACGTTGTGCTCCATCTTTTGCAGTTCCTGTAGATTGAAGCTAAGATAGAAGCATTAGTGCATAACTGTCAAAACAAAACAATGTAAGAATGTGAATTTTGTGTTGTGGTTGTAGTCAAATCGTATATAATATATAATGAAATGGTGTGATGATACACCGTCTTGTATAGGTGAGATGCAGATGACGCCTTGTATGGGCGGAATCGTCTTGTATGGGCGAAAATGCAAATATTCGTCGTTGTATAGACGAGATGCAAATGACGCCATGTATAGACGAAATGTAAATGACGCCTTGTATGGGGGCTGTCGTCGTTGTATAGACGAAATGCAAATGTTCGTCGTTGTATAGACGAAATGCAAATGACGCCTTGTATGGGCGCTGTCGTCGTTGTATAGACGAAATGCAAATGACGCCTTGTATGGGCGCTGTCGTCGTTGTATAGACGAAATGCAAATGACGCCTTGTATGGGCGCTGTCGTCGTTGTATAGACGAAATGCAGATAAAAATTGTTCTATATGTGGAGTTGTGTCGTAATTCATGCGTAATCAAAACTAGATGAAATAATTAAAGTGTAAATGATGTAGCATGTGGTTTTTTGCAAGATGTATTTGATGTAGACTTGTTGCAGTTTGACTTTGTGAGCGAATCTGTTGTATTGGAATGTTGCTATTGGCGTCGTTTTCGGACTTGGCGTCGTTTTCGGACTTGGCGTTGTTTTGGACTTGTCGTCGTTTTTGGACTTGTTGTGTTGATGACGTCGTTGTGTTGCTGCTGCCTCTGTAGACTAAAGCTCAAGAAAGAGTTAGTGCATAACTGCTAAGACAGAATAATAAAGCATGAATGAGAAAAAATGCAATTTTGAGAACAGAGAAAATCGTCTCTGCGTAGATGTGATATGTTGATGATGGCGTCGTTTTCGGACGCGGCGTCGTTTTCGGACGCGGAGTCGTTTTCGGACTCGGAGTCGTTTTCGGACTCGTCGTTTGGACTGGCGTCGTTTTGAATGGCGTCGTTTTGGGCGGCGTCGTTTCGAGCGGCGTCGTTTTGACGTGGCGTCGTTTTGGGCCGGCGTCGTTTTGAACGGCGTCGTTTCGAGTCGTTTGGACTCGGCGTCGTTTTGGACGTGGCGTCATTTTGGGCGGCATCGTTTTGACGCGCGGCGCCGTTTTGGGCGCGGAGTCGTTTCGGACTTCGAGTCGTTTTGGAACTCGGCGTCGTTTTCGTACTCGGCGTCGTTTTGGTGGCGTCGTTTTGGACGGCGTCGCTGACCGAGTCGTTCGGACTGAGTCATTGGACTCGGGCGTCGTTTTGGACTGGCGTCGTTTTGGGTGGCGTCGTTTTCGGACGAGTCGTTTCGGACTCGGTCGTTTGGACTTCGCGTCGTTTCGGACAAGGCGTCGTTTGGATGTGGCGTCGTTTTGGACGCGATTCTGCCCGTATAATAAATGCTCCTGCAAGCTTGAGAAAAATTAGTGTATAACTGTTAAAACAAGATGATAAATATATGAGAAATGCAATTATGTGAATAGGGATGTCTTCCCTGTATGATATGTGGGGTGTTGTGAATGCTGAGATGTTGTCCTTGGGCGGACATGCTAGATGCTGCCACTGACGAATTTCCATGATACCTTTGTTGTGATGCATTTGTGAACCATATGGATTGTCATGAGGTCTTTGTTGTGCGTTTGTCTTGCTGCATGAGTTCAATTTGACTCTGAGGCGGTGATGCGCTATAATTTGTTGCGGGATTTGAACTCGATTGTTGATGTCATGCAGCCTGCTACGAAGAATTTTGTTATATTTTCTGCTTCTACTAGTATGAAGAACTTTGTTGTACCTTCTGCTAATATGAAGGACCTGCGCTCAAAGAAAAATTTGTGAGTTTGAGGGGGGGCGGTTGATTAGCGTTGACATTTGTAGTTTTGACTCTTGACGCCGGACGTCTGCCTTGTTTGGGACTCATAACCCCTGCCTGGTTTCCTGCCTTGTCTCAGTTTTGAATTTGCAAAGGGCATTTAGCCTAAAAGTGGGTTTCCATGGGGTTGCTTGTATATTATGTGTGTTTTCGTTATTTTCAAAAATATGGAAGGTTTCCTAATGGTGTGACCGAAGCCGATTTAGGCCGCCTACGTATCCCCATGAGAGAATCAGGTCATGACGTAGTTCATTACAAGCGAAATTTGGTGAAATTAAAAATTTCTAAAGGTGGGACCGAAGCCGAGGCGGCCGCCTACGTATCCATCAAGGGAATCAGGTCAAACGTAGTTCCAATGGTTTGTGATATTTGAAGCCTTTCTATTTCTTGCATGACTTCCATTTCTTTGTAATAGTTTGGCGAGGTGTTGATCATTGGTGTTTCTCATTTCTAACGCCTCTGCGTCCTGCGAGGAACGGGGATGAGTCCTAAGTTGTTTCGTTCCGGTGCCTCTGGATTAGTCATTTATTGGATGATTGTGCTACTACCAGTCAACGCGAATCAACCTTTTGGGGATAAGCTAGACAAAAATAACCCTTTAACAAATGAAGCAAACCAAGTTAGTATAATATGCAAAAAGTTGCAGGCAATATATACTAATAAGCAAATTGCAAATCAAGTGCGTGTTATAACATGTTTGGGACCTCTTTATGCCAGAGGTAGGCCTAAACGTCAAATATGCGAGGTAATGATGGATTTGTCCAAGCCGCCCAACTGTAATGCTTTTGTTGGAAATGGCGACCAAATGACGGTGCACTTTGTTCAATTTCAGCATGACATGATTAGGTTTGGATTTGTCTATCATTGTCACGCTACACATAATATGCTGGTTGGTCGTTGGGTTGAGAAACCCGTCGACAAGTTTGGTGTCTTCCTAATTGTGGTGTCGATGCCAAGGACCGATCCACCTAAGGTAAATGCATGCATGCCCTAAAATAAGGGTGGTATAGCTCTATCTTAAGTCTCTAAGATTTGGCTTTTCTAGGCCTTGAGTTCCCAGGCGGACAACTCGAGTGAGAAGGCTACGCGGCCACCGGTTAGACCGGACACTCCACGTATGTTACCAACTCTCCTAAATTTGGGTTTTGAAGAAAGAATTTTGCTGATGCACCAAGCGCACCTCGCATGTAGTGTGTGATTGTGTGAATTTTCCAGAGTGGAAGAAATATGAGCGGAAGGCCAGTTTAAGGAAAGCAGTAAAGCAGGTAGCAATTAAAATAAATAAAACAAAATACAGCACACAAAATTAAATGCAAAAAGTAATGCCAAATAATAACCCTAGGTCTGTTGTGGTTAAGAACCTAAAATCCCCAGCGGAGTCGCCATTCTGTCGCGCGCTTTTTCGGCCGCGACATTTTTTAGCATAACTCCTGCTTAATAAAATGTTAGGAAATAAATGCTAAAATGCTAAAATGCTAAAATATTAAAAGGGTTTAAAGATGTTAAAGGGTTGCTAGGGAGTCGCCACCTAATTAATTTGGGTGAATTAGGACACCTAAATGTTAACTAGTTTAAAGTAAACATTAACTCCATTTTAATGGTCTGCTAAACTTTAATGAGATTCTGGGTAAGAGTTCCTTATTATCCTAAAGGGAAGGGGTTAGACACCCTAAAGGATCCGCTAACTTGCGGTTGTCCGTTCAAACCTACGGTTAATGCTAAGAAAAGACATGTTAAAGGCATTTGAGTAAAAGAATTTTGAAGATATAAGATATTTATGTCTAAAATTAATTGCGAGATTTATATAGAAAAGTCAAAGTTAGTTTTGGAAAATATGTCATTAGGGTACCTAAATACCATATTAGATACATATCGCGTATAACATGAGTAAACAATTTATTATGACACAGGGTATTCTTATGGGATAGGATTGTAAGATGGCTATCGATATTTTAGATAATTTCTTATGCGAAGGCTAATGAGGATTTATAAAAAATGGGTTTCATGTTGAACTTATATATTAACTATCTAAGTAATTATGCAAGTGAAAATTATTAACTGATTTCCTAGGACTTAAGGAGGAAGGTTATCTTTTAATTTATTGCTTCAATATTATATTCTACTAGTAGTGTAATGTTAGACAAATAATTACAATAAACAAATAGGGAAAGGGGAGGCAATAATAAAGACTCTAAGGAATGGCGAAGTCATTTTCGCCTATGGCTTTGGAATTTCTAATGCGGAGAGGATGAAACACATAAATGCGGGTCTTTGCGTTTGCCAGGACGAGTCTCGCCATGAGACTCTTTGTTGCTCCGATGCGTGCCATGTAAAAAGAAAATGATAAGGATTAGTATATACTCAAACCAGATTAATAATGTAAATAAAATGGCATAATCATGTAAAACTTAAGAAAACGCACATAACCCAATCATATTGGTATGAAACTAAACAGGTAGATTCTTAACACTTATTTCCAGATTCTAAAAAAAATCGAAGTGTATGTTGGATCAATTGGCAGATTCATGCAGAAAAATAGAAAAATGGGCTTATCCCAATATCATATCAGTGAAGCAGATTTGAAAAGAAAAAGAAAGAGAATACTAATGGGCCGACCCGATTATCATAAGCCGACATGTGAGCGAGGAAGCAACATTTATAAGTAAAATGGGCGGTGCCTCTTATGACGAGATATACTCATATATACAATCGGGAATACTTGATAAAAAGATATCATCGATACTTATTGTGAGCAAACAGAAAGCAGGCATGATTCCCACTAGGAATTGAGAGATCAAGTTAACACTTTCACATGGCAACAGACAGGATGTGGTACAATCCTTTGACGTAGCTAAACATTGTTTCTTGGCTTCTAGATACCTTCTATATACATTGCACCGGATTTACACGCATAAGCAGACATTACGAATGAGGCGACCAGACATGAAACCTCCTTAACATAGAGCAAAAGGAAAACTGATTCATGTCAAGTTCTGTGGCATTTAAACCAACATCCCTAGATTCATTTTCTATCTTTTCAGATTTGTTAATAACGCTTGATGAAAAATCTACTGACTCTGAACCTTATTATCTACTTAGACGAGCGAATTATTCTAACAGTCAAGTGAAAACAATCAGGGGTAAGGTTAAACTAAAAGGTACTTATAATACTTTAACATGTATTATGGAAAAACTATGCAGCAGCGACACAGATCTGGTCCATTTCTAACATATACCACATATTCAGCAATTTTTTATTTTTATTTTTTTAGATATAAGGTAGACATGCTCACACGGATAAATCCATTAATAATTCACATAGGAGGGTAGGGGTCACATGCTCTCAAACAAGACAGAAAAAGGGGAAATCCACAAGACTTTATTCATATTGCACAAACAAATTATAAGGGTAGAGAGATTGGTCTAAAACCTATTATACTTTCAGCATTTAATCAAAAGGGTATAATCTTATCTTCAAGTGCAGAACAAACACCGGCTTCATTACGACATGATTCGCTGGACAGAACATATCCATATTTCACTGATGCAGGGTATAACACATCTTCTCCGGGCAGCGAACCGAGACAGCGTATCAAGTCGTCGATACCACTAGGAGTTTGGTTGTGATGCGGGAAACAGGACTTAGGCGATTTTTGCTAGGCTGTGAAAATAAAGAGTTTGGTTTTGTTCTTGTTCTTTTTTTTTTGTTTTTGATCTCTCCTTTTGCCCCCTAAATCGCTTATTGCTGTTTTACTGCTTTCCCCCCCCCCCACTGAGCTCCCTGTTCTTAACCGCTGCTAAGGGGATGTCAAATCGATCGCTACCTGACTGAACTCCAACTGATGCATGCACTGGTTTTTCCTCCAAGCTCCATCGGACTGCCGCCCCTCGAATGTTGAAAAGCTTATGTATTTATAGCCCTCGTTTGGGTTCTAAGTTTGGGTAAGGTTTATAGTGCTGATTTAGTGCGATTTGTGTATGATTCTGTCGGATTCTTGGTGTAAAATCGATTGAGGGTTGGTTAAGGTAAGTTAATATTCTCCAGTGATTTGGTATTGATTTTGGGCGATTTTATGGGCTGATTCGTGTTGTTCTCGTTATGGTAAGGACGATATGGTTGCGTGACTCGCCGGATTCTCAGGCGAGAATCTCGGCAGGGAAAGTGGAATGCGTAGGGGGAGGTGCGGCGATCTGGAGAAGATGATGGATAGGGGGTGGGTCGCTGGTTTCTAGGTTTAGTTTAAGGGAGGGGAATGATGAAAGAGTAAAGGGCTGCTGGGGTTATGGGCTGGGCGACGGGTAAGGTATAGGCGGTTTGGGCTTGGGTAGTTATTTAGGTGGGCTGATTAGTTTTAAATTAAGTGGGTTATTAGTAAATTAGGGGTAGAGTTTTAAGTATATTAGTTTTAGGTATTATTTATTTAATTAGTTAATTAATGGTAAAGTAAGTTAATAAATTGTGATTAAATTATTTAGGTGCTTTATTAATTTAATTGTTATAAATGAGGGCGTGCTATTTAATTAGTGCTTAATATTTTAGAATGCGGCGCTATTTATTTAAAATCTTATTTATTGTGCATTATTATTTAAAATAAGTTATGAAATTGCTTTGCGTATTAATAAATGCGACTATGCTACTTGACACGACGTCATTGCTAAATTATTTATTTTATGTATTTATTAATTAAGAATTATGACAGGGCTTAAAATTAATAAATGCGGGCGCGAGACTCCAAGTGCTTAGTACTCTACGTAAAATGCGGTGCCATTATTAAATTGTTTATCCATGCCTGTATTAATGTTTTTATCGCTGCATTTTATTATAAGAAATCATAAAAAATTATTTTGCAAAAAATTAGTGTAATTTTATAGCTACTATCTGGACGGGAGGGTCAAAATTGGGTGTCAACAGTATGGACGAGATGCAGATGTTCGTCGTTGTATGGACGAAATGCAGATGTTCGTCGTTGTATGGACGAGATGCAGATGTTCGTCGTTGTATGGACGAGATGCAGATGTTCGTCGTTGTATGGACGAAATGCAGATGTTAAATGTTGTATAGGCAGATCACGAGATGTTAAATGTTGTATGGGCGAAATCAGATGTTAAATGCGTTGTATGTTAAATGCGTTGTATAGACGAGATCGAGATATTAAATCGTTGTATAGACGAAATGCAAATGTTCGTTGTATAGCAGAGATGCAAATATGACGCCTCCAGGGCATAGATAAAAATGTTCTATATATGGAGTTGTGTTATGCATAATCAAAGCTAGATGAAATAATTAAAGTGTAAATGATGTAGCCTGAGTAAAGAAGATGTGGCTTTTGCGAGATGTATTTGATGTAGACTTGTTACAGATGGACTTCGTGAGCGAATCTGTTGTATTGGAATGTTGTTGTCTTCCTTGTTCCTGTTGTCCTGCAAAATTCACTCAAAGAAAAATTGTGAGTTCGGGAGAATTCGCCGATTTGTGTTGGCTCTTGATATTTGCAGCGTTGTCTTATGCGGACATGTAACCCTGTCTGATTTCGAGTCTCGGTCGAAAACATTTGTTGAAAATATTCTATCTTGAGAAAATATACTAGTAGGAAATTATGTCGATTTTGAATAGTGACATGTTATGAAACAAGGCGAACATCCTTATCCGAAATCGGTATATTCTCCCATACTCTCGGTGCTCGTTCGTCAGACTCTTTTTAAAATTTGTCTGTTTTGGGACATGGAACCACTAACGTAAATTAACCATGTCCATTGATGTCATTTGTAGTAAAACCCTTAAAATTATCCCAGTTTATGTCGATCTTTCGAGCATATGGAATCATATCTGTCGATGTCCTTTCGTGGCGAAGTCCTTAAAAATTGTCGATTTTGGTAATGGCCAGGTCGGATATATGTCGTTGCACGGACATAATCGCGATAACGCCGTCGTTGCTGGGCGTATTCTTCTTTGGCGTCGTTGCGTGACGCAATCTTGATGATGTCGTTACTGGACATAATCGCGATAACGCCGTCGTTACGGGCGTATTCTTCTTTGGCGTCGTCGGCGTGACGCAATCGCGATGATGTCGTTGCCTGGACATAATGTTGCTGCTCCTGTAGAATAAATGCTCCTGCAAGCCAAGCTTGAGAAAACATTAGTGTATACCTATTTAAGCTAGATGATAAATACATATTAGAAGTGCAATTTTATGGGTAGAGATGTCGTCCCTGATATGCCGGATGAATACTGAGATGTTGTCCTTGCACGGACTGACGAATTGCCATAGTGCCCTTGTTGTGTGCGTGGGTTGCAACTTTGACTTTATGCCCGGGCTGATGCGATAGCCTTTGTTGCGGAATTCAGAATTCTGACTGTTGATTGTCGATGCCCTTTTCTGCTTCTGCTGCTTCTAATGCGGACTTTGAATTTTGGGTTGTCGTCATATCCTCTGCCTTTGCTGCTTCTTTCTGCTTTTGCGAAGAAACTTTTTGCCATATTTTCTGCTTCGGCTATTGCACTTTCTGCTTCTGTTAATATGAAAATCCGCGCTCAAAGAAAATTTGTGAGTTTTGAGGGGGGTGGTCGATTCGTATTTGACTTCGCCGCCTTGTTCCTTGACATCTGCGTGCCTGGCCTGCTTGGACTTGCAACCCCTGTCTGGTTTCCTACCTTGTCCCAGTTTTGAAAAGGGCGTTTGGCCTAAGGTGGGTCTCAATGGAGTTGCTTGTATGTTGTGTGTATTCTCGTTATTTTCGGAACGAAGGGAAAGCTTCCTAATGGTGTGACCGAAGCCGATTTAGGCCGCCTACGTATCCCCATGAGGGAATCAGGTCATGACGTAGTTCATTACAGGCGAATATTGGGTAAAATTCTAAAGGTGGGACCGAGGCCGATGTGGCCGCCTACGTATCCCCACGAGGGAATCAGGTCACACGTAGTTCCAATGGTGTAAAAGAGAAATTGGGATTTTCTAAAAGGTGGGACCGAAGCCGATATGACCGCCTACGTATCCGCCAAGGGAATCAGGTCACACGTAGTTCCAATTACATGAAAACTTAAGCAAAACATTAAATATGAGTCTTCAATTATTCTGCTAAACTAAATTGTTCTTTCTCATCCGGGCTCTAGGCGGACCAGAACAAGGGTGAAAATCCAACCAATATGCCTTCCTGCTCTGCATCATGGCTGGCTGGGTCTTCATGCTCTGCTATTGCTTAGTCAAATACAAATCGACCTTTTGGGGAAGATGATAAATCCTTTTAGACAAAATGCAGCAAACTGTGTTAGTGTAAAGCACGTGATTTTGCAGAAGTGTAAAAACATTTAGCAAGTACATGTTGCACATAAATTGTCACATTGCAAGCGTGTCCTAACATGCATGGGGACCCCTTTATGCCAGAGGTAGGCCTAAACATCACATATGCGAGGTTATGATAGATTTGTCCAAGCCGTCCAACTGTAATGCTTTTGTTGGAAATGGCGACCAAATGACGGTGTACTTTTTCCAATTTCAGCATGACATGATTAGGTTTGGATTTGTCTATCATTGACACGCTACACATAATATGCTGGTTGGTCGTTGGGTTGAGAAACCCGTCGACAAGTTTGGTGTCTTCCTAATTGTGGTGTCGATGCCAATGACCGACCCACCTAAGGTAAATGCATGCATGCCCTAAAATAAGGGTGGTATAGCTCTATCTTAAGTCTCTAAGATTTGGCTTTTCTAGGCCTTGAGTTCCCGAGCGGACAACTCGAGTGAGAAGGCTACGCGGCCACCGGTTAGACCGGACACTCCACGTATGTTACCAACTCTCCTAAATTTGAATTTTGAAGAAAGAATTTTGCTGATGCACCCAGCGCACCTCGCATGTAGTGTGTGATAGTGTGAATTTTCCAGAGTGGAAGAAATATGAGCGGAATGTCAGTTTAAGGAAAGCGGTAACAAATAGCAGTTAAGACAATATGCAAATATTTATATGTAAAGTAGAATAATTTAGACAAAACATAAAAGCAAATGAATGTAAAACATAGAAGAAGCAATTTTAAGCTGATAAGAAAAATAAAGCACAATAATTAACATATGTTTGTTATGGTTAAGAACCTAAATATCCCCAGTGGAGTCGCCATCTGTCACGCCCTCTTTCGGCCGCGACATTTTTTAAACTAACGAATCTCCTGCTTAAGTAACAAATGTTAGAAAATAAATAAAAGTGCTAAATATTAAAAGGAATGTTAAAGTGTTAAAAAGGATGTTAAGGGTTAATTTTTTTAAAAAAAGGGGCTTAAAAGGGGGTGCTAAATGCTAAAGGGAGTCGCCACCTAATTATTTGGGTGAATTAGGACACCTAAATGTTAACTAGTTTAAAGCAAACATTTAACTCCATTTTAATGGTCTGCTAAACTTAATGAGATTCTGGGTAAGAGTTCTTTATTATCCTAAAGGGAAGAGGTTAGGCACCCTAAAGGATCCGCTAACTTGCGGTTGTCCGTTCAAACCTAGGGGTTAATTATTATTGCTAAGAATGCGTGTTTTGAAAAATATAAAGAATGCTTCAAAATGTTTTATAAAATGAGGCATGTTGATAAAAGTTTGTAAGACTAATACTATAAAAATAAAGTTTTAAAGTGTGCATTTATATTGTTTATAGATATATACAATGTTGGTTTATGATCAAAGATATGCCTTTAAAATCAAATATATATGATGTAGTGCAAAAGGTGATTATTTTATAATTTTATGATAAGAAGGCTATTCAACATAAAAATTTTATATTATGCTAATAAAAGAGCTTATGAGGAAATCAATTTATTTTATCACGAATTTTATAAGAAGTAATACGTTAGTTACAAATTAAATTGTTTAGTAAAGTTTAGACATGCATGACAAGCCCTTGAAATAAGTAAATTTAAAAGTGCATTTCTGATTTTAAAACTACCCGCCCAATTTATTTATTCCAAGACTAATTGTTCTATGTCTCCTATTAATTACAAAGTTAGCTAATTAAATCTCAACAAATAAACAAACAAAATATATATAAGACGTAAGAGATTAAGAGGCCAAAAGGATGCTTTTAGGGGGGGTGACAATGTCGTCTCATCCCCTTTTTTGTTTGGGAATTCTGAGGCGGAATGCGGTGGACACAGATGCGGGCACTCATGCGGTGTGGCTTGTGAAGAGTCTCGTAATGAGATTGCTCCAATGCATTTTCATGTAAAACAAGAGAAGAAAAGGATTAGTAACGGGAGGAGATCCCAAACAATACTAATCCAAACATGCACATAATGAATAGACTTGAACTTAAATCAGAGAGGAAGAGGCAAACCAGATCAACTTACTGTGTGAAAAGGGGAAGGCAGATGCCATTAGTATACTTCAAAGAGGTATTATTTAAAGGGCCAACTAAGCACACAAAAGTATTTCAAAGGCGGGTCTGCATACTTCGAAAAGAGGGAAACATGTTGTACTTCAACATTTAAATGCGGATCAGTAACCAATTTAGGGGGGGCACTTGAGATATTGTGGCATATAAATAACCATTTGTCAAGTATAATCATGTCAAAATACAGAATCTTTCACTAGACTAAACATGAAAGGTTTTAATCGTGCTATACATAAGGCATACCAACCCTCGTAGACAGATTAGACAAGATCATCAGGAGCTTGCATTAAGGTGTGAATATAGATATATATGACTTGATCTAGCTTCGATCAGAAATTAGTCCCAGACAAGTATATACAGACAGCATGTTGGTATGTCAAGGAACTTCAGTACATGAATGTCAAACAGATGATATATTCTCTCAGGAGATTACTCAGGGAAATATGATCATTAAGATGGACATTTAACAGTTAAGAAGATAAAATAGATAGGGACAAGCATTGCAGGCTCATATTCGACATATCAGGTCTGGTGTACAAAGTCTTCATAATGCATGTGATGCATCTGGAGAATGTACACACATATACGACTTTTATATATTCTCTCACACTAGAAATCAAATAGGAGCCAAAATAACCACATATGGGATAACCACAAACCGATCATAAAGAAGACTCAGGGAAACACATAAGATAAAACATGGCTAACAAATGAAAATATCCAGTCTTAATAAAGGGGAAAGAAAGAGTAATACCCATAGCTCAAACATCTAGAAGTAAGATCAACATTCGACTTAATCATAATCACAGTCCCATTATAGCAGATATTTGAACGACATATTTTGCTTATTATATTAAATATAAACCTAGTCGATAACCTCAATAATCGAGATCTGTTTAGATAGGCTGAAACATGTTAAACGTTATATAACAATATTAACCGATACAGTCATAACATATATAACAAGAAACACAACGTTGCATAAAGGATCGAAATTCGAAAGGAGGATGGGTTTACCTTCTCCGGACAGCGAACCGAGGCAGCGTATCAAGTCGTCGATCCACTCGGAAGATTTATTGCGAGGCGATTGAAAAGGCAGAGATGGTTTGCTGATTTCTTGACTAAAATTGAGAGAGAAGGTTTCGAATTTTCCGTTCTTGCTCTTAGACTGCTAAATTTCGGATTGTAAAGAAAGGTATCCTTGAAGGTGAAAGGGGTGTTCGACCTCTGTTTCTGCCTATGCGAGGGAAAGGTTTTCGGACTGTTCCCCACCCCTGATGCCTGTCCCCCCGTGCCTTGCATGTGTAAAAAATGCTCAACTTATAGCCTCCAATTGGGTTCTGATTTCGGTAGGTCATTGGTACCATTTTAGACAGATTTTGTGCGATTTGGGTACTGATTTCGTGTGATTTTTTAGACGAGATTTGTGCTTGATCCTGGGTGCGATAAAGTTTCTTACCATAAAAGGGGCGATTTTGTGTGTTTTTCGGATGATTCTCGCTCGAGGGATTTATGGTAGGTGATATGTTTGACTCGCCGGATTTTCCGTCCGAAAAATCCGGCGAGGATCTTGCTGGTTTGTCGGCGGTGTTTTCTCTTTAGGGTTTTGTTTTCGTTTTGATTGAGATGGGGGGACGATGGGAAAAGGGGGCTGAGGGAAATGGGGCTGGTCATGGGCTTCAGTGGGTAATGAAGGGCAGATGGGCGTGTGGGCTTGCGGGTCGCGGGTTTGGGCTGGGTAGTGGGCTAGGCGAAAATGGTGGGTAGTTAGTTTTAATTAGGTATTAGTTTTAGGTGCTTAATTAGTTGATTAGTGGTAAATTAAATTAATAAATTGTGATTAAATTATCTAGGTGCTTTATTGTTATAATAATAAATGCGGGCGTGCTATTTAATTAGTGCTTAATATTTTATAATGTGATGCCGTTATTAAAACTTTTTATTATGCGCATTCTGCGAAGTTAAATTAAAATTGAATGGAGTTTAGATTAAATGAAATTGCTTTGAGTTTTAATAAATATAGCTATAGTTTTGTTTGATGCGACGCCATTGTTAAATTGTTTATTTATGCATGTATTAATGTTTTATCGCAGCATTTTATTCTTTAAAAAAATTATAAAAAATTATTTGAAAGTTAATTACTGGACGGGAGGGTCAAAATTGGGTGTCAACACTTATAAGACCTTCGTATCCTCAATATCATAATTTCGTGATATGACACTAGTCCATCGCCTCTTTAGGCACACACTAAATTTATTTTTGACCCCCGTCGTCACACATGTTATGTCCAAAATTATCTCGGAGTTTTATCATTTTGTATGCTAATCTCTTTGTCAGTATACATAAACATAACATAAATTCCCCGAGGCTCGGTCTACTTGCATATGTCCAAATGCTCAGCCCATCGCCCGAAATTACGGGATGTTACATCCTTCTCCCATAGAAACATTCATCCTCGAATGTTGTGGCGACATATCTAATCCCTGTTAAGTAGCCCAAATATACAACTACTTTTCCACTGCCACATAAGGTAATATCCATCACTACATTAGACCTCACACTCTTGAACTTCTTCCTTGTTGTAGGCATTGCTGGAATAGTAAACACGAGACGGATTAGAAATGAAATGCTTATAACTCAGCTCTAATGCACAATTTAGAAGATGAAAGAATAGAAACCATCCCTAAATAGTCAGATAGCCTCATGTTTATAAGTATGATGCATAACATATCCATAAACAAGACTCTACTAGACACGGCTAGTAGACTCCCTAAGACAAACATGCTCTGATACCAAGTTTGTCACGATCCAAACCAGATAGCCGCGATGGACACTCGGACCCTACCCACCAGGTACCTCTAATCGTACAGTCAACACTTATTCACAATTAATTACGGACTAAGGCGAAAGAAAACTATGTAAAATCTTTCCGGAAAATCAACTTATATATATACATACTCATATCAAGGCCGATAAGGCCATACAATCTACTACACCCACATGACACTATCTACAAGCTTCTAAAGATATAGGATATCAAAAGGTCAGGACAGGACCCTGCCATACCCATATCCACATGTAAAATTATACCGTGCCAAAATAGACCGATACTCTAAAATAAGGGGAGTGCTCCAAAATCCACTGAGTCAGCAACCTACTAACGTGAATCGTCGTTCTGCCTATGTGAACCTGTGGGAATAAAACCCAACGTCCCCCGACAAAAGGGACGTCAGTACGACTGATGTATTGAGTATGTCAGACATGAATAATAGTATAACAGGGATATAACAATAACTGAAACAGAAATAGTTGACCAGCAATAAATACCCCTGAGATCCTATACATATGCTTAAATGTCATGCACAATGCAAATGCGGTATACATATAAACATTGGCCACACATGTATTTTCCTTACCATAATAACCTCTGTGGGAATCGTTTCATATCATATTAATGGTTCATGAATGTATGCATGATGTAAATGTGGTATACTAATATCCACACAGGAATCCTACTTCCCATAATCGCCTCTGTGGGAATCAGGTTATAATATTGGACACATATGCATTCATTTTGTCTTGGCCACACAGACATTCATTTTGACCACACAGGCTCGATATATGGCCTCTTAGGGCTCGTTTGTGATAATTTGTACCAGCTGCAGGTGGTGTGCGTATATAACGTCTTTTCCTTTTATCCATTCCCTATATATATATACAATATTTATCATATAGTAGTGTGCATAGCACAAGTGATCCAGGGTAATATATGAATGCAATGCAAATGAAAATGCATGAATGACCCGAGGTGGCATAACATCCTTGTACCATCTGCTAACACTGTAAATATCAACACTTTTTTTGTATGTCTTAATAAGGACTTATGAACATAGTTAGACATGATTTTAACATAGAAATCAATAACATAAATATTCCTTAACTACTAGAAGTAGAATAAATTATGGAGCAATATAACGATTACGCTTCGTTACATGAAATATGCCAAAAGAAAAAAATAATTTGCCTTAACATACCTTTTCTTTATGGAAATAACGTTGCTATTGTAAAGGAGTAGATATCACGTTGTTGTGTGAATCACGTTGGTGAGGTGAAGATTGAATATTATTGTGGTTATTATTTTATCTTGATGTTGCTTGTAAAACATCTCCTTGTTTGAGAGTATGGATATTGTCTCTCCAGGTGAAGTTTTGTTGCATTGAACAAAGATGTTGCAATAGGAATTATCCTCACAACAAATTCAGCATTTTCAATAAGCTTAACAATTGGATAGATAAGTAATACTCCCTCATTTACTAGTTAGTCCTTAGGTATCACCAATAACCACATCCTAAACAATTAGTTATGTAGGTTCTTCAGTTAGATGTTACACGTAATCCTCCTACTTAATTCAATTACACACATCAATTAATTCTTGATTCCAATTCACTTAAATCCGAATAACTTATAAGACTTTCGTATCTTCAATGTCATAATTTTGTGATATGACTCCACCGCCTCTTTAGGCACACACCAAATTTATTTTCGACCCCCGTCATCACACTTGTTACGTCCAAAATTATTTCGTGGCTTGATCCTTTTGTATGCTAATCTCTTTGTTAACATACATAGATATACCATAAATTCCCCGAGACTCGGGTCTACTTGCATACATCCAAATGTTCAACCCATCGCCCGAAATTACAGAATGTTACACTAATATGGTAAGAAAATCACAACAAAAACCCTAACACCAACTAACCAGGTTAGTTAGGTCAATCTTTGTAAAGTTCGTAAATTTGAAACATTAATTACAGTTAATGATGAGTCAAATCTAAAGTTCTCTATGTTATTCTAAAGCAATATTATTTTCTATTAGCGGTATCAACATTTAAAGAAGTGACCACCAAATCATTATAACCAAAGTGGATGTAGCCAGTGTTACGAGTTCAATCGACCAGTGTTTTTAACACTACACTACACACACACACATATATATATATATGTGGTGGGGTGGGGGAATAATAAAATGTCAACAAATATTGAATTTTGAACATATTAAATATATATATATATGTGGGGGGGGGGGGGGAATAATAAAATGTCAACAAATATTGAATTTTGAACATATTAAATGTAATGAATTGCTCAGTAATTTTTGGATTTCTCCCTTATTACGATCGATTTTTTTTTTCAACTCTTAATCCAACATCGTGACTTGAATGGGTGGCTGTCACACATCTCGAGATGAAGATGCCATAGAGTTGGAGAGATGATCATAAGGGTAGACGCTCTCTATGTTCAAATTTGAGGGAATTAACTTTTGATTAAAACTTTATGGTTCGAGGTTCCGTAGGAAATCATTCAGTATGATACGTCAAGGTATGATGTAGTTGGGTCTTGTTTCGCATTCCGAGGATATCAGGTATGGTTGAGTCAATAGCTTTACTTTACGTGCTTATGGGATAAATTGGGGGACGATCAATGATTAATACACATCGTAATATGTCATATTAGAAATTCGGGAATGCAAGTGATTTCATTCAGTTTATTATCTGTGGGAAACATTTAGAGTTTGTATCGAGATCGTTGGAGATTGGTATTTTAGAATTGGGCAAATCCCCTGTAAGTACTTTACCGCCTCTGCAGAGTTGCATATACGGACACTGGTCCGCAGATGCAAGACATGGGAGGGACGAGAAAGTTCACTTCTGCGGCGTACTGTGCGTAGAGGCTATCCACCGCTACGGAGTTTCTCCGCTTTTGTGGTCACACGGTATATTATGTTGGGCCGCTTCTGCCATTATTTTTTCACAGAAGCAAGCTGACTTTACAAGATCAATTTGCAAAAACGGAATCGTTGTATCAAAACTAGAATTAAAAGACGCATTTCGATGTCACTTTTCAGATTCCATATTTTTTAACACTAAGCTCGGTTGGGAGGAGACTTTGGAGGTTTTCATTATTCTTCACCTTGGGGATAAGACTCTTAACACATTTCTATTATGTATTCATGTTTATGTTATTAAATATAGGTCTATTTCCATGTTTAGGGTATATGAACCTAGGGTATGTTGATAATAAGAGGCTTTAATCTATGAAATTAGGGATCAAAACTTAATCTTCATGTTATGATATTGTAATATATATTGGATAATAATAAAATTGCCTATTTCAATGTTAAGTTTGTTATTTCGATTCCTTATGATTTTGGACAAAATCTAAATTTTTTCTAAATTGGGGATTTTGATTGATTAGTGCAACTAAAGGCCTAAACGATATTAGTTTTTTATTAAACTTAAGGATATGACTTATTAGTTCTTTATCATGATTCTAGAATATTAAAGTTCTGATTTTTACTCTTGTTGGCTCGGAGGCGATTTGGGAGTCGGATAGATGGTTTATTTGAATGGTTATACCTTCATGTATGTATTAGAATAGTTTGTTATTGTAGAATCTATATGTTAGACTACAAACGTTCGGAGGCGCTTCAGAAAGTAAAGGCCTTGATTGAAGATTAATTATTCGTGGTGTTCAACTTTGAGGTAGAATACAGTTTATCTTTCTAGACTTCGATAGAAATATGTAGTGTATATAAATGTTTAGGGGATTGGGCGAGTTGGGGATCCCACCTTAGTGGATGTGATGAGCGCTTGGGTAGGTACCAATGTTAAATTGTGTTGAGGGATGTTTTGGGAAATCATTCTTAGGATGATTTTGACTGCGGTTATGTGGGCTTGTTGTCATTACGTGGGCTTATTTCTTGTTTTTACTCATCACTTAAGCCTTCTGATATGAAATACTGAATATGTGGAATTATGTGTTGTTGATAATTCTGAGACATGTGTTATTTATCTCTTAAACTTGATTGTATCTCATACTTCATGATTGCTTGCCTTATTATTGTTGCATTCATATACTCAGTAATTTTTGGATTTCTCCCTTATTACGATCGAATTACTTCTTTCTCAACTCTTAATCCAACATCGTGACTTGAATGGGTGGCTGTCACACATCTCAAGATGAAGATGCCATAGAGTTGGAGAGATGATCATAAGGGTAGACGCTCTCTATGTTCAAATTTGAGGGAATTAACTTTTGATTAAAACTTTATGGTTCGAGGTTCCGTAGGAAATCATTCAGTATGATACGTCAGGGTATGATGTAGTTGGGTCTTGTTTCGCATTCCGAGGATATCAGGTATGGTTGAGTCAATAGCTTTACTTTATGTGCTTATGAGATAAATTGGGGGACGATCAATGATTAATACACATCGTAATATGTCATATTAGAAATTCGGGAATGCAAGTGATTTCATTCAGTTTACTATCTGTGGGAAACATTTAGAGTTTGTATCGAGATCGTTGGAGATTGGTATTTTACAATTGGGCAAAATATCCCCTGTAAGTACTTTACTGCCTCTGCAGAGTTGCATATACGGACACTGGTCCGCAGATGCAAGACATGGGAGGGACAAGAAAGTTCACTTCTGCGGCGTACTGTGCGTAAAGGCTATCCACCGCTACGGAGTTTCTCCGCTTTTGTGGTCACACGGTACATTATGTTGGGCCGCTTCTGCCATTATTTTTTCACAGAAGCAAGCTGATTTTACAAGGTCAATTTGCAAAAACGAAATCGTTGTATCAAAACTAGAATTAAAAGCCGCATTTCGATGTCACTTTCCAGATTCCATAATTTTTAACACTAAGCTCGGTTGGGATGAGACTTTGGAGGTTTTCATCATTCTTCACCTTGGGGATAAGACTCTTAACACATTTCCATTATGTATTCATGTTTATGTTATTAAATATTGGTCTATTTCCATGTTTAGGGTATATGAACCTAGGGTATGTTGATAATAAGAGGCTTTAATCTATGAAATTAGGGATCAAAACTTAATCTTCATGTTATGATATTGTAATATATATTGGATAATAATAAAATGGCCTATTTCAATGTTAAGTTTGTTATTTCGATTCCTTATGATTTTGGACAAAATCTAAGTTTTTTCTAAATTGGGGATTTTGATTGATTAGTGCAACTAAAGGCCTAAACAATATTAGTGTCTTATTAAACTTAAGGATATGACTTATTAGTTCTTTATCATGATTCTAGAATATTAAAGTTCTGATTTTTACTCTTGTTGGCTCGGAGGCGATTTGGGAGTCGGGTAGATGGTTTATTTGAATGGTTATACCTTCATGTATGTATTAGAATAGTTTGTTATTGTAGAATCTATATGTTAGACTACAAACGTTCGGAGGCGTTTCAGAAAGTAAAGGCCTTGATTGAGGATTAATTATTCGTGGCTTATGTTCAACTTTGAGGTAGAATACAGTTTATATTTCTAGACTTCGATAGAAATATGTAGTGTATATAAATGATTAGGGGATTGGGCGAGTTGGGGATCCCACCTTAGTGGATGTGATGAGCGCTTGGGTAGGTACCAGTGTTAAATTGTGTTGAGGGATGTTTTGGGAAATCATTCTTAGGATGATTTTGACTGCGGTTATGTGGGCTTGTTGTCATTACGTGGGCTTACTTCTTGTTTTTACTCATCACTTAAGCCTTCTGATATGAAATACTGAATATGTGGAATTATGTATTGTTGATAATTCTGAGACATGTGTTATTTATCTCTTGAACTTGATTGTATCTCATACTTCATGACTGTTTGCCTTATTATTGTTGCATTCATATACTCATGATTATTCTGATATTGAGATGGAGTGATATGGAATGTTATTGGTCCGTTGAGATTGGAAAGAAATGTAATAATATTGTTATGAGATAGCTTTGGGAAATACTGAGATAATTGATACGGCTCAACAAATGAGTCTGAGGCTCTAGCCAACTGAGGTATTTTTTTCGATTGGCTGTGAGCGGTATATGGACTTTGCAGGTTCCCATGGGTCCTTTCTATATGGAAAAGATTGATGGAATGTGTATACTGGTGGATTGAAAGGTACCAGTACATTCACGACAATACATTCATTTCACATACATCTCATTTATGTTTGATTGTTGGATATGCCTATTTGATTATGTGTGACTAGTTAGTACATTTGGTTTGGTTGGTGGTCCTTATATACCGATGTGTGTGTTAACATCTGCATTGGACTTTTATTGAAGGGGAGTGAAGATTAAATCCAACAAGGGAATAATTGCCTTAGTTGACAATAAGTCTAGACTCTAAACTAATATTGTGTTGGTGGGGTGATTATCGTCGACCATTAGTTAAATATGATTAAATTAATCATAAGTAGGAGATCCATAATTGTAACCACTTATTGAACATAATAGGGTTATGCGAGAGATTGAATGTACCAATGTCCTTAATGTAGGGGGTATGAGATAAAGGAAATATAAGACGAATAGGGTAAGATATGCTTAATATATTCTTATGTGAATGGGTGTGATGTGGTGTGCGTTAGGCGTATTTTATATACACCTTTTGAGTCATTTTTAGTTAGTCTTTGGCCCATTTTTGTACAAATATGTGTTATATTAGTATAGATTTTCTTTCTTTGAGTCACAGTGGTTTAAAATGGACATTGGCGAAAAGAAGCAAAAAGAGGGCAGAAACAGAGGTTCCAGATCCAAAAGAGACGAAAAGTTGGCACCCCGGACGAAGGACAGGGCGGCGCCGTGGCGCCACTCTATCAGCGAAAGCAGCGCCATGGCGCCCAAAAAAAACCCGAGTTGTAGGAGTTTCGGCGCCACGACGCCGGTCTCAAGGCCGTGGTGCCGACGCGAGTTTTCAGCCAAATCCGAATGGGAATGGGCCAAGACCAAGAGGGAAAAGTTGGGAACATTTTTGGAGGATATAAAAAGGTCTTAGGGCAGATTTTTGAAGGGTTCCACAATCCCTAACTCTACACAACACATAGTCTTGAAAGCTTCAAGACTGGAGGCTTGTTCTTGAGTAATTCTTTTTCTTACTTTATTTATTTTTCAGTTTATGTTAGATAATCTTTTAGTTCTTAGCATGTATATGGCTAGGAGCTGAACTTTAATTAGGGCTTTCCATTCAAATCACTTGAACCTCGTTTTATGATTTAATGCATGGTTTTGGTTTCTTCTTTATATAGTTGAGATTTATTTAATAATTGATTTGATTGCTTGATAATTAATTGATCACTAATTATCATCACATATATGATTTCTAATCGAGATCCGAAAGGGGAGATTGTGAATATGCTATAGTTGAATAATCATAGGTTAAAATCGTGGACGAAAGTACTCCGATACTTGTGTAGTTTAATAGGTTATTGTTCTTAATCCTCCTTTGTGGTAAATCTTATCATCGAAAGATAGAAGGGTTCTGCATCGGGGTTGAGTGTTTATATATCCTAACCGGAATATAAAACGGCTTAGTTAACCTGCTATCTCAATATAGAAGAAGAACCTTTATCATTGCATTAAAGATTAAAGCGAGTGAATAGTTGAGGAGATTGGAAGCCCTATTTCCACCATATCTGATTTAAGTAAAGTAATTTAATTAAATTTTATAATTATTTAGTAGTCATAGATATAAACAACCATCAAAATATCGATCACCTAATAGATACCATAGGATAGAAATTGGTAATGGAACACTAATCCCTGAAGACGATATTCGGTCTTACCCAGACTATATTACTTGTAACGATACGTGCACTTGCGTTAAGCGTGTGGATAAATCGCTAACAAGTTTTTGGCGCCGTTGCCGGGGATTGGCTTAGTTCAATATCAATCTATATATTCTTAATTTCTAATTTGGTTTTTATTTTATTTTATTTTATTTTATTTGTGGAACCGTGCGCCGTGATCCGTTTGTTGATTTTGCTCTATTTCAGGTATCTAGTTTATGCGAAGAAGAAGAGGAGCAGATACACTTGTTCCCTTCAACCCTGAGATCGAGAAGACTTGCAAGCAGAACCGGCGAAACAAAAGAATCTTGGACTTAATAGTCATGGGGGATTGACAGAATAATAATGAGATGAATGAAGAGATGGGTGATCACCAACCCAACCAAAGAATACCCCCAGAGTTGCAGAATGATGAAGAGAAAAGAGTTCAGGTCCAGGCAGAAAGGAGTCTGGGAGACTATGTGCTACTAAGAGTGAATGGAGCACAAACATGCATAAGGCTCCCAGCAATAGGAGCGAATAATTTTGAAATAAAGCCTGCGATCCTGAGCATGGTGCAACATACAGTTCAATTTGGAGGGTTACCATCTGAAGACCCATATATGCACATTGCAAATTTCTTGGAACTGTGTGCAACGTTCAAATATAATGGTGTTACTGATGACGACATCCGGTTGAGGCTCTTTCCCTTCTCACTTAGGGATAGAGCAAATGTTTGGTTGAATTCTCTGCCTACAGATTGTATATTTACATGGCAGGATCTGGCGCAGAAGTTCCTGGTAAAGTTCTTTCCACCTTCCAAAGCAGCCAAGCTGAGAGGAGAGCTGAATAATTTCTACCAGACTGGTGGGGAGTCACTCTATGAGGCTTGGGAGAGATTTAAAGATCTGCAGAGAAAGTGTCTGCATCATAGCATTGAACTGAGGAATTTGGTCCATATTTTCTACAATGGGCTAAGTGGGACAACAAGAACCATCATTGATGCAGCTGCAGGTGGAACCTTCATGAAGAAGACATCACATGAGGCCCATGATTTGCTAGAAGACATGACCACTAATAACTATGTGCCAGATGATAGAGGGGTAAGTGGAAGGAGAGCAATAGGAGTTCATGAGATCGGTGTCATTACAGCGCTAAATGCACAGGTTGCTCTCTTGACCAAGCAACTTCAGCAGAACACAATGTCAGTGAATGCAGTTCAGATGCCAATGAATTGTGAGATTTGTGGGGGTCCTCATACTTTTGATAGGTGCCCATCAGCATACCCCAACAACATTTCTATTGAGCAAGCAGAATGTCAGGCAGTGGGAAATTACCAGAGGCCCCAGAACAACCCTTATTCAAACACTTACAATTCGGGGTGGAGGAATCACCCAAACTTCTCATGTAGGGGTGACCAGGGGCAGCAGAATCAATACAGAGGCCAATACCAGAATCAGCAACCATTTAATCAGCCTCATCTTCACAATGGGATTCGAGGCACCTTGCCCACAAGAAAAGCCAGATGAATTGCGAGCAGCCTTATTGACACTTATAAATTCACAGACCTAGTTCATGGCAGAGACAAGGTCATTCATAAGGAACTTGGAAACCCAAGTTGGACAGCTGGCAAAAATGGCAAAATAACAGGCCACATGGCACTCTTCCCAAAGAATACGTAGATAAATCCTAGAGAGCGAGGTCGGCAAGATACTTGAGAAGTGGGAAGCAGTTAGAACCAGTTGCTCCTGAACCTGCAGTGGGGACTGAAAAGGAAGCTGAGATTGAGAAGGAGGGGGTTACTGATGACCGCCCTATTTTAGAGGAGGCTCCACCAGTTCCAGTAAGGGAGTACACAGAGAAGATCCCCTATCCTCAGAGGCTTCAGAGAAAGACCCAAGATAAGCAGTTCTCAAAGTTCCTAGAGGTTTTCAGGAAATTGCATATCAATATCCCCTTCATTGAAGCGTTGGAACAATCGTCTACCTACTTCAAATTTATGAAGGAGATCCTTGGAAAGAAGAGGAAACTAGTGGAATATGAGACCATAGCACTAACTGAAGAGTGTAGTGCCATTTTGCAGAAGAAGCTGCCCCCAAAGTTGAAAGATCCGGGGAGTTTCACCCTACCTTGCACGATAGGGAATGTGACTTGCAATAGGGAATTATGTGATCTAGGGGCTAGCATAAACTTGTTACCCCTATCTGTATTCGAGAAGCTGGGATTGGGAGTGATCAAACCAACTACAGTGAATCTACAGCTAGCGGACAGATCAGTGGTGCATCATTTAGGCATCATTGAAGACGTGCTCATCAAAGTGGGGAAGTTCTTCTTCCCAGCAGACTTTCTCATCCTCGACATGGAGGAAGACGATTCCCATTACTTTGGGACGGCCATTCCTCGCCACTGGGAGAGCATTGATTGATGTGGAAAAGGGCGAGCTAAAACTGAGAGTTGAGGACGAGGAGATGATATTTAAAGTATTTAAACCCTCCATTGAATCCTCAGTCATAAGAAAATGTCTCACAGTCAACACAACTGACACATCATTTATGCCAACACAAGCCAAAACCAAGGAGAGCAGTCCGCCAGCACAGGTAAGTATTTCTAAACATCCTCTTGAGAAAAAAAAGAAAAATACAAATAAAAGGCTAAAAATAAAGATGATCATGAAATGGATAGGTTGTGGGGTTAAATTACCCCAGGCTTCTTGTTAAGGAACTTGCGTTCGGCTACAAGACGTTAAAGACAGCGTTACTTGGGAGGCAACCCAATGTTTTAAATTTATGCATTTTTAGCTTAGTTAGAACAGTCTCACGTCTGGTACTGTTTTCTATGTTGTGATGCAAGGTGCAAGGACAAAAACGTGGAGCATAAAATGAGAAGGGAGAAAAAGAGTGCAGCGCCACGGCGCCCAGACTCAGGGCCATAGCGTCGAAAAATTAGAGAGTCGTAGAAATTTGGGCGCCAATCTCAGGGCCGTGGCGTTGAAAGTCCAGAGAGTCTCAGAAGTCTGGGCGCCATGGCGCCAAATCTCGGGGCCATGGCGCCGAGAGTTCAGACAGTTGCGGAAGTTTGGGCGCCACGGCGCCGGTCTCAGGGCCGTGGCACCGCGACGGAAATTTTGAAAAATAAAAGCCCTAAGTCGACTTGCCTTCTCCCACACAAAACCCAAAACACCTAAACTCTTCAAAACCCACGAAATTAACTTCTACCACTCAAATCTTCCATAAACCACACTCAATCTCAACCAAATTCCTTCAATTCCTTGCACCCATAACCATTATAAACAACAATCCTCATTTCATTTCTTCATTCCATCACTAGGAATAAGAAAAGTTGTGAAGAACACTTTCCAAACTAACATTCATAATTTTTCTTGAAATTTTAAAGAAATTAAGAGAGGTAATTCATAAGCTTGGGGGTGTGAAATTTATTGTTGGGTATTGTGTTGTGTGTGGGAGATTGTTGTTGGCGTCACGCGGGGTCAGACGTAGTCTTTGTGGAGTATCAGACTCATGATCGGTGTAGTTGGGGGTTGAATTGTATTGTGTATTGCTGTTTTTGTGCTGTTGTGTTGATTGTGTGATTGAGAGTTGTTGGGAAACCTCACAAAAACAAAAGAAACGCTGCCCAAATTTCTCAAGAATGTCTGCCAGAAAAAGAAGAGCTTCCGCATTCACCTCCGTTCCACAATATGATACCACTAGGTTCGCTAGTAAAAAGGCAGAAGATAGATATAACAAGATTAGTACTAGAACCTTGATACCTGAGAGAGGAATGAAGTACCAAAGGGAGCCATTTGAGGATGGCAATGTCTATGAGCCGATTCGGGCGATGATAGAGGCAAATGGGTGGAAGAGATTCGTCAATCCGGAGAGAATAGTATCGCAGAACACTATCATGGTGAAAGAATTCTATGCCAACTATCCAAAACAGACAGATGGTAGATGTTTTGTGAGAAGGCAGTATGTGTCTGTGACGGCTGAGGTGGTGAACGAAATATTGAGGACAGCAGGTGCTGAAGAACGAGGATATAACCGAAACCATTTCACAGGTTGGTCTAGAGATGCCAGCCACATCGATTGGGATACCGTCACAGCTACATTATTCTACCCAGGGGATGAATAAGAGATTGCACGAAATGGAGCAATGGGACTGAGCAGATGTCAGTTCAACAAAACAGTCAAGGGTTGGTTGTACTTCGTCAGTGCCTGCCTGATTCTATCGACGCACTTCACCAGAGTGTCGGCAGATAGAATAAAAATGGTGTATGGAATCATGACGGGGAAGACGATTGACGTCGGAAAAAGAGATAGTGCAGAGCATTAGAGAAATCGGCATGTTGACCACTACAGGTGGGTTGGTACATGGATCTCTCATTTGCACTTTATGTGCTAGACATGGAGTCCAACCTTAGTTACTGATACATATAAGAAGGGCCAATCTCCTGTGACATATGGGGTAGTGCACGCTTTCCCAGAGCCAGTTCTCCCAGCAGAAGCTAGGAGGAGAGGAGCTCCAGTTCCAGCACCAGCAGCAGCAGAGGCTGCCATGGATGAGGACGAGCCTGAGACAGAGGCTCAGTATGAATCAGGCAGCAGCCACCAGCAACCCTTGGAATTGGAACCTCCAGTGCCTATGATGGAGCAATTGCTCATAAACCAGCGGATGATGATGCAAAGATCGACACGCAGTGATACAAGGTCAATGTGATATAAGGCAGATCAACAACAGTTGTACGAAGAGTTGTGACTTGAGCTCGTGTTCAATCAGTGGACCATGCATTACCCGCCGCCACCACCACCATTTTAAACCACAAGTCTGTAAGTTGTACCGACTTTCTTTTATTTTTGAGTCTTGCACACATTAGGGACAATGTGTGATTTAAGTTTGGGGGGGGGGGGGGGGTTCTTATTTTATTTTTGTTCTTAGTTTATTTTTGATAGTTTATTTTTTAGTCTATTTTTGTGTGTTTGAGTCTTGTTATTGTTTATTTTTATGTCTTATATGAGTCTAATTTTTTTTTATGATCATACATGTTGTAGTTACTTGAAACGCCTAATGAAAAAAAAGTGGGATAATGTAATGGAATTAGAAGCAGAAAATCTGAACGCTTAAGTTAAATATGCCAAGAATTCTTGAAATCAAATTATTTGGGGTATCTTGCTTGATTTATGCATTTGTTAATGATTAAGCCTATGTGTCTGCTTACTTGTTATTTGAGGAGAAATAGTTATGATATACATGTTAGGGATATGACTCAGGCATTTCTTTGTTAGTCTTTTCTTACCATTCATTGTCTAACCCTGACATTAAAATTGTATCGCTAGTCAGCCCCTTGAGCCAAAAATAAGATCTTTCTTTGACATCCTATAATTCCATAATTGTGCCATAAGTGGAAAATTAAAATGTTTGGAATGAAAAGTGTTGAAAAAGGACAAAAAGAGAAGTGAAAAAAAAGATTTTTTTTGATGCACCCCAATGAAAAAAAATATGCAAAAGCTTAAGTTTGGGGGTGTCTGTTATTCACAATGCACTTCATTATCTCTAAACAAAAAGAGAGGAAAGATAGATACGAGATTAAAGAGGAAATCAAAAGAAAAGGGAAGAGTTGAAAGAAAAAGAGTTTATGGTACGTAAGTTGAGCCTAAATGCCTATTTTTTTTACCTACCCCTGCCTAAGCCTACATTATAACCCTGAAAAGTCCTGAAGATCTGTAGTATGTGTACCCATTAGTGGAGAATAACAAGTAAACAGGACATTGAATTTTGATATTGACATGCATAGGTTAAGTGTTCTTACGTCCATTGAGAATGATTGAATTGAATTTGCGAAATATCTGACTTAAGAGTTTTAGAATGCTAAAAATCCATGTTATATGTTCCTGCATACTATCCTACAAACCTTCATGCTTTTCTAGTGGCAACTATGCAGCAGATTCATCAATGCCTTTGAGTCCTTTTATTTTCTTTTCTTTCGTGTCTTCGTCTCGATTTCTAATCTTTACTCGAGGGCGAGCAAAGGTTAAGTTTGGAGGTGTTTGTTAGGCGTATTTTATATACACCTTTTGAGTCATTTTTAGTTAGTCTTTGGCCCATTTTTGTATAAATACGTGTCATGTTAGTATATATTTTCTTTCTTTTGAGTCACAGTGGTTTAAAATGGCACATTGGCGAAAAGAAGCAAAAAGAGGGCAGAACCAGAGGTTCCAGAGCCAAAAGAGACGAAAAGTTGGCACCCCGGATGAAGGACAGGGCGGCGCCATGGTGCCACTCTATCAGCAAAAGCAGCGCCACGGCGCCCAAAGAAAACCCGAGTTGTAGGAGTTTCGGCGCCACGACACCGGTCTCAGGGCCGTGGCGCCGACGCGGATTTTCAGCCAAATCTGAATGGGAATGGGCCACGACCAAGAGGGAAAAGTTGGGAACGTTTTTGGAGGATATAAAAAGGTCTTAGGGCAGATTTTTGAAGGGTTCCACAATCCCTAACTCTACACAACACATAGTCTTGAAAGCTTCAAGATTGGAGGCTTGTTCTTGAGTAATTCTTTTTCTTACTTTATTTATTTTTCAGTTTATGTTGGATAATCTTTTAGTTCTTAGCATGTATATGGCTAGGAGCTGAACTTTAATTAGGGTTTTCCATTCGAATCACTTGAACCTCGTTTTATGATTTAATGCATGGTTTTGGTTTCTTCTTTATATAGTTGAGATTTATTCAATAATTGCTTTGATTGCTTGGTAATTAATTGATCACTAATTATCATCACATATATGATTTCTAATCGAGATCCGAAAGAGGAGATTGTGAATATGCTATAGTTGAATAAACATAGGTTAAAATCGTGGACGAAAGTACCCCGATACTTGTGTAGTTTAATAGGTTATTGTTCTTAATCCTCCTTTGTGGTAAATCTTATCATCGAAAGATAGAAGAGTTCTGCATCGGGGTTGAGTATTTATATATCCTAACCGGAATATAAAACGGCTTAAGTAACCCGCTATCTCAATATAGAAGAAGAACCTTTATCATTACATTAAAGATTAAAGCGAATGGATAGTTGAGGAGATTGAAAGCCCTATGTCCACCATATCTGATTTAAGTAAAGTAATTTTGTTAACTTTTATAATTATTTAGTAGTCATAGATATAAACAACCATCAAAATATCGATCACCAAATAGATACCATAGGATAGAAATTGGTAATTGAACACTAATCCCTGAGGACGATATTCGGTCTTACCCAGACTATATTACTTGTCACGATACGTGCACTTGCGTTAAGTGTGTGGATAAATCGCTAACAGTGTGCTCTTAAGTGTTCGACTGTCCATTATAGAGAAACTAATAATGTCTATGTGGTTAGGTTAAGTGTGAGTTAGATCGTTAAACAAATATTATTGGACCTATTGCTATGAGAATTATGTATTCCTACGTGTTTGATATGACTTAGGTGTTAAATTTTCCTGTTATGAAAGGTAATTTATGTGCTTAACCAGAATGAGCAGGTTAGGGATACATGTGTGTTAACCTGATATTTATATCTGTTACATGTTGTTTCTCATTATTGGCCTATGATGACTACGGGGTACATTGTATATTCATGTTACACTTGTTTCATCTTTTACGTGGATGAATGTACAACGTTTAATTCAGGTTACAACTTCAGAGTACGTGAAGGTTTAGTGCAGGATACTCATCCTATCGGCGACCCTGATTTTTATCTATAGTTGGGCTATCTTTTTTATTCAAGGCAGTTGTTAGCTTTACTTTTTTATTCATTGTACTCTTAGTAGCGCTCGTATTAGTCAGACCAGGTTCTGAGAAAAGTTATGTTGTAAAGGATATTGATAATTATAAGTTTTCAAATGAAGTATTGTTATACCTTTATGATTTATGTATTTATTCTGCAAATGTTCAATAGGTGTTAAAAGGATTTTAGGGATGATTCGCCTACCGGGAGAAATAGTGTAGGTTCCATCATTACCCGTAATTTGGATCGTGAAAAGTTGGTATCAGAGCTCTGGGTTCATCTGTCTCATGAGTACAAGGGCAATGTTTAGTAGAATCTCATGGATAGGTACGTAGACATCTGTATCCATCCTCGAGAGGTTATAATACATCTAGGCAATCTCCCATTTTTTCATTCTTTCGTGCTACTTCGTTCAAATTGGTATCTAGTCGATTCTAATTAGTATCTACTCTTAGCATATTATGAGAGTGGAACATTTATTAAAATCATGTCTAAAGGGACATGAGTGAATTTTAGGTATTGCATGAAGTTTTAGACTTGGCTGAATCTTTCTAGTTTCGGGTGTCTCACATCTGCGAGAGTTTCCCTACATCTGCAGAGCCGCACCTGCGAAGGGCGGGCTGCATATGAGTTGTTAGTCGAATGGTCCAGAGGCCGCATCAGCCTGATATTGTCCGCAGATGCAAGGCTGCGTCTGCATAATTTTTCGTACAAGCGGGATATTGCTGGTTGAGTAAAGCTCGTAGGCGCGAGCTAAATTGCGAAGAAGCGGTTTCACACCTGCGATGGGTGGCCCACCTCTGCGAATTAACTGGGAAAAACCAGTAGCCTTTTCCCCTATTTTGACAGTATATCCAATTCTCGAAAACTTGTTCAACCCAACATTCATGCATATTTAAAAACATGGGAAGGGCATAAACTGAATCCAAATCTAAAGCAAGAAAGGAAAATAATATCCATCATCCAAATATTACAACCCAAAATCAAAGAAAAACAATTGTCTGAAGTAAACAAGAAAGATAAAATGAGATCTAGTGAATGAACTCAAGAACGACGGTATGAACTCTACACGTCATCCTTATTACCGGAGACATCAGAATCCACATCATTTCCTGCTGACAGGAAAACATACTTTTCCTTGTCATCTGAATCCTTGACTGAAATCTTTTTGTTCGAATTTTCCCATTTGAATTTAGACTTGACACCTCTCTAAAGTTTCACCAGTATCTTCTACTTGTTGAAGCTTTGTTTCCCCTAATTCCGAGAAGAGAGTTCTATTCTGTTTCCGCGACTCGTTAAATATGTTAAAGGGTACGCTCACGACTCAACTTGTTCTTCTTCTTCTTCTCTGTATCAAAATCCCGACAGATGTCAGCATGCACTTGATCGGTGTATTTTATATACACTTTTTGAGTCATTTTTAATTAGTATTTTACTCATTTTATTTATGTTTAGTATAGTATTATGGTCGTTTTCCTTTCTTTTGTGTCACAGCGGTCATAAATGGAGAAATGGCGAAAAGAAGATGAAATGGGCATAAATGAGATGGAATTGCACACAAAAAGGACCAATAAATGAAGTCTAAGAAGTTTCGGGAATTATAGAGGAAATCGACGGCGAGACGAAAAGAAGGCGAACGAGAATTCGCGAGAAAAATATCACCGCGCCCGCGGCTCACGTGACGCGGCGCGAAGTCCGAAAGTTGTGATCTTCAGCCGCGCTGGGTCAGATCGCGCAGCGACGCGGGAATTATGAAGTGCTGGCCGAATTTGACATGTTTTCAGAATCCTAAAGGGATAAATTTTCCTACCTAAAGGGATAACTTTTCCTACCTTAAAACCCTTACCTAAAAGGATTCTAATAAACTTTTCCTACCTACAAAATCCCTAACCCTTCACCAAAAGGATTCTTTGGCTATAAATACTCTACATCATTAGAAGAATTATTCATTCTCTATTCCACCATTCACCATTCTACATCCATCCTTCCACCAATCCATCTTGTAAATATTCCACAACACAACCCTTGGATGCTTGGCTTGGAGACTCGTTCTTAAGTATTTTTCTTTTCCTTTTCTTTTCTTTATTTCAGTTTTTGTATGATGAACATGGGATTAGTTCTTGTCATGTCAATGTCTAGGAACTAATTCCTCTATAGGACTTTCCATGTTGAATCTCTAGAAACTTATGTTATGATTTAATGCATGCTTATGGTTATTCTTCTTCTTGTTGAGATCTATCCAATATTTGAGTTGAATTTTTGGTAATTAATTGACAACTAATTATCACTATATGATTTCTAATCAGATTTCGAAAGGGGGGGATTGTGAATATGCTGTAAGTTGGGTAGACATTCTTGGATTGGGGATGAAAATACCTCAATTATTTATGTAGCGTTGATGAGAGGCTTAACAACCCTAATTTTGCGCATTGTGCGTGACGGTCAACTAGGTTTTTGTTCTTAATCCTCCTATAGAGTTATCCTTATCACCGAAAGGTAGGTAAGGTGCGATACTGGGGTTGAGTGTTTATATAACCCTAACGGGAGTATAAAACGATTTCGTAAACCTGCTTTCTCCAAAAGAAGAATACCATAAGTTAATGCATTAGTAAGTAGCATAAGCGGATAGTAAGGATACATGGAAGCCCTATTCTCATCACCACTGAAGTAAATCTTTATATTTAAATAGCTTGCATAATTCTTAGTTATAAACAACAAATCAATTATCAATTCACCAAATAGATACTAGAAAATAGATAGTTGGTAATTGAACCCTAATCCTTGTGGACGATATTCGGTCTTATCAAGACTATACTACTTGTCACGATAACGTGCACTTGCGTTTAAAGTGTGTGCATCTTACCGCGCATCAAGTTTTTGGCGCCGTTGCCGGGGATTAGGCATAGTTCAATATCAAATTTATCTATTTTTAATTTCTAATTTGGTTTTTATTTTTGTTTCTTTAAATTATTTATTTTATTTTCTAAAAAAACAAAAAAACAAATGTGCCGTGATTCGTTGTTGGTTTTTATTCATCTCGTGATCCTTAAGACATGAATTTCTCTAATATGATCGAGCTCCAACCATGTAGAAGAGAGGAGGAATTACGAGAAACTATACTCGGTCTCGAGGTACCAAAATCAGTTCATAGACGAAACGAGAATGGCCATGAAGAAGTTGGAAACGCAAATAGCGAGCTCGCGATCATATTCAACAAATAAACACAAGAAGAGCAACTGCACTGGGTAGGCAATGAGGAAACACAATGTCGTGCAATTGACCAAGGATGCGAATCGGGAGATAGAGAGTTCGCGGCAGCAGTGGCGCGCGCCAGAACCTGTAAATCAAGGTGATTTTGAACGAACAACAAATTGAGGAGCACGAACCACACCCAACTATTGAGGAATCGTGAAATAGTTGGTGTAGAGAAGGAAAAGATTGCAGAGATCCAATTATTTACCTTCTTGGATTCTGTGGAAATTCTTTTTCTTGCACCTATTGCAGAAGAAACACCACTAGCTATCACGGCTGATTCCCAATTAAGAAGCCCATACCATCAAGGGTACCCCCTAGAGTTGAGAGATGTAGAGAAGTTCACGGATTCCTACATTATAGAAAGCATAAAAGACAAGCCTACTTGGGGGATAATTGTATATGTAAGGCTCTTGTTTGAACAAATGGTCGTAGGAAATCGAGACCTACAACAATAACTCGCGGATTGCAAGCGGTTCGCGTAGGATCCAATGGGCACTCGAAAAGGTTAATTGCGTCCGGCTAAAAGACGTTAAAGACAACGCTTGTTGGGAGGCAACCCAATATTTTTAATTATGTTATTTTAATTTCTGTCTTTATTTTATTTTATTTTGTCTTGAAAAGTCTCACGGTCTAGGGTTCTTGGTTTGTGTTGTTGGATGGACAGGGTGAAAAGTCAAACCGAGGAAAAAGGAGCAAAAACGCTAAAAAAGGTAAAAGCGATCGTCGGCGCGCTGAATCGAACGCCGCGCCGGAACTCGAGAAGGGCCAACAGATTAGCGGCGCGCGCTGAATATCGTGCGGCGCCGGAACTTCAGAGAGCTATATTTCCGTGCAAATTCCAGAATTTTTCCTCCTAGACCTCCGTTATGACCGCTGTGTTGTGTCAGTAAGTTGTCCTTTTTCTTTTATTTTCTTTGAGTCTTGCACACATTGGGGACAATGTGTGATTTAAGTTTGGGGGGATGTTTTATTGTTTTGAGTCGTTTCGAATTGTTTTGTGTATTTTTGAGTCATTTTTTTAGTCATTTTTTTTGAGTCATAATTTTTTTTTTTAAGATCATGCATGCTGTAGTTACTTGAAACGCCTAGTGAAGAAAAGTGGAATAATGTAGTGGAATTAGAAGCAACCATCTGAACACTTAGGATAGATATGCCAAAAACTCATGAAATCTGTCTATTGGGAGTATCTTGCTTGAGTTGTGCATTGTTAAAAGATTAAAACCTATGTGTTATGATTGCTTGCTATTTGAGGCAAAATAGTTAGGATATGCATGTTAGGGAGATGACTTAGACATTTCTTTGTTAGCCAATTCTTACCACTCTTTTCTATCCCTGACTTTAAAAATATCCCTAGTCAGCCCCATTGAGCCTAAAAATTGAACTTTTTCTTTTCCACCCTATATTCCCACAAATTGTGCCATAAGTAAAAATGTGAAATAGTGGAATAAATTGTGTTAAAAAAGAGACAAAAAGAGTGAACAACTTTGATGCACCCCAATAAAAGAGTAATGAGAAATAGGCAAAAGCCTAAGTTTGGGGGTGCTTGTTATTATAATACACTTCACTCTCCCAAAACAAAAGAGGGGAAAGATAGAATTGAAAGTGAAGGAAAGAATCAAAAGAAAAGGGAAAAATTGAAAAGCTAAAGAGTTTATGGTACACAAAAATGAGACTAAATGCCTATTTTTACCTACCCGTGCCTAAGCCTACATTACAACCCTTAAAAGTCCTGAAGATCTCTTAGATGCATAGCCATGATTAGTGGAGAATAACAAGTAAGCATGTCATAGGATTTTTGAATTTATATACATGATTTAGTATATTGACTTCCATTAAGCATGATAAAAATGAGTTTGCGAAATATCTAGCTTAATGTGTTTAGAATGCTGAAATTTCATGCTATATGTTCCTGCATATTATTCTACTAATCTTCATGTTTTTCCAAGTACCAAATGCAGAAAGTGATCAATGTCATTGAGTCTTTTATTTTTTCGCTTTCCTCGAGTCCGTATTTCTTTCTTTTGATCTTTGCTCGAGGCGAGCAAAGGTTAAGTTGAGGGTATTTGATCGGTGTATTTTATATACACTTTTGAGTCATTTTAATTAGTATTTTACTCATTTTATTTATGTTTAGTATAGTATTAGGGTCGTTTTCCTTTCTTTTGTGTCACAAATGGTCATAAATGGAGAAATGGCGAAAAGAAGATGAAATGAGCATAAATGAGATGGAATTGCACACAAAAGGGCCAAGAAATGAAGTCTAAGAAGTTCCGAATTATAGAGGAAATAAGACGAGGCGGACGAGAAAAGACGACAACGAATTCGCCAGAAAAATGTCACCGCGCTCACGGCGAGCCGCGCCCAATGTCTTCGCAGTCCGAAAGTTGTTGATCTTCGGGCCGCGCGCTGATCATATGGCGCGGCGAGAATTATGAAGTGCTGGCCGAATTTGACATGTTTTCAGAATCCTAAAGGGATAAATTTTCCTACCTAAAGGGATAATTTTTCCTACCTAAAGGGATAACTTTTCCTACCTTAAAACCCTTACCTAAAAGGATTCTAATAAACTTTTCCTACCTACAAAATCCCTAACCCTTCACCAAAAGGATTCTTTGGCTATAAATACTCTACATCATTAGAAGAATTATTCATTCTCCATTCCACCATTCACCATTCTACATCCATCCTTCCACCAATCCATCTTGTAAATATTCCACAACACAACCCTTGGATGCTTGGCTTGGAGACTCGTTCTTAAGTATTTTTCTTTTCCTTTTCTTTTCTTTATTTCAGTTTTTGTATGATGAACATGGGATTAGTTCTTGTCATGTCAATGGCTAGGAACTAATTCCTCTATAGGGCTTTCCATGTTGAATCTCTAGAAACTTATGTTATGATTTAATGCATGCTTATGGTTATTCTTCTTCTTGTTGAGATCTATCCAATATTTGAGTTGAATTCTTGGTAATTAATTGACAACTAATTATCACTATATGATTTCTAATCAGATTCCGAAAGGGGGGGATTGTGAATATGCTGTAAGTTGGGTAGACATTCTTGGATTGGGGATGAAAATACCTCAATTATTTATGTAGCATTGATGAGGCTTAACAACCCGATTTTGCGCATTGTGCGTGACGATCAACTAGGTTTTGTTCTTAATCCTCCTATAGAGTTATCCTTATCACCGAAAGGTAGGTAAGGTGCGATCATCGGGTTGAGTGTTTATATAACCTAACGGAGTATAAAACGATTTCAGAAACTGCTTTCTCCAAAAGAAGAACACCATAAGTTAATGCATTAGTAAGTAGCATAAGCGGATAGTAAGGATACATGGAAGCCATATTCTCATCACCACTGAAGTAAATCTTTATATTTAAATAGCTTGCATAATTCTTAGTTATAAACAACAAATCAATTATCAATTCACCAAATAGATACTAGAAAATAGATAGTTGGTAATTGAACCCTAATCCTTGTGGACGATATTCGGTCTTATCAAGACTATACTACTTGTCACGATAACGTGCACTTGCGTTTAAAGTGTGTGCATCTTACCGCGCATCAAAACTGTAGCCATAGAGTGGTAGGTGGTCTCCAATTCAGTGACATACTCAATGAATTTCTTGTTAGTCTAGGATTGCTCTGGCTGGGGCTTGATGTACCTAGTCATCTCCTCTTGAGTGAGCCTGACCGAACCACATCCGTAAGGCCACTGGGGAGCTAAGACACCAAGTCTCGGATGGACTACAGCTGAGTGCCTATAATCCCCAATGGTCCCTCTTGCTGAGAATATGACTCACTCATGCTCATCTCGATCTTCATCTTCTTATGTTTCACTGCACTATCTGGTCCAGTAACCTTTAGAGGATGGATGGGCTTGTCAGCTTCTACCAATAATCTGTAGGACTATCCAGCACTCCAACCCATATACACAACTCCATAATCATAGAGGGAAATATCAAGTTAGGGATGTCTTAGGAGAAATACTCATAAAACTCCCACACCTCGTGGTAACCAACGTTTACTAGAATATCATCTATCAAGCTTGCGATCATCAGTATGAGATTGTATGTACAGTCAGTACTATTATCATAAGGAGACACCCGACATTTGATAATATATTACCAAAGATTTGCCTCAACTATGAAATCAGCAGACTTTATCCCCTTCTTCTTGTTGGCCCAGATGGCCGCCTTTCCTAGAGGGCATTCTTTAGACACCAGCCAGTCCCTAGAACAAGTGTCCTTTGCCTGCATCAACTATGGGAGTAATTTTCAAGAACATAGAGTTCATTAATCTGCTCATCCCCGAACCACACCCTCTCGCCCTTAATAATCAGTTCCGAATTTGAAAAATCAACATGATTCAAGTTAGCTTAGAACTCGTGCACCCATTGTTCATTTTCCTTGTATGGAGTCCTAAAAACAAGCTCAACTAGAGGCCTATAGTCGGCCATAAAATTTAGGTAGTAGCTCCGACACTCTATCCATGTCAATTCCCTTCTCGGGGAAGAGATTCTTGTTCAACAAATTTCAGTAGTACCAATAATCGCAATCTAAAGACATGAATCGGTGTGCATCATAATCACCCTCTGCCATATTTCCTCCAGCTCCTTCATCTTGTGTAATATTTTTGTTCCATTGGTGTTCTCTATTGATGATTCAATCACTTGAAAGATCAAAGTAAAATTACTTCGACATTGGACCAATCTCAAATAATTCATCACGTATCTATCGGAACAGAAAAATAAGTATAGTAGGGACCAATTGCGAAGCTACTGGTTCGCTGAAAATTTGCAGGTGTCGCACCTGCAAAAATAACCCTGCATATGCGAGGTCGATTTTGCCGAAATTTCCTGCTTCTGCAAAAATTAGGATAATGGGGGTTCGTCGCACCTACGCACTATTTTACGTAGATACTGAACTGTACATATGGCCCTTCCATCGCAGGTGCGTAAATCGCGGCCTTCGTCCCCAACCCCTAACCCAATAAAAAATCCACCATTTTTATCCATATTTTTGGTTAAAGTTATGTCCAAATACCTATACATTCCCCTATGACTATCATGCATGAGTATTAGATGCGATTAAAGATAGTTAGATGCTCAACAACACCCCAAGATTTCAAACCCCAACCCAGCTAGTGTATGAAGTAAAACTAGTTTTAATCCAAAAATGTCAACCTATTTTGGCCCAAGCTGTGAAACCAACACCCTTACCACCCTAATCTCACAATAATCTAAGAGGAGTAGATAAACCTTACCGATTTAGCTGACCACTGAGGGAGTCTAGTGGTTCCTTCTTCGAAATTGGGTGGTGGGTGTATGGGGGTGAGAAAACTTTTTTTCGGGTAAATGAAAATGTTATTACTAAAAAAAAACCGGAAACTACAATCAATCATTGAGGGTTCTCAATCCTCAACGTAACACAAAGCAAGAAATGAAGGAGGGATGGGTCGTTCACTCAGAGGTGACGATAAAAGAGGGGATTAAATAATAAAGAACTCTATAAGTTGTTGTTTTAACTTTTGCAATAACCTCATATGTCGTTGAGCTAGTGCCCTCAAATAGCAATTCATGTCTTGTTCTCCAAATCTCATATACCACTATGCAAAAGGCATGTAAGATGGCTTTGGATCGGATGTCTGTCCCGCGATGCTCTTTCTTGATCCACTTGAGTGCGTTTTCAATTGTAGTCATTTATCTTCTAATTCCCAACCATTCTTTAGTATGCTTCCAAATCTTATGGGTGTAGGGGCAATAAAAGAAGAGGTGAGCCCGTGTCTCATTAGCACGCTTGCAGAACCCGCAAGTCTTATCTTCCAAGTTTAGGTAGGAGAGACTGTCTTTGGTAGCAAGACGTTTCCTACAAGTGAGCCAGACTGTGAATGAGAATTTGGGAGGAATGAAGCCTTTACAAATTTGAGACATCCATAGCTTACGCTCCCGAGGGGTGCGCAAGACCTCATACACAAGACCAGAATCAAATCTTCCATTGGTGCAACACTTCTCCAAGCCAGTAATTGTGTTTCCTTGACTACCAAAGATGCTTATAAATGTGTCGCGAATGCCACAAAGTTTCTTGAATAAAGGGGAATCCCTAGCACGTACCTCATATTCCCAAATGGATTGGCCTCTCAAGTAATAGCTATTAATCCATTGAACCCATAAGGAATCCGCATTAGTGTGAGTTTGCCAGATGGTCCGGGAGAGTAAGGCATGATTCCATACTTTGATGTTCATAAGACCCAAGCCTCCTTCAGACTGAGGCACACAAATCTCATCCCAGGCGACTCTCGGTGGCTTACCACCCCATAAGAACTGGATGCAAGCTGAGCGTACCTTGTTGAGAACTGAAGAGTGGATAGGGAGTGCCCGAAACCAAAAGCTCTCGACACCCTGAATAACCGATCTGATTAGTTCCAGTTTTCCCGCATAAGAAAGTGAGTGGTGTCCCCATTTCTGAATGTATCCCGAGATTGCACTAGTGAATGGGGCAAACTGGTCTACCGAGACAGAAATTAGGGACAAAGGGACCCCCAAGTACCGCACGGGAAAACCTTCTAACGAGAAACCAACTATTGTCATGATCAAGTCTCAAATTATACCTTGCACTCCTGCTATGTAGATAGAAGACTTTGACGGGTTAAGCGTAAGCCCAAATCCGCCTCCAACTCTTCAAGACACTCAATAAGGACACCAACCGAAGTTACATCCCCTTTGGAAAATAGCATGAGGTCATCCGCAAAGGCAAGGTGAGTGATGCCTAACCTTTTACACTTAGGATGATAAGAAAAAGCTTTGTCCGAAGTCTTTAGCTTTAGTATCCTTGAAAGGTATTCAATGCACAGGATAAAGAGCATAGGAGATATAGGATCACCTTGCCTTAAGCCGCATTTTCCCGCAAAATAACCATGTAACTCTCCATTGATGGAAAAAGAGAAAGAGGTTGAACTAACACACTCCATAATTCATCTAACAAATCTGTCCGGAAACTCGAGACCTCTTAGCACTGACTCAAGGAAATTCCAAGAGACCGTATCAAATGCTTTCCGTAGATCCACCATAAGCATACACCTTGGTGAGACTCTAGCTCTATTAAAACCTCTCACAAGTTCTTGGGCAATAAAGACATTATCCACCATG
Source organism: Przewalskia tangutica (assembly GCA_029844215.1). Taxonomy (NCBI): domain Eukaryota; kingdom Viridiplantae; phylum Streptophyta; class Magnoliopsida; order Solanales; family Solanaceae; genus Przewalskia; species Przewalskia tangutica. Next base: position 28,109,293 of record CM056736.1, on the reverse strand, counting down.
TTCATTTCTTTCACAAAAGCTCTTTGGCATTTATCGACAAGTGTAGGAAGAAACATTGTCATCCGGTTAGCTAAAATCTTTGTTATGATCTTGTAGACCACATTGGTCAATCCGATAGGCCTAAAATCTCTTACCTTGGGGTCTCGATCAGTTTTGGGTAGGAGGGTAAGTATGGTATGGTTCACTTGCTTCAATAGAACTCCGGATGAAAAGAATTCTTGTATACTCCTCACTACATCATGTCCCACATCCCTCCATCTTTTCTTGAAGAAGAAGGCTGAAAATCCATTCGGGCCAGGTGCTTTGTCATTGCCAATATCGAAGAGAGCATCCCAAACCTCATTCGGGGAGATAGGATGCAAAAGGAATAGGCCATCATCCTCCCCTAGCTTCGGACCACAATCAAGTACCGCGGGATCAATGTCGGTTGAGGGCCGAGATGATCCTAAAAGTTCTTTATAAAAATCAACAAGCATCTCTATTACTTCCCCGGGAGATGTTGTGGTAGTTCCGTTGTCCTTAACAAGATAATTAATTAAATTTTTAACATTACTCCTCTTGATCAAGTTGTGAAAGTATTTAGAGCACCTATCACTCCCAATCAAGTGTTTTTATCTCGATTTTTGTCTTATGAAGTGTCTCTCGGATTCAAGCAGGTGGTTTGCTCTAGCTCTTAGGGACTTGACATTAGCTTTTAATTCTTCATCAAAAGGATCATCCATATGCGCAATTATAGCCTCCTTAAACTCCATGTTTGTCGCATTTGCTCTTACCGAATTCACTAGTGTTCATTTCTCTCAATGGCTTCTTCAAAGACTTCAATTTTGTGACCAATATAAATTGGGCAGATCCTAATACACGCTGCCTCCAACATGAAGTCAGAATGTTCTCAAAGGCGGGATGTGAGAGCCACATGTTCATAAACTTGAAATGTCATTTTCCAATATTAGAAGATGCAATTACCGAAGCTATCACGGGATGTGAGAAAACCTTGAATTTGAGTGGCTAGGATTTTTGTGCAAGGTGGGGAGTTTGGGGGGTATTAGAATCGTAGGGGGAGTTGTGGGAAGATTTTTGGGCATTTGAAATTCAGCCTCTTTTCTATATTTATATGTGATGTGTCATTTCCATTCCAGCAATATATTTCGGCCTATGTGATCTCGCCTCAGCGGATGATTCTATGCGTTTGTGAAATTTGACCATCGGTCGTTGTCCGCTTCGGCATGTAAATTCCTGCATATTCTTCTACACTCCTACATAGATCGTCTCACTTCTGGTACATCATGTTTTTTGTTCTCAAGTCCATCCGCATGTATTTAACCTCCTTTACGTTCCCGCACTTGCAAAAATTATCCTTAGATGCATAAATCATTATGTTAGTTAACTGGGACTCATTGCATCTATAATTGGAGTAACCCTGACACCACTACTTCTGTCAATCCTATTACCAGACATTCTTGAATCGCCTTTGCATTCAGCGAAGTACATTTTGAAATTGCACCGGACCAGTTGATGAGGTTTTTTACGAGTCAATAAGACAAACATTGGAGTTGACGTTATCACTTGATTTATTTGATATACAACTGGTGCCAATAAAATTCAAGATAAAGTACACTTTTCGACATATCCCATGATTTTGTGAAGGCCCGGTATCGTATGATCCAACCTGACTTTCCTTCTCTTACCGTCTATCTCATTCAAGGATGAATTTTTATTAAATATGTATCTAATGTAATGACCCACTTAGTTGTTTTTGAGTTTCTCCCGTTTTCTGACTGAATTACCTCTTTCTCAACTCTTAATAGAACATCGTGACTTATATGGGTGGATGACACGCACCTCGAGATGAAATTTCCATAGATTGGAGAGCTGATCATAAGGGTAGACTCCCTATGTTCGAAACTAAGGGAATTAACTTTCAGTTAAAACATTATAGTTTGAGGTTCCGTAGGAAATCGTTAAGTATGAGACGTAGGGGTACGACGTAGTCGAGTCTTGTTTTGCTTTTTGAGGCTATCAGGTATGGTTGAGTCAATAACTTTACTTTATGTTCTTATGTGATAAATTGGGGGATGATAAATGATTAATATACATTGTAATATGTCATGTCAAAAATTCAGGGATGCGAGTGAACTCAGTCAGTTTACTATCCGCGGGGAACATTTAGAGTTTGTATTAGATCGTTGGGGATTGGTATTTTAGAACTAGGTGAAATTGCACCTTCAAAGTACTTTACTGCCTCTATGGAGCCTCACATGCGGACGTTGGTCCGCAGATGCTAGCCATGGGAAAATCTGCATCTGCAGCGTACCGTGCACAGAGTCGATGGCTCTACAGAGTTTCTCCGTTTTTGCGGTCACATGGTACATTAGGTTGGGCCGCTTCTAAGGCTACTTTTCCGCAGAAGTGAGCCACTTATGTGAGGTCGATTCTGTAGAAGCGTAATCGTTGTATCAAGTTTATGAAAGATCATGCATGCTGTAGTTACTAGAAACACCTAGTGAAGTAAGGTGGAATAATGTAATGGAATTAGAAGCAACTATCTAAACACTTAGGTTAGATATGCCAAAAATTCATGAAATCTGTCTATTTGGAGTTTCTGCTTGAATTGTGCATTGTTAAATGTTAAAACCTATGTGTTATGATTGCTTGCTATTTGAGGCGAAATAGTTAGGATATGCATGTTAGGGAGATGACTCAGGCAATTCTTTGTTAGCCAATTCTTACCACTCTTTTCTATCCCGGACATTAAAAATATCTCTAGTCAGCCCCGTTGAGCCTAAACATAAAACTTTTTCTTTGACACCCTATATTTCCACACATGTGCCATAAGTAAAAATGTGAAATGGTTGGAATAGAAAGTGTTAAAAAGAGACAAAAAGAGTGAACAAGTTTGATGCACCAGAATAAAAAAGTAATAAGAAATAGGCAAAAGCCTAAGTTTGGGGGTGCTTGTTATTCATAAAACACTTCACTCTCTCAAAATAAAAGAGGGGAAAGATAGATATGAAGTGAAGAGAGGAAATCAAAAGAAAAGGGAAAAATTGGAAAGCTAAAGAGCTTATGGTACAAAAAATGAGCCTAAATGCCTACTTTTACCTACCCATGCCTAAGCCTATATTACAACCCTGAAAAGTCCTGAAGATCTCTTATATGCATATCCATGATTAGTGGATAATAGCAAGTAAACATGTCATAGGATTTGAAATTGACATGCATGATTCAGTATTCCTACTTCCTTTAGGCATGATTAAAAATGAGTTTGCGAAATATCTAGCTTAATGTGTTTAGAATGCTAAAATTTCATGTTATATGTTCATGCATATTATTCTGCTAACCTTCATGTTTTTCTAAGTAACACCAACGCAGCAAAGTGATCAATGTCATTGAGTCGTTCTATTTGTCTTTTTCTTTGTGTCTTTATTTCTTTCTTTTGATCTTTGCTCGAGGGCGAGCAAAGGTTAAGTTTGGGGGTATTTGATCGGTGTATTTTATATACACTTTTTGAGTCGTTTTTAGTGAGTCTTTTGTCCATTTTTGTACAAATATGTGTCGTCTTAGGATATATTTTTTTCTTTTGAGTCAAATTGGTTAAAGTGGCTCATCATTGGCGGAAAAAGGAACAAAAGAGGCAAAACGGAGGTTCCAAAGCTCGAAATGCGAGAAAGTCGCGAACCGAGCACTGACGTGGCGCGCCTCCAGCCAGCAGGGCGAGGCGCCCCGGCGCCTAATATTCAGAAGCTTGCAGAAGTTCCAGCGCCGCGGCGCCTCTAGACAACAGAGTTGCGCATGGCTAATCTTCGAGTGCAGAACTTCCAAAGCGCTGATGGCAGGTCGCGGCGCCGACGCGGAAAAAATCAGATTTTTGAATGAATAATGGGTCAGGCCTGAGGGAAAACCTTAATGACGGTTTGGAGGCTATAAAAAGAGAACCCTAGGTCAGAATTAAGGGTTCCCTTTCTTGCCAATTCACAACACATCTTGGAGTTCAAGATTGTAGACCATTCTTTAGTAATTTCTTGCTTTTCTTTTACTTTATTTTCAGTTTTATATTGGATATTGAATTAGTTCTTGTCATGTCTATGGCTAGGAACTAATTCTAATATAGGACTTTTCATGTCAATTCACTTGAACCTTATATTTATGAATTAATGCATGTTTGTGGTTTTTCTTCTTATTGTTGAGATTTATCCAATATATGTTTTGATTGCTTGGTAATTACTTGATCATTAATTATCATTACTTATATGATTTCTAACCGAAATCCGAAAGGGGAGGTTGTGACTATGCTGTAGTTGGGTAGACATAGGTTGAATCGTGGATGAAAATACCCCGAATACTTGTGTAGCATTAATAGGGTTTTTGTTCTTAATCCTCCTCTAGAGTCAACCTTATCACCGAAAGGTAGAAAGGTGTTGTACTGGGGTCGAGTGTTTATATAACCTTAACAGGAGTATAAAACGGATTAGTAAACCTGCTATCTCCAAAAAAAGAAGAACCATAGTTAATTGCATTAATAAGTAAATTAAGCGGATAGTTGAGGAGACTTGGAAGCCCTATTTCCATCATCACTGAAGTAAACAACATAGTTAATTAGTCTTTATAATTATTAGTCATAATCAACAACTCAATTATCGGTCACTAAATAGATAACAAGGAATAGAATTTGGTACTTGAGCACTAATCCCTGAGGAAGATAACTCGGTCTTCAAAGACTATATTACTTGACTCGACACGTGCACTTGCGTTAAAGTGTGTGCATAAATCGCGCATCAATAGTCTAATAGAATATGTATATTGGTGGATTGAGAGGTACTAATGCATTATATCACCATTCACGACATTGCATCCATTTCATATACATCTCATTTATGTTTGAATGTTGGATATGCCTATTTGATTATGTGTGACTAGTTAGTATATTTTGTTTGGTTTATGGTCCTTATATACCGGCATAAGTGTTAACAACTGTGTTCGTCTCTGATTGAAGGGGGTGAAGATGAATCCAAAAAAGAAATAATTGCCTTATTTGACAATAAATCTAGACTCTAAACGAATATTGTGTTGGTGGGGTGATTATCATCTTGCGTGAGTTAAATATAATTTAATTAGTCATAATTAGGAGACTCATGATCGTAACCACTTATCGAACATAATATGGTTATGTATGAGATTACATGTACCAATGTCCTTAATGTACGATTAGTAATAGGGGGTATGAGATAGAAGAAATATAAGACCAACAGGGCTATGGTGTGCCTAATATATGCTTATGTGAAGGGTTGTGATGTGGTGTGTGCTTAAGAGTTCGAGTGTCCATGCTTGGGAAACTAATAATGTATATATGGTTAGGTTAAGTGTGAGTTAGATCATTAAACAAAGATTATTGGACCTATTGGTATGAGAATTATTTATTCATACGTGTTTAATATCACTTAGGTGTTAAAATTTTCTATTATAAAATGTAACTTATGTGCTTAACCAGACTGAGTAGGTTAGGGATACCTATGTGTAAACATGATTTATGTACATTAGATTTTGTCTATCGTTATCGGCCTATGATGCCTACATGAGTACATTGTGTACTCATGCTATACTTGTTGCATATATTACGTAGATGTAGGTACAGTGCTTAATTCAGGTTATAGCTTCGGAAACGTGAAGGTCTAGGGTGGGCTACGCATCCTATCGGCGGCCCTGATCTTTATCCATGGTTGGGTTGTCTTATTTATTCAAGGCAGTTTATAGCTTTACTCTTTTATTCATTGTACTCTTAGTAGACCTTGTACGAGTCATACTAGGTGTAACATCCCGTACTTTCGGGTCATGGTTTGAATCGCTAGACGTATGTAAGATCACTAAATGTGTGTAAATAGACCAGCGTTGGAAAAATTTATGTTATATTTACATATGCTAATAAGATATTAGTATATAGATATTAGTATATAAAGGGATGAAGTCCAGAAATAATTTTGAACGTAACAAATGTGACGACAGGAATCAGAAATAAATTTGGTGTGTGAACAAGAGGTTATGGACTAGTGTCATATCACAAAATTATTACATTGAGTATGTGAAGGTCTTATAAGTTATTACTATTTAAGTTAATTGAGATCACGAAATTAATTATGTGTGTGATTGATTAATTATGGGATAAGTTTTATTTTAGTGGAGGAACAAGGTTAGTGGGAATGGGACGTGTAACAGTTAAACGAGCCACCTAAGTGACTAAACAATGTAATCAATTAGGTGGCAAGTTTTGAGGTTAGTAAGCAAATGTATCAGATGGTTGTTGTAGTGTTGCTCATGTTGATTCTATTCGGCATTATAAATTAATCTCAAATCATCTAATCTCCTTCCCTTTTGTAATCACATGCCGACAACACTCCAAGCTATATATATGACCCCTTTTATATTTTGTTAGCTTGTATAGTTGTTGACTTGTTGTAATCATCAACATTTGTATAATTTAAGTTAAGAAATCAATGGTTGTTTAAAATTTCAAATTGCTGAAAGGAGACCCTAGGTGCATTGTGATTTATTAGAGGGTCGGTAATCGAGGTATGTTAAGGCAAATTATTCTTTCTTTTGGCATGTTTCATGTAACGAAATATAATCGTGATATTATTCTATAAGTTATTCTACTCCTAGTAGTTAAAAAATGTTCATATTATTGATTTTTATGTTAAAAGCATGTCTAAATATGTTCCTAAGTCCTTATTAAGGCATATAGGAAAAATGTTGATATTTCCAATATTAGTCGAAGGTACATATTAAATATTCCTAATATTGTCCAAAGGGGTAAGGATATTATGTCATCCGATAAGTTCAGAAGTTGCATTGTTATTCATGCATTATATACATATATATAACATATATTGGGACGGGTTGCACGATCCACAACACTAACATATATTGGGACGGGTTGCACGATCCGCAACACTAACATATATTGAAACGGGTTTCACGATCCACAACACTAACATATATTAGGACGGGTTGCACGATCCGCAACACTAACATATACTGGGACAGGTTGCACGATCCGTAATATTAAGATCTATTGGGACGGGTTGCGCGATCCGTACCAATAACATATATTGGATCAGGTTGCACGTTCTGCAATATATATATATATATAGCATTTGCATTGTGCCTAACATTTAGGCATATGTATTAGGACCCTCAGAGGCATTTATTGTTAGTCAGTTGTTCTGTTTCGGGGTGTTATTGTATTCCTGTTACGCTATTATTCATGTCTGACATACTCCGTACATCAGTCGTACTGACGTCCCTTTTGTCGGGGGATGCTGCGTTTCATGCCCGCAAGTTCACGTAGACAGGACGACGATCCACGCTAGTAGGTTGCTGACTCAGCGGATTTTTGGAGCACTCCCATTATATCGGAGTATCGGTCTATCTTAGTACGGTATATATTTTCTTGTATATATGGGTATGGTGGGGCCCTGTCCCGACCTTTGATGTCATATACTCTTTAGAAGCTTGTAGATGGTGTCCTGTGTGTAGTAGTTTTGTATGATCTTTTCGGCCAGGGGATGTATGTATATAAGTTGGTTTTCTGATCAAAATTTTATATAGTCATTTCTGGCTTAGTCCATATTTAATTATGAATATGTATTGAGTGTACGATTAGCGGTACCTGGTGGGTAGGGTCCGGGTGCCCGTCGCGGCCATTAGGTTTGGATGACAAATTTGGTATCAGAGCATCTCTGTCCTATGGAGTCTATAAGTCATGTCTAGTAGTCTTGTTTATAGGTATATTGTACACCATACTTACAAACAAGAGACTATCTAACATTTAGGGATGGTTTCCATTTTTTCATCTCATAAATCGTACAGTAGAGTTGAGTTATAAGCATTTCATCCCTAATCTGTATCTTATGATTCTAGCAATGCCTACAACAAAGAAGAAGTCCAAGAGTGTGAGGGCGTGGGATACGATCAGGCGAAGCTAGGGTCATACAAATCAGTCCGACCAGAAATTGATCTGTCTTGATCGATCGGACCGATTTTTTTTATTTTTTATAATATATATATTATATATAATATATATAATTTATAATTTTTAAATTCCTAATATATATAATTCCTAATTTTCTAAATTTCTAATATATAATATTATATAATTAGGATCGGGTTCCTGATTCCAAGGCAGTTTTTTAAAAATTGAATTTTCAATCAAATTGACATTCTCGAGCGGTGCCACAAATTTTTACGTTGAAATCTATTGTACATCGCGAGATATTTAGATTTGAAAACGGAAAACGTAACGATTTGGGAAAAGTGAAATTGAGGGGCAAGATGGGCGTTTTTGGAGAAATCGCGGAATCATCTTTGCTTTAGCGGTTTAGCCACCTCCGTGTCGAAAAATACGCGAAATAAAAAAAAAGGTAAAACGGACGTCCGAAGCGCAAAGTTATGGCCGTATAAAGTTTGATCAATTTACAACCTATATTTGATATGTCAATACGTCCGGTGGCGGGGCTAGAATGGGGCCGAGTCGGGGTTGGTGGGGGAATGGGACTAGGGGACGGGGAGCAAATTCGGTCCATTCGTCCGAACCGGACGGACCGAAAATGACTGGGAACTGAACCGGACCGAGAAGTTCGGTCCGGTCTTCGGTCCGGACAATCCTACTGTTCGGTCCTCGGTCCGGTCCGGTTCGGTCCGGTCCGGTTTTAACCCTTTGTGCACCCCTAGGCGAAGGTACCAGTCGATTTCCACCTGCTAGTGATGGCCAGAGTGAGACCCATGGCGTGACTCCTTTGTATGATTTCCCCAGTTCACCACCATCAGAGGAGATTATTGGATTTGCAGTACCCCCAGTTCCTCCACTTAAACTCTAGATGTAGATCTTGATATGTGAAGTGCGGTACAATGACTGACGTGATTGGTGGCCGCTCAGGCCCAACATCAGATTCCCAGTCCTTCGGATAGAGCTGCTAGCGCGAGAGCTCAGGATTTCTTTAATTTAGACCCTTCAGTATTTGCAGGGTCAAACTTGAATGCAGACCCGCAGAGTTTTCTGGACTAGATGCAGCGTACCTTGCGGGTAATGGATGCTACCGATACCGATTCGGTAAAGTTTGCTTCTTATAGACTGCGGGATGTCGCGGTGAACTGGTATGAGACATAGGAGCAATCTAGGGGACCTCGTGCTCCACCAGCATGATGGAGGGAGTTTTCAGATACCTTCTTACAACATTTTACGCGACCAAACTTGATGGGCCAAGCAGATAGATTTCACGTCTTGGCGAGACGTAGTGCTCAAGAATATAACTTGCAGTTTAATTTATTGGCCAGATATGCTCCTACGATTATAACTAAAATGAGTGACCGGGTACATATGTTTGTTACCGTCTTAGGGCCACACTTGGTCAACGAGTGTACTACGACTTTTTTGAATCCAGATATGGATATTACTCGCATTCAGGATTACACACAGAATCTGGAGGATTGTAAGAGGCAGCTGTGGAAAGATCGATAACATGATAACGACCAGCTTAAGAGGGCTCAATTCATTGGTGACACGAGGGATTTCAGAGGTGGGCCTAGGACACAGCCTTATGGACACTCATCTTACGCAACAGCTAGCGCATCACCACCGTCTTCGAGGTTAAGGGATGATCGGTATGTTCAATCAGGATCATGTCATAGTTCACAAGCATCAGGGTCTTATTACAGATGGGATTCTAATCATATGAGGTCAGCGTTAGCTTGATGCGGGTAGTGTGGTAAAACCCATACAGGGTCGTACCAACAAAGATCAAATGTGTATTATTCTTGTGGTGAACCTGGTCATTTTATGCGAGAATGCCCGACAAGGGATGGAAGTGGTAGGACCCAACCGGTCAGATCAGTAGCAACTTTATCGCATTCAGTGTGCCCGTTAGGGTAAAGTAAACATACATTATCCGATTGAGGCAGATGTAGAGGTCAGAACCGCACGTATGCATTGATGGGACGACAGGATCATGAATCCTCACCTGATCTTATTACAGGTATATTATCGGTCTATTCACAAAATATGTATGTGTTATTAGATCCAGGCTCCAATCTATCATATATCACTCTTTTTATTGCTTGTAAATTTGGTATGAAGCCTGAGTTGATAAGGAATCCATTTGTGGTATCTACACAAGTTGGTGAGTCGTTAGTTGCTAGACATGTCTATCCAAATTATGCAGTGTTTGTTTTTAGCCATCAAACCCTAGCGGATTTGGTAGAACTAGAAATAGTTGATTTTGATGGTATTATGGGCATGAATTGGATGGCATCATGCTACGCTAATGTTGATTACCGAACAAATATTGTTAAATTTCAATTCCCAGGCAAGCCAGTTCTTGAATGGAAGGGTAATGCAACCTTGAAAAAAAGTAGTTATATTCATTGGTTACACAACAAGGATTAGATATGTCACCCCAACATTTGAGGACGAATGTTTCTAAAGGGAGAAGGATGTAATATCCAGTACTTTCGGATCATGATTCGACTCGTTAGACACATGTAAAATCGCTAGGGGTGTGTCAATAGACCCGATCTTGGAAAATTTTATGTTATATTTACATATGCTAATAAGAGATTAGTATATAAAATAATGAAGTCCTGAAATAATTTTGGACGTAACACGTGTGATGACGGGAATCGGAAATAAATTTGGTGCGTGCACAAAGAGGTTATGGACTAGTGTCATAACATAAAATTATGACATTGAGTCTGTCAAGGTCTTATAAATTATTAATATTTAAGTAATTTGGGATCACGAAATTTATTATGTGTGCGATTGATTAATTATGGGATAAGTTTTATTTTAGTGGAGGAACAAGGTTAGTGGGAATGGGACGTGTTACAATTAAATGAGCCACCTAAGTAACTACACAATGTAATCAATTAGGTTGCAAGTTTTGAGGTTAGTAAGTAAATGTATCAGATGATTGTTATAGTTTTGCTCTTGTTGATATCTATTCGGCATTATAAATTAATCTCAAATTATCTAACCTCCTTCCCTTTTGTAGTCACCCATGCATGCAGACAACACTCCAAGCTATGTATATGATCCCTTTTATATTTTGTTAGCTTGCATAGTTGTTGACTTGTTGTAATCAACATTTGTATAATTTAAGTTAAGAAACCAAGGGCTATTTAGAATTTAAAATTGCTGCAAGGAGACCCCTGGGTTCATTGTGATTGATTAGAGGGTCGGTAATCGAGGTATGTTAAGACAATTTTTTTTTCTTTTGGCATGTTCCATGTAATAAAATATAACCGTGATATTGTTCCATAAGTTTATCTACTCCTAGTAGTTAATGAATGTTCATATTATTGATTTCTATGTTAAAAACATGTCTAAATATGTTCCTAAGCCCTTATTGAGGCATATATGTTGATATTCTCAATATTAGCCGAAGGTACATGTTAAATATTCCCAATGTTGGCCAAAGGGGTAAGGATATTATGTCATTCGATAAGTTTAGAAGTTGCATTGTTATTCATGCATTATACACATATATATAATATATATTGGGACGGGTTGCATGATCCACGACACTAACATATATTGGGACGGGTTGCACGATCCGCTACATTAACATTAATTGGGACGAGTTGCACGATCCGCAACACTAACATATATTGGGACGGGTTGCACGATCCGCAACACTAACATATATTGGGACGGGTTGCACGATCCACAATACTAACATATATTGGGACGGGTGACACGTTCCACAACACTAACATATATTGGGTCGGATTGCACGATCCACAACACTAACATATATTAAGACGGTTACACAATCCGCAACACTAACATATATTGGATCGGATTGTACGTTACGTAACATATATATATCGCATTTGCATTGTGCCTAATATTTAGGCATATGTATTAGGACTCTTAGAGGCATTTACTGCTGGTCAGCTGTTCTGTTTCAGTTTGTTATTGTATTCCTATTATGCTATTATTCATGCCTGAGATACTCAGTGCATCAGTCGTACTGACGTCCCTTTTGTCGGGGGACACTGTGTTTCATGCCCTCAGGTTCATGTAGACAGGACGACAATCCACGTTAGTAGGTTGTTGACTCAGCGGATTTTTGGAGCATTCCCCTTGTTTCAGTGTATCGGTCTATCTTGGTACGATATATCTTTGCTTGTATATACGGGTATGGATGGGCTCTATTCCGACATTTGATGTCATATACTCTTTAGAGGTTTGTAGATGGTGTCCTATGTGTAGTAGTTTTGTATAGCCTTGTCGGTCAGGGGATGTATGTATATAAGTTGGTTTTCTGATCAAGATTTTTTAGTCATTTTTGACTTAGTCCGTATTTAATTATGAATAGGTGTTGACTATATAATTGGCGGTACCCAGTGGGTAGGGTCCGGATGCCCGTTGCGGCCCTCCGATTTGGGTCTTGACAAACTTGGTATCACAGCATGTCTGTCCTGGGAAGTCTACCAAGCGTGTCTAGTAGAGTCTTATTTATGGGTATGTTGTGCACCATACTTATAAACAGGAGGCTATCTGAAATTTATGGATGGTTTCCATTCTTTCGTCTCATATCGTGCAATAGAGTTGAGTTTTAAGCATTTTATCCCTAATCAGTCTCGTGTTATGATTCCAGCAATGCCTACAACAAAGAAGAAATTCAAAAGTGTGAGGGCATTAGATACGACCGCAGGCAAAGGTACTAGCCGATTGCCACCCGCTAGTGATGGCCAGAGTGAGACCCACTCCTTCGTTTGATTTCCCCAGTTCACCACCATTGGAGAAGATTAGTAGAGTTGCAGTACCCCCAGTTCCTCCACTTGATACTCCAGATGTATATCTTGATATGTAAAGTGTGGTATAGTTACTGACGCGATTGGTGGCCGCTCAGGCCCAATGTCAAGTTCTCAGTCCTTCGGATAAGCTGATAGCGCGAGAATTCAGGATTTCATTAATTCAGACCCTCTGATATTTACAGGGTCAGACTTGAATACAGACCCGCAGAATTTTCTGGACTAGATACAGCGTACCTTGCGGGTAATGGATGCTACCGATACTGAGTCATTAAAGTTTGCTTCTTATAGATTGCGGGATGTCACAGTGAACTGGTATGAGACATTGGAGCAATCTAGGGGACCTCTGCTCCACCAGCAGGATGGAGGGAGTTTTCAGAAGCCTTCTTACAATATTTTTCTGCCAGTCGATCTTCGACGGGCCAGGTAGGATAGACTTCTACATCTTGAGCTAAGCAGCATGAGTGCTCGATAATATAGCTTGCATGTTAATTCATTGGCCAGATATGCTCCTACGATTATAGCTGAAATGAGTGACCGGGTACATAGGTTTGTTACCGGCTTAGGCCCGCACTTGGTCAATGAGTGTATTACGACTTCTCTGAATCCATATATGAATATTGCTCGCATTCAAGCTTACGTACAGAATCTTGAGGATTGTAAGAGGCAACAACGGAAAGATTGAGAACGTGAAAAGGGCCAGCATAAATGAGCTCGATTTGTAGGTGACACGAGGGATTTCAGAGGTGGGCCCATGCCACAACCTTATGGACACTTATCCTACCCAACAGCTAACACATCACCACCGTCTTCGAGGTCAAGGGATAATCGGTATGTTCAATCAGTACCAGGTCAGAGTTCACAAGCATCAGGGTCTTATTATAGAGGGGATTTTATTCATATGAGGCCACCGTTGGCTTGATGCGGGCAGTGTGGTAAGACACATACATGGTTGTGCCAATAAAGATCAAATGTGTGTTATTCTTGTGGTGAAACTGGTCATTTTATGCGAGAATGCCCAGTAAGGAATGGAAGTATTAGGACCCAACCAGTCGGATCAACAGCAGCTTCATCACATTCAGTGCGCCTGTTAGGGTAAAGTCAACATATATTATCTGGTCGAGGCAGAGGTAGAGGCCAGAACCGCACGTATGCATTGATGGGACGATAGGATCAATAATTATCACCTGATGTTATTACAAGTATATTATCAATCTTTTCACATAATGTGTATGCGTTATTAGATCCAGGCTTCAATCTATCATATATCACTCCTTTTATTGCTTGTAAATTTGATATGAAGCCTGAGTTGATAAGGGAACCATTTGTGGTATCTACACCAGTTGGTGAGTTTCTAGTTGCTAGACGGGTCTATCAAAATTGTGCAGTATTAGTTTGTAGTCATCAAACCCTAGAGGATTTGGTGGAACTAGAAATGGTTGATTTTGATGGTATTGTGGGCATGGATTGGTTGGCATCATGCTACACTAATGTTGATTGTCGAACAAAGATTGTTAAATTTCAGTTCCCAGACAAACCAGTTCTTGAATGGAAGGGTAATGTAGCCGTGAAAAAATGTAGTTGTATTCACTGGTTATGCGACAAGGATTAGATATGTCACCCCAACATTCGATGATGAATGTTTCTAAGAGGGAAGGATGTAATATCCCGTACTTTCGGGTCATGGTTTGAATCGCTAGACGTATGTAAAATTGCTAGGCGTGTGTAAATAGACCCGAGCATTGGAAAAATTTATGTTATATGCTAATAAGAGATTAATATATAAAATGATGAAGTCCCGAAATAATTTTAGATGTAACAAGTGTGACGATGGTAATCGAAAATAAATTTGGTGCGTGCACAAAGAGGTTATGGATTAGTATCATATCACAAAATTATGACATTGAGTATGTGAAGACGTTATAAATTATTAAGATTTAAGTAAATTGGGATCACGAAATTAATTATGTGTGTGATTGATTAATTATGAGAAAAGTTTTATTTTAGTGGAGGAACAAGGTTAGTGGGAATGGGACGTGTAACAAATAAACGAGCCACCTAAGTGATTAAATGGTGTAATTAATTAGGTGGCAATTTTTGAGGTTAGTAAGCAAATGTATCAGATGATTGTTTTAGTTTTGCTCATGTTGATATCTATTCGGCATTATAAATTAATCTCAAATCATCTTAGCCTCTTTCCCTTTTGTAGTCACCCATGAAAACAACACACCAAGCTATGTATATGATCCCTTTATATTTTGTTAGCTTGCATAGTTGTTGACTTGTTGTAATCAACATTTGTATAATTTAAGTTAAAAATCCAAGGGCTGTTTAGAATTTCAAATTGCTGCACGGAGACCCCTAGGTGCATTGTGATTGATTAGAGGGTCGGTAATTAAGGTATGTTAAGGCAAATTATTTCTTTCTTTTGACATGTTCCATGTAATAAAATATAATTGTGATATTGTTCCATAAGTTATTCTTCTAGTAGTTAAGGAATGTTCATATTATTGATTCTTATGTTAAAAGCATGTCTAAATATGTTCCTAAGACCTTATTGAGGTTGTTGACACTCAATTTTGACCCTCCCGTCCAGACATTAACCATAAAATTACACTAATTTTCAACAATAATTTTTAATAATTTTTAAATAATAAAATGCAGCGATAAAACATTAATACAGGCATAAATAAATAATTTAATAATGGCACCGCATCTTACGTAAAACATTACGCACTTAGAGTCTCGCGCCCATATTTATTAATTTTAAGCTCTGTCATAATTCTTAATAATAAATAATAAATACATAAAATAATAATCTAACACACGCGTTTTAATAATAGCATTCATAAAAGAATTAAGAAGTCCTATCTGCATGTAGCATTTAAATAACTCAATTTTTATTTAATAAAGTTTTAATAACGGCGTCGCATTATAAACATTAAGCACTAATTAATTAGCACACCCGCATTTATTATTGTAATAATTTTAAAACTCAGACTAACAAAGCACCTAAATAATTTAATCACAATCTAAATAAAAATTTACCACTAATTAAACACCTAAAACTAATACCTAAAATTAACTCCTAAAACTAATACATAATTAATTAGTCCATCAGGCCTTCCCCTTCCTTTAAACAACCCGCGGCCCAACAAATTCCCTGGCCCAAACCCGCGACCCGCAAGCCCACACGCCCATCTGCCCTTTATACCTTTCACTACCCGCAGCTCAGCCCACTTCAGCCTTTACCTTAATTCTCATCGTCGTCCCCCACTCCATTAACCTTAAAAACGAAAACCCTAATAGTTTCAAATGCACTCTCGCTCCTCGCCCGGCACCGTGATTCTCGCCTGAGAATCCGGCGAATCGAACCCAAATCTTCCGAAATCGCAACAAATCACATACCATAACAAGAATGAGACAAGAATCAGTCCTTTAACATCAAGTTACCATAACCGAAATACACCATAAATCGTTCTAAAATCAGTACCGAATCAAGCACGAATCGTACGAAATGAGAGTAAGAATAAGCACGAAAATCTCAGCCTTAAATGCTTACCAACATTAGAACCCAAACGATGGCTATATAAAGCACATGCAAAGGCAGAACGAGGAGGGCAGAGCTCAGTCGGGAGAAGAATCGAGAGCAGCAGAGATCGGGGGAAGAGCAAGGGTGGACAGCAATCCAGACCCCCTTTCTTTTTCGACTAACCGACAGACATGCAAGGCGGAAGAAGAGGCAGCGTCGACTAATTTCTGGAATCAATTGAGAACCCAACAGTGAGGTTTCTTACCAGCAAAAATCAGGAATCCAAAGTACAAAGCTGAAACTTTTCTTCAATAATAGCCTAGAATCTACCCTAAACCGCATCGCTTTCAATCGCATCGCAATAACCCGTCGAGTGGACCGACGACTTGATATGCTGCCCCGGTTCGCTGCCCGGAGAAGGTAATATTTTACCCTCATAGCCTTAGATTTCGCTTAACATTAATATGCACAGCATGTGTTTTGAATTGGCTGTTAAGTGTGTGTTACGTCGATGTCGGCGACTGTTTATGTTCATTAAGTCAATTGCTGAACCTGTTTATTCTGTCTAGTTGAAATCTGAGCAGGCTAGCTTTAAAGCTTAATAATGGGGCTTATTCGTAGTGAGAAATGTTGTGCTAAAGTTAGGTGGTCGATACTTTGTGGGTCTGTTTTTCAACTAATCTCTGTATGTTCTTGTTCGACTAAGTCATTAGTTAGGTTCGCATCAAGCGCAATATTGTTCAGAATGTTTCAATTAATACCTCATGCTATTTTCGCTACGCAGTTATTCTGCTGAACATGTTCAAGTGTGGGTTCATATCATGTATAGGTGAATTCCATTCAAGTATTTAGCATGTTTAGGCTTTAATCTAGTGAAACTTTGGGGGTCCTAGCATGATCTGGGTAGGAGATGTCGAATGAATTCCGGTGTGACGTAGCTTTTCATGTTCTGTTACAACTGGTCAATAAATATGTATAACTGCTTTGCCTTGTCTGAACCCCTAGCCATGCCCTGTGTTACTTTAAAACTACGCTTAACCATTCGGTTAGTCATGTACTGGTGAGTTTAATCTGAATGAGACTACGCTAATATCAATCACCAGTCTTTATATTCTGTTGTGGATACCCTCATGATCGTGGTGGCCCGCCTCTTCATAAATCATACGAATATGACATTCTACCCGACAAAGAAAGGGTGACTTATACTTCAAATGTTACCTCGGTGCCATCTATTTCATTTTCTATAGTTGTATATCTGCTTAGTTGATTATGTATGCCTTGTATGAAGTCTGTTGTGATGTAACATAGGTATGTCTTGGCCTTTGAATATGTTCCTTATACTCATTTTACATTGGTCTTGCCTTCTGTCCTGCATAAGTCTCTGAGCCCCACTGTCTTCTTTTCCTTTCCTTTTCTTGTATGTTGCTTTAGGCCTTATTTTGCATTCTTGCCTAATTGTTTGCCTCCAGGGCCCAATGACCATATTGGACTGTTTTCTTTATGTCTCTGCCTATTTCTTACATCTGACTAGAGTATTTACAGCATATTTGAGCACTTACTGCAACAGATCTGCAGGCATACTGTAACTGCATCATGTTTATCTTAAAACTAGTTAATAACTTATTTGTTTCATATCCTGTGTGAACTGTTTTCTTATGTGGTGCCACTACCAACTGGATGTCTTTGCACTATGCTTATTCTGTGCGTATTTCGGGACATAGCATGTTAGGAAGTAATTTGATCATCCTTTCTTTAGTCTGCCTATTGCCAAAATAAAGTGTAACCCACATGTGTTGATCTTTTATGCCTAATACTTATTTACTATGATCAATAAAATTGGAGCATATACTAATCCTTATCTTTCTTTTGCTACATGAAATGCACCGGAGCAAAATGAAGAGTCTCCCGGCGAGACTCATCACGAGCTACTTCAAATGGCAACTCGCGTCTATGTGCACCCGCATTCGCATTCCCGCTTCAGAAATTCCTAGAAAAACAAATAGAACGGAGTCCTCCGCTCCAATCCCTTCACTCTCTTAACCTCCTTATCTCATTTTTATATCTTATTTGTTGTTGTAATATAACTTTGTAATTAATAGGAAACTTCGAGCAATTAGCCTTTGAACATATGAGGTGGGAAGGTAATTTAAACTTAGAAAATGCACTTCTACTTTATCTTTCTTTTAGGATTATTATGCATGTCTAAATTTTGCCAAAATAATCTAAATAATTTAACTTGCATCATAAAATTAACACTTTATTTCTTACTAAATCCATAAACAAATTTTCTCCTAAACTCTCAAAAATCATCTTAAGCATTTTTTATATAATATTATACGCAGGTTAAGCAAGATTAATTTAGCTAGCAGTACACATAATTAGTCCATAAATAACCTTTGCATGCACACATAATTAGTCCATAAATAACATTTGCATCATTTACATTTTGGCCTTAGTCTTATAAACATTTATCAACATGCCTTTTTATAAAATATTTTGAAGCATCTTTTTATATTTTCAAAACAAGCGTTTTTAAACATAATGATTACCCTAGGTTTGGCAGGACAACCGTAGTTACGGATCTTGAGGTGTCTAACCCTTCCTCTAGATTAATAAAGAACCCTTACCCAGAATCTCATTAAGTTTAGCAGACCATAAAAATGGAGTTAGTGTTGACTTTAACCTAGTTGACATTTAGGTGTCCTAATTCACCCAAACTAATTAGGTGGCGACTCCGCGAACCCTTTTAGCATTCTTTTAGCATTTTAGCATTTTAGCACCTTTTAGCACTTTTAATATTCTAGCACCTTTTAAGCACCCTTTTAAACTCTTAACATTTTATTATTTATTTTCTAACATTTTTACCAAACAGGAGTTTTAAAAAATGTCGCGGTCGAAAATGGGCGTGACAGAGGTACATAGGAAAATGTTGATATTCTCAATATTAGCCGAAGGTACATGTTAAATATTCTCAATGTTGGCCAAAGGGGTAAGGATATTATGTCATCCGATAAGTTCAGAAGTTACATTGTTATTCATGCATTATATACATATATATAACATATACTGGGACTCAACTGTTCTGTTTCAGTTTGTTATTGTATTCTTGTTACGCTATTATCCATGCCTGACATGCTCGACATCATCGATCGACGCCTTTTTGCTCGAGATCGGTTTCATGCCCGCAGTTCATGACATGACGATGATCCACATATAGATGCAGATAAATAAGTTTGAACATCAAACAAAATCCCCGAAGGTCTAGTCTGTGAATACAAGAGCAGTACAAATCCGATACAAGTTTGAAACGCCACGCAAGCCAAAACCAAATACATAATCAAAATAAGTCTGACATGTTTCTCGAGTAGCAAATAAAAGACTGTAACAAAGATAAAACATCCAAGGGTTTGCTGAAGATAGCATCCTCACCTTGAATACTGAAGGAAAAAACGCTCGGACTCAGCCACGCGATTCCTCACTAGTAGAAGACACTAAATCTGCACCAGAAAAGATGCTGCAAGTGTAGTATGAGTACACAACGTATCCCCGTAGGCATCATAGGTCGACAACGATGAAAGATACGTAAAAGAGATAAATATCAAGTTGACATTAAATAGTCCTATTCTAACTGTTTAAATATCTAAGTAAGATCACATTATTCACAACATATTCCATAGAGTTCATAATTCCTTTTTAAAATAAGATATCATAATCACTTAGGTCATGCAAGTTCAGAAGAGTTCAATAACAATAATCAAGGTATCATTAAGTAAGTAATATGCTTTCTTTATTTCATAAATTTAATCAAGTCATCAATAATCAATTCAACACTTATTTCATTAACAAATAATCCATGAATGATATGAGTATGATATGTTATGAATGCAATGCATATGTCAGGTATCTTGATCTTCCAGTATACAAGCGCTTAAGTTTTTATTATGAGATGCACATTCATGGGGGGCCTGTGAAGTCCATATACTCCTCCAGAATTTTTCATCGGAGACCAGCGCTTGTCTAAATAGAATTATGTTTCACGCGTGCAATCCGTCCCTTCGAATATCATCATCATCGTCTTAGTGTTGCCATAATCTCATAAGTAATCTCACATTTTCGATCTCTTGGACCCACAATATTTCATATCACTCTCATATCAATGTCTTAGAACCGTGA
The DNA here is from genome assembly GCA_029844215.1 of Przewalskia tangutica. Taxonomy (NCBI): domain Eukaryota; kingdom Viridiplantae; phylum Streptophyta; class Magnoliopsida; order Solanales; family Solanaceae; genus Przewalskia; species Przewalskia tangutica. Next base: position 28,088,784 of record CM056736.1, on the reverse strand, counting down.
GTGTATGAATGCAAATGACAGTATAGGACAAGAAATCATGATGTAATGAGTTGCAACTAAGTATGGCGATGAATATCACATGCTTCCAAGAATTTAAAAACACAACAATCCAAGTACAAATCAAGATATCATATTGGAAGTATGTGTGGTGAATAAAAAATAATAGCAAATATGACGACAAACCCACATATGGAAACAAGCTCAATCAATCAGCAGTCGGAACTAGCATAAGACCGATTTCCCAAATCACTCATCAACACAGTTCAACAACGGTACCCACTCAACCATTCATCAAAATTGGTTGAGTGGGACTCCCATACACTCTCAATACCCCTAAATATTTATAACTAATTACGCACTTCTATCAAAGTCTTGTGAAAGTAAATCGTAGCCTACCTCTAGGTCGAAAAGGAGCGCTAACCAATCAAGCGTCGGTGATCTCCTTGCCTTTCTGCTATGTCTCGTGATAAACGAAGTCTAATCACGCATCTACTATTCATTAATGAAAGTCTTACACAACATAAAATGATATAATCCTTAACAAATCAAGACTTTAAATATCAACCCCGGGCCCATGTCACCAAGTCTCAAACTTTATTACCCAAATACCAAGAACACATACGAGGGAATCATATCCTAAAGGTAATTAGAAAACTATACATATTTGAGCCTTCAATTGAACAATATATAAAAAGTACCAATTTGAAAACCCTAAAATTTCTCCCCAATTGGACTATGGTTCTATATTCAAATTAAACTCTACAACATCATAATCTAACAATTTCCATCACTAATTCATAATAATTAAGTAATTTAATTCATCAACATTATTTAAAATTCACGATTTAACTCTCTTAATCTCATAAGAACTTACAATTCATCTTTTTCAACTTATAAACACACTATGCCACCATTAAAGGAGTTAGAAATATAGAGTGAAATAACAAGAGAAGATAACATTTACCTCAAGGATGAAATCACCCTTAATCTTCAGAAAACTCTCTTTTAGCAGCTCTAGGTTCGAGAATAGTTATTTTAGAGAAGAAATATGATCTAAAAATTAACTAGGACACCTGATACAGCGATCCCGCCTTAGCGGAATCGACACCGCTGAAGTGGACTCGCTACCGCGAACAAGTACCTCGCTGGGCTGCAATCACTTGACAACTCATCCCAACGCCATGGCAAACCCGATACCTCAGATGCGGACTCGCCCATGTGGACAAATCATCAAGCAGGGTGAAAACTCCCCAAATTCTCAACACCCATTTTTGCGAGCTAATCTCCCGCTAAGATGGACACGCATGAGTGAATAGAGACACCATCGGGGATGACACCATACACCAGATCATGGAAAACAACTTCAAACTCTCATCAAACACCTGAAATACTCTCGAGACCCCTCAGACACATACCAGACATGCTTGCTTATAGTAAACAGTGCTACGAACTCACTCGTACCCTCATATTTCTCATTTGTCCGAGCCAAGGTATACTTTTTTAAAGAATCATCCGAGAAAAATAAATGTCCAAATTTCATAAATAGTACCACAAAATACATCAGATTATCTCAGAAAGCGAACCAATAACTTGACTAAGTCAGAAATGACCCTCCGGAGATACCGGAAGCGATGGAACCCGGAAACTCATCTAGCCAAAAATCAACTTTGAATCAAACTATCCAACTTTAAGTTTCTAATTTTGAATTTTTCATATGAAATTCATGTAAGTGAACATCGGGATCTGTGTCACCCATCCCTGCGTATCACAAAATTCACACGAAATCTTTGACAAAGGTAAATAGTCAAATAGAGGTCACAAGCTAAAAACGACCAGACGGGTCTTACATCTGTTGACTCCCAATTTTGGTTCGTCATACCTAAAATTAACGCCTCAGGGGTTTAAAAAGCACAAAACAACATTTTCAACGATTTATTGTTAATTATCCTTATTTCAGGAATTCTATCAATTTATTGTCATTTTCAAGAATCATTATATTTTGCACATGTAGAGCGTGATACTACAATTTTTGTGCAGTTAATAATTATTTCTTAATTTATACATTAATACGTAGGTTTATATTTATACTATTATATATTAGAACAGAATATTGATGCATGAGAGTCGGAGAAATTAATTTTAGACGTAGACTTACCACATAATTTTAGAACAGAAGGAGTTTAATTTAGTGTATAAATAAGAGGTCTCCCTCCCTCATTTTTCTCAACACAATCATACTACCTATACATTTTTCATACACCCATACATTTTTTTCGGAACATTTTTATTGCACAGTTTATTGATATTTTTATAGTGAGCATTATTTATAATTTTTTGCATACACAAGAACGTACATACATACATACATACACCCTTTATATATTTTTCACACACATTAGATACACACAAATTACATACATGCTTAGCTATTAAATAAAAAGGGGGAAGAATCATCTTACAAAATATATTTTAATCTCTAGCCACTAGAAAAATAGGACGGATTTTCTTGCAACTTACTTTACAATTAAGAAAATGGGAGGGACATTCTAACAATTTATAATTACAAAAATGAGACTTTTTTTTTTACTAGAGAACCCACAGCCGCTACTCTTTCGAGTGCGCACAGGGTAAACCCCGGGCTGACGCAATAGCCTGCAAACCACGTCAGCCGATTAACCTGTTGGAAATATTTATTAAGCTTGAAATAAAGTAAATCCTATTAATTATGAATCGAACAATTGGGGTCCCGCACGTAGGAAACCTTGTTTTCACACACGTGCACACGTAGTGCCTAGGATCAAAATTTCCTTAATGAAAGAGATATTGGTTCGTATACGAATTGTTTGAGACGTAAGGTTATAGACGGTCATTGGCCAAATGACGAATGATTTCACGTTGGTAAATGAAGGAAGAAGTGTATAATGTGTACAAATGAAATGAATAAGAAATCACCACGAAACCAATAAGGGTCGCGGCTCCTCCAAGTAAGGGTTGCGGCTCCTCGACTGTTTCAATCCGTTAGAGGTGAATTAAAAACTGATTCTTGGGCTGACTTTGGAGTATTTACTCTCCATTATTTTGCTCATGAATTAAGTCATTACTTGGTTGAATTGTAACTCCAAATTCAAGGCATTAACATGGCATTCATGGCCATTACTTAGTCATTTGGAGAGTCATCATCTACACACTATAAAATGAGACACAAGGCTCATTTGGAAACACACTTGACATCTTACACTCAACAATTCCCTGAAATTGTCTTCATCTCTTGCAATCACAAAACACTCAAAGATCTTTCTTCCAAAGCAAACACTTGAGTTTCATTTGCTCATTTGTTTGATTGTTGTTTATCTTGGGAGATAAGTTGTCATTACAACCGTTGAAAGGATATACGGGGCAATATTATCTTAAGGATAGATCAAGAATTTGGTCGACTCAGCAAGCCCTCATACTTGATCATTTCCAGATTTCTAACAAATAGTTGTTGTTGTTATATTCCCGTTCTACACATTACTACTCACAAGCTTAAGATAATATTGGCTATTTCAACAACAACATGACTGGACAAGATCAATTCAACACTGAAAAATCCACCGATGCTCAAGGCAATCCCATTGTCTTCAATCCCACTACTCAAGGCACTAACGATGACTTCAACTCCACTGTTTTTGGCACTCCTAGTGTCACCACTGATCATGGCATTTCTAATTGTCACGACCCGACCCCAGGCCCGCGACTGGTGCCCTACCTGGGCACCCTTACATGTATTCATCAGAGATAATCAGCGGAACATACATGAAATTTTTAACGTAAATAAACAAGAAATAAACAACCGGTTAGCCGATAAGGCTACCTCCCTGGATATATAAATACATAGCCAAAAGCAGTTACATCCTTTTTCTTTACAACCGACCCACAAGATATGACTACAGACCTCTAAGAATTTTGACATAACCACTGTGATGGGACAGGGCCCCGCCATACCCCTGAATGTATATAAATCTACAACATCAGGGAAATCGTACCAAAAGACAAGCCTTCGGAGAAATTGAGCTTTCTGAAAACTGATCAGTGATCCTAAGAGTGAGGATCCGAAATATTTTGGACGAGTAGAGGGGCGACATGTCACCCCGTATGGCAGATAGTGGTGGTGCCGTGGCTGCCATGCGCACAGCACAGTGGCCGCTAAGTTGTCCTCATCTTTGTCCTGAACATGGAGACATGGACAGGTATATAGCACACCCACCCCTCACCACTGCTTGGCAACACCACTCCTTGATCACAGCCCCTTGATTTCTATAAATACCCCCTTTATCAAGAAGACTCTTTCATCCCACACTGATATTTCCAAGGCAATTCCTTCTCCCCTCACTGTTCTGTTCATGGCAAATTATTCCCTTGACCAAAGATTTCACACCCCAGCCTAAAATAGAGATTTTTTACAAAGTTTGTAGTTTCGGAATCTAAATCTTCTACTTTTTTTTTTGAGTTTGATGAGAGGAAGTGTTTAGGAGCTTAGGGTTCTTGGGGTGGTTGTGGAACGTATGATTGAGCTAAAGCTAAACATCGCGGATGGAAACATATAATCTTGGATAATTTCTTATAGAATCGGTAATGATTCAGTTCTTTTGCTAATTAAGAGAGATTGCATGTCAGAGGTTTTATATAGTATATGATACGTGACATTCTTGAATTTGAGTTTTGCGATGTGTTATATTATAGTCGTGGGCTATAATTGGTTTCGTAAGTATAAGAAGTAAAGACTATACCATACCACAGTGTGATTATTTATTCGAACATTTTTCGAGGACGCTTCTGGAGAAGAATGCACCCCGTGGTTTCGGGGTATGTGGTAAAGAGGGCGTGCACATTAAGAATACATTATAAGTTTAAAGGTTATTATAGATATTTTCAAGATGAAATATTTTGGACTAGTAGGAGAGATGACACGTGCATACCCCATGCCAAGATGGCGTTAATGATTGCCCGTGGGCTCATGGTCGAAATGGCACAAAAAGCGTCACTCCCGAGCCTATTAATAGACATGTGGAGGATGGGTGGACGGACACACACATCTCCCCTCAATTCACCACACACTCCTTGCCCGTTTCTATTCCTTGATTTTATAAATACCCCTCCCAACTTCATACTTTCATCATCTACACTGAGATTTCCACCGCTGTTTCTCCCTCAGGGTTTGTTCCCGCCATGAGCCCCCAATGTCCAAAAGATGTCCAAAAATTCTAAACTTCCTTAAGGTCTTTCCAAGGTTGTAAAGGTTGAAGTTGGAAAAGATAGCACTTTGTTTAAAAAAGTATCGTAGTACTTGATTTTTAAAGGTAAGTAAAGATTTTCCGAAGGTGTAGTAATTTTTTTTGAAAAGAAAACGGTTATTACGCATGTATAGTGTCGTGGCTTTAAGTAAAAAAGAATTATTTTTGAAAGATGAAGTATGTGGTATTAATAGTTTAAAGCCAGTTTTTTAATAAAATCTGAGTTGCCCGCTGAACTCAACTTCGTCGTTGTACTTGTTGTGACTTTTGTTGTTGCAAGTCGATTCGTGATTTGCTATCCTCGTCGATGGGCGCTATCTAGTTGATTATTTGGACATCATCACATGGCCCATGGTACGCTCACTACCGCTGTAGGTGTTATCTTGTTATTCCTTTGGACATTTCCTTCGACAGCATCGACACGCGCTTGCGGGCCGAATGTTATCTTGTAATTTGAACATCTGTCACAATCACTGGACACATTGTGGTATCCATCAGTTGTGGGTGTTTATCTTGTTATTATCTTTGGACGTCTTGTGGCGTTACATGGATTTACGCTTGCTTAAACATGAGTGTTATCTTGTTCGCTTCTTTCTTCATCACGACGCGACATCGACACCCCATGGCCCACTTATTTTTCGCATATTGTTATTTCCTTTGCCGACCGATACGCCCACCGACTCGCTTACTCCCTACCGCGATATGAACGCAACCGTGGAAAGGGGGTCAGTATAAAATATGTACCAAATATATGAAACTGAAAATACTGAAATGAAATCATATAGTCTAATATAAAGCTGGAGACATGTATGATAACCAAATAACAGTACACCGCACCTTATTAACACTGCGACTAATGAGAGTATCTTTTGCCGTTTAAAATTAGGAAGGTTACGATTAATTTAGCGCTGCCCGCCCGTAATACCATTATGCAATCCTATTCATGGGAATCTAACCCGCATGGGAATCGAACCCGCATAGGTCATGTGGACCCGCAATGAGTATAAATGGATACCCGCATCATGGAGAGCAAGCCCACAGAATAGTCATGGGAATTTAACCTGCATGGGAATCGAACCCGCATAGGTCACGTGGACCTGCAATGAGTATATATGGATACCCGCATTGTGGAGAGCTAATCCACGGAATAAAACAATGTCAAGGGAATTAACCCGTAGCATAACACATGAGTGTCGGCCCTCAAGCGAGGGACGCGGTGATATGGAAACATAACACTTGCACGAATGTCTATTGTGAGCAACACATGCAACATAAATCATTTAGAACTCTCATTAGATTAAGGTGAATCACTTATCATTTCATAAGACTCAAGACACTAGCATGTCATGTCTCCGGAAATTTAACCCCAAGTACTACACCTTTAGAAATTCAAACTCAAGCTTTTAAATTCAAGCACTTCTACTTTCACAACCTAGGCAACTTATGCCTATAAATTAAGTAGACCAATCTCTTAACTTTCCATAAAGTCGTTATAACTAACTTCTCATAAAGCCGTTATAACTCTTTATGTTATAGACAATTCAGGCATTTTCATCTTTTAAAAACAAGTGAGTTAATTCTCTAACTCAACCAAACCTAGACATTCTTAGATTAAGTCAATGATATCAAAATGAAACCGAATTCCTTTAAAACTCGTACGTCCACCGTACTATACATTTGTAAAACTCATGCTCAAAAAGATAGGGAAAATTCTACATACCTTCATGGCTTAATCCACTCGCTAGGTTGAATACGCTTAACGTAGAATATCAACCTATAACAACCATAATATGTCTATCAACTTCTAGTATTCAATCGTAGAATAATTATAAGTATAAAGTCTCTTATTCTACGGAAAATTGGGCAGCACTTCCTTTGTTTCCACGTACTTTTCCACCTTTTTCAAGGCCTGAAATCGATAATCAAACATGCGACATTTAAGGCTCAACAATTCAGCTATCCAAAGGGGATTACACGCCTAACAGGACGTGTAAAATTTTGCCCCACAATTGATATCAAAATAGTCCAATCCAAGTTGTTTAGTCTAACATGTTATATAGCCGCAATCGACCATAACGACTACAATCCTTTCTTTATATAATATGCGACGATTATAACTATTGTCCAATTTGTATTGAAATTCCAATGGCTAATAAGCTCATTCTCGGATTTAGGCTTTCAATATTCCATAACACTTATCAATCTTCATTATATAATTCACATGATCAAATATCAACTACTAAAACATGTAATCTTTAATTACATAAGTAAGATGAAGATTATTACCTTGTTAAGCCCAAATACAATCCAAAACCTAAAGTCGATCCTTAACAACATTAGCTCATTTCCTTCACGCTTCAATCCGTTATTTGAAGCCCTTAGAAGTTCATAAACAACTTTCCTTTAATTTTCAATCAAAACTTATGAAAACAACTTAGGTTTTCATCTTGCGACTAACGTAAAAACGTAGCTTTTTCGGGATCTTTGTATTGAGATATCCTTATAATACCTCTAGGAACCCTTGGTCTGAATATTGGGATTTATGAACAACAATTGAAAAAAATTCTTGTTCTCTTTATGGCAAACCCGAGAGCCTCTATCTCTTGCTCAAGTTTTCTTGATTTTTTTCTAAGTGTTGGAACTTGTCTTTCTACTAGTGTAAATAAATACTACATTCAAGGGTCAAGATTAATACACTTGTTTGGCTTGGATGAAGAAAATTTAAATATCTTGTGTCAAGTGGGCTCATTGACTTAGTCAATTATATCAAGCTTTGGTTTTTTTACAAGACTTGACCATTTAACCTTGGTCACTTGACTACTTAACCTTGGTCAATTATTCGACCAAGCCCATGTGGGGGTGACACGTGTCACCCTCTCATTCATCATAATATTTCATTTTTCGACATTTCTATAATTCCGATAAATTCTACAAGTCTCAAATCTTAAAGTCCTTTCTTCTTACGTATGCTCTTATATACATGTCCTGGAGTTACGGGGTATAACATTCTCCCCCCCTTAGAAACATTCGTCCCGAATGTTCTTTCGGAGTTAATCTATTTAAATAGCGACATAGTCTCCTTTAACTACACCCAATCATACCAAAATATGCCACCCACGATCACATAACAATACCTAAGTAATTATGTAATTTAAACTGACAAGTATGGGAAAATGAATTACCTGAAGGTGTAGGGAATAAGTGAGGATACCTCCTCATCATGTCCTCCTCCGCTTCCCAAGTCATCTCCTCTCTATTATCCTTCCGTCACAAGACTTTGACGGAAGCCACGTCCTTGGTCCACAGTCGACTGACCTGGCGATCAAGTATGCTATGAGACTCTCCTCATACGATAATCCCTCTGTCACCTGGACATCACTAACTGGGAAAACTCTTGATGGATCTCTGATACACTTTCGCAACATAGAAACATGGAAGATCGGATGTACTGCCTCCAAGTCGGATGGCAGTTCTAACTCATAGGCAGCCTGGCCTACTCTGCGGACGATCTGATAAGGCCCAATGTACCTTGGGCTAAGTTTCCCCTTATTCCCGAACCTCTCACACCCTTCATGGGTGATACCTTCAAGAAGACCCAATCGTCAACCTGAAACTCCAAGTGTCGACGTTGATAATCCGCATAAGACTTCTGCCGACTCTGAGCAGATAAAAGTCTCTCCTGGATAAGCTTCACCTTATCCACAGTCTGCTAAATCAAGTCTGGGCCAACTAACTGCACCTCGCCCACGTCGAACCAACCAATCGGTGACCTACACTTCCGCCCACACAAAGCCTCATATGACGTCATCTTAATACTGGAATGGTAGTTGTTGTTATATGAAAACTCAACAAGAGGCAAATGATCCTCCCAGCTACCCCTGAAATCAATAACACAGGCCCGCAGCATATCCTCAAGTGTCTGGATAGTACGATTTTCCTGTCCGTCGGTCTGAGGATGAAACGCAGTACTGAGACTCACCTGTGTCCCTAACCCCTTCTGGAAAGACCTCCAGAAGTTAGCCGTAAACTGGGCTCCTCTGTCTGATATAATAGATGTAGGAACTCCGTGCAGTCTCACAATCTCCCTGATATAGAGTCTAGCGTAATCTTTAGCCGAATAAGTAGTCATGACAGGAAGAAAGTGGGCTGATTTCGTCAGCCTGTCTACAATGACCGAGATGGAATCATACTTCATCTGAGTAAGAGGTAACCCTGTAACAAAATCTATGTTGATCACCTCCCACTTCCATGTCGGAATCTCAATCGCCTGTAATAGCCCACCGGGCTTCTGGTGCTCAATCTTGACCTGCTGACAATTCGGACACTGAGCAACAAACTCTGCTACGTCCCTCTTCAGGTCATCCTACCAATACATACATCTGAGGTCATGGTACATCTTAGTCGACCCCGGATGAATATAGTAACGGGCATTGTGTGCCTCCCCTAACACTTGCTGACGAAGTCCCGCAACATCGGGTACACACAATCTGCCCTCATATCTTAGCACCCCATCAGGCGCTACCTCAAATAAACTCTTCTCCTCTCGAAGAGACGTATCTCGATACCGTATTAGAACCGGATCCTCATGTTGTCGCCTCTTCACCTCCTCAACGATGGAAGACTCGGCAACCTTTCGAACCCGTACCCTACTATCATCGGTATCGACCAACCAAACCCCAAGGCTCGCCAGCTGATGGATCTCACAGACTATGTCCTGTCTATCTGGTTGTACATCTGACAGACTCCCCATAGATCTACGACTCAGAGCATTTGCAACCACGTTGGCTTTTCCCGAATGGTATAGGATATCAACATCATAATCCTTCAGCAACTCTAACCACCGTCTCTGCCGCAAGTTCAGCTCCCTCTGTCTGAAGATGTACTGGAGGCTCTTGTGGTCCGTATAAATATCCACATGAACCCCATATAAATAATGCCCCCAAATCTTCAAGGCATGAATAACTACGGCCAACTCTAAGTCGTGAGTAGGGTAATTCCTCTCATGCTTCCGTAGCTGCCGGAAGCATAGGATATAACCTTGTCGTGCTGCATCAATACACACCCTAGCCCGATACCCGAGGTATCACAATAAATCACACAACCCTCTAATCCCTCGGGAAGAGTAAGAACTGGAGTCGTAGTCAACTTTTCCTTCAATAACTGGAAGCCCTTCTCACAAGCTTCCGTCCACTGGAACTTAGCCGCTTTCTGAGTCAGTCTAGTCAAAGGCGCTGATATCGAAGCGAACTGCTCCACAAATCTACGGTAATAACCTGACAACCGTAAGAAGTTGCGCACCTCCGTCGGAGTAGTAGGTCTCAGCCAAGTCTTGACCGCCTCACCTTTTGTCGACAACTCAACACCGCCGACGGCATAATGTGCCCCAAGAATGCCACTGAGGCCAACCAAAACTCACACTTTGAGAACTTAGCATACAACTGCCGGCTCTGGAGGACTCTAAGTACCGTCCTCAAATGATCCGCATGCTCCTGCTCCGTGCGAGAATAAACCAGGATATCATCAATGAATACTATAACAAACGTATCCAGAAATGGCTTGAACACCCGGTTCATCAAATCCATAAATACTGCTGGAGCGTTAGTCAAACCGAAAGACATCACCCTGAACTCATAATGCCCATACCGGGTCCTGAACGCACTTGGATATTTGCCTCTAACTCGCACCTGATGATACCGCAGGTCTATCTTGGAGAAACACCTCGCACCCTACAACTGGTCAAACAAATCATCAATCCTGGGGAGGGGGTATCTATTTTTATGGTTACCTTATTCAGCTGCCTGTAGTCTACACACATACGCAGCGTCCCATCTTTCTTTTTTACAAACAAAATCGGCGCTCCCCAAGGAGAAATACTAGGCCTAATAAAGCCTTTTTCCAGTAAATCTTTCAGCTGGTCCTTCAACTCCTTCAACTCAGCAGGTGCCATCCTGTACGGCGGAATAGATATAGTCCGAGTGTCTGGCAGAACATCAATATAAAACTCTATCTCCCTCTCTGGAGGAATACCTAAGAGATCATCTGGGATTACATCCGGAAACTCTCTAACTACCGAATCGATCAAGAATCGCACTCAAATCGATTCAATACCCGAACCAGATGATAGATGTACCCTTTTCTGAACCATCTTCCTAGCCTTGAGGTAAGAAATAAATCTACCCCTCGGCGATGATGTATTGCCCTTCCACTCAATAACCGGCTCACCAGGAAACTGTAATCGAACCAACCTGTCTCTACAGTCAACATTGGCATAGCAAGAAGCCAACCAGTCCATACCCATAATAACATCAAAATCTGTCATCTCCAACACTATCAAGTCTGCTAGGTCCGCGATCAGATATGAACACCGGACAATTTTTATACACCCGCTCAGCTACCACCGAATCACCCACTAGCGTAGCTACCTCAAAAGGCTCTATCGACACAGACTCTATTCCTATTCTACCAGCAATAAGAGGGGATACATAGGACAAAGTAGAACTCGGATCTATCAAAGTATAAACGTCACAACACGAAATCAATAATATACCTGTGACGACATCCAGTGAAGCTCCCGGTCCCGCCTACCAAGGAATATATGCGATTCTGGACCGCTAGAACTAGACTCTCGCCACGCCTGCCGCTGGCCGCCCATAAACACCGCCTCCGGGCGCATAACCACGTAAGACGAAGACTGACATCGACCAGAGGCTGAGTCATACCACCCGTGCCCCCTTTTACGGACACTCCCTCACCAGATGGTCTCGGCTGTCGTATGAAAAACATGATCTCAAAGTAGCATGACACTCCCCAACATGGGACCTCCCACATCAGACGCACCGAGGTAGGTGTGGCCTCGTCCGGCTAAGACTCACCTCGCGAACTCGCCGCCGAGACTGACTTGCTCCCGTATAACTCGGCTGATCAAACCTCCTGCCAAAAAACTGGGAAGGATCACTCGGCGGCCGAATCAGACCTAGCTCGCCGAGGCTATCCGCCTCGAAAGTTACCTCAAACCTCGCCGCCCCGCCTCTGGCCGCTCGGTCCGGCCTGGTCCTCTCTCTCTCTGTCTTCAATACCCTGTGCGTATGCCTGCATCCTGACAATATCCATACCTGGCTGAAGGGCCACTCCCAGGCATGCAGTAACCATATAGCGGTCTAGCCCCATCACATACCGATGAACTCTATCAGCCATGTCAGCCACAATAGTGAGCGCATACCTGGTCAATGAGTCAAACTCCAGGTTATACTCTCTGATGGTCCTCCCATTCTGCCTCAACGTCAAGAACCTATCAACACGGGCTCTCCTCATCTCAAGAGGCAAAAAGTGATCAAGGAAGGCCTCTGTGAACTCATCCCAAACAGCTGGAAGAGCACCCACACCCCTAGACAGTTCCCATGATTCAAACCAGTTTAACGCAAAATTTTGTGTAACCGGTAAGAAGCTAGCACAACTGACTCGGTCTCCGAGGCCCTAAGTACCTGCATAGTCCATTGTATCTGCCGAATGAACTCCTGAGGATCATCCTCAGATCTCGAACCATAGAACTCGGGTGGATTACAACTCAGAAAATCCCGAATTCTCAAACCGCTCACGGGTTAGCTACCTATTTACGCTTCGTGCCGCTCGCCACTATATTGGTCAATAACCTGATCTACTCTCCATAATCTCTATATTCGCCTCGTGTGGGACCGAGGCTCGTGTATCGAACTCCCGAGGCTGCGGTGCCTCGGCTCCTCTAGTACGGTGGTAATCGAACTCACGCCAGGCCTACAACCTCAGGCATAGTCTGGGCCTGAATTCTAGTAACCCTCTGTGTCCCACTAGCAGCTCCTGCTGCTGCCTTGCCCTTCTGGGCCCTGGTCGCCTTCCGTGGAGGCATAGCTGATACATAAGAATATGCCAGAGAGGGTTCAACCTAATAAGACAGCTCTATTGCACGATCTCAGAGAGAGAAGAATGGAAACCAATCCTAAATGTCCTGCAGCCTCCTGGTTATAGATGTGGTGCACAAAACACCGATAACCAAGACTCTACTAGACACGGTCTGTAGACGCTTTCCGAGGACTAACTGCTCTGATACCATTTTTGTCACGACCCGACCCCGGGCCCGTGACTGGTGTCATACCTGGGCACCCTTACAGGTATACATCAGAGATAATCAGCGGAACATACATGAAATTTGTAACGTAAATAAACAAGAAATAAATAACCGGTTAGTCGATAAGGCTACCTCCCTGGATATATAAATACATAGCCAAAAGCAGTTACATCTTTTTTCTTTACAACCGACCCACAAGATATGACTACAGACCTCTAAGAATTTTGACATAACCACTGTGACGGGACAGGGCCCCGCCATACCCCTGAATGTACATAAATCTACAACATTAGGGAAATCGTACCAAAAGACAAGCATCCGGAGAAATGGAGCTTTCTGACAACTGATCAGTGATCCTAAGAGTGAGGATCAGAACTCGCTTACCGCGGCATTTGACGCAAACTTCAGTGAGCGGGTCGACAAAATATGTACCAAGTATATGAAACTGAAATGAAATCATATAGTCTAATATAAAGCTGGAGACATATATGATAACCAAATAACAGTACACCGCACCTTATTAACACTGAGACTAATGAGAGTATCTTTTGCCGTTTAAAAGTAGGAAGGTTATGATTAATTTAGGGCTACCCGCCCGTAATACCATTATGCAATCCTATTATGGGAATCTAACCCGCATGGGAATCTAACCCGCATGGAAATCGAACCCGCATAGGTCACGTGGACCCGCAATGAGTATATATATACTCGCATCGTGGAGAGCTAGTCCACGGAATAGTCATGGGAATTTAACCCGCATGGGAATTGAACCCGCATAGGTCACATGGACCCGCAATGAGTATAAATGGATACCCGCATCGTGGAGAGCTAATCCACGGAATAAAACAATCTCTAGGGAATTTAACCCGTAGCATAACACATGAGTGCCGGCCCTCAAGCGAGGGACGCGGTGATATGGAAACATAACACTTGCACGAATGTCTATTGTGAGCAACATATGCAACTTAAATCATTTAGGACTCTCATTTGATTAAGGTAAATCACTTATCATTTCATAAGACTCAAGACACTAGCATGTCATGTCAAATCCGGGAATTTAACCCCGAGTACTACACCTTTACAATTCAAACCCAAGCTTTTAAATTCAAGCACTTCTACTTTCACAACCTAGGCAACTTATGCCTATAAATCAAGTAGACCAATCTCTTAACTTTCCATAAAGCCGTTATAACTAACTTCTCATAAAGTCGTTATAACTCTTTATGTTATAGACAATTAAGGCATTTTTATTTTAAAAAAACAAGTGAGTTAATTCTCTAACTCAACCAAACTTAGACATTCTTAGATTAAGTCAATGATATCAAAATGAAACCGAATTCCTTTAAAACTCGTACGTCCACCGTACTATACATTTGTAAAATTCATGCTCAAAAGATAGGGAGAGTTCTACATACCTTCACGGCTTAATCCACTCGCTAGGTTGAATACGCCTCGCGTAGAATATCAACCTCTAACAACCATAATACGTCTATCAACTTCTAGTATTCAATCGTAGAATAATTCTAAGTATAAAGTCTCTTATTCTACGGAAAATTGGGCAGCACTTCCTTTGTTTCCACGTACTTTTCCACCTTTTCCAAGGCCCGAAATCGATAACCAAACATGCCACATTTAAGGCTCAACAATTCAGCTATCCAAAGGGGATTACACGCCTAATAGGACGTGTAAAATTCTGCCCCACAATTGATATCAAAATAGTCCAATATTTCAATGCCATTCTCGGCTCAATGTACAACAATGTAAAGTCTTATCCAATTTCCTTTTCAATCCAAGTTGTTTAGTCTAACATGTTATATAGCCGCAATCGATCATAACGACTACAATCCTTTCTTTATATAACATGCGACGATTATAACTATTGTCCAATTTGTATTGAAATTCCAATGGCTAATAAGCTCATTCTCGGATTTAGGCTTCCAATATTCCATAACACTTATCAATCTTCATTATATAATTCACATGATCAAATATCAACTACTAAAACATGTAATCTTTAATTACATAAGTAAGATGAAGATTATTACCTTGTTAAGCCCAAATACAATCCAAAACCTAAAGTCGATCCTTAGCAACTTTAGCTCATTTCCTTCACGCTTCAATCCGTCATTTGAAGCCCTTAGAAGTTCATAAACAACTTTCCTTTAATTTCCAATCAAAACTTATGAAAAACAACTTAGGTTTTCATCTTGCGACTAACGTAAAAACGTAGCTTTTCCGGGATCTTTGTATTGAGATATCCTTATAATACCTCTAGGAACCCTTGGTCTGAATATTGGGATTTATGAACAACAATTGAAAAAAATTCATGTTCTCTTGATGGCAAACCCGAGAGACTTTATCTCTTGCTCAAGTTTTCTTGTTTTTTTTCGAAGTGTTGGAACTTGTCTTGCTACTAGTGTGAATAAATACTACATTCAAGGGTCAAGATTAATACACTTGTGTGGCTTGGATGAAGAAAATTTAAATATCTTGTGTCAAGTGGGCTTATTGACTTAGTCAATTATATCAAGCTTTGATTTTTTTTCAAGACTTGACCATTTAACCTTGGTCACTTGACCACTTAACCTTGGTCAATTATTCGACCAAGCCCATGTGGGGGGGGGGTGACACGTGTCACCCTCCCATTTATTCGTCATAATATTTCGTTTCTCGACATTTCCATAATTCCGATAAATTCTACAAGTCTCAAATCTTAAAGTCTTGTCTTCTTATGTATGCTCTTATATACATGTCCTGGAGTTACGGGGTGTAACACTAATTCCTTCCCAACTACTGCTTTTGGCACGTCAAGTGCCACTGCCACTGTTTTTGGTACATCAAGTGCCACCGCTACTGCCTTTGGCACAACCAATGCCTCCACTGCTGCTCCGGGCACTTATAGTGCCTTTGCTCCTACCCAAGGCTTCAACAACAACTATACTCATGTTGGAGGCATTCACAATGCCTTTGCAACTCCTCAAGGGGGCGCTACTGCCCCAATACTTGTTGGTTTTCACCATGAACGTCCTGAAAAGTTCATGGGTGCTCACTTTAAGAGATGGCAGCAAAAGATGTTATTTTTCCTAACGGTTATGGGAATGTCACGTTTCCTAACCAAAGATCCTCCACTAGTTGGGGAAGACCTGGACCCTCAGCCAAATAATTTGGCGGGAGGGGGCCAAGGTAACCATGTCGCTGACGACATGAGGATGGTTTGCGAAGCATGGAAACATAGTGATTTCATGTGTAGGAACTATATTCTAAACAATTTGTTCGATCCACTATACATGGTATATTGCACCGTTGAAACTGCCAAGCAATTATGGGACAAACTTCAGAAAAAGTACAACACCCAAAATGCGGGTAGTAAGAAGTTCATCACTGGAAGTTCCTGAAATTTCAAATGGTGGAAAACAAAAGTGTGACATCTCAAGTCCAGGAATTCCAAATGATTCTACATCACCTGGATTTGGAAAGATTAAAGCCAAACGAACAATTCTTGGTTGGGGCATTAATCGAAAAGTTGCCTCCCTCGTGGACTGAGTTTATGAACTATCTAAAACATAAAACGAAGGAGATGACCCTAGATGAACTTATTGTCAAACTCCAGATTCAGGAAGACAATAAGAAAGCCATGTCAAAGGGAAAACAACCCGCTGAGGCTAAGGCAAACCTGACGAAAGTCAAAGGAAACTCAAGCAAGAAGAGGAAGTTCCAGAAGGAATGCAAGCCCCAAACAACTAAAAAGTTCAAGGGAAATTGTAACCACTGTGGTATAGTTGGCCACATGGCCAAATACTGCCGCAAGCTCAAACGTGAGAATAAGGCCAAAGGAAAGGCCAAGGCTAACATCGTTGAAGACACACTCGTCAACGATATGATTGAGGAGTTATCAGAGGTAGTTCTTGAAGCTAACCTCGTTGAGAATCCGGTGCAATGGTGGCTAGACACGGGTGCTACCCGTCATATTTGTTCCAATAAAGATGCCTTCTCCACGTATACACCAGTCACATATAAGAAATTATTCATAGGCAACAATTCTTCTTCAGAGGTGCTGGGGGTAGGAAATGTGACCCTAAAGATGACGTTTGAAAAGAAGCTGATTCTGAAGGAAGTGGTGCATGTCCCAGAAATTCAAAAAAAATTAATTTCTGGACCGCTGTTAGTAAATGCTGGTTTTAGGCTAGTGTTAGAGGCTAACAAGTTTGTAATCACTAAAAATGGAACTTTTGTAGGAATGGACTTCGTCTGTGAAAGCCTCTTTAAGTTCAATGTTGCACCTGTAATGCCTTCTGTTTCAACTATCAATGAAATTGCACCTTCTACTTACTTGATTGAGTCATCTAATATATGTCATCATAGATTAGGACATGTAAACTATCAATCTATCCAAAGATTGGTAAAGATGGAACTATTGCCGTCTATTGACATAAACCCTCAATGTAAGTGTGAGGTGTGCATAGAGGCAAAACTTTCCAAGAGTCCTTTTAGATCTGTCGAAAGGGATACCGCTCCTTTAGAACTTATACACACTGATATATGTTTTTTTAAAGGTCGCTCAAACTAGAGGGGGGAGCAAGTACTTTGTGACTTTCATAGATGATGACACAAGGTTTTGTTACCTTTACTTACTAAAAAGTAAAGATGAAACCTTTGAAGCATTCAAACTCTACAAAGCAGAAGTTGAGAATCAACTAGGCGGACGGATTAAAACTATCCGTAGCGATAGAGGGGGAGAATATGTAGCGCATTTTTGAAGAACTTTGTACCCAATCGGGTATAGTTCATCAAATAACGGCTCCTTACTCACCTCAATCAAACGGGGTTGATGAACGCAAGAACCGAACACTAAAGGAAATGATGAATGCTCTACTCATCAATTTGGGCCTCCCTCAAACCATGTGGGGAGAAGCTATCCTTACCGCAAATAGGATTCTTAACAGAGTCTCACCCAAGGGTAAAGACAAGACTCCATACGAGCTATGGAAAGGAAAAAAACCTACCTACAAGTATTTGAAGGTATGAGGTTGTCTGGCCAAGATAAAAGTACCTATGCCAAAGCAGGTCAAGATTGGACCTAAGACGGTGGATTGCATATTCATCAGATATGCCAATAACAGTAGTGCTTATCGCTTCATAGTGCACAAGTCGGATCATCCGGACATTTCTGAAGATACGATCATGAAATTAAGGAACACATGGTTCTTTGAAGACACATTTCCATATAAGGAAAATAGCATAACCTCTCGCAAACGAAGTTATGAGCAAACCTCTGATGAACTAGGAGTCACTGACTATCTAGATCGAAACGGTTCAGATCTAGTAAATTCTGAAGTAGCTGATGATCCAGAATTTAGTATTCTAGATTCTCAGGACTTGGAAGATTAAGAGATGGAACCAAGGCAAAGCAAAAGGGCACGGAAGGACAAGTCCTTCGGTCCAGACTTTGTAGCTTATTTGGTTCAGGATGAACCACAGACAATCGCCGAAGCATTGTCAACTTCAGAAGCACCGCTCTGGAAGGAAGCTTTAGAAAGTGAGATAGAATCCATTCTGCATAACCACATCTGGTAGTTGGCAGAACTTCCCGCAGGACACAAACCGTTGGGTTGTAAATGGATCCTTAAACGGAAGTTAAAGGCAGATGGTTCTATCGACAAGTACAAAGCTAGGTTAGTAGTCAAGGGTTATCGCCAAAAGGAGGGCCTTGATTACTTCGACGCCTACGCTCCGGTGTCATGAATGACATCCATACGTATATTCATAGCTATCGCCGCCTTGCGGGATCTTGAAATACATCAAATGGATGTTAAGACTGCCTTCCTAAATGGTGATTTGGAAGAAGAAATATATATAGATCAACCTGAGGGGTATGTGGTTCCAGGACAAGAAACGAAAGTATGTCGGCTTGTTAAATCGTTATACGGGCTGAAACAAGCCCCTAAACAATGACACGAGAAATTTGATAGTACTCTACTATCAAAAGGATACGCCATTAATGGAGGTCACAAATGTGTCTACACGAAAGGAAATGTCAAATCCTTCGTCATGATATGTCTATATGTAGATGACTTGTTGATCACTAGAAGCAGTCCTGGAATAATTCTAGAGACTAAGAACATGTTAAAATAGTGTTTTAAACATGAAAGATATGGGCATTGCAGATGTCATCTTAGGGATCAAGATCTCTAAGACATCTAATGGATTGTTCTTATCTCAATCTCACTACATCGAGAATGTACTGAAGAAATTTGGGATGTTCGACAGTTCACCGGTATCAACACCATTGGATATAAGTCAAACGCTTGACAAATATATGGGTGGCAAATGCGCCGGGAAGCGATATGCACATGTGATTGGTAGTCTGATGTATATCACAAACTTCACTCGACCTGATATCACTCATGCAGTCAATAAATTGGTCAGGTTCACTCGAAATCCAAGTGAGGATCACTGGAAAGCGTTGAACAGGATACTACAGTTCCTAAAGTTCATGATACATTTCGGGTTACACTATTCAAGATATCCAGCGGTACTAGAGGGTACATCGATGCAAACTGGATATCTGATAGCGACGACATCAAGTCCACCAGCGGATATATTTTTACAATCGGTGGTGGAGCTGTGTCTTGGAAATCCTCTAGGCAAACTCTTATTGCCCGATCCACGATGGAGTCGGAATTTATCGCTTTAGATAAAGCGGGAGAGGAAGCTGAGTGGCTTCATGGTTTTCTAGAGGATGTCCCATGTTGGGATAAACTCGTGTCTTCTGTAATGATCCACTGCGATAGTCAGTCGGCTCTAGGAAGGGCACGAAGTTCAATATACAACGGTAAGTCTCGTCATATTCGACGGAGACATGAGTCCGTTAGGCAGTTGATCACCTCGGGTATTATTTCCATTGATTACATAAAATCTAAGGAAAATATCACAGATCCCTTGACGAAGGGAATACCCAAAGATCAGTTGTTCTGCCTGTCTAGGGGAATGAGCTTAAAACCCAAACAATAAGAACCGATATAGTGGACACCCAACCTTACAGACTGGAGATCCCAGGAATAAGGTTCAATGGGAAAACTAAACTGTAAAGGTTCCGTGAGCGCTTCGGTGGAAGCAAGAGCACTTCGGATAATGTGTCTTTCTTAAGAAACATAATCCAAGGTCGTTCCCGTGATAGACAAAAAATGCTACATGTAAGAGGGGTAAAGGATAAGTTTCCAAACCTTTAATGATCCTCAAAAGTTGAGGTTAGGTTGGTGAAATTTTTAATGCTTCCTAACGCTTGTGTAGCGGGGTATTACATGATACCTTGTAGGAAACTACCTATTTAAGTGCGAGGACAGGCCGCCTCAAATGAACGCACTTAAGAATCTAAGGGTGTCCACGACCCATGATGGACAAAACACTAGAAAGATTGAGTAGGAAAGGTGTTGTGTTGGTACCATTGTCTTGGCATATACTAAACACTGACGGTTCAAGACATCACGTTCACCGCGCAGTAAATATGTCTGATGGTATTCTACTATGGAAGGTTCAAAGCTCCGGCCACCTCTCCGGATGCAACAGCGTTCCGCCAAGTGATTGCTAAAAAGGCACCATGTGCGTGCACCAAAATCTTTTCCAAGATGAGATTATTGGAAATATTTATTAAACGTGAAATAAAGTAAATTATATTAATTATGAATCAAACAATTGGGGCCCCGCACGTAGGAAACCTTGTTTCCACACACGTGCACACGTAGTGCCAATGATCAAAATTTCCTTAATGGAAGAGATATTAGTACGTATACGAATTGTTTGAGACGTAAGGTAATAGACGGTTATTGGCCAAATGACGAATGATTTAACGTTGGTAAATGAAGGAAGAAGTGTATAATGTGTAAAGATGAAATGAATCAGAAATCACCACGAAACCGAGAAGGGCCACGACTCATCCAAGTAAGGGTCGCGACTCTAATTGACGTTTCAATTCCAGTAACTCACTGGAATTGAAGAAGCAGCGCCTCAGAAAGTCGCGGCTCAATTGGCGTTCGATTCGGTGAGTTCTTTGAGGCGAATCGGCGGTCGCTCTCTTCGAAGGCTGCGGCTCGCCGTATTTCAATTCGTTGGAGGTGAATTAAAAACTGATTCTTGGGCTGACTTTGGAGTATTTACTCTCCATTATTTTGCTCATGAATTCAGCCATTACTTGGTTGAATTGTAACTCCAAATTCAAGGAATTAACATGACATTCATGGCCATTACTTAGCCATTTGGAGGGTCATCATCTACACACTATAAAATGAGACACAAGGCTCATTTGAAAACACACTTGACATCTTACACTCAACAATTCTCTGAAATTGTCTTTCTCTCTTGCGATATAAAACACTCAAAGATCTTTCTTCCAAAGCAAACACTTGAATTCCCTTTGCTCAATTGTTTGATTGCTGTTTTATCTTGGGAGATAAGTTGTCATTACAACCGTTGAAAGGATATATCTTGGGAGATAAGTTGTCATTACAATAAATGGAAGCCCTCATACTTGATCATTTCCAGATTTCTAACAATTAGTTGTTGTTATTATATTCTCGTTCTACACATTACTACTTACAGAACCACACTTAGCAAATCATGTGTGACAGGCTCAATAAAAAAGATTTATGCATGCGATCAAATTCGTAACCTTGCAAATGAGCCCTTTTCCTATTATAAATAGGGGATGAAATCTCTTATTTTACTCGCCACTTCACACTACCTCACATATTTTTTCTTTCTCTCTACCCTTTTCATATTTGTTTTCATAGGAAAAAACTAGCATCTTCCGTCTCTCTTTATATTTTATTTCTCTTCTCTTTTCACACATTTGTCTTTATATTTTATATACATTGTATTTATATTTATTATAGCATTGCCTTTATATTTTTTATATACATTACATACATTGTCTTTATATTTATTCAAGCACTTATCTTCACATTTATTCATGCTTTTGTCTTTATATTTATTCACGCGTTGTCTTTACATTTTATTTTTTATATTTGTCTTTACATTTACTCACGCATTTGTCTCTATAATTATTCATGTATTATCTTAACATTTATTCATGCATTTTGTTTATGTTTATTCAAGCATTTTCTTTTACCATTTTGTCAATACCATCACACAACATGCTCTTTTTATTTCTTTTATACATTTTGCTCTTTACATTTTTTTCTACGCATCATTTTTACATCTACATTTATATATTTCTTTTTACATTCTTATATTATTTTACATATATCATATACATTCTTACACGGTGTATACTATACTCCTCTGTTCCACAATAGATGATTGTCTAGAAATAAAATGTTTTATTAAGAGATTGTGATAGTTTACTAATATACTTCACAATCATTAAAAGCAAATCAATCATTACATATTTATCTCATAAAAAATACTTTCAAAATAGGGGTAAAATGAAAAAAATAAAATTAAAAGTATATTGAAATTGCAAACAATCAACTATTGTGAAAAAATAAAAAATTTCTAGACAATCATTTATTTTGAAACGGAGGAATTATTTCTTTTTATCAAATCACTTTTTAAAAAACTTTATGTCAAATCACTTTTTCATTATTTTTTTATGTTAAATCACTTTTTCTAATACTTTATGTTAAGTCACTTTTCAAAAACTTTATGTCAAAACACTTTTAAATTTTTTATGTCACATTCTTACTTTTAAACTTTTTCAATATTTTAACAAACGCATTTTTCTTTCATCTTGTAATTTATTACAAATACTACACTTTTGACAATGATGTAAGAATCTCAGTTTGATTTTCAAGTTCTCTAATGTATAGGAAACGGATTTTTATTTTCCATTTGCTTATTAATTCTTGACGTCATTTGATAATTATTTATTTTTTTACTAATAACTTTATATAAGTATTCGGAGATTCATTTCGAAGACGACACTCAAAGAAATTCGAAGATCTTCGCTACATCACTGTTTGTATTTAATTTTTATATTCTTTAAAATTGTACAAAACATAAATTTATAGTATAGTGGAAACATAATTTACTTGATGACTTATGTGTTTAATTTAACGTTTGTCATTCGCTTTAGGCAAGACTTTGGTCGTCCATACTTTCATAAATGGATTAAATTGATTTGGTAAAATTACTTGATTAATTAATTCACTTTTAACGTTTAGGAAAAAACATTAGTCTATTCTTTATTTCGAATCACATTCTTTTTCCTTTCTTTACCAATATACTTTTAATACATTTATCTTTAGCTTTTCATTAAATATTTAGCCTTTTACAAGTAATTCCTTCATTAATATTCTTTAACTATCAAATACACTTTTTCTATTCTTTAATCATTCTTTAAAACAAAATCATCCCTTTACATAAAGGAAGATACGACTCAATTAATTTGTCATTTTTCAAACATACACTCTTTTACGACATACATTTTATACTCTTTCATGTACATCTTTTATATTCTTATACACTAATACACATTCTTTATATGTATAATATACATACATTCCTTTTCATATACAGATAGACATTCCTTATATATTTGATATACATACTTTACACACTATCTTTATACATCCTTATATAATTGTAACATTTTTTTATAATTTTACATTAATTGATTTACCTTTTTGTATCAACGGATATACACTCTTTTTACTAACAAATATACGTTTCTATTAACGAGGTATGTTTTTCTTCACACTTCTTGGTACATTCCATTTACTACATTCTTTATATATAATTGATAGTTGATATATATACATATTCTCTAACCATTCTTTATATATAATTGATATATATATATATATATATATATATATATATATATATATATATATATATATATGGTTTAAATATATATATTTAAATCACGATTTTTTAAAACAACAACAACAATATACCCAGTACAATCCCACGATGTGGGGTCTGGGGAGGATAGAGTGTACACAAACCTTACCTCTACATTGGTAGGTAGAGCATCTGTTTTCGAGAGACCCCTAGATCATGACAAGCAAATACAAAAACAGAAAAAGGTAATTCCCCTATAGTGTTCAGTTAAACTAATTTTAAGGACTTTTTTAGGACAGACTCTGGGAGTGCTTAATACCTTCCTTTCACGGTAAATAAAAGCCTTATCTAGAATCTCACGTGTTTCGCAGATCATGAACGGGGTAGATACATAAATGCACATAGATTTCTTATTTTCCTTGAGAAATTAGATCGCGATGCTAACCCTTTTAAACCAGGTAGAAGAGTTGGAAAGTCGCAAATTATCTTGGACCCAATCCAAATATGGCATAACAACATGGTGACTCCGCTGGGGATAACCTAGATTTTGACCTTATTAGACATAGTTTAAGTGAGCACTTGAGGGATATGATTATTTATCTGTTTTTATTATTATTACATGTTGTTTATATCATGAGCTGCTATGCTATTATGTTTGAAAAGATGGAAGCCAAATCCAAACTTGTGCTCCTTAGGTGGTGTTTGACCAAGCTTCTGAAAGTGTTTCTGTTTCTCAGAAACACTTCTTTGGCCAAACACCCTCTTTCCAGAAGTATAAACACTTTTTTCAAAAGTGAAAAAGTGTTTCTAGATGGGAAGAGAAGCAGAAACACCAAATTCCTTTTTTTGGACCCATTTACCATTTTCTTTTCACAAAATTCCTTTTAATCTCATATAATATCTCCATATAAAATATAAATATGGGAATAGGGGTAGGGTGGGGGAGGAAGGGGGTAGGGCGGGGGTAAGAAAAAAAATCATTTTTTTTTATAAAAGTAACAAAAAATATGAAATAGAAATTTGAGGATGGGTAGGGCAATGGGTGTGGGGGTAGGGCGTGGGGAAGCAAAAGTCATATTTTTTATAAAATAACAAAAAATATGAAATAGAAATTTGAGGATGAGTAGGAAATGGTGTGGGGTGGGGGTAGGGGTAGAGGCGGAAGGGTAAGAAAAAATTCATATTTTTAATTTTTTTATAAAAGTAACAAAAATATGAAATAGAAATTTGAGGATAGGTAGGGCAATCGGGTGGGGTGGGGGTAGGGGTAAGGCGGGGGGAGGGAAGGAAAAAATTCATATTTTTAATAATTTTTTTTGTAAAAGTAACCAAAAAGATGAAATGGAAATTTGAGGATGGGGTAGAGCAATGGGGTGGGGTGGGGGGTAAGAAAAAATTTCATATTTTCAATTATTTTTTATAAAAGTAACAAAAAATATGAAATAAAAATTTGAGGATGGGTTGGGGGTAGGGCAGGGGAGGTAAGGATGGGGGAAGAATTTTTTTTATATATTTTATAAAAGTAAAAAAAATATGACATTGAAATTTGAGGATGGGGTGAGGTAGGGCGGGAGTAGGTTTGGACATATTTGAGTCATTGACTATCATATTGTCGTTACATTTCTTATGTACAATATAATATTATTTTTTTATTAAATGTTGCAATTAAATAAATTTTTTTTATTTATTAAATTGTAAAGATATACTAATTTTTAGAAATATATGATAGAAAAAAGTATTTTAAATAGTTTTAAATCTATTAAAAAGAATATTCTAGTAAATTTGCGTAAATGTTGACCAAACAGGAAACTGTTTATGTTTCTCAGAAGCACTTCTATAATTATAGGCCAAACACACTAACTGATTCTCCAGAAACAGTTTCTGCAGAACTACTTCTGAGAAACAGAAACACCTTTCCAGAAGCTTGGCCAAACAGACCCTTATTTGTTTGTAAAACACTATGTGTTACTGCATTCCATAAACTATAATCACACTTTAAGTTGAGTCTTTAGCCGTACACATACACACATTGTGGTTCATGCGACGTGTTGTCTTACACTCCTCCGACCCTTTTTTGGGTTCTTAGTTTCAGAGATTGGTGAGCTAGTTTTACTACTTGTCATCTCGCAGCTATTCGAATATTCTTTATCAACTTAGGTGAATCTACTCTTAGAATTCTTAGGCCATTGTACATATGATTTTGATCCGCTCCAGCTGGGCTGATTACATTCCTTATTTGTCGCACATTTATTGTTTTCTACACGCGCCTCGCGTATTATATATTCTTTATTTGTTACATATACTATATTTATTAGACATTATTTAGTTGTACATATACACTCGACATCCCATCTTTCGTATCGTCCATTTTTGTCGGATGATTTCGATTGATTTGTGTTGAGCCTGAAACCTTTCCAAACTTGATCGGTGTATTTTATATACACCTTTTGAGTCATTTTTAGTTAGTATTTTACTCATTTCATTTATGTTTAGTATAGTATTAGGGTTGGTTTCCTTTCTTTTGTGTCACAACGGTCAGAAATGGAGAAAAGGCGAAAAAGAGATGAAATGAGCATAAATGAGATGGAATTGCACAATAAAAGGGCCAAGAAATGAAGTCTAAGTTAGGAATTATAGAGGAGATCGGGAAGTCCGGACGAAAAAAGGGCGACGAAGCGAATCCTCGAAAACGCGTCATCAGCTGGCCAGCGATAAGCGCGCCCAATGTCTTTGGAAGTTCGAAAGTTGCGAGTTTTTGGCGTAATGGCGCCCGATCTGCGGTATGCGCGGATTTTGAGATTTTGGGCCAAATTTGACATGTTTTCAGAGTCCTAAAGGGATAACTTTTCATACCTAAAGGGATAACTTTTCCTACCTTAAAACCTTTGCCTAAAAGGATTCTAATAACTTTTCCTACCTACATAATCCCTAACCATTTACCAAAATGATTCTTGGTCTATAAATAGTCTCTACATCATTAGAAGAATTTATTCTACATTCTACATCCAAATCCCATTCTTCATCCACCATTCCATTCCACCTTGTAAATATTCCACAACACAATCCTTGGATGCTAGAAGACTTGGAGACTCGTTCTTGAGTATTTTCTTTTCTTTCTTTTTGCTTTATTTATTTCAGTTCATGTATGGAGATTATGTTAGTTCTTAGCGTGACAATGACTAAGAGCTAAATACTTTATTAGGGATTTCCTTGTGATTCTCTTGAAACTCTTATTCATGAATTAATATATTAGTTTGGTTTTTTCTTCACTTATTTAAGATTTATTCAATAATTGCTTTGATTGCTTGATAATTAATTGATCAATAATTATCATAATCCTTATGATTTCTAACCGAAAGCCGAAAGGGGAGGTTGTGAATATGTTGTAGTTGGATAAACATAGGTTAAATCGTGGACGAAAGTACCCCGATACTTGTGTAGCATTAATAGGTTATTGGTCTTAATCCTCCTTTATAGTCAATTTTATCACCGAAAGGTAGAAAGGTTCTATATTGGGGTTGAGTGTTTATATAACCTTAACAGGAGTATAAAACGGCTTAGTTAACCTGCTATCTTAACGTAGAAGAAGAAGTTAGTCTAATTGTATTAAAGATTGAATAGAGTGGATAGTTGATGATCTTGGAAGCCCTAATTCTCCATCATAACTGACTTAGATCAAAATATTTTCATAATTAGTTTATTTCCTGCATTATTAGTTTAGAATTTCAATTCAATTGACGTTAACCAAATAGATACCATAGGATAGATAATCGGTACTTGAAAACCAGTCCTTGAGGACGATATTCGGTCTTACCTAGACTATATTACTTGTCACGATACGTGCACTTGCGTTAGTGTGTGCATAAATCGCGCATCAAAACTCCCACACCCATTTTCGGTCTTTGCGATCATCATTTTGACTCTAATTGTTTTTCAATATAATACAACCTTGTACATTATTTTATCTCTAGGGCACACTTTTTCAAATCCGAATTCTATTTCATAAGCTCATTTCTTTTCAAGATAACCGCCAATTTATAACAATCATACAACATCATATTTTCCTAAACTACATCTGACATAATTCTTGTCCTGGAAAGATACGTAGGCAATTCTGCATAAGGGTTCGGTCTTCCCACTGTTTTGAAATAATTTATCCAAAATCAAAACGAGAGCAATTACTTTGGAGTAGTTCAAAAGACTCTCTCTAGAAAAGCTTCTAAGAGCGTCAACCCCTTCAAATCCAAAACCCAACAGTGTTAATACCGGCCTTTCCTCTTAACAATATTGTCGACGATGAAAAGTAGTGTCAAAACTATAACGACGTCTGGTCATTCTTAACAATCTTGTCAACGTACCCGAGTAGTGTCAAAGCTACGTCTATGTTTGACATCTTTCTTTCGGCCGCCTGATCAGAGTATTCTCAAAGCTCTAAACCTACGATCAGTTTCCTCTTGGGTATTGTCAAAGCACCAAGCTTTTGATCGGCACATCCTTCGCCCGACTGGCCAGAGAATTGTCAATTCTTTGAGTCTACAATCGGTCTCCTTTCTTCTGCCGCCTGCCGGCGCACTTTCAAAGCTCCTCCTACAATTGACATAATTTCTTCTTCTTCTATCTTGTCTGGTCAAACTACATCTGACCTGATTCTTATCCCGACATTTCAAAATATTGTCTCTGGATCATAACTAGGGAAATTACTTTGGAGCAGTTCAAAGAAGCTCTCCAAAAAAAACTTCTAAGAGTGTCAACCCTTCCAAATCCAAAACCCAACAGCACTAATATCAACCTTACCCCAACCATCACCTGACTTTGGTCCTAAAATCAGGTATATATTCTTTTCTCCCTAGCATCATAGGTCATGGAGGTGTGCCATGTAGACCTCTATTTTTTAAATCCAAGGGTTCAACACTAGTTAATCCTCATCTCTCAACTATACGACAATCATACCAACTGACACAGAGTAGTGTCAAAGCTCCGTCGACTTAA
This sequence comes from Przewalskia tangutica, assembly GCA_029844215.1. Lineage (NCBI taxonomy): Eukaryota > Viridiplantae > Streptophyta > Magnoliopsida > Solanales > Solanaceae > Przewalskia > Przewalskia tangutica. Next base: position 28,059,621 of record CM056736.1, on the reverse strand, counting down.
GGCATCTCTCCATAACAATCTTGATGACGGTCTCAGAGTAGTAATAAAGCTCTGACGGCATATGACCTTTCTCTTAATAATCTTGTTAACAATCATAGACTGACGTCAAAATTGTACTGACATCTGGACTTTCCTCTTAACAATCTTATCCTGTTGTGAAGTAGTGCCAAACATTAGCATCGTTTGGCCTTTATTAACAGTCTTGTCAACATACCAGAGTAGTATCAAAGCTCCATCTACATTTGACATATTTCTTTCAGCCACTTGGACAGAGTATTCTCAAAGCTCTGAGCTTACGATCCATTTCCTCATGGGGTATTTTCAATGTCCAGTGCCTTCGTTCGGCACACCCTTCGACCTATTAGCCAGAGTATTGTCAATTATATGAGTTCACGATCAATCTCTTTTTGTGTCAAAGCCTGCGATCGACACTCTTTTGACTGCCTAGCCAGAATAGCTACCCGCTTCTGCGATCGCTCCCTTATTCTGCCGCTTGTCAAACGAATTGACATAAGCGCAAAATATAAAGATAGAAACTACCCCTTCGCTAGGTTGTCAAGTGAAAAGAAGTTTGATAGTTCCTTGAGCGTAAGACCCAAGGTGTCATGATCATGTGATAGGATCGCTCCCTCCTTTTTTGTGGCCTATAGGAGTATTTGCAAAATTTCGCATATGATCAGAACCTTTTCTTCTATCTTATCTGCATGAACTATGTGTAAACGTGTATATAGTCAATTAGTCATGCCTATCCCATAATTAGAATATATTTCATATATTGTGTAAATATAATTATGGTAAGACTAGGATTCCTCTTGTGAGAATTTAGGATTCCTATTGTATAAGATATGAATATTATACACTATATATACTTTGATATTAATGAGAAGACTCCCTAAGGGAGATTAATATCATCTTACATGGTATCAAGAGCCTAAAACAAAACAAACAAAAAAACCTAGAATTGTTTTTCCAGCAGCCGCCACCCCCCCTCCCCCTCGGGCTTCTCACCGCGGCACCTCCCTCCAACTCCCTAAATTCTTAGTTTTTTTCTCCATTCCTCTCTCCTCTAAATGGTTATCCCTGATTCTTCCACACTTTTTGACGCTTCCACCTCCACAAATCCCACCACCCAGTCGTCATCCTCTTTTCATCCCGCCCTAACTGTGACCAACATCAAGAACTATATTCTCATTCTTCTTGATCAAGAAAACAGTCAGTATTCTCCTTGGGTTGAACTGTTTCGCAATTATACATGTCTCTATAGCGTGCTTGATCATATTGATGACACTATTCTGCGCCCTACGGAGGTTGATGAGTCTACTTGGCGTCGTCTAGACGCCGGCGTCAAACAATGGATTTATGGTAGTATTTCTCAGGATCTTCTTCTTATATCATGAAATCTGGCGCCACAGCCTTTGATTTATGGAACCGTTTGGAGGAAATCTTTAAAGATAACAAGCACACTCGTGCGGTGTATTTGGAGGAATAATTTAACAATACACGCCTTGAAAATTCCTCCAACATGAATAAGTACTGCAGACAGTTGAAACTACTGGCTGATCAACTCTCCACCGTCGACACGCTTGTCTCAGACACTAAAATGGTGTTGCATTTGATTGTAGGTCTTCCCAAAGACAACTATGATACGTTAGCCACCATGATTCAACAGGCAGATCCGCTACCCAGTTTTAACAAAGCTCGCTCGCAGCTGTTGCTTGAAGAGACTCGACGTGCTAAGCAAGATAAGCACAGTCAGAAGGCGTCAGTTGTCGAACCGCACCCTCAAGATCCAACGCCGCCAGAAAACTCACAACCGCAGCAAATTACGCGGCTTCAAGGGTGACATGGGCCGCAGCAGAGGAGGTTGTGGTCGTGGTAAGGGTCGCAGACAACAGACTCAGCAGCAGCAACAACAGGGCCCGCAGAATCGGATTCGGCCGCGCTGCAGAACGATCAGTGCCTCGGCGCGCCGCGGTTCCGTCTGAAGCAACCCTTCAACCAAGACTCACGCGCGGGTTGTTGGGCCCTGCTCCAGCCCCTCGGCAAGTCCGATTACCGCCGCAGCAAGCCCACCGTGCACAACCCGGTTTCAGCGACCCTCGTCCGCATGACACCCACTGAGTTAGGTCAGGCCTTTAGCAGTCTCAATATGCAACAGCCTGACAACAACTGGTACATGTACTCCGGAGCCACTTCTCACCTCACCCGGTCTGCAGGTAATATTTCTGAACTGTTTGGTTTAAAGCATCCTCAATTTGTGACAGTTGGTAGTGGCCACCGCATTCCAGTAAAGGATTATGGTACATCCTACACACCACCTCCTAATCCATTCCCTCTTAAAAATACCCTATATGCCCCACATGTGATTAAGAATCTAATCTATATCCGCCAATTCACTCGTAATAATGTTGTCTCTATTGATTTTGACCATTTTGGTTTCACTGTGAATGATCTTCATACGGGGACACCTCTTACGAGATGCAATAGCACGGGGGATCTATATCCATTCACTCCCACCTCCGCTGCCAGATCTAGCTCTTCCGTCTCTCTAGCGGTCTTGGTCATCCTGGAGCCCCAGTTTTTAATTTTCTCAGAGGCAATAATTTCATTACTTGTAATGGAAAACTTGTCCAAAACTGTGTTTCTTGTCCTTTAGGCAAACATACTCGTCTTTCGTTTAAATCATCTACTAGTGTTACTTTTGCACCTTTTGATATTATACATGCCAATTTATAGACATCACCTATTGCTAGTTCTCTCGATCATAAATATTATCTTATCTTACTAGATGATTTTTCTAACTTTGTTTGGTTGTATCCTCTCAAATTTAAATCAGAAGTGTTTGTCAAATATTTGAGTTTCGAACATTCATTCAAACAAAATTTGAAAAAGATATAAAATATTTTCAGTGTGATAATGGTCGTGAATTCAACAACTCTATGTTTCACCATTTTTGTACTAATAATTACATGGTCTTTCGCTTCTCCTGCCCCCACACCTCCCCTCAAAACGGTAAAGTTGAAAGAATCATCTGCACCATTAATAATATGATTCGCACTCTATTGATTCATGCCTCCCTACCTCCGTCCTTCTGGGTCTATGCTGCTAAAATATCAGAATACGTTCTCAATATTCTCCCAACTAGCACTCTTCACAATATGACCCCTATCGAAATCCTCTATCATAGAGTTCCATCCTATGATCATCTCCGGATATTCGATTGTCTTTGCTATCCTAACCTTGCCTCTACTGTCCCTCATAAACTAGCTCCTTGGTCCACCCATGTGTCTACCTAGGCTTCCCACCGAATAATAGGGGCTATCTATGTTTTGATTTTTCCACTCGTCAAATTCATATATCTCGTCACGTCACATTCGACGAGACCACATTCCCGTTTTTGAATCCTAAAAAGTTCTAAAAATCGGATTACTCTTTTCTTGACGAGGTTGCCATCTCTCCCTTCATTCTCAGTCAACTTGATCATAGCACCGCCACAAAATCACCTTCTCTGCCCAGTGGTTCTTCTTCAGCGTCAGCGCCGCATCCCCAAAACTCCTGCGAACAGAATTATGATTTACCGTCGACAACGTCGTGGCCCAGTGATGAGACGCCACGGTACCAAAACTTCAGAGAGGTCTGTCAGTCCTCCAGTGCCGCGACCCTTGATCACGGCGCCGCGACGCCTCCGACAGCGTCACCCCCTCCTTCTCCATATCCAACTAATCCCTCCGTCTTGGAGCCTCCCACTGTCCCCACTCATCAAATGGAAAATCGTGCCAAGCATGGAATCTTCAAACCCAAATTCCAATTTAACTTGTATGCCCAAATGATTTCTCCAATTCCCAAGAACCCTATATTGGCCAAACAAGACCCTAATTGGAATGCGGCTATGAGTGAGAAATTTAATGCTTTAACTAAACAGCACACATGAACTCTAGTACCTAGACCTGATGGGGTAAATAGCCAACGTCAGCAGAAAGGAGGAGAAGACGGGAGGCTGTATTCAAAATCTATGTCGGAATTGGCCAGTGCAAAGATAATCATTGACGCTGGGAGTTTAGATAACATAGCGTCCACCTTCGAGAAGAGCTATAATATGTGTTTACGACATTCCTTCTGTTGTCTTCCCCCTACAACCATCTCTCCGTCTCCTTCTTTCCCCATAGGTTTGTTTACCCTATCTTCTCCTATCTTTATTGTATTTGTCCTCTTGTGCCTTCTCTTTCACTGGTATCCGCGGTAAGTTCCAATGCTTGATAGAGTAAAGTAAAGAAAGGGCTTTCTTTAAAGAGTAAGTCAGTCCCCTTGAAAGATGTATCCAAATCTGCACTCAGGGTACGCATAAGGCTTCAGAACAGGGTTGAAAACGAAATGTTATGTTATAGATAGCTATCGGGAAAGAAAGACTTGATGACGGCTGCACATACTCAAAGGGTTCCTTAGCTCTTTACATAGAATCTCCCAGTATGCTAAACAGTGACATCTCTCGTTATATCGAGAATGTGCATCCCGTTATGGATGATGCAACTTCTCGGTTTGGCGAAGTGTTCTGTAGCGGAGTCGCCGGCAGGTGTGATCCGTTGCTTGTGGCTATTTTGTCACAAATTCAGAGACAGTGGAGATCTTGAGAGATATAAAACACGACTTGTGGCTAATGGCACATATCAGTATGAGGGCATTTATTGTGGTTAGACCTTCAGCCCAATTGTCAAATCGGCTACCATTCACACAGTTTTGAGCATTGCCATGGGAAAACACTGGCTGATTCAACAGCTTGATGTAAAGAATGTATTTTTACATGGGAATCTGAGAGAAACAATCTACATACATCCGCCGCTTGGGTTCACCCATACAACAGTCCTTCACTATGTGTATCGTCTCCGTAAGTCACTATATGGCCTGAAACAGGCCCCCCGTGCGTGGTATGATCGTTTTGCCAGGTATATCTTGCAGATTGAGTTTGTATGCAGCAAAAGTGATACATCACTCTTCATTTTTCATCGAGGTAGTAGCACTGCTTACTTATTACTTTACGTGGATGATATTGTTCTTACTGCCTCCTCCGACGAGTTGAAAAATGAGATTATTGCCTTGCTTAAGTCAGAATTTACTATGACTGATTTGGGGAAGCTGAGTTATTTTTTGGGGATATCAGTGACCAGGTCTGTCAACCACATGTTCTTGTGTCAGCGTAAGTATGCAGAAGAGATCGTGTACAGGGCTAAGATGGCGAATTGCAAAGTTTCACCTACTCCAGTTGATTCGAAATCTAAGCTCATTGTCAGGGATGGTGCTCCAGTCTCCGATCCTACTCTGTATAGGAGCCTTGCAGTGCACTTCAGTATCTCACATTTACAAGGACATACATTGCTTATGTTGTTTAGCAGGTATGTCTATTCATGCGTGCCCCCAGTGAGTCTCATTTCACTGCTCTTAAGCGTATCATCTGATACATTAAGGGCACACTTGATTATGATTTGCACCTATACCCCTCTGCACCAAACAGTTTGCTCTCTTATACGAATGCAGATTGGGCAGGGTGTCCGGACACGCGACGCTCCACATCCGGCTTTTGTGTATTTTTAGGGGATAATCTGATTTCTTAATCTGCCAAGCGACAGGCTACCCTATCTTGTTCCAGTGTCCAGGCTGAGTACAGAGGCGTTGCAAATGTGGTAGCTGAGATTTGTTGGCTCATAAATTTACTGTTAGAACTTCAGTGTCCTTTGCGTCAGGCATCTATTGTGTACTGTGATAACATCTCTGCTATCTATCTTTCTCCTAATCCGGTTCAACATCAGTGAACCAAGCACATTGAGATAGATCTACACTTCGTTCGTGAGAATGTTGCATTAGGCCATGTCATAGTGTTACATGTTCCATCATCCTATCAGTATGCTGACATATTTACCAAAGGACTTCCCAGACAGTTATTTCTTGACTTCAGATCCAGTCTCAGCGTCCAGCCTCCTCCCGCTCCGACTGAGGGGGTGTGTAAACATGTATATAGTCAATTAGTCATCCCTACCCCATAATTAGAATATATTTCATATATTATGTAAATAAAATTATGGCAAGACTAGGATTCCTCTTGTAATTGGGTTTAGGATTCCTATTGTATAAGAGATGTATATTGTACACTATATATACTTTGATATTAATGAGAAGACTCCCTAAGGGAGATTAATACCATCTTACACTATGCGTGTCTGATTCTCACCACATGGTGTGATACGTAGGCAAACTTTCTTGGGTTCGACACCAAATAATAGAAAATCATCAAAAATATTTTCTTTCTCATATCATATCTGAACGAACTGCGCACACTTTATTTTCTTCTTTGATGAGATATGTAGGCAGCCCTTTTGTGTTCGATATTTCTTACTAAAAATAGAAAAAAAATTATTTAAAAATTCACAAAAATATTTTCTTTTTTCCTATATTGTCTAATCGAACTACACTCACGTGATTCTCTTCTTGATGATGAGATATGTAGATAGCCCTTTTTGGATTTGGTAATTCCTTATTCAAAAATCACAAAAAAAAATTCCTTACTCAAAAATAAAATAAAAATAAGAAAATTCTTTATTTAAAAATAACAAAAAATAGTTTTCTCTCTAAATGAAATATACACACCTCATTCTTGTCAAAGATGAGATACGTAGACAGCCCTTCTTGGTTTCGGTACCCCTTATTCACAAAATTCAAAAATAGTTTTTAGAATCATAGTTTGACTTGGTTGGTACCAATACAGTTAGGAGTGCGCACAAAAAAGAACAAGTAGTAATCGATATGATGGAGAGGACTGACTTCATGGTGAAGCATAGATTTATTTGGTACATCTCTTCCCACCTTAAGTGACACTTGAAAATTTCTCTTACATGCATCTGAGACAAGAACAAAACCAACCTCATTGTTTCATGTGCATTGTGTAGTGAGCTTTAAATAGCATTCATTTACATTGCATTGTCGATCTAAAAATTGGACTGAATGTATGGTGAGGCAGAATTATGAGTATCACTTGGTATAGGAAATTATTGTATGCCTTTTTGAACCGTTTGAGCTTTTCTAGCCTACCAAAAGACATTATCCCTAGCATACCCCCTTTGACCCTAAATTCTATTCTCTGGCAACCAAATCATAAGCATATACCCTTTCTGAGTGCTTAAACGCATTATCGCTATCTTGGCCGAACCTCCATGAGTGCACTAAACATGTGAAACTACAGATAAAGATCCGAGCTGAAACTGCCAAAGGAAAAAAAATACAAGACTCCTAGAAAAACAAAGACGAAGAACGACCTCTAAAGAAAGAAGGAGATCCTGGCATACAACCCATTTTCTCTTTATTGTCACAGTCTGTCATACAACCGGACATAACATCAGGCTTCTTCATATAATCCAGGTCCATTCTCTTAATTCCCACTGAGTCATAGGCATACAACCCCGAACTCCAAAAAAACCCATCCAACTTGCAAAAGAAGTCATATAAGTACAAAAGAAAGGGACACAAAATGAAGCAAATCACCATCAGAGCATACAAATACCAAGAAGAGACATAGTGAAATGCTTGGGAAAGAATTAATCACTCTTTACCCAATTAATATCATACCCTTTCCCAGAGCCAACATTACAACTCGATAACAAGCCCTACATGATTATATATCAAGGGTTCTCATAATAGTGAATACTTATATGATGGCCAAGCATATGGTATCATAATTTCATGCATTGAACATCTTTTTTAGTGTGAGTGTATTTCTCAAGACGTCTCAAAGTTCAAAAATACTGAAATATGTGTGAAAAAAGGACTTTCTTTCTGGTGAGTGCACTTAAAACATTAGGATAAGTATAGTTCAAAACCAATGTTTGAAGCACAATAAAACGAATCTTGTCTATACTTAGGTATGTTTGTGGCACCACTTGAAAGCTGTAGGAATTATCACTAAGTCAATCTCAATTAGCTGGAAAGAAATGATGGAATTCTTATGCACAGAACTAATTGTTGGTACCAACTGAAGTCAAGACGTGATTCTCTCTTCACTTCATCATTATCCAACTTTCTTTAGAACTAAAACAACGAAAAATGCATCATAAAAATATTTTAGCGCCCTCTATTTTAATGTGGGTATTTTACTTTTAGTCAGGCGTCCACTAATACGGGTAGTTTATTTTTAGTCAGGCACCCACCTCCTAATGTGGGTATTTTAATTTCTCCCACCTTTAAATGCGGGTATCTTAGTTTCAATCAGGCACCCACCATCTAATATGGGTATTTTACTTTCAGTCAAGCATCCACCTTCTAATGCGGGTATTTTAATTTCATTCAGGCGTCCACCTTCTAATGCGTGTATTTTAAATTCAGTCAGGCGCCCACCTTCTAATGCGGGTATTTTACTTCCAGACAGGCGCCAACCTTCTAATGCGGGTATTTTACTTCCAGACAGGCGCCAACCTTATAATTTGAGTATTTTACTTTAAGTCAGGTGCCCACATTCTAAACAAGGAACGTTATTGGACGTCAGGCGCCGCGATGCCTACTAAGCTAAGCCGCGGCCTACGACGATGGGCGATCGGTGGCGATGCCTCGATTCGTCAATATATATTTAGCACATTTAATGAAATCCAAAATTCAATTTTGACTTAATTAAATAATTTCTATCAAATAGAAAATTATCTCATAGTTATTATCAATTTAAATATCTCGATTCCAAATTGAATATTTAATACTTTCTCAATACACCCTTAGATTGAACAGACAATCAATATAGTGTGACCCTATAAGCCTTCACATATTGACAGTAATCCAATTAAGGTCCATACAAAACTCCTAGACTGCGCCGTACGATGAACTTAATATGTGAAATATGTTTACATGAATCTAGCAAACATAACCTTTATGTGAGATGATAAATTATTTTTATTCGCGACACACTCGATCAAGCTTAGGATTTGTCATGTGTCTGTCCAAATGACTTGATTACTTTATCTCATCTATATTAGTAAACAATTAGATCATATTCTAAATATGTCTCTTGCATTGGCCAATGACTTGGTCGACTTAATATCACTGAGAAGTTGAGTGCTCTCTCGAATATCCATTTGAGGAATGAATCATATTCTTGGCTCAACTACCACCTTAGTTTACATCATAATACACTCAACACAAGTCGTATCTTATCCTATAAGGAGTTTAAGCTTAGGACATGGTCAAAGTACATTACTCTGTAATCAAGGTGTCTATTGACCTCAAGTCAAATGACCTTTATCTCTCACACGTTGATAACACTCTAGACATGTATAACAAATAGTTTATCATTAGGGTATAACAAATAGTTTATCATTAGGGTATACAATTACTTTCCAAAAGTATCCATGTGTCCGTCACTAGTAACCATTACTAGTAGCAGTTGAGACATACTACATTCTCCAAGAATGTAATGCAGACCACATGTCGACTTATAACATATCATTGATATCCCATTCTCGATGATCATTAGTTGAGGCTACTTTGAGAGTTACGTTGTATCATCAATATCTCACTCTATTAATGACAACGTAAACTCAAGGTAATCCCCCTCTAGTTGAGGCTACTTTGAGAGTTACGCTGTATCATCAATTTCCCTCGGGATGAATAAAACACTTATCTAGAATCTCTCTGGTTTCGCAGATCATAAAAGGATTAGATACATGAATGCATATAGGTTTTCTGATTTATCTTAGAAATTAGGTGGCCACTCAAACCCTTTTAAAGCAGGTAAAAGAACCGGAAAGTTGAAAACTATCTTGGACCCGTTCAAAATAAGGTGTAACAACATCCGTTACCAATTAAACAAATGTTCATCCTCAAACGGAGAGAAACGAACAAAAGGAAACATACTGAAAGTAGTAAACAAGTCAGGATATCTGCTCCGCATGTCGAACTCTGTTTCCCAAGTTGCCTCCTCAACAAGACGATGCCTCCACTGAACCTTCACAAAAAATATCTCCTTAAACCTCAATTTCCTCACATGCCTGTCCATAGTAGTCACAAACTCCTCTTCGAACTCCAAATTCTGATCAAGCAATATGGAGTCCCATTGGATGATATGAGAACGGTCATCACGATAAACATGGAAAACTCGATGAATGTCTAAAATACCGGGTGGCAGAGCCAACTCACATGCCACATCTCCAACCCTCTTAATCCCTCAACAAATCGGTACCCAAGGCCGGACCTTGAATGTATCAAACCAACCAATCGAAGATCGACATCTCCTACAATACAATGCCTCGAACAGTGCCATATCAATGTTGGAGTGATAGTTGTTGTTGTACGAAAACTCTACCAAAGGTAATAACTGATTCCAATTACCACCACAATCAATCACGCAAGCTCGTCACATATCCTCCAAAATATGAATAGTCTATTCGGATTGACCGTCGGTCTGAGGGTGAAAAGTTGTATTGAGATCCAAGTGAGTACCCAACTCTTTCTACAAAGTCCACCAGAAATGAGAAGTGAATTGAGTCCCCCGGTCAGAGATAATAGAAACAGGAACCCCATGAAGATAAACAATCTTACGAATATAGATCTTAGCAAACTTCTCTGCATTATAAATCGTTTAGACCAAAATAAAATACGCGGACTTTGTTAATCTATCAATAATGACCCAAATAGCATCAAGCTTACCAAAAGAGTTGGGCAATCCCACAACAAAATCCATGGCAATTCTTACCCACTTCCCCTCGGAATTGAGTATCCTCTGAGACACACCACCAGGTCGTTGATGCTCATACTTGACATGCTGACAATTCTAACACCGATACATGAACTCCACAATGGCTCTCTCCATCCTCCCCCCCACCAATAGTGTTGCTTCAAATCACGGTATATCTTAGTAGAACCTAGATGAATATAATACCTAGATATGTGGGCTTCCTCCATAAACAATCTGGTCAAATCACCCACACGAGGCACACACACGATACCCTTAATCCTGTAAACCCCTTCACCATCAATCACAACCTTCTTGGCTTCTCTACTTAACACCTTAACTATTATTTTGCACAACTTTACATCATCATACTGGTGGGTCCGAATCTGATCCAAATGAGACGGCCTCGCCTCCACACAAGTCAGAATCTTGCCCGAATTTGAAATATCAAGCCTCACAAAATGGTTGGCTAGAGTCTGGAACTCTAATGCCAAAGGACGCTCAAAAGTGATCAAATGAGCTAAACTCCCCACGTTGACTGCCTTTCGGCTCAAGGCACCCGTCACCACATTGGCCTTGCTTGGATGACACAAAATGGTCATGTCATAGTCTTTTAACAAGTCCATCTATTGACACTGTCTAGAATTCAAATCTCTCTGATTAAACATGTGCTGAAGACTGCGGTGGTCGGTATACACCTCACAATGAATAATATATAAGTAATGTCTCCAAATCTTCAGAGCAAACACAATGATAGCCAACTCTTAATCATGAATAGAGTAATTATTCTCCTGCACCTTCAAATGCTTCGATGTATAAGCAATAACCTTACCCTTTTGCATTAACACACAACCCAATCAGATCCTAGAAGCATCACAATACACAGTAAAGTCTTTTCCCTCTACCGAAAGGGATAAATTCAGGGATGTGATCAAAAGAAACATGAGCTTTTGGAAGCTCTCCTCACACTAGTCGGACCACTGAAAAGACACATCCCTCTGAGTCAAATGCATCAGATGAGAAGCAATAGAAGAGAAACCCTTGATGAACCAACGATAGTTGGTAGCAAGACCCATAAAAATTTGAATCACTATCATCGAAGTCGGTCTAGGTCAATCCTTGATTGCCTCTATATTCTTAGGGTCAATCATAATACCGTCCTTGGACACCACCTGTCCTAAGAATGTCACAGAACTCAACCAAAACTCACACTTCGAGAACTTAGCATACAGTTTTTTCTCCTTAAATAAATCAAGGACCACCCTCAAATGTTTCTCATGCTCCTCTCGACTCTTTTAATAGATCAATATGTCGTTAATGAACATAATCAAAAAATATTTTAGATACGGCTTGAATATCCCATTCATCAAATCCATGACTGGTGCGGGGGAATTGGTAAGCTCAAATGATATCACCAAGAACTCATAGTGACCTTAATGAGTCTGAAAAGTCGTATTAGGAACATCATCAGCCCGGATCTTCAACTGATGATACCTAGACCTCAAGTCAATCTTCGAAAATACTGAAGCACCCTAAAGCTGATTGAGCATGTCATCAATACGAGGGATCAAATACTTGTTTTTTATGGTGAGCTTGTTCAATTGTCTAGAATCAATGCACATACACATGGTGTCATCCTTCTTCTTCACGAACAAGATAGGAGCACCCCATAGATATACAATCAGTCAAATGAAGCCCTTGGTCAATAAATCCTGAAGCTAATCCTTCAACTATATCAACTATCCAGGAGCCATACGGTATAGAGGAATAGAAATAGGTCGAGTACCCTGCTCGAGATCAATATAGAAGTCGATATACCTGTTTGGTGGCATACCTAGTAAATCTAAAGGGAAAACCTCGGCAAACTCACTAACTATTAAAACAGACTCAAGGGAAGGATTCTCCGCACTCGTATCCCGAATATGATCTCGATACTCCAAACAACTCTTATGTACCAACTTCCTAACCCAAATGAAAGAAATGATTTTCTTAGGAACAAGGATGGTAGCACCTCTCTGCTCTAACCCGAAAGTCTAGGCATCATTAACGTCACTTTCTTGGAATAACAGTCTAGAATCGCATGTTACGGTGATAACTAATCCATCCCCAGAATAATATCAAAATCAAGAATGTTTAGGATGACCGACTCTACCCAAGTATCATAACCCATAAAAGTAACCAAGCAATGCCGATAGACTCAATCTACAACCATAAAATCACCGACTAGTGTAGACATATGAATAAGTACATCAATCATATCACACCACATATCTAAATCACCAAAAAAATTAGGCAGACACATATGAGAATGTAGACCCAGATAAAATAACACTGAAGCAGATCGATGACAGGCTGATATAATACTTGTGATAACTTAATTTGATGTATCAGCCTCTGCTCTACCCTAGAAATAATAACAATTAGTGTGTCCCCCCTTAGACTGACTACTATGTTGGACACATTGGCTCGAATGAGCTCCATTTATCCATGATTGGATCCACTACGATCGGTCTGATGACCACTACAGCCTGAATACGATCTTCCTCGACAAACCTGACCGCCATCCCTAGATGGCTGTGTTGGGGACCTGGTGCATGGGATGCACTCGATACAGATTTAGGGAAATATCTCCTGAAATGCCCAACCTCATCACAAGTGTAACAAGTCCTAGCCATTGAGGGTTGATAAATAGAGATAGAAGAACCCGAACCACTATGATCAGAATACCGAGACTGAGAACCCCTCGAAGATTGGCCTCCACCATAATCGCTCTGCCCTACAAAGACACCATCTATAATATGAAGGGCTACTTGAACCGATCGACCATGCTGTGACTGTTGATATATACACTGTTGCCCATAACCACGAGAAGTAGATCTGTTGTATTGTCTTTGTCGTCTTGCCCTCTTATCTGACTCATATATGGGCATCTTGCCCCCTCACAGACTCCACCATCCTTGCATGCTTAGCTATAATTTCAAAAGAAGCCCCAACTGCCACTAGTTGTAACATAGCTAACTGAAGAAGAATACTCAAACCTCTAACAAAACATCTCACTCGTTCAACCTCTGTAGGTATCAATGGTGTTGCATAGAGTGATAAGGCGTGAAAGTGAGTTTCATAATCTGCACCTGAAGAACCCCTCTGCTCAATCCTCTGAAATTCATCATGTTTTCTCAGACGTAAGCTAAGAGGCACATACTTCTACAGAAATATGCGATAGAACCTAACTCATGATAGTAGAGGCGGCCCCATTGGTCGACAGTCAATATAAGCTCTCCACTAATGTTTAAAATCTTCCAAAAGCTGAAGGGACCCAAACTAACTTCGTGTGACTCGACGATACTCAATGTATGCAACCTCACATAGCTGCTCACAATAAATTCATAAGCATCCTCCTCGGGACGACATAGAACACCAGAGGCTTCATTTTTGAAAAGTGCTCACATATATTCTGCTCATCGTGGGTCATAGTTGTCCTTGAAACAGCCGAGGACCAAACTCTGGAGCAGGAACCTCATCAACATGGAGCACTAACATCCCTACTGGATGAATCCCGGAAGTACGAAACTAAAGAGTCTGAGTTTGTCCTTCTCCCACACAGGTCTGAGAACCACCCGGAGTAGTCAGATACATGCTCTCCTGGGCAAAAACATATAGAACACTTAACAATTAACCAATGTGTCCTGTAGAATCGGAGTAGCAATAAATCCAGGATGATTCTGGGTTGGCTCCATCTCCTCTTCAAGTAACTCATCCTGAGGCTCAACAACCCGCTTAGGGGAGACTAAACTAGCATGAGTCTGACCGACTCCCTGTGCCCTACCCCGAGTTGGTGCTACTCATTTGGTTCTACCTTAGCCCCGAGCACGTCCTCTACTGCGATTGTGCACTACATGTGTCTGCGCCTCCTCCCTTGTTGCATTAGCACGAGTCATCACCATCTGTGAGAGAATAGAAACAAAGGTCAGATACCAATTTGATTCAACTTAGCACGAAGGGAATGAAGAAAGCGAAATTTCCTAAATGTCTCATAGCCTCCCGAAGATAAGTACAGACGTCTCTGCACTGATCTGCGAGACTCTACTAGACATTTGCTCTTGTATTCGAGACCATTTAACTTAAAGCTCTGATATCAACTTTGTCACGACCTCTTTTCAGGGACCATGGTGGCACCTACGTAATCCATCTGGTAGGCGAACCACTTCTAATCATTCACATGATATAATATAAATCAAAGTGGAAAGACAACATAATACTACATAAGTTGTCTCATGATATAAATGTGTAATAAATAGGTATAAACATCAAACAACATCCCTCAAATATCTAGTTTGTGAATACAAGAGCACTATAAATTTTATACAAGTCTGAAATGGCACGCAGGCCAAAACCAAATACATAATCAAAATAAGTCTGACATGTCTCTCGAGTAGCAAATAAAAGACTATAATAGAGATAAAACATCTAAGGGAATGATGAAGATAGCATCATCACCCGGAATGTTGGAGGAACAACCGCTCGGACTCAGTCACGCGGTCTCGTACTAGTAAAAGGCACTATCGGATCTGCACAAAAAATGCAGTAAGTGTAGTAAGAGTACACGACGTACCCCCGTAGGCATTATAGGTCGACAACGATGGAAGATACCTAAAAGAGATAAATACCAAGTTGATATCAAATAGTCATATTCTAACAGTTTAAATATCCAAGTAAGATCACATTATTCACAACATATTCTATAGAGTTCACAATTCCCTTTTTAAATAAGATTTCATAATCACTTAGGTTATCTAAGTCAGAAGAGTTCAATAACAACAATCCGAGTATCATTGAGAAGTAACATGCTCCCTTTATTCCAAAAATTCAATCAAGTCATCTATAATAAATTCAACACTTGTTTTATGAATAGATAATCCCTGAATGATATGTGTATGAAGGCAATGCATATGTCAGGTACCTTTATCTTCCAGCATACATGCGCTCAAGTTTTCATTATTAGACGCACACCCATGGGGGACCCGCAAAGTCTATATACTCATCGGCAATTTTCCATCGGAGACCAACTCTTGGCTAAATAGAATCATGTTACAAGTATTCAACTCGTCCTTTTTGAATATCATCATCATCATCTCAGTATTGTCATAATCTCATAAGTAATCTCATATTTCTGATATCTTAGACCCACAACATTTTATACCACTCTCATATCAATCTCTCAGAATCATGAGTGTATGAATGTAAATGATAGTATGAGACAGGAAATCAAGATGTAATGAGATGCAACCAAGTATAGAATTGAATATCACATGCTTTCAAAAATTTAACAACACGACAATCCAAGTACAAATCAGGATATCATATCAAAAGCAAGTGAAATGAATAAACAACAATGGTAAATATGGCGACAAGCCCAATCAATCAGCAGTCGGAACCGGATAAGGTCGATTCCCCAAATCTCCCATCAACACAATTCAACATCAGTACCCACTCAACAGTTCATCACAATCCCAAACACGCCCAATACCCCTTAATATTTATAAATAATTACGCACTTCTATCGAAGTCTTGTGAAAGTAAAGTGTAGCCCACCTCTAGGCCGAACAGGAGCACAAATCAATCAAGCCTCGATGATCGCATTGCCCTTTCGCTGCATCTCGTGATAATCAAAGTCTAATCAATTATATATTATTCATTAATGATCGGCTTACACAACATACACATAGATAATTCTTAACAAAGCAATACTTTAAATACCAATCCTGGTCCCCATCACAAAGACTCAAACATTATTACTAAAATACCAAGAACACATACTAGGGAATTATATCCTTAAGTTAATTAGAAAACTATACACATTTGAGCCTTCAATTGAAAAATATACAAAAAGCCCCAATTTGAAAACCCTAGAATTTCCCCCCAATTGGAATAATTTTCTATATTCAAATTAAACTCTACAACACGATAATCTAACAATTCATATCACTAATTCATAGTAATCAAGTAGTTTAATCCATCAACACCCTTTCAAATCTACGATTTAACTCTCTTAATCTCATAAGAACTTACAATTCATCTTCCCCAACTTATAAACAGACTATACCACCATTAAAGGATTTTGCAACATATAATGAAATCACAAGGGAAGGAAACATTTACCTGAATGATGAAATCACCTTTAATCTTCAAAAAGCTCTCTCTTGGCAGCTCTAGGTTCGAGGATATCTATTTTGGAAAAGAAATCTGACTAGAAAATTAAATAGGACACTTGATACAGTGATTTCGCTCCAGCAAAATTGACACTGTTGAAACGGACCCGTTACCGCAAACAAATACCTCATTAGGGCGCAGTCAATTGATAACTCGTCCCAATACCATGGCGAACCAGATACCGCAGATGCAGACTTGCCCTTTCAGAAAAATCCTTCGCCAGGGCGTAAAATCCCTAACTTCTCAACCCCCACTTTTATGAGCCAACCTCCCACCGAGGAGGACACGCAGGAGCGAACATAGATACCACTGAGGCGGACACCAGATACGTGATCATGGGAATCAACCTCAAACTCCCATCAAACACCTGAAACACTCCCGAGACCCTCCGAACACAAATCATACATGCTAGTTTAAGGTAAACAGTGCTACAAAGTCACTCGTATTTTACATCTGACCGAGCTAAGGCATACTTTTCTAAAGAATCATCCAAGAAAATGAAATATCCAAAATTCACAAATATTACCATAAAATACATCATATTATCTCGGGAAGCAAACCAATGACTCTACTAAGTCATAAATGACCCTCCGGAGCTACTGGAAGTGACGCAACCCAGAAACAAACTCATCTAGTCAAAAGTCAACTTTGAGTCAAATTATCCAACTCTATGTTTCTAGTTTTGAGTTTTTCATCCGAAATTTATATAAGTGAACTTCGGGATCCGTGTCATCCACTCCCGTGCATCACAAATTTTTTATACACAGAATTTACGGGAATGGTAAATAGTCAAATAGAGGTATCAGACTAAAAATGATCGGACATATCGTTACAGAATGAGGAAAATCCTCATGTAATTTACATTTTTCTAGTAGTGATTATCATGCCCTTGACAATCTCTACAATATATGTACGACTCTCTAATCAGCGTCTAACAAGAGTAAGTCTTTACCTATCTCGAAATCGAACGGGAGCCACGAACAATTCAACTTGAGCTTTCCCCTTTCGGAACGCTTTCGAACGAACAAGGTCTATCAAATATATAATATATGTTAAATTACTATGCTAAGGACACTTTTATAGCAATACTTTAATTCCGAACTAAAATTGAACCCACGAAGTTAACCCCAAAGCCAAAACCGGATTTTATTGAAAAATCAATTTACCCATAACTACACGAGTTCACATCTATGCTTAGATTTCCAATTGGAGTTCATTTGGATACAAGAAATTCAATATAGGTGATTCTATATATATATATTTGAAAATTCTCAATTTTCATCTTTGATTCCATAGTTATATTCTAAAATTCAATGGGTAATCATAATATAAATTCAAGAAATTATTTGAAACACGTACCCGACTGAAATGTTGAATTTCCAGTCCTAATATTAGTCCAATCCGTAACTCAAGATAGGCGTTGCAAAATGTCTTCTATTTTTTCTTGTTTCACGTTGCTGCAGCAGTGAGCTTTCACTAACTAAAACTCTTCCTTGGATATGAAACCAGAATAGCAACAAATTGCCAAAACTTTTATTTCCATTATTAATGCACTAATCAAAGTGAAACCACAAGCTTATCACTTAAACACTCACTTAAGAAGACTGGCCACCATTATTTTATCGAAATATATATTCAATCTTGAAAAAAAATTGCTGAAATTTCTTTCCGTTCACCACTTTACAAAGCTTCTAAGAAGTTATATCCATTTGCTTTTCCAGTAGCTGCTTTCGGTAGAAGCTACAGAGGGTATATCCCAATTGTTTTTTTAAACCCTTGCCTTTAGTGGTGCACAAAAATCGGTCCGGACCGAGAAATTCGGTCCGGTCTTTGGTCCTCATAATTTGAGTTTTCGGTTTTCGGTCCGGTCCAGTCCAGATTCGGTTCGGTCCGGACTGATTTAATTTTTTTTTTAATATATATTGAATTATATAATTCCTAATATATATAATATATATAATTCCTAATTTTCTAAATTCCTAATATATATAATTCCTAAATTTCAAATATATAATATTATATAATCCGGGTCGGGTCGGGTTCCGGGGCCCGATTTGTTTTTTAAAATTGAATGTCCAATACTGAAATTGACATTCTCGGACGCGGTGCCACGAAATTTTTACGTTGAAATCTATTGTACATCGCGAGATATTTAGATTTGAAAATGGGAAAAACGTAACGATTTGGGGGAAAAGTGAAATTGAGGGGCAAGATGGACGTTTTTGGAGAAATCGGCGGAATCAAACAGCTTCGGCAGTTTGGCCGCCCCTGTATCGAAAAAATACGCGAAATCAATTTTTTTTTAGGTAAAACGGACGTCCGAGCGCAAAGTTATGATTGTATAAAGTTTGATCAATTTACAACCTATATTTGATATGTCAATACGTCCGGGCTGGCGGGGAGCTGGCTGGTGCATTCGGTTCATTCGGTCCGAAAAACCGGACCGGACCGAGAAATTCGGTCCGGTCTTCGATCCTAATAATCCGAATTTTCGGTCTTCGGTCCGGTCCGATCCGATTTTAACCTTTTGTGCACCCCTACTTGCCTTTCAACCCTTTTTGGGTCACAATACATAGGCTCATGTTATTTTATATTTCTGGTTTTGTGCTAAATTACACAATTATCCTTATAATATTTGAGTTGTTACATTCTCCTCCACTTAAATCAACTTTTTTCCTTGAACGTGTCCGAAATAGTACCAAACTTGCGAACAAGTCCAAAATCATCATATGAACTTGCTGAAACTTTTAAAATACTAACCCTGGATCGTCTTGACCCGATATTGACTGTGGTCAACTCAAATCCTTTAAATGAACTACTTTCTCAACCAACTGTCCAAATCACGCTCGAGCACCTCGGGATCCGTTCCAATCACTCGGTGAAGTCATTCATCATATTCCAGATCTAATAGAAATGACGAAATTCTGCACGGACGATGTTATTATGAGTATTACAATGTATGTACGAAAATAGTGTGCTATTATTACTAGTACTTAGAAATGATAAACAAAATGAATTATAATATAATAGGCTTGAAGCCTAACAAGTTGTGACAACCACATCAAGTTTGGTTCTTGATCCGTCTTGTATCTGCATTCTTGAGTGTTTGCTCCAATTTCTGCAAGTTTCTTGACCTTGATAACAACAACAAAATGTTTAGTAATCTGGAAATAGAACAAGGAAGATGACTTGCTGAGTCGATTGATATTCAATATTTTCTTAAGATAATATTGCCCCGAACGGTGTGTTGGCAACTTATCCTCCAAGATAAAACAACAATCAAACAAGTAAGCAAATGAGACTCAAGTGTTCGCTAGGAAAGAAGAATCTTTGAGTGTGTGAAGATTGCAAGAGAGGAAGATATTTCAGAAAAAACTGAAATCATACAAGTGTGGAGTGTCTAGTGTGTTTTGCAAATGAGCTCAAGGCTACATTTTATAGTGTGGAGAAGATGATCTTCCACATAGCTAAGTAATGGTCAATAAAGACCATATAATAGCCTTGATTTTGGAGTTACAATTCAGCCAAATAATGGTTGAATTCATGAGCCAAATAATGGAGAATTAATGCTCCAATGTCAGCCCAAAAAAGAGATTTATTCCTTCTCCAATGGTCTGAAATAGTCATAGCACAGCGACCCTGGTTGGAGGCACCGCGGCGCTGACTGGAGGCGTTGTGGCGCTCCGACGTCGTGGCTCTGACGTTGAGGCGCCGCGGCCCTTCGAGGCTCCGCGGCGTTTTTCAACTCGTTTCATATTTTACACATTGTACACTTCTTCCTTCATTTACCAACATGGAACACGTGTCATTTGATCAATAACCGTCAATCATTCTATGTATCAAACATTTCACTTACGTACCAATATCTCTTTTACTAATGAAATTTACGAACTTGACACTATGTGTGCACGTGTGTGGAAACGATATTTCCGATGTGCGATGCCTTAATTGTTCGAGTCATAAATAATGGGTTAAACTTATTTCCACATTTAGTAAATTTCCAACAATCCCCCTCTTGAAAGAGATTTTGACGCACCCACAAGGTGTCTTTCTAGCAATCTTTCGGTGGATCGATGTTGCAGCTGGATAGGTAGCCGTAGCTTTGAACCTTCCGTAGTAGAATACCATCGGACTTATTTACAGCGCGGTGAACGCGTTGTCTTGAAACATCAGTGTTTAGTATAAGCCAAGACAATGATACACACACAACACATTTCTTTACTCTATCATTCTTTATGTTTTGTCCGTCGTGGGCCGTGGACACACTTGGATTCTTAAATGCGTTCATTTGAGGCGTCCTGTCCTAGCACTTAAATAGGCGGTCTCCTACAAGGTATCCTGTAATACCCCATTACACAAGTGTTAGGCGCTATTAAAAGTTTCCCCAAACTTGACCTCAATTATTGAGGATTATTTAAAGGTTTTGAAAACTTAACCTCTACCCCCTCTGCAGGTAGCACTTAATGTCTATCACGGGAACGACCTTGGATTTATGTTTCTAAGAAGAAAACATTATCCGAAGTGCTCTTGATTCCACCGAAGCGCTCAACTGAACCTTTAAGATTTAGTTTTCCCATTGAACCTTATTCATGGGATCTCCAGTCATTAAGGTTGGGTGTCCACAATATCGGTTCTTATTGTTTGGGTTTTAAGCATATTCCCCTAGACAGGCTGAACTCTTGATCTTTGGGTAATCCCTTAATGAAAGGTTCCGGTATATCCTTTGATTCAGTAATCAAGGATGTGTCACCCGATCAACTGCCATATGGTCTTATATCTATGACATATATGTCCATACACCATCATTTGTGCCCTTACAGTGTATAACTGACGAAGGCACGAGTTACTCCCAATAAGGGACATCCTCTAAGAGGTCGTGAAGTTACTTAACTTATCATCATGCTTTATACAAAGCGATAAACCCCGATTCCATCAAGAATCGGTTGATGCAAATTTGTTTAAAGGATTTTCTAAAGACACACCACATACATCCACTTGTGGATTTTGGTGTTCTTCAGATCTGATGTCTGATTTGCATTACTGTGTTCTTCCAGAACCGCGAGCTCTGCTTACTTAGCCGCTCACTCGAACTTTAGTTGTGTCTTCATTCAAGCGACGGTATAGAAGTGCTTTTGGATATTCAATAAGATTCGACTACCAGTCTCCTGGTGGCTCGGTCGAGGTCAAAGTTGACATAATAAGGCGGATGGCGCCTCTTGCCCCGTATAATCCTTTAACGGTGTGTTGGCAATTTATCTCCCAAGATAAAACAACAATCAAACAAGTGAGCAAAGGAGA
The DNA here is from genome assembly GCA_029844215.1 of Przewalskia tangutica. NCBI lineage: Eukaryota > Viridiplantae > Streptophyta > Magnoliopsida > Solanales > Solanaceae > Przewalskia > Przewalskia tangutica. The sequence continues at coordinate 28,037,417 of CM056736.1, read as the reverse complement.
CTCAAGTGTTCGCTAGGAAAGAAGAATCTTTGAGTGTGTGAAGATTGCAAGAGAGGAAGATATTTCAGAAAAATCTAGTGTGTTTTGCAAATAAGCCCAATGCTACATTTTATAGTATGGAGAAGATGACCTTCCACATAGCCAAGTAATGGCCAATAAAGACCATGTAATAGCCTTGATTATGGAGTTACAATTCAGCCAAATAATGGTTGAATTCATGAGCCAAATAATGGAGAATTAATGCTCCAAGGTCAGCCCAAAATAGAGATTTATTCCTTCTCCAACTGCAGAAGCGATCGTGGCGCGCGACCGAAACTTCGAGAGTTTGGTGTCGCGGCTGCCGCGACTCCGGCGTTGGCGCCACGGCCGCCGAGACTCCGCGGCATTTTCCGACTCGTTTCATCTTTTACACATCGTACACTTCTTCCTTCATTTACCAACATAGAACACATGTCATTTGGCCAATAACTGTCCATCATTCTATGTCTCAAACGTTTCACTTACGTACCAATATCTCTTTCACTAATGAAATTTACGATACTTGACACTATGTGTGCACATGTGTGGAAATGATGTTTCCGACGTGCGAAACCTCAATTGTTCGGGTCATAAATAATGGGTTAAACTTATTTCCACATTTAGTAAATTTCCAACAATTAACTTTGAGCAAACTTTCTCATCTTCTTAACTTAAGGACTTCCAACTTTACTCGATTGCCTCGGAAACATTGTCACTCATCATCACAAGTCACATATTATCATACGAAGCTAACAGAATCAATAAATTTTTAACTCGAGTCTCATTTCTTTCCGTGATCATCTTTTCACCATAAATAGACATATTAAATATTAAAACCGACTTATTTGTCAAAAAAACAACCAAATGAACTCTAAAAGTAGTTCCATCAATTTCTACATGTCATAAATAATATTATAAATCCAACAAAATCTTCATGTCACCAATCAGAGAATGTTTTCCCAAAATGAGCAATTAATCCAAATAATTAAATATCGGAATTTCAAAAAATGAAACTTTCTCCTAAAGTGAATCAAATGATATCTCTTTGACTTCAGATTTTGCAAGCAAGTCAAAATAGTTATTACAGAGCTTCTCGAATGGAACACGCAAAATAAAATATCGATTCTCAAAACGACGACCGAGTCGTTACAAGTGTCTAGCTTTATATTATATATAAATTTGAAACTTGTTTATAGGTTTACTTTAATAATTTTTTTGGACGAAAGTGTGTCGCGTGACACCGCTGATGAAGGTGTATCCGCCACGGTTATAAAGTGCACCGAGATACAAAAGAGGTTAACTGTGTTTTGTTTGATTTTCGCCTATTGAAGAACCTAGTTCTTAATTCAATCTAAATAATCTAGGACAATTTAAGGTAACGTACAAAAAGTAAAGAATACAGATGATTTTATGTGATTTTTTTTCTGAAGGAATTATATACCACAACCTACTTTGGATATAATTTTCTCAAAAGTTTACCAAATAACAAGAGCGATTTTAGATTACAACTTAATTAGGTTGTATTTATATTTACGGATTAGGTACCCATTCGACATGAGCTCGTTGTCTCTAAGATAATCTCAATGTTAACTCCGAAGTCCGAAGCAAGTCATGTACCCTATCTTATTGAAAGTATATGTATGTTCTAGAGAAAATCTGTATTAGGACAAAATATACTTTATAAATATTCATATTTATATTAATGATGATTAATATTATGGCATTTGCATTTGTTGAATTATTAGTTGATTGTTTATAATATTCTATAAATGCATCCCTAGAGTTTACGTGTTTATTAATGATGTGAGAATTAATGTTACAACGTAACTCTTAAATTACCTCGACTAATGATCATCGAGATTGGGATATCGATGATATGTGATACGTCGACATGTGGTCTGCATCATATCCTTAGAGGATGTAGTATGTCTCACGTGCTACGAGTTATGGCAACTCGTGATGGACACATAGATATTTGTTGAAGTATTGGTATACCCTGCTAATGTACTGTTTTATTATATGTCTATAATGTCATCGGCATGTGGGAGATAGAATTCCTTAGACTTGAGGTCAATATCACCTTGTTTACGGAGTAATGTACTTTGATCTTGTCCTAAGCTCAAATGCATTATAGGTTGAGACACGACTTGTTTTGGGTGCATTGCGAAGTAGATTAAAGGTGGTATGTGAGCCAAGATTATGATTCATTCCTTGAATGTATATTCAAGTGAACACTCAGATACTCATGTGGTATTAGGTTGACTAAGTCATTGGTCAATGCAATGCATATGTCTTTGATATGGTCATGTTGTCAACTAATATAAATGAGTTATAATGATCAAGCCATTTGGATAAACACTTGACAAATCCTAAGCTTGATTGAGTGTGTCATGAATGAAAGGATTTTATCTTCTCACATAGAGGTCCAGTTCACATATTTCGTGTAGCTAACTTTACATATTGAGTTTGTCTTCCGGCGCAGTCTAAGAGTTCCGTGTAGACCCTAATGTTATTAGTGTCAATATGTAAAGGTCTGAAGGGTAACACTAAGTCAATTGTTTCGTCGATTCAAGGATGTAATCAGAGAGTATATAAATGTTCGGTTGATGATCGAGACATTATAATAAAATAGAAACAAGCAAAAATTGGAACAGGGCCACGGCGCAGGTAAGTCAGGGCCATGGCGCCATAGCGCCGTGGCGCCACTTACTCAGCGCCGCGGCGCCGGCACGCGTCCAGTGGGTCCGAATGACCCACTCTGCTTTGGTTTCTGGGCCTGGCCCATGAGGGAAATCCTAGCTGATTTTTCAGCTATATATACAGGGTTTTGCCTCATATTTCATACACCATCTTTTCATAAGATTAACTCTACTGAAACTCTGCTGGAATTCTTAGCTTTCCAAAGGAGAAATTACATCATAGTTTATAACTTGCAAATTGAGGAACTATTGCATGCGCACCCTCGGACTACACGCTGCAAGTTTCAGATTGCTAAACTATCAATGTAAGTCTTCGTTCGAAGTATTACATTCCTGTTTGTGTTTATTTTACATTGTTTAATCATCCTACAGTTTGACCGTCGTCGGGTTTGAAACATAAATTTTCAAATTCCTCTGTGTGTACGAAGCCGACAAAACCATACACTTATTACACTCGAACAAAACTCGAGGATAACCTGTTAAGCGGTTATCCCATTAAAGAACATCCCTTGAATGTATTACAAACAATTTTCCTCCATAATTTTCCTCACATATCTGGTGTGTGAAAAGTGTCTCATATCATTTTTTTGGTGCAAGGTGACAATTTGGACCCAAAATTGTATAATCCACTTAACTCGTCCAGGGACGGCTCAACGAATTTAATGGCCTAAAGCCAAAATATATTAAAGATCATAAACTTTTATCATAAAATTCATATCATAATGAGATACGAAAGAAAGACCTCGATCTAATGGCAAGAACGCATAATGAGATACGAAAGAAAGACCTCGATCTAATGGCAAGAACGCAAAGTCTGATGTGTAGGTTAGGCCTACGCCATGTTTTCAAACACGGCCTATGATTCACCAAATTTCGAACTTTGCATCATTTTCCCTCGAGGATTCTTAGTAATTAAAAATATGAGACATAAAATAACTTGTTTTCTGATGTATGAATCAATCTAATATTGAAAAAAAGAAATAACTAATTCAAAAGATTTAAATTGGGATTAGAAAGTAAATTCGTAAAAAACATAAAAAATAAGAGCACATAAAAAATGTTTTTAGAATTAATGAGAAAGTAACTATTTCATTTAATGAGAGAAAATTTATCGCTATTTACTCGTTCAACCACCGTATAACATCGAACCAATTAGAAATTATTAAAATTCAGACTGATAATATTAGGTTGAGATGGTCGAGGGTGATGTAACCCGTTGGGTTGAAAAAGCAACCCAATCCAATAGGTCAATACTTTAAAGGGTGTTTAAATTGACTTTTTAAAAATAGATTATAAACTAAAAACTAAAAGTCATTACTATTTTTGTACTTTTTTGACCTAAATGTAAGTACTTAAAAGCACCTTTGACTTTACACAAACACCACAAAAGATAAAAAAGAGCTTAAAAGCCAAAAAAAAAAACACATAAAGCAAATGAAAAATGTGATGTTGCGGGACCCAAAGTAAAATATTGTGTTTGTGCAGAAAGTTTTTCAGACATAAACTTTGCTTTCAGAGAATGTTGCCAATTTGTAATTCGTTATTTTTGTTTTTAAGATATCCTAAAATAGTCTTTATTCTGTGACATAGAAATAATAAAATTTAATTGTGTTAAAGTCAGAAAATTGTGTTACGATTAAATTTAATTAAATTATTTGTTTTAAATAAAAATTCTTATATTCATAAACTATCTGAGATTGAAAAACTACTAATGTTAAATTAAATATTTAGAGTTCCTTATGCAAACTACATCAAGGAATTACATAATTCAGATGGCCAAATGATACCGTGCGATTTAGTTTGTTTTCAACTTCTAATGAGTTGCTTGGTAGAAAGGAAACCTTGGGTTGATTTGAGCGGGTTAGGTTATAACCCGTTACTTTCCACCATGACCCAAACCATTTTGATCCAAGGAATCTTTGGATGGCTTGGGTTATGACCTAACCCATCATTTAATTGCACATTTTCTCCTTCAAATGGATTAGTATTTAATTTTTTGCCTCTCAAAGGCATTTTATGTCTATTGGGACATAAGTCATCTGACACAAGTTATGTCGGATTCTTTAAGTTTCATTTGAGAGCAACAATTAAAGACCAACACAAATGGGGGAAAAGTGCAAATGACCCCATAAATCTGAGAGAACAAAGTATATGGAAGTTGATTTCATTTTATTCGAGACAAGCTACAGGATGAACTTATAGATTTTCATCATATCTCCACAATTGCACAACTAGCAGACATCCCAACCAAGGCCCTTACCTGGGGTAAAACATCAGCATCTTCTTGGCAAGTTGGTATTGAATTTCTCCCCTCCAATTTGAGGGGGGTGTTGAAATTATGAACTTAAGTAGTTAATTATTCTGTGTTGGGTTGTATCAGCTTAGTAGTTAGACAAGGAGTTGTCAAATATTTTAGTTAGTTAGTGCCAACTGCTGACAAGTGATTAGTTAGTTAGATTAGTGTCAGCATAGCACCAACTGACAACATATTATACTTGTATATATCCTTATCTACAACAGTGAATGAAGTAGTTTTCATTTGCACAAATTCAACTCCAAAATATCTCTCTTCTCGAATGTTCTCTCATTAGATCCAGAGCTTGTTGACCTCCATTAATGGAGTTTATCAGTTTCATTTAGCCTTATTCTCAATATGGTATCAGAGTTATGTCTAATACAGGTAATTTCTGTGTCTAAATCTTCTATCAATCCTTAGATCAGTTTCACGGTTTAGGGTTTATATCATCTGCTCCAATTTTGTTCGATTTCATTCAAAATTGTTCATTTTTTGTTCGAATCAGTTTGATTTCTGCTGCCTTTCATTATGAATTGCCAAATTGTATTATCTCTTTTAAAACCTAGTAGCTATGAATCCAAATCAAATCGATTAAACAACTGAAAACAATGTTAAAGAAAATTGTACAATACATGAAACTATAGATTCAACACATCTGTTGTACATGCATCCAGCTGAAAGTGTTGGTTCTCCTTTAGTTCTGGTTGCTTTTGACGAAAAGGGATACAGATCATGGAGAAAAGGAGTTCTTCGAGCTCGCTCGGTGAAAAACAAAATCAGATTCATCAATGAGAAGTGTAAGAAACCAGATGAGGATCCACCTAATTTTGGATACTGGGAGGTACGATGACATGGTCACCTCATGGATTTTGAATTCACTTTCGAAGGACTTGGCAGACAGTTTACAGTATGTCAATGATGTCAAAGAACTTTGGGATGAGCTTGAGGACCGATATGATAAAACAAATGGAGCCAAGTTATATCAGTTGCAAAAAGAGATCAATGATTTGTTACAAGGATCACTTGACATCACTAGCTATTACACAAAAATGAAAAAAAAAACTCTAGGAAGAACTAAACAACCTTAGCACAAACACACAATACTCATGTCAATGTACTTGTGGTGCTAAAGCTGAGCAGGATAAAAGGTTAATTCAGTTTCTCATGGGTATGAATGAAGTATACACAAATGTGAAGGATAGCATTCTCATGATGAACCCCTTACCTCTATATTCACACGGGCCTTTTCTATTCTAATTTAGGAGGAAAAACAAAATAGAGGTTAGACTTACAAATCAACTAACCTTAGAAGCAATATCTTTGAATGCAATTGGATCTGAAATCATAGGATTTAGAACAAACTATTAGGGGAGTTCAAGTAATTCTGGTAATAATCAATATGGAAGTTCTAACAATTTCAGAACTAGTAACAATCAATTTCTAGAACATATAGGGGTGAATATCCACTAAAAATATCAATTGTTTTGTGATTATTGCAAGAAGTCTGAACATAGCAGGAAAAATGTTACAAGTTGCAGATTTTTTCAAGAATTTCAAGTTCACAAAGGGTAAAACCATTGGATCTGCTGCTAATGTGCATGGAGGCTGCACTGATTCTCATGATGGAAGTTGTGATGGATTTAGATACCATGGAAATGACCAGACTATTCAGTGTCATGTCAATAATCAGACTACTCAACACAATCAAGGTGCTCAGTCAAACAATTTGGGACTTTAGAATCTGAATAAGGAGCAGTATGAACAACTGATGAATTTGCTGGGAAGTTTAAAGATTGGAAATGCAGGACATGACTCAAACAACATCAATAGTGGAGCAGTGAGCCTTGAAGGTATCATAGCTTGTTATTCTTCTATGGCTGAAATTGGTAATCTTTCTTGTAGTACACACACATGATTCTTGGATAGTTGATTTAGGAGAAACAAACCATATGACCTTTAATAAAATACTTCTTACTAACATCAAAATCCTACCATATCCCTTCCTAGTCACCTTACCTAATGGATATAGAGTTAAGGTAACACAAATTGGTAAAGTATTCCTTAGTCCAGCACAAACTTTATGCAAAGTGTTGTTTGTTCTAAGCTCCAAATTTAATCTCATTTCAGCTCCTTGTTTGGTATTATAACTAAGTATTATAAGTTTCAGTATTTTTTCATGCATAATGTAGACCCCTTCACTGAAGAGGCCTCTGAAGATTGATAGTGTAAGAAATGATCACTATTTTCTCTGTTTGAAGTGTCACAACAAATGTACAAAGCCTTCACCAGCTTGCAGTTCTTTGGTATGTACAAAGCCTTCACCAGGCTTGCAGTTCTTTGGTATCTCATTCTAGTTTGTCTATGCATCTTTTAGTTCTCCAGTTTGTAATGAGCATATTTCATCATCTTCTATTACCTCTATAAATAGTTCACATTCATCTAATAAAGGAGTCTTGCATGTCTTGAATTCTTCTGTTTCTTCACTATCTCATAATAATAATATCGATATTTTGTGGCACAATAGACTAGGACATGTGCCTTTTGTGAGAATGAAATGGATTTCCTCCATACCATTACGTTTGCACCTAAACAACCTTTTGTATGTTCCATTTGTTTAATGGCTAGACAAACCAAACTCCCTTTCTAACAAAGAACCAATTCATCTAACAAACCTTTTGATCTCCTACACATTGATCTATGGGGACCTTACCATATTCCAAGTCATGAAAATTATAAGTATTTCCTTACAATGGTTGGTGATTTCATTAGATCAACTTGGACTCACTTACTGAGTTGCAAAAGTAATGCACTCCAAACTATAAAAGTATTTGTATCCCTTATTGAAAACCAACACTGCCTCTATTAAAACTATCAGATCTAACAATGGGCTAGAGTTTGCCACTAATGAAGCAATGCTATTTTTTCAGAAAAAAAAATTATTCATCAAAGAACTTGTCCTTACACATCAAAACAAAATGGCGTGATGGAAAAGAAACACAAACATTTGCTTAAAACGGATAGTGCCCTTTTATACCAGTCCAAATCGCCTCTCAAATACTGGAGATAATTTATCTTAACAGCTACATATCTAATAAACAGGATACCATCTCAAATATTGAACAATAATGTCTGTTTGAACTCCTATATCACAAGAAACCTCACTATTCCCATCTTAGAGCATTTCACTGCCTTTACTTTCCCACTACCCTCAAAAACCACAAAGATAACTTGAACCTAGAACTACACCCCACATATTTGTAGGTTACCCTTTTATCACAAAAGGCTACAAGGTTCTCGATCTAGCTACAAAGAGGATATATGTTTCTAGAGATGTGATCTTCTATGAGTATGTTTTTCCTTTTCCCATGCATGTTCATTACTTTTCTCTCTGTAATTAAAATTATGGACTCTAATTTTACAAATTGAAATTCTGGAAGGAACAATTTTGATGAAGACTTGCCTGACATAAGAAATGTAACACCTACTACTGCACCTAATAACTCTGTGGCCGTCAATGACCAGGAGCCTAATTTCTTTAAAAATCAACCAACATCACCTAATCCACCTGGTTTACCTCCTGTTGACACATCTATCCAAGCTTCATCATCCGTGAAAAACAATCCTAACTAATGACTAGTTGAACCTAGAAGAACATCCACTACAAAAATTGCATACCTTAGGGAATACAATTACTCTTTGTCTAATCTACAACCTAGTCAATCAATTGCATCACCTTCCAATACCATATCTCAAATTATTCACCTAGCACTAACTTCCTTCTTCACCAAAAATAGTCACATCTCTTTTACCTCATTTAATTCAGATAGTCAGCAGTTAATGAGAAACACCTAACATTATTGTGAATCTAATTCTTATGAAGAAGAAAATTTGAGCCCTTATATGCTTATCACACTTGGGACCTTGTTCAGTTACTAGCTGAAAAGAAAGCCATAGGTTGTAAATGAGTCTATAAAATAAAACACAAAGCAAATGAAAGTATTGAGAGGTTCAAGACAAGACTTGTAGTGAAGAGGTATACTCAACAACATCAAATTGACTATATAGAAGCTTTCTCACCTGTAAGAAAAATGACAATCATTAGAATCTTAATTTGCCTAGCTGTTAAGAGAGGATGAAACCTTTATCAGCTAGATGTTAACAGTTCATTCCTTCATAGGAATTTTCATGAGAAAGTATGCGCCTAAAGGACTGCTATTTCTTGTTGAGCAGGTTGGTTTCGTCTGTAAATTGAGAAAATCTCTCTATTGCCTCAAGCAAGCCAGTAGATATAATGATATGATAAATTAGCTCAGTCACTGAGTTCCAAATGTTCCATTCACTATTTAAGTTACTATTCTCTATTCTATAAGAAAAATGGTGGTCCTATAGCGTTTGTTACAGTGTATGTTGATGATATAATATTTACTGGGACAGATCTGGAAGAAATTCAACACTTGCTTTTCCTACACAACAAGTTTAAAATAAAAAATTTGGGCTAATTGCATTACTTCTTGGGTCTAAAAGTGTTGTACAAAGACAATAGAGTGTTAATTTCTCAGACGAAATTTACTTTTGACTAGGAGTACAATTTCCTATGGTGCACTTCAATATCTTCACCTTGATCATACAATTACGTTGAAAGCTACAAAAGGGAAATTATTACCTGATCCTACACCTTATAGAAAGCTGGTTGGGAAACTCAATTTTCTAACCAACACCAGGTTGGATATTTTTATAGTGTTCAACACCTCAGCCAGTTCATGCAAACACCTAGAGAACCACATTACAAGGTTGCACTACATGTCCACATATATATGAAAACTGATCCCACTTGAGGGATATTCTTCTCTCACTGCTTATTGTGATTGGGCTGCATGTCCAGATTCTAGAAAGTCTGTTAGTGGCTACATTATTCTCCTTAGTGACAATCCTATCAGTTGAAAATCAAAGAAGCAAACTACCATTTCCCGTTCCTCTGCAGAGATTGAATATAGGTTAGTGAGGAAGGTTGTTGGGGAACTGGTGTGGTTAGACAGATTACTAGATGAACTAACAGTCAATAGTCCCAAGCCAATCCCAGTTTTTTGTGACAGCCAAGCTGCAGTACACATTGCTAGAAATCCTATTTTATATGGGAGAACAAAGGATATCGAAGTTGATTGCCACTTTGTTCAAAACAAGCTACAAGATGGACTTATTGATTTGCATCATATCTCCACAACTGCACAACTAGCTGACATCCTAACCAAGGCTTGGGGTAAAACATCAACATCTTCTTGGCAAGTTGAATGAGTTCCTCCCCTCCAACTTGAGCGGGCGTGTTGAGATTATGAACCTAAGTAGTTAATTATTCTGTATTTGGTTGTATCAGCTTAGTAGTTGGACATGTAGTTATCAGATATTTTAGTTAGTTAGTTAGTGTCAACTGACCAGTGGTTAGTTAGTTAGATTAGTGTCAACTGACCAGTGGTTAGTTAGTTAGATTAGTGTCAGCTTAGCATTAACTGACAACATATTATATTTGTATATATCCTTGATCTACAAGAGGGAATGAAATAGTTTTCATTTGCACAAATTCAATTCCAAAATATTTCTCTTCTCGAATATTCTCTCATTAGATCCAGAGCTCAGTTGACCTCCATTAATGGAGTTTATCCGTTTCATTTAGCCTTATTCTCAACAGACCCCGCCCAATTTTGACTCAATCCGCTCATTTGTCACCCCTAGTGATAATAAATACCACAAAATTGATGTTCAGCATGCATTAAAAATTAAAAATCCTGCATAATTTCTCTGTGCAAATTACTAATTGAGCCAAGTTTAGGAAGTAGTATTGTATTATGCAGAAAAGGAATGACAAATCCTTTTTAGCATATTCAAATGGAAAAGCTTTGACGGAAGTAGTTAAGACTTCAGTAATGGACAGTAATTTGGTGAAACAAAATGAGGACAATATACGGATGCTAAGCTGCCCGAGTTTTCCATCATTACTACATTCATCAACAGAGACACTTTGCTAAAACGTTGCACTGTTTTCTCTTGTTATCCTAGTATTACTTTGAAGATTGCTAGCTTCTAAACATAAATGCAATCAGAGAATTTCGGACATTGGAAATTTTATTCTAATGAAATGGGAGATCTACCCACAAGAGTATTTGATATGATAGGCCTCCTTGAATAAGACTTCTTTGTAATAGTAGCTTTTGGCGCAAATGATGATCTTTTTCTTCCATCTAAGCTCTTACATGACTTCATTCTCTTGTTATATGAATTCCCTTCCTTTGCAAGATCCTCAAGGCTCACCACACTTCCCAAATGCCCATATGACTCACTCTTCCCTTGATAATACTTTGATAACCCTCTCTTGATAGGAAGTTGAGCCATGAGTTCAGATAACTCATACAAAGGACCAAAAGAAGATGATGAAGAGGAAGAAGCATCATCATCTACCATGTCTATACATGAACAAGTCTCACCAGAGTCTGAGTAATCATCGGAAACACTATTCACACTTTCCATAACTACCCATTGGACTTGCCTTGGACTCTTCACTGCTTCATCAACTGCCTTTGTTCCTTCCATGGGATATATATGACCAAAATTTTGAAGAAAAAAAATAAGAACTGATTTTTTATGATCTCCAATGACTTTTTGATACAACGTGATTTTTAGCAAAACTCACCTGGGGAAACATATATATAAGGGAGAATACTTTATAGATAAAAAATATAACTTTAATATATGTGGTTGAGGATGAATGCTTCTTTTCAGGAGTGAGTGGATAGGGAAGGGAAGGGAGGTGTGTCATGTGTGTGTGTGGGGGAGGGGGGTAATCACTGACGTGTAAAATAATAAGCTATATGGAATTATTTTCTTTATTATCATAATTAAGATTAGATTAAGGTTCCCATTCTAATATAGTAATATGTAAAGAGGATAAGATTTCTGAAGACATCCAAATCTGAGTCACCACCCTATCATTTAGGAAATTAACGGGACAATTCTGCAGACTTTGTCCCACCAAAAAGGTCTTTAAGCCCACTTTATTATTTCTAGGCAATTCACGTTTTTTTTTTTGTTTTTTTCTTCTAAAAAATGCTTCCTCCAAAATAACTCATTTTTCTTTTTAGTTTATTTTTAAAAAAAAATTACTTGATAATAATTTAAGTTTTATTTTTACTACATAAAATGATATGATTTATAACCACACAAATATTATTAACTTATTTTAAATAATAAAATTTAAAAGTCTTTCATTATTTCTTAAAATGTGTGTCAAATAAAAATACATAATATAAATTGGGGCGGAGGGAATACATGTTTTATCGTTAACTGTACAAATACACAAATAGTTTATAAACTTGCCAGTAGCTTATTTAAGTGACTAAGTTATGTTATTTATACTGTAGTAGATAGAATTACTTGAACTATTCTATTAAAAAAAATTAGAAAGCTTGGAGAGTTTTTTTAGAAGTTCCTCTTACCCAAATTGCCTTCCCGTGCGAAGCGAATGGGTGTTGTGCCGTGGGTCAATTTCGGGATGGGAGTGAAAAGAGACCACAAGAATGATTCATTTAGATCGACGAGCTTTTTCAATCCAAAATAAAGAATCAATAAAATATCTGACTAACTTAGATTTTGGACTTACTATCACGGAGAACATCTTTGTCCAATGAATCCTATCAGGATGGATTTGCTTCGTTACTCGTTCCTCCGTTCCAATTTAGTATATAACTTTTTTATTTTAATAAAGTTTTAATTTTAATTTTCAATATGACATATCCAAACGTATAAACTTATTACTTGTAACTTGTATATCTTCTTTCTGTTCTTGTCATCATCTGTCTATCCTTGAATTCTTCTAATTCTAGTAGTCTTCTCTGAATGTAATATTCATATATCGAAATCATCTTGATGCAAAATTGTCTACTCCTGATTTTTTACAGAGAAAATTCTTATGTGCTCTGTTTTCTTTTAGTATTGATTCTTAAATCTTCATCTCAATCCTATCTCTTCAATCTTGTGATCATTTTTGTACAGGTGGAGATAGAATAATACATGAGTACATAAAATCCACAATAATACACAGATATACAAGTTGTTACAAGTAATAGAACAGAAATTTAACTGCTTCTTGTTTCTTGAACAAAAATATCTTTTTACTTGATTTCAATTTTCTGTTTCTACAAGTTCTTACTGTAAAACAACTTGAGTCTCTTTTCTTTGATTCTGAAACTCATAATATGAACACTTCTAAGGACAACAATGCTTCACATCCACCACCACCAAGGGAAAATACAAAATCACCTTTATAACCACTATTCTTGATCATAATCACCCCTTATTTTTAGGGTCTTCTGATGTGAGTGTTGTATCACTGATCTCAGAACTATGCACTATGAAGTAAATATATGAGAATAACTTTACTTGGTAGGAATAAAATTGAGTTTGTGAATGGCAAATGTAAGAAAGAAGACTATGAAAAGGAATTGTGGGACCAATTGGATAGAGTGAATGCCATTGTACAAGCATGGTTGATGAATTCTGTGTCAAATGGCCTGTTAAGTGGAGTGTTATATGCAGAAACTGCTTTTGAAGTCTGGGAAGATTTAAAGGAGAGGTTTGACAAGGTGGATGATTCAAGAACATATGATCTTCATAGAGAGATAGCTACATTAACTCAAGGAAGCTCAAGTGTGGCTGAATATTTTTCAAAGTAAAGACTCTATGGGTAGAATTTCAATCCATTGTTCCTCCTTCTAGTTGTGGATGTCTTAAATCTAAGGAGTTTGTAGAATACCTTCAAAGGAAAAAGCTATATCAGTTCCTAATGGGCCTAAATGAAAACTATATGCAAGTCAGAAGTCAGATTCTATTAATGTCACATCTGCCTGCTGTTAATAAGGATTACTCCATGATCACTAGTGCTGAAAACCAGAAGTCTGTTACCGCTAAGGCTGCTGGTTTATTGGGTGTTGATCCTAGTGGTCTTGGACATACTAGTAGTTATAATCCTACTGCATTGTACACTAGGACAAACACACAGAAGTTCAAAAGGAATTTTAACTTGTACTGTGAGGTGTGTAAAATGAAGGGACATACTAAGGAGTTCTGGTTTAAGTCAAAAAGGAAAGAACACAGTGCTCACAATGTGTACTCAGAAGGTTGTGAAGAAGCAAGTGAAAAAATGTGGAAAACTTATGAGGTGAACAATAAGACTATCGCTCTGCGGAACGGTTCTAACGATGTCGGTTCTGAAAATCTAACAGTGCTTTATGCTATCCAGAGAACAATATAATCAGATTGTGTAGCTGCTCAATCACAGTGGAAATGCTCAGAATCTCAACAGCAACCAGCCACAGGGGTCAAACAACACACAGTCATCTGCAAACATAGCAGATATGAGTAAACATAATTATTGGTAAGTAATATACTTAAACAGTGGATAGTTGACACTGGGGCTACTAATCACATCGTTTCTGATATACATATGCTAAATGAAGCCACTAAGATTTCAAACACAATAGATTCTAAAAAGGTACATCTGCCTAATGGGGAAAAATATGTGTTACTCACACAGGCTCCAGCACTATATCCAATAGAAGTACTCTTAACAATGTATTATATTTACCACAATTCAAATACAACTTAATGTTTGTATCACAACTCACTAAAGAATTACAATGTGCAACCACCTTCCACCCTGATTTCTGCTTATTTCAGGATCTCTACAATGGGAGGGTGAAGGAGATTGGTAGGCTACAAGATAGGTTGTACATATTAGTAAACCAGGCACAAGGAAAGGATTTAGGTGAACAACTGCAACTAGGATTGAGTGTGAAAAACAATAAGAAACTTGAGCATACTTCTAGTATTGTTTTAAGCAAAATGATTAGAGCACATGTTGATGTAATATCTGTTACTATAAGAACCTGTAGTGTGTGTCCATGTGCCAAACAATGTAGGCTCTTTTTTCCTACTAGTATGAATAAAAGTGCTTCTAGTTTTGATCTTATTCATATGGACGTGTGGGGGCCCTATAAAGTTCAAACTCTCAATGGTTATAAATACTTTCTAACAATTGTAGATGATTTTACAAGAATGACTTGGATATACTTACTGAAATTCAAAACTGATGTATGTGTGGTAATCAAACAATTCTTATTTTTTGTACTCACACAGTTTAATAAAACAGTGAAAGTAATAAGGAGTGATAATGGGACAAAATTTGTTAATGACATCTATAACATATTATTCTTAGATCTAGGAATCATACATCAAACATCTTGTGTTTATACTCCTAAACAAAATGGAGTGGCTGGGAGGAAACACAGGCACATACTAGAGCTAACAAGAGCAATGTGATTTCAAGCTAACATTCCTTTAATGTTCAGGGGGCTATGTGTACAGACTTTTGTTTATATCATAAACAGATTACCTTCATCAGTCACCGGGGTAACTCCCTATGAAAAACTTTATAAGAGAAAATCTTCTATTGATCACCTTAAAGTGTTAGGCTGCTTATGTTATGCTAAAGAGCTAACAGTAAGTGATAAATTGCAATCCAGATCTAAACTATGTGTAATGATGGGATACTCTGAAGTTAAAAAGGGATATATTCTATATGATACACAAACAAAAATGTTTTCTGTCCACAGGGATGTAAGCTTTAGGAAAACTGAGTTTCCTTTCAAGAAGGAACAACCAGACAACCAACTATTTTTACAGAATCAGTGGAATCAGGCCACTGATGACAGTGGAGTCTTACATATACATATGTCTCAACCTGTATCAAATACTCATAATAGTATAAGTGACAGATCCAAATATACACATTATTCATCAGAAAGTACTCCACATCTAAACAATTCAGACCAAATACAACACACAACTGATATCACAACTCAACCACAACATACAACACATACTATTAACAATAACACACAAAACACACAGCAACAATCTGTTATTACTATCAGAAAGTCCACAAGGTCAAAGAAAACCTCCAATATGACTTAATGAGTTTGTTACAAAACAACAAATACAACAACAACTCCATACTCTATAGCTAACTACATATCCTATGAAAATATTTCATCCAAATACAAATCCTTTCTCACTAGTTTTTCAGAAGTAACTGAACAAAAAAATTATACTGAAGCATCCAAAGATCCTAGATGGGTAGATGCTATGAAGGCAGAGATTAATGCTCTACAGGACAATCACACATGGGATGGGAAGTAGTGTCACTACCTAAAGGAAAGATACCAATAGGTTGGAAATGGATATACAAAATCAAGTATAAAGAAACTAGAGAAATTGAAAGATTGAAAGTTAGACTAGTAGCTAAAGGTTACAACCAGCAAGAAGGCATTGACTATCAAGAAATATTTTCACCAGTTGTGAAAATGGTGACTATTAGGTCTATCCTTTCCATTGCTGCAACTAGACGGTGACATATACATCAAATGGATGTGTACAATGCCTTCTTACAAGGGGATCTACATGATGAAATATACATGGAACTACCACAAGGATTCATCAGTCAGGGGGATAAGATATGTAGACTGATTAAATCCTTGTGTGGGCTAAAACAAGCCCCAAGGCAGTAGAACTTCAAGCTTACAAAAGCACTATTACAGATGAACTTCAAGCAGTCACAATATGATCATTCTCTGTTTATAAGACAAACCAGTAGTGGAATAACTCTAGTATTGATCTATGTGGATGACATGTTGTACTGGAGATCAGTTGGGACAAATACAGGAAACAAAACAAGCTCTACACCAAGCCTTTAAAATGAAATATTTGGGTAATTAAAATATTTCCTAGAAATTGAATTTGCAAGGTCAAATAAGAGGATTCTTATGCATCAGAGAAAGTACACTTTGGAACTCATATTTGAACTTGGATTGTTTGCTGCTAAACCAATCAATACACCAATTTAATGAAGCTTGAAGGTCACTACTAAAGAATATGATGATCACATACAAAAGAGCCTGGAAACAGGAAAGAACAAGACTAAGGCAGAAGACACATTACTACAGGACATCAGTTCATATCAAAGACTCATAGGAAAACTACTTTATCTAACAGTTACCAGAACAGGCATGTCCTATAGTGTACAAACACTCAACCAGTTTCTACAACAATCAAAGAAATCTCATTATGATGTTGCTTTCAGAATTGTTAGGTATATAAAAATCAACCCGGACAAGGTATTCTACTATCTAGCAAGTCACAAGAAATAATCACGACTTGCGTGATGTTGGTAAGTGCGTGCCAAACAAGAAAATCGATGGCGCTACATTGTCAAGTTTGGAGACTCCTTAATATGATGGTAATCCAAGAAACAGTCTACAATATCTAGAAGCTCAGCATAATCAGAATATAGAAGCCTAGCA